>OY997266.1:315927244-317208636 GCA_963921465.1 Triticum timopheevii | reverse complement strand
CGAGTACTTGGCGTACTTGAAGTCATCTTGCACTTGGTGTTCCACTTTGGTGGCTTGATGCATGAGCTCAATGAGGTTGGAGTAGGGTTGGAAGTCGACAATCTTCTTGATGGGATGATTGAGGCCATTCAAGAAACATGCCATAGTCAATGCTCTTTGTCCCTTGCTTGAGGAGTTGGAGTTTCTTGAAGAGATCGCGGTTGTAGTAGGTTGGCACAAAGCATGCGTGCATGACATCTTTCATTTCCTCCCATGTAGTGATTGGTGGTTCACCTCTTTCTTCTTGGTGCTCAAGGACTTATTCCCACCATATGAACACATAGTATTGGAACTCAAGGGATTCCATAGCAATCTTCTTCTCTTCTTCATAGTTGTGCAAGAGAAAAATCTTGTCGACCTTCAATGCCCATGAAAGGTACTCTTTGGGATCATTGCTTCCATGGAACTTGGGCATGTTGAACTTGAGCTTGCCATATTGTTGCTCTTCATTGTGTTGTGGACGAGGGTGATGATGACGCCCTTGACATCGAGGATTGTCAGCCTCATATTGCTCTTCACATGGAGGATTCCCGTAGTCGTCATGCTCTTGATGAACTTGAGGTTGTGGAGGAGCTTGAGGAACTTGACGATGCACTCTTGCTTGGTAGTTTTGCTCTTGAATTTCTTCGCGAAAGTGCTTCCTATTGATTGCGCTTATCTCGGTTATGGTTGGCAATGGCTCGACTTGATTCTTGAAGGGCACGTTGCGCCTCAAGAGCTTGTGCTTCACGTTGTTGTTGTGGAAGACGTTGAGCCTCGGTGTCTTGTTTGTCTTGATGCTATTACGCTTGCTCTTCCTCTTGGTGACGTTGACGTTGCCTTTCTTGTGCTTGTACAAGAGGATCTTGGTTTTGGCGATGACGATGTGCTTGCTCATCGAATTGCTCTTGTGGATGATTGCCGTGTAGAGGATTGCGAGTTGCTTGATGGTCTTGGCGCGCGGCTCGACGTAGAGTGTTTGATGTCGGTTTACTTGAGCCAGAGAAGGTGTCGTCGGACTGTCGACTCGAGCGGCTCCGTCTTGAGTAGGACGAAGTGGTAGAATGGCAGTTCACCAACAAGGCACGAATCTCGTCAATTCTTGCCTCGTTCTCTTGTTTGTGAGTGTCGAGCTTGTTGTCAAAGTAGTCTCTTGTTCGTGTGTCTGATAGTCGCAAGTCGGTGGCGAGATTGTCGATGCGGTCGCTCATTGCTTGTTGTTCTTGATGCAAAGCTCGTTGTGCACCGAAGAGGTGGCTCTTGGTGACATAGGGCGACATGTTGTCGTCTTGCTCGATGAAGAGTGGGTTGGTAGAAGAACCTGGCCTATCCATCATTCCAAGCAAATATGTGAGTGGGAGAAAGAGAAGAACTTATACCAAATGTACCTTGACCGATGTTGAAGATGGATCAATGGTGACTCAAATGTGGAACAAGGAAATAGCACAATTGGTACCAATTCTTGTCGGTTCTCACACCTACACAAGTAAAAGCTTATGGTGGAGCTCGGTTAGGATGGTGGCACAAAATTTGATGCAATTGTTAGTGAGCCTCAGATAATGTTGGAAAAGATTCACAAATTTGCAAATGCAACAAGTAGACCAATAGCAAGATATGGTACACGGAAACACACACGCAAATAGATAAGTGGGGTCGTGCAGCCAACGACTGAGCCAAAACGTGGAAACCACGAAAATGCTCTTGTTGCACAACACTAGAGAGACGCTAGCACGATTGCACAATAGGCGGATAAGAAACTTGTGCACAACCTACTAGGAAAAATGCAACGACTTTTATCCCATGTATGCTATATGTGTGGTATTTCGGTATTATGATCCAAGATGATCGGATATGACGATCTTAATGTAGTATGATGCTATGGTTCTTGCTTATAATCTCTTTGCTTATCTTTCCGTCTTGCTTAAAAGCTTGTTTGGCTCTTTCTCTTTTGAGCTCGTTTCTCATGCAAAACTTCATGAACAAAGTTCACAATTGTGTAGGCGATGATAGCTTTGTGACACAAAAGATGATACCAAGATATGCACCACTATGATATGGTATGTATGCTATGTGGAGTATGATCACTAATGTGCACAAGTCATGTTGCCAGCAATACTCAAAGGCTAGTCTCGATGGGTAAGCAACGCAAAAAGTAAGGCTACGGTGGATATCAATGCAATGAAAAAGGAATATACCATGAAAGGTGTCGGCGTTCTGGGAACGGGGGTCCCCAGACATGCCTGCCTGTGGCCTACGGCGTGGCTCAAAGGGGGCCCAGCGCGGCCCATCTTCATCAACACAAGCTCAAGACCCTCGCGAGGGGCCAAGCCTCGCAGGGCAGACGACAAGGAGTTTCCTCAGGCACGGCCTCATCAGGCGGGCTCACGAGGAGGCGGAGAGTTCAAGGCGAGATTCCTCGTGAGGTGCCCATGACGCAAGCCATGACGACCAAGGGCACCAGTTGGGTGCCAGCCCGCGTAGTGTCCTCCTTTCCTCTTTGGTGCGAAGGGAGCAAGCGCAGGCGAGAGCATCAAGCAAAGGCACCCATTTCGGTGCAACGAGACCAAGACCAGCCCAACGGCAGGGAGGAAGTCATTGTGGAGCCCAAGCAAGCGTTACCACCAGAGCCTTCGACAGGCGAGGACCAACTTTAGTTAGGATAGGTGTACTCGCTGTTCCCCTTCAAAATGGCCAATTGTTGGCACCCTTCCCGCTCAATATTTGGGGAGAGGCCCAGGGCCTTTGCCTATAAATAGGACTAGCCACCCCCAGGGTAGAGGCATCTGGATCCTCACCAAGAAACCAGTAGGTAGACCGACTGAACTCCCCTAGCAGTTCATCGCATCAGTCAAGAACAGACCCTCGCGAGGCTGTTCTTCCTTGTATTGTTCATCATCAGCCCAAGAGGCAATCCACCACACCACACACTGGAGTAGGGTATTACACCACAATGGTGGCCTGGACCAGTATAAACCCCATGTATCTTGTGTTTATTCTTTCATAGTTTAGATCTTAGCGATTTGGTGAGGAGCAGGTAGATAGAGGGCGAAACCTCCGCGCGCACCCCAGTGTTCAAACCTCAAGGGTCTGCCGGAACCCGAAGTCCAACACTTGGCGCGCCGGGTAGGGGTGCGCCAGAATTCGTCTTCCGTCGCCCTGTTCTTCTTCGACCATCGCATCCATGTCAGACGCTTGTCGGGCCCGCACCGAGCGCAGAGCCGCCCTCGCTTCCGGGTCGCCCAGACGGCTCCAGTCGGCGGGCGTCCTCGTCGTTCCCCGTCACTTGCCGTCGACACCGCCACCGGCCCGGCGGGGAACGGGCAGCAAGCGTCATCCCAGCATCCCTCCGTGGCCTCTTGGGGAGAGGCACGCGGCCTCTTCCTCAGCCACACCGTCACGCCGGCTCCCTCGGTCGTCGCGGCCCTCCTGGGTGGCTCGCAGGCTACGCCCTCCAGCCACCACGTCAAGCCATTCGTCCGCCGGGTTGGCGCCGGCTCCACGCGGCAGGGGGCTCTCCCGGGCCGGTCAGAGCCATCGGCCAGGCTGGCCTTCAGCTCTGAGGACCACCCCTCTAACTTGGCCTGCTCGGGTGCGCTCCCCATGCTCTACACGCCCACCATCTGCCAGGTGGCTGTCACCAGGACTCTCATCAACGGCGGCGCGGGCCTTAGCATGCTCTTAGTTGAGGCCTTCAACCTCCTCTACATACCCCAGGAGTGGCTGCAACCCAGCCGGCCTTTCTCGGGCCTCGGAGGCGGGTCGTCCAGCTCCTTGGGACAAATCCGGCTCCCGGTAACTTTCGGCACCTACGACAATTTCCGCACAGAGCTGGTTGATTTCGACATCGCCCCCATCGGCCTCCCCTACAACGCCATCCTCGGCTATCCAGCACTGGCCAAATTCATGGCGGCGACTCACCCGGCATACAATCTCATGAAGATGCCCGGTAGGAACGGTGTCCTCACCGTGCCCGGGGACACCGGAGATGCGCTGCGAGTACTCAAGCTCGCCCTCAAGACGGCGGCGGCGGCACGGCCAGCCAACACAGAAACCCCCAAGCCCAAGGGGGCTGCGCCAACCAAGAAGAAATAGTTGTTCACCCAAGACAAGGCAGAGACCAAGCAGATACCTGTCGACGAGGACGGGTCCACTAACGCCACTTTCACCATAGGCGCCAAGCCCGGGCCCGAGCAGGAGGAAGCCCTGGTCAAGTTCCTGCGCGCAAACAAGAAGGTCTTCGCCTGGGAGCCCGATCAGTTGGCAGGGATCCCACGGGCCGTAATCGAGCACCACCTCAACGTGTGCCCCAACGTGCACCCCGTGAAGCAGAAGGCGAGGAGGCAGTCCACTGAAAAGCAGGCCTTCATCATCCAGGAGACCCGCACGCTAGAAGCCGCGGGGGTTATTCGCAAGGTCCGATATCTAGATTGGTTGGCCAACCCCTTGGTTGTGCCAAAGAAGGGAGGGAAGGAGCGCATGTGTCTCGACTTCACCAACCTCAACAAAGCATGCCCGCAAGATCCATTCCCGCTCCCTTGCATCGATCAGATCGTCGATTCCACCGCTGAGTGCGACCTGTTATGCTTCTTGGATGCCTTCTCCGGGTATCACCAGATCAAGATGGCGGTGGAAGACGTGGAGAAGACAGCCTTCCTGACCCCATGTGGGGTGTACTGCTATACATGCATGCCGTTCGGACTGCGCAACACTGGGGCAACCTTTCAGCGGCTCATGCACATCACCTTGGGCCCGCAGCTCGGGAAGAATGTGGAGGCTTACGTCGACGACATCGTAGTGACTTCTCACGAGGCCAAGACCCTGATACAAGACCTGGACGAAACCTTCGCAAGCCTCAACGCAGTGAGCCTGCGGCTCAACCCGGAGAAGTGTGTGTTTGGAGTCCCCCCGGGCAAGCTCTTGGGCTTCCACGTGTCCCACCGAGGCATCAAGGCCAACCCAGAAAAGGTGAAGGCAGTCGAGGACATGAGCCCACCAAAGACCCTCAGAGAAGTGCAGAAGCTCACGGGGCGCGTGACTGTGCTGGGGCGCTTCATCTCCAGGTTAGGGGAGCGAGCGCTGCCTTTCGTCCAGCTGATGAAGAAAAAGGGGCCCTTTGAATGGACTGAAGAGGCCGACAAGGCATTCCAAGATCTCAAGAGATACTTAACCAGCCCTCCGGTGATGGTGGCCCCATGCCCTCAAGAGCCCTTGGTCCTCTACCTCGCCGCCACTCCTTACTCCGCTAGCGCGACTCTGGTGGCAGTTAGGGAGGAGCATCGAACCAAAGCCACGGTAGCTACCTGTGTCAAGGCAAAGCAGGACCAAAAAGGACTCGTAGAGATCGCTACCACGGCTGAGGAGGATCAGCCGCCGCAGGGGAGCACGCCGGGAACGGAGGAGGCCCCTCCCCCAGGCAACCAGCTTCCGGAAGCCCCATCGCCTCAACAGGCGCCACGGCCTCCAGAGGACGCCACCAGCACCGACGCTCCAAGCCTTGTCGAGCACCCGTTGTACTTCGTCAGCACGGTGTTGTGAGATGCAAGGGCACAGTACTCCATGCCACAGAAGTTCTTCCTCGCGCTACTGGTGGCCTCACGCAAGCTGCGGCACTACTTCCAGGGTCACCTGATCAAGGTTGTCTCAGCATACCCCTTGGAAAGGGTGCTTAGGAGCCCTAACTCGGCCGGAAGGGTCGCCGAGTGGAACATTGAACTGCAAGCATTTCAGCTCGAATTCAGCACGACCAGGGTCATCAAGGGAGTCGCGCTAGTAGATTTCGTGGCTGAATGGACGGATGCACCGGACCTCAAGGACGACGAGGACCAATCCCTCTCCCCGGGAAGTGAGGAGCCAGAAGGCTGGGTCATGTACTTCGACGGAGCGTTCTCCAGGCATGACACAGGGGCTGGGGCGGTGCTCATATCTCCCACTCAGGACAAGCTTTACTACGCCGTGCAGCTCTGTTTCCAGCAGGGTGAAATGATCTCCAACAATATAGCAGAGTACGAAGGACTGATAGCGGGCTTGAAGGCCGCCGCTGCCCTAGGAGTGAAGCTCCTTACTATCAAGGGCGATTCGCAGATCCTCGTCAATTTCTCCAACAAGGTATACGAGCCAAGAGATGATCACATGGAAGCCTACCTTGCGGAGGTCCGCAGGATGGAGAAGCGGTTCTGGGGGTTGGAGCTACAGCATGTGCCCTGCGGCACTAATCAAGAGGCCGACGACATCGCCAAACGAGCCTCCAGGGGGTTGCCCCAGGAGCCGGGCGTCTTCGAGGAATGGCTCTTCAAGCCCTCGGCCCTGCCATCATTATCGAACACAGCACAGCCTCGGGTGGAGCTTGCCCAGCCACCTGCCTCGGGAGCCCCAGCCTGTGGCCCGGCCTCAGGAGCACGCCTGCTCCCGACGATGGAGCCTCGGGAGGGGTGCTGGATCACAGAGCTCTAGAGCTACTTAATGCAAGGGACCCTGCCTGAGAAGGAGGAGGAAGCAGAGCGTGTGGCGCGGCAAGCTACAACATACTGCATCAGCGATGGAGAGCTCTACCGGAAACGACCAAACAATGTGTCCCTGCGTTGCATCACCAGGGAGCAAGGGAAGGAACTGCTGGCAGATATACACGGTGGAGACTGTGGGCATCATTCGTCATCATGGACCCTCGTCGGCAAGGCGTTTCACAGCGGTTTCTATTGGCCTACTACGCTCAATGACGCAGTCGAACTAGTGAAGGCTTGCGAGGCTTGCCAATTCCATGCCAAGCAGATCCATCAGCCGGCAGGAGGTCTTCAAACCATACCCCTCACGTGGCCATTTGCAGTCTGGGGGCTGGATATCATGGGCACGTTTCCTCGGGCGCCAGGGGGCTATCGCTACCTCTACATCGCCATGGACAAGTTCACCAAGTGTGCTGAAGTCGAGGCCGTCCGCACCATCCCTGCTGGTTCTGCGGTCAAGTTCATCAAGGGCATCGTGAGCCGGTTCGGGGTGCCGAACCGCATCATCATTGACAAGGGTTCGCAGTTCACCAGTAACCTCTTCAAAACGTACTGTGCTAACCTTGGAACGCAGATATGCTACGCTTCGGTCGCGCACCCCCGAAGCAATGGCCAGGCCGAGCGGGCCAACGCAGAAGTCCAGAGGGGCCTCAAGACCAGAACATTCAAGAAGAAACTAGGGGCCTTTGGCAGAGGTTTGCACGACGAGCTTCAGTCCGTGTTGTGATCCATCCGCACAACCGCGACCAAGCCGACTGGGGAGACCCCCTTCTTCCTGGTCTACGGAGCCGAAGCGGTCCTCCCTCACGAGGTCAGGCGTCGTTCCGCGCGGGTCCTGGCGTTTGATGAGACGCGGCAGGACGCCATGCGGAGGATGGACCTCGTGCTGGGGGAGGAGCGTCGTCGAGAAGCCGCGCTGCGAGCGGCAAGGTACCAACAAGCACTACGACGATACCACTACCGCAACATCCGCCCTAGAACTCTCAAAGTAGGGGACCTCGTGCTCCGGCGGGTCCTCTCTAGGGAGGGATTGTATAAGCTCTCTCCCATGTGGGAGGGCCCGTTCAAGGTTGTTCATGTTTCCTGGCCCGGCTCCGCGCGCTTGGAGACTCAGGAGGGAGCACCTGTCCAGAACACGTGGAACATCCAGCACCTCTAGAGGTTTTACCCCTAAAAAGGCCCAGAGCCTGTGAAGAAGGCGAATGCCTGTGAAGCTCATCTTTCTAGAAAAGGCCCAGAGCCTGTGAAGAAGGCGAATGCCTGTGAAGCTCATCTTTTTGGAAAAGGCCCAGAGCCTGTGAAGAGGGCGAATGCCTGTGAAGCTCATCTTTTTGGAAAAGGCCCAGAGCCTGTGAAGAAGGCAAATGCCTGCGAAGCTCATCTTTTTGGAAAAGGCCTAGAGCCTGTGAAGAGGGCGAATGCCTGTGAAGCTCAACTTTTTGGAAAAGGCCCAAAGCCTGTGAAGAAGGCGAACGCCTATGAAGCTGTCGCGTTTTGGGAAAGGCCCGAAGCCTGTGAAGAGGGCCAATGCCCGTGAAGCTTGCCTCCCCGAAGAAAGGCCCGGAGCCTGTGAAGAAGGCCAACGCCTGTGAAGCTCGCCGCCCATGACACTCTCACGTAATAATGAGTTGGGGCTGTACACGCCCCGGAGTCTCAGGGGTGCCGGCCTCAGGCCCTGGGGCTCCCTCCCAAGCCCCGTGGTAGCACTTAGCTTCGCGCTGGTGAGAAGACGTCGAAGACTAGACTAGGTGCCGGACGCGGCTTTTTCATTTGCTTTCTGCAGTTGGCTAGTTCATTCTCATTTGGAGTTTTATCGAAACTATCGCCGCCTTTTGACTTGTGGTTCTTCGACTTTTTCGCTCTCCTGCCTCGATTTCTCTTGCGCAAGGGCTCGCGAGGTGGGAGCCCCGGGCGCCCTCGCGAGTGTTCCTGTCCCTATCGCTCGAGGTTTCACAGCCCGGGTCCACTACTGGAGCGCCCCTCCAGTCCATGCCTCACGGGCACCATGACACGAATACAGGGCCTGGGTCGGTCGCCCCCATGGTTGAGGCTGGAGATTACCTACGCACGGGCATGCAACAGAAAGGAACAATACCGAAATAACAGAAACAGTGCGATGATTGATGACGATAATCCAAACACGCCCCCACGGGGCCCCACACTGCTGTCTTTTTTGCGCAGGAGAAGAGAAAGGAAAGAACAAATCAGGCGAAGCTCACCCTACGCCGGCCCTTAGGGAAGACTCGAGCCACCTCCGGAGCTCAGGCGGACTCCCTCTCGCGCTTCACCGGGGTGCGACGGCGGGCCGACCCGCTGCCACCCTCCAAGCAGGCACGACGGCGTGGAGGCTGACCGGGGCCGCTGCTCAAAGAGTCGCTACCCGAAGAAGAGCTGGTGAAGCTTGAGGAGTCCCGGGCGCCGCCAACCACGCGCGCGATGTCCTCTCCGTGCTCGCCGGGGCTGGGTCCCCGGCCGCGGTCGTCGTCTTCAGGGGCAGCACCCTGCGCGGCGACCATCTTCCCAAAACACCCTCACATAGAGGGTGGCGTCGCCATCAAACTTGAAGTGTAGAGTGCACCGGCGGCTCAGGCCACGCGCGGGAAAACGTCTGCCAGCCGCGGGTCAAGACCAGGCTCCCGGCTGCGGAGACCTCCAGCGAAGCCCACGAGGCCCGGCTGCAGCAGCCATCTGCCTGGAGCCAGAGGCCACCCAGGGCGCCAGCTGGGAGCTCACCTAGGAGGAAGCGAGGGAGCTGAAGCCGGGCGCTGGTTAGCTCCGCCGCCCACACAATGAACTCCGGCAGCACCTCCGCAGTATGGAAGCGCGGCCTCGGGGGTCGCACGGCCGGAGCATGCCCCCCGACCATGGCCAGCGGCTCATCGCCGCGCAGAGAGCCACCTCTGCGACCGCGGGGGGCCGCCATGGAGGCCACAGGATGTTTGCGGGGGCGACCTCGACCGCGCTTGGGCTGGGGAGAGGTAGACTCGACCTGGCGAGCTTTTCCTTTCTCTGTGGCCGAGAACTTCCTTGGCGGAGCCATGGAGAAGAAGGAGAAGCGAGAGGGGATAGACTAGAAGGGCGCGCGCCGTTCCGTACTTATAGCCGGCGAAGGCCAACCATCGACCTCCACGATCACAGGTAATCATGACCCACTTTGCATGCAGGGACTTGTCGAATCTGTGTAGTTGCCGAGGCGTCGTGGGCAAGCGGAGGAGCCCACGTCCAATCAACCGCCACACGGCGCCCAAAGCCGCAGGCTGTTAGGGCCCACGACGCTTCGCACTTGCCCTTTTGCCTCTCTGCTCGGCCAAGTCCGGGCGCGCCGTGGGCCCGGGGGCTACTGTCGGCGTTCTGGGAACGGGGGTCCCCAGACTTGCCTGCCTGCGGCCTGCGGCGTGGCTCAAAGGGGGCCCAGCGCGGCCCATCTTCATCAACACAAGCTCAAGACCCTCGCGGGGTGCCAAGCCTCGCGGGGCGGATGACAACGAGCTTCCTCAGGCACGGCCTCATCAGGCGGGCACATGAGGAGGCGAAGAGTTCAATGCGGGATACCTCGTGAGGTGTCCATGACGCAAGCCATGATGACCAAGGGCGCCAGTCGGGCGCCAGCCTGAGCAGTGTCCTCCTTTCCTCTTTGGTGCAAAGGGAGCAAGCGCAGGCGAGAGCATCAAGCAAAGGCACCCATTTCGGTGCAACGAGACCAAGACCAGCCCAACGGCAGGGAGGAAGTCGTTGTGGAGCCCAAGCAGGCGTCACCACCAGAGCCTTTGACAGGCAAGGACCAACTTTAGTCAGGATAGGTGTACCCGCTGTTCCCCTTCAAAATGGCCAATTGTTGGCGCCCTTCCCGCTCAATATTTGGGGAGAGGCCCAGGGCATTTGCCTATAAATAGGACTAGCCACCCCCAGGGTAGAGGCATCTGGATCCTCGCCAAGAAACCAGTTGGTAGAGCGACTGAACTCCCCCTAGCAGTTCATCGCATTAGTCAAGAACAGACCCTCGTGAGGCTGTTCTTCCTTGTATTGTTCATCATCAGCCCAAGAGGCAATCCACCACACCACACACTGGAGTAGGGTATTACACCACAATGGTGGCCTGAACCAGTATAAACCCCGTGTCTCTTGTGTTGATTCTTTCGTAGTTTAGATCCTAGCGATTCGTCGAGGAGCAGGTAGATAGAGGGCGAAACCTCCACGCGCACCCCAGTGTTCGAACCTCAAGGGTCTGCCGGAACCCGAAGTCCGACAAAAGGATACCACGATACCAAGATGAAATAGAGGTTACCGTTCTTGCTTACGGTCGAGGTGTCAAAATTTTGTAGCGGTCGATGTCGGAGATGATGAGTCCTTGGCGAAGATGAGCGGTGGTGATGTTGATGTTGAACCGTACCTATATAGCCGAAACACAATAGGACAACTCAAATTCTCAAAGACCAAAACATGTCAAAATTGATGGAGGTGCTTGCGGGTAAGTGATGGTGGAGCTTGCGGAAAGCAGTGGTGGTATGCGGAAGTGATGGTGGTATGCGGAAGTGTATGTGGGCACCCGAACAAAAGTTGGCGAAAGATAGGCAGGAAACGGGGCGGTGGATGGAGTTGTTGCTTTCAGGGGCCGGATGTTCGGGCCTGTTGGCCGGATGTCCGGGGTCGCCGGATGTCCAGGGGTCACGGTCCGGATGTCCGGGCTCGGGATCCGAGAACGAACTCGATGAACTTCGCGGGGAAAAGTCAACTCCGGGGCAAAATTCGGGGTTTTCGTGGATGGAAATTGCGGAGATGATGGGGGAAAGCTAGATCCACTCATGTCGAAGCAAATCCATGGATCAAATCCAACAAAACTTCATCACACCAACATACCACAAAAAAATTGGGGCTATTTTTGGTGGGGATTTTCAAATTAGGATGAAAAACAAAAAAATACAAGCTAGAGAACAAAGGGTAGGGGCTCCAAATACATGATCAACCTGGCTCATGATACCAAGATGATGTAGGGTAGAACCCTAGATGCCCAATCTTTGACGATTGGGGGGATCCTACGAAGAACACGAAGAACACGAGGGGAAACGCAAGAGAAATCACTCAACCAACAAGATACGGGTACACATATGCTAGATCCTCGAAACACAAAGAGTGATACACAATTCAAGGTCAACAAAGGATGATACAAAAGGTCTTATTTGTGAGGAGGTCTTGAAGTGTCTTCCCGTGATGGGGTCTTGAATCCGCTTGGGGGATCTTCTCCGAAGAGGTCATGAGCTCCGAGGAGAAGTAACCAAGTGGATGAGCAAAGCTCTATCTCAAATATGAGCTATCATAATGCTAACCCTAGAAATAGGGCGGAGGAGGAGTATATATAGTCTACGGGGCGAAGGGGTACATGGGCCTCGGCCCTTCACACTGTGCGCAAACAGGGAAGGTCGGACGTATGGGCGGCGGGCCGGATGTCCGGGCACTCGCGAGGCACCGGAAGTCCTGGCTGTTGGGCCAGATGTCCGGGCTGGCCTAGCGCCGTCTTGGAGCTCCCTGGATAGGGCTGGTCCGGATGTCCGGGCGTCGGCCGTATGTACGGGGCGTCGTAAGGGGCCGGATGTCCGGTGTTGTGGCCGGATGTCCGGGCTGGCGGGGCAAGCTTCGGTACTACCTGGACGACTTGTTCCGATGTCTGGGCTGGGCGCCGGATTTCCAGGGGCGACGGGCCGGATGTCCGGGCCCTATAGACTTGGCCGATGTTCCTTGGCTGCAGGCGACACCTCCAGGGGCCGGATGTCCGGCTCCTGGGAGTTGTTCTTGTCTCCTTCCATTGGTTCTCTTCAAACATCGACTTGGGAGGTTGACCATCTTCATGCGCATCCTCGGGAGGGTTCTCTCGGTACCTAATCATGCACAACATTCCAGACTTAGGTAGTAGCCATGTCTCAAGAGGATCATATGAGATATCACTAAGGAAAGAAGTCACCTCGGTATCGAGAGCTCCAGCTTGTGTTCGTGTCATGGGTCCTCTTGGCACCTGGTGAGACGATGGTAGGTCCATGGGGATGATCGTAGGATGCTCCGCATCAACCTTCAGGTCGGAGTACGATTGCATCGATGCATTCGTCTCGTCCTGGCGACCTGCCGCCTCGTCTTTCCGCTCTTCCCCACCTCCCCGACACTGTCATCACCGGCCTCCTGGTCGCCGGGGAGGGGGCTGCTCTCTTGGTACCTTCGCCTCCTCCAATAGTCTTCTAGCTGAGCTTTAGTGGATGACTCGACTGTCGCTCGAGCTGGGGCTTCTTGCTGGTCCTGGTGGTGGTGACCAAGAGCGCCACCGAGCTGCTGCATCCGCCCTCCTCCTTTGCAGCCTCGCCACTCCCTATCCTGTCAGGCCATGCGTCCGGTAGGCCATGAGGGGATCGGGGTGGACTCCTGCTTGGGCACTGCTCCTGCCTCCTTCTCTTCCCACCATGCTACCTGGGGTGGAAAGAACAGTGAGAGGAGTTTACGGGGCACTTATCTTTTGTCAATCTTAAATCTGCAGGCACTTGCCAAATTTTAATTCAAATAATGTAATCTCTCGAGTCCATGTATTTGTTCTGTAAGGCTTGTACTTGTATAATCAGCATATTAATGAAAAATATGAGGCTTGCCGAGAATTTATGCATGTGTATGTCCATGCAGAGGTGGAGTGCCTCTTTAGTTAAATAAACGAGTCTTCCCGGGAAGGTTATCCTACCGGTACCCTTTTTCTATTTTGTTGCTGGGGACCGGAGTCTACCAGGCAAAAAATAAAGAGACCAGCCCCCCGCCAACCCTTTCTGAGCGAAGGCCACTGCGACCACTTAGGTTGAAGCAACGTTCAAGCCGAAAAGTGGGAGCACCTAAGCTTCAAAGAGTGGCGAAGCTTTCTTATGCACAAGTTTTAGCTTACAGAACACTTATGAAAAAGAGGTAGAACTTATCTGTTTGGCTTGCCGGGGATTACCACGCTGGTCCATCTTCTCAACTCCTTGTAGAAGCCAAGTTCACGGTAGGAACCAGCAACTTCATGCAAATGAGAATGATGCAGGATGCAAGCCTATCTATATGCATATGCAGATGCTCATGAAATGCTTATGCAAATGCTCTTGGAATGCTTATGCATGCATACAACTTGGTCGGGGCCCGCCGAACGCTTTGTTTATTTCTGTGGTGCACAGGGTCATCGCCCTGGCTTTGTAAAGGGGTTACATGCAGTTGAGGCAAGGCCTGCACAAATGGGTGGCTGCCAAGCAGGGCCCGACAATCACACCTTACAGGTAGAACTTGCGGAGATGCTCAATATTCCATGAGTTTTGCGATTGAATGCCAACTCCGGCCTCCAGACGGACTACGCCAGGTCTGGTGACTCATACTACCCGGCAAGGGCCTTCCCACTTCGGGCGTTAACTTGTTTGTACCCTTGGCTGACTAAACGCGCCTAAGGACAAGGTTGCCTTCCTCAAAACACTGGGCATGAACCCTGCGGCTATGATAGCAACGCAGGGCTTGCTGATAGCGTGCAACGCGTGTAGCAGCCCGGAGATGGTTCTCCTCGAGTAGCACAGCATTGTCACGCCAGTGCTGATCTTGTGCTACTTCATCATAGGCAAGCACACGAGGTCACCCATAAATGAGTTCCATGGGGATAACTGCTTCTGCCCCATAGACCAGGGAGAAAGGAGTTTGCCTGGTAAATCGATTTGGTGTCGTTCTGAGGGACCAAAGGAGTACCGACAGCTCATTGATCCACCGCCAGCCTTGCTTCCGCAATGTATCAAAGGTTCTTGTCTTGATGCCCCGTAGCACTTCAGCATTCGCCCTCTCAGCTTGTCCATTGCTTCTAGGATGTGCCACAGAGGCAAATGAGACCTTGCTTCCGAGGGTGTGAACATATTGCATGAAGGCACGCCTCGTGAACTGGGTGTCGTTGTCGGTAATGATCCTTTCCAAAACTCCAAAACAACACACCAGTTCTTTCAAGAACTTTGTAGTTGACTGAGCAATCACCTTTCTCATGAGAGTCACTTTCGACCACTTTGTAAACTTGTCAATGGAAACAAACAAGAATTCAAAGCCCCCGATTGCTTGGTGGAAAGGGCCGAGGATATCGAGCACCCAGACCGAAAATGGCCATGATAAAGGCATTGTCTGAAGAGCTTGGGCAGGTAGGTGGATGTTCTCTGAATGGAACTGACAGGATTCACATTTCATGACTAGCTCGACTACATCTTGGAGGGCTGTGGGCCAATAGAATCCTTGACGGAATGCTTTCCCAACTAATGCCCTTGATCCAATGTGGGAGCCGCACATGCCTCTGTGTATCTCAGCCAGCAGTTATTTTCCTTCTTCCCGGTAGATGGACTTCAATTTCACACTGTTGGGCCTCCTTCTATACAGAGTGTCATCGACAAACTGGTACATACTGGCCCTCCGGGCTACTCTTTCAGCCTCATCTTGGTCATTGGGAGTTCTCTAGTTTGGAGAAAGTGGACTATGTGCCTTGCCCAAGTTGGAGCCTGAGGCTCAGCAACGAGGACTAGCGGCACCTCCTCAACTGTGGGGGCACACTGCTCATCTATGGGGACCATGGTCCCAATAGGAGGGTGCGGGCCGACAAGTTGTGAGTTTTCGGTAGGGTCCCTGCCAGGAGCACGAGGCTCTACCGGGAGAGGCTTACCGGAGTCCATCTTTCTCCTTTTCCGGGCCATTATTGCTTGGGATACGAAGGGCTGAGTAAGGTGGAGAACAAAACTTCCTGGTTCCACAGGAAGCTTTTGCGCAACACGCTTTAACAGATTATCAACTATGTTGTTTTTTGCACGGGGTACATGCTCTGTTTGCAATCCGTCAAAGCGCTCCTCCAATCTTCTCACTTCCTCAACGTATGCCTCCATCAATGGACTTTGGTAATCATTGTTGACTTGTCTCACCACAGGCTGTGAATTTCCTCGAATAATCAGCTTCTTGATTCCCAATTCCGCAACAATCCTGAGCCCGGCAAGGAGCCCTTCATACTCTGCTGTATTGTTGGTTGCCTCTTCGCCACAAAAATGCATCTGGATGACGTACTTCAAGTGTTCCCCTGAGCGTGCAACAAGAAGCATGCCAGCCCCTACACCTTGTAGGGAAAAGGCACCATTGATATACATAATCCATTCTTGGGCCGCTCCCTTGCCGGGGATAACTGTTTTCCCCACTTCCTCATCGGGGGTTGGCATCCATTCTGCAATAAACTCTGTTAACGCCCTGCTCTGAATTGTTGATGTGCTCTCAAACTTCATACCAAACTAGACAACTCCAAAGCCCACTCCACTATTGTGCCAGTAGCCTCAGGGTTTCATAGTATCCTTTGCAACGGGAAGCTAGTGACAACCGTAATCTCATGGGCTTGGAAGTAGTGGCGCAGTTTCCTTGAGGCCATGGTGAGACCAAAGATCAATTTTTGCACGCCAGGGTACCTTGATCGTGCCCCCTGCAACAGGAAACTAACGAAGTACACTAGGCGCTACACCACTTTCTTCCTTGCCGTGTCCTTGGGGTTGCCATTGCTATCGTGCTCACTTATGTCCTGATCCTTAACTGACTCTGCCGGTCCTTGCTCATTATCTGCCTCGTCCACTTCCAGCTGCGCCACCAAGGCCGCAATAACAACTTGGTTGGTTGCCGCTAAGTATAGTAGCAATGGCTCTTGTGGTTCGAGAGTGGCCAAGGTAGGCATAGAAGATAAGTAGGCCTTCAACTCTTGCAGGGTTGCACCTGCTTCTGGGGTCCAAATCATGGGTCCTGCCTTCTTCAAGATTTTGAAGAACGACATTGCGCGCTTGGAAGACATGGAGATGAATCTGCTTAGCGCGGCAATGCATCCCGTCCGATGCCTCACATCCTTAACTATCCTTGGTGCTTGGATCTGCACGATGGCTTTAATCTTGTCAACATTGGCTTCGATCCCCCGATGGGACACAAAGAACCCAAGTAGCTTGCCGGAGGGAATGCCAAACACACACTTCTCTGTGTTGAGCTTCAAGTTGATCTTGCGCAGATTTGCAAACGTCTCCTCCAAATCCTGGATAAGAGTTGCTCTATCCTTGGTTTTAACCACAATGTCATCCATATAAGCTTCAATGTTTTTGTGTAGCTGTGGCTCAAAACCAATCTGGACTGCCCTTGCAAAAGTAGATCCGACACTCTGTAATCCGAATGGCATGCGGATAAAACAGTATGTACCACATGGGGTGATGAATGAGGTCTTCTCTTCGTCCTCCTTGGACATGAAGATCTGGTGATATCCAGAATATGCATCTAGGAAGGAAAGCAAATTGTAGCCTGAAGTGGAAGCCAAAATCTGATCGATGCGCGGCAAGGGAAATGGGTCCTACGGGCAAGCCTTGTTGAGATTTGTGAAATCTATGCAAAGCCTCCATTTCCTGTTAGCCTTCCGAACTACCACTGGATTTGCTAGCCAAGTGGGATGTAGCAATCGTCTAACCAAACCAGCTGCTTCAAGCTTCTTGATCTCTTCTGCAATAAACTGTTGCCTCTCCAAGGCCTGTTTCCAGACTTTCTGCTTGACAGGTCTCGCATGTGGGCAGACAGCAAGGTGGTGCTCGATTACCTCCCTCGGAACACCAGGGATATCAGACGGTTGCCAGGAAAACACATCGATATTCGCCTGCAGGAAGGGAACGAGCGCACTTTCCTATTTGTCATCGAGGGTGGCACTGATGGTGAAGGTACCATCAATGCCAGCCAGCCCTGCCGGGACCTTCTTCACTTGTGGAGCAGTAACCTTGGTCCTTTTGCTGTTGGAACCCTCTGGCAAATCATCAAATAGAATCCATCAGTAAGAGAATCGTTCGGTTGCTGGATGCAGCAGAAGTCGGTCTTATGGCTGAAGGCGACCCTGCCACCCCTTCTCTTCTTGTCCCCGACCTCTCCACCCCTTGCTTGGTAGTAAAACATAGCACTGTCGAGAACATCCTTGATGTGGGTGTAATCCTTTTTGTGAATGTTCTTCGACGAGTCCAAGTAAAGAGTGTGGGAGAATCGGTTGTTAGGAAGCCATTGCCTATTTGCTTTCGCTTCTACACCGGCTCCGCTCCCCCAGGCAGCGCCAGTCTCAGTCTCAGCGCCGGTCTCGATGCCGGTCTGAGTCTCAGCGCCGGCATCAGTCTCAGCACCGGTCTGCGTGTCGGTCTCATTCCCCGATGCCACCGGTGGGCCAAGCAACAACATTGGTTGATCGTCGGGAAGGCTAAAATATTCGTCTGCCGCCCGGTAGTCGTTGTTGCAATCACCAGAACCCTGTCCTTCATCGTTGCTAGCCATGTTTCCTATGATTAAATCTAGTCAATTAATTCTAGACCTAATAATATGAATAATGACATAAAAAAGGCCTATTGTTTTGCAGGAACGTTGACTCCTTCCTGGTGCGGCAAATCCCGGGCACTCGATATGTCCTAGTTTGTAGCACAAGTCATGCCGAAATTCATGGAAAATTTTGGCTTGACCTTTGCTAAAAAGTGGACAAATCGAGAACATGAAATTTGCCGGAGCAGAAATGAATCAACATTCCGGCAAAACATAGGCCACTCAGCTTCATTCCTTGGAAACAACAAAGCCACTTGGGGACAACCGAACCACTTCAATGAAAAGATATAATCAACAATAATGGAATATGCAAATGAACATCAATGACATATATCATATAAAAACAATCTTGTTTTTTGTTTACATAGCAACAATTAGTTCGACCAAGTTTTTGAAAAGAAAAACAGTTCTGTTTATTGTTTATAGCTAAATGCCATAGCTACTGTTTTTTATTTATAGCTAAATACTTTTGTTTTTTGTCTAAAGCTAAAAGTCTAGGAACTACATTTTCTCTAACCCTTCTGACCTCACAAAAATTTCCACAGCAAGACCTTAGTACCTACACCCAATTTCTTCAAAAATATTCTGGTCCATAGTACAAATAATTCAAAATTCATTTCAATGAAATTTGGAACAAATTCAGGTCCGTAGTCCAAATATTTTTTATAGCTAAGTGTTTTTTGTTTATAGCCTCTATTAATTTAAATCTAAATGCTACTATTATTTATATACCCTCTATTAGTTTAAAGCTAAATGGAATTACTGTTCAGGCATTTTCATAAAAATTGCCCTAGCTAATTTCCTAAAAAATTGCTAATCAATTTTCCTAAATTCTATAAAATGCTTACTGCCCTAAAAAAATCTAGGGTTCATATGAACACCTAGGGTTCATATGAACATCAACACAGTATCAACATATATATAATTGCCCTAGCAGAGAGAGAGAGGAGGGTAGGGGACAGGAGAGGCAAAGCCTTACGGTCGGCGGCGAGGGCAGGCTCTGGCTCAGGCGGTGGCGGTGAGGTCGAGGGCGGCGGCGGTGAGCTCGAGGGAGGCGACGGTGAGGTCGACGACGGCCTCGGACGGCGGCTGTGAGGTCGAGGGGGCGGCCTCGGGCGGTGGTGGTGTGGTCGAAGGCGGCGGGCGGCGGCGGTGTGGTCGAAGGCGGCCTCGGGCGGTGGCGGAGAGGTCGAAGGCGGCAGGGCGACGGCGGCGATGGAGCAGTTGGGGGACAGGGGGAGTAGAGAGGGGGGGAAGGACTTAGCGAAGTTTTGAGCCCGGGCTGTCGGGATTTGAGTCAAACTTGCAGTAGCACGTTTTGCCAAAACGCGCTATAGCTAAGATAGCTATAGCGTGTTCCGGAGAAACGCGCTACAGCTATCCCTTTCTGTTTTCTTTTTCTCTTTCTTTTGTTTTCTTTACATTTTCTTTTTTTTTCATTTCTCCTTTTTCTATTTCTTTCATTTTCATTTACTTTTCTACTTATTTTTCTATTTATTTTCTTTTTCATAGCAGTAGCGCTCTACAGCAAAAATGCGCTGCTACAAAGTTTTTGGCAGTAGCGTGCTTCTGGGAGAACCGCTACTACTATTCCTAGCCTACTGGCACTAGTGAGTGAAGTTTAGTAGTAGCGCTTTTCTATGAAGACGCACTACTGCTAAAACAATGGTTGTAGCGTGGTTTTGCAACAAGCGCTACTATTAAGTAGCGCTAGCGCCGGGTTTTGACCAACTCTACTACTATACCTCTGTGTATAATGTTTTCCCTAGTAGTGCTCATCCATCCTTTTCTCTCACAAGATAAACTACTCATAAAAATGCATCTTGACGTTCCATGCAATGCACAGGCATCTGGCTGGTTTCTTTTTAAATAGTTACTGCGATAATTGGGTTGAAGTGATATATTTTATGTCTGCCCCGAATGATCTCAAATTCACTAGTAGTAACAAAGAAAAGGTTGCCTTGTTAATTAACAGAAAACAGGGTGAAAACTATCACATGAGGGCATGAGACCGATAAAAACAAGGCACACTGGGTTCAGTGTCATCCTCACTACAGTTGTGCGCGCGTGAGAAGTCTACATATTGAGGGGGCTACGAAAAGAAAGACATATCGACTGTGTGTGAGCGAGGCACAGAGAGACACCTAGTGTGTGTGTGTGTGGGTGTCTCTCTCTCTCTCTCTCTCTCTCTCTCTCTTTGTGTGTGTGTGTGTGTGTGTGTCGGTGTACAAAAGTTGGTCTCTTTTTTGTACCGCTTTACTTGTGCACGGGCAGTCAGAGCCGCGCCCGTGGCCACACTAAGTAGGGCAGAGGAGGGAAGGCAAAGGCACAAGATGAGCAAGACCACAAGACAGAGACGCAAAGGGCAAGAGGGCGAGGTGTACTCCCCCGGCAAGAGGCTTGCCGGGGCAGCCCCCGCAGTCACGGCAAGAGCCTTGCCGGGGCAACTTGCCGAACGCCAGCAGAGCGCGCCACCCTTGAGCCCAAAGGTTCCAACGCCATCGACCACATTGGAACCAAGGCTCAGGAGGCACCTCCATGGTGGCATGCAGATCTTCGTCAAGATCATTAACACACAAGATCAGTTGAGGACCAGGAGACGACGATCCTCGGCAAGATCCTTGCCGAGGAAATCCACGAGACCTCCAGCAAGATCCTTGCCAGGGACAACCACGATGTCACGGCAAGACCCTTGCCGGGACCCCGGCAAGACCCTTTCCGAGGAGGTCAGCGGGGCCGCGGCCAAGCCCACATCTGCCAAGACTCCACCGCCGTTCCCGTGCAGCTGCCAGCTCAGCCAACTAGGCGAGCACCTGCGTGGCGACGTGCAGCCTCTAGACCGACTCAGCAAGCACCTGCGTGGTGGCATGTAGGTCTTCGTGAAGACCCTGCCACCACGCCAGCTCAGCAGCCTGCCAGCTTACACGGCGCTGCACGCCTCGTTGGCCTGGACGCGTGTCAAAGCAAGGTGAGGCGGCGATGGATGGCACGGGCTTTGTTGCCGTCCCCGATAAACCAAGAGGACACCTAAGTAGTGCATTTAATGTGTTTTGTCCTATGATGTCAGGCGATAAGCTCAGTCACTGTACTGTGTGCCACTGTGGCGACCCCTTTGACCTTAAAAGGAGGCCCGAGGCATACTGAGGGAGGCTTCGGATCTTTTGGACTACGCACACTCCGTAGCTAGTTCAAGAACTCAAGAACACTCAAATATACACCAAAGCAGGACTAGGGTATTACGCATCCTCGCGGCCCGAACCTGGGTAAATGATCTTTGTGCTAACTCCTAGACCCGCTCTTTCCACAACATCGCGCCCGCTGACCGTAGTAGGGATTCCAGTGGTCCCATAGGTGTCGTCTTCCTCCGACATCTCTGGCGCGCCAGGTAGGGGGCGCGACTTGTGAAAATCCGGTCTAGCAGCTAGTCTAGCAGTTCTTCATCGCGATGGCTCCCAAGAAGAAGACGACGACAGCGGTCGGTTCATCCGGAGCCGGACGGCCCGTACCAGTGCGGGCAAGTGGCGGGGCGGTCGCGGATGGAAGCCGAGGCGCAGCCCTAGAACACCCGCATTGCTCTGGCAGCCAAAGCCTGGCAAGCGGTGTCGTCCGTGTGCAAGACGATGGGCCACACCCTGCCAAATCCAAAGACGGAGCTGGGGCCCCCGCAGGCGGCGCGGGGCCCTCCAAGGGCGGCACCGTGCCACCTACCGGCGGCGCGGCGGCCTCCAAGATGCCTACGCCGGCGCCCACGACGCGCTTTTCCCAAGTTGTGCGCGATGAGTAGCGTCACCACGCTGGTGACCCCGGGCGCCGCCGTGGGAAGAGTCATGCGCATCCTTCGCGGGACGAAGGAGGCCAGCATGCACACTGAAGTGCTGGCGAAAATGGCATACAGCCGCAAGGCCGTGATAGAGCTCCTTCTAACATGGTTAGAAGTCGGAGCGCGTCACGGTCCACGTAGCTTTCGCCGCCGCCCACTCGAGCAGAAGCTTTGGTGCACGCGCAACTGCTCCTCGACTTTCCTCCTATTGTTAAGAAGCTCGACGAGTGGAGAGCCACCGTCCGGAGCCTCGTCTGCATCGCCAACAAAGATGAGCCGCGACCAGCGGGGCCCGTAGGCCGACGCTCCGTCGAGCCACCGCATGCCAGTGGTGGAAGGGCCGGAGGTGATTCAGCCACAGTGCACTCTCCTCCCCCACGCCCGTTACCGCGGGTGTCGGTCCGTCGTGATGACGCTTGTGATAATATTTCCATAGCGTCGTCCGACCCACGGACCCACCGCGATCAGCACCAAGTTCTTCGGGAGCGAGCCCTTGAAGACACTCGAACCACCATAAAACCCCAGCGTAAAGCGCGCCACCAGTCAGATAGGCGAGCAGGGCCCACTATGGACCACCCGGCACCAGGAGGCTATGGTGGCCTACCCTACGAGGTGGGTTGCCTAGCCTTTACCCGTGAGTTGCGGCAGTTCTAGTGGCCCTCCCACCACATGTTCAAGCCCGACGTTGGCGAGAAGTACAACGGCAAGACTCACCCGTCAGAGTTCCTCAGCATCTACGCCATCGCGATGCAAGCTGATGGAGCCCGTGATGACAAGGTGCTTGCCAATTACTTCCCGTTGGCACTTAAGCCCAATGTCATGTCGTGGTTGATGCACTTGCCTGCGGATTCCATTTCTTCTTGGTCGGATTTGTGTCATGAGTTCGTTGGCGCCTTCACCGGAGGCAATCAAGCTCATGGACAGGCAAGCGATTTGCATATCATCCCCTAGAAGGAAGGTGAAAACTTGCGCAAGTACATATAGAGGTTCAACCAGGTGCAGTACAACATCCCAGATGTTCATCCCGCCGCCGTGATCAGCGCATTCCACCAGAATGTGCTCAACAGCAAGATGCGTGAAGAGCTGGCGATGAACAAGGTCAAGGATTTGGCCAAACTTTATGTTCTGGCCGACAGCGCACTCGAGCTAAAGAGGGAAGGAAGTACCCCGGCAAGGACGTTGGTGCGGAAACCGACTCCATAGACGAAGACATCGCCGCCCCGACGAAGAAGGGCTGACGCCGCAACAGAAAATGCAAGGGCGAGCCATGCTTGCCATCGAGGGATTCGACTACACCGGCGCTGCCAAGAAGGCCAAGGCAAGTGACACTAGCAAGGAAATTGCCAAGTGCGCCGCTTGCCGGGCCTTGGCGGCTGCCGACAAGCCAGGAAGCTCTGACAAGCAGTACTGCAAGATCCACCGCACCAAGGGCCACGACCTCCAGAACTGCTGACAAGTTGAGCTGCTTGCTGAGAAGCAAAAAGCCGAATATGAGAGGCGGGACAAGGAGAAGGGTCAGGACGGTGTCGAAGGATTCGGCAAGAAGCGTAGCTGCCAAGGAGGCCACCGCGGCAAGGATAACCAGCAAGAGAGGCCCGCCCGGGGCCGCGACAAGAAGCAGGAAGCTGATGGTCATGACGAGGACGACGAGTTCGGCGACCACGAATTTCAGAAAGCTATGGGGGCCATGTGCATCGACGGTGGCACCTCGCTTCACACCTCTCACCGCCAGCTCTAGCAGTGGGCGCTTGAGATCACAGTGGCGGAGCCATCATTGACGCACAGAAGCCACTGAAGTGGTCCAACACGCCTATCATTTTTGAAACCGAGGACCACCCTGATCGCACAACTGCGGTCAGGTGTCTGCCGTTGTTGGTTTCACCAATGATCCGCAACCTCAAGGTGCAGAAGATGCTAGTTGACGGTGGGGCCGGTCTGAACTTGATCTCACCTGTTGTGATCAAAAGGCTGCAAATTCCTGATGGAGACCATGAAGAGACGGGCACGTTTCAAGGGGTCAACCCGGGAAGGAGTCAGCCGAAGGTTAAGGTCATGCTGCCCGTGACATTTTGAGGCGAGTTGATCTACAGGACTGAGAGGATTGTCTTCGATGCAGCCGAGATCCCCTTTCCCTACAACGGGATCCTCGGCCGCCCGGCACTAGCCAAGTTCATCGCGGCGTCACACTATGCCTATAACACGCTGAAGATGCCTGGGCCGATGACCATCATCACCGTCCCCTCCAACAAGAAGGACGCGCTGATCTGCGCTGACCAACTCTACCGGGAAGCAGTTGCGGCGACTGCCGCCAAGGCACTTGCTCCTGCTGCCGAAGTCCCGGGAGGGAAGAAGACCGGTAGGACCTCTCGCGCCCACTCCGGCATGCGCACCTCTTCGTAGTGTTGTGCTCCCGTCGAGGACGTGCCAGAGGGCTCCACCGGCAAGAGCAAGAAATCCAGAGCTGCACCACGAGAGACCAAGAAGGTATCTGTCAAGGAGGATGGCACGCGAGGGGCTTTCACCATAAGCTCCACCCTCGATAGCAAATAGGAAGGCGCGCTCACCACTTTCCTGCGGGCGAATGTCGATGTGTTTGCATGGCAAGCATCCGACATCCCCGACGTTCCCAGGGAGGTGATTGAGCACAATCTTGCTGTCTGTCCTCATGCGCGACCCATCAAGCAGAAGGTCAGGAAGCAAGCTTTGGAGATGCAGGAGTTCATCACAAAGGAGATCAGGAAGCTGGAAGTGGCAGGTTTGGTGAGAGGAATACTCCATCCGACGTGGTTGGCCAATCCGGTGGTGATGCGCAAGGCAAATGGGAAGTGGAGGTTGTGTATTGATTATACAGATATCAATAAGGCATGTCCAAAAGACCCTTTCCCGTTGCCACGCATTGACCAAATTGTTGACTCCAGGGCTGGGTGTGACCTGTTATCATTCCTTGAAGCCTACACAAGATACCACCAGATTTTCATGACGAGAGAAGATTAAGAGAAGACAACATTCATCACCCCGTGTGGTATGTATTGCTTTTTACGGATGCCTTTCGGGTTGAAGAGTGCTGGCTCAACGTTTGCAAGAGCAGTCCAAATTGGTTTTGAGCCCCAGCTACATAGAAATATGGAAGCTTATATGGATGACATAGTGGTCAACACCAAGGACAAGGCAACACTGGTACAAGATTTGGAAGAGACGTTTGCAAATTTGCGCAAGATCCACCTCAAGCTAAACCCTGAGAAGTGTGTCTTGGACGTTCTGTCCAGTAAACTTCTCGGTTTCTTCATGTCACAGCGTGGGATCGAGGCGAATCCAGACAAGATCAAGGCCATTGAGCAGATTGAGGCGCCTAGGCGGATCAAGGATGTGCGTCGGCTCACTGGCTGCATTGCCGCCATGAGCAGATTCATCTCCAAGCCCGCTGAGCGTGCCCTTCCCTTTTTTAAAATCTTGAAAAAGGCGGGCCCAATGGAATGGACCCCAGAGGCCGAAGTAGCGCTGTAGGATTTGAAAATATACCTCTCCTCCACACTAATTCTGATTGCGCCTAAACCACAAGAGCCTCTGTTGCTGTATCTAGCAGCAACGAATCAAGTGGTCAGCGCGGCGCTAGTGGCGCAGAGGGAGATTGACGAAGGGGCAGTGGAAATGGCAGGACTGGCAGATGGCAAGAAAGAGCTCCCCCCGGCAGGGCCTGGTACCAGCAAGGCGAGGCCCCCGGCAGGGTCTGACGCCGGCGGGACAGGGCCTGCGCAACCAAATGAAGTGGTGCAGAAGAAGAAGATGATGTAGCACATAGTTTACTTTGTCAGCTCCCTCTTGCAGGGGGCTAGGTCAAGGTACTCCGGTGTGTAGAAATTGCTCTTCGGCCTCCTTATGGTCTCGAGGAAGCTGCGGCATTACTTCCCAGCGCACGAGATCACCGTCGTCACCCGCCTCCTGTTGCAACAGATACTGCATAACCCGGACGCAATTGGGAGGATTGTGGAATGCGCCTTAGAACTATCGAGCTTTTGTTTGAAGATTGAAAGTACTTTGATGATCTAGAGCAGAGTCTTGGCAGAGTTTATAGCAGAGTGGACCTCGATGCCCGACGAAGAGATCCAGGAGACCACTCTTCCCGCCAAGGAAACAAGTCGCAATTGGATTATGTACTTTGACGGGGCTTTCTTGCTGCAAGGTGTCGTTGATGGTGTGCTGCTTGTCGCACCCACCGGAGAGCACCTCAAGTATGTAATCCAGATGCACTTTCCTAGGGAGATGTCGATGAACAACACTGCTAAATACAAGGGGTTGCTTGCCGGTCTCAGGATCATAGCAGACCTCGGGATCAAGAAGCTCATTGTCAGGGGTGATTCACAGCTTGTTGTCAGGCAAGTCAACAAGGATTATAAATGCCCGTTGATGGAGGCCTATGTAGATGAGGTGAGGAAGCTAGAGGAGCGTTTTGACGGTATACAAGTGGAGCATGTTTCCCGAGTGGAGAACGACATCGCCGACTACCTGTCGGAGCATGCTGCTTTCAAACTACCTATGGAACCAGGTACTTTTGTGCTTCGGTTGACTCAACCATCCGTTGAACCATCGACAGAGCAGAACAAGTGCAGGAAATCAGGCCCCGGCAAGTACTTTCCCACTGAGCTCCCAGGAGCCACTGGCAAAGATGTTGCCGTGGACACTGAGCCTGCCATGAGGCTACGGACTCTGATAGGGCGTCAAGCCCTGGCCGTAGAGACAGTCGCTCCCATGGCAGAGGAAATTCCTTTAGTCCTTGCCATCAAGCCCTAGGCTCCGGCATGGGCACAGCATGCCTTTCAATTCCTCCAAACAGGGGAGCTTGCTATGTCTTGAGCTTGTGTTGGTTTTCGTCGAAGAGGAGAGGGTGATGCAGCAAAGTGTAGCGTAAGTATTTCCCTCAGTTTTGAGAACCAAGATCCAGTAGGAGGCTCCTCAAAAGTCAAACGCACCTACACAAACAAACTGAGAACTCGCAACCAACGCAATAAAGGGGTTGTCAATCCCTTCACGGCCACTTGCGAAAGTGAGATCTAATAAAGATAGTATGATAAGATAAATATATTTTTGGTATTTTATGATATAGATGCAAAAAGTAAAGATGCAAATAAAAGTAGATGGAAAGCAAATATGATAAGAGATAGACCTGGGGGGCATAGGTTTCATAGAGGATTCTCTCAAGATAGCATAAGTATTACGGTGGGTGAACGAATTACTGTCGAGCAATTGATAGAAAAGTGCATAGTTATGAGATTATCTAGGCATGATCATGTATATAGGCATCACGTCCATAACAAGTAGGCCGACTCCTGCCTGCATCTACTACTATTACTCCACACATTGACCGACTCCTGCCTGCATCGAGAGTATTAAGTTCATAAGAACAGAGTAATGCATTAAGCAAGATGACATGATGTAGAGGGATAAACTCATGCAATATGATATAAACCCCATCTTGTTATCCTCGATGGCAACAATACAATACATGCCTTGCAACCCTTTCTGTCACTGGGTAAGGACACCGCAAGATTGAACCCAAAGCTAAGCACTTCTCCCATGGCAAGAAAGACCAATCTAGTAGGCCAAACCAAACTGATAATTCGAAGAGACTTGCAAAGATAACTCAATCATACATAATAGAATTCAGAGAAGATTCAAATATTATTCATAGATAAACTTGATCATTAACCCACAATTCATCGGATCTTGACAAACACACCGCAAAAAGAGTTTACATCGAATAGATCTCCACAAGAGAGGGGGAGAACATAGTATTGAGATCCAAAAAGAGAGAAGAAGCCATCTAGCTAATAACTATGGACCTGTAGGTCTTTGGTAAACTACTCACAACTCATCGGACGGGCAAGCATGTTGATGTAGAAGCCCTCCGTGGTCGATTCCCCCTCCGACAGAGTGCCGGCAAAGGCTCCAAGATGGGATCTCGCGGATACAGAAGGTTATGGCGATGGAAATTGTGTTTCGTGGTGCCCCTGGATGTTTTCGGGGTACGTAGGTATATATAGGAGGAAGAAGTACGTCGGTGGCCGCCCGAGGGGCCCACGAGACAGGGGGGCGGGCCCTACAGGAGGGGCGCGGCCCCTATCTCGTGGGGCCCTCGGAAGTTTCTTGACTTGCACTCCAAGCTCTCGGATCACGTTTGTTCTAAAAATCACGCTCCCGAATGTTTCATTCCGTTTGGACTCCGTTTGATATTCCTTTTCTTCGAAATACTGAAATAGGCAAAAAAACAGCAATATGGGCTGGGCCTCCGGTTAGTAGGTTAGTCCCAAAAATGATATAAATGTGTAAAATAAAGCCCATAAAGATCCAAAGGGGTAATATAATTGCATGGAACAATAAAAAATTATAGATATGTTGGAGACGTATCAAGCATCCCCAAGCTTAATTCCTGCTCGTCCTCGAGTAGGTAAATGATAAAAAAGAAATTTTTGATGTGGAATGCTACCTAGCATAATTCATAATGTAATTTTCTTTATTGTGGCATGAATGCTCAGATCCAAATGAATACAAAATAAAAGTTCATATTGACATAAGAAATAGTAATACTTCAAGCATACTAATCAAAGCAATCATGTCTTCTCAAAATAACCTGGCTAAAGAAAGTTATCCCTACAAAATTATATAGTCTGGCTATGCTCTATCTTCATCACACAAAGTATTTAATCATGCACAACCCCGATGACAAGCCAAGCAATTGTTTCATACTTTAATAATCTCAATCTTTTTCAACTTTCACGCAATACATGAGCGTGAGCCATGGACATAGCACTATATGTGGAATAGAATGGTGGTTGTGGAGAAGACAAAAAGGAGAAGATAGTCTCAAATCAACTAGGCGTATCAACGGGCTATGGATATGTCTATTAATAGATATCAATGTGAGTGAGTAGGGACTGCCATGCAACGGATGCACTAGAGCTATAAATATATGAAAGCTCAACAAAAGAAACTAAGTGGGGTGCATCCAACTTGCTTGCTCACGAAGACCTAGGGCACTTTTGAGGAAGCCCATCGTTGGAATATACAAGCCAAGTTCTATAATGAAAAATTCCCACTAGTATATGAAAGTGACAACATATGAGACTCTCTAACATGAAGATCATGGTGCTATTTTGAAGCACAAGTGTGGAAAAAGAGATAGTAGCATTGTCCCTTCTCTCTTTTTCTCTCATTTTTTTTCTTTTCTTCTTTTTTTTCTTTTTTTTCTTTTCTTTGGCCTTCTCTTTTTTTCTTCTTTTTTTGGCCTTTCTTCCCCCTTTTTCCTTTTTTTTTCTTTTTGTAAAGTCCGAAGTCTCATCCCAACTTGTGGGGGAATCATAGTCTTCATCATCCTTTCCTCACTAGGACAATACTATAATAATGAAGATCATCACACTTTTATGGATTTACAACTCAAGAATTACAACTCAAAGCTAGAACAAGATATGACTCTATATGAATGCCTCCGGTGGTGTACCGGGATATGCAATGAATCAAGAGCGACATGTATGAAAATTATGAAGGTGGCCTTGCCACAAATACGATGTCAACTACATGATCATGCAAAGAGCAATATCACAAAAGTAATGCGTGTCATATGAACGGAACGGTGGAAAGTTGCATGGAAATATATCTCGGAATGGCTATGGAAATGCCATAATAGGTAGGTATGGTGGCTGTTTTGAGGAAGGAGTATGGTGGGTGTATGGTACCGGCGAAAGTTGCGCGGTACAAGAGAGGCTAGCAATGGTGGAAGGGTGAAAGAGTGCGTATAATCCATGGACTCAACATTAATCAAAAGAACTCATATACTTGTTGCAAAAATTTAGTAGTCATCAAAAACCAAAGTACTACGTGCATGCTCCTGGGGGGATAGATTGGTAGGAAAAGACCATCGCTCGTCCCCGACCGCCACTCATAAGGAAGATAATCAATAAATAAAATTGTGCTCCAACTTCATCACAAAGCGGTTCACCATACGTGCATATTACGGGAATCACAAACTTCAACACAAGCATTCTTTAAATTCATAATCACCCAACTAGCATGACTTTAATATCACTACCTCCACATCTCAAAACAAATATCAATCATCAAGTTGATCATAGCATCCAATTCACTTTCTATGATAGTTTTTATTATACCCAACTTGGATGCTCATCATTCTAGGACCAACTTTAAAACCATAGTAAATACCATGCTGTTCTAAAAGACTATCAAAAAGATATAAGTGAAGCATGAGAGACTAGCAATTTCTTCAAAATTAAGACACCACCGTGCTCTAAAAGATATAAGTGAAGCACTAGAGCAAAAACTATCAAGCTGAAAAGATATAAGTGAAGCACATAGAGTATTCTAGCAAATTCTAATCAAATAGGCTCCTCCCAAAAGGTGTTTATAGCAAGGATGATTGTGTAAACTAAAAAGCAAAGACTAATATAATACATGACACTCCAAGCAAAACACATATCATGTGGCGAATAAAAATATAGCTCCAAGTAAAGTTACCAATGAACGAAGACGAAAGAGGGGATGCCTTCCCGGGGCATCCCCAAGATTAGGATTTCGGCTATTCTTGAATATCTTGGGGTGGCATGGGCATTCCCAATCTTAGTCTCTTGCCACTCCTTATTCCATAGTCCATAGAAGCTTTACCCAAAACTTGAAAACTTCACAACACAAAACTCAACAGGAAATCTTATAAGCTCCGTTAGTGAAAGAAAACAAAACCACCACATAAGGTAATGCAATGAACTAATTCTTTATTTAATTTGGTGTTAAACCTACTTTATTCCAACTTATTTATGGTTCATAGACTGAATTACTAGCCATAGATGCATTGAAATAAGCAAACAACACACGAAAAACAGAATCTGTCAAAAACTGAACAGTCTGTAGCAATCTGTAACTAACACAAACTTCTAGAACTCTAAAAATTCTACCAAAATAGGAAGTCCTGGAAAATTTGTTTATTGAACAGAATCAAAAAGAATCAACGCAAAAGCACGTTCCTGTGACTTAACGAAATTATATTCGTGCACGCAAAGTTTCTGTTTTTCAGCAGAATCAAATCAACTATCATCGTAGGTTATCCTATAGGTTCTACTTGGCACAAACACTAATTAAAAGATAAAAACACATCTAAACAAAAGGTACATGCAAGATTTATTAAATAACAACAAGGAAAAATATTGGGTTGTCTTCCAACAAGCGCTTTTCTTTAAAGCCTTTTGGCTAGGCATTGATAATTTTAATGATGCTCACATGAAAGATAAGAATTGAAGCGCAAAGAGAGCATCATGAAACATGTGAAAAACACATCTAAGTTTAACATACTTCCTATTCATAGGCATATTATAAGCAAACAAATTTGCAAGGCAAACAAAAACTAGTATACGGAAGGAAGAAGAAAGAGACGATGGCAATCTCAACATGACGAGAGGTAATTTAATAAGATAAAAAAATTCTACGACCATATTTTCCTCTCTCATAATAATTACATGTAGGATCATAGGCAAATTTAACAAAATAGCTATCACAAAACATATTCTCAACATGATCCACATGCATGCAAAGTTGACACTCTTCCAAGATAGTGGGATTAACATTAACTAAAGTCATGACCTTTCCGAACCAACTTTTATCAAAAATATCATAAGATTGAACATACTCCAAATATGTGGGATCTAAAGTTGACACTCTTCCAAACTCACTTTCAATATTATTGCAAACACTATTATTAATCTCATATTCATCATGGGGCTTAAATAAATTTTCAAGGTTATAAGAAGAATCACCCCAATCATGATAATTGAAACAAGTAGTAGACATAGCAAAACTAGCATCCCCAAGCTTAGGGTTTTGCATATTATTAGCACAATTGACATCAAGAGAATTTATAGGAAAATCATTGCAATCATGCTTTTTATTCAAGGATTTATCGTGAATCTCTTCATAAATTTCTTCATCATAATTTCCAGATTCACAAATTTTTAGCAAAGCTTCATAAAGATAATCTAGTGCGCAAAACTCACTAGCAATTGGTTCATCATAATTGAATCTCTTAAAAAGATTAGCAAGTGGATGAGGATCCATAGATCTTAGGTTCTCTGGCTTATCAATAAATAAGCATCTATTCCAACCGAACAAGCATACGAAAGGGCAAGCGAAAGAGAGGAGGAGATTGGGATAGAGAGGGCGAATAAAACGGCAAGGGTGATGTGGGGGAGAGGAAAACGAGAGGCAAATGGAAAATAATGTAAATGCGAGGGAGATGGGTTTGTGATGGGTACTTGGTATGTCTTGACTTGAGCGAAGACCTCCCCGGCAACGGCGCCAGAAATTCTTCTTGCTACGTCTTGAGCTTGCGTTGGTTTTCCTCGAAGAGGAGAGGGTGACGCAACAAAGTGTAGCGTAAGTATTTCCCTCAGTTTTGACAACCAAGGTATCAATCCAGTAGGAGGCTCCTCAAAAGTCCCACGCACCTACACAAACAAAACGAGAACTCGCAACCAACGCAATAAAGGGGTTGTCCATCCCTTCACGGCCACTTTCAAAAGTGAGATCTAATAAAGATAGTATGATAAGATAAATATATTTTTGGTATTTTATGATATAGATGCAAAAAGTAAAGATGCAAATAAAAGTACATGGAAAGCAAATATGATAAGAGATAGACCCGGGGGCCATAGGTTTCACTAGAGGCTTCTCTCAAGATATCATAAGTATTACGGTGGGTGAACGAATTACTGTCGAGCAATTGATAGAAAAGCGCATAGTTATGAGATTATCTAGGCATGATCATGTATATAGGCATCACATCCATAACAAGTAGACCGACTCCTGCCTGCATCTACTACTATTACTCCACACATTGATCGACTCCTGCCTGCATCTAGAGTATTAAGTTTATAAGAACAGAGTAACATATTAAGCAAGATGACATGATGTAGAGGGATAAACTCATGCAATATGATATAAACCCCATATGGTTATCCTCGATGGCAACAATACAATACGTGCCTTGCAACCCTTTCTGTCACTGGGTAAGAACACCACAAGTTTGAACCCAAAGCTAAGCACTTCTCCCATGGCAAGAAAGACCAATCTATTAGGCCAAACCAAACTGATAGATCGAAGAGACTTGCAAAGATAACTCAATCATACATAAAAGAATTCAGATAAGATTCAAATATTATTCATAGATAAACTTGATCATAAACCCACAATTCATCGCATCTCGACAAACACACCGCAAAAAGAGTTTACATCGAATAGATCTCCACAAGAGAGGGGGAGAACATTGTATTGAAATCCAAAAAGAGAGAACAATCCATCTAGCTAATAACTATGGACCCGTAGGTCTGTGGTAAACTACTGACAACTCATCGGAGCGGCAAGGATGTTGATGTAGAAGCCCTCCATGGTCGATTCCCCCTCCGGCAGAGTGCCGGCAAAGGCTCCAAGATGGGATCTCGCGGATACAAAAGGTTACGGCGGTGGAAATTGTGTTTCGTGGTGCCCCTTGACGTTTTCAGGGTCGTAGGTATATATAGGAGGAAGAAGTACGTCGGTGGCCGCCCGAGGGGCCCACGAGACATGGGGGCGCCCTACAGGGGGGCGCAGCCCCCTATCTCGTGGGGCCCTCGGAAGCTTCTTGACTTGCACTCCAAGCTCTCCGGATCACGTTTGTTCCAAAAATCATGCTCCCGAAGGTTTCATTCCGTTTGGACTCCGTTTGATATTCCTTTTCTTCGAAATACTGAAATAGGCAAAAACACAGCAATATGGGCTAGGCCTCCGGTTAGTAGATTAGTCCCAAAAATGATATAAATGTGTAAAATAAATCCCATAAACATCCAAAAGGGGTAATATAATAGCGTGGAACAATCAAAAATTATAGATACGTTGGAGACGTATCAGAGCTTCCTGAGGGCCTGAAGGAACGGATAAAGTAGCCTATCGGTCAGCCATGTATCAGTTCGTTGACAATGTTCTATATAGAAAAAGACCAAACGGTGTGAAATTGAAGTGCATTCCCCAGGAGGAAGGACTGGAGTTGTTGGGAGAGATACATGGAGGCATATGTGGCTCCCACATAGGGTCGAGGGCCCTTGCCGGCAAGACCTTCCGGCAAGGTTTCTTCTAGCCCACTGCCCTCCAGGATGCAACGGCACTAGTAACCAAGTGTGAAACGTGTCAGTTCCATTCAATGAAGCTTCATCAGCCAACTCAAGCCCTTCAAACAATCCCTCTCTCCTGGCCATTTTCTGTTTGGGGGCTCGACATACTCGGCCCTTTCCCCTGTGCTCTCGGGGGCTTTGAGTACTTGTACATTGCGATCGACAAGTTCACAAAGTGGCCGGAGGTGGAAGCAGTGAGAAAGGTGACAGCGCAGTCAGCCGTCAAATTCTTCAAGGGGCTAGTCTGCCGCTTTGGTGTGCCGAACAGAGTCATCACCGATAACGACACACAGTTCACAAGCCGCACCTTCATGCAATACATCCATGACCTCGGCAGCAAGGTCTGTTTCACTTCCGTGACGCACCCATGGAACAACAGCCAGGTGGAGAGGGAAAATGCTGAAGTACTGCGAGGCCTGAGGACAAAAACTTTTGATAGGCTGCACAAGAGCAGAAGGCACTGGATTGATGAGTTGCCGGCGGTTCTTTGGTCGATCAGAGCGACGCCAAATTGATCCACCGACCAGACACCCTTTGCCCTGGTATACGGGGCAGAGGCAGTTCTCCCCACAGAACTCACATACAGATCACCTCGAGTGCTTTCTTATGACGAGCTTGAGCAAGAGCGATTGCGGCAAGATGACGTAACGCTCCTCGAGGAAGATCATCTTCGAGCGGCTATGAGAGCAGTGCGCTACCAGCAAGCCTTGCGCCGCTACGATAGCCACAAGGTCCATGCCTGAAGCTTTGAGGAAGGCAACCTTGTTCTTCGGCACGTTCAATCGGCCAAGAATTCCAACAAATTGAAGTCAAAGTGGGAAGGCCCTTATCGGGTAACACGAGTCACCAGGCCCAGCACAGTCTGCCTGGAGACCGAAGATGCCATTCTAGTGAGCAACTCCTAGAACATCGAACATCTTCCCAAGTTTTACCCATAAGGCGCGGTTTTCGGGCCCCCCCGGTAGACCACCTTTTGTACAAGCCTTGCCGGCAAGGCATGTAACCCTCTGTACAAAGCCAGGCGCAGACTCTGAGCATAAATAAATGAAGCGCTGGCGCCCTAAGTTATAGCATGCATGCTAGGTTGAGTCTCTCCCTCGGTTAGGGTTGATAGTGCTTAGCGGAGACTAACCCCTAGCATAGAGGTCGAGTGTGCGTCTTTCTGTTCCTTTCCGTCCTCTTTGGTTCGCAGGGTACATGGACATTTCTTCTAAGCTATTTGAAGAAAGAGAACAAGCCAGCTCTCCGGTCCCGGCAAGCCAAGGTTGCCGGGGGCTGCAGGCACAAGGGTCCAACCATGGCAAGCCAAGGTTGCCGGGGGGCTGCAGATTCAGATAAGCCCTTTGCCCTCTTGTGCATTTCCGTATAGAATTGGGACATATGAAACCTCGTTTTATTCCTAGGCCACCGTGCCCCCCCATTTCCTATACCCAAGAACTATTCCCTGGGTCGGAACTTGGTTGTAGTCACGGTGACAAGGAAGCAAACATAGGGCCTAACCCTACTTTTCCCCTGCCACCGCCAAGAGCGTGAGTATGGTCGAATGAAGCAAGGGGACGGCGAGGCCTGTTTCCGGGCGACAATGTTTATCTTAAAAATAACAAGGATTTGTTACTTGGCATGGGCTTCGCTCACGCACAAAGAACCCGGCAAGCACCCTTTTTTCATTAATACGTCCCATACAGGTACAATTCATACGGAATGTAAACATGAGCAAGGGGATTACAAGTTTTAAATTTAACTAAGGCCCGTAGGCTTACAAACTAAAAAGAGATAAGATGCCCGTAATCCCTTTCTTGCCCTCTCCCCAGGAAACAAAACAAGATGGCAGGAGGGCAAAAGGAGCGCCTAGGCGAGGTACGAGCAGCAGAAGACACCAAGAGAACATCCCGGTGGCCGTACGGAAGAGGGCTAGTGATGATGGTGCCGAGAAAAGAGCCGAAAGATGAGGCAGCGGGCCCGCAATACGAGACGAAGGCATCGGTGCCATCGTACTCCGACTTGACAGCCTGCCACCCGCCTTCTTCGTCTTCTCCAGCCTTCCCACGCCAGCCACCCAAGGAGGCGACCCTGAGAAGTTCAAGGAGCTGGCCCCACCCCCGGCAAATCGCTTTGTCGGGGGAAAGACCAGGTGCAGATGATGGTGCTGCCGGCGTCGCTCGAGGACGGTGTGTCTGACGCCTAGTCGGACCCGTCCTCGTTGTCTTCCCCATCGGTGTCCTCCTCGTCACTACCGCTTGAGGAGGAGCTTTCGTCGCCGGTTGAGCTCTCCGCACAGTTCCCTAGCCTGTGTCCCGAGCACTCGAAGACCTTGACGGAGGGAAAATCACTCTCCGCTAGCCTGAAGCAGAGGACGTGCCCATCCATCAAGCAAAGGTTTTCCAGCCCCGGCGAAGGAGCATCACTTGAGGGGCGGGGAACCCCGTGTTCACCCACATGTCGCCATGGAAACACCCCTTCATGTGAAGCCTCAGCCGCAGTGGCTAGTCGATTTCCAGCACACTCGCGAATGCCTGGGGAAGACGAAGGCAGCGGTGTGCAGTGGCCCACGCTGCTGCATGATAAACTCGAGCACCGGGTCCCCGACATGACCACTCGGCGAAGAAGGAGGAGATGGCGACGGAGATAGAGATGACGCAGGCATCCCCCTTCCACGCCTACCTTTGCCTCGACCGCCTCGCCAACCACAGCCCCATCTAGCGGCCCTGCCTTGAGCATGGCCTTCACCATGGACATCTAGCTCTTCCTTGACCGCCGCAGCTCTCTAGCGGGAGGAGGACATGGTCGCCTCCGTAGGAGAACGGCCGCGGCCGCGCCCCCTCGATATGGCTGTGGGTGGGGATGGAGACAAGGGGGAGATGCAGGGAGATGCTCTTCCTCCTGCCCCTGAGTCCCCATTTTATAGTTGGGAAGGGGAGGCCGAAGGACTAGCTCTACACCCCTGAACAGCCTGCTCGAATCCGGCTCGTTAAAGTGGCAGCAGGCAACGCTATCGACCGCCCTCCCCACGCAATTGAAGGCGCGTGAGTATCATCCCACGCACGCCTTCCCATATTCTATACGTCTGTCACCTACCCCACGCCGTGCATGCGGCGTACGTGGCGTAAGGAGCAGGCGTAGTGGGAAACATGGAACGACGGTTCCAAGATGGAGAGAGCAAATGAGTGGCGGCTCTGCCATTTCGAGGAAACATGCAAGCCGCCTCTTTAGTGTTCACCCCGGATGATGCAAGCATGCTGCGGTCATGCCACGCACGACCACCACGTCACGCATTCAACGCGAGTCATGGGGAAGCGCGGCGGACGAAGAAGTTACCGTGGTAAAAATCCACCCCGCTTGCCCGCGCACCTTTCTAGGCCGCACCCAACAACGTGTCGCACTTATGTGTGGCCCAGGCCCGGGGGCTCCTGTCGGTGTACAAAAGTAGGGTCTCTTTTTTGTACCCCTATACTTGTGCACGGGTAGTCAGAGCCGCGCCCATGGCCACAATAGGTAGGGCAGAGGAGGGAAGCCAAAGGCACAAGATGAGCAGGACCACAAGACAGAGACGCAAAGGGCAAAAGGGCTAGGTAGACTCCTTGCCAGGGCAGCCCCCGCAGCCCCGGCAAGAGCCTTGCCGGGGCAACTTTCCCAATGCCAGCAGAGCGCGCCACCCTTGGGCCCAAGGGTTCCAACACCATCGACCACATTGGCACAAAGGCTTGGGAGGCACCTCCATGGTGGCATGCAGATCTTCGTGAAGATCATTAACACACAAGATCAGATGAGGACCAGGAGACGACGATCCTCAGCAAGATCCTTGCAGAGGAAATCCACGAGACCTCTGGCAAGCTCCTTGCCAGGGACGACCACGATGTCACGGCAAGACCCTTGTCGGGACCCCGACAAGACTCTTGCCGAGGACGTCAGCGGGGCCACGGCCAAGCCCACATCTGCCAAGACTCCACCGCCGTTCCCATGCAGCTGCCAGCTCAGCCAACTAGGCGAGCACTTGCGTGGCGACGTGCGGCCTCTAGACCGACTCAGCAAGCACCTGCGTGGTGGCATGCATGTCTTCATGAAGACCCTGCCACCGCGCCAGCTCAGCAGCCTGCCAGCTTACATGGCGTTGCATGCCTCGTTGGCCTGGACGCGTGTCGAAGCAAGGCGAGGCGGCGACGGATGGGACGGGCTTTGTTGCCGTCCCCGATAAAGCAAGAGGACACCTAAGTAGGGCACTTAATGTATTTTGTCCTATGATGTCAGGCGATAAGCTCAGCCACTGTACACCTTTCTACCTCCCGTGTGCCACTGTGGTGATCCCTTTGAGTATAAAAGGAGGCTCGAGGCATACTGAGGGAGGATTCGGATCTTTTGGACTACGCACACGCCGTAGCTAGTTCAGGAACTCAAGAACACTCAAATATACACCAAAGAAGGACTAGGGTATTACGCATTGTGACGCCCCGAGACCGATGCTCCAGTTGTCTTCCATTTATTTTGTTGTTACCATGATTTTCATAATAAACTGTTGCATCATCATGCTTCTGTTACTTTTTTTTCTCACTTTGTGCATTCCATCTTCATGTATGTTGCCATATGCATTTGCATCCATCATGTTCATGATTGCTTGCTTGCTTGTGATGTTTGTTTTATTATTATTATTTGCGTCATGCATTAGTCTCCATATGGTTGTTGTGCTTGTTTTCTTTTACTTGTTCATGTGCATTGTGAGATTCATCTTGTTACTTTACTTGCTCTATGTATGTGTTGATATTCCTACCACTTGTTTCCTCTCTCAACCTATCAATGCTCCATCTTCTCCTCCTTCCTTTTTCTTTCTTTCGTTGTTGCAAGTGACATTTTCTCCTCCATAAATGTCCAATATTTTCCTATAAATATTAGACCATGTCCTAAACCTCTCTGTGCAAATTCATGATATTTTAAGTTTATTTGGTTGGGTCCAAAAATGGCTAAATTTGAATCTAATTCAAACTTGAATTATTTTTCTATCTCTAAAAATTGCCAAATCACTTTTATCAAATAGTACATAAATCCAGGAACCCAGGAATATTTTTTTACTTCCTCCTTATTCTTCTCCACACAACCTGGTATTTTCCCTTCTTCTATTTGTTTATTTATAAATAAACAGAGATTGGAAAGAAACGGGAGAAGGGTTTTACCTGGACTCCAGCCTTCTAGCGCCGGTTCCATGAGCATCATCCTCCAGCCCACTAGTGTGCGTCCCCAGCCCGCTCACCACCTCGCGGCCTCCCTCCTCCTGGTAATGTTCCCACACTGGCACTGTTTTCACTTCGCCGGGCCCGCCTGCCAGCCTCACTAGTCTGCTCCTTTCTTCCACCTCGATCGTTCTCTTTCTCTTTCTCTCTCTCTCTCTCAGTAACTCGCACAGCCGAGCGAGGCACATGGCCACGGTGGCTGAGCCAGCCGCGCCCGCACCCCTGTTTAACCCCTCTTGGCGTCCGAGCCCTCCTAGGGTTTCCCTCTTTCCCTCTCGCCGCCGCCACCTCTTTCCCTTCCCTATGCTTCTTCTTCCTCAGATCAGAGCACCGAGAGCAGAGAGATAAACCATCGACGTCCGTCATCGTTCTCGTGGCCGGAGGGCCTCAAGCTCGTCTTCGACATGTCGTCCTGCACCCCGCCTTTGTCCCCGACCGATTCTAATGGGTGGCTGGACTGGATCGCCTCCACGCCGTCATCCACGTCCATGTCTTCGTCTTCTTCCTCTGCCTCCTCTACGTCATGAATATCGGCGACCAGCGCATCCTCCGACCGTCGTCGACCTCGTACGACTCCAGCAGCACCCCCACGGTGAAGCCCCGCTCCTCCCCATCTCTTTCTCCGGTTCAATTCTGTCGTCGTAGTCGTCATCCTGAGTCGCCGATTCCATATCAGACGAGTTTCGGAATCTCACCTCGCATGCTCCTGCACACTCCCGCACACACTTGATCCTCTAAGTTCGCGCTTGCACATGCAAGACCGAACCATGCACGCGCAGCAGCTGCGGAACACCACCGCATAGATTCGATCGTCATCTTCCCCATGTCTGAGATGGTCTCCTACTCATGCCCACCTCAGCGCCTCCACACATGCACGCGCATGCCCCGGCGTTGCTCTGTGGTTCGCGTAGAAGGCTAGCAGCACCCTCCACCTATTTCCGCACCCCCGCCGCTTCTCTGTTGCTGCAGAGGCCGCCGCCTTTGGTCGCTGCAGTCGACGCCGGTTGCCCCGTGCAGCCATGACCAAGGCCGACCTGCTGTAAGATAGCTCAGTAGATCCACGGAGCTTTTTGTACCACAAACATTCGCTCAGGCCAGCTGGTCAGCGCTCTGCTCCACTATGCAGGAGGTCGTGGTATCCAAGTCCCAGGCGGCCCCCAATTTTTCCCCTGTTTCCTTTTATTTTGCTCCCACACACTCAGCCGTTGGACATCAAATCCTCTTGGGCCTCATTCACTCTTGGGCCGCTGCACTGTATTGCTTCTGGCCCGCGTATGTGTTTTTTCCTGCTCCGTGACATTTTGCATTTTCCAATGCATGCATATTTACAGGAAATGCCACTGTTTTGTATTGTTAATAACTAGTTATGCATGCATCCAAATTAAACAAACAATACATGTAAAATGCTTAGAATGTCATCTAGTTTCATAATATGCTATTTTCATCCATGTTAAAAATGTTTAACATGCTGTTTGATTTAATTTGCATAAATGACATGCTAAAATGGTTTATTTCATAACTAAATAACCGTAGCTCCGAATTTAATAAACTTTATGTGTAAATGGGGTAGAAAAATGTATAGATTAATATGGTGGACTTTGTTTTCCTGTTTAACAACAATAAAATATGTTTTAGGGCAGAACAGTAGCAAATTCGAAATATGCTTATGAGGATTTTCCGGAATTGTTATTTGTTGTTCCGGCCTCATTTAAACTTGCCTAGATAGGTAGCTTAATTATGCTTCACCTCTTGCCATGTTTAACAACATTTAATATTGTTTGGTAGCTTAAACGAGATTAAACTAAATATGTCAATGTGGGGTTTTGTCAATATGCAACTTGTTGCATATTGAGCTCCACTTAACTTGTAGTATTGTTTGTTGCACTTTGCCATGCCATGCCTCATTAAGCCGGACATGCATCATACTTGATTGTGCATCATGCCATGATTATGCTGGTGTGTTTACCATGTTGTTTGCTTCTTTCCGGTTGTGCTTCTTCTCGATAGTTCCTGTTTCGTTGCGATCGTGAGGATTCGTTCGTCTACGCTTGGTTCGTCTTCGTGGCTTCATCTTCTTCATGGACTCATTCTTCTTCCTTGCGGGATTTCAGGCAAGATGACCGTCACCTTGGATCTCACTACTATCATTGCTATGCTAGTTGCTTCGTTCTATCACTATGCTGCGCTACCTATCTCTTGTTGATCAAGCCTCCCAAATTGCCATGTCCACCTCTAACCTTTTCACCCTTCCTAGCAAACCGTTGCTTGGCTATGTTACCGCTTTGCTCAGCCCCTCTTATAGCGTTGTTAGTTGCAGGTGAAGTTGAACATTGCTCCATGGTGGACATGATTATGTTGGGATATCACAATATCTCTTATTTAATTAATGCATCTATATACTTGGTAAGGGGTGGAAGGCTCGGCCTTATGCCTTGTGTTTTGTTCCACTCTTGCCACCCTAGTTTCCGTCATACCGGTGTTATGTTCCTTGATTTTGTGTTCCTTACACGGTTGGGTGATTTATGGGACCCCCTTGATAATTCGCTTTGAGTAAAACTCCTCCAGCAAGGACCAACCTTGGTTTTACCATTTTCCTACCTAAGCCTCTTTCCCTTGGGGTTCCGAAGCCGAGGGTCATCTTTATTTACCCCCCCCCCCCGGGCCAGTGCTCGTCGTGAGTGTTGGTCCAACCTGTCAGCCGCCGGTGGACACCAGGGGCAACTCTGGGCTGGCCTATCGGAAGTTTGGACAATCCGGTGTTCCCTGAGAACGAGATATGTGCAGCTCCTATCAGGATTTGTCGGCACATTCGGGTGGCTTTGCTGGTCTTGTTTTACCATTGTCGAAATGTCTTGTAAACCGGGATTCCGAGACTGATCGGGTCTTCCTGGGAGAAGGAATATCCTTCGTTGACCGTGAGAGCTTGTGATGGGCTAAGTTGGGACACCCCTGTAGGGTATAAACTTTCGAGAGCCATCCCCATGGTTATGTGGCAGATGGGAATTTGTTAACATCCGGTTGTAGAGAACTTGACACTTGACTTAACTAAAACGCATCAACCGCGTGTGTAGCCGTGATGGTCTCTTCTCGGCGGAGTCCAGGAAGTGAACACGGTTTTGGGTTATGTTTAATGTAAGTAGGAGTTCAGGATCACCTCTTGATCATTACTAGCTTCTCGACCGTTCCGTTTGCTTCTCTTCTCGCTCTTATTTGCGTATGTTAGCTACCATATAATGCTTAGTCGCTGCTGCAACCTCACCACTTATCCTTTCCATACCCATTTAAGCTTTGCTAGTCTTGATACCCATGGTAATGGGATTGCTGAGTCCTCGTGGCTCATAGATTACTACAACAACAGTTGCAGGTACAGGTTTTGTGATGATCATGACGCGAGAGCGATGTTTGCTTGTTTTGGAGTTCTTCTTCTTCTTTGATCAGGGGATAGGTTCCAGGTCGGCAGCCTGGGCTAGCAGGGTGGATGTCGTTTGAGTTTCTGTTTGTGTTTCATCCGTAGTCGGATGTTGATCTCTTGTATGATGTTGATGTATTCTTGGGGCGTTTGTGCCTTATGTATGTATCCCAGACTATTATGTAATGGTTTGATGTAATGATATCCACCTTGCAAAAGCATCTTCAAGATGCACTTCTATCCTTGGTGGGACCTTCGAGTTCCTTTAGGATAGGGTCGCATCTTGGGCGTGACAAGTTGGTATCAGAGCCTCGACCGACCATAGGAGCCCCCTTGATTGTTCGTAGTTGGCCGTTGCTGAGAATAGAAGAAAACGCTTTCGGAGTCTAGTTATATCGAAGAGTAGGAATTCTTTTTACTCCTCAGCCCCTTCATCGCTCTAGTGAGGAATCTTGACGTAGGTGTTTTGAATTACTCCTCTTCCCCTTCAAATTTTTCTTTAGGATCACGTGGTTAGTTTTTCGTTCGTTGCTTCTTAGCTCTTTTCATCCAGTACATTTCTCGTCAAGTTGTCTCGAGCCTCTTCATCTTTGCCAAGTTCAATCCTCAGTTGTCTTCTTTTCCCACCCACCCACCCTTTTTCTTCTTGGAGCCGGAGTCCGTAATCGAGTATCCATCCTACTCGTGCGAAATCTTTGCTTTCTTTCCTCAATGATTTCAACCAGTGTTTTCTCTTCAAGATATTCGTCGATTCCCCCTTCCAAGTTGCCTTTCTTTTCCCGCCCTCCCACCCTTTTTCTTCCCGGAGTCTGAGTCTCTTTCAACCATCGATTTCATTCGTGTGGAGCCTCTTCAATCTTTCGTCAATTGTTTCAACCGGTGAATTCTCTTTTGTTTGACATTCTTCATCTCTTTTCCGGTGGATTCAATTCAAGTTTTTCGGTGTTGATCGTATTCGTTCCCTTGGCTAAAGTGTTCGCCTTGCTCACTTGCCTCTCGCCGTCTCAATAATCCCGGAGTTCGGAAGACATCTCAGGAGATTTGTCTGTGTTCCAATTAATTCGAGGGTGTCACCTCATTCAAATATTACAATCATTCTGGTGCATCATCTACCTCTTCATCAATCCTTTACAATGGTGTTTTCTTTTAGTGGGCCCTAACCCACAGGTCTTTTCCCAGGATCTTACCTGACTCTTCTAATTATTCCGGAGTTATTCTCAAATTCTTTTCAAGTGTGATGTAGGAATAGATTCCATCAGTCACATGCCTTCTCCAAGACTGCTTTCAAATTCTTTTCAGTGTTGGCTCAACCTTTTCGGTTTTCATTCTCCCGGAGTATCTCAACTAATTTTGGTGGTGTTTCCCGTCGTCATTTGAAGACCGAAGAAGAGTTTTCCTCTATATCTTGTCCGTTCTCTCGGAGATTCGTGGTGCTAGGTTGTCTCTATCCTCTTATTGTTTCCAATCGTGCGATTCTTTTCTTACCCATCCGAAGTATGTCAGAAGTTGTTTTCCCGTTTCTTTTCACCGCAGGCCATTGTCCAGAAGAATTCGTCGTCCTCACATTTCAGCTACCGTTATCCAATTATCCCGGTGCTTCGTTCAAGTGTCCTTTAATCAGCTCATGATCTCTTTGTTCTTTTGAATCTAACTCCCCTCTAGCCTTTTGGTTCTTCTAATTCTTCCCGGTGATTCATTCTCTCTCATCACTCATTTTTGAATTCTTCCGGTGGTTCATTCAGATTCTTTTTCCTTTGTCATCATATTGATTCTTTCGTTCTTCCAAATCCTACCGGTGGTTCATGAAGACTTTCCCAAGTTTTGTGCTATAACCCCCCCCCCCTTAATTCTTTTTCAACAAGAATAAGTAGCATGCAAATCCGTAGCTTGTCATCAATTTAATTTGGTGAGGATAGCATAACGTAATTCTTATTCTTATTTTGTCGTCGTCAAGTAATCCCTTCCTTCAGAGTTTGTTCTTGAGAAATAAATTCTAGTTTCAAGTATTTTCATCTTTTCTTTTCCGGAGTTCAAATTTCCTCGGCCATTTCGTCGGAACCTCCATCTAAGTCACCACAAGCTTTAATCTTATTCTTTCATCCTTCATTCTATCTCATCATCCTTTTTTGTCACCAGAGTTCTTCATGGTGGTTCTTCATGATTTAATTCATTCTTCAAGAGTTCATCAAGATTTTGTTGGTGGAGTTCAAGTATCTTTTCTTCTCGCATATCAAAGTGCAATTAATTCTCTGTATTCTTTTGAAGTGGAGTTTTGCATTTCTTTGGCTTTCTCGCCTATTCTATCATTTCTGTTTGTGATCGGTTATCACCTAATAATTTCTGAGATGTTATCCATTAGTCCACAACAAGCTTATTCTTTCGTTGTTGATTTTCTCAACAACTCCATTCAATCCTTCCTTCTAAGTTCTTTTCATTCCATTCTTTCAATTCTTCCGGAGGCATTGCGTTGCTTATGTCGTCAAGTGCCATCCCATCTTGTGAAGTTCATGTTCTATTCCTCCATGTTTCAGCCGGAGTGCTGCCTAAATCCTTTCAGTCTTATTCGTTTCTTATCTCGTTCTAACCGGAGTGGTTTCATAGTGTATCTGATTCCGTGAGCTTTCGATTCTCGTCATATTCGTCGTTCATCTTTTCTACCCGAGTGCTCTCGACTTGGTTTGTCTTTTCTCTTGCGTTCTTACCTCACCTCTCCCTCTTTCCCTTCCGTCTCGTTCCTAAGATCTTGGGACGGGATCTTCTGTTAGTGGAGGAGTGTTGTCATGCCCCGAGACCGACGCTCCAGTTGTCTTCCATTTATTTTGTTGTTGCCATGATTGTCATAATAAACTATTGCATCATCATGCTTGTGTTATTTGTTTTTCTCACTTTGTTCATTCCATCTTCATGTATGTTGCCATATGCATTTGCATCCATCATGTTCATGATTGCTTGCTTGCTCGCGATGTTTGTTTTATTATTATTATTTGTGTCATGCATTCGTCTCCATATGGTTGTTGTGCTTGTTTTCTTTTACTCGTTCATGTGCATTGTGAGATTCATCTTGTTACTTTACTTGCTCTATGTATGTGTTGATATTCCTACCACTTGTTTCCTCTCTCAACCTATCAATGCTCCATCTTCTCCTCCTTCCTTCTTCTTTCTTTCGTTGTTGCAAGTGACATTTTCTCCTCCATAAATGTCCAATATTTTCCTATAAATATTAGACCATGTCCTAAACCTCTTTGTCCAAATTCATGATATTTTAAGTTTATTTGGTTGGGTTCAAAAATGGCTCAAGTTTGAATCTAATTCAAACTTGAACTATTTTTCTATCTCTAAAAATTGCCAAATCACTTTTATCAAATAGTACATAAATCTAGGAGCTCAGGAATATTTTTTTTACTTCCTCCTTATTCTTCTCCACACAACCTGTTATTTTCCCTTCTTATATTTGTTTATTTATAAATAAACAGAGATTGGAAAGAAACGGGAGAACGGTTTTACCTGGACTCCAGCCTTCTAGCACCGGTTCCATGAGCATCATCCTCCAGCTCACTAGTGCGCGTCCCCAGCCCGCTCACCACCTCGCGGCCTCCCTCCTCCTGGTAAAATTCCCACGCTAGCACTGTTTTCACTTCGCCGGGCCTGCCTGCCAGCCTCACCAGTCCACTCCTTTCTTCCACATCGATCGTTCTCTTTCTCTTTCTCTCTCTCTCTCAGTAACTCGCATAGCCGAGCGAGGCACATGGCCACGGTGGCTGAGCCAGCCGCGCTCGCACCCCTATTTAACCCCTCTTGGCGTCCGAGCCCTCCTAGGGTTTCCCTCTTTCCCTCTCGCCGCCGCCACCTCTTTCCCTTCCCTATGCTTCTTCTTCCTCATATCAGAGCACCGAAAGCAGAGAGATAAACCATCGACGTCCGTCGTTGTTCTCGTGGCCGGAGGGCCTCAAGCTCGTCTTTGACATGTCCTCCTGCACCCTGTCTTCGTCCCCGACCGATTCTGATGGGTGACTGGACTGGATCGCCTCCATGCCGTCGTCCACGTCCACTTCTTCGTCTTCATCCTCTACCTCCTCTACGTCATGAACACCGGCGACCAGCGCATCCTCCGACCGTCATCGACCTCGTACGACTCCAGCAGCACCCCAATGGTGAAGCCCCGCTCCTCCCCATCTCTCTCTCCGGTTCAGTTCTGCCGTCATAGTCGTCTTCCCGAGTCGCCGATTCCATATCAGACGAGTTTCGGAATCTCAACGAGTTTCGGAATCTCACCTCGCATGGTCCTACACACTCCCGCACGCGCTCGATCCTCTCTGTTCACGCTCGCACACGCAAGACCGAAGCATGCACGCGCAGCAGCCACGGAACACCACCACACGCATTCGATCGTCGTCTTCCCCATGTCTGAGATGGGCTCCTGCTCATGCCCACCTCACTCGCGCGCACACCCGCCAGCGCCAGCGCATGCACGAATGCTTCCGCCTACTGAATCGTGTACGCCATGTTCTTGATCTCTGAGTTTTGTGCACGCGAGCACCTACACTCAGCGCCTCCACACATGCATGTGCATGCCCCGGCGTTGCTCCGTGGTTCACATAGCAGGCTAGCAGCACCCTCCACCTATTTCCGCACCCCCGCCGCTTCTCTGTTGCTGCAGAGGCCGCCGCCTTTGGTCGCTGCAGTCGACGCCGGTTGCCTCGTGCAGCCATGGCCAAGCCCGACCTGCTGTAAGATAGCTCAAAAGATCCAGGGAGCTTTTTGTACCACAAACACTCGGTCAGGCCAGCTAGTCAGCGCTCTGCTCCTCTATTCAGGAGGTCGTGGGATCAAAGTCCCAGCCGGACAACAGTTTTTCCCCTGAGTTCCTTTTATTTTCCTCCCACACACTCAGCCGTTGGACCTCAAATCCTCTTAGGCCTCATTCACTCTCGGGCCGGGTGCACTGTATTGCTTCTGGCCCGTGTATGTGTTTTTTTCTTCTCTGTGACATTTTGCATTTTCCAATGCATGCATATTTACAGGAAATGCCATTGTTTTGTATTGTTAATAACTAGTTATGCATGCATCCAATTTAAACAAACAATACATGTAAAATGCTTAGAATGTCATCTAGTTTCATAATATGTTGTTTTCATCCATGTTTAAAATGTTTAACATGCTGTTTGATTTAATTTGCATAAATGACATGCTAAAATGGTTTATTTCATAACTAAATAACTGTAGCTCCAAATTTAATAAACTTTATATGAAAATGGGGTAGAAAAATGCATAAATTAATATGGTGGACTTTATATTCCTGTTTAACAACAATAAAATATGTTTTAGGGCAGAACAGTAGCAAATTCGAAATATGCTTATGAGGATTTTCCGGAATTGTTGTTTGTTGTTCCGGCCTCATTTAAACTTGCCTAGATAGGTAGCTTAATTATGCTTCACCTCTTGCCATGTTTAACAACATTTAATATTGTTTGGTAGCTTAAACGAGATTAAACTAAATATGTCAATGTGGGGTTTTGTCAATATGCAACTTGTTGCATATTGGGCTCCACTTAACTTGTAGTATTGTTTGTTGCACTTTGCCATGCCATGCCTCATTAAACCGGACATGCATCATACTTTATTGTGCATCATGCCATGATTATGCTGGTGTGTTTACCATGTTGTTTGCTTCTTTCCGGTTGTGCTTCTTCTTGATAGTTCCTATTTCGTTGCGATCGTGAGGATTCGTTCGTCTACACTTGGTTCGTCTTCGTGGCTTCATCTTCTTCATGGACTCGTTCTTCTTCCTTGCGGGATTTCAGGCAAGATGATCGTCACCTTGAATATCACTACTATCATTGCTATGCTAATTGCTTCGTTCCATCGCTATGCTGCGGTACCTATCTCTTGTTGATCAAGACTCCCAAATTGCCATGTCCACCTCTAACCTTTTCACCCTTCCTAGCAAACCATTGCTTGGCTATGTTACCGCTTTGCTCAGCCCCTCTTATAGCATTGTTAGTTGCAGGTGAAGTTGAAGATTGCTCCATGGTGGACAGGATTATGTTGGGATATCACCACATCTCTTGGTAAGGGGTGGAAGTCTCGGCCTTATCCCTGGTGTTTTGTTCCACTCTTGCCGCCCTAGTTTCCGTCATACCGGTGTTATGTTCCTTGATTTTGCATTCCTTACGCGGTTGGGTGATTTTTGGGACCTCCTTGACAGTTCACTTTGAATAAAACTCCTCCAGCAAGGCCCAACCTTGGTTTTACCATTTGCCTACCTAAGCCTTTTTCCCTTGGGTTTCCGGAGCCCGAGGGTCATCTTTATGTACCCCCTGGGCCAGTGCTCGTCGTGAGTGTTGGTCCAACTTGTCAGCCGCCGGTGGCCACCAGGGGCAACTCTGGGCTGGCCTACCGGAAGTTTGGAAAATCCGGTGTGTCCTGAGAACGAGATATGTGCAGCTCCTATCAGGATTTGTCGGCACATTCGGGCGGCTTTGCTAGTCTTGTTTTACCATTGTCGAAATGTCTTGTAAACCGGGATTCCGAAACTGATCGGGTCTTCCTGGGAGAAGGAATATCCTTCTTTGACCGTGAGAGCTTGTGATGGGCTAAGTTGGGACACCCCTACAGGGTATAAACTTTCGAGAGCCATGCCCGCAGTTATGTGGCAGATGGGAATTTGTTAACGTCCAGTTGTAGAGAACTTGACACTTGACTTAACTAAAACGCATCAACCGCGTGTGTAGCCGTGATGGTCTCTTCTCGGCGGAGTCCGGGAAGTGAACACGGTTTTGGGTTATATTTGATGTAAGTAGGAGTTCAGGATCACCTCTTGATCATTACTAGCTTCTCGACCATTCCGTTTGCTTCTCTTCTCGCTCTTATTTGCGTATGTTAGCCACCATATAATGCTTATTCGTTGCTGCAACCTAATCCTTTCCATACCCATTTAAGCTTTGCTAGTCTTGATACCCATGGTAATGGGATTTCTGAGTCCTCGTGGCTCACAGATTACTACCACAACAGTTGCAGTTACATGTTTTGCGATGATCATGACGCGAGAGCGATGTTTGCTTGTTTTGGAGTTCTTCTTCTTCTTCGATCAGGGGATAGGTTCCAGGTCGGCAGCCTGGGCTAGTAGGGTGGATGTCGTTTGAGTTTATGTTTGTGTTTCATCCGTAGTCGGATGTTGATCTCTTGTATGATGTTGATGTATTCTTGGGGCATTTGTGCCTTATGTATGTATCCCCAACTATTATGTAATGGTTTGATGTAATGATATCAACCTTGCAAAAGCGTCTTCAAGATGCGCTTCTATCCTTGGTGGGACCTTCGAGTTTCTTTAGGATAGGGTCGCATCTTGGGCGTGACACGCATCCTCGCGGCCTGAACCTGGTAAAACGATCTTTGTGCTGACTCCTAGACCCGCTCTTTCAACCACCTCGTGCCCGCCGACCGTAGTAGGGATTCCAGTGATCCCATAGGTGTCTTCTTCCACCGACAGTGTGTTTGAATGAGAAGCCAATTGATAGATTGAGATCAAGATCGAGTTGTCACCCTTCTACTGTCATTGTTGGGGGTGGGGAGGGGGAGGGAGAAAAAGACATATTGAGAGTGTGCATGCGCTTCGCATGCAGGCACAACTAGCGAGTGTGTGTGTGTGTGTGTGTTTGAGAGAGAAGCCAGTAGATATATAACTATCAAGATCGAGGTGCCACCCTACTCCTTCGGTGTCGGGTAGTATGTGTGTGTGTGTGTGTTTGAGAGAGAAGCCAGTAGATAGATTACTATCAAGATCGAGGTGTCACCCTACTCCTTCGGTGTTGGGAAGTGTGTGTGGGTGGGTGGTGGGGTAGTGACACTTAGATATAGGGAGAATGAGTTTGTGTGACACATATCTATATTAAGGGATAGGTAGATAGCATGTGTGCAAGGCATACTTAAAGCATCACAGAGAAAAACAAGTGGTGTGCATGCAAGTGCCGAAAAAATGAAGAGAGAAACAATGTCTACGTGTGTGTGTGAGAGAGAGAGAGAGAGAGAGCAAAATCTCAAAACAAAAGGTGCTCTACTGGAATCCCATTGTATGTATTCATATGGTCCCGGGACTTGCGTTAACCTTAGGCATATGTGTGCGAGACATAATTATACTTTGAGACATTAGTGGCGGTGGGTCGGCGGAATTAAAGGAGTGGGCATGTTCGACTGAGAGAGCGTGTGTGTTCTTGTGTGAGAGACTTGTAGGACGGGGTAGAAAGATGAATCCTAACCTTGATGGAGGGAGAGAAATACATGAAGTGCGCATGTGTGATTCCGATGCCCACGGATAAATGAGATATGTATCCGTGTGAGAGAGATTGCACAATTCATTCACGTATCACTATCTAGCGATTGTGGACGTGCATCGCTTGAACGTAAATCAATATCTACTTCGTATCGTGGCTAAAGATACAATATCGATTCAACGCTATAAAGATTGGACACTCACATATCACATTTTTCAAAATAATCCTTTTCAATTGTGCATGCCAAAGTTACAGTGATTTTTCTTCAAACAACCCCTGTAGCTATCATGTACATGCGCCATTGTTAGTCTTGCATTCAAATTCATTAGTCTGGGATGATTTAAGGTTCTATTATGAAGTAACATATGTAATATTCATATATGAATTCAACGGGTACACAATTTATGAAATGAAGGCCATGTAATCATATGAGGTAACACTTTTAAGTACCGGACTACAATATCCATTTCTTTTGTGGGACTAAAATATCCATTTCTTTTTGTGCGCCTCTACAATAACACATCAATGCATTAAGTTTAAAGTAAATTACCAATGGCTCTAAATTATATATTTACACGAGAAATACATAGGCTAAGTATTTGATCTATCTTTTTGTGAACGCGCCTCGACACCCGTACGATTTGCCTCGCCCGTGTGAACGTCCAAGTTATCGGTGCATCATCCCGAGTTATTGTGTTTTTTTCTGGGGTGGACTTCATACAACTTATTAACTGCTGACGTGTGCCCCGTGTACACAGTCTCGCATGACCTTCCTACAAGCACTGTCCAAAATTCGTTCAAACTGCATACGGACGATCCCACGGGCGGAAAAATCTCCCGCCTCCTTCTAAAATTTCTGTCACCTAGCCTTTAGCATCCGAAATTCCCCTTTTTTCCTTGGTGCATGGAGAACAATAGTTATAATACGGCCCTCACGTACATAATAGGTCGGGGCTGCTTTGGTAACTTCTAGTTCCCCCCACCACATGGCACCCCCATTTCCTCTCCCCCTCCCGCAAAAAGGACTAACTCCACAGCACCATAGCATCTTACATCACGCCGTCCGTACTTCATCGGCCTTTCTACCCCCCCCCTCTCGAAACCCTAGACTGCTCATCCATCGACATACCAGAGCGCATTCACTGCCAGCGGCGTCCACCTCACTGGATCTGCTTCTGCGGCCGCATCTACCACTCCCACCTTCCCTAGAAACAAGTAGGCTCATCCACCACTGTACCACAGCCCGGTCAGTGCCGGCCTTGTCCATGGCGCTGGATCTTTTTCGTCGATACTCTCGTCAACCGTAGCGCATCTGCAGTGGCTCCTTCATACTCCCCACCGGAGACGCTTTGTCCACAACCCCGGAGCCGCCCACCTCTACCCCCATCGACGGCCTCTGATCCTCTTCACCGACACCTTCCTCAACCCTACCGGAGCCGCTTCGCCGACAACATCCTACACCCTACTGGAGTAGCTTCCCCTATACCATTCTCAACCCTATCGGGGCCGCTTTGCCAATGCACAAGTCCACGGCCTCAGATCAGCTTTGTCGCACACTCGTCCAACCTACAGGAGCAGCTTCTGAAGCCCCGTCCACGGACGCAGATCCGCATCATCGACACCATCCTGAACCCAACCACCGGAGCAGCTTCACCGACGCCCTCGTCCACGGCCTGAGATCCGCTTCGCCCACACCATAGTCCAACCTACCGGAGCTGCTCCACAAACACCCTACTCGATGGTTCTAGATCTCCTTACCGGACCCTGACAGCTAGCGCACCGTCATCACTCTTGATGTTTCTATCCTGATTCCCACCGTCTGGCAAGATGCCAAGCACCCACCACGGCCTAGGTACTTGTCACCTTTAAACTCGTCCAGCATCACCTGCCTGATGTACTTCAAATATACTAACATGTCGCTGTTAAATGTTATGCAGCTACCAAACACTACAAGGACAGTGTTTCTTCTGGATCTAACAGCTTAGCCAACCAAGATCCTGGACTGAGGCATTGCTATGATCTTGTAAGTGCATCTCTCTCTCTCTTGTATTATTTTGTTCCTGCCAGCGTGCTTTGAAAGGATTTTCGACTAGTAATCCCTTTATGCAGACAATAATTTCCACTATTGGCTGCTAAATTAGAGATGTAGATGTCATAAATGATACTCCCTCCATTCCTAAATATAAGTCTTTCTAGAGATTGCACTATAGACTATATATACAGCAAAATGAGTGAATCTACACTCGAAAATGCATCTATATACATCTGTATGTGGTCCATAATGGAATCTCTACAAAGGCATATAATTAGGAACAGAGGTAGTACACTACACAAAATCGTAGGTGGCATGTAGGAATTCCCGTGCACTACATTAGGCTCCCTTAGAGCGCCTGCTAGTCCAGCACACAAAGTCATGGCTAGTTTATGCTACGCACACAATCATTAATTGGTGGTTTAAATATGCGCAAGGGATATGCAATGTATTATCATGTAGAGATATCTGAAATTCGACGTGTCAACTTGCAGATAGGGTTACACAATGAAAAAGTACAAGATGTATGTGGCAATTTGATGGAACATCACAAAAAAAGGAGAGGCAGTAGTGAGCCTATATAGTGTGCTATGGTAGGTCACTCCGGCCTTGTTCTTTTGCAAGATTCTCCCAGAATCTACCCCTCTCTAGCTACTCCTAGAATCTTTGACCCCCTTTTGTTTTACAATCCTAACTAATTAGAACCTAGATAGGACTGTAAAACAAATGGGGCTCAATGATTGTGAGAGAATCTGGGTAGGGGTCAGATTCTGGGAGAATCTGGCAAAAGAACTAGGCCTCCATTGCAATCATCGTGACATGTTATTTCTATGCCAGTTCTATTGGCCAAGTTTCTTAGGGACAGTTATTTTGAGTTATCCTAAGAAAATAAGCACCTTTGAATATAAGCTCCAGATAATAAGCCAACCATTTCTTTTCATTGCCTGCCTTTTCAGCTTATCTGTGGTATGATCAGTGAAAAGTCCAGATTGCATTATATTTTGTCATTTTGCTGCTCATAATTAATTTGACCTGCAAACATCACAAATTGAACCCAGTGCAGTAATTAATATGATAGGAAACCAGACCATCCATATTTGTTTCAAATGCAAATACAAAGATATCATCTACTTGGCACAATCTACTTTATTCAATGTCTTCCATAGAGATCCCATTGCCTAATTTAAGTGAAGAATGCATGGCCTAAATTTAAATGAAGAACAATTATTTATCGAAATTCGATGGTCCAAGTGACTGGTTATTATCATAAGCAGCACCACCTGAAAGCATCATATAGCAGTAGCATCTCATAGCAACTCATCATACAACAGCAGCTAGCAATTCATCATATACCAGTAGTAGCTCATAGCAATTCATCATATAGCAGCAGCAGGAGCCGCTCATAGCAATTCATCATATAGCAGCAGTAGGAGCAGCTTATATCAACTCATCATATAGCAGTAGTAGCTCATAGCAATTCCTTATATAGCAGTAGCAGATCATAGCAATTCATCACATAGCAGAAGGAGGAGCAGCTCATAGCAATGCATCATATAGCAGCAGTAGAAGCAGCTCATAGCAATTCATCGTATAGCGGATCAGAATGAAAATTTGGCAAAAATTAGAGGATATCCTCACCTTGTTGGATGAGCTCATCCTTCAACAACACCTCAAGGCCACGGCTTGGGAGGAGGGGGGAAAACGAAGATCCTTCTACCGGAGTGGGGCATCGGCCGTAGTTGTGCGGCACCCGCCGATGTAGTGCATTGGACGAACCACATCAGAGCAGCTGCTGGTGACCATGAAAATGAGGGGCGGCGTCAGAGGGAGGAGCAGCCGGGGAGATTTGGCCCTACCCGTCGACCATGTAGCCTAGCTGGACAGAGCATCATCGAGGACTAGGCCAGATGGGACCAATGGCGACGGCTCGCTGGAGGAACCATAGCGTTGCAGGAAGGGGATCGAGGTAGAGGGAAAGGGGAGAGGAGATGCAAGCAGGCAGGGCAATGAATGCTTGCGTGTTTGTTTTACTTGAGGGTCAGGTGTGACGGGGCGTGAGCAGTGGCATTTTGAGTGTAATATAGGCAGACAACAGAGTCATTTCACTATTCCCCTTTCCTTCAATTTTAGTGAGCTTCTACCTGAAGCACCCCCTCAAAAGCGAAATAAGTTAAGCCCAAGCCCATAACTTAAACATGACTTCTTTACATCATTTATGGCTTATTTTGATAATAAGCTCTGAAAAGGCGGAATAGAACTAGCCCTTAACCTACAATTCAATTGTGCGTGCAATGATGAATCACTCATGCCTGCTATAGTGTACATTTAGGCATCATACATGGAATAACCTAATACATGCGCATTTCATTATAGAATCTGAAATATGAAATGTTTATGTTAGTTGATACGTTGCACATGATGTTTAAATGCCCCTTAAATCTGGTCAGTGAAGTGATGATCTTTAAGCCTCCTTCTATGCTTCTTTTCTTGATATATAAAATTTTCTCACACATCTATTGAATTGCTTGTTTGTATCAGCTAGCCATACAAGGATTGTTTGCTTTGATTACTTGCTATTCTTGACCTAACAGAGCTTGTCAACGATTTAAGCACTAAGGGCTGTTGTAGTGGGGGCTTGTATAACTCATAGGTGACATAAAGGTTTGTCTGTACACTAAAGTAGGCTCTCCAAGAGAACTTGGAGATCTAGTTCGAAGGTATGCCTAGTTTTTACATAGTGCACACATAGTAAATGCTCATTTCATTGTGTGCAAGAGATGTGGCATGTTTCATTATGTGGTGTTGTTTTGTTATAAACTCATCATTCATTGACTAGAAAGTATGCATATTTATCTTCCAAGGAGACTAGTAACTAATTTGTGTCACCTTGCAGAGGGGGTGCAATGAAGATAAGATTGAGGATTTCCAAGTACAAGATGTTAGGAAGGAGCCTTGCAAGAGAAGGAGGAGCAGCGCAGAGCTTGTTCAACTAGTTATGGTAAGTAACTGTATTACAATTACCAGGACATCCTATTTGTCTGACATTGTGCTTACGTAGGGTTCTTCACTTGTAACCCAGTCATTGGGCCATTGATTAAAAAACCCTCCGCTGACTACTATATGATATTCTAACTTCTTTGTAAATCAGATGTATGTAAACACATGTTAATGTGTATGTTCACTCATTACGGATGTAGTCTACTATTAAATATGTAAAACATCTTATACTAGTGAATAGTGTGAAACTCCTTCCTGCCATGGTAGAGTTTTCGATGTTATAAATGTCATAACCAAACACATAATCACATCATTAGCCCCCCTATCATTACTAGGATATTATACATACTATTCATAGAGGGGAAACAATATTACATTACCTTTTCCTTTATATAGTAAATGTAGTAGGCGTGCATGTATGCATGCTGCCAACTCAATAGTTCAATTGCTTTTTTGTTTCAGGCATAGTTAAATTGCTCTTTTCAATTGCTTTATTTGTCCTCGGTTAATGAGATGCCCAAACAATGATGCCTGATGTTGGGTACTTGTATAACTATTAGTTGACATAATTAAAGGTGTTACCATTTAATTATTCTAGCGAAGTGTGCCTGAAGCTTTGAAGTCTATTAACCAACTATTACTGCATGAGGCTCACAGTCTAGTTTATACTAGGCTAATGATTGCATAGTTTTGCTTGTTGTAGTAGGTTTGTATGAATCCCTCTGTTGTTCATTATGCTCCCTAAGACTTTAATTGAGCTACAGAATGGCCAACTACTTGCTTACTTATACACAATATATATATATATACTAAAGTGGCGACTGCTTCTGGTCGTACGTCGGTGTTTTTGCAGAAAACCCCCTCTGTTTTTGAGAATCCGTGGTCCCTTTTAAGTGGATCTAGAAAAACACTTCTTTATTGCAAAAAAGGCCCTGAAGTTTGATATATTCAACCCACGATCCTATTTAAGTGTAGAGGGGTGGAGGAGAGGCAGGCGAGCAGGGCGCTTGCGGTGGCGTGGTCGGCGAGGAAATGCAGGATCTCAACAATCTGGAAGTAAGGCGGTCGGAGCTTGGAGCACGACGGCTGGCCAGCGTGCCATGCCATGGGTACCTGCGAGAAAAGAGAGAGATGAGCGGGAGATAAAAGGAAGGACGGGAGAAAGGAGATGGGAGGCCGGAGGGAGAGAGAAGAGAGTGGTGAAGTGGGGCGGCGGTCCTGCTGTTGCTGCTGCTCGCCAGTGGCGAGCCGGCCATCAGCGCGAGAAGGTGAGCTAGAGGGTGGATGTGTCGGTCGCAGGAGAGGAGGGCGCCAACGACCGGCAAACTCCAGCCGCGAGGCTCCCTACATGCTCCGTGCATGACCCGGGAAGGGAAAAATAAAGAATTGACAGGAAGAAGGAGAAAGCAGGGAGAAGGAGAGTGCTATGGGGCTGTGTGCGCGAGGGCACAGGAGGTGGATTGGGCGCTGAGCGAAGGAGGAGGACGGGAGGCTCATTGGTGGCCTTGAGCCGATCTGGATCACGTTACACGGTGTGGGTGGGGGGGCTAGCAACAGCGGCAGCCGTTGAGGGAGGGAGGGTGCTGCGTGGTAGTTTCGGAGAAATGGAGAGAGAAGATAGGAAAGGAATCGGGGATGGGGGAGAAGACGGCGTGGTGGAGAGAAGAGGACGAGAACTACTGAAACGATAAGGTTGGAGGTTAGCGGTGAGCGGCTGAGATGAGGACGAGGATGAGAACAGCGGTGCCATGGGGTCAGATGACATGCATCGCCCGCTTGAGATGGTTGCTTTGTCTACAGCTGGATATATGACACCCGAGCAGGCTGGGGTGGACATGGGAGCACTCATCAAAATAGGATAAGATTAGCTATATTTGGTAACATAAATCACTCAGGAGGGACACGCTCCATTACATATCAAATCGTTCGATTCTGGGTGTGCGCATTTGATTGCTTTTCCGTATCAACGTACACATGTCGGGTTTGGTTTTACATTATTTTTTCTTATTGAAGAATTGCATCTGTTTGTGTTTTTGACCGACTGCATAGATCACGACACACACGACTGAAACATATATGCCTAGAGGTCCAATGAAATAAATACATAAGTTATCTCTAGCTGCTGATTCCGATTTATACGAGTGCATAATAAAACATAGGCGCAAAACATAGGCATTTACATGTCATGGCTACAAAGTCTTCAATTGTTCTCAATAAAGTTGTTGTTCCAAATCCGGAAGAAGATGCCATGCTTGATGTGCCTGAAGAAGTTGTTTTCCAGAGAAGTCACTGAAGATGGTTATGTTGAAGGTGGTATGAAGGAATGAGGCAACCACCTTATACATTCTTTTCGACCCAAACATTGATGCTATGGAGAAAAAAGAACAATTGCATCTAGATAAAATTACTTTGAAAGAGTTGCATCTATGATATTTTTATTTTCTGGTGTCAGTGCAATGGTTAATCTACCGGTGTCACTAGGCATCAACAAAACGATCTACAACATTGTACTAAAGTTGGGCAAAAAACATGGTGAATATAAAAGTGCTCTTACTTTAGTATCATTTTTCTGCTTTCTAAATTGCTTCAAGGAAAACATGATCAATACTCTAGCATGGAAACAACACATACATTCTCATGCTTATGTCCAACATATTTATATTTATTTATAAGTAGCTACATATGCTCTATTTATGATGCAAATTTATATTTGATATTTAATCAACAATATCTTCATATAGTATACAAAACTCTCATGCAGGCAAGCAATTCGGGTGGCAATCTCGAATCATGGATGCCAACAAATAAAAAAGAAAGAAAATATAGAGCGGTATGTATGAACGACCAGTGAAGAAAAATAGAAAAAGCATCATGAAGCATATGAACCAAACAAAATAATTAAACATTCAACCCAGTTGCCAAAAAATTCACTATTCAAGATATCTTCCGACATTCCGATAAATCGGCCGATTTATCGCTTACCGGTGTCGGACCAATAAGATAAATCGGCTGATAAATTAGCCGATATGGCGATAAATTGTAGCGACCACGATCCCAATGGATCGAAGTCTCTGTGCTTAAGTGTCATCCCTAGATTAGTATGCTGACACACACAGTACTTGAGGAATTATAATAGAGTTTCAATCACACACTTATTACATCGAGGTCCTCATAAAGAGTATTTATTACAAAAATAACATGGCTGAAGGCCATCTAAGCAAAATAACTACGGAAGCTTCGAAGATAAATGAGTCCATCAAAATCCAACGGCATAGCTGAGTGCATGACAATGACCTATCGCACCTTATTCTTCGTCGGTAAAGTCTAGAACATGAGGCGTTGCAGCCGTGTAGGTCAGCACATGGAATATGCTGGCAGAGTTACAGTATAGAGAAAATAAATGCAAGAAACTATATCTACATGCATATTTGGCTTGTGGAGGCTCTAAGTTTAATTTTGCATAAAGCTAATTTTTACCTACAACAAAGGAATAGATTTTATTTACTACAAAGTTTATGCCAATATTGAGAAGGTTCCTCCAACTAAATCCCAAAATTAACCAAGTATAATAATTAAACCCAATACATTAATTAAAGAGTGATGAGGTCAACATAAATATCCACTTCTAGATACTCAAATTGTCCATAAATGGGGACATGGCTAATCATGATTAGTTTGTACACTCTGCAGAGGTTGCGCACTTTTCCCCACAAGACTCGTCCGCATCCATGATCGGAAGATCGAGACATAGTCTTTCTGAAGCATTAACTCTCTACTCTGGGTAGACCGGTACACCTACTTTCCCCTACATCTCGTAGTCCACCTCTTCAAGAGCTCACACAACTTACTCAACTATGCCAGAGCCCATAATGGCTTGTGGCTGCACACCAAAGTTTATAGGCATGAAATATCATATGATCCCTTTGAGCCTGGGTGGCGAACCGAGGGAAAATCACACGAGTACTCCGGGATTCCCATGTAAAAGCACTGGTTTCTACAGGTGCCCCAACCAATCCACCCAGATGTGTATTAAAGTTGCCACCTTATTGTTGTCCAAAATTATTATCTCTCACAACTTTCATGAATCATGAACCAAGCCCCGTCTACGAGCATGGCTAAGAAATATAAGAGCATAACATATATTCCCGGGGTGATCAAAGGTAATAGGTTCCTACCACAAGTACTACAACCAAATCCACATGTTCCCAAACCTACTCATGCAAAAATTTGAGGGGTGAAACTAATGCATAGTAAAAACTGGGTATGGAAAAGTATGATCAAAGTATAACTTGTCTTTCTAACGATCGGAAAACTCTAGAGATTCGTAGTAACAAGCTTCGCACTCCGGAAAATCTAGCGTAGATAAACAATAGCATACATAAGCACTCAAGCAAATGATGCAAAGAGAAAATAAAGAAAAAATCCAAAGAACTCGAAAACAAGTAAATAACTAATCTAAACAGAAAACATGTTTTAACAACAATATATTTATGGGGATTATATCTTAACAGAAGGTACATGTGATTAGCTACGATTTGCAAAAAGAATCAACTCAAACGGAACTACGAAACTCAAGATACGGACAAAACAAGATCAAATTCAAATCTGAACTAAACTCAAATTTTAAATCATCCAAAACATGTTCAAGTTAGTTTACTGGATAGATGGGATTGCTCTAAAAATTTTGGCGTTGGTTTCGCTAAATTTGGACAAACGAGCAAAAACTTACGAGGGTTCAAAGATCAGGGGCTAAACTGCGAAGAAAATATTTGCGGATGGGTCCCTGGCCGAATACTAAAAGAGAATAGAAAAAACTACAAAACGAACGTTCGCTACAAAACCTAATCTAATGAATCTGTTCACTACAGAACCTGAACGATTGAACGTTCGTTAAATAAACTAACTAAAACAATAAACCAGATCTAAAAGAAAAACCGAAAATACCAAATCAGACCGGGTCGCTTTTATACCGGTTCACGCGGTTCGGGCGGCGGCAACAAGTTCGACGTTGAGGGCGGCTTCAGGCGAGGCGGCGAGGCGGCGGCGGGGTGCGGCGGCGCGCTGCCGGTGTGGGCGGAGACGGTGGCGGGGGCGCAGCGGCTAAGGCGACGATGGCGACTGGCGACAGCGGTGGCGCGGCTTGCGGCGCTGCGGCGGCAGTGTTGTGCGGCGCCGCGGCTTGAAACAAGGAGGAAGGGGCCGGGGTGCTCGCTATTTAAAGGAGGCCGGGGGTGCTGCTTGCGGGAGGGGGTGAGGGCGAGGTGGCGGCGGATCCCGTAGCGGCGGGGGACTCCGGCGGGAGTCCGGCTCGGAGACGACGCGTCGGCGGCCTGGGCTGGCTGGGCTGGGCGCGGCCCAGTTCGGTCAGCCAAACTTGTTTTAAGAAAAACAATTTTTCCAGAGACAAAAACACACTAAGAAATATAAATAATATCCTAAAAATTCCAGAAAAATTCACGTAGTAATATGGCCTTATTATTGACCTAGTGAACATTTTTATGGGCCTAAATGCCTAAACTAAAAACAAACATTATAGTACTAATTACTCTGCTAACTAATAAATAAACTAGAGAATAAAATCAATTAAACTCTCCAAATATTCAAAATTCAATTTTCAATATTTCTTTGCTGATTTTGAAGAAGTCATTTTATCTTCTCTCTTTATTTTAAAATAATTGGAAAAGAATTTTGAAAAAACAATTTGATCCAATTTACCAAATTTTGATAAATCAAAATTGGATTTTTGTGAATCCTCCAACTCTCTCAAATTGGTCCTTGAGTTGCTTAAGGCCTCTTGGATCAAAATGCAACTAAAACAAAGCAACAAAATGCATAAATCATGGATGCATATGAATGATCTATGAATGACATCCGAATTGAAAATTGGGATGTTACAAACCTACCCCCCTTAAGATGAATCTCGCCCTCGAGATTCAGGTTGGTCAGCAAAAAGGTGTGGGTGGTCCTTGCGGAGGTCTTCTTCTCGCTCACAGGTAGCTTCCTCCTCGGTATGTTGGCTCCACTGAACTTTGCAAAACTTGATGACTCTGTTGCGAGTAACTCGGCTGGAAAACTCGAAAATCATAATGGGGTTCTCTTCATAGGTCAGATCGCTCTCCAACTGAATCGCTTCTAGTGGCACTGTATCTCTCAGAGGAATGTCAGCCATCTCTGCATGGCACTTCTTCAACTGGGAAACCTGAAACACATCATGAACTCCTAAAAACCTTCGGGTAATTCCAACTTGTAGGCAACTTCTCCCATACATTCCAAGACTCTGTATGGTCCCACAAATCGTGGTGCTAGCTTTCCCTTGACATCAAATCGCTTAACTCCTTGAAGTGGGGACACTCAAAGATATGTTTTGTCTCCGACTTCATAGGCTACCTCCTTGCGTTTAGTATATGCATAGCTCTTTTGCCTGGACTGGTCTATCTTGAGTCTATCTCGAATCAACTTAACCTTCTCCTCAGAATCTCTGATTAAATCTGGTACGAACAACTGTCCATCTCCAACTTCATCCCGTGACAATGGTCTCCTGCACCTCCTTCCGTACAAAGCTTCGAAAGGGTCCATCTTAAAATTGGCTTGATAACTGTTGTTATAGGAGAACTCTGCATAGGGTAACTAATCATCCCAACTAGATCCATAATCTAGCGCACAAGCTCTCAACATGTCCTCCAGAATCTGATTGACTCTCTTGGTCTGTCCATCTGTCTGCGGATGAAAGGGTATACTGAACTCTAGCATGGTGCCCAAAATTTCATGCAACTGATTCCAAAACTTTGAAGTAAACTGCATTCCTCTATCTGATACGATGGTCCTCGGAACTCCATGCAGACATACGATCCTGGGCATGTTATATCTTTGCCAACTTAGCACTCGTATAGGTTGTCTTCACAGGGATGAAATGGGCTACCTTGGTCAGGCGGTCAACTACAACCCAGATAGAGTCATAGCCTGAATGAGTCCTAGGTAATCCGGTGATGAAATCCATGCCAAGTTTATCCCACTTCCATTCGGGTATCAGCAAAGGCTGAAGTAACCCTGCTGGTTTCTGATGCTCTGCCTTAACTCTCTGACATACGTCGCATACTGCTACATACTCTGCAATATTCTTCTTCATTCCTGTCCACCAGAAACTCTCCTTCAAATCCAGATACATCTTGGTGTTGCCTGGGTGAATTGAATAAGGCGAATCATGAGCCTCCTGAAGAATTAACTTCCTAATCTCAGGGTCATTAGCCACATATATATGATCCTCAAACCATAAAGTTTCGTGCTCATCCTCACGAAAACCTTTAGCCTTGCCTTTACTCATCCTTTCTTATATCTCTGCAATCTCCTTGTCCGTCTTCTGGGCTTATCGGATCTTTCCCAGCAAAGTGGACTGAATTTCCAGGGCCGAAACATAACCTCCCAGAACTATCTCCAAGCGAAGTTCTCGAAGGTCGTCAGCTAACTCCTGAGTTAATCCTCCGGATATGAGTGTGTTAACATAACTCTTATGGCTCAAAGCATGTGCTATGACGTTGGCCTTTCCTGGATGATAATGCAATCTCATGTCATCTCCTCTGCCTGAGGTTCAACTCCTTCTACGTGAAGATGTACTTCAAACTCTTATGATCAGTGTAAACATCGCAACGGTTATCGATGAGAAAGTTTCTCCATGTATTGAGCGCATGCACTATGGCTGCTGACTCCAAATCATGCGTGTCATAGTTCAACTCATGAGGTCGCAGCTGTCGTGGGGCATATGAAACAACTCTTCCTTCCTGCATAAGAACACCTCCAAGTCCTTGATGAGAAGCAATGCAATAAAATTGGAAATCCTTGTGTATGTTCGGAAGAATCAACACTGGGGCTATAACCAAATGTTTCTTCAACTCCTGAAAATTGGCCTCACAATCCTCAGTCCATTTAAACTTGGTGTCCTTCTTCAATAACTTCGTCATGGGCTTCACGATCTTGGAAAAATCTCAATAACCTTCTAGTCCAAGAAAACTTTGGATCTCTCCAACTGAGGTGGGTGCCAACCACTCGGTGACAGATGCAACCTTGGTAGGGTCTAGTGCTATTCCTTCTCTTGATATAACATGTCCGAGAAATCCAACTTCCTTCAACCAAAACTCACATTTGATGAACTTGGCATACAACTGATGTTCCCTGAGCTTCTCAAGAACGAAGCGCAAATGTTCCTTCTGTTCTTCTTCATTCTTCGAGTAGACCAATATATCGTCAATGAACACCACAACGAACTTTTCCAAGAACTCCATGAACACCTTGTTCACCATACTCATAAAATAGGCAGGGGCATTAGTCAAACCAAATGACATAACCATATACTCATATAGCCCATACCTCGTGGTAAAAGTTGTCTTAAGTATATCCTGCTCTTAGATCTTCAGCTGGTGATATCTTGATCGAAGATCGATCTTGGAGAAAATTTAGCTCCCTGCAGCTAGTCAAACAAATCATTGATCATCGGCAGAGGGTATTTGTTCTTGATCGTCACCTCATTCAGCGCATGATAATCAACAACCATCCTCAAAGATACATCCGTCTTCTCAACTAGAAGCACCTGGGCTCCCCACAGTGATGAGCTTGGTCGAACATAACCTTTCTCCAATAGCTCCTTAATCTTCTTTTTAGTTTCCTCCAGATCATTTGCGGGCATCCGGTACGGTCTCTTGGATATTGGTCCGGTGCTTGGCAACAACTCGATCAAAAACTCTATGTCTTGGTCTGGTGGCATGCCTGGTAACTCCTCCAGAAATATATCGGGGTAATCCTTCACAACAGGTACTTCCTCCTGGACAATCCCTGAAAGGGAATTCACCTGAGTCCTCCTTGGCGCATGCCTAGACACATACTTGATCGTTTTTCCCTCTGGGCTGGTGATAAGAATCGATATACTGGCACAATCGATGTTTCCCTCAAACTTGGATAACCAATCCATGCCTAGGATCACATCCAATCCTTGTGACTCCAGGACAATAAGGTCGGTGGGGAAAACATGTCTACCTATGGTTATTGGCAATTGATAACATCCCCGACTAGCCATATACTCTGCTCCTGGGGAACTCACTAACATAGGTGACTTAAGGGCTACGGTTGGCAACTTAAACTTGTCCACAAATCCCCTTGATATGAATGAATGAGATGCACCAGTGTCAAAAAGAAGAAGGGATGTAAATGAATTAATCAAAAACTTACCGACAACTGCGTCAGGCTGCTCCTCAATCTCCTCCAGACTAACGTGGTTCACCTGGCCTCTTGTGAAGGGGTTGGGCTTCTTTCCAGAACTTCCATTGCCATTTACATTCTCTGCTTCAGAACATTCAGTGGTGTAGTGTCCGATCTTCCCGCACTTGAAACAAGTAATGTGACGCAGATCCTTCTTGGCGGGTGTCGCGGGGTTGGAACGGCTCTGACTGTTGCTTCCTCCATTTCCATTACCATTCTTAGGGCCACTGTGGTTGTGTGAACTGCCTCAATTGTGTGAACTGCTCCTCTCGAGTACGGGGAATAGCAAGGCTTCTGGTGAGCTCCAGAATTATACTTCCCATGTCCATACTTCCTCTTGGGATTATCTATTTGTTGCTTCTTGCCTTCAATCATGAGGGCCCTATCTACTAGATCCTGGTAGTTGTTGTAGTTTGCCACCATTAACTGCATACTCAGCTCATCATTGAGTCCCTCAAGAAACTTCTCCAGCTTGCGGCATCTGTGTCCACATCATCTGGGGCATAGCGTGCTAACTTGCTGAACTCATCCACATGCTGCCCCACTGTACGACTTCCTTGGCGTAAGTTGAACTCATGCTTCTTCAAACTCATGGCTCTAGCTGAAACATGTGCGGTGCGGAAGTCGTGTTGAAACTGATCCCATGTAATTGTAGCAATGGGGTAACTGGTGGTGAAATTCTCCCACCAAGAGGCTGCGGGTCCATCAAGGTAATGTGCGGCAAAGCGCACTCTCCCCGCATCTGAAAGGATCGAGAAGATGTGTCTAGAGAGGGGTGAATAGACCCTCAACACACAAAGTTGGCAGTTTTTAAGTTTTTCAAGTTGAGGTGGAATTTAGGCACAAGTTTAACCATTCACAATACATATCAAGCAAGCATGCAAAGAGTATATGAGCAGCGGAAAGTAAAGCATGCAACTTGCAAGAAAGTAAAGGGATGGGATTGGAGTGTGCAAACGCAATTGGAGACACGGAAATTTTTGGCGTGGTTCCGATAGGTGGTGCTATCGTACATCCACGTTGATGGAGACTTCAACACACGAAGGGTAATGGTTGCGCGAGTCCACGGAGGGCTCCACCCACGAAGGGTCCACCAAGAAGCAACCTTGTCTATCCCACCATGGCCATCGCCCATGAAGGATTTGCCTCACTAGGGTAGTTCTTCACGAAGTAGGCGATCTCCTTGCCCGTACAAACTCCTTGGTTCAACTCCACAATCTTGACGGAGGCTCCCAAGTGACACCTAACCAATCTAGGAGACCCCACTCTCCAAAAGGTAATAGATGGTGTGTTGTTGATGAACTCCTTTCTCTTGTGCTTCAAATGATAGTCTCCCCAACACTCAACTCTCTCTCATAGGATTGGATTTGGTGGAAAGATGATTTGAGTGGAAAGCAACTTGGACAAGGCTAGAGATCAAGATTCATATGGTTGGATTGGAATAACTTGGCCTCATCACATGAGTAGGTGGTTCTCTCTCAGAAAATGAATGCTGGAAGTGTAGGCCTCACGAATGAGGAGTGGGTGGAGGGGTATATATAGCCCCCACACAAAATCTAACCGTTACACAAAATTCACCAAACTCGGTGGGACCGAATCATAAAACTTGGTCAGACCAATTTAGTTCATAATGTGACCGTTAGGCATTTTGGTGGGACCGATGTGCAAGGGTTAGAGTAAAACCTCTTCTCAGTTTGACCGATTACACAAACTCGGTGAGACCGATTTTGGTAATAAGAAAAACAGAGAGTTGGTCAAACAAACTCGGTGGGACCGATCGCATAATTTTGGTGAGACCGAAATTACTGCAATGGACAATAGAGAGATTGCAAGCCCATCTCTGTCAGGACCCCGATCCTAAGTCACACCATCTAGCATGTAACACCTCATATCACTTTGCGGCCTCACGCACGGTATTCCCACGGGTGTCACCTTACCATGCCCGGGACTGTTTGCGCCTTTTGGCACACATATATGATAGTGTCGCTAGCATCCATATGACAAAGAACCCGGGCTGACATGGCTAGTCGTGAACCCGAAGTGGCACAAACTTACAGGGACAGACATACATGACCCAGCATCGAACGTGTCGGTCATCAGCGAGTGAATCCGGGCTATAGCAGCTGGGCTAGCAGGACTCCAGTAGACACCGCGTGACATTTCCCCGAAAGGACAGACACAGGAACGAAGAAGGACACATGCCGGCCAGCCTAAGTGTTCCGGAGCAGTAGCAAGCTACCAGGGCTCAGTGGAAGCACTAGGAGACATTTCCCGGTAAGAGAGGCTACTAAGGATAAACAACTAGATAGTCAGATCCCACACATAGCAATACACATTACACATACGCAGAACATGCAAGTATGTGCTATACAACATGGCATCACAACATAACTCAACAACTCATATAGATAAAGGCTCAGAAGAGCCATCATAGCATTTATTACAAGCAGGGGTCACATGACCCAACACATTCAGAGCAGACAAGCAACAAGCGGAAGCATTACATGTCTGAGTATAGACACCTACAAATGAAAAAGGCTGAAGAGCCTGACTATCTACAACATCCTATCAAGATCGTAGTTGAGGTACAAGCTACTCGTCGAAGTCCACGAGAGTACTAGTAAGACCGAAGTCTCTGCTGCAAAAACATAAATAAAGCAACATGAGTACAGAGGTACTCAGCAAGACTTACATCAGATCCTAGCATACATGCATTTGTATCAAGAGGATAATGTGGGGTTTAGTTGCAGCAAGCCAGCTTTGACTCAGTGGCTATCCTGTTCTACGACTACGAGAAACTTCTTTGAGGTGAGATGGCGCACACGAGTCCACTAATCACCACACAATACACTACTATGGATTCATCCCCGTCTCCCTACGAGAAGGCCATCCATAGCACTCACACCTGTCTTGAGCATTTTAGGGTATCCACTTCAAGTTGTCTATGTGCCACGTAAGCATCCAAGAAGTCCATAACCGCGGACCCGGCTATTCGAATAGATCATGTTAACCCTGCAGGGGTGTACTTCTTCACACACGCTCTCGCCACTTACCGCCATGTACACGTCATGTATCTCGGCAACCTTCAAGCGGAAGCCTGGCGAGGGTGTCGGCCACGACCTGACTAACCACACAAGACTCTAGTCCAGGTTTATGGCCTATTCGGGTTCCATCCGCAAGGAGATCCGGCCAGGGTGTCGCTCACGGCCCCAAATGATGTGTGCAGGGTTCCCGAGCCCACCATCCGGGTGCCACTTGGTACAACAGGCCATGTGTGCCTAGTCTGTCCCAAGCCCACCATGTCGGGTGCCACTTGGTAGAAAAATAGCACTACCTACAAACACCAGAAACTAGTTGCGACTCCTGGACAGAGATCAAGTTGGTTAGTAAGTCGAGAGGGGAGGAGTTACCGGAACCCAAGGTGTGTTAGTATTGAGTCATTGGAAATACATAGAACTCAGTGCTTAAGGACGGTTCCAGTGAGACAACCCACCATGTACTCCTACATGGCCTCTCACCACTACCTTTACCAAATCGTGTTCACACACTTCACACTCAGCATGAGAACATAGACTGCACTCCAATTCATTCCCAATGAATCAGACCTGACACAACTCTAAGCAATAGCAGGCATGGCATGGTAGGAACACAACATGGCTCAATCAACTCCTACACATGCTAGTGGGTTTCAACTATTTACTATGGCAATGATAGGTCATGCAGAGGAATGGGTTCAACTACCGGAGCACAAAGTAGCAGATGAATCATTGTTATCCTAATGCAATAACTAAGAGCAGGAGCGAGAGAGTAGGATTATATCGGAATGAACAACGGGGTTTTCTTGCCTGGTAGATTAACAGAGGGGGCACTGCTCCTCAGACAAGTACTCTGGAACAGTCTCCGGAGCAGGACCTATCGAGAAGGAACGGTGTCAGCAATCAATACACAAGCATATGCAACAATATGATGCATGAACATGTCATGTAGATGTGATGCTGTTTGAGCTAATGCAACTAGCATTCATTTGGTTGAAGTTCATTTGAACCAAGTTAATGCAACTCCAAATTAACTCTTTATAAATGCCATTAACACGTTTTCACCTATACAGTATGTATAAGTTTGTCTGTCATGCATGAAACTAGTACAGATGGAAAGATTGAATTTTCCTGATAATTTTTCATATATAACTTATTTTAATCTGAGCTACGGTTGAATTTCTATGATTTTTTTGAAGTTTAAACCATTTTCTGGAATTTCCTGAGTTAAAATAATTCTAGAAATCATTATTGCGTCAGCTTGAGGTCAGCACTGCATCAGCAGTCAACCTGGGTCAAACCTGACGTGTGGGGCCACACGTCAGTGACACAGTGGTTAAGCCCGGGTCAAACCCGCACTGACCAGGGTTTGACTTGGCCCTAGGGCCCACAGTCAGTGGTTGGTAGGGTGGTTTAGGCTGCGGGATTAGGCGCTAATGACAGCCACATCAGCCTCGCCGGAGTTCGGCCGGCGACGACCTCGAGCCGTGGCGGTTCTTCACCGGAGTCGTTGTTCTGGCGTCCAGACGACACAGGGAGAGGAGCTACGGGGAGCTGGCGGAGTGCCGCATCCAACGGTGGACGAGGTTTCGCCGGAGGTCACCCAGAACGACGGCGGCGACGACGAGTGCGGCGGCTGGAGTTAGGCCATCGGGGTTTTGATGTTGCGGGGCACAGGGGAGGCTGCGAGCGGGTCCGCGCGACTCGCCAGAGTGCAGTGAGTGCAACGGCGAGCTCAGCTGCAGGTTGCGGCGGCTGTGGCCACGACGGCGAGGAGCTGCGGCAGCGATTGCTTCGGCCATGGTGGAAACGACAGCTACGACGCGGGAATGAGGGGGAGAAGAGAGGGGAAACGGGGAGATGCTCACGGCGGACTTGACGGGCTTGTCAGCGAGCTCGGGGACGCGCTGAAGACGGTGGGGCGGCGAAGACGATCACCGGCGACCGGAGATGACGACGGCGGCGAGGCGGCTCTCCAGGGCCTCCCGAGGTGCATGGCTTGACGGGGAGGTAGCCGACGATGTGGCGGAGCTTCTGGGCGCAGCGGCAGGGCGAGGGGTTGCCGGTGGCCACGGCGGCGAGCAGCGGCGGCGAAGGCTCGTTCAGTGGTGCTCGCGAGAGAGAGAAAGGGGAGGGGATGAGCACGGATGAGAGCGAGGGGAGCCAGGGGGTTGCGTGGTGAAGCTGCAGGGAGTCGCGGAGCAAGCAGGGAGGCAGGAGGTGGCCGGGCGCGTGGCCGCGTGCGGTTAGCGCGTGCTCGGCGTCCTCCTGGCGCGGTGGAGACGACGACTGGCAGTGCCAGTCGGCTGGGCCGGCATGTTGGGTCGCTGGGCTGCACAGTGTCCGGCTGCAAAGGTAAGGGTCCCAGGTATGATCCTCTTTATTTCTGTTTCTGTTTTTCTAATTCTGACATTTGTTTTGATTTAGTTTTAAACACAAAATCATTTTATTTACTTCTTTCAATTTTTGCAAGGATCCAAGGGATTAATCCAAAGCCCCTCACCAAAATTCAGAATTTTTGGACATATAAAATATATAACATATATATATCCAATGCAAATAATTATTGCATTAATTCCAAATGCCCAAAATAGATACTTATGAGCTCCTAAAAATATTGGTTTGATTTTTATCTCTGTCCAATATTTTCAGAGAGCAACATGAGCATTTTCTTGGACCCTTTTGGAGCAATTTTTATTTGGGTCGTTTCCAGAAATGATTTCTGAGGGTTTCACAAATCCTCATTTCAAATTTAAATGATATTTAAACATGACGCACACATGACTAGCTAGCCTTGAGCATACCAGAACTATAGATGTGACAACTCGCCCCCACTTGAAAGAATCTCGTCCCGAGATTCAGGGGTCGATGGAAAGAAGGTGGGGTACTCAAGTCGAAGACGATCTTCTCGCTCCCAAGTAGCTTCTCTCTCGGAATTATGAGACCACTGAACCTTGAGAAACTTGATGTTATGACGTCGAGTGACACGCTCTGCTTGATCAAAAATGCGAACTAGATACTCTCGATATGTGAGGTTATCTTGGAGATCAAGCGTTTCGTGGTCCACTCCGCGGATAGGATCCGAGAAGCAACGCCTGAGTTGAGAGACGTGGAAGACATCATGCACTCTGGAAAGATGTGGGGGTAGTTCCAACTGGTAGGCAACCTCTCCTCATTTAGTGAGAATGCGAAAAGGACCAATGTAACGATGAGCCAACTTGCCCTTGATACCGAAACGATGGGTACCCTTCAAAGGAGTAACCCGAAGGTAAGCTTTGTCGCCAACTTCATAAGTCATATCCTTATGATGACGATCATACTGACTCTTTTGACGAGACTGGGCTGTTTTCAAATTCTCACGAATGATGCAAACTTGCTCTTCTGCCTCCTGGATCATGTCCGGTCCAAATAATTTTCTTTCACTAGTTTTTGACCAGTTCAAAGGTGTTCGACATCTTCGTCCATAGAGAATCTCAAAAGGAGCTTTCTTGAGACTAGATTGATAGCTATTGTTATAAGCAAACTTGGCAAAAGGAAGACATTTCTCCCAATCCATACCGAATGAGATAACGCAAGCTCTAAGCATGTCTTCGAGAATTTGGTTGACCCTTTCCACCTGACCACTCGACTGAGGGTGGAAAGCGGTACTGAAGGAAGGATGGGTTCCCATGGCAGTTTGGAAACTCTCCCAGAAATGAGAAGTGAAAAAACTACCACGGTCTAAATTGATCTCTAGTGGAACACCATGAAGTGACACTATTCGAGAAATATATAAGTCAGCGAGCTGACTAGCGGTGATGCTCTCTCGAACAGGAAGGAAGTGAGCCACTTTGGAGAGACGATCAATGACTACGAAGATAGCATTATTCCCTCTCTTGGTCCTGGGAAAGCCGGTGATGAAGTCCATGCCAACTTTATCCCATTTCCACTCAGGAATGGCTAAAGGCTGAAGGGTGCCAGCAGGTCTCTGATGCTAACCTCTGAAAGTGCGTTATATCGACTAGAGGGAGGGTGAATAGGTGATTTTTATGAATTCTTCACTGAGGAATTTTCTGGTGAGGAAATTCCTTAGCGAAGAACTAATTGCAGCGGAATAAGTACTCAGAAGTAAACATAACAGGATACAAACATAGTCATCATGATGAAATGAAGACTAGCACAGAGTACAGAAAGCGTAAACACAGGATAACAAGATGAAGACAAACAGACTGAAGAAATTGAACTGAGGAATTTGTGAAAGTTTTCAGTCAAAGTCTTCAAGCACAGATATGAACAACATACAACACAGTAATGAGGAAATGAAAGAGTTGAGGAAATAGAACCAGTTAGTTGGTGAAGACAATGATTTGGTAAACCAGTTCCAACTGCTGTCTCAGTTGTACGTCTGGTCGGAGCGGCTGAGTATTTAAACTCGAGGACACGCAGTCCCGGAGACCCAGTCTCTGAGCCGCAACTCAGGACACCCAGTCCTCACCGTATTCTCCTTGAACTAAGACCACACAAGCCTTGTCCAATCACTCGTGGTAAGTCTTCAGGTGACTTCCAAACCTTCATAGACTTGGTCACTCGGCGATCCACAATTCCTCTTGGATGCTCTAGACCTTGACGCCTAACCGTCTGGAAGAAGCACAGTCTTCAAAGGTAACAAGTGTCGGATCCACACAGGATCAATTTCTTTAGTGATGCTCAATCACTTTGGGTTTGTGGGGGTTTGGTTTTGGGATTTTCCTCACTTGATGATTTTCGCTCAAAGTCCTCGGAGGATGGGTTGCTCTCAGATGACAAGTGTCAAGTTCTCTCGGAGCAGCCAACCAGCTAGTGGTTGTAGGGGGCGGCTATTTATAGCCTAGGGAGCAGCGCGACATGATAAGACATAAATGCCCTTCAATGATATGACGGTTAGGTGGATAAGATATTTTGGACAGCCGGCGCGCAGCACAGCAATGGTCGGAAATTTGACTCTCAAATTCCTCAGGGCTATCATGTTCCTCACTGTGTAGGCAATTCGCACTGGCGAATTCCTAACTCCTCAGTCAGCGCAAAGTCCTCAATGACCAGAAGAACTGCGTCTCTGTCACTGAAGAAATTGACTGAACTGTATGAGATTTCCAATGGCTTCACTCGAAGGGATTGGTAGGTGTAGGATTTTGAGTTGAGCATCACATGGAAATTTTTCCTTAGTATTTCCTCGACCCCCTTTAACAGTACGGTGTTTCCTATGACTCAAGAAAGAGAAAATGAAACTACGAAAACAAGAGTCTTCACGCTTCATGTTCCTCAAGTGAATACCAAGTCTTCAAGGTCACACCAATTTCTTCACTTTCAAAGTCTTCAGAATGTCTTCATAATATCAAAGTCTTCAGTCGAAGAACTTCATTTTTAGGGGTCGACTTTCTCTGTAAATATCAAACTCCTCATAGACTTATAGACTTGTGTACACTCACAAACGCATCAGTCACTTAACCTATAAGTCTTCAATACACCAAAATCACTAAGGGGCACTAGATGCACTTACAATCTCCCCCTTTTGGTGATTGATGACAACATAGGTTATGTTTTCAACGGGGATAAACATATGAAGTGTAAATACTGATATTGAGGAATTTGATTGCAAGATATAGAAGAACTCCCCCTGAATATGTGCATAGTGAGGAATTTGCTTTTGAGGCAATGCACATTTGAAGAATTGAACCATGGAGATCTCCCCCTATATCTTGTAATTCATACACGCATTTGATATATAATATTAAGAATTTGAGAATTGGATCATGGAGATCTCCCCCTATATCTTGTAATTCATACACGCATTTGATATATAATATGAAGAATTTGAAATGCATGATGAAATATGGTGCCTGATGAGATTCAGCATGCGTGCAATAATATTAACGAGGAATAAGCATGCAGAATAACACATCAAAAGTATCAGAGCACAGTGCATCAAAGTCAGAGCACAATGCACCGTCCAAAAGTATCAGGGCACCATCGGATTTAAGATTACAACTCGATCCAATAAAAAGTTTTGGAAGAACGAGAGTTGTAACTTAACAAAACACCCATAGTATAAACCCGCTTGAAGACTAACTCAGATTTCTCCCCCTTTGTCATCAAATGACCAAAAGGATCGAAACTGAGGACTAACACCCCTGAAGAGTTTCAAGTCGATGGAGGAGCGCCAGCGTTGTCGGGGTTGTTCGTTGAAGTAGGGCCTGTCGCAGTGTCGTCCAAATCTTCATACTCATCAGTTTCACGCGATGAAGAATAAGAACTGACCACCAGATCAGGAACTTTGACTCTCTTGAATTTCTTCGGAGGTGGTGCAGACCAGTCAAATGCTTCCTGGAGACCCATAGTCTTCAGTTCTTCCGCGGAATATACATGAGTGAGAACAGCCCAGGTGCGGTTGAGGGTTTCATGAAGGTGATACTGATTTTTCTTCTCTGCATTATGGGTTGAGGTCATGTTGTGAAGAATTGCAGCAAACTGACGCTTCACCCATTTGTGATTGCGATCAACCTTCTGATGAAGATTGAGGAGTAACTCACGGTCAGTCATCACCCTGGGTGCTGTTGCTTGAGGCTTTTGCTTGGCTGATGTATTTGCGGCAGTTTCATGTGTTGTAGAATCGTCATTGGTGGAGTAAGATGTAGCTAGACGGAATTGACCATCCAATGGACGAGTGCCTTCATCGATCACAGCAGCTGCCTTGCCCTTATCATCAGATGATGAAACTGGTCGCTTGAGGACTTCAATGGGCGGCAAGTAGCTACCATGGTTCAGAGTGTCGGTCTTGTAATTCAGTGAAGATCTTGCCATTATGAATTTCATAATCCAAGGTGCATAGGGCTTCAGCTCAAAAGGTGACATAGCAACATTAGCCAGAGTCCTCATGAAGAAATCATGGAAGTTGACGGGAACGCCATGAATGATGTTAAAAAGCATATTCTTCATGATGCCAACGACATCTTCATCATTTGAGTCGTGGCCTTTGATAGGACTCATTGTCTTCGTCAGGATGCGATAGACAGTCCGAGGCACATATAGCAATTCCTTGACGAGGAATTTGGTTCGTGGGGCCTGCCCTGGCTTCAAAGGCTTCATGAGCACTTGCATATAATGATCTGTCAGTTCGCGGTCATTGTAGATGCAACGTGCACTGGCATGGGGAGGATCAAGAGGAAGGACACGAAGCAATTCAGTTGTTGGTGCCTTATAGTGAGTGTTTTCGGTCATCCAATCCAGCACCCATGAATTGACATCTTCAGCATCTCCGGTGATATGCAAAGTGGCATAGAACTGAAGAATGAGTTCTTCATTCCAATCACAGATATCAGTGCAGAAGTTCAGTAGTCCTGCATCGTGAATAACTCGGAGGACCGGCTCGAAGCATGGCAGAGATTCCATATCCACATGAGGAATATGTTCATGATCGAAGATTTTGTCCTTGTCAAAGAGCACTGAGGAATAGAAGTTGGCTTGAGTAGTAGTCCAGAAACGTCTCTTCCTTATGCGAGCAGAGTCATATGGATTGTAATCAGTGAAGAACACATGCTCAGAAAAGAAGTCTTCAGCCTTGAATTTTTGCTTGCTAGAGAACGGATTCTTCGGTTTGGGCAGAGGAGTGTCAGTGATTTGCAGCACAACCTCAGGAATGACGATCTCAGGTGCTTCAGGCTGAGGAATTTCTAGTTCCTCTTTTTGTGCATTTTGGGGATCAGCAGCAGCAGGTTCTTCAGCACTATCGGCTGGAATTTCTTCATGAACAGACAATGTGGGATGAGTTTCTTCAGAGCCCATTTGAACAGTTGTAGCCGGGGACTGAGGAATTTGTTGAATAGGAGTGAAGAGAGGAGTATTGGGATGCTGACTTTCCCAAAAGTCATCGTTCATCACTGGAGTAGTGCATCCAATATCCACATCTTCATCTTCTTTTTCAATTTCCTCAACACCAGCCTCTTCAACTGTGAACTGAGGCATAGGTGAGGAAACGACTAGCGTTGAAGGGAATGTTTCCACTTCAATTTCTTCATCAAACTGCTCTGAGGTAGCAACAGAATGATTTTCTTCATCAGATCCGCTTGGGATCTTGTAGTCTTCTCCATAAGGAACAATTTCCTTGGATGACATGGAGGAAATCGGAATGGCATCAATAGGATTTTCAATCAAGCTGGTCATTGGCTTCATTTTCTTCGCGGCCGAAGAATTTGACGTAGCTGATGCCTTCCTTTTCTTCACTGCAGCTCGCTCTGCAGCCTTGGTCTTCTTCACTTCATAAGCAGAAGGAAGAATTGGAGTTGGTGTTGGTGCGGGAGGAGCTGAGGACTGTGGTTCATTTTCTTCAGGCGCAACAGGTGCAGTTGCCCTGATCTCTTCAGTTTCTTTAGGCGCACCACTAGTGGATGCCCTGGGAATTTCTTCAGTGGCTGGGATGGAGTCATCGGCCCTGGAACTTGTATTCTCATCAGCAGGCTGAAAGTCATCAGCAGTGCTGGCATGTTCCTCAGCAGGCTGAGCAGAGTCTGCAGCCTAAGGATTTTCTTATTGCGATGGGGCTGCAACAGTTGTCATTTTCTTCGTCAAATTGACGAATCTCACTTTGGCTCCTGGCCAATCAGCATTGTATGCATCGAAGTCCTTGCTGAGGGCTTGGATCTCAGATTGAGCCTTGAGAAGTTCTTCAGGTGTCAGTCTGACAACGTTCTTCTTCAGAAGCTTCTCCTTTCTAGCTTGTGCTCTCTTTATCTCACGAGCCTTTTCAAACTTCCATTTCTCTAGAGAGATGAAATGGGTCAGCATATGACTTTGACCAGGAGTCAGAGGCAGATCAGGCATTGGAGTGTTTGGATCCTTATGCCATAAGTCAATATAGTCGAGGATCTTCTTCGGATCCAGCAGCAGGGGCACAGGTGTTCCTTTGGCTCTGGCGGCCTTTGCTTGTCTGTCTCTGATGATTTCTACAAGTTCTTCATCAGAAGCCTCATCATCAGAGGGCACTTGGAAAGCAACCTGTTTCTTCATTGGACTTGGCCGAGGACCGCGTCCAGCTGTTGCTTTTGTCTTCAGCAGAGTGGGGCCTGATGAGGACATTGGTGCAGTTGAGGAACTCGCTGAGACACCAGAAGAAATTGAGAAACCCTGAGTCCTTTGACATGTAGCCAGATGCACAGGAGTTGAGGACTTGGAGGGAGCTGCTGAGGAATTTGGTGGAGCAGCGGTAGTCTGAGGAATTTGCCGTGAGGGCGCGGCTGAGGAACTTGGCCGTGAGGATGCTGACGGTGAAGCACTTGGCTTGCGAGCAGGCTTCTTTGGCATTGATTTCCTCAGCTTGACCGAGGTCTCAGCGGTAGCAGCAACAGCAGAATCCTCATTGAACTTCCTCACTGCCTCCTTGGCTTGTCTTGCCAATTTTGCTTGGCGCCTAGCCCATTCTTCAGGAAAGTCTTCACCACTTTTGATGCTAGTGGGATCAGCGACTTGGCCAGGTGCCAATGGAGCTCTTGGGCATGGAGGATTTAAGGCAAATTTCTTCATGTACTTTGGAGTAACATATCGATATTCCCTCCATTCTCGTGCCCATCTTCGTTCAATCCTCTGAATGCGCACTTTGCGCTGATTCTTGTTTTCTTTGCCAAACTTGGCTTCATCAGGTGTGCACTAATCCTTGTATATTTCATCAGGGATCTCGAAAGAAGTCATGACCTCCGGTTTCTTTCCTCCTTTCTGCGGTCTCTTTCCTTCAGCCATTTTCTTCAGATGAGGAATTTGAACAAATGAACACTCTGAAGAAGTATGCAGTTTTTCTTCGAGGAATGCTGCAAATGAGTTAAGTTGATGAGAACCTAGTGATTCAGCAGCGGACATGAGTACCTGTGAATAGAGTGTAGGTGTGAGGAATTTGGAGAGGTCATATGCGTTCTCAGAAGATTTTTCGAAAAGACAAGTTTTGAGGAATTTGACCAGTTGAGCCTTGAGGAATTTCACTAAGCGTTCTTGTCTTAGGTTCCAGAGTTGTACAAATTGAAAATCCGCACAATTGAGGAATCTTGAAGAAATGAGTGCTTAGAGAGATGGATCAAGAGCATACAGTGTGTGAGGTGTTCATATGTGAAGATTTGAAGAATAAAACACCTTTGAAGATTTTCAGAAAAGTTTGAGAATCAAAGCGAGTAATAAAAGTGACTTTTAATTACCCAAACTGAAGAACACGATGAACAGAGATGAACAGCGATGAAGTTCGTCAAGTTAGATCTCCCACGCCCTAACTTGGCAGAGGAAGACGGCTACGGCGGCGGCGGAGTGAAGATTTCCGCAGCCGGCGCGAGTACGACGGCGACGAGGTCAAGACAGTGAAGCTCTTCCTCACCGGCGGCGATGGAGTAGCGGCGGCGCTAGGGTTTGAGGAGAGCTCGAGCGAGAGACAGCGACCGAGCGGAGTAAATGAAGTAAGGAAGGGGAGAGGGCTATTTATAGCCACGGTAAAAACTGTTCGCCCGAAGATTTTGGGACGAACATGCCCCTGCCCTTTCTTCTTCACGCAACATGTGTCACCCATGTACCGTGCAGATGAGATCGTGTAAGATCGTGGGTGATTATAATAATGCATCGTGGGATGCGGAACGGTTTGAGCGGTAAAACCAAAAATCTGGATAAGATTTGTTTTAAAGTTTCGTTCGCAATTTCTTCAGCTGACAAGGACACAGTGAAGACTTTGAACGAGTTTCAATCAGAACGCACATGAAGAATTTGTGAATAGATTGGGTTGAGTGTAGCATAGAGGGGGAAGGGTCCGATCACATTCACTTAGCAGAAATCACAACTTGAAGAAATAGCAATAAGTGAATGCTGTAGAGGACATAAACTCGTATATATATATAGCCAATGAAGAAAAACGACGAAAACAGTGAAGATTTGTAAAGTTGAAGAATTTGAAAAACTGAAGACTTTCAAAAATGAGGAAAAACTCAAATTGAAGATTTTCAACTTTTTGTGGTGGCGTGACCCACCGTATAAGAATGATGATTTCAGACACCGCGTACAATTGTCGTAGGGTTCTGAGAATCAAATTCTTCATTAATTTCTTCACACTTAGAGTGTTATTCTTCATTGATTTGAAGAAAAATGTTTCTTCATGTGTTGCACATCTAAGTCATCAATTCTGCATAAGGGTTAGGATGTGTGTCCTTTTCAAAGAACATTCGAAGATTCTAAGATATTTAGCTCACACTGCAACTTGCTAAATCTCTTCTCATCCAAGGGCTTAGTGAAGATATCAGCTAGCTGTTCTTCAGTCTTCACATGCTCGATGGAGATGTTGCCCTTCAACACATGATCACGAAGAAAATGATGACGAATCTGGATGTGCTTAGTCTTCGAGTGCTGAACTGGGTTGTGAGCAATCTTGATGGCACTCTCATTGTCGCAGAGGAGAGGCACATTCTTCACGTTGACGCCATAGTCCTTGAGGGTTTGCTTCATCCAAAGCAGTTGAGCACAGCATGAGCCAGCAGCAATGTATTCAGCTTCAGTAGTAGACAGTGATACGCAGTTCTGTTTCTTCAAGGACCAATAGACCAAAGACCGTCCGAGGAAATGACAAGTGCCAGATGTTGACTTGCGGTCCACACGATCACCAGCATAGTCAGAGTCAGAATATCCAATGAGATCAAAAGCAGAGCCCTTGGGGTACCATAATCCTAGTGTTGGTGTGTGAGCTAGATATCGAAGAATATGTTTCACAGCCTTATGGTGTGATTCCTTCGGTGCAGCTGGAAATCGGGCACACATGCAAACACTAAGCATTATATCTAGCCTAGATGCACATAAGTACAATAAAGAACCAATCATGGAGTGATATACCTTGTGATCGAAGTCAATACCATTTTCATCAGTGCATAGATGGCCATTTGTGGGCATAGGAATTTTGACGCCTTTGCAATCTTGCATGCCGAATTTCCTCAGTACATCTTGAGGTATTTCTCCTGAGATATGAATATGCCATTGCGCTACTGACGAATTTGAAGACCTAAGAAGAATTTCAACTCTCCCATCATAGACATTTGATATTCTTCACTCATCATAGGCAAATTCATCACTATAACGTTGGTCAGTACAGCCAAAGATAATATCATCAACATAAATTTGGCACACAAACAGTTCACCATCATATGATTTAGTAAAAAGAGTAGGGTCGAGTGAACCGGGTGTGAAGCCATTCTTCACGAAGAATTCCTTCAATGTATCATACCACGCCCGAGGGGCTTGCTTGAGGCCATAGAGAGCCTTATTGAGTCTGAAGACTTTGTCAGGATTCTTGGGATCTTCAAAACCTGGGGGTTGAGCAACATATACTTCTTCCTCAAGCTTACCATTGAGGAATGCACTTTTCACATCCATTTGATATAAGATGATATCATGATGGTTAGCGTAAGCAAGTAATATGCGAATAGCCTCAAGTCTAGCAACAGGTGCAAAAGTTTCATCGAAATCAATTCCTTCAACCTGCGTGTAGCCTTGAGCTACTAGTCGTGCCTTATTCCTCACCACAAGGCCATTTTCATCTTGCTTGTTGCGGTAGATCCACTTTGTGCCAATGATATTATGCTTGCGAGGATCTGGGCGATTGACCAATTCCCAGACATTGTTCAGCTCGAACTGATGTAATTCTTCTTGCATAGCCTGAATCCACTCCGGCTCCATAAATGCTTCATCTACCTTAGTGGGCTCTGTGATAGAGACAAAAGCATAGTGCCCACAAAAGTTAGATAAATGTGATGCTTTTGAGAGTGTGAGAGGACCTGGTGCGCTAATGTCATCGATGATCTTCTCCACTTGCACTTCTTTTGCAACGCGTGGATGAGTTGGTTGTCTCTGAGGATTTTGATCAGCATTTTCTTCAGCACCATTTTCCTCATCTTGTTCTTCAGGTGCATCAGCTCGACGTTCTTCATGAACAGGAATGAATTCTTCAGCAGATTCTTCAGTTGGAATGACATACTCAGTTGCCTTGAACTTGATAGCGTCTTCAGGTGCTGGTTCATCTAACACAGAAGGTAGGTGCTCTCTTTGCGAGCCATTAGTCTCATCGAACCGCACATCTACAGTGTCAACAATCTTGTGAAGAACAATGTTGAAGACTCTGTAGGTGTGCGAGTCCTTTCCGTAACCAAGCATAAAACCTTCATGTTCTTTCGGTGCAAATTTAGAGTTGTGGTGAGGATCTCTAATCCAACATTTAGCACCGAAGACTTTGAAATAACTCACATTGGGTTTCTTGTCAGTGAGGAGTTCATAGGCAGTCTTCTTGAAGAATTTGTGAAGATATACTCTGTTGATGATGTGGCAAGCAGTATCAATTGCATCAATCCAAAAACGCTGAGGCGTTTTGTATTCATCAAGCATAGTGCAAGCCATCTCAACAAGAGTTCTGTTCTTGCGCTCCACGATGCCATTCTGCTGAGGAGTATAGGGAGCAGATAACTCATGAGTAATACCAAGTTCATCAAGATATGCATCAAGACCAGAATTCTTGAACTCAGTTCCATTGTCACTTCTGATATGCTTGATCTTCACACCAAAGTTGGTTGAAGCCCTCGAGGAAAATCGTTTGAAGACTTCCTGCACTTCATGTTTGTAAGTAACAATGTGTACCCATGTATATCGAGAATAATCATCAACAATGACAAAACCATATAGAGATGCATCATTAGTGACTGCTGAGTAATGATTAGGTCCAAAGAGGTCCATGTGAAGCAACTCGAATGGACGGGTAGTGGTCATGATAGTCTTCGCTGGATGCTTGGCCATGGTCATTTTTCCAGCTTCACATGCTCCGCATAAGTGATCCTTGAGGAATTTGACATTCTCAATGCCAATGACATGCTTCTTCTTCGCAAGCGTGTTCAAATTCCTCATGCCTGCATGACCAAGTCGTCGATGCCATAGCCAGCCTTCTAAAGCTTTTGCAGGTAGACATACGGTTGGTTGTGGTCCTGTAGAGAAATCAACAATATACAGATCTCCTCTCCTAAAGCCTTCGAAGACTTTGGAATTGTCAGCTTCCATAATCAGAACACAGCGATATTTGCCGAAGACAACAACCATATCAAGATCACAAAGCATTGAGACTGACATGAGATTGTATCGTAAGGACTCAACAAGCATGACTTTGTCCATGTGCTTATCCTTAGAGATAGCAACCTTACCAAGACCCAATACCTGACTTTTGCCTTTGTCAGCAAAGATGATATGCTTCAGAGGTGACGGTGATAAGGGAGCATCCATCAATAGATTCTTGTCACCAGTCATGTGATTTGTACATCCACTATCAAGGACCCATTCAGTGGTTTTGGGTTGATCATCCCGCAGATGAATTAGTGTAACTTACAATCTCATATGCTTCATCAGTGAAGAATATGATATCAAGTTCATCAGATGAATTTCATCAAGCAGTAAACAGATATAGCAGTATGAGGACGTGTGAAATGAAAGTTCATTTCATCATGATTTGCCTGCGTCCTTTCAGGCAATTTCGTCAGGTCCCCAGCAAATTCTTCAGACGTTAGAGCACGTCTGGAGACCTGACCCTACAGAAGAGATTAGTTCTTTTTCTTCACCACCCACATCTGGAGGGGTGGCAAAGAGTTCATCATTCTGCGAGCACCATATGAGAAAGGTGGCAAAGATGCCAAACCATTTCGCTTCACATAAGAGGGGTTAGAGTAAGCATATGAATAAGCAGAGTAATTCCTTGAGGACTTATGAACATAATGGTTTGAAGAATAATGCACATATTCATAACCCTTAGCTCTACCCTGCAAGACAGAGTTGTTAGCACGATGATAATCATATGAGGACTTTGATTCAGTTGAGGAATTTGATCCATGTGAAGAATTTGGTCCCTATGAAGAATTTGATCTGGGGTTCCTGTTCTTCACAGGTGGTGTCATGAGGACATTCACCTGAAGACTTTCAACACAACTTTTGGGAACCCAAATTTTCTTCATAGGGGAACCATTCCTGCAGTTAGTGCCAACATATCTAGCAAATACTTCACCATTCTGATTTTTGAACAGTTTATAGTTGGAGTCAAATGACTCATCAGAAGAATGAGGAGATTCACATGTAAAGCCACATAAGTTAGATGGATCAACTGGAGGTCCCGTTGCAGCAACCCATGAGGTTTTGGGGTACTGCTTAGGCTTCCAATATGTTCCATCAGCATTGAGTTTCCTCTCAAAGGCAATACCCTCTTTCCTAGGGTTTCTGTTGAGGATCTGCTTTTTGAGCACATCACAAAGTGTCTGATGCCCTTTGAGGCTTTTGTACATGCCTGTCATGTACAGTTCCTTCAGCCCTGCATTGTCAGTGATGCTAGCAATGTCCTTAGATGAGGAATTAATGATGGCAGAGGCAGATGAAGAATTTGTAACAGTTGAAGCATTTGAACATTCAGGTGAAGAATTAGCAGATTCACGTTCAATGCACTTTAAGCATGGGGGAACAAATTCTTCCTGAGAAGCGCTGATTTGTTGAGCTAGTAATGAATCGCGCTCCTTCTGAAGATCTTCATAACACATTCTTAGCTTCTCAAGATCTTCCTTTCTTTGAAGAGATTCAAGAGAAAGATTCTCGTGATCAGTCAAGAGGGTATTATGTTGATCTTCAAGAGCGTCAAACTTGGAGTGAATTCTCTGAAGACATTCACCCAATGCTTTTGACTGATCCATTTCTTTGCGCAACATATTATCACTTTTTTCTAGCATATCTTGAGTTTGTTCTAAAGCCGTTTGTTGTTTAGTGGCAATGCAAATAAGTTTGGTATAGCAGGATTCAATATCATCATCAGATTCATCATTGTCAGATTCATCATTATCAGATTCATTATCACAAGACTCGGATGAGGAGCATTCGGTTACCTCAGCACCGTTTGCCATGAGACAAGATGCAGAAGATGATGATTCTGGCTCGAAAGTCATCGTTTTGAGAGATTCCTTGAAGTCCTCAAACCAGGGATCATGACGAGTTTGATGACCTTCATAGACATCAGAGATTGGGTCCCAGATGAGCTTCGAATTGCCAAGATGCATAATTTGCCCGAATTGATCTCTGGATAGGCTGGAGCAGATGATATCCTTCGCTATGATGTCAAGTCGAGTGTACTTGCGAATATCATCAGCATTTGCCATCTTGCATAGATCAGTAAGACCAATCTCAGTGACGGTCCACAGCTCACTGTTCCTTGCCACGAGGCGCTTCCTCATCATGGCCTTCCACTTGGGATAGTCATGACCATCAAAGATAGGGCATGTCACTTTCTTCATACCTGCGGTCGACATAACTAAAACTCCAGGCGGTTAAACCAAAATCACACAGAACAAGGGAGTACCTCGCTCTGATACCAATTGAAAGTGCGTTATATCGACTAGAGGGGGGTGAATAGGCGATTTTTATGAATTCTTCACTGAGGAATTTGCTGGTGAGGAAATTCCTTAGCGAAGAACTACTTGCAGCGGAATAAGTACTCAGAAGTAAACATAACAGGATACAAACATAGTCATCATGATGAAATGAAGACTAGCACAGAGTACAGAAAGCGTAAACACAGGATAACAAGATGAAGACAAACAGACTGAAGAAATTGAACTGAGGAATTTGTGAAAGTCTTCAGTCAAAGTCTTCAAGCACAGATATGAACAACATACAACACAGTAATGAGGAAATGAAAGAGTTGAGGAAATAGAACCAGTTAGTTGGTGAAGACAATGATTTGGTAAACCAGTTCCAACTGCTATCTCAGTTGTACGTCTAGTTGGAGCGGCTGAGTATTTAAACTCGAGGACACGCAGTCCCAAACACCTAGTCTCTGAGCCGCAACTCAGGACACCCAGTCCTCACCGTATTCTCCTTGAACTAAGACCACACAGGCCTCGTCCAATCACTCGTGGTAAGTCTTCAGGTGACTTCCAAACCTTCACAGACTTGGTCACTCGGCGATCCACAATTCCTCTTGGATGCTCTAGACCTTGACGCCTAACTGTCTGGAAGAAGCACAGTCTTCAAAGGTAACAAGCGTCGGATCCACGCAGGATCAATTTCTTCAGTGATGCTCAATCACTTTGGGTTTGTGGGGGTTTGGTTTTGGGATTTTCCTCACTTGATGATTTTCGCTCAAAGTCCTCGGAGGATGGGTTGCTCTCAGATGACAAGTGTCAAGTTCTCTCGGAGCAGCCAACCAGCTAGTGGTTGTAGGGGGCGGCTATTTATAGCCTAGGGAGCAACCCGACATGATAAGACATAAATGCCCTTCAATAATATGACCGTTAGGTGGATAAGATATTTTGGACAGCCGGCGCACAGCACAGCAACGGTCGGAAATTTGACTCTCAAATTCCTCAGGGCTATCATGTTCCTCACTGTGTAGGCAATTCGCACTGGCGAATTTCTAACTCTCAGTCAGAGCAAAGTCCTAAGTGACCAGAAGAACTGCGTCTCTGTCACTGAAGAAATTGACTGAACTGTATGAGATTTCCAATGGCTTCACTCGAAGGGATTGGTAGGTGTAGGATTTTGAGTTGAGCATCACATGGAAATTTTTCCTTAGTATTTCCTCGACCCCCTTTAACAGCACGGTGTTTCCTATGACTCAAGAAAGAGAAAATGAAACTACGAAAACAAGAGTCTTCACGCTTCATGTTCCTCAAGTGAATACCAAGTCTTCAAGGTCACACCAATTTCTTCACTTTCAAAGTCTTCAGAAAGTCTTCAGAATATCAAAGTCTTCAGTCGAAGAACTTCATTTTTAGGGGTCGACTTTCTCTGTAAATATCAAACTCCTCATAGACTTATAGACCTGTGTACACTCACAAACGCATCAGTCACTTAACCTATAAGTCTTCAATACACCAAAATCACTAAGGGGCACTAGATGCACTTACAACCTCACAGATATCAATAAACTGAGCAATTTCTCTCTTCATCCTAGTCCACCAGAACCTCTAGCGTAGGTCCTGATACATCTTAGTACTACCGGGATGAATCGTGAGAGGAGATTCATGCGCCTCCTTAAGAATCAGTTGTCGAAGATGCTGCTTCTTGGGACCACAAGGCGGTTCCCAAAGAGAACGACACCTCTATCATCTATAGAGAAACTACCAGCAATACCCTTGGCAAGTTTTCTCTTGATCCGGGTAATCCCTGTATCATGCTTCTGGGCTTCTATGATATGATCCACAAGAGTAGGTTTCGCCACCAAGTTAAAAAGGAATCCGTGAGGAGCAATGTGAAGGTTAAGCTTACAGAATTCCTCATGGAGAAGTGGTTGACCCATCTGCAACATGAGATTGTTGCAATAGGATTTACGGCTTAGCGCATCAGCCATGACATTAGCTTTGCCTGGAGTGTAGGTAATCCCTAAGTCGTAATCTGAGATCAACTCCAACCAACGTCTTTGCCTAAGGTTCAAATCTGGTTGGGTGAATACATACTTGAGATTCTGGTGGTCGGTGTAGATCTCACAACGTTTACCAAGGAAGTAATGTCGCCAGGTCTTGAGTGCATAGACTACGGCTGCAAGCTCTAGATCATGTGTAGGATAATTCTCCTCATGTGGATGCAACTGTCGAGATGCATAGGCAATCACATGACGATCCTGCATAAGAATGCAACCTAGTCCCTATCGTGAGGCGTCACAATAGATAACAAAGTCCTTATTGAAATCCGGTGGCACAAGTATGGGAGCAGAAGTCAGGCGTCTTTTCAGTTCCTAAAAACTGTACTCGCACTGTGGGGACCACTCAAACTTTTTATCTTTCTTGAGAAGTTCCGTGAGAGGTTTGGCTACTTTGGAGAATTTTTCAACAAAGCGACGACAATAGCTGGCTAGACCAAGGAAACTCCTAACTTGTTTAACTGTTTTAGGTGGAGTCCAATCAAGAACGGCCTTAACTCTCTCAGGATTGATAGCAATGCCCTTACCAGAGATCACGTGGCCTAGATAGGTCACATCTGACAACCAAAATTCATACTTGGAGAAATTGGCATAAAGGCGATGCTCTTTGAGTTTTTCTATCACAAGTCTAAGATGTTCGGCATGCTCTTCCTCGTTCTTCGAGTAAATAAGAATGTCATCGAGGTAAAACCACGACGAACTTATCTAAGTACTCCATGAAGATCGAGTTCATCAAGCGGGAGAAAGTAGCTGGAGCGTTGGTTAGGCCAAAGGACATGACGGTGTACTCGTACTGGCCGTAACGAGTGACAAAAGCCATTTTAGGAATGTCCCCGTTTCTACTCTTGATTTGGTGGTAGCCTAACCTCAAATCCATCTTGGAGAAGACTGAGGATCCAGTGAGCTGATCGTATAGATCGTTGATCCTGGGGAGCGGATATTTGTTCTTTATCGTGACCAAATTAACGGGATGATAATCTACAACCATCCGATCCGTACCATCCTTCTTCTTGACAAAGAGGACGGGGCAAGCCCAAGGAGAAGAACTAGGACGGATGAAACCCTTTTCCAAGGACTCATCAAGATGTTTCTTAAGGTCGGCTAGTTCTAAGGGTGCCATCTTGTAAGGTCTCCTAGAGATTGGAGCGGTTCCTGGGATAAGATCTATGACGAACTCTACATCTTTGTGAGGTGGAACACCTGGAAAATCCTCTGGAAAGACATCCGGAAAGTCACGGGATACCGGGATATCTTCAAGGTCTGGAAGAGGGCTGGCATTAAGAGAATAGAGTTGGCGCTTTGCAACTCTGGTGGAGACAGTGACTATCTTGCCAGATGGGTGTGTAAGCTAAACAGATCTGGTGTAACAATCAATCTTGGCATGATGAGCTGTCATCCAGTCCATACCCAAGATGATGTTAATATCTGAGGACTTGAGGGCTACAAGTGATGCAAGAAATACAAGTCTATCAACAAGGATTTCATTACCATAGCTGATTCTGGTGGTTTGCCACCTAGACCCTGGGGTTTGAATTTCAAGCGGAGTTGGCATATGACAAAATGACATGTCGTGCAAACGAGCATAGCCTTCAGAGATGAAAGAATGGGATGCTCCAATATCAAATAGAACCGATGTTGGGTGACAGTTGACAAGGCGTGTACCAAGAACGACATCCGGATCATCATGAGCGTCTTTAGCTGAGACGTGATGCACACGTCCATGTTTAGTGCGAGCTGGCTTGGCACTGATCGTCTTGCTTGATGGCTTGACACAGCCAACGGAATTCTCGGGCTGGGGCGGAACATAACTAGTCTGAGAGCAGTCACGTGCATAGTGTCCTGGCTTCCCACATGGGAAGCAAGTCCCTGAAGTTGGACATGCACCCGCACTGACAAGCGGTCTACCAGTAGGCCTGGGTGGAACATACGACTGAGCTGGGGAAGGCACCACATGGGATGGCCTCGGTGTATATCCAGAAGGAAGAGCGGAGTTTGGAACCCAAATCCGGCGCTTCTGCGAGCCCGAACCGGAAGAAGATCCCAACTCACGGGTGTGCTTACGATACTCCTCGTAAGTGAGCTAAGTTGTCTCTGCATTAATGGCCTTGTTCACAAGAGCTTGGAATGTATCACAATGATGTAGGTGGAGATCACGACACAACTTGGGGTTGAGACCCTTCCGGAACCTAGCCTGCTTCTTAGCGTCCGTGGACACCTCTTCTGAAGCATAGCGGGCAAGCTTCTCGAACTCTCTGCTGCAAGCATCAACAGCCATCTTACTCTGGGTGAAACTACAGAACTCTTCTCTCTTGCGATCGATGAGGGCCTGAGGTATGTGATGCTCGCGAAAAGCCACAGTGAAATCCCTCCAGGTAGGAATCTGGCCAGCTGGAAGCATAGCCTCATAGTTCTGCCACCAAAGACTAGCAGGACCTTCCAGGTGGTATGTGGCATAGGTGACCTTGTCATATTTAGCTACGTTTGCGGAACGCAGCTTATGAGTGATGCTATAGAGCCAGTCATCTGCATCGAGTGGCTCAATAGAATGATGAAAGGTGGGTGGGTGCAAGCGAATGAAGTCACGAATGGTTGCAGACCCTTTGAACTGATGAGCGGTGTTCTCCTCGATACGTGCCAACAAGCGGTTAGACTCACGCTTGTTTCTCTCCATCTCTAACATGAACTCTGCCAATGAAGGCTGGTCGGGAGGATCCTCATCCCTCCCATCTCCGTGGTTCTGGCTACGAGCAACAGAACTTCGCTTAACTGATGACATCCTGAGAAACGAAACCAAGGACGGAATCAGCATCAACTATAAGCTATAGAATGTAGGACAAGGAGATTAGTAACTCTTGAACTCCTAGGGCAGTTCCGGAAGCATAGCGGAAGTAAAATGCTCAGAATGAGACATCCCGCTAAAATGGGGTAGTAACATACTCAACATCATCACTCAAGGTTCCGAGATAGTACTAAACAGACTACACCGGAAGTACTCGAAACTGGGGTAAGACTCTGATCAACCAATCCTATGGGACTACGGAGTAGTAACACGTGATCCTGATAGACGGAAGAGAAAGCCTAGTTCCTTAACCCTGCAGGAAAGATAGGATGACTCAGATCAGAAGGCCATGAGGTAAAGGAGTAAAAAGAGCATTACGTTCCTTCCCACAATCAATTCCCTTACATAACTAAAGAATTTCTGGACTCAACTTCGACTAGTTTGGCTGGGTACTCCTACAGGCAGTTAGGCTGTGATACCAAAAGCTGTCAGGACCCCGATCCTAAGTCACACCGATCTAGCATGTAACACCTCATATCACTTTGCGACCTCACGCACGGTAGTCCCACGAGTGTCGCCTTACCATGCCCGGGATCGTTTGCGCCTTTTGGCACACGTATATGATAGTGTCGCTAGCATCCATATAACAAAGAACCCGGGCTGACATGGCTAGTCGTGAACCCGAAGTGGCACCAACTTACAGGGACAGGCATACATGACCCAGCATCGAACGTGTCGGTCATCAGCGAGTGAATCCGGGCTGTAGCAGCTGGGCTAGCAGGACTCCGGTAGACACCGTGTGACATTTCCCTGAAGGGACAAACACAGGAACAAAGAAGGACACATACCGGCTAGCCTAAGTGTTCCAGAGCAGTAGCAAGCTACCAGGGCTCAGTGGAAGCACTAGGAGACATTTCCCGGTAAGAGAGGCTACTAAGGATAAACAACTAGATAGTCAGATCCCACACATAGCAATACACATTACACGTACGCATAACATGCAAGTATGTGTTGTACAACATGGCATCACAACATAACTCAACAACTCATGTAGATAAAGGCTCAGAAGAGCCATCATAGCATTTATTACAAACAGGGGTCACATGACCCAACATTCAGAGCATACAAGCAACAAGCGGAAGCATTACATGTCTGAGTACAGACACCTACAAATGAAAAAGGCTGAAGAGCCTAACTATCTACAATATCCTATCAAGATCATAGCTGAGGTACAAGCTACTCGTTGAAGTCCATGAGAGTACTAGTAAGACCGAAGTCTCTGCTGCAAAAGCATAAATAAAGCAACATGAGTACAAAGGTACTCAGCAAGACTTACATCAGATCCTAACATACATGCATTTGTATCAAGAGTATAATGTGGGGTTTAGTTGCAGCAAGCCAGCTTTGACTCAGTGGCTATCCAGTTCTATGACTACAAGGAACTTCTTTGAGGTGAGATGGCGCACACGAGTCCACTAATCACCACACAATACACTACTATGGATTCATCCCCGTGTCCCTACGAGAAGGCCATCCATAGCACTCACACTTGTCTTGAGCATTTTAGGGTATCCACTTCAAGTTGTCTATGTACCACGTAAGCATCCAAGAAGTCCATAACCGCGGACCCGGCTATTCGAATAGATCATGTTAACCCTGCAGGGGTGTACTTCTTCACACACGCTCTCGCCACCTACCGCCATGTACACGTCATGTATCTCGGCAACCTTCAAGCGGAAGCCAGGAGAGGGTGTCGGCCACGACCTGACTAACCACACAAGACTGTAGTCCAGGTTTATCGCCTATTCGGGTTCCATCCGCAAGGAGATCCGGCCGGGGTGTCGCTCATGGCCCCAAACGATGTGTGCAGGGTTCCCGAGCCCACCATCCGGGTGCCACTTGGTACACCAGGCCACGTGTGCCTAGTCTGTCCCAAGCCCACCCTGCCGGGTGCCACTTGGTAGAAAAATAGCACTACCTACAAACACCAGAAACTAGTTGCGACTCCTGGACAGAGATCAAGTTGGTTAATAAGTCGAGAGGGGTCGAGTTACCGGAACCCAATGTGTGGTAGTATCGAGTCATTGGACAACATATATAGAACTCAGTGCTTAAGGACGGTTCCAGTGAGACAACCCACCATGTACACCTACATGGCCTCTCACCACTACCTTTACTAAATCGTGTTCACACACTTCACTCTCAGCATCAGAACATAGAACTGCAGTCCAATTCATTCCCAATGAATCAGACCTGACACAACTCTAAGCAATAGTAGGCATGGCATGGTAGGAACACAACATGGCTCAATCAACTCCTACACATGCTAGTGGGTTTCAACTATTTACTGTGGCAATGACAGGTCATGCAGAGGAATGGGTTCAACTATCGCAGCACAAAGTAGCAGATGAATTGTTGTTGTCCTAATGCAATAACTGAGAGCGAGAGCGACAGAGTAGGATTGTATCAGAATGAACAAGGGGGTTTGCTTGCCTGGTAGATCAACAGAGGGGGCACTGCTCCTCAGACAGGTACTCTGGAATGGTCTCCGGAGCAGGACCTATCGAGAAGGAATGGTGTCGGCAATCAATACACAAGCATATGCAACAATATGATGCATGAACATGGCATGTAGATGTGATGTTGTTTGAGCTAATGCAACTAGCATTCATTTGGTTGAAGTTCATTTGAACCAAGAGTTCAAATGCAACTCCAAATTAACTCTTTATAAATGCCATTTACACGTTTTCACCCATACATTAGGTATAAGTTGGTTTGTCATGCATGAAACTAGTACAGATGGAAATATTGAATTTTCCTGATAATTTTTCCTATATAACTTATTTTAATCTGAGCTACGGTTGAATTTCTATGATTTTTTTGAATTTTAAAACCTTTTCTGGAATTTCCTGAGATAAAACAATTGCAGAAATCATTATTGCGTCAACTTGAGGTCAGCACTGCGTCAGCAGTCAACCTGGGTCAAACCTGACGTGTGGGGCCACACGTCAGTGACACTGTGGTTAAGCCCGGGTCAAACCTGCACTGACCAGGGTTTGACTTGGCCCTGGGGCCCATGGTCAGCGGCTGGTGGGGTGGTTTAGGCTGCGGGATTAAGCGCTAATGACAGCCACGTCGGCCTCGCCAGAGTTCGGCCGGCGACGACCTCGAGCCGCGGCGGTTCTTCGCCGGAGTCGATGTTCCGGCGTTCAGACGACATAGGGAGAGGAGCTACGGGGAGCTGGCGGAGTGTCGCATCCAACGGTGCACGGGGTTTCGCCGGAGGTGGCCCAGAACAACGGCGGCGACGACGAGTGCGGCGGCCGGAGTTCGGCCATCGGGGTTTTGATGTTGCGGGGCACGGGGGAGGTTGCGAGCGGGTCCGCGCGACTCGCCAGAGTGCGCTGAGTGCAACAGCGAGGTCGGCTGCGGGCTGCAGCGGCTGTGGCCACGACAACGAGGAGCTGCAGCGGCGATGGCTTCGGCCATGGTGGAAACGACGGCTACGACGCGGGAACAAGGGGGAGAACAGAGGGGAAACGGGGAGATGCTCACGGCAGACTCGACGGGCTTGTCGGCGAGCTCGGGGACGCGCTGAAGACGGCGGGGCGGCGAAGATGATCTCCGGCGACCGGAGATGAAGACAGCGGCGAGGCGGCTCTCCAGGGCCTCCCGAGGCGCGTGGCTTGATGGGGAGGTAGCCGGCAATGTGGCGGAGCTTCTGGGCGCAGCGGCAGAGCGAGGGGTAGCCAGTGGCCACGGCGGCGAGCAGCGGCGGCGAAGGCTCGTTCGGTGGTGCTCGCGAGAGAGAGAAAGGGGAGGGGATGAGCACGACTGAGAGCGAGGGGAGCCGGGGGGTTGCGTGGCGACACTGCAGGGAGTCGCGGAGCAAGCAGAGAGGCATGAGGTGGCCGGGCGCGTGGCCGCGTGCGGTGAGCGCGTGCTCGGCGTCCTCCTGGCGCGGTGGAGACGACGACTGGCAGTGCCAGTCGGCTGGGCCGGCCTGTTGGGTCGCTGGGCTGCAAGTGCCCGGCTGCACAGGTAAGGGGCCCAGGTAAGATCCTCTTTATTTCTGTTTCTGTTTTTCTAATTCTGACATTTGTTTTGATTTAGTTTTAAACACTAAATCATTTTATTTACTTCTGTCAAATTTTGCAGGGACCTAAGGGATTAATCCAAAGCCCCACACCAAAATTCAGAATTTTTGGACATATAAAATATATAACATATATATATATATCCAATGCAAATAATTATTGCATTAATTCCAAATGCCCAAAATAAATACTTATGAGCTCCTAAAAATATTGGTTTGATTATTATCTTTGTCCAATATTTTCAGAGAGCAACATGAGCATTTTCTTGGACCCTTTTGGGGCAATTTTTATTTGGGTCATTTCCAGAAATGATTTCTGAGGGTTTCACAAATCCTCATTTCAAATTTAAATGAAATTTAAACATGATGCACACATGACTAGCTAGCCTTGAGCATACCAGAACTAGGGATGTGACAATCTCGGTGAGACCGAGATCCCATTGGTGAGACCGAATTGATTAGGGTTTCTGGCAGTGGCTATGTCAAATGAACTCGGTGGCGCCGGATGGATCAAATCGGTGGGGCCGAGTTTGACTTTTGGTTTGGGACATATGTGGATATGATAAAGTGGTTGAGGGCTTTGGAGCATATCACTAAGCACTTTGAGCAAGCAAGCCATTAAGCAACACCTTGTCCCCTTTTAATAGTATTGGCTTTCCTATGGACTCAATGTGATCTTAGATCACTGAAATAGAAAATCTAGAGTCCTAAGCTTTGAGCTTGAGCCAATCCTTAGTTCTAAGCATCTTGAAGGGGTTCCACATCCTCTTGTCCATGCCACTCCACTGTTGGACTTATCTGAAATACACTAGATAAAAGTATTAGTCCAACAAGAGATATGTTGACATTAATTACCAAAATCACCCAGGGAGCACTTGTGATTTCAATCTCCCCCTTTTTGGTAATTGATGACAACATACATCAAAGCTTTAAATAAAGATATAGAGAAAGGCAGGTAAAGCTTTGGAAGGACATGTAACATGCATAGGCTCCCCCTACATGTATGCAATCATGTAAATATGGAACATAAGATCATGTGAGTGCATAATCATGAAAGAGCAAGCAGTGAGTTACATGTATCTTGGCTATATGCATCAGAGCAAATGGTGTGAACATAGGAAATGTACCTTCATGCTCATGAGTCCTTCTTGCAAACAGTATGTACATCAGCAAGAGATCCTCATGCACATGAGTGTGATGCATATACTTACCATGTGGTCTTGAGCTAGCTTTGGAAGAGATGAATCTGAGTAAACAAGGTTAGACAACACAGAAACATCTACTAAATAGAGCAAGAGCAGCAAACCACAAGAGTACCAAGATTGGGATGACATGTAGAGAGTGAGTACTAGGTACTCCATTTGAGTGTAGACATGTCCCCAAAGGTAAAGATATGTAATGAATTCGAAGATTTCCTTCCCTTGGATGTCTTGCTCCCCCTGAATCTTATATGGGATACTAGGACAAGATAGGGAATAGAAAATCAGACAAAACCAAACACACAAACAACATAAACAACATGAACATGTCTTTCCCGTCTAAAGACATGTGACTTCGCTCCTCTTTGAATACCAAGCAATTGGGGTCTCTCTGTGATGTGTTTATTTTTTTCTCTTTCCCCCTTTTGATATGATTAAGCTTTGATGTGAGCTCTCTCTCCCCCTTTGACATCAATTTCCAGGAAGGGTCTTCTGGGTATGAGTCAAAATAGGTTTGGTCCTTGAGTCACATGGCAAAGTAGTAGGGAAAAATAGGGTGCTGGTAGAGGAAAAGAATCACCTAGTGGAGCTGGAACAAAATGTGCAGGACGAAAATGACAAAGGGTTTCCTCAGCATTTTAAATCAGTAACACCGAGTTGTTTTCTTCGGTGGCACCGAGATAATTCAGTTTGACCGAAAGTGACAAACCGGTGTGTCCAAGTTCAGTACACAGAAAAAGCATTTTTCACCTCAGCTCACTAAGCAAATAAAATCTCACAAGGATTTGCAAGGAATTAACTAAAGGATTTGCAATGAATTGGATGCAGGGAAATGCAGAACAAAAATAAAAGAGAAGGAATCTAGATGAAGTTTTTTTTCAAAAAAAGGGAAACAAATATGCATGAGACAAATGCAAGAACAAGGAGAAACACTAGAGAACTTCATCTAGAATTGGTCGGTGACAAAGTCACCTATGTTAGAGTATATTGACTTAGGAGTCAAGTGAAGACACTTGATCATAGGTCATACTCATCGTTTAAGCTCAAAATGGGGTTACCATTTTTCGTTTAAGCATTTTGATGTATTCACATCTTGCTGAGCTGCTTTGACCCACGTCTTGGGGTAAAGCTTCTCTAAGATGGAATAACATTCCTCGGGTGGTGGTGTTGATCTTGATCATGTAGTTGAATTTGTGTGGGATGCTCAAGGTTGATGTAGTTCATTTGGAGCACCACTTATAATTGGAGTTCATCTACCTACATGAATTAGTCTTGCAAGGAATAGCACTTGTGTATCCAAAATGACAATCATGAAAATTTGAAATATAAATTGTCAAAGGATAAGTTGGAAGGGTTTCATGCTTCCTTGTCTTCAACCACCATATTGTAGAGACTTGGTGACGTAGAGATTGCTCAAGATGTGAGTGAGTTGCAATCTCATAGATTTAGATTCATCCAAGTACCTACAAGGGTTAGTAACATGCAAGGGTGCAAATATATCCAAGACATATGATTATCATCATAAGAGAAATATCAAGGATTAGTCATAGGTTCATGTCTAGCATGTATCCAAATGGAGTTCCTACTCCAAGTTTGAAGCATCAATGATGTTCAATTCACCTCTCAACCTGCAAAACACTTTCTCATCAAGTGGTTTAGTGAATATATCCGCCAATTGCTTGTCGGTACGAACATGCTTATCACCCTTAGCAACATGATCTCGAATGAAATGATGATGAAATTCAGTATTCTTAGTTTGAGAATGTTGCACGGGATTGTGAGCAATCTTAATAGCACTTTCATTATCACAAAGTAATGGAACATGTTTCACATATATTCCATAATCTTTAAGAGTTTGAGTCATCCAAAGTAATTGAGCACAACATGAACCGGCGACAATGTATTCCGCTTCGGCGGTGGATAAGGATACCGAGTTTTGTTTCTTGGAGAACGAAGACACAAGAGATCTACCAAGAAATTGACAAGTACCCGAAGTGGACTTTCTATCAACCTTGTCACTGGCATAGTCCGAGTCGGAGTAGCCAACAAGATCAAAAGAAGACCTCTTAGGATACCAAATGCCAAAATTTGGTGTATGTATTAAGTATCTTACTATCCTTTTCATAGCCTTAAGATGACATTCTTTGGGGGCTGCTTGATTCGTGCACACATGCACACACTTAGCATAATATCGGGACAAGAGGCACATAGATATAACAATGAACCAATCATAGAGCGGTAAACTTTTTGATCAACGGGTTCACCATCTTTAGTCAAGTCAAGATGTCCACTAGTAGGCATGGGTGTACTCATACCTTTGCATTCTTGCATATTGAACTTCTTGAATAAGTCCTTGGTTTACTTTGTTTGAGATACAAAGGTACATTCCCTAGTTTGCTTGATTTGCAAACCAAGAAAGAACTTGAGTTTACTCATCATAGACATCTCAAACTTCTCCGACATAAGCTTCCCAAACTTCTCACTAAAATGAGGGTTAGTCAAACCAAATATAATATCATCAACATAAATTTGGCAGACAAATAGTTCTTCATTAACCCTTTTAGTGAAAAGAGTAGAATCAATTTTTCCAATCTCAAAGCCTTTTTCAATAAGGAACTTGGTCAAGCATTTATACCATGCTCTAGGAGCTTGCTTAAGTCCATAAATAGTTTTGTGAAGTTTGTAAACATGATTGGGTTTCTTAGGATTAACAAAGCTGGGAGGTTGTAACATAAACTTCCTCCTCAATTTCACCATCTAGAAAAGCACTTTTAATGTCCATTTGGTACAATGTGATATCATGGTGATTAGCATAGGCAAGCAATATGCAAATGCACTCAAGTCTAGCAACGGGGGCATATGTCTCACCATAGTCCATACCTTCGACTTGAGTGTAGCCTTGGGCGACGAGACATGCTTTGTTGTGAATCACTTGTCCATCTTCATCTTGCTTGTTGCGAAACACCCATTTGGTACTGATGATGTTGTGGTTGTTGTCGGGCTTCTCGACCAATGTCCACACTTGGTTTCTCTCAAAGTTGTGTAGCTCTTCATGCATAACATTTATCTAATCCAGATCTTCCAATGCTTCTTCAACCTTCATGGGTTTAATGCTAGAGATGAATGAATAATGTTCACAAAAATTAGCCAAACGAGATTTAGAGCGAGTGATTCTCCTGGTTTGGATATCATTGTAGATTTGCTCGACGGGATGAACTCTGGCGACTCTCGCTCGAACTCGTGAGAGCTTTTGTTTTTGGTCGAGGTGGAACATCTTCTTCATCATCTTGTTCTTCTTCTTGGCCTTCTTCATTGTTGACGTTGTCATTCTCTCGTCGTGGTGGAGAAGGTGGTTGATGAGGTTCATCTTGTCATGAGGTAGAAGCTTCCACTTGGACGGACGAGGTACTCTCCTTCACCTCCGTTGGATGGATCTTCCCAATAAACAAGTCTTGGATTGCTTCCGAAGGGTCTTTATCTCCTACATCAATTGGCAATTGCTCTACTTGCCAGCCGTTAGACATCAAACTTCGCATCTACCGTCTCTTCAACCTTTCGGGTGAAATTGTTGTAGATACGGTAAGTGTGAGAGTTTGAGCCATAACCAAGTAGGAAACCTTCATGAGATTTGGGAGCAGATTTAGAACGACGATGCTTATCAAGAATGTAGCACTTTGAGCCAAATACTCGAAAGTATCCAACTTGAGGTTTGTTACCGGTGTGGAGCTCGTATGTCGTCTTGCCGAGTAGCTTGTGAAGATACAAGTGATTTGTTGCATGACAAGCTTGTCTCAACCGCTTCCGCCCAAAAGTGTTTTGGCGTCTTGTATTCATCAAGCATCGTTCTTGCCATTTTGATGAGTGTCCGGTTCTTCCTCTCAAGAACTCCATTTTGTTTAGGTGTGTACGTAGCCGAGAACTCATGTGAGATACCTTCTTCATCAAGAAAGGTGTGCACATTGCGTTCTTGAACTCCGTTCCATTGTCGCTGTGAACCTTCTTGATCTTCACTTCAAATTGATTTTGGGCCTTCCTAGCGAAGTTTTTGAAGATCTTTTGAACATGCGATTTATCATCAAGAAAGAACACCCACGTAAATCTTGAAAAATCATCAACTATAACTAGACCAAATGAGTTTCCACCCAGACTTTTGTAGGCGTTGGGACCAAAGAGATCCATGTGAAGTAGCTCGAGCGGTCTCCTCGTGGTCATGATGTTCTTCACAGGGCGGCTTCCTCCAACCTGTTTTCCTTCTTGGCAAGCGCTGCAAAGTCTATCCTTATGAAATATGACATCTTTAACACCGAGGATATGATCACCTTTAATAAGCCTGTCAAGGTTTCGCATGCCCACATGACCTAACCGTCTATGCCACAGCAAGCCTTTGGAAGATTTAGCAATTAAGCAAGTTCTAGGTTGAGCCTTTTTAGTGAAATCAACAATGTATAGATCACCTCTACGTATGCCGGTAAAGACCATTTTATGATTATCTCTATGAAACACTTGGCAATCTACTTTAGTAAAAAGGACCCTGAAACCAACGTCAGCCAGTCTAGATACGGAAAGCAGATTATAGCCAAGAGATTCAACGAGCATAACATTTTGTATGGAGCTGTCATGTGAAATGGCCACCTTACCAAGGCCAACCACCTTACCCTTTGAGTTATCACCAAAAGTGACATACTTTCGAGGGCCATCGTTTTCAGCAAGCTCACGAAACATATCTTTATCTCCGATCATGTCACGCCCAAGATGCGACCCTATCCTAAAGGAACTCGAAGGTCCTACCAAGGAAAGAAGCGCATCTTGAAGACGCTTTTGCAAGGTGGATATCATTACATCAACATCATATAGTAGATAGGGATACATACCAGAGGCATACAATGCCACATGAATACAACAATACATCATACATAAGACCAACATCCAACTACGGATGAAACACAAACAGAAGCTCAAACGACATCCACTCTGCTAGCCCAGGCTGCCGACCTGGAACCTATCCCCTGATCGAAGAAGAAGCAGAAGAAGAACTCCAAAACAAGCAAACATCGCTCTCGCGTCATGATCATCGCATAGCCTATACTTGCAACTGTTGTTGTAGTAATCTGTGAGCCACGAGGACTCAGCAATCCCATTACCATGGGTATCAAGACTAGCAAAGCTTAATGGGAAAGGAAGGGGTAAAGTGGAGAGGTTGCAGCAGTGACTAAGCATATATGGTGGCTAACATACGCAAATAAGAGTGAGAAGAAAGCAAGCGGAACGGTCATGAAGCTAGCAATGATCAAGAGGTGATCCTGAACTCCTACTTACGTCAAACATAACATAGAAACCGTGTTCACTTCTCGGACTCCGCCGAAAAGAGACCATCACGGCTACACACGCGGTTGATGCATTTTAATTCGGATCTGGTGTCTAGTTATCTACAACCGGACATTAACAAATTCCCATCTTCCACATAACCGCGGGCACGGCTCTCGAAAGTTTATACCCTGCAGGGGTGTCCCAACTTAGCCCATGATAAGCTCTCACGATCAACGAAGTATATTCCTTCTCCCAGGAAGACCCGATCAGTCTCGGAATCCCGGTTTACAAGACATTTCGACAATGTTAAAACAAAACCAGCAAAGCCGCCCGATGCACCGATAATCCCGATAGGAGCTGCACATATCTCGTTCTCAGGGCAACACCGGATAAGCGAAGCGTAGAGGTACCGACGTAACCCAAGTTGCCAAGGGATGGTCCCGCACGGTGCTCTAGTTTGGACCAACACTTAGACAAGCATTGGCCTAGGGGGGCTAAAATAAAGATGACCCTTGGGTTAATTACTCCCAAGGGAAAGGTAGGTGGTGGTGAGGCAAATGGTAAAACCAAGGTTGGGCCTTGCTGGAGGAGTTTTATTCAAAGCAAACTGTCAAGGGGGTCCCATAAATCACCCAACCGCGTTAGGGACGCAAAATCCGGGAACATAATACCGATATGACAGAAACAAGGGCAGCAAGAGTGGAACAAAACACCAGGCATAAGGCCGAGCCTTCCACCCTTTACCAAGTATATAGATGCATTAATTAAATAAGAGATATTGTGATATCCCAACACAATCCTGTCCACCATGGAGCAATCTTCAACTTCACCTGCAACTAGCAACGCTATAACAGGGGCTGAGCAAAAGCGGTAACATAGCCAAGCAACGGTTTGCTAGGAAGGGTGAAAAGGTTAGAGGCTGACATGGCAATTTGGGAGGCTTGAAGAGCAAAAGATAGGTAGCACAGCATAGCGACAGAACGAAGCAACTAGCATAGCAATGATAGTAGTGAGATCCAGGGTAGCGGTAATCTTGCCTGAAATCCCGCTAGGAAGAAGAACGAGTCCATGAAGAAGATGAAGCCACGAAGACGAACCAAGCATAGACGAACAAATCCTCACGATCGCAACGTAAACGGGAACTATCAAGAAGAAGCACACAACATGGTAAACACACCACACATAGACAAGACATGATGCACAACCAAGCATGATGCATGACAAAGCTAGATGAGGCTACTCATGGCAAGAGATGATGCAAACAAGAACAACACATCAAAGCAAAGTTAAATGAGGCCGGAAACAACATATAACAATTCCGGTAAGTCCTCATATGCAAATTTAGAAATTGGTCCAGATCTGAATAAACCTTAAGTTGAAGTTGTTAAACAGAAAGTTAAAGAGCACCAAGAGGATCTACACGAAAATCTAGTCAAGTTACATATAAAGTTCATTTAATTCGGAGCTACGGCCTAGAAGATATGAGCAAAACAAGTTAAACATGGCATTGACGCAAAATGCATCCAAACATCAAGCAAACACCTAAAAACATGGATGCAACAAGGTAATATGAAACTACATGCAAAATCAAGCAAGTTTCATATAGAGCACACTCAAAATGGAGCAACGGTTCAACACATACACTCTATACAAGATATGACAACAATCTATCCATAACAGCAACTAGGCATATTGCAAGCACCAAAACAACATGCTAGAGCATCCCAACGTGAAAACAAAAGGCATGGGCATGAAGTACAGGTAAAGCATGACAAAACATGAACACTGAGCAATCTCCAGAAACAAATAGAACATGCTCAAAAGGACATGTCAAGATTGCAAATAATAACAGTTTACAGACTTGGCAGAAATAACATCAGGTTGCAATGTTTAGAGCTATCAAACAACATGTTACAGGAACTTATCATGGCAAACAAAGGCATGGCATGAATCTACTAATCCCACAAAAGAAAAGTCCCTTACTGACCATGAGGCAAAAAGGCACAGAAAATATGATGGTACCCATGTAAACATAGCAAGTTATATGGCAGATTCAAACATGGCAGGAACAACGATAAGTAGACGTGTTGGTGAGCTTGAACCACTCACCACAGAGCAATACATGGCATGGCAAGGCAACCAACAGTAATAAGACATGTTTGAGAAGCTAAGCATGCCAAGAACAAGTTCATAGGGTGCATAGATCACTAGCAACAATCATGGCAACATTGAACATAATGTTAACAGGCTGACAGCAACATTATTTAGTAGTTTTGAGGGCAAGATAACAACAAGTTACAACAGGCTATAAATACAACCAGGGGCATGAATGGATGTTGCATGACATGTATAACAAAACATCCTTAGTGAACATCTCCAGATTATGCATAGAATGACTTGTAGCAGCAGGTTTACATAGCATCATGATATAGAAAAATCTGTCTAGCAAAACAGCAATAGCAAGTACCCTACTTCATGAGCTCGATGCACTCAGTACAAAACTCACAAAAATACATGGATAGCACCCCTGGCATGACATAGTTCAAAACACATGTAGACATCAACCTCATAGGATGCACACACAAAATGCAACGAAAAAGACAAATCATCAAGTTATAACAGTTTCAGCAGATTAACATCATATAGCACTCTTGCAACGATGATTCAGGCACCAAGATGGACTCAAACAAACATGTCACAATAGAATGAAATGTAGAGCATCTCATGAAGAACATTTTGACATATTACACGCACGAAACGGAGCAGAATGCAGCAAGTTATGATGCGATGAACAGGGGACCAAAATGCAAAAATATTCAGGACTTAGGGAAATCTGGAGGTCAACCTTGGATCTGGATCGGGCACAAACTTCGAGGCGGCCGGAGAACTCACCGGAGTTGGAGGAGACGGCGGAGATGGGCGGATCCGGGCCGGATCTCACCGGATCCGGCTAGGTCTCGGTGTGTGGGGCGCGGGGAGACACGGGGAAGTAGCGGCGCCGAGCAGGTGACCGGCAGCGGCCGGCGGCGGCCGGCGGCGCTCGATGTGGGCGCGGCCTCGTGGACGATGGCCGAAGCAGGCCGGGCAGAGATGGCCGACGGGCCGGCGGCAGAGGGATCCGGAGGCGCGGCGGCGCTCGGCGAGGAGGGGCGCAGGCGGAAGGACGGCGGTGGAGGCGGCGGGGAAGAGCGGGATGCGGAGCGGATGCGCGGGCTCGGGGCGCGGCCGCTCGGGCCCGGCGCGGCTCGGGCGGGCCGACCGTGGGCCTTGCGGGCCCGCGGCGGCGCGCGGAAAGAGAGGACGCCGGCAGGGACAGGTGGCGGCTCCTGGTTGGGCGAGGGCGAGAGCAAACGTGTCCGACTACAGCGCGGACGTGTCTGGCGGCGCGAGGATGAAGATGGCTATGGTTAGACCGGGATTTCGGGGGAGATGCACATATTTATAGATAGGGGGAGCTAGCAGAGTCCAAATGGAGCATGGTTTTCGCCCACACGATCGTGATCGGACGACTGAGAGCATGGAGGAGGTTTGGATGGGTTTGGGGCCACTTTGGAGGGGTGTTGGGCTGCAAACAAAAGAGGCTTTTACGGTTACCCGGTTAACCGTTGGAGTATCAAACGGACTCCAAATGGCACGAAAGTTGACAGGCGGTCTACCAGTGGTGTACCAAGGCCTCTTGGCAAACCTCGGTCCATTCCGAGAAAGTTTAACACCCGCACACGAAAGGAGGCAAAAGGGGCGCCGGGGAACATAGGAGTGCCGGATTGCAAAACGGACAACGGGAAAAATGCTCGGATGCAAGAAAACGAACACGTATGTAAAATGAGATGCACATGATGACATGGCAAAATGCAACACGCAATCAAATGACAAGGCAAGGATGGCGAATAACTGACGGACACCTGGCGCAACGGATTCGGGGCGTTACAACACTCCTCCACTAACAAGCGATCTCGTCCCGAGATCTTAGGACTGAGACAGAAGGGAAAAGGGATGAGGTGAAACAAGAATTCAAGAGACGAAGTAAAGAATCGAGAGCACTCGAGAAGAAGAGAGGAACGGCGAGAATGATGAGAATCAAAAGCTCACAGAATCAGATTGACTATGAAACCACTCTAGTTAGAACGAGATAAGAAACGAATAAGACTGAAAGGATTTAGGCAGAACTTTGGCTGAACAAGGAAAGAATAGAACATGACCTTGAGAGGATGGAATGATACTTGATGAAGACATGACACAAAACCTGCGGAAAGAATTGAAAGAGTTGAATGAAAAGAACAGAGAAGAAAATGACAACTTGTGCCACGAATGAAATTGAAAGCATCTTTAGAAGGAAGGTTTAAACGGAGTTGTTGAGAAAATCAACAACGAAAAGAATAAGGTTGTTGTGGACTTATGGATAACATCTCAAAATTATGAGGTGATCGCCGACCACAAGTGGAAAAGATTAAATAGCTGAGAAGAACGAAGAAATGCAAAACTCCACTCCAAAGAATACGGAGAATTAATTGCACTTCGAGATGCGAGAAGAGAAGATACTTGAACTCCGCCGACAAGAATCTTGATGTATTCTTGAAGAAAGAATTAAATCGTGACGAGCCACCATGCAGAACTTCAGTAACAAAAGAATGACGAGATAAAATTGAAGGATGAAAAGAATACGGATTAAGCCTTGCTATGATTTAGATGGAGGTTCTGACGAGATGGCCGAGGAAATAATTGAACTCCGAAAAAGAAAAGATGAAAACACTTGAAACTAGAATTTAATCAACAAGAACAAACTCCGAAGAAAGGAATAATCACTTGGATGAAATAAGAATAAGATTTATTGTATGCTTATCCTTCATCAAATTAAATTGATGACAAGCAATGGATTTTGCATACTACTTATTCTTCTTGAAAAGGATTAAGGTGGGTATAGCACAAAACTTGAGAAAGTCTTCATGAACCTCCGGTAGGATTGGAAAGATCGAATGAATTAATATGATAATCAAAGAAAAAGAATCTTGAACGAACCACCGTAAGAATTCAAAAATGATTGATGAAAGAGAATGAATCACCGGGAAGAATTAGAAGAACCAATATGCTAGAGGGGATTTAGATGCAAAAGATCATGAGCTGATTAAAGAACACTTGAGCGAAACACCGGGATAATTTGACAACGGTAGCTGAAATGTGAGGACGAAGAATTCTTCTAGAATGATGGCCTCCGGTAAAAAGAAACAGAAATCAACTCCTGAAATACTCCGGATGGTTGAAAAAAAATATCTAACAAATGCAATAATTCGCGAGGATAACATGAAGTTAGAACCACGAATCTTCGAGAGAACAGACAAGATTTAGAGAAAAAAACTCTTCTTCGGTATTCAAATGACGACGGAAAAAACACCACCAAAATTACTGAGATACACCGGGAGAATGAAAAACGAAGAGGTTGAGCCAGCAATGAAAAGAATTTGAAAGCGATCTTGGAGAAGGCATGTGACTGATGGTATCCATTCTTACGTCACACTTTGAAAAGAATTAGAGAATAGCTCCGGGGAAATTAGAAGAGTCAGGTAAGATCCTGGGAAAAGACCTGTGGGTTAGGGCCCACTGAAGAGAAAAACACCGTTGGAAAGGGATGATGAACAGATAGATGATGCACCAGAAGAATTGAAATATTTGAATGAGGTGACAACCTCGAATTAATTGGAACACAGACGAATCTCCTGAGATGTTTTGAACACTCTGAAAGGATAAACTGGCGAGAGGAGAATGAGTAGGGAAAACACTTGAGCTGAGGAAAAGAATATGATCAACCCGAAAAACATGAATTGAAACCACCAGAAAGAAAAGGAGATGAAGAATGTCAAACGAGACGAGAATTCACCGGATGAAATAATTGAGGGAAAACTGAAGAGGCTCTGTACGAATGAAAATTGATGCTCGAAAGAGACTCAGGTTCCGGGAAGAAGAGGGTGGGAGGGCGGGAAAACAAAGGCAACTTGGAAGGGGGAAGCTACGAATATCTTGAAGAGAAAACACTGTTTGAAATCATTGAGGAAAGAAAGCAAAGATTTCGCACGAGTAGGATGGATACTCGATTACAGACTCCGGCTCCGAGATGAAAAAGGGTGGGCGGGTGGGAAAAACAAAGACAATTCGGACAGGGAAAAACAACGACGTCGGAGGAAGAACTGAGGATTGATCTCGCGAAAGACAAAGAGGTTCGAGTTGACTTGACGAGAGATGCATCGGATCAAAAGAGCAGAGAACCAACGATCGGAAAACCAACTGTGTGATCCTAAAGAAAGTTTGAAAGGGAAGAGGAGTAATTCAAAACACCTACGTCAAGATTTCTCACCCGAGCGACGAAGGGGCTGAGGAGTAAAAAGAATTCCTACTCGCCGATATAACTGGACTCGGAAACCAATTTTCTTCTAGACTCAACAACGGCCAAACAACATGATCAATCAAGGGGGGCTCCTAGGGTCGGTCGAGGCTCTGATACCAACTTGTCACGCCCAAGATGCAACCCTATCCTACAGGAACTCGAAGGTCCCACCAAGGATAGAAGGGCATCTTAAAGACGCTTTTGCAAGGTGGATATCATTACATCAACATTACATAATAGATAGGGATACATACAAGAGGCATACAATGCCACATGAATACAATAATACATCATACATAAGACCAACATCCGACTATGGATGAAACACAAACAGAAGCTCAAACGACATCCACCCTGCTAGCCTAGGCTGCCGACCTGGAACCTATCCCCTGATCAAAGAAGAAGCAGAAGAAGCAGAAGAAGAACTCCAAAACAAGCAAACATCGCTCTCGCATCATGATCATCGCATAGCCTGTACCTACAACTGTTGTTGTAGTAATCTGTGAGCCACGAGGACTCAGCAATCCCATTACCATGGGTATCAAGACTAGCAAAGCTTAATGGGAAAGGAAGGGGTAAATTGGTGAGGTTGCAGCAGCGACTAAGCATATATGGTGGCTAACATATGCAAATAAGAGCGAGAAGAGAGCAAGCGGAACGGTCGTGAAGCTAGCAGTGATCAAGAGGTGATCCTGAACTCCTACTTACGTCAAACATAACACAGAAACCGTGTTCACTTCCCGAACTCCGCCGAAAAGAGACCATCACGGCTACACACGCGGTTGATGCGTTTTAATTCGGATCTGGTGTCAAGATATCTACAACCGGACATTAACAAATTCCCATCTGCCACATAACCGCGGGCACGGCTCTTGAAAGTTTATACCCTGCAGGGGTGTCCCAACTTAGCCCATGATAAGCTCTCGTGATCTACGAACGATATTCCTTCTCCCAGGAAGACCCGATCAGTCTCGGAATCCCGGTTTACAAGACATTTCGACAATGGTAAAACAAGACCAGCAAAGCCGCCCGATGCGCCGACAATCCCGATAGGAGCTGCACGTATCTCGTTCTCAGGGCAACATCGGATAAGCGAAGCGTACAGGTACCGACGTAACCCAAGTTGCCAAGGGATGGTCCCGCACGGTGCTCTAGTTTGGACCAACACTTAGACAAGCATTGGCCCGGGGGGGCTAAAATAAAGATGACCCTTAGGTTAATTACTCCCAAGGGAAAAGTAGGTGGTGGTGAGGCAAATGGTAAAACCAAGGTTGGGCCTTGCTGGAGGAGTTTTATTCAAAGCAAACTGTCAAGGGGGTCCCATAAATCACCCAACCGCGTTAGGGACGCAAAATCCGGGAACATAATACCGATATGACGGAAACTAGGGCAGCAAGAGTGGAACAAAACACCAGGCATAAGGCCGAGCCTTCCACCCTTTACCAAGTATATAGATGCATTAATTAAATAAGAGATATTGTGATATCCCAACACAATCCTGTCCACCATGGAGCAATCTTCAACTTCACCTGCAACTAACAACGCTATAAGGGGGGCTGAGCAAAAGCGGTAACATAGCCAAGCAACGGTTTGCTAGGAAGGGTGAAAAGGTTAGAGGCTGACATGGCAATTTGGGAGGCTTGAAGAGCAAAAGATAGGTAGCGCAGCATAGCGATAGAACGAAGCAACTAGCATAGCAATGATAGTAGTGAGATCCAAGGTAGCCGTCATCTTGCCTGAAATACCGCTAGGAAGAAGAATGAGTCCATGAAGAAGATGAAGCCACGAAGACGAACCAAGCGTAGACGAACGAATCCTCACGATCGTAACGAAAACGGGAACTATCGAGAAGAAGCACACGACATGGTAAACACACCAGACATAGACAAGACATGATGCACAACCAAGCATGATGCATGCAAGAGATGATGCAAACAAGAACAACACATCAAAGCAAATTTAAATGAGGCCGGAAACAACATATAACAATTCCGGTAAGTCCTCATATGCAAATTTAGAAATTGGTCGAGATCTGAATAAACCTTAAGTTGAAGTTGTTTAAAAGCAAGTTAAAGAGCACCAAGAGGATCTACACGAAAATCTAGTCAAGTTACATATAAAGTTCATTTAATTCGGAGCTACAGCCTAGAAGATATGAGCAAAACAAGTTAAACATGGCATTGATGCAAAATGCGTCCAAACATCAAGCAAACACCTCAAAACATGGATGCAGCAAGGTAATATGAAATTACATGCAAAATCAAGCAAGTTTCACATAGAGCACACTCAAAACGGAGCAACGGTTCAACACATACACTCTATACAAGATATGACAACAATCTGTCCATAACAGCAACTAGGCATATTGCAAGCACCAAAACAACATGCTACAGCCTCCCAACGTGAAAACAAAAGGCATGAGCATGAAGTACAGGTAAATCATGACAAAACATGAACACTGAGCTATCTCCAGAAACAAATAGAACATGCTCAAAAGGACATGTCAAGATTGCAAATAATAATAGTTTACAGACATGGCAGAAATAACATCAGGTTGCAATGTTTAGAGCTATCAAACAACATGTTGCAGGAACTTATCATGGCAAACAAAGGCATGGCATGAATCTACGAATCCCATATAACAAAAGTCCCTTACTGACCATGAGCCAAAAAGGCACAGAAAATATGATGGTACCCATGTAAACATAGCAAGTTATATGACAGATTCAAACATGGCAGGAACAACGATAAGTAGACGTGTTGGTGAGCTTGAACCACTCACAACAGAGCAATACATGGCATGGAAAGGCAACCAACAGCAAGAAGACATGTTTGAGAAGCTAAGCATGGCAAAAACAAGTTCATAGGGTGCATGGATCACTAGCAACAATCATGGCAACATTAAACTTAATGTTAACAGGCTGACAGCAACATTGTTTAGCAGTTTTGAGGCCAAGATAACAAGTTACAGCAGGATATAAATGCAACCAGGGGCATGCATGGATATAGCATGCCATGTATAACAAAACATCCTTAGTGAACATCTCCAGATTATGCATAGAATGACTTGTAGCAGCAAGTTTACATAGTATCATGATATAGAAGTATCTGTCTAGCAAAACAGCAACAGCAAGTACCCTACTTCACGAGCTCGATGCACTCAGTACAAGACTAACAAAAATACATGGATAGCACCCCTGTAAAGATGGCATGACATCAAAACACATGTAGACATCAACCTCATAGGATGCACACACAAAATGCAACGAAAAAGATAAATCATCAAGTTATAACAGTTTCAGCAGATTAACATCATATAGCACTCTTGCAACGATGATTCAGGCATCAAGATGGACTCAGACAAACATGGCATAATGGAATGAAATGTAGAGCATCTCATGACGAACATTTTGACATATTACACGCACGAAATGGAGCAGTATGCAGCAAGTTATGATGCGATGAACAGGGGACCAAAATGCAAAAATATTCGGGACTTGGGGAAATCTGCTGGTTAACCTTGGATCTGGATCGGGCACAGACTTCGAGGCGGCCGGAGAACTCGTCGGAGTTGGAGGAGACGGCGGAGATGGGTGGATCCGGGCCGGATCTCACCGGATCCGGCCGGGTCCCGGCGTGTGGGGGCGCTGGGAGACACGGGGAAGCGGCGGCGCCGAGCAGGCGGCCGATAGCGGCCGGGGGCGCGGGCGGCGGCGCCCTGGGCGGCGCTCGACGCGGGCGCGGCCTCGCGGACGACGGCCGGAGCAGGCCAGGCGGAGATGGCCGACGGGCCGGCGGCGGAGGGTCCCGGAGGCGCGGCGCCGCTCGGCGAGGAGGGGCGCCGGCGGAAGGACGGCGGCGGAGGCGGCGGGGAAGAGCGGGCGGCGGAGCGGATGCGCGGGCTCGGGGTGCGGCCGCTCGGGCCCGGCGCGGCTCGGGTGGGCGACCATGGGCCTCGCGGGCCCGTGGCGGCGCGCGAAGAGAGAGGACGCCGGCGGGGACAAGTGGCAGCTCCTAGTTGGGCGAGGGAGAGGGCGGACGTGTCCGACTGCGGCACGGACGTGTCCGGCGGCGCGCGGATGAAGATGGCTAGGGTTAGGCCGGGATTTTGGGGGAGATGCACATATTTATAGATAGGGGGAGCTAGGAGAGTCCAAATGGAGCACGGTTTTCGCCCACACGATCGTGATCGGACGACCGAGAGCATGGAGGGGGTTTGGATGGGTTTTGGGCCACTTTGGAGGGGTGTTGGGATGCAAACAAAAGAGGCTTTTACCGTTACCCGGTTAACCGTTGGAGTATCAAACGGACTCCAAATGGCACGAAACTTGACGGGCGGTCTACCGGTGGTGTACCAAGGCCGCTGGGCAAACCTCGGTCCATTCAGAGAAAGTTTAACACCCGCACACGAAAGGAGGCAAAAGGGTCGCCGGGGAACATAGGAGTGCCGGATTGCAAAACGGACAACGGGGAAAATGCTCGGATGCAAGAAACGAACACGTATGCAAAATGAGATGCACATGATGACATGGCAAAATGCAACACGCAAGAAAATGACAAGGCAAGGACGACGAATAACTGGCGGACACCTGGCGCAACGGATCCGGGGCGTTACAGGTCATGTGATCGGTACATCCACTATCAAGGACCCATTCCTTTCCTCCTGCCATGTAGCCGCGAAGATTAGCCATAAGACCAAAGTGTCTCATTGCATCATCAATATCATAGTCACTATCATCATCCTCATCATAGTATCCATATTCAACATCGCCATGTGATGGATCAATTCCTAGAGAGGGTGATTCATTAGATAAATGATCGACAATAATCATCTTTATGAATTCTAATGGCTTCGGAGATAATATTGCTAATGATTCCAACATCTCCTTTGGCATGCCTAAGGTCACGAAGCTCAAATAGACAATCATTAAACTTAGGATCACTAGTACTCATTTTATTCAAGGCAAATGACTTATGAAGAATCTCATCTATATTTTGAAAGGAATAGTTTGGAAATCTTTCCTCAAGATATCTCCATATAGTATAAGGATAATCAAGAGCCGACAAGCTAGCAATCAAGTTTTTAGGCAATCCTCTAATGATAAGATTGATAGTTCTAAGATTGCAAATCATGTCAAGATCCTCATCATGGGTAGGATGCAAGGGATGAACAAGGCGAGCACAAGTGGTATTAATGTACTTTCTCAAATGATATTCATTGAAAATCTCAAGCATCTCATTTTTCCACTCATGAAAGTACTCTCCATCAAGTATAGGCACTCTATGTCTAAGACTCCCCAACGTAGACTCATCCATCTTCCTCTAATGGTGTTTAAACTATAGAAATGCAGACCAAAGATCTGATACCAATTGAAAGGATTGAGAAGAGGTGTCTAGAGGGGGTGAATAGACCCTCAACACACAAAGTTGGTAGTTTTTAAGTTTTTCAAGTTGAGGTGGAATTTAAGCACAAGTTTAATCATTCACAATACATATCAAGCAAGCATGCAAAGAGTATATGAGCAGCGGAAAGTAAAGCATGCAACTTGCAAGAAAGTAAAGGGATGGGATTGGAGTGTGCAAACACAATTGGAGACACGGAGATTTTTGGCGTGGTTCCGATAGGTGGTGCTATTGTACATCCACGTTGATGGAGACTTCAACCCATGAAGGGTAACAGTTGCGCGAGTCCACGGAGGGCTCCACCCACGAACGGTCCACGAAGAAGCAACCTTGTCTATCCCATCATGGCCATCGCCCACGAAGGAGTTGCCTCATTAGGGTAGATATTCACGAAGTAGGTGATCTCCTGGCCTGTACAAACTCCTTGGTTCAACTCCACAATCTTGACGGAGGCTCCCAAGTGACACCTAACCAAACTAGGAGACACCACTCTCCAAAAGGTAATAGATGGTGTGTTGTTGATGAACACCTTGCTCTTGTGCTTCAAATGATAGTCTCCCTAACACTCAACTCTCTCTCATGGGATTGGATTTGGTGGAAAGATGATTTGAGTGGAAAGCAACTTGGGGAAGGCTAGAGATGAAGATTCATATGGTTGGATTGGAACATCTTGGCCTCAACACAGGAGTAGGTGGTTCTCTCTTAGAAAATGTATGCTGGAAGTGTAGGCATGTTCTGATGGCTTTCCTCACGAATGAGGAGTGGGTGGAGGGGTATATATAGCCTCCACACAAAATCTAACCGTTACACACAATTCACCAAACTCGGTGGGACCAAATCATAAAACTCGGTCAGACCAATTTAGTTCATAATGTGACCGTTAGGCATTTCTGTGGGACCGATATGATCAACTCAGTGGGACCGATGTGCAAAGGTTAGGTAAAACCTCATCTCGATTTGACCAATTACACAAACTCGGCGAGACCGATATTGGTAAGAAGGAAAACAGAGAGTTGGTCAATCAAACTTGGTGGGACCGATTGCATAATTTCAGTGAGACCGAAATTACCGCAATGGACAATAGAGAGATTGCAAGCCCATCTCGGTGAGACTGAGATCCCATCGATGAGACCGAATTGATTAGGGTTTCTGGCAGTGGCTATGTCAAATGAACTCGGTGGCGCCGGATGGATCAAATCGGTGGGGCCGAGTTTGACTTTTTGCTTGGGACATATGTGGATATGAGAAAGTGGTTGAGGGATTTGGAGCATATCACTAAGCACTTTGAGCAAGCAAGCCATTAAGCAACACCTCATCCCCTTTTAATAGTATTTGTTTTCCTATGGACTCAATGTGATCTTGGATCACTGAAATAGAAAATGTAGAGTCCCGAGCTTTGAACTTGAGCCAATCCTTAGTCCTTACCATCTTGAAGGGGTTCCACATCCTCTTGTCCATGCCACTCCACTGTTGGACTTTTCTGAAATACACTAGATAAAAGTATTAGTCCAACAAGAGATATGTTGACATTAATTACCAAAATCACCCAGGGAGCACTTGTGCTTTCAGCATCTGTGCATCCAGCAGTGGTCAGCTCCCTCCCAATCATGCGGAGCCAATCATCTGCAACAATCGGCTCAGTGCTGCTAGAAAACACCGGCGGATTCAACCTCAGAAAGTGGGCTAGGTTGTCAACAGGGGGTGGTGGCGGTGGGTGGTTGTGGTTGTTGTTGCTGTTGCCTCGGTTCTGGATCATCATCTGCATCAAGGCATTCTGCTGTTGGATCAACTGGGTGAGCTCCGGCGGGAAAGTGAATCCGGGGTCATGTCTCGGAGGCATCTGATGGGTTAGAGGGGGTGAGAAGATAGAATAGAATAAGGTCTATGAGGCATTTCACTACTCATATGCATATGAGGCAAATACATTTAGTTCACACCACTCGACATCAAAGAAGATTCACACAAACGATCTAAACTACTACTACAAATCGATCGATTATAACTACTTGGAAGAATACTATTAGTAACATGGTGGTCGTCTAGAAGTTTTGATCGATGGAAGACTCCATAATATCAGCTCTAGCTTCGTCTTCATAATCATCATCACAGTCATCATCTTCATTACCGTCCGTGCCAGTGTCATCCAATATGATGTAGTCCTCCGAACGAATATCAACTTTAGGTTCTTGCTCTGGTTTCATCATGGGTATTCCTAGCTTCTTCTTTAGGTCTTCATGCTTCTCAAGTAGCACAACAATTTCTTCTTCATATCCATCGTGTGTTGACTTGAGTTCTTCTTCTAGCTCGATATTCCTCTTCATCACCTTCTTGGTCTTCTTCATGATAGCACACATCTGGTTCTCATATCGACGAATGTGTTGATCCATCTCCTGAATGTACGCTGTAATAGATCCATCCTTCCTAGTACGAATCATCTCCCATTGCTCATCTCAGCGTCCACATATCTGGTAGACAGTGTCTTCAAGATCCTTGTGATACACCTCACAAATACGTCCAAAAGTGATGTGGGCTGTCATGCTCTTTCCCAAGTTCCAAGTTGGTGCATCCAAGGTAAACTCGATGGGCTCGGTTGTTGGTGCAAATGTCCTCCCAAGTGCACGAACTTTGATCCTTCCTCGCTCCTCTTCTGGTAAATTTGCAGTGAAGGTTCCAGTGAAGCTTAGTAGTTCGATGTTCAGGTACTTCGTGACTTCCTTCAAGTGTCGTCCGAAAGGGGTGTCGTCATCTGGCTGAATGGACTTGTTCCTGGGGTCTGACATCTATAGAGGAGAATTAGAAATGAGTAGAGAAGAGTATCCTGTGGCTTTTCCTAGTGGTCGCGTCCTACAGTCAGCGTGTGCTCTGTTACCATCTTGTAGCGACCACGATCCCAATGGATCGAAGTCTCTGTGCTTAAGTGTCATCCCTGGATCGGTATGCTGACACACACAGTACTCGAGGAACTATAACAGAGTTTCAATCACACACTTATTACAGCGAGGTCCTCATAAAGAGTATTTATTACAAAAATAACATGGCTGAAGGCCATCTAAGCAAAATAACTGCGGAAGCTTCAAACATAAATGAGTCCATCAAACTCCAACGGCATAGCTGAGTGCATGACAACGACCTATCGCACCTTATTCTTCGTCGTAAAGTCTACAGCATGAGACGTTGCAGCCATGTAGGTCAGCACATGGAATATGCTGGCAGAGTTACACTGTAGAGCAAATGAATGCAAGAAACTATATCCACATGCATATTTGGCTGGTGGAGGCTCTAAGTTTTATTTTGCATAAAGCTAATTTTTTTCCTACAACAAAGGAATAGATTTTACTTACTACAAAGTTTATGCCAATATTGAGAAGGTTCCTCCAACTCAATTCCCAAAATTAACCAAGTATCATCATTAAACCCAATACATTAATTGAAGAGTGATGAGATCAACATAAATATCCACTTCTAGATACTCAAATTTCCCATAAGTGGGGACACGGGTAATCATGATTAGTTTGTACACTTTGCAGAGGTTGCGCACTTTTCCCCACAAGACTCGGCCGCATCCATGATCGGAAGATCGAGAAATAGTCTTTCTGAGGAATTAACTCTCTACTCTGGGTAGACCGGTACACCTACTTTCCCCTACATCTGCTAATCTACCTCTTCAAGAGCTCACACAACTTACTCAACTATGCCAGAGCCCATAATGGCTTGTGGTTGCACACGGAAGTTTCTACGCATGAAATATCATATGATCCCTTTTAGCATGGGTGGCGAACCGAGGGAAAATCACACGGGTAACCCAGGATTCACATGTGCACGCATTGGTTTCTCCAGGTGCCCCAACCAATCCACCCAGATGTGTATTAAAGTTTCCACCTTAATGTTGTCCAAAATTATTATCTCTCACAACTTTCATGAATCACGAACCAATCCTCGTCTATGAGCATGGCTAAGCAATATAAGAGCATACCGTATATTCCCGCGGTGATCAAAGGTAATAGGTTCCTACCTCAAGTACTACAACCAAATCCAGAAGTTCCCAATCCTACTCATGCAAAACATCCAGGGGTAAAACTAATGCATAGTAAAAAATGGGTATGGAAAAGTATGATCAAAGTGTAACTTGCCTTGTTAACGATCGGAAAACTCTAGAGATTCGTAGTAACAAGCTTCGCACTCCGGAAAATCTAGCGTAGACAAACAATAGCATACATATGCACTCAAGCAAACGGTGCAAAGAGAAAACGAAGAAAAAATCCAAAGAACTCAAAAACAAGCAAACAACTAATCTAAACATAAAACAAATTTTAACATCATTATATTTATGTGGATTAGATCTTAATAGAAGGTACATGTGGTTAGCTACGATTTGCAAAAATAATCAACTCAAACGTAACTCAAAACTCAAGATACCAACAAAACAAGATCAAATTCAAATCTGAACTAAACTCAAATTTTAAATTTTCAAAAACATGTTCAAGTTGCTTTACTGGATAGATGGGATCGCTTTGAAGATTTTGGCATTGGTTTCGTCGAATTTGGACAAACGAGCAAAAAGTTACGAGGGTTTAAAGATCAGGGGCTAAACTGCAAAGAAAATATAGTCCCTCGCCGAAAACTGAAATTAAAAAGAAAAAAATACAGAACGAACGTTCACTATAGAACCTAATCTAATGAATCTGTTCGCTACAGAATCTAAATGAACGAACGTTCGCTAAATAAACTAACTAAAACAATAAACCGGATCTAAAAGAAAAACCGAAAAAAATCCGGATCGGACCTGGGCGGTTTTATACCGGTTCACGCGGTTCGGGCGGCGGAGGTGAGTTCGACGGCGGTGGCAGCTTTGGGCGAGGCGGCGAGGTGACAGCAGGGTGCGGCAGCGGCGCTGCGGGTGTGGGCGGTGATGGCGCGGCAGCTGCGGCAACGGCGCGGCGGCTAAGGTGATGGCAGAGACTGGCCGACGGCGGCGGCGCAACTTGTGGCGCGGCGGTGGTAGTCGCACGCGGCGGCGCGGCTTGAGACGAGTGTCAGTGTCAAAACCGGCAGATCTCGGGTAGGGGTCCCAAGCTATGTGTGTGAGGATCAATAGTAACAATGGAGAAGGGACACAGCGTTTACCCAGGTTCGAGCCCTCTTAATGGAGGTAAAACCCTACTCCTGCTTCATTATATTCGAGGGTATAGGGGTTACAAGAGTTGATTTACCACGAGATCGATTCAGCTAACCCTGGATAGCTAGCCTAGCAATGTTATGATCCTTCCTCCGATCTACCCTCCAGTTTATATAGACACCGGAAGGGCTTAGGGTTGTACAAAGTTGGTTTTACAGAAAGGAATAAGATATCCGGACACCTATACTTGCCATCCACGCATATGAGAGTCCCTACCAGACATGAGGGATAATCTTCCATCTTGTATCTTGACGGCCCATCAGTTCGGCCCACATCAATAGACCAGACGCCCGAGGATCCTCTAATCCAGGACTCCCACAGTAGCCCCTGAACCAGTCTTTAGTGATGATATTTCGGCGTCCAGATTGTCTTCAAAATTGCAAGGCGGGTTCCTTAAAGAATTCACACCGGCTTTCCTCTGTAAAAAGAATTATATCTGGTTTGCACAATAAACACAACCCTTAGCCGCGAAGGAAGGATTTATATAAGAAAAATTAGAACATCGCCTTTTACGGACAACTCTTTCCACGAAGCGTCAGACTCGACCCCTCGTCATTTTGAACCGTTTTCACACCCCGCGCTTCGTGCTTCAAGGTCATGCCTTGTTGGCACGTCCTTTCAAAGCAGAGGTCGTGCCCACTTAATACGGGATTGCATATCAATGACATTTGGATAATCCAACCGTTTGTGTCGCATGCATCCATCGGGAATAGGCGAGATTCAAGGCACGAGTGGGGGCGGTTGGTGTTTTTACTGCCTATAAGAGGGCAAGGGACCCCCCACTTTCCTCCCCACGCCTTCATATCTCCTCAACCTTCCAATCTCCCAAGCTCTTCTGCGCTCATGAAGTCTCCGTCTTTCTCACCGCCACCACCTCCTACTCCTACCATGGCCGGATCTGGCTCCAAGGGCAAGTGGGAGGCCTCCTCCATGACGGAGGAGAACATAGCAGATCTCCGGAGTGCGGGGTACCTCTCTACCAACATCAAGCACCGACTTCCCTCTGAAGGTCAAGTCCTTCCTACTCCGAGGCCTGGCGAACGGGTGGTCTTCCTTCCCCATTTCCTTAGAGGGTTAGGTTTCCCGCTCCAGTGTTCGTCCGCGGACTCATGTACTACTATAGGCTAGATTTCCATGATCTATCCCCAAACTCATTTCTCCACATATCGGCGTTCATAGTCGTGTGTGAGGCCTTCCTCCACGTCCGGCCACACTTCGGCTTATGGATCAAGGTCTTCAATGTGAAGCCGAAGGTGGTCGATGGGCAGTATGCGGACTGCGGCAGGGCTATTATTAGGAAGCTGCCGAACACTTCTACCTCTTGAGCATGCGTTAGTTTTCCCTTGAAGAGGAAAGGGTGATGCAGCAAAGTAGCGTAAGTATTTCCCTCAGTTTTGATAACCAAGGTATCAATCCAGTAGGAGACGACGCACAAGTCAACTAGTACCTGTACAAAAATCAAGAACCTTGCAACCAACGCGATAAAGGGGTTGTCAATCCCTTCACGGTCACACGCAAAAGTGAGATCTGATAGAGATAGTAAAGTAAATATTTTTTGTATTTTTGTTGTATAGATTGGAAAGTAAAGATTGCAAAATAGTAAACAAGATGCAATGTAAATAAAATACATGTAATATGATAGAAAAGAGACTTGGTGGCCATAGGTTTCACTAGTGGCTTCTGTCGAGATAGCATGTATTATGGTGGGTGAACAAATTACGGCCGAGCAATTGATAGAAGAGCACATAATTATGAAGACATCTAAGGCAATGATCATGAACATAGGCATCACATCCGTGTCAAGTAGAGCGAAACGATTTTGCATCTACTACTATTACTCCACACATCGACCGCAATCCAGCATGCATCTAGAGTATTAAGTTCATAAGAACGGAGTAACGCATTAAGCAAGATGACATGATGTAGCGGGATAAACTCAAGCAATATGATATAAACCCCATCTTGTTATCCTCGATGGCAACAATAAAATATGTGCCTTGCTGCCCCTACTGTCACTGGGAAAGGACACCGCAAGATTGAACCCAAATCTAAGCACTTCTCCCATTGCAAGAAAGATCAATCTAGTAGGCCAAACTAAACCGATAATTTGAAGAGACTTGCAAAGATATCAAATCATGCATATAAGATTTCAGAGAAGAACCAAATAATATTCGTAGGTAATCAAGTTCATAAATCCACAATTCATCGGATCTTGGCAAACACACCTCAAAAAAGTATTACATCAAATAGATCTCCAAGAACATCGACGAGAACTTTGTATTGAGAATCAAACAGAGAGAAGAAGCCATCTAGCTAATAACTATGGACCCGAAGGTCTATGGTAAACTACTCACGCTTCATTGGAAAGGCAATGGTGTTGATGTAGAAGCCCTCCATGATCGATTCCCCCTCAGGCAGATCGCCGGAAAAGGCCCCAAGATGGGATCTCAAGGGTACAGAAGGTTGCGGCGGTGGAAAGGTGGTTTCATGGCTCCCCGTGATGTTTCTAGGGTATAAGAGTATATATAGGCCAAAGAAGTATGTCGGTGGAGCTACAAGGGGCCCATGAGGGTGGGGGGCGCCTACCCCCCTGGGCACACCCTCCTGCATCGTGGCCTCCTCGTAGAGTCCCAGACTTCAACTCCAAGTCTTCTGGATTGCTTTTGGTCCAAGAAAGATCCTCGCGAAGGTTTCATTCCATTTGGACTCCGTTTGGTATTCCTTTTCTGTAAAACACTAAATAGGCAAAAAAAACAGAAACTGGCACTGGGCCTCCGGTTAATAGGTTAATCCCAAAAATAATATAAAAGAGCATATTAAAGCCCATTAAACATCCAAAATAGATAATATAATAACATGGAACAATCAAAAATTATAGATACGTTGGAGATGTATCAAACACCACTTGGCCTAAGGGGGCCTTCATGGAGGCCGTCAAGATCTGGCAATAGGAGCAGTTTTACATCACCAAGCCATGCCGCCCCAACTGGGCCGCCATTCCGGAGTTCAGATCCGGACCCCCCATGAGGCTCACTTCCTGGAACGAGAAGGGCATCGACTGGGGGTCCCAGGCGGAGGTGCTGGCGCTGCAAACACGCATCACCAATGTGTTGGGAAAGAACGTGTCTGACCAACGTGATACAGATCATGCTTTTCCGCCGCATTCTCCCCTTCCAACGTCGGGCTTCCCCTATGTGGGAATTCAAGCCGGAGGATCCGCGGACGTTACAGCACTTCTTAGGCACTGCGCACGACAGGATGTGGAAGCTGCTTTTTAAGGCGCGGAAGAGCAGCTGGCCCATGGAGACCGAAGACATCGGCATGAATGTCGCATATCCGACCTCTCCAGTAAGTGTTCGGTTTCTCTGAAGACATATCTAGCCACATGCTCATTGCCCCAATCATATTCATCATGGGGATTAAATAAATTTTCAAGATCATAAGAAGAATCACCCCAATCATGATCATTGCAACAAGTAGTAGACATAGTAAAGCTAGCATCCCCAAGCTTAGGGTTTTGCATATTATTAGCATAATTGACATCAAGAGAATTTATAGTAAAATCATTGCTCATTCTTTTCATTGAAGGAACTACCAAGTATGGGTGCAATAGCAACGATCTCATGTTTAACATAAGAAACTATAGCAAATTCATCTTCATAAATATTGGCATCATGGCCACAAGAATAGCAAGCATCATGTTCATCAAGGGATATTTCAATCAAATCATCGGAATCATCATTATCTATAGATTCATGCATATCATTATTTTCTTCCAAAGCAACGGTCATTCTTTCAATAAATTCTTGGACATAGACATTATGAGCAAGGTTTTCATTGCAATATTTAAGTATGACAGAATTTTCAGATTTGTTGAGAGTAAAATCATACTTTTCAATCAAAGAAGCAACTTCATGAGCACCCTTAAAAACGACAAATTCTACAATTTGTTCGATATCGTAGTAACTATAAACACCCCTTGCATAAGAAGATAAGATTTCATTATCATTGAACTCACGTAGGTAGGAAGGTGTTTTTTAGGGTTCTTAGAGCAACAAGTAAAATCACACATTTCACAAAGATTCCAAGCATAGCATAGCAAACTATTTATGTGATACTGTAAGAGTCTCCCCTTTTTAGACAAACGATGACGCACAAAATGAGCACATAAGGATCGAAGATGATCCAAGTAGAACACTTTAAGTGGATCCATATCAATAGATTTTCAGCAAGCGAAGATGCAAGCATATAGAAGGCACAAGGAAACACAAACAAAGATACATACGGGAAGAAGGCGAACGAAAAAGAGAGGGCGAATAAAACGGCAAGGGTGAAGTGGGGGAGAGGAAAACGAGAGGCAAATGGCAAATAATGTAATGCGAGAGATAGGGATTGTGATGGGAACTTGGTTTGGTTGACTTGCTTGCGTGAGCCTCCTTGGAAACGGCACCAGAAATTCTTCTTGCTACCTCTTGAGCACTGCGTTGGATTTCCCCGAAGAGGAGAGGATGATGCAGCAAAGTAGCGTAAGTATTTCCCCTCAGTTTTTGAGAACCAAGGTATCAATCCAGTAGGAGACCACGCACAAGTCCCTCGTACCTACACAAAACGATAGCAACTCGCAACCAACGCGATTAGGGGTTGTCAATCCCTTCACGGTCACTTACGATAGTGAGATCTAATAGAGATGATAAATAATATTTTGGATATTTTTGATAGATAGATGCAAAGTGAAAAGTAAAAGGCAAAGTAAAAACAAAGCAAGTAAATAAAGTGATAGAGATTGATATGATGAGAATAGACCTGGGGGCCATAGGTTTCACTAGTGGCTTCTCTCAAGAGCATTGATATTCTACCGTGGGTGAACAAATTTCTGTTGAGCAATTGACAGAATTGAGCATAGTTATGAGTATATCTAGGCAATGATCATGTATATAGGCATCATGTCCAAAACAAGTAGATCGAAACGATTCTGCATCTACTACTATTACTCCACTCATCGGCCGCTATCCAGCATGCATCTAGAGTATTAAGTAAAAGCAGAGTAACGCCTTAAGCAAGATGACATGATGTAGAGGGATAAATTCATGCAATATGATAAAAACCCCATCCATTTATCCTCGATGGCAACAATACAATACGTGCCTTGCAACCCTTTCTGTCACTGGGTAAGGACACCGCAAGATTGAACCCAAAGCTAAGCACTTCTCCCATTGCAAGAACTACCAATCTAGTTGGCCAAACCAAAAAGGATAATTCGAAGAGACTTGCAAAGATAACTCAATCATACATAAAAGAATTCAGAGAAGAATCAAATATTTTCCATAGATAATACTGGATCATAAACCCACAATTCATCGGTCTCAACAAACACACCACAAAAAGAAGATTACATCGAATAGATCTCCACAAGAGAGGGGAAGAACATTGTATTGAGATCCAAAAAGAGAGAAGAAGCCATCTAGCTACTAGCTATGGACCCGAAGATCTGAAGTAAACTACTCACACTTCATCGGAGGGGCTATGGTATTGATGGAGAAGCCCTCCGTGGTGGATGCCCCCTCCGGCGGAGCTTCGGAACAGGCCCCAAGATGGGACCTCGTGGATACAGAAGGTTGCGGTGGTGGAATTATGTTTTTGGCTCCTGTTCTGATCGTTTGGGGATACGTACGTATATATAGGAGGAAGGAGTACAACGGTAGAGCTTCGAGGGGCCCACGAGGTAGGGGGCGCTCCCAGGGGGGCGCGCCCTCCACCCTCATGACCGTCTCGTGGCTTTCTTGACGGAGGGTCCAAGTCTCCTGGGTCTTATCTGATGAGAAAATCACGTTCCCGAAGGTTTCATTCCGTTTGGACTCCGTTTGATATTTTGTTTCTTCGAAATATTGAAAAAGGCACAAAACAACAATTTTGGGCTGGGCCTCCAGTTAATAGTTTAGTCCCAAAAATAATATAAAAGTGGAAAATAAAGCCCAATATAGTCCAGAACAGTAGATAAAGTAGCATGGAGGAGCCAAAAATTATAGATACGTTGGAGATGTATCAGTTACCATTTTTCGTTTAAGCATTTTGATGTATTCACATCTTGTTGAGTTGCTTTGACTCATGACTTGGAGTAAATCTTCTCTAAGATGGAATAACATACCTTGGGTGGTGGTGTTGATCGTGATCATGTAGTTAAACTTGTGTGGGTTGCTCAAGGTTGATGTATCTCATCAAGAGTTGGGAGCACCACTTGGAATTGGAGTTCATCTACCTACATGGATTAGATTTGCAAGGAAAAGCACTTGTGTATCCAAAATGACAATCATGAAACTTAATATGGAATTTGTCAAAGGATATGATTGAAGGGTTTCGTGCTTCCTTGTCTTCAACCACCATTGTGTAGAGACTTAGTGATGTAGAGATTTCTCAAGATGTGAGTGAGATGCAATCTCATAGATTTAGGTTGATCCAAGTACCTACAAGGGTTAGATCGCATGCAAGGGTGCAAATATATCCAAGATATATGATTATCATCATAAAAGAAACATCAAGGATTAGTCATAGGCTCATGTCTTGCATGTATCCAAATGGAGTTCCTACTCCAAGTTTGAAGCATCGATGATGTTCAATTCACCTCTCAACCTGCAAAACACTTTCTCATCAAGTGGTTTAGTGAATATATCTACTAATTTCTTCTCGGTGCGAACATGCTTAAGATTAATGTCCCCTTTGGCAACGTGATCTCGAATGAAATGATGACGAACTTCAATATGCTTAGTTCGACAATGTTGCACAGGATTGTGAGCAATCTTGATAGCACTTTCATTGTCACAAAGCAATGGAACATGTTTCACATATATCCCATAATCTTTAAGAGTTTGGGTCATCCAAAGTAATTGAGCACAACATGAACCAGCGGCAATGTATTCTGCTTCGATGGTGGATAAGGATACCGAGTTTTGTTTCTTGGAGGATCAAGACACAAGAGATCTACCAAGAAATTGACAAGTACCCGAAGTGGACTTTCTATCAACCTTGTCACCGGCATAGTTAGAGTCGGAGTAGCCAACAAGATTAAAAGAGGCCCTCTTAGGATACCAAATGCCAAAGTTTGGTGTATGGATTAAGTATCTCACTATCATTTTCACGGCCTTAAGATGACATTCTTTAGGGGCCGCTTGATATCGTGCACACATGCACAAACTTAGCATAATATCGGGACGAGAGGCACATAGATAGAACAATGAACCAATCATGGAGCGGTAAACCTTTTGATCAACCGGTTCCCCATCTTTGGTCAAATCAAGATGTCCACTAGTAGGCATGGGTGTAGTCATACCTTTGCATTCTTACATATTGAACTTCTTGAATAAGTGCTTGGTGTACTTTGTTTGAGAGACAAAGGTACCTTCCTTAGTTTGCTTGATTTGCAAACCGAGAAAGAATTTGAGTTCACTCATCATAGACATCTCAAACTTCTCCGACATTAGCTTTCCAAACTTTTCACTAAAGTGAGGGTTATTCGAACCAAATATAATATCATCCACATAGATTTGGCACACAAATAGTTCTCCTTTAACCCTTTTAGTAAAAAGAGTAGATTCAATTTTACCAATTTCAAAGCCTTTTTCAATAAGGAACTTGGTCAAGCATTTATACCACGCTCTAGGAGCTTGTTTAAGACCATAAAGAGCTTTGTGAAGTTTGTAAACATGATTGGGTTTCTTAGGATTGACAAAGCCGGGAGGTTGCTTAACATAAACTTCTTCCTCTATTTCACCATTTATAAAAGCACTTTTAATGTCCATTTGGTACAAGGTTATATCATGCTGATTAGCATAGGCAAGTAAGATGTGAATGGACACAAGTCTAGGAATGGGGGCATATGTCTCACGATAGTCCATACCTTCGACTTGAGTGTAGCCTTGGGCGACGAGACGTGCTTTGTTGCGAACTACTTGTCCATCTTCATCTTGCTTGTTGTGAAACACCCATTTGGTACCGATGATGTTGTGGTTGTTGTCGGGCTTCTCAACCAATTTCCAAACTCGATTTCTCTCAAAGTTGTGTAGCTCTTCATGCATGGCGTTTATCCAATCTGGATCTTCCAAAGCTTCTTCAACCTTCATAGGTTCAATTCTAGAGATGAATGAATAATGTTCACAAAAGTTAGCCAAATGAGTTTTAGAGCGAGTGATTCTCCTGGTTTGGATATCATTGTAGATTTGCTCGACGGGATGGTCTTTGGCAACTCTTTCTCAAACTCGTGAAAGCTTTTGCTTGGATCTTGGTGGAACATCTTCTTCATCTTGTTCCTCTTCTTGGCCTTCTTCAATGTTGACATTGTCATTCTCTTGTCGTGGTGGAGAAGGAGGTTGTTGATGTTCATCTTGGTGTACTTCCTTGTCTTCTTCGTCTTGGTGTATCCCACTTGTGGATGCTTCCGTATCAACTCTTGGTTCACCTTGACATGAGGTGGAAGCTTCCACTTGAACGGACGAGGTACTCTCCTTCACCTCCGTTGGACGAATCTTGCCAATAGACAAGTCTTGGATTGGTTTCGAAGGGTCTTTGTCTCCTACATTAATTGGCAATTGCTCTACTTGCGAGCTGTTAGATTCATCAAACTTCACATCGACCATCTCTTCAACCTTTCGGGTGAAATTATTGTAGACACGGTAAGTGTGAGAGTTTGAGCCATAACCAAGTAGGAAACCTTCATGAGATTTAGGAGCAAATTTAGAACGACAATGCTTATCAAGAATGTAGCACTTTGAGCCGAATACTCGAAAGTATCCAACTTGGGGTTTGTTACCAGTGACAAGCTCGTATGTCGTCTTGCCGAGTAGCTTGTGAAGATACAAGCGGTTTATTGCATGACAAGCTGTCTCAACCGCTTCCACCGAAAAGTGCTTTGGCGTCTTGTACTCATCAAGCATCATTCTCGCCATTTCGATGAGTGTCCGGTTCTTCCTCTCAACAACTCCATTTGTTGAGGTGTGTACATAGCCGAGAGCTCATGTGAAATCCCTTCTTCGTCAAGAAAGGTGTCCACATTTGCGTTCTTGAACTCCGTTCTGTTGTCGCTGCGAACCTTCTTGATCTTCACTTCAAATTGATTTTGGGCCTTCCTAGCGAAGTTTTTGAAGATCTTTTGGACCTGTGATTTGTCATCGAGAAATAACACCCAAGTATATCTTGAAAAAACATCAACTATAACTAGACCAAAAGAATTTCCACCGAGACTTTTGTACGCGTTGGGACCAAAAAGATCCATGTGAAGTAGCTCGAGTGGCCTCCTCGTGGTCGTGATGTTCTTCACGGGATGCCTTCCTCCAACCTGTTTACCTGCTTGACAAGCGCTGCAACGTCTATCCTTATCAAATATGACATTGTTAACGCCAAGGATATGATTTCCTTTAATAAGCTTGTCAAGGTTTTGCATGCCCACATGACCTAACCGTCTATGCCACAACCAACCTTTAGAGGATTTAGCAATTCAGCAAGTTCTAGGTTGAGCCTTTTTAGTGAAATCAACAATGTAAAGATCACCTCTACATATACCGGTAAAGACCATTTTATGATTATCTCTATGAAACACTTGGCAATCTACTTCATTAAATAGGACATTGAAACCGAAATCAACAAGTCTAGATACTGAACGTAAATTGTACCCAAGAGATTCAACGAGCATGACATTTTGTATGGAGCTATCATGTGAGATTCCCACCTTACCGAGGCCAACCACCTTACCCTTTGAGTTATCACCAAAAGTGACATACTTTCGAGGGCCATCATTTTCAGCAAGCTCACGAAACATATCTCTATCTCCGGTAATGTGGTCGGTACATCCACTATCAAGGACCCATTCCTTTCCTCCTTCCATGTATCCCCGAAGATTTGCCATAAGACCAAAGTGTCTCATTGCATCATCAAGATCAAAGTCACTATCATCATCCTTAGCATAGTATCCATGTTCAACATCGTCATGTGATGGATCAATTCCTAGAGAGGGTGGTTCATTAGAATGAGTATGACAATGATCTTCTTTATTAATTCTAATAGCTTCGGAAATAATATCGCTAATAATTCCAACATCTCCTTTGGCACGCATGAGATTTGTAAGTTCAAATAGACAATCACCAAACTTAGGATCATTGGAATTCATCTTACTCAAGGCAATAGACTTATGGAGAATTTCATCTAGATTTTGCAAGGGATAGTTTGGAAAACGTTCCTCAAGAAATTTCCATATAGTGTAGGCGGAATCAAGAGTAGGCAAACATCCAATCAAGTTTCTAGGCAAGCCTCTAGTGATGAGATTAACAGTTCTAAGATTTCGGATCATGTCAATTGAGTCATCAAGGGTAGGATGCATAGGATCAACATGAGGTGCACAACGGCTAGTAATGTACTTGTTCAAATGATATTCATTGAAAATCACAAGCATCTCATTTTTCTACTCATGAAAGTACTCTCCTTCAAGTATAGGCACTCTATGTCTAAGACTCCCCAAAGTAGACTCATCCATCTTCCTCCAATGGTGTTTAAAACAAAGAAATGGAGACCAAAGCTCTAATACCAATTGAAAGGATCGAGAAGAGGTGCAGACTCTAAGTGAGAAAAGTTGCAGTTTTCAATTTCTTTAAGTTGAAGTGGAGTTTGGCACAAGTTTCAACATTCACAATACATATCAAGCAAGCATGACAAGAGTATATGGGCAACATAAAGTAAAGCATGCAAATTGCCAGAATGTAAAGCGATGGGATTGGAGTGTGCAAACGCAATTTGGAGACACGGAGATTTTTTATCCGTGGTTCCGATAGGTGGTGCTATTGTACATCCACGTTGATGGAGATTTCAAGCCACGAAGGGTAACGGTTGCGCGAGTCCACGGAGGGCTCACCCATGAAGGGTCCAGGAAGAAGCAACCTTGTCTATCCCACCATGGCCGTCGCCCACAAAGGACTTGCCTCACTAGGGTAGATCTTCACGAAGTAGGCGATCTCCTTTCCTGTACAAACTCCCTGGTTCAACTCCACAATCTTGACGGAGGCTCCCAAGTGACACCTAGCCAATCTAGGAGACACCACTCTCCAAGAAGTAACAAATGGTGTGTTGATGATGAACTCCTTGCTCTTGTGCTTCAAATGATAGTCTTCCCAACACTCAACTCTCTCTCACGGGATTTGGATTTGGTGGAAAGAAGATTTGAGTGGAAAGCAACTTGGGGAAGGCTAGAGATCAAGATTTACGTGGTAGGAATGGAATATCTTGACCTCCACAAAAGTGTAGGTGGTTCCCTCTCAGAAAATGTATGTTGGAAGTGTAGGCATGTTCTGATGGCTCTCTCCACAAATGAAGAGTGGTGGAGGGGTATATATAGCCTCCACACAAAATCTAAACGTTACACACAACTTCCCAAACTCGGTGGGACCGAATCGTGAAACTCGGTCGGACCGATTAGTAAATAATGTGACCGTTAGGAATTTCGGTGGGACCGATATGGTTAGGGTTAGGGCATAATGTAATCTCGGTGAGACCGATTACACAAACTCGGTGAGACCGATTTTGGTAATAGACACGCAGAGTTGGTCAGGCAAACTCGGTAGGACCGATTCGCTCATCTCGGTTTGACCGAAACACTATGAAAGGGATACAGTGAGTTTGCATTGCAATCTCGGTGGGACCGATCGCTTATCTCGGTTTGACCGAAATGTTATGAAAGGCAACAGAGAGATTACAATTCCATCACGGTGAGACCGAGGTCCCTATTGGTGAGACTGAAAAGACTAGGGTTTCTGGCAGTGGCTATGTCAGCTGAACTCGGTGGCGCCGGATAGAAAGTTTCGGTAGGGCCAAGTTTGACTTTTGGTTTGGGACATATGTGGATGTGAGAAAGTGGTTGAGAGCTTTGGAGCATATCACTAAGCACTTTGAGAAAGAAAGCCATTAAGCAACACCTCATCCCCTCTTAAAAGTATTGGCTTTTCCTATGGACTCAATGTGATCTTGAATCACTAAAAGTAAAATGTAGAGTCTTGTGCTTTGAGCTTGAGCCAATCCTTTGTCCTTAGACTCTTGAAGGGGTTCCACATCCTTTAGTCCATGCCACTCCATTGTTGAACTTATCTGAAACTTACTAGGTAAAAGTATTAGTCCAACAAGAGATATGTTGACATTAATTACCAAAATCACCCAGGGAGCACTTGTGCTTTCAGGGGGATATTGTTTCTGACCCCCAGTGTTCGGCTGACGGGGCTCATCATCGTCTTTGCTTAGGGGCCATTTGCCCTTGTGTTCGGTATTTAACTTATTGGCCTGTTTGAAAACCCAACAGTTCCTGTTGGTATGATTTGCAGGCTTATCGGGTGTGCCATGAATCTGACAGAGCCTCTCCAGGATTTTATCTAAGTTGGATGGCCCGTCTTTGCCTTTGAAAGGTTTCTTTTGCTGACCGGACTTCGGACCGCTTAATCCGGCATTGACTGTCATATCATCTGCGTCGTCGTTGCTGCTTTTTTTATGTTTGTTTTTATAGCGGCGAGGTTTACCAGTTGTCTTCGCCCGCACAGAAACGGGTCATGAGTGTCGTTAATGCTCCAATGGTCTTCGGCTTTTCCTGCCCAAGGTGTCGGGCGAGCCATTCGTCACGGACGCCGTGCTTAAAGGCCGCTAAGGCTTCGGCATCTGGACAGTCTATGATCTGGTTCTTTTTAGTTAAGAACCAATTCCAAAGCTTGCGGGCTGATTCACCTCGCTGCTGAATTATGTGACTCAAGTCGTCAGCATCCAGTGGCTGGACATAAGTGCCCTGGAAGTTAGCCCTAAAGGCATCTTCCAAGTCTTCCCAGGTTCCAACAGAGTTTTCTGGGAGGTTGTTTATCCCGTGTCATGATGGTCCTTTTTTTAGGGGGAGATATTTAATGGCCTGGAGATCATCTCCTCGAGCCATATGAATATGGAGAAGGAATTCTTCAATCCAGACGGCCAGATTCGTCGTTCCATCGTATGGTTCGATGTTTACGGGTTTAAACCCTTCCGAAAACTGATGTTCCATAACCTCATCTGTAAAGCACAAGGGATGTCCAGCTCCTCTGTATCTAGAGATGTCGTGGCGGAGATCGGCTGGCATCTGGGTTCGGGACTAATCCCGAACATAGTAGCGGTCGTCATGCCGGGCTTCATAGCCATTATCTCATGACGGGGCACGCCCCCTTGATCCATAGATTGATCTAGTCTGACCAGCTTTATAGGCTATGTCACGTTGCAAGTCGTATGTATATCACGCGGCTGCAGTCTCCCTGCCTCTTCGGTAAGGGGTGCGGGTTGGTGTTCGGCTTGATATGCCGCTTTATCCCATCCATGTGGTGGTCGGTCTGGTTGGTCTATCTTATTGTATTTCGACGGTATTGGTTCAAGGACTTCGTCATTGAATTGAGACAGCAGCTTGCGCCTAGGGTAACTTTTGACAGGTCGGTCTTGGTTGTATTCCTCGGCGGCCAGGACCTTAGTACACCTTTCATTCAGTGTGTCTTGCTCTTCTTTGAGCTGCTGCTGCTTCCTCTTCAGGCTCCAAGGTATAGCAATAAGCTGTTGCTTGAAGCGTTCTTAGTCGAGGGGTTCCTCTCGGACAATGAAGTCCTCATCACCGAGGCTGGCCTCCTCTCCGGATTCTGGCATGTAGTTGTTGTCTTCCGTATCTTTGTTGTCAGCGCGTCCAGGGCTATATTCACCTTCTTCCCGCTCGTCCTGTTCGGATGTGGGCTCGATAAGGTGTTCATTATCTTTAGCGCCATCCGGAGTCTCATTGTCTCCGGTGCTGGTATTACTATCCTTCTCCCGATGCGATCGGGAGCGACGCCGCTGACGTCGGTGCTTTGGTGGTTTATCGACAGGTCTATCCTCATCTGGGCTTGGGTTCTCCTTGTCGTTCTTTGGAGTGTCCACCATGTATACATCGTATGTTGAGGTGGCCGTCCAATGCCCTGTAACGGGTGGGACTTGGTTTTGTTCGGCGTCGGCATCATCGTCCATGTCATCGATGTCTTCGGACGCATAATCCAGCATGTCGGTCAAGTCCTCGATAGTGGCTATCAAGTGGGTGGTGGGTGGGGCATAAAATTCCCCTCTCTCAGCCCCCAGTCCAGGTTGGGTGCAGTTCAGAGGTAAAGCCTCCGTGATGGCGAGAGACTGCATCAAACCCAATGCTTCATCTAAGAGCGGGAGAGGGAACCGTGGGTCTGCCGCGATGTGTTCGGCTTGGAGCACCTGATCGGATCTGCTAAGTGCAGACCTCGGCAGCTCGAAACGGCTGCCCAGAGCCAGGTTTAAGCCTGTGTCTGGGTCTTTGGAAGGAAGTTCGATAAGGGGAAGAAGTCCGGCGGGCTTTACGCTCTCGTCTTCGAACGATGAGACCTGCCCCGGATCTAAGGCTGAGGTGAGTGCTGGTGTTGACCCCTGGACGAGATCCGACAAGGGGATCCGAAGAGTCTTCTTGGATGGGACGCGGAGTGGCAGCCGAGGCCGCGAACCCATCAAAGACCAAGTCTCCTCGAATATCAGCAACATAATTCAGGTTTCCAAACCTGATCTGGTGGCCGGGGTGTAACTATCGACCATCTCGAGGCGGCCGATCGAGTTGGCTCGAAGCACAAAGCCACCAAACACAAAAACCTTTCCAGGAAGAAAAATCTCCCTAGATGCAGCGTCACCATTGACGAAGAGGTGAGCCATTGATCCTTCTGTCGACGATACAGTGGAGGTCTTAATGAAAGCACCAATATTGGTGTCAAAACCGGCAGATCTCGGGTAGGGGGGCCCAAGTTGTGCGTCTGAGGATCAATAGTAACAATGGAGAAGGGATACAGTGTTACCCAGGTTCGGGCCCTCTTAATGGAGGTAAAACCCTACTCATTCTTGATTATATTCGAGGGTATAGGGGTTAGAAGAGTTGATCTACCACGAGATCAATTCGGCTAACCTTAGATAGCTAGCCTAGTAATGTTATGCTCCTGCCTCCGACCTACCCTCCGGTTTATATAGACATCGAAAGGGCTTAGGGTTGTACAAAGTCGGTTTTACATAAAGGAATAAGATATCCGGACACCTATACTTGCCATCCACGCATGTGAGAGTCCCTACCGGACACGAGGGATAATCTTCCATCTTGTATCTTGATGGCCCATCAGTCCGGCCCACATCAATAGACCGGACGCCCGAGGACCCCCTAATCCAGGACTCCCACAACGAGGAGGAGGGGGTCGGGGTCCTCGCTATTTTAAGGAGGCCGACGGGTGCTGCTTGTGGGAGGGGGCGAGGGCGAGGCGGCGGCGGATCCCGTGGCGGCGGTGGACTTCGGCGGGAGTCTGGCTCGGAGACGACGCGTCGGCGGCCTGGGCCGGCTGGGCTGGGCGTGGCCCAGTTCGGTCGGCCCGAACATGTTTTTTTTTAAACAATTTTTCCAGAGACAAAAACATGCTAAAAAATATAAATAATATCCTAAAAATTCCAGAAAAATTCGCGTAGTAATATGGCCTTATTATTGACCTAGTGAACATTTTTCTGGGCCTAAATACCTAAACTAAAAACAAATATTATAGTACTAATTACTTTGCTAACTAATAAATAAACTAGCGAATAAAATCAAATAAACTCTCCAAAAATGCAAAATTCAATTTCTTATATTTCTTTGCTGATTTTGAATAAGTCATTTTATCTTCTATCTTTATTTTAAAATAATTGGAAAAGAATTTTGAAAAAACTATTTGATCCAATTTACCAAATTTTGATAAATCAACATTGGATTTTTGTGAATCCTCCAACTCTCTCAAATTGGTCCTTGAGTTGCTTAAGGCCTCTTGGATCAAAATGCAACTAAAATAAAGCAAAAAAATGCATAAATCATGGATGCATATGAATGATCTATGAATAACATCCAAATTGAAAATTGGGATGTTAAATAAATCGGTCGATATGCCTATAAACTGGCCGATTTACCACTTATCATGGGTTGACCAATAAGTTCACGATAAGCGATATCCCCAACATTGAAAAAACGCACACAGGGGAAGAAGAAATATGCAAACATCAACCAACATAGATGATGAAAAAAGTGCGCATGGGAAAGGCAGAAATACACAAATATGCAACCAGAACAAAAAAACCTAGAATAGAGTAAATTATAGCTAACACTGTATTGAGGCGCAACACACTTAGCAAAGATTCAATTGCGATGGAGAATCATGCATGTATCATGACAGAATAGGAAGTTGATACATCTATATGACAAGGACTGCATGGTTAGCACACACACACAACATCCTTAGACGCTAGGCGAAGTATACAACATTATCATTGTGTGATATCAGTAACTCAACATAAGCGTTGTGTGTGTGATTTTTCATTATCAACACAATGATTAATTTACAGGTGAGATATGCATTGTCACTATATTTTGACGGTCTAATGTACAACATCATATTGAAGTCAGACAAAAGCATCATGTGCACTCTTACTTCAAAAATAATTTGGATTAGTAACTGAACTCTTAGAGAATGTGCTTCAAAGTCGAGAAAATGCACTCGACGAAAGTCCTACATGCACCCCTCTCTTCAACCACTGCCCCTCCACCCCGTAGCAACGCATAGGTGATAACCCACAAGTATAGGGGATCGCAACAGTTTTCGAGGGTAGAGTATTCAACCCAAATTTATTGATTCGACACAAGGGGAGCCAAAGAAAATTCTCAAGTATTAGCAGCTGAGTTGTCAATTCAACCACACCTGGAAACTTAGTATCTGCAGCAAAGTGTTTAGTAGCAAAGTAATATGATAGTGGTGGTAAAGGTAACAAAAGTAAAGACAGCAAAAGTAAGGTTTTTGGTATTTTGTAGTGATTGTAACAGTAGCAATGGAAAAGTAAATAAGCTAGAACCAGTATATGGAAAACTCGTAGGCACCGGATTAGTGATGGATAATTATGCTGGATGCGGTTCGTCATGTAACAGTCATAACATGGGGTGACACAGAACTAGCTCCAATTCATCAATGTAATGTAGGAATGTTTTCCGTATATAGTCATACGTGCTTATGGAAAAGAACTTGCATGACATCTTTTGTCCTACCCTCCCGTGGCAGCGGGGTCCTATTGGAAACTAAGGGATATTAAGGCCTCCTTTTAATAGAGAATCGGAACAAAGCATTAGCACATAGTGAATACATGAACTCCTCAAACTATGGTCATCACCGGGAGTGGTCCCGATTATTGTCACTTCGGGGTTGCCGGATCATAACACATAGTATGTGACTATAGACTTGCAAGATAGGATCAAGAACTCACATATATTCATGAAAACATAATAGGTTCAGATCTGAAATCATTGCACTCGGGCCCTAGTGACAAGCATTGAGCATAGCAAAGTCATAGCAACATCAATCTCAGAACATAGTGGATACTAGGGATCAAACCCTAACAAAACTAACTCGATTACATGATAAATCTCATCCAACTCATCATCGTCCAGCAAGCCTACGATGGAACTACTCATGCACAGCGGTGAGCATCATGAAATTGGTGATGCAGGATGGTTGATGATGACGACGGCGACAAATCCCCCTCTCCGGAGCCCCAAATGGACTCCAGATCAGCCCTCTCAAGAGAGATTAGGGCTTGGCGGCGGCTCCGTATCGTAAAACACGATGATTTCTTCTCTCTGATTTTTTCTTCCCGAAAGCCAATATATGGAGTTGGAGTTGGCGTCGGAGGGCCACTAGGGGGGCCATGAGGTAGGGGGGCGCGCCCTAGGGGGGGAGGGCGCCCCCCACCCTCGTGAACAGGGTGTGGGTCCCCTGGCCTTGATCTTTGGTGAGGATTTTTTATTATATTTTCTAAGATGTTCCATGGAGTTTTAGGTCATTCCGGGAACTTTTATTTTCTGCACAAAAAACAACACCGTGGCAATTCTACTGAAAACAGCGTCAGTCCGGGTTAGTTCCATTCAAATCATACAAGTTAGAGTCCCAAACAAGGGCAAAAGTGTTTGGAAAAGTAGATACGACGGAGATGTATCAACTCCCCCAAGCTTAAACCCTTGCTTGTCCTCAAGCAATTCAGTTGACAAATTGAAAGATAAAAAGAAAAACTTTTACAAACTCTGTTTGCTCTTGTTGTTGTAAACATGAAAAGCCAGCATTCAAGTTTCAGCAAATATTATGAACTAACCATACTAACAATAACACATAGGTCTCACAATTACTCATATCAATAGCATAATCAGCTAGTGAGCTATATAATAAGACTCGGATGACAACACTTTCTCAAAATAATCATAACATGATATAACAAAATGGTATCTCACTAGCCGTTTCTGAGACTGCAAAACATAAATGCAGAGCACCTTTAAAGATCAAGGACTGACTAAACATTGTAATTCATGGTAAAAGAGATCCAGTCAAGTCATACCCAATATAAACCAATAATAATGAATGCAAACGACAGTGTGCTCTCCAGCGGGTGCTTTTAATAAGAAGGATGATGACTCAACATAAAAGTAAATGGATAGGCCCTTCGCAGAGGGAAGCAGGGATTTGTAGAGGTGCCAGAGCTCGGTTTTGAAATAGAGATAAATTATATTTTGAGCGGCATACTTTCATTGTCAACATAACAACTAAGAGACAACGATATCTTCCATGCTAAACAAATTATAGGCGGTTCCCAAACAGAATGGTAAAGTTTATACTCCCCCTCCTCCACAAGCATCAATCCATGGCTTGCTCGAAACAACGAGTGCCTCCAACATTCAACGGGTCCCAAGGGAAGTTTTGTTTGCAATATCTTTGATTTAGTTTTCATAAAGCATGGGACTGAGCATCCCGGAGACCAGCCATTTTCTCGTGAATGAGGAGCGGAGTACACTCCTCTTGAGAATAACCCGCCTAACACGGAAGATAAGGGCAGCCCTAATTAACATATGAGCTATTCGAGCGTGCAAAACAGAATGTTTATTTGAAGGTTTAGAGTTTGGCACATACAAATTTACTTGGAATGGCAGGTAAATACCGCATATAGGGAGGTATAGTGGACTCTTATGGAACAACTTTGGGGTTTAAGGAGTTGGATGCACAAGCAGTATTCCCGCTTAGTACAGGTGAAGGCTAGCAAAAGACTGGGAAGCGACCAACTGAGAGAGCGACAATAGTCATAAACATGCATTAAAATTAATTTACATCGAATACAAGCATGAGTAGGATATAATCTACCATGAACATAAATATCATGAAGGCTATGTTGATTTGATTCAACTACATGCGTGAACATGTGCCAAGTCTAGTCACTCAATTCATTTAAAGGAGGATACCATCCCATCATACCACATCATAATCATTCTAATAGCATGTTGGCACGCAAGGTAAACCATTATAACTCATAGCTAATCAAGCATGGCACAAGCAACTATAATCTCTAAATGTCATTGCAAATATGTTTACTTCATAGTAGCTGACTCAGGAACGATGAATCATCATATTTACAAAAACAAGAGAGGTCGAGTTCATACCAGCTTTTCTCATCCCAATAAGTCCATCATATATCATCATTATTGCCTTTCACTTGCACGACCAAACGATGTGTATAATAATAAGAGTGCACGTGCATTGGACTAAGCTGCAATCTGCAAGCATTCAACTCAAGAGAGAAGACAAGTAATATGGGCTCTGAGTTAAATAAACAATCATGCATATAAGAGCCACTAAGCAATTTAATCATGGTCTTCTCCTACCGACCCTCAAAGAAAAGAAAAGAAATAAAAACTATTTACACAGGAAAGCTCCCAACAAGCAAAAGAAGAACGAGAAATATTTTTGCGTTTTCTTTTTAATTTCTACTACAAGCAAAGAAGTAAACTACTACTAATTTTTTGGTTTTTTCTTAAGGTTTATTAAACACACAAGAAGAAAGCAGGAAAAAGAAAATAAACTAGCATGGATATTATAGTGAAAGAGTATGAGGACTGACATCTAGCAATGAGTGTGTGTGAATATGAATGTAATGTCGGTGGGAAATACGTACTCCCCCAAGCTTAGGCTTTTGGCCTAAGTTGGTCTATTGCCAGGGATAGCCTGGCGGATACCCGTAGGTGTAGCTGGGGTCATACTGTGACGAAGAAGGCTCCGACTGCCACTGGCTGGCAACCTCCTCTGGATCCCAAGAATAAACAGATAGTCGTGGAGGCTCATCTTGTGGCTCCGGTTCCGGGGCTGGTGTAGGATTCCGATAGGCTTGAATGGCCGGCCACGGAATGATGTGAGGACCTGCAGATAAGTTAAACAAAGAAGGAGCAGGGAAAGTAATAGTCTCAGGGTGATGTTTATCAAAGTATAATTTATATTTGAGCTCCCCTTCACGACTCTTAACAAGAAAGTCATGCGCTATCATGCTCTTATAATCTAAATAAGCATGGCGTAACGATGTTTCTTCCTTCTCCTCATGCCTAATAGGTATTTCAAAATATTCAGCTAAGCGCGAAGCATAAATGCCTCCAAAGATAGGGACCTTAGTACGGTTCAGACTTAACCGTCTAGCAACAATTCCACCCATACTAACAGAGTTATTGCGGTATAAACCATGGAACAAAATAATAATATCAGGAATACTAAGGTTTCCACAGTTCCCGCATCCAATCAAGCAACGACTAGCAAATAAGGCCAAGTAGCGTAAAACAGGAAAAATGTATGCTAGTAATCCTTGCATCAGAAACCTTCCTGGTTTCTCCCATAGTGATAGTGTTAATAAAAGCTTCTACTTCGTTACAGTGTGGTTCATCTAAGGTGCCCTCAAAGGGTATTTTGCAAACCTCGCAAAATTCAGCTAATGTCATCTCTTTAACAACGTCATATAAATGAAACTCTACTGTTGGAGGTGATTTCTTAGGGAAAAAGTAGAAGTTTTGCAAAAAAGTATTTGTGAGTAAGAGATACTGATGATGTTGGTCGCGGAGGAAGTCGGTGAGGCCAGCATTCTCAATCAATAAATAGATATCCTCACAAATCCTAGCTCTCCTCAAGAAGTCATCGGAAGGCCATTCACACAGCCGGACCTCCGCGGTGCAAGGCAATTAAATTTGGGCTTCTGCTCTTCTTCCTTTTGTTTTTCCTTCGAGCTTTGGCTCGACGAGCCCCTCAAAAGTCTCTTCATTATTTTCTGAATAATCTGAAATTTTTAGTAACTTCAAATAAAAGTGAACCAACTTCAATAAAATTGATAGTAACAACTCCCACGAGTGCCTAGAGCCTATATCAAGTATTAGAACTACTTGGAACCAAATAAATTTGACATGCAAGCTCAAGAACATGGTCACCTATGCAGCACAAATTTGCTATGAATAAAGCACTAGAACAAAAACTAATTGGACCAATGGAGGAGTCACATACCAAGGAACAGTCTCCCCAAGCAGTTTTGCGAGAGGTGCTTTGAGCAAGGAGATCGAAAATCACAGCAACGGGGGCTGGAACTCGTTCTTGAGTTGCTTTTTCGTGTTTGTGTGAGGCAGAGGAAGAAGATGGGTGCATGAATAAGTGGAGGAGGGCCACCATGGGCCCACGAGGCAGGGGGCGCGCCCAGGGGGTAGGGTGCGCCCTCCACCCTCGTGGCCAGGTGGCAGCTCCCCCCCGTGGTAATTTTTGCACAGTAAATCCTCAAATATTCCTGAAAAATCATATTAAATTGGCATGGCATTCTCAGGACTTATATTTTTGGGATATTTCATATTGCATGGATAAGTCAGGAAACAGACAGAAAAATACTATTTTACTTTATTTCTACTAAATAACAGAAAATATTAAAAGGGTACAGAAGGTTGTGCTTCTAGTTTCATCCATCTCATGATCATCAAAATGAACCCACTAACAAGGTTCATCAAGTCTTGTTAACAAACTCATTCTGAATAATCACGGAACTGGAGAAATTTCAAATAACACTAAGTTACCTCAACGGGGATATGAAAATCCCCAAAAATAAGAATATCATACTTTTTCTTGACAGTAGGGAGAGGAAATTCAAAACCTCCAAATATAATCGATGGAATTTTTCCAATAGAGTTGATACTATAAACTTGAGGTTGTTTCCTCGGAAAGTGTATCGTGTGCTCATTGCCATTAACATGAAAAGTGACATTTCCTTTGTTGCAATCAATAATAGCCCCTGCAGTATTAAGGAAAGGTCTTCCAAGAATAATAGACATACTATCATCCTCAGGAATATCAAGAATAACAAAGTTCGTTAAAATAGTAACGTTCGCAACTACAACAGGCACATCCTCACAAATACCGACATGTATAGCAGTTGATTATCAGCCATTTGCAAAGATATTTCAGTAGGTGTTAACTTAAGTCAAGTCTACGATATAAAGAGAGAGTCATAACACTAACACTGGCTCCAAGATCACATAAAGCAGTTTTAACATAATTTCTCTTAATGGAGCATGGTATAGTAGGTACTCCTGGATCTCCAAGTTTCTTTGGTATTCCACCCTTAAAAGTATAATTAGCAAGCACGGTGGGAATTTCAGCTTCCGGTATCTTTCTTTTATTAGTAATGATATCCTTCACATACTTAGCATAAGGATTTGTTTTGAGCACATCAGTTAATCGCATACGCAAAAAGATGGGTCTAATCATTTCAGCAAAACGCTCAAAATCCTCATCATCCTTTTTCTTGGATGGTTTTGGAGGAAAAGGCATGGGTTTCTGAACCCATGGTTCCCTTTCTTTACCATGTTTCCTAGCAACGAAGTCTCTTTTATCACAACGTTGATTCCTTGATTGTGGGTTATCAAGATCAACAGCAGGTTCAACTTCTACATCATTATCATTACTAGGTTGAGCATCATCATGAACATTATCATTAACATTATCACTAGGTTCATGTTCATCACCTGATTGTGTTTCAGCATCAGAAATAGAAATATCATTTGGATTCTCAGGTGGTTCAGCAATAGGTTCGCTAGAAGTTTGCAAAGTCCTATCATTTTTCTTTTTCTTCCTTTTAGAAGAACTAGGTCCATCAATATTATTTCTCTGAGAATCTTGCTCGATTCTCTTAGGGTGGCCTTCAGGATACAAAGGTTCCTGAGTCATTCTACCAGTTCTAGTAGCCACTCTAACAACATAATCATTTTTCTTACTATTCATTTCATCAAGCACTTCTTTCTGAGCTTTAATTACTTGTTCTACTTGAGTGGTAACCATAGAAGCATGTTTTCTAACAAGTTTAAGTTCACCTCTAATATCATCCATATAATCACCCAAGCGTTCAATCATAAAGGTATTCTGTTTTAATTGTCTACCAAAATAAGCATTAAAGTCATCTTGCTTAAACATAAAGTCATCAAACTCATCCAAGCACTGACTAGCAATTTTAGTAGGAGGGACTTCAGCTTTATCATATCTATAGAGAGAATTTACCTTTACTACCTGTGTCGGGATATCGAGATCAGGAGGTTCTTCAGTGAATAAGGAATTGAGATCATATACTTCTTCAGCAGGCGGTAAATTAAGACCGTGTATTTCTTCAATAGGAGGTAAATTCTTAACATCTTCGGCTTTAATACCTTTTTCTTTCATAGATTTCTTTGCCTCTTGCATATCTTCGGGACTGAGAAATAGAACACCTCTCTTTTTCGGAGTTGGTTTAGAAATAGGCTCAGTAATTGGCTCTGGAGATGGCTAAGGAGGTGGCTCGGGAGGTGCCCAATTATTTTCATTTGTCAACATATTATTCAATAGAATTTCAGCTTCATCCGGTGTTCTTTCCCTGAAAAGAGAACCAGCACAACTATCCAGGTAATCTCTGGAAGCATCAGTTAGTCCATTATAAAAGATATCAAGTATTTTAGGTTTCTTAAGAGGATGATCAGGCAAAGCATTAAGTAACTTGAGAAGCCTCCCCCAAGCTTGTGGGAGACTCTCTTCTTCAATTTGCACGAAGTTGTCTATTTCCCTCAAAGCAGCTTGTTTCTTATGAGCAGGGAAATATTTAGCAGAGAAGTAATAAATCATATCCTGGGGACTATGCACACAACCAGGATCAAGAGAATTAAACCATATCTTAGCATCACCCTTTAATGAGAACGGAAATATTTTGAGTAAATAAAGGTAGCGCGATCTCTCATCATTAGTAAACAGGGCGGCTATATCATTTAACTTAGTAAGATGTGCCACAACAGTTTCAGATTCATAGCCATAGAAAGTATTATATTCAACCAAAGTAATTATATCTGGATCAACAGAAAATTCATAATAATCCTTATCGGGAACACAGATAGGTGAAGTAGCAAAAGCAGGGTCGGGTCTCATCCTATCTCTAAGAGATTTTTTACTCCATTTAACTAGCAGCCTCTTAAGTTCGTATCTATCATGGCAAGCAAAAATAGCTGCAGAAGATTCAGCATCAAAAAGATAACCCTCAGGAATAGCAGGCATATTCTCATCATCACTATCATCATCGTATTCAGGTTCAATAATTTCTCTTTCTCTAGACCTAGCAATTTGTTCATCAAGAAATTCACCAAGGGGCACAGTAGTATGAGCATAGAAGTAGTTTCATCATAAGTATCATGCATAGCATAAGTGGCATCATCAATAACATGCGACATATCAGATTCATAGCAGTAGCAGGCTTAGGTGTCGCAAGCTTACTTATAACGGAAGGAGAATCTAGTGCAGAGCTAGATGGAAGTTCCTTACCTCCCCTCGTAGTTGAGGGCAAAATAGTAATTCGATCGTCTTTCAAGTTCTTCATAGTGTCCAGCGGATATAAATCCCAAGTGACTCAAAGAACAGAGTTATGCTCCCCGGCAACGGCGCTAGAAAAAGGTCTTGATAACCCACAAGTATAGGGGATCGCAACAGTTTTCGAGGGTTGAGTATTCAACCCAAATTTATTGATTTGACACAAGGGGAGCCAAAGAATATTCTCAAGTATTAGCAGCTGAGTTGTCAATTCAACCACACCTGGAAACTTAGTATCTACAGCAAAGATTTTAGTAGCAAAGTAATATGATAGTGGTGGTAACGGTAACAAAAGTAAAGACAGCAAAAGTAATGTTTTTGGTATTTTTTAGTGATTGTAACAATAGCAACGGAAAAGTAAATAAGCTAGAACCAATATATGGAAAACTCGTAGGCACCGGATTAGTGATGGATAATTATGCCGAATGCGGTTCGTCATGTAACAGTCATAACATAGGGTGACACAGAACTAGCTCCAATTCATCAATGTATTGTAGGCATGTATTCCGTATATAGGCATACGTGCTTATGGAAAAGAACTTGCATGACATCTTTTGTCCTACCCTCCCGTGGCAGCGGGGTCCTATTGGAAACTAAGGGATATTAAGGCCTCCTTTTAATAGAGAACCGGAACAAAGCATTAGCACATAGTGAATACATGAACTCCTCAAACTATGGTCATCACCGGGAGTGGTCCCGATTATTGTCACTTCGGGGTTGCCGGATCATAACACATAGTAGGTGACTATAGACTTGCAAGATAGGATCAAAAACTCACATATATTCAAGAAAACATAATAGGTTCAGATCTGAAATCATGGCACTCGGGCCCTAGTGACAAGCATTAAGCATAGCAAAGTCATAGCAACATCAATCTCAGAACATAGTGGATACTAGGATCAAACCCTAACAAAACTAACTCGATTACATGATAAATCTCATCCAACCCATCACCGTCCAGCAAGCCTACGATGGAATTACTCATGCACGGCGGTGAGCATCATGAAATTGGTGATGGAGGATGGTTGATGATGACGACGGCAACGAATCCCCCTCTCCGAAGCCCTGAACGGACTCCAGATCAGCCCTCCCGAGAGAGATTAGGGCTTGGCGGCGGCTCCATATCATAAAACGCGATGATTTCTTCTCTCTGATTTTTTTCTCCCCGAAAGCCAATATATGGAGTTGGAGTTGGCATCGGAGGGCCACCAGGGGGACCACAAGGTAGGGGGGCATGCCCTAGTGGCGGGCAGCGCCCCCCACCCTCGTGAACAGGGTGTGGGCCCCTAGCCTTCATCTTTGGCGAGGATTTTTTATTATTTTTCCTAAGACGTTCCGTGGAGTTTCAGGTCATTCCGAGAACTTATATTTTCTGCACATAAAACAACACCATGGCAATACTACTGAAAACAACATCAGTCCAGGTTAGTTGCATTCAAATCATACAAGTTAGAGTCCAAAACAAGGGCAAAAGTGTTTGGAAAAGTAGATACGACGGAGACGTATCAACAGGCATGTTTCTAATTCTATATCTTTCCCTAATAATAAAGGGACTATGGTTTCAGGTCATACGTCGTTACCAATCTAGCAGAAAAGCCCCTGTATTTCTTAGAATTCAACCACAGTCCCTTGTTAAGTAGATCCGAGAAAATGCTTCATTTTTGCGCAAAGCACCCTATCGTTTAGATTTCAACCCACGGTCCGAGCAGATTTGTGTGAAGAAAAAAAACCACCACAGGAGGAGCACGGGCTCGCCTGCTCTCCCTCTCGCCCAAGTCCTCACCACCGCCACCACCACCCATGCTGCCAACTTCTCGCGAGCTCTGGCGCCGCACAACACGCCCTCGAGGTCCCCATGGTCCGCGCCTCAGTCCCCTCCGGCCAGATTCTCCGCTCTCGGCCTCTACCGTCCGGTCGCAAACCCACCCCTATGGCTAGGGTTTAGGGAAGGGCTTCGCCGAAGCGTCTCCGGCGGCCCCAGGTCTGTCCCTCTTCCTTCCTGGTCGGGATCCACCACCCCTACACCTCACCTTCTCTTCAGCTTCTGCAGCACTCCATGGGAGTTCCCCATCCACTTTACGGAGATGTGAATGACGCCATGGAGCTGCAGCTCATTTTCTCCTCCACCACGGACGTCGCCTCACCCTTCCAAGCTACCGACCACCCTACAAGAGGTGTCGTGGAATTGTCAGGTCAGATGTCCTAGTGAAAGGACTTAGTCATGGAGCCATCGCAACTAGGAAGCTTAAAGGGGTTAATCGGGACAAAGGACACGGGGTTTATACTGGTTTGGCGCCTTACAGTGAAGGTAAAAGCCTACGACCGAGTTTTGAGTGGGTTGCTTATGTCTCAATTACCAGGGAGCGAAATCGCTTGACCTAGCTCTCGATCTGATGTTACTTGCCCTGAACTGCCGCCGAGTCATCCCTTTATATACAGAGGTCGACGCGCAGAAATAGATCACAAGAACCCTTGGCGGCTTACCGCAGGGCGGGTCATAGTATTTATATATATAACCATTAATATGGAAAAAAGAGTCACAGATAAGCCTGTTATGAATTATAGCTTTGAAACACAACTATAATATCATACCTGTGATGTTGAATTTGCACTACCGGTTTATGTAACCTGAACAGTAAGGGTGATAACCAGATCCTTAGAAATCAACAGTTCGAAATGTATGATGATTATCATATGCTGGCGACTTATCGTCCAAAACCAAGACTCAAAGCAAGACCAAAGATTGTTCAAAAACTTAAGCCAAATAGAAAGAAAAATTTGAGGCTTTTTATTCGAATACGGTCAGTAAACCGTTCCAAAGGGGTTAAGATAGGATTCGAATACGATCATGTAGCCCCCAGTGGCTTTCGCCTCTGTATATAATTCATGGCAAGTAACATCAGATCAAGAGCTAGGTCAAGCGATTTCGCTCCCTAGTAATCGAGACATAAGCAATCCCACTCAAAACTGGATCGTAGGATTTTACCTTCACCGTAAGGGGCCGTGTCGGTGTCAAAACCGGCGGATCTCGGGTAGGGGGTCCCGAACTGTGCATCTAGGCGGATGGTAATAGGAGACAAGGGGCACGATGTTTTACCCAGGTTCGGGCCCTCTCGATGGAGGTAAAACCCTACTCCTGCTTGATTGATATTGATGATATGGGTAGTACAAGAGTGGATCTACCACGAGATCAAGGAGGATAAACCCTAGAAGCTAGCCTATGGTATGATTGTTGTAATGGTTGTTGTGTCCTACGGACTAAAACCCTCCGGTTTATATAGACACCGGAGAGGGCTAGGGTTACACAGAGTCGGTTACAATGGTAGGAGATCGACATATCCGTATCGCCAAGCTTGCCTTCCACGCCAAGGAAAGTCCCATCCGGACACGCAACAAAATCTTCAATCTTGTATCTTCATAGTCAGGGAGTCCGGCGGACGATAATAGTCCGGCTGTCCGGACACCCCCTAGTCCAGGACTCCCTCAGTAGCCCCTGAACCTGGCTTCAATGACGATAAGTCCAGCGTGCATAATGTTCGGCATTGCAAGGCGGGTTCCTCCTCTGAATAATCCATAGAAGATTGTGAACACCAGGATAGTGTCCGGCTCTGCAAAATAATTTCCACATTCCACCGTAGAGAGAATATCATGTACACAGGTTCAATCTGCTGACGTATCTTGTAGCGTGACGTCACGCCACTACCAAGTCTTTACTTGAATCGTTTTTTATTATACCACCTCAGCGCGTTTAGCGAAGCGGTTTCCTTGGCACGTCTTGTCGAAGCAGAGATCATGTTCCCCTTATCCCGGGATTCTCATCAATACGGACGTGGGTAACCCAACCGCGCCATTGATGGTGGCGCTTGGGAGATAAGCGAGTTTTACTAGGCCGGTGGGGACGCATAGTCTTCGTCCGCCTATATATAAGGGGATAGGGATCCACCTTTTCACCTACGCCTTCTTCCTCCTTTGCTTATCCATCTCCGCGCACTCTCGAGCTCCAGCGCCCAAGTCCGTGCATCTTGCCTCGACCTTCTCCGACCATGTCCGGAGCGGGAGGCAAATGGCTGGCCTCCACCGTTAAGGAGGAGCACATCGAAAAGCTGCGCGGCGCCGGATACCTCTCCAGCGACATCGCGCACCGGCTGCCCGATAAGGGGCAGCTCATCCCCACCCCCAGGCCCCATGAGAGGGTCGTTTTCCTTCCCCACTTCCTCCGCGGACTGGGCTTTCCACTTCACCCTTTTGTCCGGGGGCTCATGTTCTACTACGGCCTAGATTTCCATGATTTGGCGCCGAACTTCATCCTCAACATCTCTGTGTTTATCGTCGTGTGCGAAGCCTTCCTCTGCATCCAGCCCCACTTCGGCTTGTGGCTCAAGACCTTCAATGTCAAGCCGAAGGTAGTGAAGGGCACTTAAGCGGAGTGCGGAGGCGCTATGTTGGGAAAGATGCCCAACGTCCTCTGGTTCGAAGGGGCCTTTGTGGAGTCCGTCAAGGGGTGGCAATCGGGGTGGTTCTATATCACCGAGCCGCGCGACCCTACGTGGGCGTCGGCCCCCGAGTTCAGATCTGGTATCCCTTCGCAGCTCACCTCTTGGAAAGAGAAGGGCTTGCTATGGGGTAGTTCGGAGGAGCTGACGGGACTCCAAGCCTGTATCCAGAAGCTGGTGAACAAGAAGCTCAGGCTCGTCAATGTGGTCCAAGTCATGCTCATCCGCCGGATTCTCCCCTGCCAACAATGGGCATTTAAATTGTGGGAGTTCAATCCGGCACAGCACCAGGCATTGAACGGGCTCTTCGACATGACGTACGAAGGCGCCTGGAGAGTGTTGTTCAAGGGCGCCGAAGCTCCCGCATCTGCTACTGAAGATCGCGGATTTCGCTCGCAGCGACCAGCTGACGAGGTAAGTGATTCTACCCCTTTACGGGACACTTGTTTTCAACAGTTTGACCCTATGTGGGTTTCAATCTTCCTTTTCCTTTGACAGGACTGGATGAAGAAGGCCAGGCAGATCATCTGCCCGGCTCCCATGCCAGAAAACCCAGTAGACGCCCGCCTAGCGGGGCTGCTGGTTCCGGCACCGCATGCGGTGCCGGAGAAGAAGGCCAAGAAGGAGGCCACGGTTACTCGAAAGAGTTCCCGTTTTCAGGTGTCCGACGACTCCGAGGCGGACTCCTCCCCCGAAGGCGAGGAGGAGGAGGAAGACTCTCTCCCAGAGGAAGGAGAGAGGAAGAGGAAGGCTTCCCCGACAGGGGAGGCCGAGGGGTCCAAGAGGGGAAGAACTATTCCCGCGGACAGCTCCGCCAACGTCAACATTGGCGAAGAAGAGTGTCCCTCGAGGGCCAGGCCTCCGGCAAGATCGTAAGTATCCTGATTCTGAATGATCTGTAATTTCTTTTGTGTCACATAGTGTCCTTCTAATGCCGCATACTGCCTGCAGTCCGGCCGATGATGATCTCCCTGCTTCGTCGAGCGGGTCGTTGGCTCCGTCGAATGTGGATTCCATTCCGACTGCCTCCACGCCTCGCGCTGCTGAGGACGCCGAGGTGGGATCCCAGGAAGGGACCCATCAGGAGGAGGCTCCGGAGGCGCCGCAAGGCAGCCTCCCGGACTTTGCGCCCGACTCCACGCCGGAACCCGCCGTGGTTCCGGAGTCCGGCAGGCGGCCCCTTCGCAAGAAGGGCAAGACCGTGACGCCGGCGGCCCCCGTCCAACCAGAGGCGCCGGACAACTTGTTGGAGGCGCTCAAAGACGCTTCCATCGAGGAAGAACACCGCACTATCATGAGTGTGGTGATTCAGAAGGTTCAGCTCGCCAAGAGCAGGCTGACCGAAGCCTGCAGCAACCTTCTAACAGGCTTTGAGGTAAGAAGTTAAAATTATGTAATGTAATACCGCATAGACAGTAGCCCCTGATGCTCGGTTCGGTGTTCGGAAAGAAAAGCCGGACTGAGGATCTAAAAAGATATACTCAGGGTTGCTGAAAATTATGTCAATATGGGTTTGCAGGCTGCGCTGCTGACCTCTGCCGCACTAACTGCGGAGGTCGGTGCATTGAAGCAAGATCTCAAGCGGTCCGAGCAAGAGCCCGGCCGTGCCAAGAAGCAGCTCGAGGACAAAGAAGGTGATTAGCACCACTTTGAATATTTACCTTACAGAAAAGGATTTCATTTGCAATAAAAATAACAAGGATAATGTGGGTAATGCAAGGGCCACGAACGAGGTGGCGGCCCTGAAGGAGGCCGTATCCGCGGCTGAACGCAATGCGGCCGTGGAACGAGCGGAGCCAGAGAAGCAGGAGGCGCGGGTGGCGGAAGTGCGGCAAGAGCTCCAGGCTCTCATGGAAAAGCATGAGGGTTTGGAGCACGACTCAAAGACTCGAGAGTCCGAGCTTGCCTCGGCTCTCGAAAGTGCCAAAGCCGCCAAGGCCGAGGCCCATAAGGCCCTTCAGGAGATTGAGCCGGTGAAGAAAATAGCGGCGGGTAAGGCATTTTTCATGCAAAGCAAGCATGTTAATGTAAACTACCTGATACTTACCCGAATTCGGAGCTCTCCAGGGGCGTTTGCAGATCTGCCTCGCAGTGTGTCCGATGCCGCCGCATTCTACCGAGCCGAGGAGGGGAGCTTAACGGAGAAGGTCTTCTGGTCTCAGTACGCTGAGACCGACCATCCGGTGCCCCCTAGCGACCAGCTGAAGCAGTTGGTCGAGCTCCACAAGGTAGCCGAGCAGGCCATGAAGGGCCTCATAGTCTGGCTGTGGCCTGGAGGGGCCATGCCTGGGAGCTACTTCGGCCTCGTGTGGCAGCTGGTGGATGCATGCCCCTGGGTGGAGGTCATCAAGCGTTCCGCCTGTATTGAAGGTGCTCGTCGGGCCCTTGCCCGCGCAAAGGTGCATTGGGGCAGGCTAGATGCGGAGAGGCTTATCATTGACGCGCCGCCAGCGGGCAAGGAGTATCGTACGCCCGAGATGTACTATAAGACTGTCTTGAAGGGTGCCCGCAAGATTGCGGATGAGTGCCCCAGAGATGTAATTATTGAGTAGACTCGCTATGTATTATCCTGTGCGCTGAAAACTTTGTTCATATGCTCTAAGCAACGCTTGTTTGATTTAAAATATTACCTTCTGTGCGGCCGTTTTATAAAATCTAAGAGATGGAAAGTCGTCGGCTTCAGCCCCCAAGCCACGAGTGCTAGGGTGTTCGGGATAAACTTGAGCACTCTTGTTCCCATTTTTGGGTCCATCTAGGGAGGCGCTCAACACAACGAACAAGGCAACCGGACTTATAATGCTTTAACACTCTCACTTAGCCATAGAATTCTATAATTTTAAATTTCGGTGAAGCCCCTAGTATTCAGAAGACCGAGTTCGGGGCGCTATCCACGCCTTGGCCGGACATTATCCGGTTCTTCGCTTGAAGCGGCATAAGTCTTTAAGGACTCGAAAAGACCTCTCGAACAGCGACCAGTCTCTCGCCTTATTATGACAGTCAGTTTTAGCTTTCTCCACTGAGGCGCTCGCCCAGCTCAACCGGGCGCAATTGCAGTGGTTCTCCCAGTGCCACCTTAGCCGACAGAACGGAACGTAAGGTACCAAAATGTGGGAGCCGGGCAAACCCAACTATTGACCCAAGACATGATTCAGAGCCGATTCATATAATGCTATAAGTTCGGGGTGCCGCACTTGTGAAAGTGTTCGGACTTATCACACCATAATGCGGGGAACATAAGCCCCTGGTGTATTTTGGCCGTACCAAAATATACGGGTGCAAGATGTCATTAGTAAACATATATGTAAAGTAATGCAATTACAGGCAAAAAGTGTTGCATTATTTATTCAAGGAATTCTGCTATGAGTGCGGAATGATACAAATAGTGCGGTAAGCAAGGGATTGAACTAATTAAACATGTCCCCCTCCAGGGGTGGGCTGCGGACTGGTGTATATAATCAAATTTAATGCTCGTAATGGAGACCACCTGAGTGTTCGTCGCAGCCTTTTTCCCTCCCTGGCTGTTGCATCGTGAGTTCGGCGGGTTCGCCACCGGACAGGGCCTCTGGTGAACGGAGTCCTGTGTATACAAAGAAGGAAAATAAAAAATAAAAAAGAGCGACACGCTTGTGAGCCCCTGGTGTGGTCGAGCCGCACTCTGGGTCTGTTGTGGTCGTGCCCCTCCTTCTAGGCCCATGGTATCTCCAGAGCGTAATGATGTACGCGAAGGGTTGGTCTTGCAATCATGCGAGGGCTGTGGTTGGGGCCGCATTGCTACGCGTGCTCGGAACGTGCCAGGTGGTCTTGGTTGATGTTGCTCCGGGCGCGTTTGGCCGTGTCCGGCCGTTTAACGGCCGGACTCGAAAATTGCCTTAGAAGGCTGCTCTGTACTTCTGCCGCGAGAGCCGCTGTATGTTCCTCCGTTCGGAGGGAGCGTTCCGTATTTCCGTTGACCGTGATGACTCCACGAGGGCCTGGCATCTTGAGCTTGAGGAATGCGTAATGCGGCACCGCATTGAACTTTGCGAACGCGGTTCATCCGAGCCGAGCGTGATAGCCGCTGCAGAACAGGACTATGTCGAAGATTAACTCCTCGCTCCGGAAATTATCCGGGGATCCGAAGACCACTTCCAGTGTGACTGAGCCTGTACAATTGGCCTCAACACCTGGTATGACGCCTTTGAAGGTCGTCTTTGTAGGTTTAATCCTTGATGGGTCTATGCCCATCTTGCGCACTGTATCCTGATAAAGCAGGTTCAGGCTACTACCGCCGTCCATCAGGACTCTCATGAGGTGAAATCCATCGACGATTGGGTCTAAAACCAATGCGGCGAATCCGCCATGGCGGATACTGGTCGGATGGTCTCTTCGATCGAAAGTGATCAGGCAAGAGGACCATGGATTGAACTTAGGGGCGACTGGCTCCATCGCATATACGTCCCTTAGTGCACGCTTCCGCTCCCTCTTGGGTATATGGGTTGCGTTTATCATGTTTACCGTCCGCACTTGTGGGGGGAAACCCTTCTGTCCTCTACTGTTCGGCGGTCGGGTCTCTTCCTCGTCGTTGCTGTGCAGCCCCTTGTCATTGTTTTCGGCTATTAACTTGCCTGCCTGCTTAAATACCCAACAATCTCTGTTGGTGTGGTTAGCTGGCTTTTCGGGGGTGCCATGTATCTGGCATGAGCGGTCGAGTATTCGGTCCAAATTGGACGGACCCTGAGTGGTTCTTTTGAATGGCTTCTTCCGCTGACCGGGTTTAGAGCCTCGGAATCCGGCGTTGACTACCGTATCCTCCTTGTCGTCGCCGTTAACGCGACGTTTATTTTTGCTTTGACGCGACCTGCCATTGTGGTCCTTAGTATCCGGACTACCAGCATTTTTGCTGAGGTTGTTGCTACGAGCTAGCCAGCTATCCTCTCTCGCACAGAAGCGGGTCATTAATGATGTGAGGGCTGCCATGGATTTCGGCTTTTCCTGTCCTAGGTGCCGGGCTAGCCACTCGTCGCGGATGTTATGTTTGAAGGTTGCGAGGGCCTCTGCATCCGGACAGTCGACGATTTGATTTTTATTTGTTAAGAACCGTGTCCAGAATTGCCTGGCCGATTCGTCTGGCTGCTGGATTATGTGGCTTAGGTCATCGGCGTCTGGTGGTCGCACATATGTGCCCTGGAAGTTGTCGAGGAATGCGGCTTCCAGGTCCTCCCAACACCCAATTGACTCTGCGGGCAGGCTGTTAAGCCAATGCCGAGCTGGTCCTTTAAGCTTGAGCGGGAGATATTTGATGGCGTGGAGATCGTCGCCGCGGGCCATATGGATGTGAAGGAGATAATCTTCGATCCAAACCGCGGGGTCTGTCGTGCCATCGTAGGATTCAATGTTTACGGGTTTAAACCCTTCAGGGATTTGATGATCCATTACTTCGTCAGTGAAGCATAGCGGGTGTGCGGCGCCTCTGTATTGAGCAATATCACGACGTAGCTCAAGGGAGCGTTGTTTGCTGTGTTCGGCCCGGCCGGAGTTGTTGTATCCGGCTCGACGGTATTCGTCGTGGGTCGTGGGGCGCCCACATGATCCATAGATAGATCTGGATTGTCTTGCCTTATCCTCCAATATATCCCGCAAGTCCGGTGCGTTCCCCCGTGGCTTCGTACTTTTCGAGCGATGCCGGGGTACGGTCTTGATGGAAGGCCTGGATGCCTCTCTGTCGCGACCACGGGGTGGTCGGTCATATTGTGTGCTGGTGATGAAGGTATATATGCTTCCTCTTCTAATCGGGGGAGCTACTTGCGTTTTGGGTAGCTCTTGGAGGGGCGTTCGAGTTCATACTCTTCGGCCGCGAGGACCTCGGTCCATGTGTCGGCCAGCAGGTCTTGATCAGCTTGAAGCTGCTGCTGCTTTTTCTTTAGGCTATTTGCTGTGGCCATTAGCCTGCGTTTGAAACGCTCTTGTTCGACGGGATCTTCGGGCACGACGAATTCATCGTCGTTGAGGCTTGCCTCGTCTCCGGAGGGAGGTATGTAATTATCATCCTCGACCTCTTCGTCTGCCGCTCTCTTGTGAGGGCTTGCTTCTGCATCCTCCTGCGCCGAATCTTGCAGGAGGGGATTGTCTTCGGCACTCTCTGGGGTGTTATTATCCCCTGTGTCGGAATCTCCATTCTTGCTGTGGCGGGATTTAGACCGGCGCCGCTGACATCGGCGCTTGGGCTGTTTCTTTAAGGAATGTGCCTCCGCTGCTTCTTCGCCATCCCCATCTTTTGGGGTGTCCACCATGTATATGTCATATGACGAGGTGGTCTTCCAGTGTCCTGTAGGCTTTGATTCTTGTTCGTCTTCGGCATCGTCGTCCATACCGTCGATGTCTTCGGAGTCATAGTCTAGCATGTCGGTTAGATCGTCGACAGTGGCTATAAAGTGGGTGGTGGGTGGGCTTTGAATTTCTTCATCGTCCGCATCCCAACCATCCTGGCCATAATCCGGCCAGGGCTCTCCAGATAGCGAGAGATGCTTTAGCGAATTTAAGATGTCGCCAAAGGGCGAGTGCTGAAAGATGTCCGCAGCGGTGAACTCCATGATCGGCGCCCAATCGGATTCGATTGGCAGGGGCGCAGGAGGTTCGGAGTCCGGCACCTCGGAGTCATGAGTTTTATAGGGGACAAGGTCAGTGTTTGGCTCCATCACCGCGGATGTTGCAGCTCCCGAGGCGGTGTCCAGCCACTTGTCCTCGATCTATGCGATCGGCTCCGAACTATGGGTCAGAGTGGATTCATGTGCGGCCTCCAAGGCACTGTCCGGCGGCAGAACTAGATCGTGCCCATCGCGACAGTGCGGCATGCTCGGCAGCGGATCGGATCCATCTAAGATCAAGTCTCCATGGATGTCCGCCGTGAAGTTTAGGCTTCCAAATCTGACCTGACGGCCAGGGGCGTAGCTTTCGATCTGCTCCAGATGGCCAAGTGAATTAGCCCGCAGTGCGAAGCCGCCGAATACGAAGATCTGTCCGGGGAGAAAAGTCTCACCCTGGACGGCGTTGTTGTTGATTGAAGAAGCCATCGAGCCTATCGGTGACGACATAGAGGAACTCTCAATGAAAGCACCAATGTTGGTGTCAAAACCGGCGGATCTCGGGTAGGGGGTCCCGAACTGTGCGTCTAGGCGGATGGTAACAGGAGACAAGGGGCACGATGTTTTTACCCAGGTTCGGGCCCTCTCGATGGAGGTAAAACCCTACTCCTGCTTGATTGATATTGATGATATGGGTAGTACAAGAGTGGATCTACCACGAGATCAAGGAGGCTAAACCCTAGAAGCTAGCCTATGGTATGATTGTTGTAATGGTTGTTGTGTCCTACGGACTAAAACCCTCCAGTTTATATAGACACCGGAGAGGGCTAGGGTTACACAGAGTCGGTTACAATGGTAGTACATCTACATATCCGTATCGCCAAGCTTGCCTTCCACGCCAAGGAAAGTCCCATCCGGACACGGGACGAAGTCTTCAATCTTGTATCTTCATAGTCAGGGAGTCCGGCGGACGATAATAGTCCGGCTGTCCGGACACCCCCTAGTCCAGGACTCCCTCAGGCGGAACAAGTATAAACCCCATGTCCTTTGTCCCGATTAACCCCTTTAAGATTCCTAGTTGCGATGGCTCCACGACTAAGTCCTTTCACTAGGACATCTGACGTGACAATTCCACGACCAGCGGGTCATCCCGCAGCTCCTCTGCTCCTCTGCCATATTGAGACACACCTGGATTTGGGCGATTTCATGGCATTCATGGCTTTAGAATCAGCCTCTCGTTCGGGATGAGTTGAGGATCCCCCCCCCCCCCCCCCCCCCGCGCCAAGGATAGGACTGTACCTGCAGGTTAAACTCCATGAGCTTCAGTGGCAAGGATGGCTGGATCTAGGACAAGCCAACCATGCTGCTGCGCCAAGCTCCTCTTGATATAGTACGCAGATACTCTCTTATAGTATTCAGATAAGCAAGTCATCTCCGCATTGCATCTTACATCCATCGAATTGAGGGATTGATGATTGGTTTTGTGGCAGGTTTACACGAATGCTGTCCGGGAGAAGGCAAATATCAGGAGCAAATAAAATCAATCCATGTACAAACAAAAACACTCCCTGCAATCTATCAATTTTTTTGAGGAATTAGCCACATTTGAGTAGTTGACACATTGGATGAGTATTCAGAAGTGCAGTTGATTTGTCCTTTGGCAACTAGCTCTCCTGTTAGTATAATAATACAAATTGCTTTTTTGAAAAAAAATTGGTCCTTCATTTCTTTTCTTCGAGTTATCTGTGTACTATCTTTTAAGCTTTGCTGGGTGAGGAAAGGTGGACCAAGTAGTCTAGCAGAACCAATTGCATTTTTGGGGTATTGGCTTCAGATTGGAGTCGGAAGGTATAGATGTGTGTTCTTTCCACAAGAAGAACAATGAATACTAATACAATCTTTTCTAGCATGGTTTGTTCTCAGCCACCTGAGTTTTCTAATCTTTTTTAGCAGATGTTATTCTGACTAGTCTGCTATATTTTGTTCATGAAGACGTTCATGTTTGCTCGTTGTTCGATTCAAGTCTGAAAGATTCATATTTGGGTAGTCTGGTTTAACTGATTGAAAATATTTGAGATACTCTTTTTGATGTATGGCAATATGCTATCTCAAGTATGGTACAGGAGGAATAGAGGCTCTTTTGAAGATAAATAAACTAGATAAAAATGAATTTAAATAGCCAAGCAAGTTTCATTGCATGTTAATTATATGGTCTCCTGTACTGAACCTTTTTCTGCAATTTTCTTATTTGTTCTGCTTGAAAAAGCTAACGCTGATCTTTTGCTACATTTTGTGTTAATGAGTAAATTTTTTGTACAGAAAATCAGTGCTAGAGATTAGAATTGCTTCATATATAGTACTCCATCTGTCTCATAATATAAGACGTTTTTTGTTGAGGTAGTATCAAATATGCCTTTATGTGCTTTCTTCAATAAGTCATATGTGTGACCGACCTCCACGCACCTCCCCATTCTCAACAAGCACCAGGATGTGACTTTGGTTCTGCCAAGTAGGTTTTAATAAACAAACCCTTCCTAAATTATGAGATGTTTTTCTACTGAGCAAACATAATGCCAAACATTCCAATTTGTGATGTTAAGGCTCACAAGAGATGCATATATATATATATATATATATATATATATATATATATATATATATATATATATATCATATTTAACATACTATCAGCACTCTTCCTAATTTAGTTTTTTTGCTGGTTCAGAAAGGATAAATTGGTGTTTGACTTGACTGCAACCCTATGATGTTTTCTCCGAAAGGCATGTACTTTAATAAAGACACTAGTGGTTGGGGCGACCCCGGGTGCGCCGCCTGAGGGGCATCTGGGCCAGGTAGGTAAGCGCCCGTTCCACTTTCGTATCTGTACAACGTGATGTTATTTCTTCAAACTGGTACGTACAAGTTCATAACTAGAACAATAAGTGCAAAAGCAACACAGTCGGAGTACAGATTCTTAGAGGTTAGATTAGTGATGATACAGATGATAGTGGTTCAAAAACAACGGATAGCAAGGTTTCGACGATACATCTAGAGGCAATGGAAAACAACTGCTTGTTTCCTGGAGCGAGTAAGACGCGCTGGTCTCCTTGGCGCACTTCGTCACCAGGATCCCCACGCCCTGGCCTCGCTTCTGCAACACCTTGAAGGCGTCCTCGTCGGTGCAGATGTCCCCATGTACACCTGCAGGACGTCGCTTCAGATTGTTACCAGATGTTTTTTCAGCTGCAAAACAAGCAGACAAATTGCATGAATATGACAGATCATGTGCCTAAACATGTTCAAGGTAGTTTATATTTTTGTTCTACATGACTACACCTCCATTTTAGTTTATTTTTGTTGCATGTTCCATCTGATTCACGAAACGGGTAATCATCCTTCGTGTCAATCCTACCCTTTTTAATCACAAATTTATATCATGAGCCTACCCGCCACAACCAGCATTGTAGGATCTGTCACAATTGATTAGTTCCTGTTCAGGAAGGCCGAGAGCCCGACGTGATCTTCCTTATTCCTTTCATGGCACCTATAGCTGAGAAGCTCCAACAAGCACCTGAACGATAATCTAGACCACATTAATCGGAAGTACTCTTGTCGTTTAGTAATATGGAATGAGGTAAAACTGAGAAATACTTAGTATCTTGTATCAAGGCAATTGAGTAAAAGGAAACAATACAAGTACATAAAAGAGTGACTTCATGGAAACAGAGACTTGCATCTTCACTTCTTCAGTGTCAATCTTATTATCCTAATTTGTAAAACAAAAGTGCTGACACAGTTCTTATACCATCTGTAACTGCACATTAAACACAGTATAGTCATTGGCAACCTAAGATAATCCCAAACCTAGAATTCTGGATTGTTGTGAGCATAACAAATTTTTCTAAAATTCTTATTTAAGACGTAATACATAACTGGTCTACACAATAGCATTTAGTGCATCATTTTATGTTTATAAAATATACAAGATGATCAATCGAGTACCATATGTTATAAGAACTAAAGCCTCTAACACAAGTTGAATTTGAGGATTGAAGAAACTAAGAGAAGCAGATGGAACTGCAAATAGCTCATAAAAAAAAATTGAGAATACAAGTAAAAAGGGAAGCCTTGAATTATTTAGAAGCAGTGTTTCTCCTTCGCCTGAATAAATTAAGACATGGCTGGTAATCTTGGGACCACTTAAAAGGTCATTGTAATGCGGAAATCCAACTCGGTGCCCAGGCTCAACCGCTTCCGCTCAAACAAAATCAAAACAAATACTAGATAACTTCAAAAAAAAATCCAAATTTTTTGTGTGTGGTAGATAATTTGATGCGTGAGGTTCTCTCCGTATTTCAACTCATTTGTACATCTGAGCAGCTCTCGGCAAAAAAGACAAATCGGGTCAGAACAGTGCATGAACAGTGAACTTTCTTACAGACCCTGAATCTGTCGTTTTTGCCGAGAGCTGCTCAAATGTCCAAATGAGTTGAAATTTGGAGCAGACTTCACGCATCAAATTATCTACCATACAAAAAATTGATTTTTTTTAATTTTGCAAATATTTGTTTTGATTTTTTTTCTGGGCGGGGGTGCAGATGAGCCCGGGAGCAGAAACTTTGTGTCCATTGTAATGCACAAATGCTTTACAGAAAAAAGAATAGTAAGCATACTTACCCTAGACTGCAATGAGTGCAAATGACAAAAACATGAAATCATTAATATTATACTGTGCTTATTAAAGAGGAATTAATTTTGAGAAGATGCAACTCATGGTTAAAATAAGGACCTTGAAAGTTTTTTGGAAGTGCGCTAAAAAATATCCCAATAACTAGGGCCTTTTTGCCAATAGAACAGACACTCTCAGCATCACATTCATCAGCACAATCATCCCGGAGAACAAATCTGATTTCATTGTCACTACATACTTAGATAGAGAATGAGACTGAGTCTAAAAGTAAATGACAGAAGACATAATTGAAGAGCGGAAAATAAATAGGTTGCAGAACCCATAACAAATCTTTGAGCATTATTGTCCTTATCTTTGAGGGCTCTGCCTGATGCATTTTTAAAACATAATCTGTCACAACCTCGAGATTTCTGCTAATCAATGACCATTGAGCATATCGAAGTAAACAAATTGATGTGCAGTTCAGCAAGAATAAAAGGGAGCTCTCCAAAAGAAAATTGACATGGGGAAAATACAAACCATGGCCGTGGGGACCTCCTGGCCTGCTTCTCCTCAAGTTCCTTGGTCCTATACAACAAACAAGACTCGGAACAAGCAGAGTCAAATTGGAAGGAAATTGATCAGATGCGTATTTGTTGATATGGTAAGCCTAAAAGTGGTGTTTGTTATAGATTAGACCAGGGGGCTGAATACCTGATCCATTCTGCAGCAACTCAGCTTTGGATGGCCCAACGATGTCCCACCATGTCGGCGGTTGGCAGACGAAGCCGTTGTGTTTCGGTGATGATTTGGCGTTGCCGTGTCAATTGAACCAAAGCTGGCGATGCAGTTCAAATTCATAGTTTAAGTATGACGGAAACTTGCGGAAAACTGAAAAATTGCACATCCAAATAACACAAATCATGTAAAATGAGTAGACTAGTATATCATGGCAGAGAGTGGGCTTAGAGGCAAGAACACTTAGGACAAATAAGAAGCAGACGACTATTGTAAAAAAAAGACTAAGATATGGTTATTCACTTCAGAAACATGTTTAGATTGACACTGGATATATCATAGCAGAAAATAATATGAAAGAGGGTGCCTATTAGATCCTTATCATCTTGACACAATTAACTTTTACGCAACCTTTGAATAGAATGTACTAGGCATTCCTATAAAATTACCTGCTTACTTCACACTAACCTGGCTCACAGAGAACACATATGAGCACAAAGAGGGGCCGCGGTGCTTGCCTATAATTGTAATTGGATAACATAGTTGTGCATCAGCATGTCGGATCATTTTGCAACAGAACTGGTAGATTAAACATCTTTCACATACCGTCCATAAGTTGTGTCAGCATAGAAATCAGATGTGCAAAAATCTACAATACATAAACTACACAAAACAAAAGAAATGTGGATTTAGTAACCTGATGCATAAAGGCATAATTATAATAGCCATATGCAACATTTGACAGGATTGCAACCACCGTCGGACTCTGAAATCAAAACTGAAAGTGTAACTATAATCATATGCAAAATTGGACACACTTGTTATGTAAACAATAACATGAGATAACCTGGAAGTGATTCCCACACTGACTGTATACCTTGATCATTACAATCAAGATTGCGTCCACAGATAAAAAGGAGCAGAAGTGCCCTTTCCTTTGATCTCCTGGTAGGATTCTTTTGAGGTAGTATCATTATTGTTGTTTACCGCATTTGGTGAAGTATCAAAATAATTATAACAGCTACTCCATAGATGTATCATGAACAATGTAAAAAATAGTGTGCTATCAAAAATAGTGAGGCCCTTCTTCAAATGCTATACAAGTTATAGCGTGCTATATTCAAAATATCGTTTTCACAAAAAATGCCTAGTATATTCACAATGTCAAGTATATCCCAGAAACTGAAATAAAAGGTATGAACCATACGACAAGTTGGCTGGAGGCACTCACACATGAATTTTTTCAGTATTTGGACACACACACACACACACACAAACACACACACCCATAATTTCAGAGATGGCTAGAGAAGCAAAGTTTTTAGACAAGCTGAAAAGTCGAGTGTAACCTCTCTTCAGTTAGAGCACCAGCATTGTAACGCCCTGGATCCGATGCGCCAGGTGTCTTCTAGCTATTCGTCTTCGTTGCCATGTCATTTGCTTGAGTGTTATATTTTGCCATGTCATCATCTGCATTTCATCTGCATGTTTTCCAAAACTTTCATCCATTCGGGTCCCGCCGGTTCTCTCCATTGTCCGTTCTGAGCACAGACACACTCGCACGCGCCCGTCGCACCTCTCAGACCTTGTTTCGTGAGCGGGATAAAAATGTTCTCGAAATGGGCCGAGATTTGCCGAGTGGCCTTGGTATATCACCGTAGACCGCCCGTCAAATTTCGTTCCATTTGGAGGCCGTTTGATGCCCCAATGGTTAACTGCGTCGCCCAAAACCCCTCTCTCTTTGCATCCCAGCCCCCCTTCACCACAGCCCATGAGCCCATGCAAACCCACTCCATGCTCTCGGTTGTTCGATCGCGATCGTGTGGGCGAAAACCGCACCTCATTTGGACTCTCCTACCTCCTTCTACCTATAAATAGGTGCCCCTCCCCGAATTTTCGCGCAGATCAAACCCTAACCTAGCCCTCTCCGCCACCGGACACGTCCGGATCGGACTGGACGCGCCCGCCGCTGCACCCCATCCAACCGAAGCCTGACACGTCAGCGCGCCGCCACCCTCTCTCTCCCCCACGTCCGGCCCCCGCGGGCCCAGCGTCGCCGCCTGCCGCCCGGCTCCGCCTCACCCGCGCGCCGCCCGTCTCCCTCGCTGGCGTGCCCCTCACGCCGCCCCGCGCCCTTCGCCGCCTCACCGGCCTCCCCCGTCGCCATCCGCGCGCCGCCCGCGCCTCTCCGCTCCGGTTGCCGCCTCGCCTTGGAGCCGCCCCGCCGCCGACCGCGGATCCCGTGCCCCGCTGCCGGATCCGGCGTCCTGCCGCCGGAGCTCCGCCGCCTCACGACCCCTTCGCTCTGGTCGCCGCCCGCCGTCATCGCCTCCTCGTGCCTCCCGTCCCTGGCCACCGGCCCCCACGCTTCCCAGTGCCACCACCTCGCCGGAGCCCCTCGCCGGCCTCGCCGCCTCGCCGGAAGATCGCCGGAGCGCCGCCCATCGCCAGATCTGGTCGGGTGGACCAGATCCACCAAGCCACCGAACCAAACGCCCCCGCCGTCCCAGATTCGCTCCGTCCCGGAACCCCTCCGTCCACTTTTCCCCGGGGCGAGATTTTTCACTGTCCCTAAAATATTTACATTCTAGTGCCATGTTCATCATGCCATAACTTCTTGCATGTAGCTCCATTTTATGTGTTTAATATATCAGAATGTTCATCATGAGATGCTCTTCATTTCATTCCATTGTGCTATTCTTGTTTGAGTTCATCTTGATGCCCTTATCATTGTTGCAAGAGTGCTATATGATGTTAATTGCTGCCTGTTAACAGAACTTGCTGTTTTGTCATTTTCGTTGCATTTTGTGTGTGCATCCTATGGGCTTTATATCTACATGAGTTTTGAGCTACATCATGCCATCTTTATAGTGGTGCAATCCATGTATTTTTTGTGCCTTTTGGTAAGTGCATCAAGCTTGTGTAGTAGGGTACTTGCTGTTACTGTTTTGCTAGGCTGAATCTGTTATATCATGATGCAATGTAAACCTGCTGCTACAAGTCATTCTATGCATAATCTGGATATGGCCACTAAGGTTGTATTGTTATACATGTCGTGTTCTACCAATCCATGCCCTTGGTTGCATTTATAGCATGCGGTAGCTTCTTGTAATCTTGCTCTCAAATTGCTAAATAATGTTTCTGTCAGCCTGTTAACATTAAGTTCAGTTTTTTCATGTCAATAACTAGTGATCCATGTACCCTATGGACTTACTCTTTCCATTCTTAGCTCCATAAGCATGTCTTCTTACTATTGTTTACCTTGTCATGCCATTTATTGCTTTGTGGTGAGTTGTACGAGCTCACCAACATGCCTACTTATCGTTGTTCCTGCCATGTACTGTTATTCTGAATCTGTCATATCATTTGCCATGTTTGCATGGATCCTACCATCTTTTCTGTTGATCTTTGGAATTAGTTCAATAAGGGAGTTTTTTTCTTTGTCTTTAGTATTAGCATGAAATGCCTTTGTTTGCCATGTTAAGTTCGTGTAGCATGTTGTTTGATAGCTCTAAACATTGCAACCTGATGTAATTTCTGCCATGCACAGTGATTTCTGCCAAGCTATGAAACTGTTATTATTTGCAATCTTGCTATGTCCTTTTGAGCATGTTATAGTGTTCTCTGGAGATAGCTCAGTGTTCATGTTTTGTTGTGCTTTACCTGTACATCATGCCCATGCCTTTTTGTTTTCATGATGAGGTGCTGTAGCATATTGTTTTGATGCTTGCTAGATGCCTAGTTGCTGTTTTGGACAGCTTGTCCTTTAAACTTGTTTCACGTGTATGTGTTGAACCGTTGCTCCGTTTTAAGTGTGCTCTATATAAAACTTGCTTGCGTTTGCATGTAGTTCATCTTATCATGTTGCATCCATGTTTTGGGAGTGTTTGCTTGATGTTTGTATGCATTTTGCATCAATGCCTGTAACATCCCAAATTTTCAATTTGGAATGTTATACATGGATCATCATTGCATATCATATTTTATTGCATTTTGGCTTGATCCTAGAAATTTCACGCAACTCAAGGACCCACGGAGAGAGTTGGGAATTTCGTTATTTTCATATTTGAGTTTTCTCAAAATTTGAAAATAGGATCATTTGATTTTATTTATTTCATCTTCAATTATTTCTATAATAAAAATATGAGAGAGGGAATAAAAATGACTTTCCGAAAATAAAGAAATATTGAGGATTTGATAATAAAATAAAATAAGATTTTATTTTGGAATTTATTGCTATTTTATTTGAATTTAGGAAAAATGCGCGTTTTTCAGAATTGCATTTAGGCCCTAAATAAATGTTCATCTAGACTGGCTTGATTTTAGAAGTTGGGGAAATTTTACTTCGGGATTTTTGGAGTCCGTTTAGTATTTCTTTTATTTGTTTTTCTGCGTGAAAGTTTTAAAAAAAACGAAACCGACTTTGGCCCGTGTTCGGCCAGGACTCCGCCTGGCCGAACCTTTATAAGGCGCCGCCCCGAGCCCACCCGAGCCTCAGCCCGCCCCACGCCAAACCCTAACCCTAGACCCGCCGCCGCCGCCGCCGGATCCCGCGCCGCCCGCCGCCGCCGACGCGGGACACCGCGGTCGCCCCGCTGCAGCCCCGCCGGACCCCGTCGCCGCCACGGTGACCCCGCCGCCCCCTCGCCGGAGGTAGCCACCGCCCCGCCGCCGGCGGTTTTTCCTCGAGAAAACCGTTCGGTTTTTCTGCCGGTTTTTCGTCCGTCTTTTTAAAAAAAAAAACCTAGATCTGTTTTTTTGGTTTAGTTTATTTAGCGGACGTTCATCCGTACATTCATTTTAACGAACGGTTTTCGTCGTTTAGCCACAGACAGTGAATGTTCGTTCGTTAGCCTGTTCGTCAGTTTTTCTTTTTCTCGGATTTTCCGCGATTATTTCTCATTGCGATTTTTGATCTATTTTTCGTTTTAGTATATCTTTTCGCTCGTTTATCCGAATCAGGCGATTCAAGCGCCTAGAGTATTGTATCGAAACCCTCCTTCCGTTTAACCAACTCAAACAAGTTTTTGCTTCTGTAAAATTTGACTTAGGTCCAGATTAGTATATGAAGCTTGTTTCTTTCGCCGTTTGACTTTCGTTGCTTCGTTTGTCTTGATTCTTTTTGCAAACCGGAGTTCTTAAGTTGAACTTTCTGGTTAGATCTTTTATTTGAGTTTTACCCGTGCATTAGATGAGTACTTATTGTATGCTTGTTTGTTTGTTTGTGATAGAGTACCCGGAGTGCGCCGCTTGCTACTTTGAATCTCTAGGTTTCCCAGATCATCAGCAAGGCAAGTAACACTTTGATCATACCTCTTTACTACCCAGTTTTATTGCATTAGATCAATCCTCAAACAATTGCATGATTACGATCTGATTAATATGTGGGTTTGGGAAGTAGATGAGGTAGTACCTATTACCTATTTTATTATTAAACCCTTGGGAGTTACTCTACGTTTGCTTATTATGCCATGCTATGCTAGTAGACATGGATTGGGTGAGTGTATCCATGACAGATGTGAGAATTGTTAATTTAATGGTTTATTTAAGGTGGCAACTTAACACACATCTGGCTGGATTGAGGCACCTGGGTATTCCAGCGATTGCCTGTTTTCCTTATGGACCACCACCCAGGCTCAAAGGGACCATGAGATTATTCATGCTAGAAACTTCCATGTGCAGCCACAAGCTACTATGGGCTCTAGCTTAGTTGATTAAGTCATGCGAACTCTTACAGTGGTAGACTAGTAGATGTAGGGGAAAGTAGGTGTAACTGTCTACCCGATCGTAAGGTGCTAGTGCTTCTGAAAGACTATGTCTCGGTCATCCGTTTCTCAAACACCATGTAGTGTGAGAAATCTAACGGAGGAGATCGAGTCTTGTGGGGAAAAGTGTGCAAACCTCTGCAGAGTGTATAAACTAGTCATGGTTAGCTGTGTCCCCGGTTATGGACATCTTGAGTATCTAGTACTTGGATTATCATGTGAATCTCATCATGTTACTTTAATTAATATTGTTGGGTTTTAATGATGATGTTTAATTGGGATTGAGAGGGTGTCTACACTCTCAAGGTTTAATAACCACCATGATAGTTAAATAAAATTTATTCCTTTGCAGTAGGGAAAAATTGGCTTTACGGAAAAACTGTAACCATAGAGCTTTCCACCAACCATATATGCATGTAGTATAGCATTATTCTTTCATTACTCTCCATGTCTTACATTGCCACCATATTCCATGTGTTGACCCATTTTCGGGCTGCAACGTTCATGTTGCAGACTTTTTAGACGACGAGTAAGGTGCCTTTAGGTTGTGGTTCTATACTCAGTGATGCCGTTGGAGTTGATGGACTCACTTATCTTCCAAGCCTTCCGCTGTTATCGTTATTAGATGGCCTTAAGCCATATTTATTGTAATAAGTTCTCTTTTGAGACATTCGATGTAATAAGTGGTGATTGCTACTCTGTTATAAATCCTTCAAGTACTGTGTGTGTCAGCATTACTGATCCAGGGATGACACTAAAGCACAGAGATCAGACTGTCTGAGGTCTGGTCGCTACAATATGGTATCAGAGCACACGCTGACTATAGGACACGACCACTAAGCTAAAAGCCCTAGATCACTACTCACTCTTCTCATTTCTGATTCCTCATCTTTTCTACTCTTTTAGGATGGCGGATGCAAGGAACAAGTTCACGCAACTGGATGAAGATACACCCTTTGGACGTCACTTGAAGGAAGTCACTAGATACCTGAACATCGGAGTACCAAGCTTCACCGGAACCTACAACACCACTTTACCTAAAGAGGAGCGCTTGACGGTTCAAGTTCAAGTTCCGGGAAGGATGTTCATGCCCGTCACTGAGCCCATAGAGTTTTCCTTTGATGCACCAACCTAGAGTCTAGGAAAGAGCATGGTAGCCCACATCACAATGGGACGTATTGGAGAAGTTTACCACAAGAATCTCAAGGATATAATCTACCAGATTTGTGGGCGCCGAGATGAGCAATGGGAGATGATCAGCACCAGGAAGGATAGATCAATTGCAGCTTTCATCCAGGAGTTAAACCAGCACATTCGACGCCAGGAGAACCAGATGTGTGCAGGCATGTTAGACCTGAAGAAGGCCATGACCAAGATCACGGAGCTGGAGGAAGAACTCAAGTCTACACGCGATGGATATGAGGAGGAAATAGCAACACTAGTGGAAAAGAATGCTGATCTGAAGAAGAAGCTAAAAGTGTTCATGGGATTTCCCGCAAATCGAGGAGAAGATGATTGCACTTGTCTAGAGAACTACATCATCATCGACGACACCGACTCGGACCCAGACGATAGCGATGATGACTATGTTGATGAAGCTGGAGCAGATATCATGGAGTCTTCATCGGAGCAGTTTTTCTAGTCGACCACCATATCAGTAGTAGTGTTCCCCCATGTATCTAGTATAGTCTGGGCACTTTTATAACGCTAGTTAGACCGTTGTATGCCCTTGTTTGATTGAATGAAGTGATTTTGTTTGCATTTGTCTCATGTGCATATGGGTAGTGTTTTCCCTCTAGACCTCATTCTAGTCTATTCTCATCTTTTCTAAAAACCCTCAGATGCCTCCGAGACGTGATAATTGATTCGCTTTCCCACCGGAGCTCACTCAGTTGATCCAGCAGCACAATCCGTTGATGCAGTTGCTAGTCCAGAATCAGAATCAGGGGAACAACAACAACAACCCACCACCGCCACCACCCGTTGATCACTTAACTCGTTTTCTTAGGCTAAATCCGCTGGTGTTATCCAGTAGCACCGAGCCGATTGTTGCTGATGATTGGCTCCGCAAGACAGCAAGGGAGTTAACCACTACAGGATGCATAGATGCGGAGAGGGTGCATTTTGCCGCACATCAGCTGGAAGGACCCGTAGCATCATGGTGGGAGAATTTCACAGCCACTTATCCTATCGACACTGTCACATGGGATCAGTTTCAGCAGGCTTTCTGTACTGCCCATGTTTCAGCAGGAGCTATGGCCATGAAGAAGCGTGAGTTTCACAACTTGCGCCAAGGAGGACGGACTATTGGCCAGTATGTGGATGACTTTAGTAAGCTAGCACGTTATGCCCCAGATGACGTTGCTACGGATGTAGCTAAGCAGGAGAAGTTTCTCGAAGGACTGAATGATGAGATGAGCATGAAGTTGTTGGTAGCAACTTTCAACAACTACCAGGAGTTGGTAGATCGTGCTCTTATGATTGAAGGGAAGCAGCAGCAGATTGAGAACCGCAAGAGGAAGTATGGACAAGGGAAGTACAATTCTGGAGCTTAGCAGAAGCCACGTTTTACCCCTAAATCGGGAGGACATTTCCAGCATACCCATGGAGGAGGTAGCTCGCACAACCATAAGGGCCCCAAGAATGGTAACGGGAATGGAGGAAGTAACGGACAGAACCGTACCAACCCGTCAACCCCAGCCAAGAGAGACCAGAGTCAAGTCACTTGCTTTAAGTGGCAGAAGACTGGACATTATGCCAATGAATATCCTGAAGCCCAGAATGGAAATGGCAATGGAAGCTCAGGAAAGAAGCCGAACCCTTTCAACAGGGGACAGGTGATACACGTTAATGTGGAGGAGGTTGAAGCCCATCCAGATGCAGTAATAGGTAAGTTTTTGGTTAAGTCATTTACTGCAATCGTTCTTTTTGATACTGGTGCATCACATTCATACATATCAAGGGGATTTGTGGATAAGCATAAACTGCCCCCAAAGTTCTTAGAACACCTATGGTAGTAAGCTCACCAGGAGCGGAATATATGGCCAGTCGAGGATGTTTTCAAGTGCCATCGGGTATAGGTAGGCATGTTTCCCCTCAGATTTAATCATTTTGGAATCACAAGGTTTGGATGTAATTCTGGGTATGGATTGGCTGTCGATGTATGGAGGAAACATCTATTGCGCCAGTAAGTCGATTTTGCTTACCACCCCAGAAGGAAGAAGGATCAAGTATGTATCACGGCATGAGCCGAAGAGGACACAAGTAAATTCCTTATCAGGAGTTGTGCAGGAGGAAGTACCAGTGGTGAAGGGTTTCCCTGATGTATTTCCAGAGGAGTTGCCAGGCATGCCACCGGATAGAGACATTGAGTTTTTGATTGAGCTTTTGCCAGGCACAGGGCCAATATCTAAGAGACCATACAGGATGCCCGCACAAGATTTGGAGGAAATTAAGAAGCAAATTAAGGAGTTACTGGATAAAGGCTATATTCTCCCAAGTTCTTCACCTTGGGGATCACCAGTGCTTCTAGTGGAGAAGAAGGATGGATCATTAAGGATGGTTGTTGATTATCGAGGACTGAATGAAGTGACCATCAAGAACAAGTACCCACTGCCGATGATCAATGATTTGTTTGACCAATTGCAAGGAGCTAAGGTATTTTCCAAGATCGATCTGCGATCAGGATACCATCAGTTGAAGATTCGAGAGCAGGATATACCTAAGACAGCTTTTACCACCAGGTACGGGCTATATGAGTATACCGTTATGTCATTTGGTCTGACTAACGCACCTGCGTATTTCATGAACATGATAAACAAGGTATTTATGTAGTTTTTGGATAAGTTCGTCGTGGTGTTCATTGATGATATTTTGGTTTACTCGAAGAATGAGGAAGAACATAAGGAGCATTTGCGTTTGGTACTGGAGAAGCTCAGAGAGCATCAATTATATGCCAAGTTCAGCAAATGTGAGTTTTGGTTGAAAGAAGTTGGATTCCTCGGACATGTTATATCCGGAGAAGGAATAGCAGTAGATCCCACCAATGTTGTCACTGTGACAAATTGGGTAGCACCAACAATAGTTGGAGAGATCCGGAGTTTTCTTGGGCTGGCAGGATACTACCGGAGATTCATTGAGAATTTCTTAAAGATTGTGAAGCCTATGACGGAGTTGTTAAAGAAGGATACCAAGTTCAAATGAACTGAGGAATGTGAGGCTAGTTTCTAGGAATTGAAGAAACATTTGGTTACATCGCCAGTGTTGATTTTGCCAGATCAGCACAAGGATTATGAGGTGTATTGCGACGCTTCACGTCAAGGACTAGGAGCAATGCTTATGCAGGAGGGAAGAGTTCTTTCGTATGCTTCACGACAACTTAAGCACCATGAGCTGAATTATGCTAAGCATGATTTGGAGTTAGCAGCCGTAGTACATGCATTCAAGACATGGAGACATTTTCTCATTGGAAACCATTGTGAAGTGTACACGGATCACAAGAGTTTGAAGTACATTTTCACGCAGAAGGAGCTAAATCTCAGGCAAAGGATATGGTTGGAACTCATCAAGGATTATGATATGAGATTGCATTATCACCCCGGAAAGGCTAATGTACTAGCCTATACGTTGAGCCGTAAGAGCCATGTCAACACACTCATGACCGGAGAATTACCAAAGGAGTTAGCCAAGGATCTTCGTGAGTTATGTTTGGAGATAGTTCCGAGAGGCTACGTTGCAGCATTGGAGATTCAGTCAACTCTGATGGATAAAATCAGAGAAGCTCAGAAGACCGGCAAGGAGATTGCCTCTATAAAGGAGAAGATGAGCAAAGGAAAAGCTAAAGGATTTCGTGAGGATGAGCACGATACCTTATGGTTTGAAGACCGTGTTTATGTGCCAAATGACCCGGAGATCAGGAAGTTGTTCTATAGGAGGCCCATGATTTGCCGTATTTGATTCACCCAGGAAATACCAAGATGTATTTGGATTTGAAGGATACTTTCTAGTGGACCGGAATGAAGAAGGATATTGCGGAGTATGTAGCAGTATGTGATGTCTGTCAGAGAGTGAAGGCAGAGCATCAGAAGCCGGCATGATTGTTACAGCCATTGACAACACCCGAATGGAAGTGGGATAAGTTAGGCATGGATTTAATCACGGGATTGCCCAGGACTCGTTCAGGCTATGACTCGATTTGGGTTGTAGTCGATCGTTCGACGAAGGTAGCTCATTTCATCCAAGTGAAGACCACTTACACCAGTGCTAAGTTGGCAAAGATATACATGACCAGGATCGTATGTCTGCATGGAGTTCCGAGGAGCATTGTATCAGATAGAGGAACCCAGATTACCTCAAAGTTCTGGAATCAGTTGCACGAAACCTTGGGTACCAGGCTAGAGTTCAGTACAGCTTTTCACCCGCAGATAGATGGACAGACCGAGAGAGTCAATCAGATTTTGGAGGATATGCTGAGAGCTTGTGCGCTAGATTATGGATCTAGTTGGGATGACAATTTTCCGTATGCAGAGTTCTCCTACGACAACAGTTATCAATCCAGTCTGAAGATGGCCCCTTTCGAAGCTTTGTACGGAAGGAGGTGCAGAACCCCATTGTCGTGGGATGAAGTTGGAGACCGTCAGTTGTTTGGACCAGATTTGATTAAAGAGTCTGAACAGAAGGTGAAGTTGATTCGCGATAGGCTCAAGGTAGCCCAATCCAGGCAGAAGAGCTATGCAGATTCTAAGCGCAAGAAGAGAGTTTACGAAGTCGGAGACAGAGTTTATCTTTGTGTATCTCCACTTCGGGGAGTTAAGCGCTTTGGAGTTAAGGGAAAGTTAGCGCCACGTTATGTGGGACCATACAAAGTTTTGGAACATATGGGAGAAGTTGCCTACAAATTGGAGTTGCCCGAAGGATTGTCAGGAGTTCACGATGTGTTCCACGTTTCCCAGTTGAAGAAGTGCCACGCAGAGATGGTTGATATACCGCTGAGAGATACAGTGCCGCTGGAAGCAATTCAGTTGGATAGTGATTTGACCTATGAGAAGAAACCTGTCAAGATTCTCGAATATGCCAGCCGAGTCACCCGCAGCAAAGTTATCAAGTTTTGCAAAGTTCAGTGGAGCCACCGCACCGAGGATGAAGACACCTGGGAGCGAGAGGAAGATCTGCTGAAGGACCACCCTCACCTATTTTCTAGCCAACTCGAATCTCGAGGGCGAGATTCATCTTAAGGGGGGTAGGTTTGTAACATCCCAAATTTTCAATTTGGAATGTTATACATAGATCATCATTGCATATCATATTTTACTGTATTTTGGCTTGATCCTACAAATTTCACGCAACTCAAGGACCCACGGAGAGAGTTGGGAATTTCGTTATTTTCATATTTGAGTTTTCTCAAATTTTGAAAATAGGATCATTTGATTTTATTTATTTCATCTTCAATTATTTCTATAATAAAAATATGAGAGAGGGAATAAAAATGACTTTCCCAAAATAAAGAAATATTGAGGATTTGATAATAAAATCAAATAAGATTTTATTTTGGAGTTTATTGCTATTTTATTTGAATTTAGGAAAAATGCGTGTTTTTCAAAATTGCATTTAGGCCCCAAATAAATGTTCATCTGGACCGGCTAGATTTTAGAAGTCGGGGAAAATTTATCTCTGGATTTTTGGAGTCCATTTAGTATTTCTTTTAATGTTTTTCTGTGCGAAAGTTTTTTAAAAAACAAAACCGACTTTGGGTCGTGTTCGGCCAGGACTCCACCTGGCCGGGCCTTTATAAGGCGCCGCCCCGAGCCCACCCGAGCCTCAGCCCGCCCTGCGCCAAACCCTAACCCTAGACCCGCCGCCGCCACCGGATCCCGCGCCGCCTGCCGCAGCTGACGTCGGACGCCGCCGCCGCCCCGCCGGACCCCGTTGCCGCCCCGCCGACCCTGCCGCCCCCTCGCCGGAGGTAGCCACCGCCCCGCCGCCGGCGGTTTTTCCTCGAGAAATCCGTTCGGTTTTTCCGTCGGTTTTTCGTTCGGTTTTTCTTAAAAAAAACCCTAGATCTGTTTTTTCGGTTTAGTTTATTTAGCGGACATTCATCCGTACGTTCGTTTTAATGAACAGTTTTCGTCGTTTAGCCGCAGACAGCAAACGTTCGTTCGTTAGGCTGTTCGTCAGTTTTTCTTTTTCTCGGATTTTCCGCGATTATTTCTGATCGCGATTTCCGATCTGTTTTTTCGTTTTAGTATATCTTTTCGCTCGTTTATCGGAATGAGGCAATTCAAGCGCCTATTAACCAACTCAAACAAGTTTTTGCTTTTGTAAAATTTGACTTAGGTCCAGATTAGTAAACGAAGCTTGTTTCTTTCGCCGTTTGACTTTCGTTGCTTTGTTTGATTTGATTCTTTTTGCAAACCGGAGTTCTTAAGTTGAACTTTCTGGTTAGATCTTTTGTTTGAGTTTTACCCGTGCATTAGATGAGTACTTATTGTATTCTTGTTTGTTTGTTTGCGATAGAGTACCCAGAGTGCGCCGGTTGCTACTTTCAATCTCTAGGTTTCCCGGATCATCAGCAAGGCAAGTAACACTTTGATCATACCTCTTTACTACCCAGTTTTATTGCATTAGATCAATCCTCAAACAATTACATGATTAGGATCTGATTAATATGTGGGTTTGGGAAGTAGATGAGGTAGTACCTATTACCTGTTTTATTATCAAACCCTTGGGAGTTACTCAACCTTTGCTTATTATGCCATGCTATGCTAGTAGATGTGGATTGGGTGAGTGTATCCATGAAAGATGTGAGAATTGTTAATTTAATGGTCTATTTAAGGTGGCAACTTAAACACACATCTGGGTGGATTGAGGCACTTGGGTATTCCAATGATTGCCTGTTTTCCTTATGGACCGCCACCCAGGCTCAAAGGGATCATGAGATTATTCATGCTAGAAACTTTCGTGTGCAGCCACAAGCTACCATGGGCTCTAGCTTAGTTGATTAAGTCGTGCAAACTCTTACAGTGGTAGACTAGCAGATGTAGGGGAAAATAGGTGTAACTGTCTACCCGATCGTAAGGTGCTAGCGCTTCTGAAAGACTATGTCTCGGTCATCCGTTTCTCAAACACCATGTAGTGCGAGAAATCCAACGGAGGAGATCGAGTCTTGTGGGGAAAAGTGTGCAAACCTCTGCAGAGTGTCTAAACTAATCATGGTTAGCCGTGTCCCTGGTTAAGGACATCTTGAGTATCTAGTACTTGGATTATCATGTGAATCTCATCATGCTACTTTAATTAATATTGTTGGGTTTTAATGATGATGTTTAATTGGGATTGAGAGGGTGTCTACACTCTCAAGGTTTAACAACCACCATGATAGTAAAAACTGTAACCATGGAGCTTTCCACTAGCCATATATGCATGTAGTATAGCATTATTCTTTCACTACTCTCTATGTGTTACATTGCCAGCATATTCCATGTGCTGACCCGTTTTCGGGCTGCAACGTTCATGTTGCAAACTTTTTAGACGACGAGTAAGGTGCCTTTAGGTCGTGGTTCTATACTCAGTGATGCCGTTGGAGTTGATGGACTCACTTATCTTCCAAGCCTTCCACTGTTATCGTTATTAGATGGCCTTAAGCCATATTTATTGTAATAAGTTCTCTTTTGAGACATTCGATATAATAAGTGTGTGATTGCTACTCTGTTATAAATCCTTCAAGTACTGTGCGTGTCAGCATTACTGATCCAGGGATGACACTAAAGCACAGAGATCAGACTGTTTGAGGTTTGGTCGCTACAATGCCATGGTTAACTTGTTTTGCTCATATCTTCTATGTCGTAGCTCCGAACTAAATGAACCTTATATGTAACTTGACTAGAATTTCGTGTAGATTATCTTGGTGCATTTTAACTTGCTGCTACCTCTTGAGAACTGCGTTGGATTTCCCCGAAGAGGAGAGGATGATGCAGCAAAGTAGAGTAAGTATTTCCCTCAGTTTTTGAGAACCAAGGTATCAATCCAGTAGGAGACCACACACAAGTCCCTCATACCTGCACAAAACGATAGCTACTCGCAACCAGTGCGATTAGGGGTTGTCAATCCTTTCACGGTCACTTACGAGAGTGAGATCTAATAGAGATGATAAATAATATTTTTGGTATTTTTGATAGATAGATGCAAAGTGAAAAGTAAAAGGCAAAGTAAAAAACAAAGCAAGTAATAAAGCGATAGAGATTGATATGATGAGAATAGACCCGGGGGCCATAGGTTTCACTAGTGGCTTCTCTCAAGAGCATAGATATTCTACGGTGGGTGAACAAATTACTGTTGAGCAATTGACAGAACTGAGCATAATTATGAGTATATCTAGGTAATGATCATGTATATAGGCATCACGTCCAAGAGAAGTAGATCGAAACAATTCTGCATCTACTACTATTACTCCACTCATCGACCGCTATCCAGCATGCATCTAGAGTATTAAGTTAAAAACAGAGTAACGCTTTAAGCAAGATGACATGATGTAGAGGGATAAATTCATGCAATATGATAAAAAAACCATCTTGTTATCCTCGATGGCAACAATACAATACGTACCTTGCTGCCCCTGCTGTCACTGGGAAAGGACACTGCAAGATTGAACCCAAAGCTAAGCACTTCTCCCATTGCAAGAACTACAAATCTAGTTGGCCAAACCAAAAAGGATAATTCAAAGAGACTTGCAAAGATAACTCAATCATACATAAAAGAATTCAGAGAAGATTCAAATATTTTCCATAGATAAGTTGGATCATAAACCCACAATTCATCGGTCTCAACAAACACACCGCAAAAAGAAGATTACATAGAATAGATCTCCACGAGAGAGGGGGAGAACATTGTATTGAGATCCAAAAAGAGAGAAAAAGCCATCTAGCTACTAGCTATGGACCCGAAGGTCTGAAGTAAACTACTCACACTTCATCGGAGGGGCTATGGTGTTGATGTAGAAGCCCTCCATGCTGGATGCCCCCTCCGGCGGAGCTCCGGAACAGGCCCCAAGATGGGATCTCGTGGATACAGAAGGTTGCGGCGGTGGAATTAGGTTTTTGGCTCATGTTCTGATCGTTTGGGGATACGTAGGTATATATAGGAGGAAGGAGTACGTCGGTGGAGCAACAGGGGGCCCACGAGGTAGGGGGCGCGCCCAGGGGGCGCGCCCTCCACCCTCGTGACCGCCTCTGGCACTTCTTGGAGTAGGGTCCAAGTCTCCTGGATCACGTTCGGTGAGAAAATCACGTTCCCGAAGGTTTCATTCCGTTTAGACTCCGTTTGATACTCCGTTTCTTCGAAACACTGAAATAGGAAAAAAAAAACAGCAATTCTGGGCTGGGCCTCCGGTTAATAGGTTAGTCCCAAAAATAATATAAAATTGAAAAATAAAGCCCAATATAGTCCAAAACAGTAGATAAAGTAGCATGAAGCAATCAAAAATTATAGATACGTTGGAGACGTATCAGGCATCCCCAAGCTTAACTCCTACTCGTCCTCGAGTAGGTAAATGATAAAAAAGAATTTTTGATGCGGAGTGATACTTTGGCATAATTTCAATGTAAATCTTCTTAATTGTGATATGAATATTCAGATCCGAAAGATTCAAGACAAAAGTTTATATTGACAAACAAAAATAATAATACTTCGAGCATACTAATCAAAGCAATCATGTCTTCTCGAAATAACATGGCCAAAGAAAGTTATCCCTACAAAATCATATAGTCTGGCTATGCTCCATCTTCCCCACATAAAATATTTAAATCATGCACAACCCCGATGACAATCCAAGCAATTGTTTCATACTTATGACATTCTCAATACTTTTTCAATCTTCACGCAATACATGAGCGTGAGCCATGGATATAGCACTATGTGGAATAGAATGGTGGTTGTGGAGAAGACAAAAAAGAGGGAAGATAGTCTCACATCACCTAGGCGTATCAACGGGCTATGGAGATGCCCATCAATAGATATCAATGTGAGTGAGTAGGGATTGCCATGCAACGGATGCACTAGAGCTATAAGTATATGAAAGCTCTACAAAAGAAACTAAGTGGGTGTGCCTCCAACTTGCTTGCTCACGAAGACCTAGGGCATTTTGAGGAAGCCCATCATTGGAATATACAAGCCAAGTTCTATAATGAAAATTTCCCACTAGTATATGAAAGTGACAAAATGAGAGACTCTCTATCATGAAGATCTTGGTGCTACTTTGAAGCACAAGTGTGGTAAAAGGATAGTAGCATTGTCCCTTCTCTCCTTTTCTCTCATTTTTTTTATTTAGGCCTTTCTCTTTTTTTATGGCCTCTTTTTTTCGTCCGGAGTCTCATCCCGACTTATGGGGGAATCATAGTCTCCATCATCCTTTCCTCACTTGGGACAATGCTCTAATAATGATGATCATCACTTTTATTTTTCTTACAACTCAAGAATTACAACTCGATATTTAGAACAAAGTATGACTCTATATGAATGCCTCCGGCAGTGTACCGGGATATGCAATGAATCATGAGTGACATGTATGAAAGAATTATGAACGGTGGCTTTGCCACAAATACGATGTCAACTACATGATCATGCTAGCAATATGACAATGATGGAGCGTGTCATAATAAACGGAACGGTGGAAAGTTGCATGGCAATATATCTCGGAATGGCTATGGAAATGCCATAATAGGTAGGTATGGTGGCTGTTTTGAGGAAGGTATATGGTTGGTGTATGATACCGGCGAAAAGTGTGCGGTATTAGAGAGGCTAGAAAGGTGGAAGGATGGGAAAAAGTGCGTATAATCCATGGACTCAACATTAGTCATAAAGAACTCATATACTTGTTGCAAAAATCTAGAAGTTATCAAAGCAAAGTATTACGCGCATGCTCCTAGGAGGATAGATTGGTAGGAAAAGACCATCGCTCATCCCCGACCGCCACTCATAAGGAAGACAATCAATAAATAAATCATGCTCCGAGTTCATCACATAACGGTTCACCGTACGTGCATGCTACGGGAATCATAAACTTCAACACAAGTATTCTTTGAATTCACAACTACTTAAATACCATGACTCTAATATCACCATCTTCATATCTCAAAACACTTATCAAGCATCAAACTTATCTTAGTATTCAACACCAAGTATATTAACATTAAGCGAATTACCATGCTATTAACGACTCTCAAAATAATCTAAGTGAAGCATGAGAGATCAAATAGTTTATTTAAAACAAATCCACCACCGTGCTCTAAAAGATATAAGTGAATCACTAGAGCAAAAATTATCATGCTCAAAAGATATAAGTGAAGCACTATGAGCAAAACTATCAAGCTCAAAAGATATAAGTGAAGCACATATAGTATTCTAACAAATTCCAATTCATGTATGGCTCTCTCAAAAGGTGTGTACAGCAAGGATGATTGTGGTAAACTAACAAGCAAAGACGCAAATAATACAAGATGCTCCAAGCAAAACACATATCATGTGGTGAATAAAAATATAGCTTCAAGTAAATTACCGATGGAAGTGGACGAAAGAGGGGATGCCTTCCGGGGCATCCCCAAGCTTTGACTTTTTGGTGTCCTTGGATTATCTTGGGGGTGCCATGGGCATCCCCAAGCTTAGGCTCTTGCCACTCCTTGTTCCATAATCCATCAAAAGAATTCACCCAAAACTTGAAAACTTCACAACACAAAACTCAACAGAAATCTCGTGAGCTCCGTTAGAGAAAGAAAACAAAGAACTACTTAAGGTACTGTAATTAACTCATTATTTATTTATATTGGTGTTAAACCTACTGTATTCCAACTTCTCTATGGATTATAAACTATTTTACTAGCCATAGATTCATCAAAATAAGCAAAGAACACCCGTAAAACAGAATCTGTCAAAAACAGAACAGTCTGAAGCAATCTGTAACTAACGCAAACTTATTGAACTCTAAAACTTCTACCAAAATAGGAAGTCCTGGAAAATTTGTTTATTGAACAGCAGAAAAAATAATCAACGCAAAAGCATGTTCCTGTGATTTAAAAAATTATATTCGTGCGTGCAAAGTTTCTGTTTTTCAGCAGAATCAAATCAACTATCATCGTAGGTTATCCTATAGGTTCTACTTGGCACAAACACTAATTAAAAGATAAAACCACATCCAAACAGAGGCTAGATTGATTATTTATTCCTAAACATAAGCAAAAACAAAAAAACAAAAATAAAATTGGGTTGCCTGCCAACAAGCGCTATCCTTTAACGCCCCTAGCTAGGCATAAAAGCAAGGATAGATCTAGGTATTGCCATCTTTGGTAGGCAATCCATAAGTGGCGCTCATGATAGATTCATATGGTAATTTTATTTTCTTTCTAGGGAAGTGTTCCATGCCGTTCTTTAAGGGAAATTGGAATCGAATATTCCCTTCCTTCATATCAATAATTGCACCAATCGTTCTAAGGAAAGGTCTAGCAAGAATAATAGGACATGAAGGATTGCAATCTATATCAAGAACGATAAAATCTACGGGCACATAATTCCTATTTGCAACAATAAGAACATTATTAATTCTTCCCATAGGCTTTTTAATAGTGGAATCCGCAAGATGCAAGTTTAGAGAGCAATCATCAAAATCACGGAAATCTAGCAAATCACATAAAGTTTTGGGAATAGTAGAGACACTAGCACCCAAATCACACAAAGAATGAAACTCATAATCTTTAATTTTAATTTTAATAGTAGGTTCCCACTCATCATAGAGTTTTCTAGGGATAGAAACTTTCAACTCGAGTTTTTCTTCATAAGATTGTATCAAGGCATCAACAATGTGTTCGGTAAAAGCCTTATTTTGACTATAAGCATGAGGAGAATCTAGCACGGATTGCAACAAGGAAATACAATCAATTAAAGAGAAATTTTCATAATTCAATTCCTTGAGATCCAAAATAGTGGGTTTAGCAACATCTAGGTTTTTATTTCTTTCAATCCCACTTTCATCAAATTCATCATCAAGATCTAGAAACTCCAAATTCTTAGAACGCCTTCTAGGTAAAGGAAGATCATATTCAGTTTCATCAAGATTCATATTGCAAAATAAAGATTTGATAGGGGACACATCAATAACTTTTAGATCTTCATCTTGATTTTCATAGGAATTGGAAGAACACGCTTTAATAAAGGCATCTTTGGAAGCACGCATCCTAGCGGTTCTTTCCTTGCACTCATCAATGAAAATTCTCATGGCTTTGAGAGACTCATTGATATCATGCTTAGGAGGAATAGATCTAAGCTTTAAAGAATCAATTTCAAGAGAAATTCTATCAACCACTACAAAAAAAGACACATCCATGACATTTTGGGCCGAACGAATTTTTTTTCTGTGATACATATGACACTTCTATGACGATAATTGTGACAAAACCCGGTATCATCATAGATGTGGTGGGATCCTACTTCTATGACAAAAAATCATGACAGAAAATGGGCTTTTCGTCCTGGGCGGGCCGGAGACGCAGCTACATGACATTCTTTTGGCCGTCCATGATGGAAAAACCATGGTAGAAGCGAGGGGGAGGAAAATTTCGGGGAGTTGCCGGTTACGGTGGGAGGTCGGGGGTGGAGCGATGTGCGTTTCTCTCGTACGTACGCGCGTGTGTGTGAGGCGTTTGCTCTAACTGAAGCCGAGCGAGGCGTTGGGCTCTAACTGAACCCGAGCGATTGCACTGCAGGCTACGCGTTACTGAACCAGAGGGATCGATCGATGGCTGTTAAATGAACCCGATGGAGCGATTCCTTCGCTACTGCTGCTAACTAAAGCCGATCGATTGGATGAACAATGAGCGTTGTGGGGGGGTTTGGATGAACAGTGAGCGGTGGCGTTGCCTCTGGATGAACAGGAACCCATGGTGTGGAGGGCTGGATGAACAGTAGACGATGGAGGGGTGGCCGTGGAGGGGTGGTTGAACAGGACCCCATGGTGTGGAGGGCTGGATGAACAGTAGACGGTGGAGGGGTGCCCATGGAGGGGTGGTTGAACAGTAGCCGATGGAGTAGCGCACGGTGGAGGCTGGATGAACAGGAGCCCGTGGAGGCTGGAGGAGGTCGACGGTAGCCCGTGGAGGCTGGAGGAGGTCGACCGTAGAGATGAACAGTATCCCATGGAGTCCCGTTTTGCGGTACACCACCCCCCCCCCCCCCCCGTTTCGACCGTAGCGCTCCAACACAAGTCCGTTTCGTCCATTTTGCGGTACGCAACACCCCTCCCGATCAACAGGACCCCCGTTTCGACCGTAGCGCTCCAACACAAGTCCGTTTTGTCCGTTTTGCGGTACGCCACACCCCTCCCGATCAACAGGACCCCGTTTTGACCGTAGGAGGTCCGTTTCCACCGTTTTGCGGTACGCCACACACCTCCCGATCAACAGGACCCCGTTCCGAACGTGGCCGGTCGAACACAAGGCCGTTTTCTCCGTTGTGTGGTACGCCAGGCCCCGTTTCCATCGCCTGTTCCGTCCAAGCCCCCCCCCCCCTCCCGATGAACACAACCACGCATTCCGTTCCGACCCAGCCGGTTGGCTCCCACGCATTCCGTTGCCTCCCGATGAACATGATGCATTCCGTTGCCTCCCCATGAACACGACGACGACGCTGTTTCTTCGTTCCAACCCAGCCATGTACGTATGCGCGAGTAGGTGTTCGAGACCCTACCCATATGTATGTACGTGGCCGTATTTTCTTTCTTGCACCCTCGCTGTTGTACGTACGTGTACATGCTACGTGCGCGCCTCTACTACGACACATGCGCGCCTCTACTACGACATGTGCGCGCCTCTACATCGACAGTATGTACGTACATATTCGCAACCAGAATGACAACGGTACATACGCTTCGACCAGGTGGGTCCCGACTGTCAGGCACTTCCTTGCCTGCGAATATGTAGCTGGTGGGTCCCAGCAGTCAGGGGGCGAATCGTTTTGGGTTTTTTTTTCCTAGAGGCACTTCCTTGCGTGCAAATATGTAGATGGTGGGTCCCAGCAGTCAGGGGGGTGAATCAGTTTTTTTGCCCGGCCGCACTTCCTTGCATGCGAAGATGTAGCGGGTGGGTCCCAGCAGATAGGGGGAAATGTTTTTTTCGAGAAATACGGTGGCCCGTTCGGTGGGTCCCCGCTGTCAGGTGGAGGAATAATTATTTTGCGCGTAATAAGGAGGCACTTCCTTGCTGCGGCCGTGGACCCAACTGTCAGCCTCTCCACGTACAGTCCACGTCCGATGGAAGCCATTCCTTGACCATGTTGACCACGCAGCATCGAGAGCACCAGGGCGGTGGACGACGGCGAGACCTAGGAAGGGGACGACGCGGAGCCGGGGAAGACGCGGCAGTGGATGCCCACGCATAGAGGAGTATGAAGGTTCACTCGTTCGGCTGCGGTGTGAGGCTGCCATCGCCGCAGAATAACAGGGGGTGTGGGTGCGTAGAGGGATGGCCTGGCAGCGGTGGGAGTAGTAGGGGCGGTGAGGCCTCCGCAGCATCACAGCCGGCCATGGGCGGCAGGAGCAGGCGGCACGACTGGCGCTGCTTTGGGCGACTGGAGCAAGAAGACCAGAGGTTGAAGAATCACTACGGCCATTGGATGGACATCGTACGGTCATTGGAGCTAGAATCGTTCATATATTGACTAAAGTTGACAAAGGCCTCCGTCCCAGTCAACTTAGTAGGCCCACAAGTCAGCCTCCCACCAAGGTTGGTCCCAGCTAGCAGGGGGTATTCATTTTTTGTGCGTAATAAGGAGGCACTTCCGGTGGGTCCGAGCTGACAGCGGGGGCGTTTTTTTCACGAAATACGGTGGCCTGACCTGTGGGTCCCAACAGTCATGGGGAAATGTTTTTTTTTTTGCGAAATACTGGTAGCCCATCCAGTGGGTCCCAGATGTCAGGTGGAGGAATAATTATTTTCCGTGTAATAAGGAGGCACTTCCTTGCGGCTGCCGTGGACCCAGCTGTCAGCCTCTCCACGTACAGTACTCTTCTAATGGAAGTCGGTCGTTGACCACATTGACAACGCCGCGCCGAGAGCACCACGGCGGTGGACGACGGCGAGGCCTAGGAAGGGGACGACGCGGAGCCGGGGAAGACGCGGCAGCAGAAGCCTGCGCAGAGAGGAGTATGAGGGTTCACCGGTTCGGCTCCGGTGTGAGGCTGCCGTCGCCGCAGAATAATAGGGGGTGTGGGTGAGTAGAGGGATGCCCTGGCCAGCGGTGGGAGTAGTAGGGGGTGCTGAGGCCGGCGCGGCAGCACAGCCGGCCACGGGAGGCGGGAGCAGGCGGTCCCGCTGGCGCTGCTTTGGCGGCTGGAGCAAGAAGATCAGAGATTGAAGAAACACGACGGCCGTTGGATTGACATCCAACGGTTACGTCTGCTAGAATCGTTTGTTGACGTAGTATATAATAACTAAAAAAATCTTGCGTACGTGTCAACTAAACAGGCCCACAAGTCAGACCACTCCCTCTTTTTTTAATAATTTATATATAGCTCATGGCAACTTCTTATGCAATTTATTGCAGTCGTTTTTTTGGTTGGCCAGGGCCAATTTCGCATATTTCTGTGGGTTCCAAACTATTTTTAATACCGAAATGTCGAGCCAGATTTAAAGTACTTTGAAGATATATTTGAATTAGGTTAATGCCCAGTGAAATAGGAATCTGAAAATGTGAAAAAATCAGAAATTATAAAGTAATTGCCAATTTGTCATCTGTTTTTATATTTACAACCCATTTCATATTACTTTCAAGGCGTAGAAAAATAAGTAGGCCTGGATTGGGTATTCTTCAGAAAAAATAAACTGGGCTCATTTGCACAAAGAAAAAATAAGTTGGGCTGGTCACATGGTGAACATAAAATATAAGCCTGGGCTAGACGGGCCACAGCCCAGTTCAAACCCTGCTCCGTCTCAACAATACCAAACAAAAAAAATATTGCTCGAGTAGCTACGTCCCAGGTGTCAGCCGATCTCGTGCTGTTCTCTTACCTATTGACTATATACGCTCACAATGTCGTGGGTCCCAGATGTCAGGAAAACACTAGGAGGAAGCATTTTATTTTTCCATACGCTGACATGGTGGGCCCCTACTGTCATCCTCTCCACGTACTTCTGCTGATTCCTGTTGTTTGTTGACCATGTTGACAACGCGAGAGGGCGGCGCCGCGGCGAGCGCACCAAAGCGCACGGAGGACGTCGGCGTTAATGATTTAGGAGACGGTGGGGCGGCGATGCGTGCGCTGAGGCGCAGCCAGCCGTGGGAGGCGGAAGCAGGCAGCCCCGCCTGCGCTGGTTTGGTTTTGGCGGCTGGAGGAAGACAGGACTGAAGAAACACGACAGACTGTAAAAGCAGCAGGAGTACTTAACAACCTTAACTGAAACCAGCATGGGCACTTAACAACCAAAGCTGAAAGCAGTATGAGTACTTATACAGGTTCAACTGTACAAAGCACGCCTCGAACAGTGCTACTTTGCCTACAGGCTACAGTTAACCAAGGGTGAGGCTGCCAAGCCCCAGGACAAGACCCAGGCGCCACCCCTCGCATCCACAACCTTCTGAAAGCGGCTATCTCGCAACGTGGTCAATAAACAGTATATTCGCTTTAGAGCCATGGAGAAGTATGAACATAATCTTCTGTCCTATTCTCCAAGATGGACGGGCCTTCATTATCTGAGACCACCCACGAATAAGTATCTTTTCGCCTCCAAGGGGAATTGAGTAGGTCAACATAAACATCATGTTGTGACCAAGCGCAAGTCTGACCCGACCATGGTCAGGCATCTGTATAGGAACAATAGAACTCGGCAGTTCCTGTTTCAAGAAGATCACAGCTGTAAAACTGTGTATAAGCAATAGTTTATGAACAACATATATAACAGAAAACAGGTCGTACCATAAGTTTCTCGGCACAATTGGACCTGTTCAACGAGTGCAGCAGTGGCACACATATCCCACGTGGCCTTCCACCATTGAAACACCCCACAAGGACCTCAAGACGATCAATAAAGTGTAGGAACATGTGGATGTCGATCCAGCCAACTTCAGTGCCATTAGTAACAGCCGAGTTATTACAGAGTAACAAACGAGCAGACTACTTAACTCTGAAAAAACCTACACGTGCCACCAATTATAAGACAATATTAGTTAGAAGTAGCATCTTCATGAGAGACGTTGCTACTTCTAAAGTTAAATTGTGATTAGTTAAAGAGAATAGGTGGATTAAGAAGTAATCGAGACAACAAGCAAGAACCAGATACAAAACTAACATGGATGAACAATTGGAACGTTGTCGGGGTGGAACATCGCAGTGAAGATGAGACCAGGTTCTGCTATTTCCATCAACATTCGTGCACCAACTTTTAGTCTGTAACACTTGAGAAAGTTTATCCAAGTTCGGCCATAAAAAAAGCAATCTTCTTGGTTCATGAACCCAACTCGGAAGCAATATCCATGGATTGTCTTCACTGTGACCATTAAACTAGTGTATTGAGTTATGGCAAGGCTGAGCATCTTGAGTACATGTGTTCTGGCAGAGCAAATAATACACTGCAGGAAAAATAATATGAGAACACAGCATGTTCAAAAAAACCCCACCCTCCCAGATGGAGAGGAGGATTCTAGGAACATATTGTGCGTGTTTCAAAATGTTGTGGTAGTATGAGAAGGAACAAGTGTGGCGTCTCGCCGTGGGCGCAGAAATCTGTAGGGTACTCGCACTTTGGGCACTGCAACTGAAACACACTAGATTTAGTACGAAGAAAAATGCATCAACGGCAGCGGCTGCCATCCTAGGATTACCTGCGACCAAGGGACTTGGATTTATCGGGGATGGATGAAGAATTTGTACCTGGTTCTCCATGAGAAAACCCTATGCAATCGCCGAGCGGGGGTTTTCTCTGAACAAGCAGACGAGGGAGAAGGGATTCAGGCCCAGTGAAATATTGCCGCTTCGTCCGTCCAGCTTACTGCTAAAGCTGGAAAGGGGGGTTGTGATTTGACGGCTCATTGGGCATTACTGCGGCGCTACGACCGGGGGTGTGTCTACCGTGAAGTTGTGCACTCTAATTTGTGCATATGGCACGTGGAACCTGTTGCCGGTTGCCCCACATATCAGCGAAAGGAAGTAGAAAGACAGGAGTAACTAGTTACACATAAATATATTTTTTGACAGAGAGATACTCCCTCTGTAAAGAAATATACAAATGTTTTATATCACAGGCTCACCTTGCTGAGAAATATACTCCCTCTGCAACGCACGGGCATTATGGGGTTCAGCTTTTTTTATGGGGGTTCAGCTGAGAATATAATACTCCGATAGGCTCACGGTTCTGGACTTTGGGCCGCAGGCCGACCCTGCATGTTTGGGGGCCCATGTGTTCTACCTCATCGCTTTTCATATTGCAAGCGATCGATACTGCGCTGGTTTTAGATGCTCTCGCAAGGCGAATACACAAAATTGAATAAAGCACGACAGCTGTTGGAATGAAATCGAACGACAGTTCCTAACCAGCAATCAAAGTTGCAATTCTATCAATGATATACCATGTGATAAATAATACTGTCATACTACTTATGCACACAGGACACTTGTTTCACCATGGCAGATTATTACATCAAAATCTCTCGGAGGATAGATCAGTTTGGCAGTTGCGTGCTGCTACTGAAGAATTTCAAAGTTTATTTGGACCAGCTCTCCTTGCCGAGAAAGTTTGATTTTGACATCATCCCCTACCGCAAGATATGATTTAGATTTGAACCTTGACCGTCCTTTAGCATCAATCATCATGCGACCATCCTTTGTACTTATGGTACATTGAGCGGGTTCATTCACACCAAGGTTGCGCATGGTAAGAGAAACTTGGCCGCGGTCGCCCAGATTGTTGAACGACTCCCTCGTTGCTCTAGGAATTCTCTGTTTGAAAACAAGAAGACATACACAAACAGTTAGATCAACATAGTGAATCATGTGAAACAACATGGAAACAAAAAAGAACGAAGCACTTGGGCGGCTAATGCTTACCAAGAAGGTGGACATGTCGGTTTTTGTAAGGACTTTGGTATATGAAGTGCGAACTGCAGCCTAGTCTATTGCCGGTGCAACTACACGGGCCGGACCAAATGCAAGTGCAAGTGTTGGTGCAGGTGCCGAAGCCGCTGCTGCTGCCGGAGATGGTGCTCCTTGTAGAGCTGGTGCTGGTGTCGATGCCCGATCCTCCGGTAGATCAGACTGATCCGCTGACGCGGTCGGTGCCCAATCCTCAGCTGGATCAGACTAAGTTGTTGCTGCTGTCAGTGCTAGAGCAACTGCCGGTGCTTGATCTGTGTGAGACAGCGGCGATCGTGTCTGGTCTGCTATGATCAGCTTTCTAACTTGACTAGGATCCATGACCGTGATCTAGTTTTTTTCTTCATTTCTTTTAAACACGAGAAGGACTAATTGTGGCGTTTTTGTTAAACCAAACTGCAGTTCATCATAGGGATTCAGCTTGTACTCAGACAATAGACTGATCCAATTTTTTCCAGTAATATAAGTCATGGACAGTGCCTTCGTTACTGACATGACATAAGAAGTGAAACCTGCAAAAATAGCCATCGTAGAGAAAACCAAACGGTTTATTCTGTGATGAATGTCACATGGCAAAACATGCATCGTAAAACTGCAGGAAAAGAAAGAAAACATGACATTAAATCAATAAGATTTAGACAGTAAATCAAAAAGATTTACTTGATGTGACACGAGTGAATCCTTACCAGGAAATCACTATGTTGAAGTACTAAACAGAAGATTGATCGTCCAACTACGCGTGGCATGCAGGGACCCTGCCTACTCCCACAAGCAGGACTGTCCAAAGGTCGTGACAAATCGTATGGACCAAACATCCATGGGACTGGAAATCCTGGTGGGTGCGATAAACCATGCAATGCATACAGATATTGGAGTGTAACCATAATTGATAAACCGTCCTCACAAAAAATATGATCTGGATACTTCAAAATGTACAAACTGAATTGAGTGGATAGACATTAACATAGACTGTTCTCAGGACTGACCACACACCAAAAGCGGCAGTACTAATAAACAATACAGGGTTCACAAACACAAATCAAGTACTTAACAATAGTACTTACTACAGACAAGCAAAGTTGCACTAACTAAACTCTGCAGACTATTTCTTGCCACCGACCTATGGGATGAACCCTGCATAACTGACTAGGCCATGGACTTCGTGTGAGATGTCTACATGCACCATCACCATCTTGTCAACCTTGGAGAACCTAACAGAGTGGTCTTTCCACTCATAAACATGATGATGATGATAGGCCGCATCAGATTTGTTGGGAAGCTTTACAAGAACCACACCCTTCATAATCGAAGGCACAACCAGGAAATTGTTGTGGTCAAGTACAGCCTCGAGAACACGCCTGACAACAATGCTATAGGAAAACACTAGTTCAGGACACGTGGCGACAAGGACACAGCAGCTGGATAGTTCAGCAGTAGAACTCATCATCAGGTCTTCCAGTTCACCCGGCATGACTTTGAGAACTTCATCTCCACTGCGGACCTGGTTCTAATTCAAACAGAAACCATATTTCATTACTACCTCCGTTCAGAAATATAAGATGATTTTCGATATTAGACTCCATATATGACTACATATACGCACAGAAATGAGTGAACAAAGACACTAGAACATGTCTTCAAAGGCATGAGAGCAGAGGGATTACATGCAATATCCATAACACAAGTTACTGAGGCAAATATACCCTCTTAAAAGGTAGCATTGATGTTCATAAAGTACTCCCTCCGTCCCAAAATTCTTGCCTTAGATTTGTCTAGATACGGATTTATCAAGTCACATTTTAGTATTAGATACATCCGTATATAGACAAATCTAAGACAAGAAATTTGGGACAGAGGGAGTAGTTGAAAGTAATCTATAAGAAACCAGTGTCAACCTCTCGCATGTTTTGGTCAAAAGAGGAATTTAGAACAGTCATTTGGCACACTAAAATCACATGCAAGATCACCCAGAAAGTTGTACTACCAGTACTAGTACTGCGTGTTAGATGAAAAAGCACGATCAAGATTGAGAAAAAGATCGTCAACAAGAGACATTACCTGGACTTGCTTAATGAGGGATCCCGGAGAGGGGGGCTTGGATAGGGTGATGGCTTTGAGCTTGTCTGCGGTAGTCTCGGCGGGGTGCTTGCACTTCTTTGTACCATGAGCCTCGACGGTTTTGGCCAGAGCCATAGACATCACGTCGGCCGGTGCTCCGGCATCCATCCAAGAGAGCAAGCTGAGAGAGGAGTGAAAGGAGGAACGAGATGAGGGAGAAGCAAAGCGAGTGGGGGTTTTCTTCAAGAGAGGAAGCTGAGAGAGAAGAGTGAAATGATGGTTGCTTCGGGGCTTTGTGATTTGATGGCTCATTGGGCATTACTTTGGCGGTTTGATCGGGGTAGTCTACCATCACTCTACTACGGAGTAATTTAGTGCATGGCTGGTGGACCCAGGTGTTGGTTGTCCCACACGTCGACGAAAGTGAGTAATTTAGTGCATGGCTGGAGGAGGATCCGCACGGTAGAGCGTGTCCACTGTTTTTCATTCTGAAGAAAAAAATGATTACAGCAAGCATTTCCACTCTTACGACGGAGGAGTGCGAAACACCGCAGCCACTTGAACATACACAGTGCTCCTACTACTAGGCATGTGGAGTGGTTCATACGTCAGTACTACATAATCTTGTTGCTATGTTGTGCGCATGTCAACTACTCCTATATGTAACATAGTGCCGCTTTTTCGACTGTCCGGTCGAGAATGAACGGTGAGATCAATGTTAACAGAACCAGGTCCACAGCGCACGGAGAGTACGGTGCTACAGTACTCCACAAAACGTGAACCATATGAAGCACATCCTATAGTGTTAGACAGGGTGTATGAAGGGTGCACGGGATGGGAGCAAAAGTTCCATTCTCGACCCACTTTTGGGTGTTTGGCAGAGTGCATGAAGGGTGCATGAGTCCACACTAGTAGGTTGACAAAACTACAGGAAGAGGAAACAACTATATTGAGATAAGAATGCAACCAAACACACCCACACGCTATGTGCTACAGTGACGGATCTGCACCATCTGAGTTTGATCCAACGGTCATGTTGCACCGATACATGGGCATGCCCATGCAGAGGGCGCCTAAACACCACCGAAGTCCCTCTGCTTCTCAAGGCGCACGACGTTGGTGATGCAGGGTGCAACCGCCCACAGAGCCCGCTCCCGGTTGATGGGAGCCAGCTCATCAAAGACGGCGTCCAATGGCACGAATGGATTCCGGTGACGGAGCCCTGAAAGGATTCGCTCGGCAACGGCGACGGCAGGGTGCAACCCCTCCTTGTCCAGCACAGCCCCCACCATCGCGTGGAGACGGCTCAGCTCCTCGGAGATACAGGTGAAGAAGGAAACCAGGTCAGGAAGCCGCAGCTCATTGAAGTCAACCGGGTGGTCGAACGGGTTTAGCCCGACGGCCGGCATCGTCGCGCTGGCACGACGGTAGGCATCGCGCAGCCGCAACACATGCGTGGCAACTTGGTTCACCAAGTGGCTGAGGCGATCCTGGACCTTGTCACGATCGGCCCGCACGCGCTCCAGCCGGCTCCCCTGACGGCCTATCGTATCTCCCGCTTTCTGCAGCAACGCTGCCAATGCCTCGAGCATCTTTGTGGTGGATGCCTACCGCTTTTGAAGCTCCGTGAACTCCCGCACATAACGGAGGAGCATGGCACTCCACTCCTCCTTGAGCTCACGGAGCTCCACGTCCTTGGCCCTGAGCTCTGCATCCTTGGCATGGAGCTCCTGTGTCAGGCGCCTCACCTCGGACTCCGTGATCTACCGCACCGCCATGGCACCAGGTAGAAGCAATGGGGAGAGGAAGCAAAAGGGGACAAAACGGCTGAAAGGCAATGCAATCTACGGGAAGGCGGAGGGAGCCAGCCGAGGAGCGGGGAATCTTTTGGTTTTCACCACGATAAAACACCAGTCGACGACTTCTCACATCAGGGAGCAGTGGGTTTTTACAGGCGGAGTCATCGTGACTAATTGCTACCGCACCTGCTCCCGTCAATCAAAAAATTTAAAATCCTGCCGCGCCTGCTGCCGTCAATCAAAAAATTTAAAATCCTGCCGCACCCAAACACCAGAGCAATGCCGCGGTGGATATTTAAATTTACCAGCCGGTAAGTAGATAAAAAAGGGGTGAAAAAACAAATGTGGCGGCGGCCTAGCTAATCGGTCGAACTAGCCCAACTATCTAGCCATCGTGCTTCACTGATGTACTCGGCGGGAAAGGTGGTCTTTCGTGATTTGATGACTCATTTACTTGCTTTGGCGCCACGACCGAGGAGGAGCCAGAAAACGCGCGGTAGGGCGTCCCACGTCAGGAAGAATATATGTGTGCACCACTCGGGAGGACCCCGAAACCGCGTGGTAGGGTGTGCCACGTCTCGGCACGGAGGAAAAATGTGCGTGTAAAAATATACTGTATCAGACGTGGTACCTATGGTCCGACCTCGAGACCCAGCCAGTCAGTCGAAAACACCCCACTAGCCACACAGCTTCATCATGCAAATGTGGCACGGTTAGCTCCGTCTCGACCAGCCGCAACGTCTCTTGTTCTAGGCGATTCTTCTATTTTCCAAGCTTTTTTTAGTTGTAATAACACCACGGTAAGCTAGCGCTGCTCTTCGTGTGTGCCCGTGCAAAGGTTAGACGATGGAGAGAAGAGAGATTGAGATCGCAGACTTGGGACCACCCGTAAGTGAGACAACGGTCATGCACGTGTTGACAAGGCACTCCCTCTACTCTACTCAATGCAAGTACTGTACAAAAACAAGTTATGGGACAAAGCCAACAACCGTTCGTTTTTTCAGGCTATCGACTTACGCTTTGTAGTCCAGGTTGCCAGTTCGAATCTCGTCTTTCAGATTTGTTAGTTTTAGGTCCAAATTTGATTAATGACAAGTGGGACCCCCGTGTGTTGTTCCGATATTTCAGTGTAGGATGGTTTTTTTGAACAAACACTTTGCGCGGTTAGACAAGTAACGGCACGAGTTACACGTATTTTGCAAGTTTACGAACAAAAATGACAGCGGCATAGAATATCACATCCACCCCGCAACTTAGATACTATGGTGATACGAGTTCTTCCGTTGGAAGTGAGATCCAATGGCTTGGGAGTAGTCTTTGTAATTATGCGCAATTTCCAAACTCTCCAAAGTTTTTTTTGCAAATAAAACATTCAGGTCTCGTGTGTGCCGCTGCATCTTCGATCCAACGGCTCCCCGGTGCTAATATTAGGTGCTCCCCGTAGCTTAATTACCCGCTACGGTGATATGAGCATCTAGGTCGTATGATCAGTGATCAGATGGCACATGCATAGTACTTGTACTTTCTGCGCATTTCCCGAACTCTATCAGCCGTATATTGCAAAAACATTCAAATCTCGTACTATGGGCCATTAGATCTCAGTGAACTCGTATCACCATAGAATCTACGGTGCGGGAGCACCTCATACTCTCCCGTGCGAGAAAACATAAGGTGCTATCGCAACTTGGATGCTATGGTGATACGAGCTTGGAGGTCGTTTGATATGAGATCCAATGGCATCTGAATAGTCTTTGTGCTTGTAAGCAGTGGCTGAACTCTTTTGGGGCTTTTCTGCAAAAAAACCATTCGAACCACCGAGGAGGTGTTGGGTCACAAATCCAACGCCTCCGAAGAGCTTGTATCACCAAAGCATCTAAGGTGTGGTGGCACATGATATTCTTACATACAGGAGAATATGATGTCCTCATTCATCTTAGATGCTACGGTGATACGAGCTTTGAGGTCGTTGGATATGGGATCAAAGGGCATATAAGTAGTTTTTGTACGAATTGTCTGCAATTCTCAAACTCATCAAGGTTTCCTGCAAAAAAATTAAGACACATCATGTGAGCTGCTATATCTCAGATCTACAAGCTCCAAGCAACTCGTATCGGCATATAGCATGTAAGGTATGGGGGCACATGATATTCTCCCGGGGAGGAGGGGTGGGGGTGCACAACCAATTGGTGGTTGGGAGGGTGGGAACAAATATAATCTAAACAACCCTAAACAGAGCTCCACAGCTTTATCTAAGGTCGAGGGGTTGACCCCCGACAATCATAGCTCCGCCTAAACACAACATTTGCATGTACTGTAGTACTAGACTTAATATTCATGTTTCAGTTTCATGTTCATTTTAAATATTGAACTGAGGACCATGGATGTCTTACATTTTACTCCCTTCGTTCCTAAATATTAGTCTTTTTAGAGGCTTCAAATGGACTGGCACATATGGATATATATAGACATATTTTAGAGTCTAGATTCACTCATTTTGCTCCGTATGTAGTCACTTGTTGAACTCTCTAAAAGACTAATATTTAGGAATAGAAGGAGTATTTTTGAACTCGTGCCATACATGCATGGGTTGGAAAAATAGATGCACTATACTTATTGGATTATTGTTGTGTTCGTGCGTGTGTGTCTGTGTGTGTGTGTGTGTGTGTGTTTGTGTGTGTGGTCATATGCTTGATACATACAAAGTTTTCACACCTCCATATTGTTCATCTTTTAAATTTGAATTTGCATTAGAAAACTTACTAGGGATACCATGAAATGTGAAATCCACGTTGAGATCACTATATCACAAATTCACTCTAATTCAACGACTCGTCATAAATCAATTACCAAGATTAGTATTTGCAAGGAAAATACGGGAATTGTAATACACATAGATTCGTTCGGCAATTTAAAAGGTTCCTTTCGTATTCTCAAATGGTAGGACCCAACGGCGTACCAGCCAGACCTTGGCTCGTGTTGATCCTATAAAAAACGGGCTCATGTCCTTCGGTGGCGTGCGTGGTATGCACATTAGGCAACCCCAACCAGTCGAGCCTCAGCGTTTCAAGTCGAAATATCTGGCGGCCAGAATTCCAGCCCTAGGAAATTCCCCTCATGTCCCCGGTCCATAATGACTACCGATGAACAACGGAGGGATGCTTTAGTAACTAGACAATGTTACCTACCGTGCCGAGCATGGTTCAACTCCCTCGGTCGCCGCTCGTCAATGTCACCCGTCAACTGCATTGCCTAGTACTACTACTACACCAAGATGAGCACAGAATTGAGCCCGTTTGTTCGTGCCTAGTACTCCGTACTTTTTTTGTTCATGCCTAGTACTTGAGTTAATATATCAGGCAATGCACTGGTATGGAGGGATTATCCGTTTACTCCCTCCTTTCCGGTTTATAGGGCTTATATCAAAATTTTAGTTTTCCCATTTTATAAGTCTCAATTTGGTTGTTCCCCATCACATGTTCATATTTCAAGGTGCAATAAATCATTACATGCAAGTATTAAGAGAAAATTGACCAATGCATGTACTTTATGCATGCATGCATTGCAATTAATGCATTTGTAAACACAATTTTTGAGGAAAACAAGCGCATTAATTGAGTGGTTTTGCAAACTACAACAATTGTTCCACAACTCACCATCTACCTTGGTTGGTGAGATTTTTGAATTGAGCCATATAAACCGAAAAGGAGGTTTAACTAAGCAAAATGTTTAACCAAATCCTTTCTCAAGAAATACAATAGGACAGATGTACGGCTTGAAAATTTATTGCATGATGCAGGTTATGATATTGTTTCGAATCCTGGGTCTTAAATTTCAGAAAATCCAAAAGGGAGCATAAATTCTTGAAACTGAGCATGGTCACGTGATATGGCACAAATATTACTTCGTAAGTTTTTTCTTCAATTCGAGACAAGCTGCTTATGACAAGTTACACAAATGAAGAGCCAAGGTATTTTGGAACAAAGACCTGTCACGTTTTTTTTTGAGGGAAAAGACCTGTCACGTTAAGGCGAACGCTTTCACTATTGAAACCTTGGGCATTTATGTGCCACCACGAGTCCCCGCTTCTCATCGGCATGTGCCATCCCAGCAAGCATGTGAGTCGACGAGAGGCGTGCGAGCAGACCGCTGCACCGGCAGTCAGGGAGGCGTGCGAGCAGACCGCTGTGCAGACTCACCGGGAGGCGAGCCCTTTGACCAGGCTCTGCCGCCCACCGTCGTCCCAACTGCTCCCACTTTTAATGTCGCCGGCGCCGCAGTTTAAAATCAACCCCGCACTACCCGGTATCGCTACAATCCTCTCTCTTCCTCTCCGATTCTCCTGTCGTCTTCCTCCAACTAGCCTGACCTAAACGTACGCCATGCCACATCACGATGGTCTGCCCTTAGTGTTCCAGTTTCATGAGGAAGACACCCAGCCAGAGTCTCAAGAACATAAGGCGCTTTGGGACGAGCTTGAACTGGCCTTGCGGGAAGACGTCGCGCCTGTCCCCGCTCCCGTTCCGGCTCTCGTTGCCCCAACTGCGCCAGCGCCCATCCCCGTGTCATTGATGGGTTGGGAGCCGCACATTGTTGCCGAGCTTGATGCCACGGGGTTCCACGAGGTCCACGCCGACTTTCACGCGCTCGTGCACCTGCCAGCGCATGCGCCTGCTCGTGCACTGACGCGCACGCCCGTGCCGGTGCCCGTGCACCTGCCAGCGCATGTGCTTGCGCATGCACTGACGTGTGCGCCCGTGCCGGTGCCCATGCACACGAACGTCTCCGCCGCGCCGTTGGCAGCGCCTGTCCCTGCGCGGGTGCCAGTGCCCCCCAGCGGCATGGATGGCCGCCGTTGACCGCTTCCTTGCACCAACGCCAGTCGCCTCCTCCCGCCAGTTGACTCGCTCCGAAGTCCAGAACATTTTGGCCTTCCTTGAAGCTAGACCAACATCCAGGAGTACGCCAACAACGGCGCAAGACGCTGCCGTCGCCATCGGTCAGTGGCCCGACGACACACAGAGCACGGCAGAGGAGCCGCTTCCCACCGCGAGACGCCCCCGCCGCCGCCGCGTAATCTAAATTTGCCATGAAAAACGTTCGGATTGCCATGCTTAAAATCCGAATGTTTATGATTTCCGTTTATTTTATATCGATCGTCGTATAATTTAAAGTCGGAGTCAGACTGAACAAAATGTATGGTTTGATCGATTGAATGTTCTACTAGAGTCGTATCATATTAAATATAAAACGTCATCAAGCCACATGTATTCCTTGTCATCCAACGACCTGGACTACTTCAATGTTGAGCGCTCAACATGTTTAGCGTGCAGTTAATTTCATGCCAAAAATAGTGCTAATCACATGACAACACGCAAATAATATCCTAGTAGTTAATATCCGCATGCACTTAATATACTTCCAACTTAATGTGCATTGCACGTACACACTAACTAGTGCTGCTAGTACGTGAAACTGGTGCCGTGACTTGTGAGTTGTGAACGCGTCCAGATATGGTCAACGGCAACATCGCCCGTGAGTTCTTCCTGTTTGCCCGTGCGTCTAAACGCAGAAGGGGAGGAGAGAGAGAGAGCACACATGGAACCCACTAGTAAGTGAAGGAGAATAGTACTAAAAATAATATTACATGTTATCCATTAATTAGGTTGTGGTAATATAAAAACATTATGTGAACAAAGGGGGTACAACAAACATTGCTATTCTACGTATGTTGCCTATTAACGTGCGGCTTGAAGGCCCGGTCGCATGTTCGATCCTCGTCCTTTATTTTTTAATTTGTATATGGGTCCAAATTTGTTTCATGACATGTGGGCCCCTTGGTGTGTAGTTTGTAGCACTTTAATTTGTGGGTCAAAATTTGTTTCATTCCAAGTGGACTATTGGTGTGTAGTTTTGTAGCTTATTTATAATAATTAAAGAGAACAAGATAGTTTTTTCAATAATACCATGGTGCGACGTTGAAGGTGAGAAAGGACGTGCGAGAGAGTGATGACCCCGAGCCAGAGGGAAATCAACTAGGGGAGTTGCGTGGGTTGCAACGGTGTTTGGAGTAGTTGTGGGCCGAATGCTACGAAAATATAATCTAAACCGACCGGAATAAATGCCTACACAAATTAATCCAAGGTTGGAGTGCCCCTCGCAATGTAAATAGCTCCGGCTTTGCGAGGGATGGAGAGGTAGTAGCTTCAACGCGTGGAAGATACGGTATGAGAAAGCGAGGTCAATCAAGAGACATAGATAGAGAGACAAAGTGAGTGTGGTCCGACATTCATTGAACAAATATATATGCTCCCGAGAGATATTGTCCAATTGAGCTTTTGGTAAGGGTGAGGGCTGTAAGATAGAGCTTGAGAGATGATCCAGTCATAGACGTGTAGATATATTTTGTGCATGGGAGGAAGCAAGGTCAACCGATCACATAGGGTCGCCGTGCGATCGAAAGTGTGAGACGGGTTGGAGAGAGTGACCTAGATAGACGATGTGCTTAAGAGAGTATACAATGTGAATAGGTCGAATTGGGCTCAAACATGGTGATATATCGTTTTTGTCCGAGAAAGAGCAAGGTAAATTGAGACATACACACACACACACACACACAGAGAGAGAGAGAGAGAGAGAGAGAGAGAGATTGAGTGAGTGTGGCCCACCATGAGGTCAAAAGAGTGGCGGCGGCTTGGATGGACTGGCCTAGATAGACAATCTGCATGAGAGAGTATAGAGTGTGTCGATCGAGGCCTGAACAGGGAGATATATCATTTGTGTGTGAAAGAAAACGAAGTTAAACGAGACTCAGATAAAGAGAGCGAGATTGAGAGAGTGTGGCCCGCCGTGCGGAAGAAAGGGTGAGACAGTCTCGAGGGAGTGACCTAGATATACAACATGCGTTCGTGTGCAGGAGAGGTTGGGGGGCTAGATAGGCAATGCATGTATTTAGCGCGAGAGGGTGAGAGGGAGAGGGGGGAGAGAGAGAGAGAGCTCGGCATGGGGTGCAATGGAGGGTGTGTGAGGTAAATACATTTGGTAATAGGAGTGGAAAAGGGGGTTGTGTAGTTGAGAGACTTAGAGATCGAAACATGGAGAGAAAGAATGAACGTATGTTGGAAACCGATAGCTTGCTAAGGTGGTTAGGAGAGGAAGATTGACTGATACAAGAAGTATGTAGCGTTTGTGCGCGGGGGGCGGGGGGACTAAAAACAACATTTGAATGTACATAGTACGAGACTCAATATCGATGTTTCAATTTGGTGTACATTGTAAGATTTGAACCGAGGACCAGGCATACGGGTAATTATTTCGAATTTGTGCCATACTAAGTTTCGAAAAGTTGACATTGGCTCAATTTGTTGTGCTATTTTGTAGGTCATATGTTTGAATCCATCCAAAAGTTTTCTCACTACCATAGTGTTCATCATATACATATGAATTTGTATTAAAAAAGTAGCGTGGATACAGTGAAATGCGAAATCCACGTTAGAATTGGAGATCGCTACGTGACACACACTCTAATTCAAATAACTAACTACGTGACACACACTCTAATTCAAATAACTAATTATGTGACACACTCTAATCCACGTTAGCGTGGGTACCGTTTTGATTTTTTAAATAACTCCTCATTAATTAATTTATAGTACTCCCTATGTTCACTTTTATAAGACCTTGAAGACATTTGAGACAATGTGCAAAACAGTTCATTTTAAGTTGTCTGAAACGACTTACAAAAGTAAATGGTTGGAGTATCTCATTTCGAATGACTAATTATTGCAAGGAAAACACGGGCATGGTAATACATACAGATACGTTTGCAAATGAAAGAAGATTCGTTTGCATTCTCAAATGTAGGCGCACCAGGCAGACCAGGGTCGTGTCGGGGTGGACGATGCTTCGGTGCCTTAGAGGCAACAGCCCTTGGGTGACTGACATGTGGGACAGCCACCTGTTGGGCCCACATGTCATGGACACAAAGGCAGGTGCCTTAAGGCACCGAAGCGTAGTCCTGTCGGGGTGGTCGCGTGTGTCGGACGGACGCGTAGCACCCAGCCACCCACCCCCCCTCCCCCCAAAAAAAGGATGACGACAATATAAGTTCGCACTTCCACATTTCGGATTGAAAAATCTGGCAGCCCCAATTCCAGCCCTGCAAAATCTCTCTTCTCGACCGTCCCCTTCCGTGCCCAGATTGCTCAAATCTCTAATTCGCCGCCATCCCTCGAATCGCCCCTCGTCTCCTCTCTTTCCCCACCGTTCCCCACCTCTGTGCCGGACGACGATGACGAAGACGACGGTCACGCTTCACCACCGCACCGGAGCTACCTCATCTACGCCCTCGTCCGCCGCACCGAGTGGTCCACCGACAACGTCAGCCGCCGCAACCGACGTGCCTCACAGACACCGAGTTCCACCGCATCAGGTGCACTTCACCGACGCCATCTCCTAGCTCACTGGGGCTACTTCACCGAGCACATCGTCGCACCTCCGCCCCCCCGAGGTCGTTGGGGCTTCACCAACGGTCTCGTCCACCGCATTGTAGCGCTCCGCTGCCACTCAAGATCTGCATCCGTGCGCGGCCAGCCAATGCCAGCGCATCACCTCAATGGCTCTGAAGTGACCCGCACTCTAGCTAGGCGAGCATGCCCAAACGCCGGCCCGAACTAGGTATCCACACATCACTCCCTTGTGCACTGTTCCGACGATGTTTGGATATCCTTTCACTGCTCTTTTAGCTTACACGCCTATGCAACTCTGACTTTAACTCTTATTTCTTCTGGAGATATCATCTGAAACAAGCAAATCCATTTTTTAGCGAAGCATGACGGGGCTACGGGATCTGGTACACATCCTGCACACCCGTATAACCTTGTAAGTATCTGTCCTCCGGTACAACATCAAGGTCGATTCCTCTTATTTGATCAACCATTCGCCATGTCAAAAATGTAGAGGGGTATGCAAGGAGCACAAGGCCTGCACATCCAAGCAAGTGGTAACATGGACTTGTACATGGAACATCCCAAGCGCAAGCAGAGCTGCAGCGAGCCTGTACAATGAGCTACAGTAAGTCTCTGCATTTCATTTAATTCATACTGGCATTCGTGTATGATTTGTGTGGAGTGGCTGATCCACGAATTCAAGGTACCAGGGGCGAACATTTAACTTACAAAATACGAAGGCACTTGCACTCCAGAAATCAACATAACTTGAGAAATGTGAAGCTACATGCACTTTGAAAACCAGCTAATGATCCAAAGTAGTTCAGATTGTAAACACAAATGATGCAAGCACCAAAAAACACAAAATGCAACATGGTGTACAAGGACTACAAACATGGTCTGTACCTGCCTGAATTATTCGTTCTCTGGCTAAAAATATCAAAGTGTAATTACACATATAACCAGTGCGCAAACTGCATATCAATATATCTATCCTGCACAAGTATGCCAATAGTTTCAAACAACAGATTAGAAAAGTATTTATGCTATGTTGTCATGATACGGGGACTTTCTGGTAGATGGCCTCGACGTTTCCTCAAGCTATGAAAATGCACTATAATTTGCTTGTCATCAATGCCTGCAAATCTCTGTCTCTCTCAACATAGTAGATCATCATTAGACACTAAATCCTTCAATGAGCTTGCAAAATGCTTGCATTATATCCCTCATTAGACACTATATGTTCATCACCAGGAGCATGTAAAATGTTTGCATCAAATCCTTCAGTAGCAGTCTGTTCATTAGACACTTCAGGCTCAAGAACAACATGAGCTTGTATGTTTGCACCGGAAACTTGATTAGATACATCAGATTCAGTTAGTTCAGTATTGATTGGGGGAGTTACAAAATAAGTAGAAATTGGTTTCATTTTCTCATAGATTCCCTACATACAAGCAGTTTTACAACACCGTCAGGTTTAACTATTGGCCAGAAATTGAAGAGTTGAATTAGATATAATCAGGGATGTGAGCTCGTTGTGCATGCTACTCTTGCAAGCTGCGACTGTCCGTTTGCATAAGCTCGATGCCATGCCTGTGCTGCCGCCGCTGCCTCCCACGCAGGCTACACCCAGGGTTGGATCTTCATCTTCTTATCCTTCCGTTCGCTTGAAGCCCGGCGACCGCCCTCCAACGAGGGCGCGAGGAAGTGATGTGTCGGTTTGTCCAGCGGCGGCTAGGTTAGGAGGGAACCATACTGGAGGCTGGAGCGAATGAACTGGGATTTTTCCTGCTGTCGATCGATATGGGAGGGGCTCATTTGGGCCGCGAGCCTGCTATAGGGCCTGCCTTGCACTTATGTTATTGGCCCATCCAAATTGAAACATTTTTCTTCATTTTTTACATTGCCTGCTCGTGCGTTGGGACGAACAAAACTAGCGTGGGCCAACCTGGACGACTCAAACTAGGTGGACACTTTCCAGGCACCTGAGGCGGCCTCCCATACCAGCCCCTATGGTGGCATCGCCCCTTTTTGCGTGTATGATTGGGTAGTGAAAAATATTCCAGTGGCACTTTTGATTTACCCACAGAATGGTTGAATTGCTTGTTTCTATGAACTGAGTTTGCCAATAATGTGAAGGATGCCAGTCTTTTCATCCTATTGTAGATTGCTTAGATCTCGATTGCCAAAATTAATCGCATGAAATATACAGTAAAAGCCAGTGTGATGTGTTTGGCTACAACTAGTCTGACTACACGTCCTCATATAACATATCAAGGACGCACCATCTTACCAGATTAACCATTCGACTTACCCATGCAGTGTGGGAAGAAAGAAGTATTGGGACTGCGTATCCAAGCAATTGATGCCATGGACTCCTTTGTACAACCTTGTAAGCGAAAAAGAAGTTGCAGTGTGCCTGTACAAAGAACTAGCGTAAGTTCAGTTACCTGCTTCTCGGAATTTTAATTAGCCACTTATTGCAAAATTGTTCAATTACGTTGCTTGGCTTAATTTAGTTTGCTACTGATTACATAATGGCACAGCCTGTTAATCATATTGTAGACTGCGCCTATCTATGTGTTTGATACTTACTGTTAAGAATTACCTGTTTGCCTTAACTTAAATATCTACTTGTTTGTTTAACTGCTTTGCTGCTGCAACAGCGGGTTACAATGATGTTAATAACTACTCCCTCCGTCCCATAATATAGGACGGTTTTTGACACTAGCATAGTGTTAAAAAACATCTTACATTATGGGACGGAGGGAGTAGTTTTCAGCATCCAATTGAAACTCTTTAATTCCTTGTTTGTTTAACTGGTTTGCTATTATAACTCCCAGTTGAGATGTTTTGCTAACTTCAACTTTTCTGAATCCAATCGGAACATTAATGGCAAAACAGGTTAGCCCAAGATCAAAGAGCGAGGTCCCCATGGACGTTGCATCATCCCACAACAGTGGCACCGGCCCAATCGTGCATTATGAATTGCCAACTGCTGATGCTCTAGAGGCTAAACTAGTGGTAGAAAGAGATTCTGCTTCTGCACTTAGAGATGAAGTTGACATGTTGAGGAAGCAAACAGCACAATCACAAGCAGTACTCAAGACAACCATTAAATATTTGGTGGATTTCAAAACGAAGCAAGCTGAGACTGACCAGATTGTTAAGGTCCTGAAGGAAAAAAGAAATTAAATACCTACTTGGTAAATCATAGGTGAAATGTTCTTTCCATAGTTGAATAACCTTTGTGTTGTCTGTTCATGTAATCAATCAAACCATTTGTTTTAGAGATCATGTAATAATTTTTTTTTTGTTTTTTGGTTTGTAATTTTATTTGAGCACAAGTCTGTATTAATTGATAAGACTCAGAGACATTTCATTTGGATTGTTGTGCCAGACCTACAAATATGCCAATCGGGCTGAATGTGCATTCAGCAATAGTAGTAGTATAGATGGACCGTGGCACACATCGGAAAGGGCCAAGATGCTGGCTAAAAAAAGATGATGTTGTAGCCAAAAAAAAGTACAGCGGCCTGGCTTATGTATGTTAGTTGATATTATTGATCCATATACTCTATAAGTGTTTATATGTCTATTAGTTCTGTACATTCTTGGTTGATTGACTCGGTATTTGAATCTTAATACATCGCTTGTGTACATATCTAAATGGGAGTACACATTATGCTGCGTGTGACATTTGAGTTGGACATGAAGTGTTCCAAATATTTGAATTCACCTTAAGCTGGATACTAGTTTCTGAAATTGAGTATCGGCATTTGTAAACCATATTCATATATGATAGTGGAATACATCTTTGTCGTCCTTTTGAAGATATATAAAAACACATAGAACGATTTATAAAGATTCATATAGGAATACAAAATGGATTCGAATTTAGTTGCCAGGGTATACGTGGATGCTTATTGTCCCAAAATTCAAAACAAGCTGCAAAATGTCCACTCCCACGTCGGCTGCCCGAAGCCAAGTGTTTGGGAGATGGAAATTACTATCTACCCATTACACGGACAATCCATCGGCCCAATTTCCACTGCTCTAAATAGGGGTAGGTTAGTAACTTCAATTAGACGTGACACGACCGCCTCTGAGCCCATTCTGACACGGTGGGCGTCAAACATGGGCGGAAAAACACATTTGATTCAAGCTCATCCGAAAGACCTCTGTTTCTCCCTCCATTCCTCATTCATACACGGTGGGCGGCAAAACAAACTCGACTCGGCCGAAATCGATTTAGGCAAATATTTTCAATAGGGGCAGGTTTGTAAGTTCACTCAGACGTGACACAACCGCCCTACCTATCAGCCCCGTTCATACACCATGGGCGCCAACCATGGGCGCCAACCACCCTCTCCTCGCCCGAAATCGCTCTGGGCAAATATTGGCGAGATGCGAGATTACCGTCCTATCCCCAACCGATGAGACGTCCAAATTTTAAATGGGGGCTAAGTTCATAACTTTCCCATATTTCAGACAGGCACGTCCCAAAAACATGGTTCCCCGTACCTCTCCCTCCATTTTCCCATTCATACACCGTCCGTGCTAGAACACCCCATCCCCACACCAGCCTCCGTCCGCCACCCCATCCATCGCCGCCGTCCTCCACCACATCCATCGCCACCATCCTCCACCATGCCGGAGCGCCTACCAAGACCGCGTCGTCCACTGCTAGAGATGGACATTTCTCATCCACGGGGATGGACCAATAGCCTTGCATCGCGTCCTCTCGCTTCATCGGTGTCGTCGTCCTCTTTGCCGGGGCCGCTCACACCACCTTATCTTCCACCGCAACGGGACTTATCCCCCGATGCACCCGTCTACCGTCGCAGATCTGCTTCAACGCCACTGACAGCCATCGCACCCCCGATGCCTACACGGCGCCGCAAGAGAGGTGGTACTTCATATCTCCTCAACTTTTTAATCTCAACTAGAAAATAGATCTTAACTTGGTTACTCTACTTTCTTTTCAGCTCTTAGAATTTAGTTCTTAGTTCGAAGCAAACAATGGATGCTAAATATCATTTCTCCGGTTTGCAGCTTCAAATCTGCCATGGCACAGCCATAATACGGTTTAATTGATCATGCTTAGGGTTTAATTGATCATGTTGGTTCCGTGGTGGTTTCTTTAATAGAAATCGGAGGGAAAACCCTCTTTTGCTAAAAAAAACTATGCTTAGAGTTTCCCCCTTTTATGATCACTATACGATCAGAATACGTGCTTCGTGTCATAATAACACTGCTCCACGCATCAGGCTAAACAAGCTTAGATGTTCAAATACGGATCTGATATTATGAAAACAGAGTTGTTTAATTGGTCAAGTAAATGTTCCTAAATTAGTTTCAAAAATGCATGTTCACCGCTCGAGTGTGTATCTCTACAGGGTGCCCAAGGTGGGCCGGCCCACCCTGGGATTTTGGGTCATCCCAGGCCCCGATTCCCCTCTGTTCTGCTGCGCGCTTCCGATCTCTACTCGCCCCCAGCCGCCTGCCTCGCCGGCGACTTGCCGTCCCCAGACGGCATGACTCTAGGAGGAGACACCGGACTAACAGGAGGCCAGGAGTTGCTCGCCCAACAGCGTCACCGCTGCCCGGGCGCGCCGCCGTGCCTACCTTCCCAGTCCGTTCAGGGCTCAGGCGTGCAGCACCCACCAAGCCAACCCGATTTATCCTGAGATACGTCCTCAACACTCAGCAGCCACTCCTCATCACCCATTTTCTAATTGATTCATTACTCATTAGGCAAGACTGTCATTAGGGTTTGTTGTGTGCTCAGTGCTACCTACACTTAATGGTTCAGATGTATTTCGGTAATTTTAGTACCTCTAAAGTTCACAGGGTTTTCAAAATTCCGGCCCTCGGAACAGAAACTAGTCATTTTGGATTGTTGGTCGTAGTGACATTGACCCAGATTACTACTGCAAGCCAGGTTTGTTGACAATTTTACTTGTCTTTCTTACTCATTCGATATAATATCCAATTATTCACGTCGATTAGTTGCAAACAATAAGTGCTAGACAAACTTCTTCATTCAGATTTTGGACGGTCTCTTACTGCAGTTACAATTCTGCATACTTGTCCTAATAAGCTCACAAGTAAATGATTGATTCACTACATCTATGCTTGCATTGTCATATTTGTTGTCAATATTCTTTTAGGGTGGACACCCTGTTTCTAAATATTGGAACCGTAGACCTGAGTGAATAGTATTTCTCTATGTGATCTCTTCCATCATGTGTGGGTAACGAACACTGCATTGTATAGAAAGAAAGTGTCATTTCCAGCTTTTACATAGGTTTCGATCTTTTACATGGAATACAATCTGGCTACTTGCTTTGTGTCGCACTACCAACACTCCACCCTTGAAGCTAAACATTACGCCACTCATAATTGCTTAGTTTATTTGTTCAAATACGAATTTCATATGATTCTAATGTTCCTACTTCAGTTTTGAAATGTGTGCCTGCCTGTTATAGAGACATAAGGGGTTTGTATTTCTGTGTGTGGTCTGGTCAGCACGGTTGGGGAGGTGAACTTTGCATATGCAGGGGTTTATAGGGAGACACTCTCCGAGTTGAATCCGCAATGCATTCCATAGATAATCTGACTACTTTTTATGTTTTCATGAATCTCAGATTCTGAATAGCATCATAATGATTATGAGCTTGCGCGCATGAAAAGAATAAAGCAGAACAATGCCATGGATGTCAAACTTGGCATTAAGGGACTGAAATCAAGTCTGGATGCAATGCAATGCAAACGCTCTCCACCTACAGATTCATGCTCAGAATATGATCCTAACAGTGATTCTGAGCTAGAGGGAGACCTAAGTCAATGTAGCTCCCTACTGGAGGAGTCAGAGGAAGATGCCCTATCTTATTCACCCATGAAGGTACTTGCTCTAACTTTCCAAGGTTACATTGCTCGCACATATCTTGCAACTGATGCTTTGCATTGCTTCTACTTTGTTGAACTGCCATTAGCTTAGTTTACACATCATGTATGTGAATACGCCCTGCCTATCCATTTTTAGTACATATTCCATCTGTCATCATACCATATTTATCCATTCAAATGTTGTTCTTGTGTATCAGACGTTCAAAAGGAAGAGGGCGATTGCTGATCGTGGAGGAGCACAAGCAAAGTATTTGGAAAAGGTAGTGGCACCTAATAAATCAAATAGCCCATTAGGTGTAGTTGCAATATCACCTGACCCACAAAATACCCCAACTCTAGCAGACTCTAGCCCTACTACATTGGTCATTTCTGATGCCCCAACTCAGCAGACCCCAACTGCAGCAAATACGACACAAAACCCCCATTCCAGCAAAGAGTACACCAAATCCAGTTGCCAAATACCTTTTCGAACCAGAGAGAGCCCCAATTGCAGCAAATAGGACCCCTGTTCCATTTCTTCCCAGTTTAGAAGACGAAGCTTATGTTGTTGTCAGGAACTTTGTGCGCATCTTTCCTTCAAGGAAAGATTATACCGCAGACACAGAACAATTTCCAGTCTTCCTCCGCAACTTACGCGTAAGTAATGTACTAATGTTATTCATGGTCATTACTGCATATGTTTCTGCTGACAGAAGTCACAAGATTTCATTCTTTTAAATAGGCGAGGAGAAAACTGGATTGTGATGACGAGCAAGAGTTGGTTGCGCTTTTCAAGCACTCGTTGATGAAGTATCGTACCTACCTGAGGCAAGCGCACTTTGATGGCAAGCCTCTGAACCAAATTTCTGTAAAGTCTCCGGTGCTACATTTATCCAACAGTGACTGGAATAATCTTGTTACACATTGGTCTCGGCTGCAGCGTAAGGTACTGTCTATGATATCACATCACAATTTGAACTACATTTATGCATTTGCCTTAATGTCTCACTTGTACGAAAACTGTTAGCAGAAGAACATTCGTTCTCAAGGGACCATAGAATCTCGCAACTATACTTCACACTGCATAGCTCTCATGAGTACCTCTTGCCCTGTATAACCATACTTACTTTCATAGCTGTTTGATTATGTAGCATCACTGCACATGTTAGCCTCGTAATCGCCCATTTGGTGGACATTATAAGATCCGTATGGACTCTTACACAAATTTAGAATCAACCCAATGCTTTTGAAGAGGTTTAGCTCTGCAGTCCTCTTGTAAGGACTGAACGTGGTCTATCACTGTACTTACATTAACAGCTACTCCCTCCGTCCCATAATATAAGAACGTTTTGTACAGTACACCACTGTTCAAAACACTCTTGTATTATGGGAATAGGGATTGGTTCATTTTGTAGCATTCTGCATCTTATGTCCCTCGCCCACCATTTACTAAAAAAGATCAGATCTATATTTAATCTTACCAACAAGTAGAATACACAGACAATGCCAGTGCAGAAGTGTAGCCCATTGCTCTTGTCAGTACATTTTGTCCTGTAACGCTTGTACTTCTAGGGATTGGTAGTTGATTATGTAGCATCAATCTAAATCTTATCTTCATTATCCTCTATCCCTTCCAGTATTATCATATCTATAATTACTCTCTACAAAATGTAGAGTACAGGCAATGCTTATGAAGAAGATTCTGTGCTGAAATTCTTGAGTTATACTTCCCTTGACATGGAGAAGCGCATTATAAAGCCGGTGCTAACTATTAATGTAAGTCAGTCCTTCTAAAGCCTTTATCCTCAACTGTTGTTTAATTTGCTCATACTCCCTATCGTTTACTGCTGTTTAGTTTGTTGTTTCTACCAAAATACCGTAAGTTCTAAGTTTTACTTGTAAAACCAAATTTCTTATTCATACCATGCACATTACTTAATACTCCCTGAGGGAGTCCTGGACTAGGGGGTGTCCGGATAGCCGAACTACCATCATCGGCCGGACTCCAAGACTATGAAGATACAAGATTGAAGACCTTGTCCCGTGTCCGGATGGGACTTTCCTTGGCGTGGAAGGCAAGCTTGGCAATACGAATATGAAGATCTCCTACCATTGTAACCGACTTTGTGTAACCCTAGCCCTCTCCGGTGTCTATATAAACCGGAGGGTTTTAGTCCGTAGGACGAACAACAATCATACCATAGGCTAGCTTCTAGGGTTTAGCCTCCTTGATCTCGTGGTAGATCTACTCTTGTACTACCCATATCATCAATATTAATCAAGCAGGAGTAGGGTTTTACCTCCACCGAGAGGGCCCGAACCTGGGTAAAAACATCATGTCCCTTGTCTCCTGTTACCATCCGCCTAGACGCACAGTTCGGGACCCCCTACCCGAGATCCGCCGGTTTTGACACCGACATTGGTGCTTTCATTGAGAGTTCCTCTGTGTCGTCGCCCATAGGCCCGATGGCTCCTTCGATCATCAATAACGACGCGGTCCAGGGTGAGACTTTTCTCCCCGGACAGATCTTTGTATTAGGCGGCTTTGCACTGCGGGCCAATTCGCTTGGCCATCTGGAGCAGATCGAAAGCTACGCCCCTGGCCATCAGGTCAGATTTGGAAGTTCGAGCTATACGGCAGACATCCGCGGAGACTTGATCTTTGACGGATTCGAGCCACAGCCGAGCACGCCACTCTGTCGCGATGGGCATGATTTAGCTCTGCTACCGGACAATGCCCTGGAGGCCGCACAAGAGTCCGCTCAGACCCTTAACTCGGAGCCGACTGCGCCGATCGAGGATGGGTGGCTAGACACCGCCTCGGGGGCTGCTACCTCTACGGCGATGGAGCCGAATACCGACCCTGTCCCTTGTGAAGCTCGTGACTCCAAGGTGCCGGACTCTTCTCCGGACCCAGAACCTGTAGCGACCCGACCCGAATGGATCAAGTCTCTGTGCTTAAGTGTCATCCCTGGATCGGTATGCTGACACACACAGTACTCGAGGATTTATAACAGAGGTAAATCACATGTATAAATAACGTAAATACTATTACCTCAATCCAAATAGCGGAAGTAACAAGGTTGTGGATTCCCATCAACACCAACGGCAAAGTTGAGTGTAGAAATCGTAACCCTAACGTATCACTTACTCGTCGTAAGATCCTGCAACATGAGACGTTGCAGCCACAAGGGGTCAGTACATTGAATGTACTGGCAAATTCACACCATTGGATAATGATGAATAAAGGCTATCACTACATGCATATTTGGCTGGTGGAAAAGCTCTATGGTTATAGTTTTTGCGAAAAGCCAATTTTTCCCTACTACAAAGGAATATATTTTATTTAACTACAAAGTTGGTTGATAAAATATTGAGAAGGTAAACCCCCTCTCAACCCCAATTAAAAGTAATCATCCCAGCAATATTAGTTAAGAGTGATGGGATACATATGAATACTCAGGTACTAGATACTCAGAATTGTCCATAACCGGGGACACGGCTAACCATGATTAGATTGTACACTCTGCAGAGGTTTGCGCACTTTTCCCCACAAGACTCGATCACCTCCGTTGGATTTCTCGCACTACATGGTGTTTGAGAAACGGATGACCGAGACATAGTCTTTTAAAAACATTAACTCTCTACTCCGGGTAGACCATACCAAACCTACAAAACCCACTACCTGCTGATCTACCTGTTCAAGAGCTTCACGTAACTTACTCAACTATGCTAGAGCCCATAATAGCTTGTGGCTGCACACGGAAGTTTCTAGCATGAATAATCTCAGTTCCCTTTGAGCCTGGGTGGCGGTCCATAGGAAAATCACACGGTAACCCCGGGATTTCCAAAAAAACAGGCAATCACTGGATACCCCAGGTGCCTCAATCCACCCAGATGTGTATTAAAGTTGCCACCTTAAGTTGAACCATTAAGTAAACAATCTCACATCTGTCATGGAATACACTCAAACCCAATCCACGTCTACGAGCATAGCATGGCAATATAAGCATAACATAGAAGTAACTCCCAAGGTTTGAATGCAGGACAATAGGTTCCTACCTCATCAACTACTTCCCAATACCCACATGTTATCAAACCTACTCATGCAATGTTTGAGGGTGAAACTAATGCATAAAAGCTGGGTATGAAAGGGATATGACCAAAGTGTGAACTTGCCTGCAATGTTGATGAAGATGATTCACACTCATAACTCTTGATAGTTCTACTCGTCACACTCCGTTCAATCTATCGTAAGCAAGCAATAGTAACCACACATAAGCAATCACTCAAAAGATCGGGAAGAACGAAGAAAATAATTCGGAAAACATCAAAACCAAGCAAATAACTCTTGCAACATAAATCAATTCCTAACAGTACCAAAATTATGTGAATTTGGCCTTATCAGAAAGTTTAGGTCAAGAGCTTTAATTTGCAAAAAGAATCAACTCAAACAGAGTTATAAAACTCAAGTTACAATCAAACGTAGTTCAAATACTAATCTGTTTGAATTCAAACTTTAAACTTTCAAAAATATGATTGAGTTGGATTACTGGATAGAGGAGATCGTAACGAAGAAGCCCTTAGATCATTTGGGACTTTCGAATTGGAAAGAATTCTGACCCCCAGATTTTCTCATAGATAAATGTACGAAACAAATCCAATAAGAAAAAAAAACGGAATTTTTACTCCTCGCGTCCAGGATTCCGTCCTGGGTCATTAGATAAGAATCCAAAGATAAAGAGTGAAACAAAGAATATCACTACTGTATAAACAAAAAGTTTGAGAGTAAGCATTACATAATCTCCAAGATTTGTTTTTAAGGAATAGATTATCAGTTTTTCCTTACCACACAGATCCACTAGGATGGTTTTTTTTATACCTAAAAATGCAAAAATGAATTCTTGAAAAAAATTGCAAGAATTCATTTATAATAAGCACTCTTATCAATAGCAAAAATAGGGTTAGGTGGTTAGGTATTGTGTAGGTACCTGCTCAACCTAGGTGCAGGGGAGTAGAAAGGCTGATCCAAATTTGGCTAAAAGAATTCTAGGTCTAACGTATAAATACAGAGAACGAATAAATATACCTTAAAGACAACTTCGGAGAGAGAAGACAATTTCCAGAAGTCGCGCCGGAGAGGAGAAAAATATTTTTCTTAAATGAATCTAGTCAAACCAAAATATTGATTTGACCCGAATCGGATGATTTTTGGAGGCTCTATGGGTCTATATTTATAGGTGGAAAAGAGGTTTAAGGGTTAAAGGCTAGGCAATGTGGGACTAAACATAGACGTAATTAAACGAAACAGAGAAGAAAAAGGCTAACGCCTCGCACGGCCCTAAAGCCCATCGGCCGGCCGCGAGCATACGTGCTGTTTTTTTTAACAAAAATCAGCCTAAGTAAAGAAAAAAAGGCTGGTTGGGCCTGGCCTATTTAAGAGAGAAAAAAAAACAATGGGGCGCCAGAAGCTACTATACTGCGCATGTAGGCGATAAATAAATATGGGCCGCACGTACAGTTTTTTTAAAATAGAAACAGAAGGAAAACTGGATAAAGAAAATAAAGTAAAACTTAATATAGGCATATTATATATCAAAATTTTCAGAAACAGATTTCCTACAAGCTGAACATTTTTATAGAGTCAAATAAGATACACACAAATTTAAATAAAACAAAGATTGCTTCTACTCTAGTAAAATCCAGTAAATATCATTTTAAAAATACCAAAATTAATTCAAATTTACTTCTCTCCAATTTTCTGATGTAGGGAATCATGTTACCCTAATTTATGTACATTTTATTTTTGGAGAAAAATAATTTGTATAAAACTCAAATAACTCCAAATTGAAAAATAAATTCAAAAGAATTTTGAATTTAATTCTTTGAAACTCCCAACTCATATTTCATATGTTTTGAAGAAGTCATTTTATCTTCGCTCGTGAAAATCATTGAGTTGCATAAAGTTCCTAGGTTGGAAATATTTTCCAAATGAAATTCAAATATTTTCAACACCCCTTGTCATTTAAATAAATGGAAGAAGTCATGTCTTCTTCTCTCCAGGGTTTTGTGATGAAAAGAATTTGAATTCATGAAGATCATAAAAGCAAAAATGAAAGTTTGGGAAAGTCCTTTTATTCCCTCTCATTTTAAACTTTCAAAAGTTTCGAATTCGCTCACTTTCAGTCAATCAATCAAACAATCAACCAAAACTATCTATTTGTTTATAACATTCCAAAATTTATAATTTTGGGATGTTACAAACCTACCACCCTTAAAATGAATCTCGTCCTCGAGATTCTGAGAGGCTAGCAAGAAATAGGTTAGGTTCGGGGGTCTTCTCAAAATCCATCGATCGTCTTCGGGCTGTGGGGTGCTACCACCCTTAAAAACATGGTTACGGTCCCATCAATACTCATATACTCCATCCTTATTCTTGACGGTGTCGGTCTTCTCAGATCTCGGGAAAAATTCCTTCTCTGGGCTCTTCCGGTAGTGGCATAACTTTTCGTCAATACTTATGTCCTTTCATCTTGGTACGGTTATTCCGAGACTGGGTCTTCTTAACTGACGGGTCTGGCGCCAATACTAAACAACTATCAATATCTCCTGGTGGTCAACAACTTATGGTTTCTCCTGCAGGAAACGGGTCTGGGTTGAATCTCACCGTATGGCCTACGGTTGGCAAAAGTTGCCTTGTACAAGGGGAAAAATTCCTATACCATTCTAAGGTTTAAACAGGGTTTTGATCGTCGTCTCTTTACTATAGGTAAGTCACTCAGATTTACCATCCCATATAGCAAGGCGAACAATAAGAGTAAGTCGGTATGGTGATCAATCCATCCCACACCCAAATCATTACCTTGTACATGGTTTAGTGAATCTCGCATTCTAACACTCGATCATCCTCACAAGCATTGCAGAATTTCTCTTGTCGATGAACCAAGTTCAGATAAATCCATTGATTCTGCAAGCCAAACAAACATCTATCGTTCCTTAGCAACTCTCAGGTTTTGCGTTACTCCTATAAATTCGTCTGTGGGTAAGGTCATAATCTCTTCCAGGGTTTTTCCTTCAGCAAGTGTGTGCTTGCTTCTTGGCAGGTCCTGGGGCCTGCGGGTTATGGCCCATCTCATCACTTGTAAATCTTGAACTCATCGTCGGGGCAACTGATCTTTAATCCAACATCCAACTTCCAGCTTCCTAGCATACTTAAAATCCATCCAATTGTATTTTCTTCCTTTCTTCTATTGGCACCAAACTAGGACATGATTACTCAAACTCATCATGGAATTTCCATTGATCCATATTTCCAACATCATACCTTCTTTAATCCAATAGTAATTCATCTCTTCATCCTCGTGGGATATCCCACATACCGAGATAAAAACTTATACTTATGAAGTCCATACTCCACTTCGTGGGACATCATTATCCTTTCCAGGGTCAAGCGTCCTTACAAGGGAATATTGGCCATTTCTGCATGGCACTTCTTCAACTGGAATACGTGAAACACATCATGAAATCCTCACAGTCTTTTGGGTGACTCCAATTTGTTGGCCACTTCTCCCATATGCTCCAAAACTCGGTATGGTCCTACAAATCTCGGGGCTAACTTTCCCTTAACTTCAAATCGTTTAACTCCTCGCAGAGGGGGCACACGAAGACATGCTCTGTCTCCAATTTCATAGACTACCTCCTTGCGTTTTTTAGTCTGCATAACTCTTCTGCCAGGACTGAGCTACCTTCAGTCTATCTCGAAGCAACTAACATTCTCTTCTAAATCCTTGATCACATTTGATACAAACAACTGACGGTCTCCAACTTCATCCCACATCAACGGTGTTTGGCTCCTTCTCCCATACAAAGCTTCAAAAGGGGCCATCTTCAAACTAGCTTGGTAACTGTTGTTGTATGAGAACTCAGTGTAAGGTAGATTATCATCCCTACTAGATCCATAATTTAGCGCACAAGCTCTCAACATGTCCTCCAGAATCTGATTGACTCTCTCGGTCTATCCATCTGTCTGCGGATGAAAGGCTCTACTGAACTCTAGCCTAGTACCCAAAGTCTGGTGCAGCTGATTCCAAAACATTGAGGTAAACTGTGTTCCTCTATCTGATACGATGGTCCTTGGAACTCCATGCAGACATACGATTCTGGTCAAATATATCTTGGCCAACTTCGCACTTGTGTAGGTGGTTTTCACTGGGATAAAGTGAGCCACTTTGGTCAAGAGAATCAACTACTACCCAGATAGAGTCATGTCCTATTTAGCTTCTGGGAAATCCGGTAATGAAATCCATGCCAAGCTTATCCCACTTCCATTCGGGTATCGGCATAGGCTGTATTTATCCTGCTGGCTTCTGATGCTCTGCTTTCACTCTCTCTGGCATACATCACCTACGACTACATACTCCGCAATATCCTTCTTCATACCAATCCACCAAAAATGCTCCTTCAAATCCAAATACATCTTGGTGTTTCCAGGGCAAATCGAGTATGGTGAGTCATGAGCCTCCTGAAGTATTAACTTCCTGATCTTTGCATTATTGGGCACATATACACGGCCTCGAACCATAAGGTGTCGTGCTCATCCTTACGAAAACCTTTGGCCTTTCCTTTGATCATCCTCTCTTTTACCTCAGCAATCTCTTTGTCATCCTTCTGAGCTTCACAGATCTTTCCTAACAATGTACACTGAACGTCCATTGCTGCAACAAAACCTTTGGGAACAATCTCCAACCGAAGTTCCCTGAGATCCTCCGCTAACTCCTTAGGTAATCCTCCGATTATGAGGGTATTTGTCCTTGTTTTCTTTATGGTTGTGTCCTATTTCTCCACAAAGCTTGTATGCACAAGGTTTCTTCATATCCTTTCCATAAGGCCTCAATTTTTGGGACACAAGCCAAGACTTTAACAAAGTCCACTTAAATTCCTTCCAAGTGGTTACTCCTTGCCATCCATTGATGGTTTGATACATCTTCTACCAGGTAGTGGCACCTTTTTCAAGGCACTCAAGAGCATGTTGGGTCATATCCTTTCTGGCTATAGGGTTATTCTCCATGTTTTGAATCCATCGGTCCGTCTCCAATTGACTCATCGGTCCAGAAAATATAAGCTCATCTCCATTCATCCTCTATGGGGTCCATGGGTTTGGGGTGGGATAAGAGAGATAGAGAGGGATACACACAATACGAACAATGGTTTTTGAAAAGACAGATTTTATTGTGGCTGTCGGAAAAACATAGCTCACAAACGTCGCATCTAACGTAGGTACATAACAGGGGTTTGGTCATCTAAAGGTCAATAAATCTTTAAAGTCATCAAACTCTTCAAGTCTCTTTCATGCCTCCAATGGCTCCTTCCCGTCGTGCTTGTCCTTCTTAAGTCCTTTTGCCAGTTCATCTCTATTGACGCAAAGTCTCTCGTGGCGTCTTTCCATATTTCTGTAGTTACGTTCCAACTTCTGGATTTCAACATCCTAGGCATGAACCATGGTACTACTGTCCTTCAGTTCCTGACGAATCTCCGGTATCTCGAGGTTTTGCTCCTCCAGCTTGGCTACTTTCAATTTCTGGTCCCGAGTTCTTCTCAAAATACTTCCTTGTCAAAATACGGCTTCCTGAAGGTTCATCTTTAAGCTTCTTAATGTAACACTCCAGATCCTGGTGATACTCCAGCTAAGGTTAAACCTGCATCCTTTGCTAACAGATGATCCATCAGCCTTCTACCATCCAATCCTTCCATGCATATGCATGCTTAACTCCGCACGGTGACAATAGCATAAGAGAGTGATAATATCTTGGATATCCATATTTCTGCCCTGGTCATTGACAAGAACTTTTATTCCATAGTTGATATCTCCTGCCTTAGGGTTTTCTTGACAAAACTTTGAGTTCTAATGCTCCATGTCCAGGTCTTTCTCCGATACACCTTGATCTCGGGTATTGACAGCTTCCTTAGTCTGCCAAGTTCCATAAGGGTAGCCTTCCTAGGTCATAAAAAATCTGGGAATTCTTCAGAACCTTCAAATTCTCCTAGTCTTCAGAGTCTTCAACAGTTGTAGTTTCCATTATCATAATGTATGGTAAAATCCACTTCATTCCGAATGGTCTTAGTTGTCTGATATCTGGTACTTCTTCGAGTGGTCTCATCAGTCGAATCTTCGAGTGGTCAAAAGGGGAAAAGGGTATAGTCTCACTAAAAGGAATTTTTGAAAAAGCTCAGAAGAGAAGAGAGGTAAAAGATCCTCTTGAAAATGAAGTTGTAGAGAAAATCTTTCCTATGGGCTTGCCAGTTTCTAGGGTCACGTCCTACAGTCAACATGTGCTCTGATACCATCTTGTAGCGACCCGACCCGAATGGATCAAGTCTCTGTGCTTAAGTGTCATCCCTGGATTGGTATGCTGACACACACAGTACTCGAGGATTTATAACAGAGGTAAATCACATGTATAAATAACGTAAATACTATTACCTCAATCCAAATAGCGGAAGTAACAAGGTTGTGGATTCCCATCAACACCAACGGCAAAGTTGAGTGTAGAAATCGTAACCCTAACGTATCACTTACTCGTCGTAAGATCCTGCAACATGAGACGTTGCAGCCACAAGGGGTCAGTACATTGAATGTACTGGAAAATTCACACCATAGGATAATGATGAATAAAGGCTATCACTACATGCATATTTGGCTGGTGGAAAAGCTCTATGGTTATAGTTTTTGCGAAAAGCCAATTTTTCCCTACTACAAAGGAATATATTTTATTTAACTACAAAGTTGGTTGATAAAATATTGAGAAGGTAAACCCCCTCTCAACCCCAATTAAAAGTAATCATCCCAGCAATATTAGTTAAGAGTGATGGGATACATATGAATACTCAGGTACTAGATACTCAGAATTGTCCATAATTGGGGACACGGCTAACCATGATTAGATTGTACACTCTGCAGAGGTTTGCGCACTTTTCCCCACAAGACTCGATCGCCTCCGTTGGATTTCTCGCACTACATGGTGTTTGAGAAACGGATGACCGAGACACAGTCTTTCAGAAACATGAATTCTCTACTCCAGGTAGACCATACCAAACCTACAAAACCCACTACCTGCTGATCTACCTGTTCAAGAGCTTCACGTAACTTACTCAACTATGCTAAAGCCCATAATAGCTTGTGGCTGCACACGGAAGTTTCTAGCATGAATAATCTCAGTTCCCTTTGAGCCTGGGTGGCGGTCCATAGGAAAATCACACGGTAACCCCGGGATTTCCAAAAAAAACAGGCAATCACTGGATACCTCAGGTGCCTCAATCCACCCAGATGTGTATTAAAGTTGCCACCTTAAGTTGAACCATTAAGTAAACAATCTCACATCTGTCATGGAATACACTCAAACCCAATCCACGTCTACGAGCATAGCATGGCAATATAAGCATAACGTAGAAGTAACTCCCAAGGTTTGAATGCAGGACAATAGGTTCCAACCTCATCAACTACTTCCCAATACCCACATGTTATCAAACCTACTCATGCAATGTTTGAGGGTGCAACTAATGCATAAAATCTGGGTATGAAAGGGATATGATCAAAGTGTGAACTTGCCTGCAATGTTGATGAAGATGATTCGCACTCATAACTCTTGATAGTTCTACTCGTCACACTCCGTTCAATCTATCGTAAACAAGCAATAGTAACCACACATAAGCAATCACTCAAAAGATTGGGAAGAACGAAGAAAACAATTCGGAAAACATCAAAACCAAGCAAATAACTCTTGCAACATAAATCAATTCATAACAGTACCAAAATTATGTGAATTTGGCCTTATCAGAAAGTTTAGGTCAAGAGCTTTAATTTGCAAAAAGAACCAACTCAAACAGAATTTTAAAACTCAAGTTACAATCAAACGTAGTTCAAAGACTAATCTGTTTGAATTCAAATTTTAAATTTTCAAAAATATGATTGAGTTGGATTACTGGATAGAGGAGATCGTAACGAAGAAGTGGGCGTTGTTTTCATCTAATTTGGATGAACGAGTAAAAAGTTATGCTATTTGAAAAATCAGGGCCAAGCTGTTTTACAAAAAAAAAATAGCTACGGCTAAAAGAATTCTAGGTCTAACATATAAATACAGAGAACGAATAAATATACCTTAAAGACAACTTCGGAGAGACAAGACAATTTTCAAAAGTCGCGCCGGAGAGGAGAAAAATATTTTTCTTAAAAGAATCTTGTCAAACCAAAATATTGATTTGACCCGAATCGGAAGATTTTTGGAGGCTCTATGGGTCTATATTTATAGGTGAAAAGGAGGTTTAAGGGTTAAAGGCTAGGCAATGTGGGACTAAACGTAGACGTAATTAAACGAAACAGAAAAGAAAAAGGCTAACGCCTCGCACGGGCCTAAAGCCCATCGGCCGGCCGCGAGCATACGTGTTGTTTTTTTTAACAAAAATCAGCCTAAGTAAAGAAAAAAAAAAGGCTGGTTGGGCCTGGCCTATTTAAGAGAGAAAAAAAACAATGGGGCGCCAGAAGCTACTATACTGCGCATGTAGGCGATAAATAAATATGGGCCGCACGTACAGTTTTTTCTAAATAGAAACAGAAGGAAAACTGGATAAAGAAAATAAAGTAAAACTTAATATAGGCATATTATATATCTAAATTTTTAGAAACAGATTTCCTACAAGCTGAACATTTTTATAGAGTCAAATAAGATATACACAAATTCAAATAAAACAAAGAGTGCTTCTACTCTAGTAAAATCCAGTAAAAATCATTTTAAAAATACCAAAATTAATTCAAATTTATTTCTCTCCAATTTTCTGATGTAGGGAATCATGTTACCCTAATTTCGGTGTATTTTATTTTTGGAGAAAAATAATTTGAATAAAACTCAAATAACTCCAAATTGAAAAATAAATTCAAAAGAATTTTGATTTTAATTCATTGAAACTCCCAACTCATATTTCATATGTTTTGAAGAAGTCATTTTATCTTCGCTCGTGAAAATCATTGAGTTGCATAAAGTTCCTAGGTTGGAAATATTTTCGAAATGAAATTCAAATATTTTCAACACCCCTTGTCATTTAAATAAATGGAAGAAGTCGTGTCATCTTCTCTCCAGGGTTTTGTGATGAAAAGAATTTGAATTCATGAAGATCATAAAAGCAAAAATGAAAGTTTGGGAAAGTCCTTTTATTCCCTCTCATTTTAAACTTTCAAAAGTTTCGAATTCGCTCACTTTCAGTCAATTAATCAAACAATCAATCAAAACTATCTATTTGTTTATAACATTCCAAAATTTAGAATTTTGGGATGTTACAGAACCATCCGCGCTCCTGCCAATTGAACCCGATTGGGCGCCGATCATGGAGTTCACCGCTGCGGACATCTTTCAGCACTCGCCTTTCGGTGACATCCTGAATTTGCTAAAGTGTCTCTCTTTATCAGGAGAGCCTTGGCCGGATTATGGTCAGGACGGTTGGGATGCGGACGACCAAGAAATTCAAAGCCCACCCACCACCCACTTCGTAGCCACTGTCGATGACTTAACCGACATGCTAGATTTCGACTTCGAAGATATCGACGGTATGGACGACGATGCCGGAGACGACCAAGAACCAGCGCCCACAGGGCACTGGAAAGCCACCTCAACTCACGATGTATATATGGTGGATACACCTAAAGGAAGCGATAACGAGGAACAACAGGACACTGCGATGGATAATTCCCCTGAAAAACAACTGAAACGGCGACGCAAGCGCCGCCCAAAGTCCCGCCTTGACAACGACAACACCCATACAGACCCAGCCATAGAGCGGGGCGAACCAGTGGACGACGAACATGCCCCCAAGCAACCATCCGAACAGGATGAATTGGATAAGCAACCCATCCCCGGCGAAAACAATAGTCCGGATGATCTCACGCCGGACACATCGTTGCAGTAGAAGAACCTCCACAAAAGGCTCGTCGCCATTGCACGAAGTCTGAAGAAGCAGAAGCGGAAGCTCAAAACAGCGGAAGACGTACTCGGAATGAGACGGAGCAAAGTACTCAAGACCGCAGACAAATACGGCGATAGTCGCCAAGCAAAGAGCTACCCGAAGCGCAAACTATTGCCCGAATTTGACGAGGAGGCCGTAGAGCCCCCACAATCAAAAAACAAAGAGGCCGCCCAGTCGGATAGACGACCACATGACAAATAAAGAGCGGCAAGCGGCGCCGCACAAAAGCCGGCACGTGATCCACATAAGGATCCCCGCAAAAAGGATGGCCCGGTCAGGTCCATCTATGGGCCAAGAAAGCAAGCTCCAGAAAGCAACACAACACGTCGAGTATTCGAAAATCACAGCACACCCAAGTACAGGGGCGCCGCACACCCCCTATGTTTCACCGATGAGGTGCTGGATCATGAATTTCCAGCGGGATTCAAGCCCGTAAATATAGAGGCATACGACGAAACAACAGACCCCGGAGTCTGGACTGAGGATTACATCCTGCACATACATATGGCTAGAGGAGATGACCTCCACGCCATAAAATACTTACCCCTCAAGCTCAAAGGGCCAGCCCGGCATTGGCTCAAAAGCCTCCCAGAAAATACCATTGGAAGTTAGGAAGAGCTCGAGGATGTGTTTCGGGCAAATTTTCAGGGGACTTATGTCCGCCCTCCGGATGCAGACGATTTAAGTCACATAACTCAACAGCCCGGAGAGTCAGCCCGCAAATTCTGGAACAGGTTCCTCACCAAAAAGAACCAAATAGTCGACTGTCCGGACGCCGAAGCCTTAGCAGCCTTCAAACATAATGTCCGAGACGAATGGCTCGCCAGACACCTCAGCCAGGAAAAGCCAAGAACAATGGCCGCACTAACAAGCCTCATGACCCGCTTTTGCGCGGGAGAGGACAGCTGGCTGGCAAGATGCAGTACCAGCGACCCAAGTACATCCGAGGTCAGGGATGGAAATGGGAATCCATGATGCAGAAAGGACCAGCGTCGGACTAAGGAAAATGGCCCAAAGAGCACGGCAGTCAAACGCCGGGTTCAAAAGCTCTCGGCAGAACAGCAAAACACTGCCTCTCAAGGACAACAGCGACGAGCTATCCAACCTAAACAAAATCTTGGACAAGATATGCCAAATCCACAGCACCTCCGGAAAGCCCGCAAACCATACCCACAGAGATTGTTGGGTCTTCAAACAGTCTGGTCGACTTAACGCCGAACACAAGGGGCTCGAAACACCAAGTGAGGACAATGACGAACTCCACAAGAAGAGCACCGGCAAACAAAGGAACTTCCCACAAGAGGTCAAAACAGTAAACTCACTTCATGTGACAACAGGCAAAAATAGAGCGGCGCCCACTAAAGTACGTGCTGCACGGTCCACCCCAGCGGAGTCCCGACACTGGATGTCAAAACCAATCACCTTCAACCATCAGGATTACTCCGGAAGTATCCGGAACGCAGGATGGACTACTCTGATATTGGATCCTATAATCGACGGACTACAATTTACACAAGTCCTAATGGACGGCGGTAGTGATCTAAACATACTATACCAGGATACAATCCGCATAATGGGGATAGACCCAACCAAAATACGCTGATGCCAGGTCCATATGCCCATTGTACGGGATCTCTACCACTAGAAGTTGTGTTCGGCTCATCCGACAACTCCCGTCGTGAAAAGTTAATCTTCCACATCGCCCCATTTAAAAGTAGCTATCAAGCACTATTGCGACGCGAAGCATTCGCCTGCTTTAATGCAATACCGCATTATGCATCTCTTACATTCAAAATGCCCGGTCCACGGGGCATCATTTCATTAAAGGGAAACTTCGAGTGTCCCTCGAATACGGAAGAACGTGAGACTGCCTTGATAGCCACACACTAATCCGGCTTTGTTTATTAAAGCCCCTAAACAGGTCATTCAGACCCCGGACACGGTTAGGCGAGTCCGGTATAAATAAACAAGGGGCTTACTAGCCGCGTACCCCTTTACAAGGGGCTCCACGCATGCACAAAAAGAGACAATAAAGCTCAATTTTATTCATTCTTTGAATCATACTCTATTTATTTTAAAATACATTTTTCGCACGAACTCTTTTTTCAACTAAGTTCTTCTCTTTTACAGATGAACGCCGTGCTACACCCGTCCAGGATATGGCACAACGGAGACACAGGCGCAGACGTGCAGCAGGGACCCGTTGCAAGGATTCTTTTCAGATTAAGACCCTGTGTAAACCTTTTTTACTGTCTCTTGTTGATACACATCCCTCGGTTTTTTGCTATAACCGAGGAGAAGGCTGGCGTTTTGGCATCGGCCGCGCCAGAAATTTTCGCGCGTACCTGGACACTAGGGGCTTAGGGCATTGTTCTGCCCGTTTCCATAAAGACCGAATACCTTAGGGAGTGTTCGGCGTCTCGAGTTAGGCCCTATATGCATCAGCTCCGAATCATGTCTTTGGTCAAATGTTGGGTTTGCCCGGCTCCTGTGTTTTGCTGCCTTACGTTCCGCTCTATCGGCTAACGCGGCACCAGGAGAACTACTGCGATTGTGCCCCGGTTCGCCCAGGTGAGCACCTCAGTAGAGAAAGCCGAAAACTGACTGTCAAGATATAACGAGAGACTGGTCAACCACTCGATCGACCACCAGAATGTTTAGAATTCCTCCGCTTTAACGAAGGACCGTTTCCCGGTCAGGCACATACGCGCCCTGAAATTCGGAGAGCGCAGTGCCCCTAGGGGCTATATAGTAGCCCCACCATCGAACTCCTATGGCTAAGTGAAAGTGATAAAGCATTATAGTCCGGTTGCCTAGTTTGCTACGCTATCACCTCCTTCACAAGACCAAGACGTTGGATTAAGTGTGAAAATGCGCCTTTTTTTGCAAACACCCCCACACTATGTGCGTGGGGGCTGAAGCCGAAGACTGCCATCTTTCAGGTTATATACACATATACGTCAACGGCTGCACAGGAGGTATTTTAACACTTGAACGCTCAAGTATAAAAAGCCGTTATGTTATATTTGAAACATGGTTTCACAAATCATACATGTCATTTGAACATAACGTTTTTCGAGCACTGCGACTCTATTAAACGAGCGCGCTGCAGGACTTCCTCAAAATAGTGCTCGGCTGGTAATCGGCTTCTGTCCGAATCCTGGGATGCAACATCGGTGGCCTCCATCTCTACCCAGTATGTTTTGACACGGGCAAGAGCCATCCGTGCACCCTCTATGCATGCCGACCGCTTCATCGCCTTGATATGCGGCACCGCATCAAGGAACTGCTGCACCAAGCCAAAATAACTCTTTGGCTCGGGCCTGTTCGGCCACAAATGAGCCATGACATCCTTCATGGAAAGTCCGGACAACCTATTGAGCTCAGCACGCTCGGCTAACCGATCGGTTAATGGAAGTGGACGCTCCCGACTACGGAATTGCGACCAAAAAAGCTCTTCCATTCCGTGATCCTTTTGGCCCCGGAAGTGTGCGACTACGTCTGCGGCACTCGCCGCCAAATTCAGATAAGCATCCTCCGCACCCCACAACTGGCCCAACTGAGCATACTTCGGATCCGTGAATTTCCTATGCAGCAGAAAAGGCTTTCCAGCCGCAATATCCCCGGCCTGACGTAGCTCCTCCTTTATAGCCCTCATCGCGGAGCGGGCATCCTTGGCTTCAGCGGTGGCCTTCTTCAGGTCCTCTTGCTCCGCTCGGTGTTCTCTTTCAAGAAACTTATAGCGGTCGGTAGCATCCTTCAACTTCCCGGCCGTCTCGGCCATTTCCTCCCTGCTTCGGCAGTGAGCAGCCTGTTCGGCTTTTAGCTCCTCGGCCGCCCTCAAAGCAGCCGCATCACTTTTTCTGGCTTGCTCCTTGACTCGGGCTAGCTCCGCTCGAAGGTTCTCCATAGCAGCGGCACCATCTGCATAAAGCATACATGTTGTAAGGCATGGGCGTCAAGCTCCCTTACCAGGTGTCCGCGGAGAAGTTGCATACCTTGCGACTTGTCAAGCCGCTTATTGACAAGCGCGATGTCCGCATCGGCCACGTCAAGTTGCTGCTTCAGTTCAGCAAATTGATCAGTCCGGCTGGCCACCGGACGCTCCGCAACCTATATAGGACAGGCAACATCTTACAACTGAAATTATGATCCTCGGCGCGCTGTCACTTTCGACAACGTACCGAGTCTCAGGGGCTACTATCTATACAGGGCGCATTCTATATGCAAAACTGTCAGAAGGTATATCATTTTCACATACCTCAAACCCCGTCAGTAAACTTCTGACGGCTTCATGCAATCCGCTCTCAGCGGATGAAATCCTTTCAATCACCGTACCCATTAACGCACGGTGATCTTCTGAGATAGACGCTCGCCCGAGCAGACCCTTCAGCTCCTCCGATCGTACACCAGTTGGTGCTGGACCTCCCGGTCCCGCCGGACTCAGGGAAACCCTCCGCGACGACACCTCAGGGTCGTCCGCCCCGCATGACGGTACGGAAGATGGAGGCGTTTCGCTCTCCATCTTCTCCGGACGAAGATCCCCCGAAGATGAGCTCTGCTGAGAAGGGCTGAGATCCGAACTACAAGTTAAAACTTCGGTTATCTTCAGAAATAAAAACAGGGATGTCCCTTATTACAAAACTCCCCTTTCTACTTACGGCTCGCTGGAGGGCTGATTCCCTTGGGGAAATAGTGCGGCCGGGGCTCCTCCTGGTGCAGGGCCCTCTGGTGAAGATTTCTTCCCCCGCTTTGAGGCCTTGGCCTCCAGATCTTCAGAAGCGGTCCTCTTCTCCCCCGGGAGGGAGGGATTCTCGATCCCCCCTCTCTTGAGAGCCTCCTTAGCGGAGGCGGTAGTTTTCCTGTTTTCCCCTTCGCCCTCTTCCGAAGGCGCAGCCTCCAGCATCCTGATTAACACAAGATCCGGCGTGGTCTCAGGGAGGGGGGCCGGACATCGTATCAGTTTTGCTTTTGCTATCCACTCATGTTCAAGGGATAGCTGGTTAAAGGGCAAGTTTATGATAAATGTATGGACGGCGTGTCCGGGCATAGGACTACTTACTTGAGTATCCGAGCGATTGCAGCTCAGGCCTGCGTCCTCGGTCAAGTCCTGACACATCTCTTGTGATCCGAAGAACAGTTTATACATCTCCATGGGCGTCGCCCCCATGAAGTGTTGGAGAGCTCGCGGTCCCTCCGGATTGAATTCCCACAGGCGGAGGGGGCGACGTTTGCAGGGCAGAAGGTGCCGAATCAGCATGACCTGCGCCACTACAACCAGATTGATCTCCCTCTCTTGGAGGTCTCGAATACGGCCCTGCAATAATGGCACGTCCTTGGACGGCCCCCAGTCAAGCCCTTTGTTGACCCATGACGCCAGCCGTTGTGGAGGGCCCGAGCGAAAGGCAGGCGGCGCCACCCATCTGGTGCCCCTGGGAGCGGTGATGTAGAACCACTCATGTTGCCACAAACCGAGCTCCTTTTGAAAAAAGCCCTCGGGCCACGGAGCGTCAGCTCTCTTGCTTATAACTGCCCCTCCGCACTCTGCCTGCCGCTCCTCGATCATCTTCGGCTCCACGTTGAAGGTCTTGAGCCACAATCCGAAGTGAGGAGTGGTGTGGAGGAAGGCTTCGCATACGACAATGAACAATGAGATGTGGAGGATGGACTCCGGATCCAAGTCATGGAATTCCAGCCCATAATAAAACATGAGCCCCCTCACGAAGGGGTCCATCGGGAAGCCTAAACCCCGACGGAAGTGAGACACGAACACCACGCTCTCACCAGGCTCGGGAGTGGGAATGACTTGCCCTTGGGCGGGATGCCTATGCGAAATTTCGCCGGTTAGATACCTGGCGTCTCTCAGCTTTAGCACATCTTCTTCCGTGACGGAAGAGGGCATCCACCGGCCCTGTAGGTCGGAACCGGGCATTGTCGAAGGTCCGAAGCGCCTGAATCTGGAGCCTTGGGTGTTGGAACTCGGGGCGAGGGGCGGATTCGATTGAAGATTGAAGAAAAGGAACATGCCTTGGTCTCGTTATAAAGGGGTTGAATACCAAGAGCCGTCCCCGTAACCGTTTGGGACTCGCCTTCGATGGAGGGGGCGTACCAACGGGCGCGGTTGGGTTACCCACGTCCGTATTGATGAGAATCCCGGATTAAGGGGACACGATCTCTGCTTTGACAAGACGTGCCAAGGAAACCGCTTCGCTAAACGCGCTGAGGTGGAACAATAAAACGATTCGAGTAAAGGCTTGGCCTGGTGTGACGTCATGCCGTGAAATACGTCAGCAGATTGAACTTGTGTGAATATTATTCTCTCTACGGTGGAATGTGGAATTTATTTTGCAGAGCCGGACACTATCTTGGTGTTCAAAATCTTCTACGAAATATTCGGAGGAGGAACCCGCCTTGCAATGCCGAAGACAATATGCCGCCAGACTCATCGTCATTGAATCCTGGTTCAGGGGCTACTGAGGGAGTCCTGGACTAGGGGGTGTCCGGATAGCCGAACTACCATCATCGGCCGGACTCCAAGACTATGAAGATACAAGATTGAAGACCTCGTCCCGTGTCCGGATGAGACTTTCCTTAGCGTGGAAGGCAAGCTTGGCAATACGGATATGAAGATCTCCTACCATTGTAACCGACTCTATGTAACCCTAGCCCTCTCCGGTGTCTATATAAACCGGAGGGTTTTAGTCCGTAGGACGAACAACAATCATACCATAGGCTAGCTTCTAGGGTTTAGCCTCCTTGATCTCGTGGTAGATCTACTCTTGTACTACCCATATCATCAATATTAATCAAGCAGGAGTAGGGTTTTACCTCCACCGAGAGGGCCCGAACCTGGGTAAAAACATCGTGTCCCTTGTCTCCTGTTACCATCCGCCTAGACGCACAGTTCGGGACCCCCTACCCGAGATCTTCCGGTTTTGACACCGACACTCCCTATATGTATGCTTGGTTTTGTGGATCTATAATCCAGTGTGTGGTGAAGCAGCCCACGTTTGCACCTTGTCATCTCCTGTTTTATCTTACTGATGTGGCTGATGATATGAACAACATGCCATGCATATTATCCAAAATAGATATAATGATTTTCTTTGCCCTTCATCTATGCTTGTTATGTTGACATGGTAATCCAGTAGTGTGGTGAAGCTCCCCGCATTATGAACAATGCCAAATTATGCTATTGATATTTTGAACTTACTCTTTATTTTCTAATTTGAAATTGGATAGAATTGACAGAATAGTTATCATCTTTGTTTATACACGTGCAAAACCTGCCATCTCTCTGCTTTGTTTCAGGGTGATATGCCTGATGGCATGCACAAGTCTGTTGAAGGCTGTGAGACAAACCCAACATATATTGCAGCAAAGAAGGCAAAACATCTTGAAGATAGCTAGACAACCCCAAAGTCTTGTCTTGATGCAGTGTTCAAGTTACTTGAGACTAACAGTCAAACAAGCTCACAGAATTCGTTGTCTGAATCAGTTCGACTTCTTCAGTCCCAAGTTCTAGCAGAAAGGCATTCTGCAACTCAACTTCGACTTGAAGTCCTATCTCTAAGAAAGATTGCGGAGAACACCAATGAGAACCTCATCGCTAAACAGCTACACCTGGAAGCTATGACCGACATGCTAGGCCGATCTCACAGCCTTGCTCAGCAGCTTGCGCAGCAGTTCCCCCGCAAGGATAACCTTTCTTGAACTGTCTTGGAAGTGGTCTCGGTTCAGTATTATTTTGTTATGCTGCAATGGTGCCCAGTTTTTGTAATCTGCTTCTTTGTTGCGCTTTATGATCACTGGTGGCGAACTTCGATGCCTAGTGGATGTAATATACCTTAAATCCTTTATTGTATAGTGTAGGTTTATTCTTAGTTACTATGCCGTAATTTCTTTATTGTGTAGAGTAGGTTTGTTCTTAATTCCTACTAGTTACTGCCATCATTCGCTATCTGAAAAAAAATCAGATGTAGTCGACCGGGCTGAAACATTCGATAACGGGCCACAATTGGCCGGCCTGCGTCTTTCTTGGGCCTGAATGATTGGGGCCTTCACACATTGCGCCAGGCCCAAACTTACGCCGGCCTATATTTTAGTTGGGCCTTTTGTCGACCCAGCGCTTAGTTCGGCCCAGGTAGCGTTGGGCCATTAACAGGCTGAATATTGTACTGGCCTGTTACGGTCGAGATGAAACCACGGGCCTTTAGCAGGCCAAAATGCATGTTGGGCCTTAGTTTTCACTAGTCGTCCACGGGCCTTCAGCAGGCCAAAATGTAGAACGGGCCGTCATGGGCCCAGTTAGCTCACGGGCCATTACCAGGCCAAAACATATCTCGGGCCTTAGTTGTCCCACTGATATCATGGGCCTTTAGGAGGCCGAAAGCTTAGTACATGCATCAACGTGCCTAATTACGCGACAGGCCTTTAACAGGCCCAAAGTCACGTTGGGCTTAACTGTTGCCACCTTTAGCACGGGCCGTTAGTGGGCCCGATGTCCCGTCGGGCCATATATGGCCCATGGGCAGCACGGGCCATTCCCAGGCCGAAAGTCACACCGGGCTGAAATGGGACCATGTCTACATCACGCCTCTAACAGGCCGAAAGTCACTGGGCTGTAGTTGGGCCCAAATATTCGGCGAACAATTAATGGGCCAGATCTGGCTTCGGGCCGCAAATGGGCCCAAATATTGGGCGAACAATTAACGGGCCAGATCTGGCTTCGGGCCGTAAATGGGCCCAAATATTGGGCGAACAATTAACGGGCCAGATCTGGTTTCGGGCTGTAAATGGGCCTTTATTGAGCAGGCCGTTATTGGGCTGGCCCACTAGTACCTAATTAAGTTCTACGGGTCTTTGACTGGGCCGGCCTTTTTAACCTATATGGGCCTCTGTTGGGCCCAGCCACGTGTCAACGTACAATAGGCATGTCTCCTCCAATGGACGGGCGACATCTGGCCCACTGACGAGCTGACAGGTGTTCCCTTCGGCCAATCAGAATTTTACACGTGGAAAATCCCCATTGGTCGGGGTTGTTAACGGGTTATCGGATCCAAAACCCGACCCGATAGCTTAACGGCGTTCCGTTACGGTGGATGCCACGTGTCGGTCACCCTTCACGAAAGTACTTCTGTGACACGCAATTTATCGTCATGGAAGTGGACACTTCCGTGATGATAATTTTGGTAATGTCATCGAACACTTCTACGACAGCACAGGTATGACTATCTCGATTCTGTCATAAATTTGTCATGGATGTACATGCATGACAAAAAACGCGACCTACTGTGACAAACACGTATCATCACGGAAGTGTGTTTTTTTTGTAGTGAACGTTCCTAGCCAAATCATCAAATTTAAGCAATTTCTCTTTAAGCAAAGCATTAAAATTCTTTTGTGAATTCATAAACTCTTTAACACTACTGAGGGAGTCCTGGACTAGGGGGTGTCCGGATAGCCGAACTACCATCATCGGCCGGACTCCAAGACTATGAAGATACAAGACTGAAGACCTCGTCCCGTGTCCGGATGGGACTTTCCTTGGCGTGGAAGGCAAGCTTGGCAATACAGATATGAAGATCTCCTACCATTGTAACCGACTCTGTGTAACCCTAGCCCTCTCCGGTGTCTATATAAACCGGAGGGTTTTAGTCCGTAGGACGAATAACAATCATACCATAGGCTAGCTTCTAGGGTTTAGCCTCCTTGATCTCGTGGTAGATCTACTCTTGTACTACCCATATCATCAATATTAATCAAGCAGGAGTAGGGTTTTACCTCCACCGAGAGGGCCCGAACCTGGGTAAAAACATCGAGTCTCTTGTCTCCTGTTACCATCCGCCTAGACGCACAGTTCGGGACCCCCTACCCAAGATCCGCCAGTTTTCGAGTCCCTAAAGACTTAAGCCGCTTAGAGCGAGGAACCGGCTTTGTCCGGACCAGGCGTGGATAGCGCCACGAATTCGGCCTTCCGAACACTAGGGGCTGCGCCGAAATTTAAAATTATAGCGGCAGCAACAACTAGCATGCAGCGGTGGCTAGCAAAAAGCAGCAGCGGGTAGCAGCATCAGTGCAGTAGCAAGCAGCGGCATTAGCAAAGAGCTGCACGGCATCAGCAGCGTGTAGCGGCAGCAGCGACGCAGCCGAACAGCAGCAACAACAGGGCAACAGCAGCGGCAATGCAGCAGCTTCAGGCGGCAATGGGAGCAGAGAGCAGCGGCAGCGTACGAGCGGACGAGGCGGGCGCGTGGGCGCTCGCGGGGAGCGCGGCCGGGGATGTCAGGGCGTGGTCCGGGCGCAACAGGGGCTCGCGGGCGAGCGCGTGTGGCGGGAGCGGAGCTCCGGTCAGGGCGCCCGTGTACGGGGATCGTCGGGGCTGTGCCACAGGCGCCCATTTGACGCGCGTCTGGTCGCGTTCAAATTTACGTGGGGAGCCGTGTCTAATGGTGGCGGTTACAACAGCTGGAGTGGCCGGAGTTGAGCACTCCGACGACGGCAAGGGGCGGCGGTTTTGGGCGAGCTTGGTTTAAACGGCGTGGAGCACCACAGGAGCTGCAAGTGGGCGCGTTGTCCTCGTGGGAGCTCCAGGAGCTCGAGACCAAGCACAGGTGCAAGCGACAGCAGCTGTGAGCTTTGCGACGACATGGCCGGCGGCGACGAGCTTCGGCCGCGACGGGAACGGTGGCTACGGACACGGATTCAAGAACTAGGGAGAGGGCTTTCGAGCGGGAGCTCACCGGGGAGCGCACGAAAGGCTCGGTGAGGGCCGGGAGCGCAGGACGACCACGGAGTCGACGGAGGTGCGCTAGTGGCCAAAGGTTGAAGAAGAGTTCGATCCGCTCGATGTAGTGGCCTCGGGCTCTAACGGTGGTGCGTATAAGACGTAGGGGACGAAGACGAACCTGCCGGACGCCAACAGACGATGACGAACCTGCCGGACGCCAACGGACGACAAACAGTGGCCGATGGCCACGTGTACGGCAACGGCGCGGCGACGGCTACGCTCAGGCGTCGAAGAAATCGAGGAGAGTGAGGCAAGGGGGAAAATGTGCGGGGGCTAGGGTTGACGATGGGGTGCCAGGGTCTTGTAGGGCGAGGCCTTAACCACCGGCGGAGCCGCGGGATGGTTGCCACCGCGGCCATGGCGCCGTGGATGGTGCCACGCCTCCCCCTGCCTCGATAGGTTGAAGGAGCTGCGGGTGGGCTGGGGCTGTTTTGCTAAATGGGCCAAGGGGCCAGTAGATTAGGTTTCTTTTCTTTTTATTAGTAGGTTTCCCTTTTTCTTTTCTGTTTGTATTTAGTTTAGGTACTAAATGATTTTAGTTCATTGTGCAAACTATCACATAAATTCTAGGTAATATTTTGGGCTATTCCAACAAGTTTCAAATATTTTTGTATAGTTACATATTTATTTAAATTAGATTGTTTAAATAAAAAGCTTATGAGTCAGTTTTAAAATGTTTAGGAGCACTTGTATAATTTGAAAAATGTTAATTCTTACATGAAAAATTAGCTAGTAATTATTTGCAACCCAGCCTACATTTTTATTTTACCTTTTGAAACTTTTTTAAATTTTCAAGTTGCATTCGAATTTGAATTTGAACGGGTTTTCAATAAGAGTCGATTTAGCTTAAAAAAAGGAGACTTGGCATCATTTGTCAGGGTTTACTATAGCTTAATTATTGGGGTGTTACAAATCTCCTCCACTACAAGAAATCTCGTCCCGAGATTTAAGAGGTGGAGCAAAGGGGGAAAGGCCTGGTTACGAAATTCTAACGAATCTTCTCGGTCTTGGTTGCTCTTCTTGAAGAGGTCGATCCATTACATTGATGTCTTCATTTCTCAGTTTCAGGGCATCATGATGAAGTCGTCATCCTTTCTTCGGGGGTTCCATCGTACTTATGAAAAAGAATAAGGGGTATCTTCGGGAACTGACCTCTACAGGTCGCTTATCTGGTAGATAACACCAGGGAAGGTGGCGACAAGTAACTCTCGAATTGATACTGAAGAAAATTCCGAGAGCAAAGTAAGAAGGTACGATGAGAAGTTTCGATCGGGCAGGCAATCGTTTGATGCCTAATCGGAAGGTGAAAGGGGTCTCAGAGCAACGATACAAATATTGCGTTTGATACTAGAGTGGATCATCTCTAGGAAGGTGGCTCCTGAACTATATACGAAGCCAAGCGTGAGGTATCGCTTTGGCAACAGGGGTGTACAGGAGAGTCGGGTTTCGATCATGTGGGACTATGGGTTATGGGCCCACCACATGGGTCAAAAAGTAGGAAGGACGGTGACATCTTGCACGCTCGTGATAGCAAGGCAGGTCGGAGGATAGCCTGCCAGTCATGTTGGCAACAACGTTGGTACCAAGGGCGAGGGACGAAGAGAACCATTTTCCTGCTCGCAGGAACGAGGCGGACCAATAGGCAAAGTTCTCTTCCATCCGTGGTTACCGAAATGTCATCAATAGTAGTAACAGGGTTATACTCGACAGGTTTGTACAACTGAGGTGTTGACATAAGCAGGAGAATATTACTGCTTAGATCATATAGGTCACAAGAAAGGTTAAACAAAACAATCGAAAGTAAAAGTGATTATCAGGTTTAAACAGAACAATGGAAAGGGAAATGTGTATACACACATATTTCAGCGGTATTGCGACCTCTTGAGCATGCGTTGGTTTTCCCTTGAAGAGGAAAGGGTGATGCGGCTAAGTAGCGTAAGTATTTCCCTCAGTTTTTGAGAACCAAGGTATCAATCCAGTAGGAGGCTACACTCAAATCCCTCGTACCTGCACAAACAAATAAGAACCTTGCAACCAGCGCGATAAAGGGGTTGTCAATCCCTTCATGGCCACTTGCAAAAGTGAGATCTGATAGAGATAATAAGATAAATATTTTTGATATTTTTATGATATAGATTGGAAAATATATATTGCAAAATAAAATAGACCGAAAACTTATATGATGGAAAATAGAACCGGGGGCCATAGGTTTCACTAGTATCTTCTCTCAAGATAGCATAAGTATTACGGTGGGTGAACAAATTACTGTCGAGCAATTGATAGAAAAGTGCATAATTATGAGAATATCTAGGCATGATCATGTATATAGGCATCACATCCGCGACAAGTAGATTGAAACGATTCTGCATCTACTACTATTACTCCACACATCGACCGCTATCCAACATGCATCTAGAGTATTAAGTTCATAAGAACTGAGTAACGCATTAGGCAAGATGACATGATGTAGAGGGATAAACTCAAGCAATATGATATAAACCCCGTCTTTTTATCCTCGATGGCAACAATACAATACATGCCTTGCTGCCCCTGCTATCACTGGGAAAGGACACCGCAAGATTGAACCCAAAGCTAAGCACTTCTCCCATTGCAAGAAAGATCAATCTAGTAGGCCAAACCAAACTGATAATTCGAATAGACTTGCAAAGATAACAAATCATACATAAAAGAATTCAGAGGAGATTCAAATATTGTTCATAGGTAATATTAATCATAAACCCATAATTCATCGGATGTCGACAAACACACGGCAAAAAGAATTACATCGAATAGATCTCCAAGAAGATCGAGGAGAACTTTGTATTGAGATCCAAAGAGAGAGAAGAAGCCATCTAGCTAATAACTATGGACCCGAAGGTCTGTGGTAAACTACTCACACTTCATCGGAGAGGCTATGGTGTTGATGTAGAAGCCCTCCGTGATTGATTCCCCCTCCGGCGGAGCGCCGGAAAAGGCCCCAGGATGGGATCTCACGGGTACAGAAGGTTGCGGCGGTGGAAATAGGGTTTTGTGGTGCTCTCGGATGTTTTCAGGGTATATGAGTATATATAGGCGAAAGAAATCAGTCAAGGGAGCCACAAGGGGCCCACGAGGGTTGGGGGCGCGCCTACCCTCCTGGGCGCGCCTCCCTGCCTCGTGGCCGCCTCGTTGCTTCCTTGACGTCCACTCCAAGTCTCCTGGATTGCGTTTGTCCCAAAAACGACTCTCCCAAAGGTTTCATTTCGTTTGGACTCCGTTTGATATTCCTTTTCCGCGAAACATTGAAATAGGCAAAAAAAACAGCAATTTGGACTGGGCCTCCGGTTAATAGGTTAGGTCGAAAAATAGTACAAAAGTGTATAATAAAGCCTATTAAACATCCAAACAGATAATATAATAGCATGGAACAATCAAAAATTATAGATACGTTGGAGACATATCAAGCACCCCAAGCTTAATTCCTGCTCGTCCTCGAGTAGGTAAATGATAAAAACAGAATTTTTGATGTGGAATGCTACCTAGCATAATTCTCAATGTAATTTTCTTTATTGTGGCATGAATGTTCAGATCCGAAAGATTCAAGGTAAAAGTTTAATATTGGCATAAGAGTAATAATACTTCAAGCATACTAACAAAGTAATTATGTCTTCTCAAAATAACATGGCCAAAGAAAGTTGCCATGCAACGGATGCACTAGAGCTTTAAGTGTATGAAAGCTCATCAAAAGAAACTATGTGGGTGTGCATCCAGCTTGCTTGCTCACGAAGACCTAGGGCAATTTGAGGAAACCCATCATTGGAGTATACAAGCCAAGTTCTATAATGAAAAATTCCCACTAGCATATGAAGGTGACAACATAGGAGACTCTCTATCATGAAGATCATAGTGCTACTTTGAAGCACTAGTGTGGTAAAAGGATAGTAACATTGTCCCTTCTCTCTTTTTCTCTCATCATTTTTTTTGTGGGCTTCTTTGGCCTTTTTTTATTTGGGCTTCTTTGGCCTCTTTTATTTTTCATAAAGTCCAGAGACTCATCCCAACTTGTGAGGGAATCATTGCTTCCATCATCCTTTCCTCACATGGGACAATGCTCTAATAATGAAGATCATCAAACTTTTATCTACTTACAACTTAAGAATCTTAGAACAAAATATGACTCTATGTGGATGCCTCCGGCGGTGTACCGGGATAATGAATCAAGAGTGACATGTATGAAAGAATTATAAATGGTGGCTTTGCCACAAATACGATGTCAACTACATGATCATGCAAAGCAATATGACAATGGTGGAGCGTGTCCTAATAAACGTAACGGTGGAAAGTTGCATGGCAATATATCTCGGAATGGCTATGGAAATGCCATAATAGGTAGGTATGGTGGCTGTTTTGAGGAAGGTATATGGTGGGTGTATGATATCGGTGAAAGTTACGCGGCACAAGAGAGGCTAACAATGGTGGAAGGGTGAGAGTGCGTATAATCCATGGACTCAACATTAGTCATGAAGAACTCATATACTTATTGCAAAAATCTACAAGTTATCAAACAAAGTACTACAAGCATGCTCCTAGGGGAAGGGTTGGTAGGAGTTAACCATCGCGCGATCCCGACCTCCACACATAAGGAAGACAATCAATAAATAAATCATGCTCCAACTTTATCACATAACGGTTCACCATACGTGCATGCTACGGGAATCACAAACTTTTAACACAAGTATTCCTCAAATTCACAACTACTCAACTAGCATGACTCTAATATTACCATCCTCATATCTCAAAACAATCATCAAGTATCAAACTTCTCATGGTATTCAATGCACTTTATATAATAGTTTTTATTATACCTATCTTGGATGCTCATCATATTAGGACTAAAATTTTAACCAAAGCAATTACCATGCTATTCTAAAGGAATCTCAAAATAATATAAGTGAAGCATGAGAGATCAATAATTTCTATAAAATAAAACCACCGTCGTGCTCTAAAAAGATATAAGTGAAGTACTAGAGCAAAATTATCTAGGTCAAAAGATATAAGTGAAGCACATAGAGCATTCTAGTAAATTTCGATTCATGTGTGTCTCTACCAAAAGGTGTGTACAGCAAGGATGATTGTGGTAAACGAAAAAGCAAAGACTCAAATCATACAAGACGCTCCAAGCAAAACACATATCATGTGGTGAATAAAAATATAGCATCAAGTAAAGTTACCGATGGACGAAGACGAAAGAGGGGATGCCTTCTGGTGCATCCCCAAGCTTAGGCTTTTGGTTATCCTTGAATTTTACCTTGGGGTCCCTTGGGAATCCCCAAGCTTAGGCTCTTACCACTCCTTATTCCATAATCCATCAAATCTTTAGCCAAAAACTTGAAAACTTCACAACACAAAAATCAACAGAAAATCTCAGGAGCTCCGTTAGCGAAATAAAACAGACCACCACTTTAAGATACTGTAATGAACTCATTATTTATTTACATTGGTGTTAAACCTACTGTATTCTAACTTCTCTATGGTTCATACCCCCGATACTAGCCATAGATTCATCAAAATAAGCAAACAACACACGGAAAACAGAATCTGTCAAAAACAGAATAGTCTGTAGTAATCTGTAACTTTCGAATACTTATGGAATCCCAAAAATTCTACCAAATAAGAAGTCATAGATAATTTGTTTATTAATCTTCTGCAAAAAGAATCAACTGAAAATCACGTTTTTGTGATTTATGAAAATGATTCTCGTGCGCGCAAAAGTTTCTGTTTTTCAGCAAGATCAAATTAACTATCACCCAAGAAGATCCTATAGGTTTTACTTGGCACAAACACTAATTAAAACATAAAACAACATATAACCAGAGGCTAGATGAATTATTTATTACTAAACAGGAACAAAAAGCAAAAAAAAACAAAAAAAAATTGGGTTGCCTCCCAACAAGCGCTATTGTTTAACGCCCCTAGCTAGGCATTGATAATTTAAATGATGCTCACATCAAAGACAAGAATAAAAGCACAAAAATAGCATCATAAAACACATGATAAACACATCTAAGTCTAACATACTTCCTATGCATAGGCATTTTATAAGCAAAAAAATTATCATAGCGAGCAAAAATTAGCATAGGCAAGGAAGAAGAAAGAGACGATAACAATCTCAACATGACGAAAGGTAATTTAGTAAGATAAAAATTTCTACAACCATATATTTCCTCTATCATAATAATTGCATGTAGGATCATAAACAAATTCAACAATATAGCTATCACACAAAATTTTCTCTTCATGATCCACATGCATGCAAAGTTGACACTCTTCCAGTGGGATTAACATTAACTAAAGACGCAACCTCTCCAAACCCACTTTTATCAAAAATACCATAAGGTTGAACATTCTCCAACTATGTGGGATCTAAAGTTGACACTCTTCCAAACCCACTTTCAATATTATTACCAACACTATTATCAATCTCATATTCATCATGGGGCTTAAATAAATTTTCAAGATCATAAGAAGAATCACCCCAATCATGATCATTGCAACAAGTAGTAGACATAGCAAAACTAGCATCCCCAAGCTTAGGGTTTTGCATATTATTAGCACAATTGACATCAAGAATATTATTGTAAAATCATTGCAATCATGCTTTTTATTCAAGGAGCTACCAAGTATGGGTGCAATAACAACGATCTCATGTTTAACATAAGAAACTATAGCAAATTCATCTTCATAAATATTGGCATCATGGCCACAAGAATAGCAAGCATCATGTTCATCAAGGGATATTTCAATCAAATCATCGGATTCATCATTATCTATAGATTCATGCATATCATTATTTTCTTCCAAAGCAACGGTCATTCTCTCAATTAATTCTTTGACATAGACATTATGAGCATAGTTTTCATAGCAATATTTAAGTATGTCAAAATTTTCAGATTCGTAAAGAGTAATATCATACTTTTCAATCAAAGAAGCAACTTCATGAGCACCCTTAAAAGCAACAAATTCTTCAATTTGTTTGATATCGTAGTAACTATAAACACCCTTTGCATAAGAAGATAAGATTTCATTATCATTAAACTCACATAGGTAGGGGAGGTCTTTTTTAGGGTTCTTAGAGCAACAAGTAAAATCATAAATTTCACAAAGATTCCAAGCATAACACAACAATCTATTTATTTGATCCCATAAGAGTCTCCCTTTTTCAGATAAACGGTGACGCGCAAAATGAGCATGCTCATCTAAAGATTTCCCATCAACTAGGCTAGTTGGGGTTTCAGCATGAGCGCATAAGGATCGAAGATGATCCAAGTAGAACACTTTAAGTGGATCCATATCAATAGATTTTTAGCAAGTAAAGATGCAAACAAATAGAAGGCACATGGAAACACAAACAAAGATACATCCGGGAAGAAGGCGAAGAAAAGGCAAAGCTGAAGTGGGGGAGAGGAAAACGAGAGGCAAATGGCAAATAATGTAATGCGAGGGATAAGAGTTTGTGATGGGTACTTGGTATGTCTTGACTTGTGCGTAGACTCCCCGGCAATGGCGCCAGAAATGCGTCAGGCAAGATGACATGATGTAGAGGGGTAAACTCAAGCAATATGATATAAATCCCATCTTTTTATCCTCGATGGCAACAATACAATACATGCCTTGTTTCCCCTGCTGTCACTGGAAAGGACACCACAAGATTGAACCTAAAGCTAAGCACTTCTCCCATTGCAAGAAAGATCAGTCTAGTAGGCCAAACCAAACTTATAATTCGAAGAGACTTGCAAAGATAACAAATCATACATAAAAGAATTCAGAGGAGATTCAGATATTGTTCATAGATAATCTTAATTATAAACCCATAATTCATCGGATCTCGACAAACACACCGCAAAATAATTACATCGACTAGATCTCTAAGAAAATCAAGGAGGACTTTGTATTGAGATCCAAAGAGAGAGAAGAAGCCATCTAGCTAATAACTATTGACCCGAAGGTCTGTGGTAAACTACTCACACTTCATCGGAGAGGCTATGGTGTTGATGTAGAAGCCCTCCTTGATCGATTCCCCCTCCGGCGGAGTGTCGGAAAAGGCCCCAAGATGGGATCTCACGGGTATAGAAGGTTGCGGCGGTGGAAATAGGGTTTCGTGGTGCTCTCGGACGTTTTCAGGGTATATGAGTATATATAGGCGAAAGAAGTCGGTCAGGGGAGCCACGAGGGGCCCACGAGGGTGGGGGGCGCGCCTACCCCCTGGGCGCGCCTCCCTGCCTCGTGGCCGCCTCGTTTCTTCCTTGATGTCCACTCCAAGTCTCCTGGATTGCGTTTGTTCAAAAACGACTCTCCCGAAGGTTTCATTTCGTTTGGACTCCGTTTGATATTCCTTTTCTGCGAAACACTGAAATTGGCAAAAAAACAGAAATTTGGACTGGGCCTCCGGTTAATAGGTTAGTCCCAAAAATAGTGTAAAAGTGTATAATAAAGCCCATTAAACATCCAAAATAGATAATATAATAGCATGGAACAATAAAAAATTATAGATACATTGGAGACGTATCAGGTATATCCTTCCCAAGGACAAGCGGAGCATGATATCCATGACAGGATAGAAAGTAGTAAACCATTTAGGTAAGGGGGGAGGAACTTCATGATATTACCCATACAACGGTGTTAGGGTAAATGATAAAGAAAATTTAGCATTGGGTTTCAAATGTTCTTATTTATAATCGGAGTACCATAGACATGCTTCAAGATAGCATTAACATGGTCATTGGACAAAGATCAGACTTTGGATTCACAAAGGATCCACTAGAAACAACTTATAGAATAAGTCTTACAATTTCCTCATGGAAGAATGGCTAAACTTCCTAAAAAGGATACTTTAACAATAGGTCCTATGCCCAGGTGTGCTAGGCATGACATCACCTTACCGGGTCTTATAAAGACCAATGTTATAACTCTTGGAAATATGTTCCAACCATCATATATGACCGAGATTCAGATCTGATTGGTGTTAGGATACCTCAGACTCGGATGCCTAAGAAGAAAAGGTGCAATACAATTGACGAGATGACATTGTAAGATTCTCAGGAAATGAACTATGGAAGCGAGTTCCGAAATAAGAGTTCATCATTAATCCAAGGAGGGGATGAGGGGGTGGCTGATGAACTCAGCGACAATTCATCATGATTTCCATAAACATGGATTTTCACAATTAAATGAACAAGGAGATAACATTTGACAAATCAAATGATATAATGATGTATGCTTGAGGAAAACATACACAATTAAACATTGGTTGAAAGGTGCACCCGAAATATGGGCTTAAGTAGCATGATCAATGTTAGGATGGTGATTCATTAACTAATAGTCTAAGAATGAACTGTCGACCGTTAACTTCAAGGAAATAGGGTTGCTAGAAGTATAGAATCCAAACATCACCGTTCACTTGTTGGTATCCTGGTTAGAATCAACACGGGGACCAAGAAAGAATGGTGATGGTGATAAGTATCACTATACCAAGAATTCTTAAGAGGTGGAGCAATCCTCACAACATCTTTGACATAAACACAGTAATACTTCAAGGTAGAAAATAATACAAGCTAGATAAAAAGGAACTCAAGGTATTACACAAAACACAAACAAGTTTATGTTGGACGGAGGGCAATAATAGTGCCGATGATATCACAAACCATCGAGGGGAAAGGATGGTTTCCCATCAAGAATTCGATAGATATCTTGGAAGAGCTCAGAATGTTGATGATGATCACGACAATTTTGTCGAAATATTTTATGAGATGTAATATCAATCGGCGATGACGTCAAGTTAAAGGAATGATGAAGCGAAAGGTTATTGGAACCAAGGGTACGACACAAACTCGGAATCAAGCTTGCTGTTCAGGGCGAAATGATATGATGAGGAGGTTCGACTTAAGGTTAGCTCATCGTTGAAATTTGTGCTCCGGGAATAAGGACCAAGTAGCACAGTTAAAATTTAGCACGATAATGATATAGCCAATCAGGCTAGGAATGACTTGAAGGATTATTAAACTCATAAGCAACGAAAATTACTTAGAGTTATTGAATCGGAGTGCGTACTCGATTCACTATTCAGTGACAACCCAGAACCCGGGAAAATTGGAATCAATGACAAATAACAGTTGATGAAGAACCCATAAGAAGTGATGCAGTTCCATGATATTATCGAGATACCACAGGGTAATACTCGAAGGTAGATCATAATAGAGGTTGCAATGATGCATTGATCTGCAGAAGACAAGTGGTTTAACTTGTGTGAAAAATGGGATCAAAGAAGAACAATATGGTCGGAACCATAATTGCAAAAGACCATATCCCAAATATAAGATGATCTTATACCAAGAGCAGAGTTAACTTAATAGAAGCTTCCATGATAAGATCTACATCGTGTCCATGGGCATGAACACAAAATTCAAGGTCGACTCCCACTTCTCTAATGCATAACCCTTCATTCACTTCTCGCCTTCGACGAAGTTGTAGTGTTGAAATTTTATCTGACATAACAACAGTAGAGTATGACCCGTAGTAGTTTCCGGGTTCACACAGATTAGAAAAGGCATAGGTTCAACCCATCGGGGCCTCTTTGGAACGTATACCATCAACTTCAGGGGTAATAACCCAAGATCGGAAGTAGAGCATGGTTGACAAAGCAGAGGATACAATTTACCAAAGGCATTATGTATCAGGGGAAGGACTCACAAAGTTATTGAATATGAAGGACTCGGATAAAATCCAATAAAGGATCTGGTGGTCCACAAGGGATCTGTTGTGAGCATCGGTACTCAACCAGAAGAAGAAAGAATGCAAAGAGGTCAGATTATAGAAACAACTGACTAACTCAAAGCTCAATTGCACAAGAATTAAGAATTCCCAGTCAAGGGATCAGAAGCAACGCTCTGATTAGGGATGGATAAGTTGAATAGCCTGAGGGGTACAATCGACGACAATTTGATTGGTCGAGAACCAGCTCGAGTTAAAAATGACGGCTGAGCCGGAAGGATGAATTCTAGGGTCTGACCGAGGATTGCGAGCATTCGCAACATATTGAATCAACGGACTCAAAATGATAATGTCAAGGGATGTCAATACGATTACGAGACTTATGGGATTAACCATAATGCAAGCAAGCAAGCAAGAATTTCAAGAGCAATAGGCTGCTCAGGATTTTTAGAAGGTCGAATAGCATTTCGAAGAATTTTTGTGAATTACATGGATCAACTAAGGATGATCGGATACTCGGTAAGTGCGAGAAATTATCCGTAGGGTGTATTCATGTGGTAAGAACTGCAAGCCAGTAAGTTCAAAGGATTCTCGGAGCAACGGAGAGCAATTCGGGGCATCTTGTAATAACAAGATCAATGTGATTGAATGTAAGAATGGCAGGTGTATACAGTTATCCATAAGGATATAATAGTGGTAGGGAGTTTGCAAGGGCGGTGGGCACAAGTGTCTCGGGAGAACATCGCAGAGTAACTTCGAAATCATCTGGTGCCCTAAGCAATCATCTGGAGCGAGGCCTCTCCAGGAGGAAGTAGTTATGAGAACCTAGAGTCGGTGTTAGTAAAATTATTTAAGCCGAATAGAGGAGAGATTAGAGTCCCAGAGTAAAGGTCGAGGAGTAAAAGATCCTAATACCACCCAAATGGCGACGTGGGCCCATAAGCCGCACAACCATGTTAGTAAAAGTTTTGCAATGACTAGACTCGACTTCGGCCCAGGAGTGTGGAAGGAGGATTCCTACAGGTAGTCAGCTCTGATACCCACTTGTGACGCCCTCGATTTAATCGTACACTAATCATGCACACAAATGTGTACGATCAAGATCAGGGACTCACGGGAAAATATCACAACACAACTCTAAAAGTAAAATAAGTCATAGAAGCATCATATTACAAGCCGCGGCCTCAAGGGCTCGAATACAAGTGCTCGAACATAAACGAGTCAGCAGAAGCAACAATATCTGAGTATAGACATAAGTTAAACAAGTTGCCATAAGATGGCTAGAACAAACTGGGATATACATCGAAAGAGGTGCATGCCTCCTGCGTGGGATCCTCCTAAACTAATCCTGGTCATCGGCGGCCTGAACGTAGTAGTAGGCACCCTCGGTGTAGTAGGGTTCGTCGTTGACGGTGGCATCTGGCTCCTTTGCTCCAACATCTGGTTGCGACGTCCGCGGAGAAGAGGAAAGGGGGGAAAGAGGGAGCAAAGCAACCGTGAGTACTCATCCAAAGTACTCGCAAGCAAGGATCTATACTACATATGCATGGGTATTTGTGTAAAGGGGAAATATCAGTGGACTGAGCTGTAGAATGCCAAAATAAGAGGGGGATAGCTAGTCCTATCGAAGACTACACTTCTGGCAGCCTCCATCTTGCAGCATGTAGAAGAGAGTAGATGGTAAGTTAACCAAGTATCATCATATAGCATAATCCTACCCGGTGATCCTCCCCTCATCGCCCTGTGGGAAAGCGATCACCGGGTTGTTTGTGGAACTTGTCTGAGTGTGTTTTATTAAATATCCGGTTCTAGTTGTCATAAGGTCAAGGTACAACTCCGGGTTGTCCTTTTACCGAGGGACACGGCTATTCGAATAGATAAACTTCCCTGCAGGGGTGCAGCACATAACCCAACACACTCGATCCCTCTAGCTGGACACACTTTCCTGGGTTGTGTCCGGCCTCGGAAGATCAACACGTCGCAGCCCTAGCTAGGAACAACAGAGAGGCCAGCACGCCGTTCTAAATCCTAAGCGCGTAGGGGTCTAGGCCCATCGCCCATTGCACACCTTCACGTTGCGAATGTGGCCGGTGAGCAGACCTAGCCTCTCTTATACAAGAACAGGTGTTCCAGTCCAACCTGGCGCGCACCGCCCAGTCGCTGATGTCAAGAAGGCTTCGGCTAATACCACGACGTCGAGTGCCCATAATTGTTCTCGCGTAGTTAGTTAGTGTGTATATGCCAGTGGCCAGACTCAGATCAAATACCAAGATCTCGTTAAGCGTGTTATTTTGAAGTAACCGCGGACGCCGACCAGGCCAGGCCCACCTGTCTCCTAGGTGGTCACAACCTGCCCTGTCGCTCCGCACAAAGTAGCACTCGGGGGTCGTCGGGAACCCAGGTCCACCACTACCTGGATGGAACCTCCTATCCTTTCATCCCCCAAATCTGAATCACTTGCGGGTACTCTACGAGCCGACCGACTTTAGTCACCATCTGTATAGTATGTAAGTATGTATAATATAAACCCGTGATCACCTCCCGAGTGATCACGCCCCGATAGTATAGCATGGCAGACGGACAAGAATGTAGGGCCACTGATGATAAACTATCATCCTATACTAAGCATTTAGGATTGCAGGTAAGGTATCAATAGTTGTAGCAACAATGACAGGCTATGCAGCAGAATAGGATTAACCGAAAGCAGTAACATGCTACACTACTCTAATGCAAGCAATAGAGAGAAGGAATAGGCGATATCGGGTGATCAAGGGTGGGGCTTGCCTGGTTGCTCTAGCAAGGAGGGTCGTCGGTGACGTAGTCGTACTCAATCGCATCAACGCCGGTCTTGGGGTCTACAGGAGAAGAAGAGGGGGAAGAAACAGTAAGTACGGAGCAAACAAAGCATCACAAAATATAACAAGGCAATACGCGGTGCCATGGGTGATCTAACGCAGGGATAGGTGATACCGGCGAAGGGGGAAAACATCCGGGAAAGTATTCCCGGTGTTATGTGTTTTCGGACAGATGAACCGGAGGTGGATTGTTGCAGGTTCGCTCTGCTAGGAACGTGTGGCTGACAAACGGACCGCGTATTCGGATTCGTCTCGTCGTTCTGAGCAACTTTCATGTACAAAGTATTTTCATCTGTGTTACGGTCTATTTATATTATTTTTCAAAGTTTTAGTGAATTGTTGGATTATTTTAAATTCAAATTAAAATAATTAAATGCTATGTGTACCCAGTGGCAGCTCAGCCATAGAGATTGACATGTGGGTCTAGGTCAAAGTCAACATGGTCAAAGTCAACGCGGCTGTCATTGTCACATGTGTTAACAGATTGTTTAATTCAGTTTAACTAGTAAATGTGCCCGTGCGTTGCAACGGGAGAAAAATATCCCAGTTTTATAATTAAGTTTAGTGGCTCAATTTCCAAGATCTAGATCAATACTTGCAACAATATTGCCAGGACAAAGTCCACGACAAAGCTCCCAACACCAAAGTAAAAAAACACATAGCAACATTTATTGAGCTTATGTGCAAGTCAATTATAGATGTCCTACAATACTCATAAACATATTACAATGGCTATTACTCCATTTTATGATTGTTTGGTGCTAATCAATAAAATATGTGATTTACTTTTTGCGAAGAATGAGAAATAAGTTTTTTACAACATTTATCAAACGACCAAAATTTGTATGAACAAAACTAGGTATCTAAGGAAGCAATTCATTACCTTGTCAACACCTTTATTACAAGCATACACAAAAATGTGTAGGTTGGACGCAAAAGGAGGATGGTTTGTCAAAAAAAGGATATTTAGATGATTTGTCGAGTCATAGAGAAGTACAAAATGGGGACTATGATGACATTTGATTATCAATTGCAGCAATTTTGGTTCACATTTAATAAAATTACAGCCACAAAAGTGCACTGGTGCAAAGATGTCAAATGCATGAATTGCTATAGTTTGTAACATAAAAATGGTCACAACCAGCACTCTTGATATGCCTGCTCAAAATTCCTACTGTCCGCCGTCTTACACAGAACTATCCTATGACAGTATTTGCATTCTACCTCCACAAGGTTTCCATTACCATCTCTTATGATTACAAAAATGGTCACATGTCTTAAGAGTGTTGCCTCTTGCCACGACTGCTACTTGTTGGCGGTATATCAACATCAAATCGATGCCAAATAGTTGCACAAAATAATGGGATAGTGAAACTCCCTAGCTTCTTTAAGTTTTGAAACCAAACCATGCCAAAAGTTGCATGTTCGGTGCAGTACGACTCACAGACCCGACAAGCCCAATAGTTTCTTCTTTTTTTGCATGGGAAGCAAATGAGGACTCGTACGAACTGAACAAAACATTTCACAGTAACATTGGCATTGGCTATTTCTACAGCACCACCTAAACAAAGAAACTCGGATAAATTATAATTTCACCGTGTTTTGCAATATAAAACGACAACTAAATTAATTCTACCTTGTTGGAGCCTGTAGTGGCCAGAGCTTGTCATCTACCACGACGCCCACATCATAGAGCACATCCTTGAGATCACCAAGCAATTTAGCCAATGGCTCATTCCCGAGCACATTTCCTTCAAATAACAGAGACCACCATGTAGACTCCCTTGATTGCAGACTTGAGCCCCTCGATTTCTTCTGCAAACCTGGCTTCCCAAACCCAGGGATCACAACTGTGCAAGTGGGAGCTTGAGAGGATGGCTTAGGAACCAAATGCACCCTAAATTATTATGCATTAATATATGGATGTGCCAAAAAATAGGTTAAGCTAACTACAATACTTACAATACAATAGTTATGAAATTCTTACACATGGAGGAAGCATGCAAACAATGGCTATCCTACATCGCAAGTATTTCTTCTAGAATATCCAGCATTTTCCAGACTGAGCTCCTGTTGATTTCGGACAAGCGAGATAGCCCTTCTTCTCTTGTTTGAAAAGGCAACTCTCATAAATATAACAAAACGAATACAACTAACTAGGAAGTACTTGTTTGCTTGTGCAAGTGACTGAGAGGAAATACACCTTTTTTTAAGGAGCTATGGGTCTCCCCTATTTCCGACAAACGCCCCACCTATTAGAACTGACAAGGTTATTCGAAGGTTGCAAGAGTCACGGGGTAGAAAACTGGCAACACAGGAATGGAAACCAATATTCTTTTGTCGGTTGTCTGAAGCTAACAAATTAGGATTGTCCACACCTGCACTCCCAAGAACGTCAGGATTCAGACTGCCGTACCGCCGCTTCCAATGCCCGTATGCTACAGGTTTCACAGGGCACATCCAATTGCGGCAACCAGAGTGTGAGATGGCCAGCAATATGTTCCGGCCATCCAAGACAAGTAGTGTGGTATCCTCGCTCAAGCACACCATCAAACCTCCAAAACTGCTCCCTGTGGCATAATCACATATTGCAGGCTTTCAGTCACATATGGATAGCAAATTTCTTCAAGCTGGTATAACATGCAATCTTACTACATGTATTATCACAGCCAACCACTAATCCACACCTTCAACCAAATAACTACAGAGATGTAGAGTGGAACCATATAGTACCTGTGACCGCAACAATGATTTTTTTGCTGGGACCGGCCAAACTTTTTGCTGCGACCCAGCTACGGCGAGTCATTATTTTTGCTGGAATCTACGAGTTTTATTGCTGGAAACATACATTTGTTTTGTTAGAAGAAAATATAAATGGAGCATTAACTAACAGCAAGGCTATTGGATCTTGACACCAAAATAGTCAAGATCTTAGTTAATTAAAAAAATAGTAAGATCTTTAGTACGTGATACCACTGAACATGCGCAAGATTCTTACAAAGTTTAACCAAGAAAGAATAATATAATAAAAGCACTTGATCAAGACAGTTGCAACTCCTGTACCAAATTTCTGTGAAGCTCTTCTAGCTGATATAACATGAAAACTTACTATTTATATTAACACAACCAACAACTAATGTACACATTCAGACATGTAGAGTGGAACCGTATAGCATTGGTCTCAAGCACTAATGCACATCTTCAGCCAATTAAGGAGACGTAGAGTGGAACTATATAGCACTGATCTCAAGCACTAATGCACACCTTCAACCAATTAAGTACAGAGATATAGAGTGGAACTATATAGCACTGGTCTCAAGCACTAATGCGCACCTTCGGCTAATTAAGTACAAAGATGTAGAGTGGAACCATATGGCACTGTTCTTACCAAGATTAACAAAAAGGAGTCTTATTCTGTTGATCAAATTTAATAGGTTTTTAAAACTAAAAAAGGCTTTTCCATTAAGCAAAAACCATAGGTAAATAATTGTTCATGCACCTTGCCAATTAGCACAAATAGAGATGTAAATTATCTCAGAGAGTTAGAACACCAAAAATTATTTAACCAATGCTCGTGCATACAATGCCATGAACAATGCATTACCTCTCTGCCTTCACCATGATATTAGTTTACCTTTTCTTATATTTTTTTTGTTGTATAGTAGCTATTCTTCCTTGATAAAAATTAAGTACATCCAACCACTAATGTACACCTTGAGACAACTCTCAGTGTGCCCTTTTCTTATATTTTCAATACAAGATAAATATATTTTTATTAAGTTTAGTGTAGAGGCCTTCATGACAGGGGTCACACTTGGCAATCAGACAATTCCAGTGCCAGCCCATCAGTCATGAAAATTGCTTACTAAATTATTGCCAAACCTTGCGTATTTTCTGAAACAATTTTTAAAGTTGCAAATTGGACACTTCAGATCCAAGATTTGATGTACTTGTTCCAAATGGTGCTAGCTAACCACCTTCATACTCAGGAAAAGTTGTCCATTTTTTTGCATGTTTCAGGAAAACGCGGCGCACACACCGACAAATTAGTACAATTAGCAAGCTGCAACTTAAAATTATGCACTGGTTCCCCCTAACTCCACTCCAATCTATACACCATACAGACTGGCACATACCAATTACAATGTCAATGGAAGGGAACCATACAATTACAGTTTTGAAAGTTTTTTGCAATCCTGGTTACTAAGCACGAATTTCTTGGGCACATTATTAAATTTGCAGGAGAGAACTTCAAGACAACACAGAACTATATGATGTACAGAGTATGTACTTATGAAGGAAAAAACAGAGCATGTGGATTAAAATCTGATGTTCTGTTTCACATGTACCCCAAAGACCAAATGCTCTGCAGTTAATTACTGAATGTCTATTCAGTAATGAACTACTAACCCGTGCTCAATATTCTGCAGTTAACTTCTAACCTGTGACCTGTAATCCAATATTACTACTCCAGATCCGTAGTAAACTCATGTTCAGTATCAACCTCCAGATCCATAGCAACCATCTATAGGCCACATCCTCATCATTCCCATGTTGTTCATCGTCTCTGTTACAAAGAAACATCATCTCGATGTAAAATCATAGTGCTTGAAACTAATTCCTATCTCTAGGAGTACATTACATCCGATGTACTAACTGAAAAATTCAGTGCACAGAATCACCCAGCTGAACTGCACGCAAGATATAAACCAGAACTTCATTGCAACAGAATAATAATTCTTTGAACGAAAAAGAACATTACTGAATTGCAAGTGAACAAACAGACAGCCACGGCCACGTTGTTTTGGTGCTCCGGCAACCTGCCTTCTCTCCCCCGAGGCGTCTTTGCATGCCGTCGTCCTCCCTCCGTGTCAACCGTCGCCGCCAGTGATGATTGGCGGGAGAGCCTGCGTGCCGTCGCCGGTGAGTCGCGAGGCGGGGCACCCGGCTAAAGGTGGTCTAGGCAGCGGCAAACCATGGACAAGGTGGTGCAATGGACGTAGCCGGTCGGAGCCTTAAGGAGGCCAGCACGAGAGGAGGGGCACGAGCAGCAAGGCGACGGCAACAGAGCAGCCGTGGATGGCAGCAGCGCCATGGGAGGCAGCCGAAGGGAGCAACAACTCGGGCGTCGGGGTGCGGGGCGGAGCAGAAGTGCGGCGGGCTTGCAGAGCAGCAGCGGCGAGGCAAACCAGGCCGGCAGAGGCGCTGGAGGCTGGCGACGAAGCAGCAGAGGCGTGGGCGTCGGGCCATGATGACGGGGAGACGAGGCGGCAGCGAGTCGATGCAGGGCGGAGCGACGCGGTGACAGCAGGATCTTGGCGGCGGGGACTTGGCCGGGCGAGGGCGCACGGAACCCGCCGGAACCGAGGCTAGGGCTGTTGAAATGTGAGATGGGCCTAGAGCCCATATGATAATTTCAGATTTGATCTCTAAAGACCCATGTAGGTGGCATGACAAGGTGGTGGGAAGTTTAGTCCCACCATGCTAGTAGAAGAGAAGTTGGAGTGGTTTATAAGGGTGGCTCTTCTACATGCTATTGGAGCTTGAGAAGAGAAGAGGCCCTCGCGCGCTCCACGTCTCTCCACGCGGCTGCGTCTATATATAAGTGTGTTGTGTCCCCTGACCCCTAGCCGCCACGAACAGATTACATCTGCTCACGCGCACGCCCGCCGTCGTTCCTTTGCTGCCGCAGGTCTCCGAAACCACGCCGCCGAGGAAGCCGCGGCCTCTGCATGGCCCCTACTGGAGGTTATAACTCGTTTATCCCGCTCCTGATTATTTTCACTCCGGCGGAGATGCTTGAGCGGGGGCGGACGCGAAGGCAAGGAAGGAGCGGTCGTCGACATGCTGGGCTCCGGTGGCGCGGGTCAACGAGGATGAGGGAGCGAGCGAGAGGAGGGAGGCGAGGCGTGCCGTGGTAGGAGGCGGCAGCGCGCTGGAGGTGGAGATAGGATTTGGAGGCAAGGCGGAGCGGGGGTGTTTTTTTTCTCTCAATCGTACCGGTTAGGCTGACTTATTGCGAGGACTGCGGGTTGAATGTCAAAAACAACAGGGACAGTTTTGAAAAATTACCGCGACGGTGAACCCGGAGACTCAATCCGTGTTTTATTATTAGGGAGAAATTAGCGGTGGACCTCACGGTTAGAGACTCTAGTTAATTAGACATTAATTAAATTAATTGAGTTAGCAGTAGAACCCGCATGTAATAGGCACTTGTCATAATAAAGATTTTTTAACAGAGGAAGCCCCACATGCCATTTGCACATTAGACTACTTAGTAATTAATCTAACCTACCTAGTCTGATGCTAACCAGGGATGGCCATAGGCAAAACCATGCCCCATGGCTGGGCACGCACGGGGCTCAAGCGGCCATGGCCTACATCGGCAGCAACAACTAGCATGCAGCGGCAGCGGCTAGCAAAAAGCAGCAGCGGGTAGCAGCATCAGTGCAGTCGCAAGCAGCGGCATTAGCAAACAGCTGCACGGCATCAGCAGGGAGCAGCGGCAGCAGCGAAGCAGCCGAGCAGCAGCAACAACAGGGCAACAGCAGCGGCAAGGCAGCAGCTTCAGGCGGCAATGGGAGCAGAGAGCAGCGGCAGCGTACGAGCGGACGAGGCGGGCGCGTGGGCGCTCGCGGGGAGCGCGGCCGGGGATGTCAGGGCGTGGTCCGGGCGCAACAGGGGCTCGCGGGCGAGTGCGTGCGGCGGGAGCGAAGCTCCGGTCAGGGCGCCCGTGTACGGGGGTCGTCGGGGCTGCGCCACAGGCGCCCATTTGACGCGCGTCTGGTCGCGTTCGAATTTACGCGGGGAGCCGCGTCTAACGGTGGCGGTTACAACAGCTGGAGTGGTCGGAGTTGAGCACTCCGACGACGGCAAGGGGCGGCGGTTTCGGGCGAGCTTGGTTTCAACGGCGTGGAGAACGGCACGAGCTGCAAGTGGGCGCGTTGTGCTCGTGGGAGCTCCAGGAGCTCGAGACCAAGCACGGGTGCGAGCGACAGCAGCTGTGAGCTCTGCGACGGCATGGCCGGCGGCGACGAGCTTCGTCCGCGACGGGAAACGGTGGCTACGGACACGGATTCGAGAACTAGGGAGAGGGCTTTCGAGCGGAAGCTCACTGGGGAGCGCACGAAAGGCTCGGTGAGGGCCGGGAGCGCGGACGACGGCCTTGCCTGTCGCACGAGGCCGCCGGGTCGGTGAAGTAGCCGGCTGGTCGCGCCGGTGTCGGAGTAGAGGCGCGGGGTGTCGATGACGGCGGCGGACGACGCAAACCAATCAAGCACAGATCGAAAAACCAAAGAAAAAACGCTGATCAAAACGACCGGCGAGAGAGCGAAAAAACCCGGAGCAAAGGCTTGGGAAAAACTCTCTAGGGCAGCCGGCCAACACGGCCGGCGGACGAACCCTAGGTACAGGCGGCGCGGGGCGGTCATGGAGGCCGACCGCCCCGGGGGCACGCAGGTGCGGAAGTGGCGTCGGTTATGGTTTAGGATCAAGATAAGGCTGATACCATGTTAGAAGGGAGAGAGGGGAATTGATGGAATTGTTTATTGTATTGCTTGAGTACAAGACAAGCCAGAACAAATCGTAGTCTATCTTGTCTTTCCTAATAATCACGATACTCAACACGCAGGACGACGACGGAGTCGACGGAGGTGCGCCGGTGGCCGAAGGTTGAAGAAGAGTTCGATCCACTCGATGTAGTGGCCTCGGGCTCTAATGGTGGTGCGTAGACGACGTAGGGGACGACGACGAGCCTCCCGGACGCCAACGGGTGACGAACAGTGGCCGCTGGCCACGTGTACGACAACGGCGCGGCGACGGCTACGCTCGGGCGTCGAAGAAATCGAGGGGAGCGAGGCAAGGGGAAAAATCTGCGGGGGCTAGGGTTGACGATGGGGCGCCAGGGTCTTGTAGGGCGAGGCCTTAACCACCGGGGGAGCCGCGGGATGGCTGCCACCGCGGCCATGGCGCCGTGGATGGCCGCCACACCTCCCCCTGCCTCCTGCAGCGATAGGTTGAAGGAGCTGCGGTGGGCTGGGGCTGTTTTGCTAAATGGGCCAAGGGGCCAGTAGATTAGGTTTCTTTTCTTTTTATTAGTAGGTTCCCCTTTTTCTTTTCTGTTTCTTTAGTTACTACACTTTTGTATTTAGTTTAGGTACTAAATAATTTTAGTTCATTGTGCAAACTATCACATAAATTCTAGGTAATATTTTGGGCTATTCCAACAAGTTTCAAATATTTTTGGATAGTTACATATTTATTTAAATTAGATTGTTTCAATAAAAAGCTTATGAGTCAGTTTTAAAATGTTTAGGGGCACTTGTATATTTTGAAAAATGTTAATTCTTACATAAAAATTAGCTAGTAATTATTTGCAGCCCAGCCTACATTTTTACTTTACCTTTTGAAACTTTTTTAAATTTTCAAGTTGCATTCGAATTTGCATTTGAACTGGTTTTCAATAAGAGTCGATTAAGCTAAAAAAAGGAGACTTGGCATTATTTGTCAGGGTTTACTATAGCTTAATTATTGGGGTGTTACATTTGTAGTCTGCTTCACTTTCTGTTTCTATTGGGAAAATTTGCAGAATCGGATCATGTCTCAACACTGACTAGAAGAAAGGAAGCCACATATAGCTGGTTCGGCCAGGCAACTAATCCATGAAATTTACCTTCTTTGTCTTTCCTTTTTAATGATTATCACATTTTTATATATGTGCACCATGGTTAAAATTTGCAAATATTATTGCACAGAAACAGTCTGTTCCTTGCACCTGTTTTGCAAGCTGGATTATTCAAAGAATATATACAAAGATGGAAAAAGGCAATCGTATCACATTAATGTGGGGAGGGCAATATTAGGTAGAGATTCTTGCATCTGCATGTTAAGTTTGTGGCAGTCGTGAATTGCTGCATTTTCCTGTCATTTGCATTGCTTGTGTGAATAACATCAAGATGGTTTTGAGCTTGGAAGTTTCAAGCGTGTCATAAGGCAGGAAAAAAAATCTGTAGCAAAGTATAGGTGATGTGCTAGCAAACATGGCCATGCCACTAATTTTTCAGCTGGTCGTGCTTCAGCTGTATGATGCTTTTGTTGATTACCAACTTATGTAGGTTGCTTAGAAGCGAGGCCTTCCCATAGTTGACGAAGATATGTGTAACCAGTGAAGAATATTAGGATGGGAATTTTACCGATTTTGTGTACTAGCTACAGTTCTTGGTGCCTTGTAAATTATAAAGAGAGGTCTCTCTGACTAAATCATAATTTCCATTAGTTACTACTTTTCAGTTTTAGATTCCACTGTAATGTTGCTGATGAGGCCAACACTGGTTTGGCTTCTCATATATATGATCTCTAATTATTTTAGAAGACAAATCAATTACTTCCTCCGTTCCTAAATATAAGTCTTTGTAGAGATTTCACTATGGACTGCATATGTAGCAAAATGAGCGAATCTACACTCCAAAATGCATCTACATACATCCGTATGTGGTTCATATTGAAATCTCTCCAAAGACCTATATTTAGGAACGGAGGGAGTAGTTCATATCGTACTACTTTCATTATAACTTTTCCTATGTATACTTTGGTAGCAGTGTGCTTTATTATTAGGTAAAGATATGGAGTAAATTCTGCACTGCTCTGAGCTTTACCTTTTTTGTTAGTTTCTTGGTCGTCTTTCTAGATATACAATTGTTGACCAAATCGCGGCTTTGCAGGGAGGAGGTCTTGACGCCAGCCTCACAATGATGTGTGGTACTTGCGCCTCTCAGCTTCATGTGGACAGAGGCACCAAACAAGAACATTTCCATGTTGTTATTTGGTGCTTAGAAAGTGTTTATCTGTAAGCTACATTAATACAGCATAGTAGTCCCACAACGTTTTGCATATGAATAGTTGTAGGAAAAAACATTATAACAGGTTTGTTTTGTTGCTAATGTGTAGAGTTACTGTACAAATGCATTTTTTGCTACAGATTTAGGGGTCATTATTTAGTTATTTCAGAAGATAATATAGACCTCTATTTGTAAAGATCCATATAGTTTGTGGAAAATGGAAAACCTTACTTTTTTGTTATCTTTATGAAAATACTATTATCTCTTTTTAGCTCTTTACTATTACTTCCCAAAAGAGTTCTTTTTAGTGACATGCAACTTTCTCCTTGATGAGTAATGATCTGGTTATCTTGATAAAGACTGCAAATTCAGGTTATTTGTATGAATATTTTTATCAATTATAATTAAGATTGTTTTGTTGCTTGTGGTAAGCCTCCCCACTTTGTACTGATCAATATATATGCCCGTACTTCAAGAATTTGCTGTTATCAGGGCTACATTTGGTCTGCTGATATGCCGTGATTTTTTTTATTTCCATTTTTCATTTGATGCATGGAAGCAGTTTATCTATTTGGATGAATTAGTTTGACAATTACACAGAAATCTATGCATGTGCTACGATGTTTGGAATAGCAAGTTTTCTAATTAACGAATGAGGGCAAGCTATACATGCAGCCTGAAACCACACGGAAGCTAATATACAATCTCATTCTGCAAAGCTACCTATGGTGGGTTGCTGCAAGTACCCTTCCGGCGGCGGCCAATCAAACCGCACTGCAAGCACCCAAGTGAATTTCTCGGCGCCTTTGGGGCATCACATCTACTCCCTCCGTTTCAAAATAGAGTATGTTGCTAATACTATTTTTAAAGTTGGGACGGTTCAGCCAGTTTTAGGCTTTGGGACAATGGGACTGGCTGCACTATTATTGTTGTTGCTGCATTCACTGGGCTGGCCCACTGAGCATTGCTGAACAGATTCTCAATTTTTTAAAAAAGAAAAAGGAAGATAAAAGAAAAATATCCCCTCAAATAGTTTTTGATTGAGCTGGAAATTTCCAAATAGTAAGACTTTTAGACTAACAGTTAAGTTAAATAAATCATAAAAATTTTGTGGATTAAAAAAATGTTCACATATTCACAAAATGTTCGCAATTTTGGAAAAATATATTTGAGAAATCAAAAAATGTTCATGAGTTTTTAAAAAGTTTGTGTATTAAAAATGTTAAGCAAATTGAACAAATGTTCGCCAAAATGTTATCGGTGAAGCAGCAAAATGTGGTCATGGCCTTCAGAGATTATGATTTTTTTCCCCTGCAACGCACGGGCCTTTTTGCTAGTCTTTACCTAATAATAAAGAAAATTGGGTTTCTGGTCGTCCGTCGTCGCTAGCGATTTTGCATAAAAGTCCCTCGGTTTATAAGAAATTAACCCACAGTCCCTCTTTTAGTGGGTCTCTATATAACGCTTCAATTTTGCAACCCCCCCCCCCCCCCCCGCCCCCCGCAGAGGCGCACCACCAACCACACCAGCCAACCGCACGATCTTGCCTCCCCCGACACCTCCAGCGCGCCGCCGCCACCTCGCGCCCTGGCCACCGCCAGCGCGCCTACCCCTACCCCAAGTGCCCCCACACCCGCAGCCTTCCACTGCCGGCGACCCGCATCCTTCCACCACCGACAACGAGGAACTGTCGGATCTCGATGGATCCGGTGGGGAATGGCGTGCAGGTGGCGAATCTTGAAGGAAGGCGGCCGGAGCATGGAGCACGACGGCTGGCCGGTGTGCCATGGCATCGGGTAACTGCGAGAGAAGAGAGGCAAGCGAAAAGAAAAGGAAGGATGGGATGAAGCAGATGGGAGGCCGGAGGGAGAGAGAAGAGAGCGGTGAGGCGCGGCGGCGGCCCTGTTGCTGCTGCTCCTTGCCGGTGGTTCGCCGGCCATCGGCTGAGGTAGGACTCGGGTGCGCGGAGGCGTCCGGGATCGAGGGAGCTCTCCTCCCTAGTGGTTGGAGCACTCGGGGTCGAGCAAGTGAGCGATGTTCGGTCGTCGCCTTCATCCGTTCCCCTCGTGTGCCTTATCCCCCTGGCCTTCTCTCTAACGATTCTTTCCCTGATCTCCTGGGTTGCCTACATCTTTACCATCTCCTAATCCCTCTCTTCCTCACACGTAAGCTACATCCCCACTCCCTTCCCCATTAATTTGCTACCTTTGATTAGATTTCTTTGGTTGAAATTGGAGCCTCGTGTAGTTTAGTGTTGATCTTTGCTACACACTAGCGATTGCACAAGGTTGTATTCAAGAGAATTTTGGATGGTTGCGGCTGCTGTTGCTGCTGGATGCAATTGTTAGAATTATAAAGGAATTTAGTGGGTAATGTGTTAGAAAGTTAGACAATTTAGCTATGGATATTTTCAATATTTAGCAACTTAATTTTGGGTTTCAGTGTTCTGTAGATGAATTTCTGATGCCTTGCACTCCTAGGAGTTGTGGTTTATTTATGCAAACATGAACCTTATATAAGTAATTGGTGTTCCATTGATGTGTCCAAATGACCCTGAAATATAAAATTGAATTGTGTAAGTGAATTGATGATGATACATGCTTCAGTTTCTGAAGATTGGGAAGCAATCCTCGCGACATTTCCATGCAAATCTTTTTAGATCCACTTTTGGATGACTAGTTTTTTATTATATTGAATTTAAATTCACATTGCCATGCCGAATTTGTGAAAACTGTTCACTTTTTCTTTTCTGGGTGTAGCATCTGTAGGCCTACATGCAATCATTATTACAAGGGAGAAGACCTCATGGTTCGGTTGATTAACTTCTAAAGTAAATAGCTTAGAAAAATATCCCAGAATATGATTCTTCATCTCCGTGTCTTTTACCCAAACCCCATTATCATCAAGCAATTTTTTATCTGATTTCTCTTCTTTCTAGCTGTTGCGGCGTTATGGAAAAAAGAAGTATTACGGTCACCATGCAATAACCAGTTTGCTCGACCCCGTTGTAGCCAGTGTATCTCCTCTTGTTCCAATAAATTTTCAATCAATACAATAATCTCCTTTTGACTTGCAAGAGAGTTAGCATTCACAGGCCCTCTCCGTAGTTTTTCTAAAACTTTTTTTAGTTTATTGATTCTTTTTTTCAGACCCTTGAGGATATCACGATCCCAAGTGTGCAAATCTGCATGTACCACTCTTGTACGATCAGTGAGAGACTGACCCTATGCCCAACATCTTCGCTTTTTCCCAAGCTGTACGTACAACTTCCGTAACCGTCTCTTCTTTCAGCCATCGAGCTTCAAATTGTTTCCTTCGACTTTTTGAGCGGTCAAAAATATTATTGTCAAAATATTCCGTGTCTAAGATAATAGGGCGATGGTCTGAGTATACATGTTCTTCATTTATAACCGCCGCTCGAGGGAATTTATTCGCCCAATCCACATTACAGACTGCTCGATCCAGCCTTTCCCTGATTTCGCCCCTCCTCCATGTAAATAAATCACACATACATCCCATATCTGCTAGCCCACATTCCCCCAAACAATTTCGAAAATCTCTCATCATCACATTCGGTCTCGCATTCCCTCCCTCTTTCTCTGATGAGAGCAAAATTTCATTAAAATCTCCTAAAACTACCCATGGGTGATCGCCTTTTTTATACAAGTTTCGAATATCATCCCATGACAGAGCACGGTCACTCCAGTTGGGGTGCCCATAAAACCCCGTAAAACGCCATTGTACAGTATTCCCATTCATAAAAAGAACATCAATAAAATTATTAGACACATAGTTCAACTCAACTTTATTCATATTCTGATAAAACAAGACAAGGCCACCTGCCCGGCCATCGCTCTCAACTACAAACATTGAATCAAAATTTAAAACTCGACGAAGCTCATCGGCTTTACATTTATTTAAGTGAGATTCTGAAAGGAAAAATAGCTCTGCTTTGGTACGCTCCTGTAGATCCAAGAGCTCGCGAACCGCCGTGGGAGAGAGCATCCCACGGCAGTTCCATCCGATGATTCTCATTTGGCCCCGCGTACCTCCTCTTCGGAGGCCGCCGATGCGCCATCATCTCCAACTGACTCCCTTCTCTGCTGCCCCGGAGCCTCTTCTTTCTCCTCAACTTCTTTTGATACGTGAGTAACCACCCCATTTCCATCTCTCACAGCTTCCACTCTACCCGTACATACACGCTTAGAAGATACATTTTTATGTCCCCATACAAAATACGCTCATAGCTATCCATGGTTTTCTCAAAAGAGAAATCTAGCTCACTACCAGTTGCTGGAGCTTCATAGAGGCTTCTTTTTTACCTATAATGTTCTTGCGTGCTTCCTCTGAACTCCCAACTCCTCCTCCCTTCTTTCCTTTTCTGCCCTTTCCTTTTGTATTTCCTTGCATGGAGTTCTTTGTAGCATTGAAAGTGTAAATAGGGGTGTCAGTGGTATTTTTTTAGCAAGTCTTGCAGGGAAAGCCCCCGACAGCACCTCCAGCATCCCCGGGCGAAAGAGGAGTTGATCACCCCACTGCAGAGCCTCCCTACCCTCCTGGCCGACCGGGTTAGGCTGGTACGCAGCCATAGCCTCGACATACCTGATTGGGGAAGTAAAATTCCCCAGATGCAACATGTCCTGGCCCGCCTGGTCAGGTAAAGCAGCCGAGGTGGTGGCCGCTCCCCCCACCAGCGCTTGGCCCTCTTGGCCTTCGCTAGTAGGGGGTGCAGGGGCGTACAGTGATGCATTCTGGTCCACCTGACCATGATCACCACCCCGCATGGAGTGTAGGGACGCTACAGGAAAACAACCCTCCTGGCCAACCTGCAGCGCCCCCTTGGTGTGCTCCCTTCTGGCCGCCAGTCCTTGGCCCTCCTCGCCAAGGTTAGCGCGCTCGAGTGGCTCGTGATCCAGTTCCACCTGACCCGAGGCAGCTCCTACGGGCACCAGCAGAGAACGTCCTTGCCCCAGGCCCTCCTGGCCGAGCGAGTGGCCTCCCTGGACTGGACCTCCAGCCGCCAGAAAAGACGATGCAGCATCTTTCTCTTTCACAGTGAGATCACTCACAGCTTTGGTTACTTGGACCACCATACCTTCAGTAGCCTTTGAAATGTTTTTGTTACTATAGCCCGAGTACACAAGAGCTCTTCTACTAGTTGTATTGCCCTTCCAGTAGGCCTCTACACTGAGGTTTTTTGCAAAAACAGCTACTCTACTCTCTTTAGGAATCCTATAGAACCTCTCCGACATATGGCCTACAAGCCCACAACACTCACAGTATGATGGCAACTTTTCATAACGAACATCAAAGTAACGTTTTTCTTTGCTGCCTAGTGGAGTGAATTCTACTCTACTCTTGATTGGCTCATGTAGCGGGACTTTCACGTGAACACGCAAATACTTTTCTACTATCATGTGATTCTGGTGTGAGACGGTTATCACTTCCCCAATTTTCCCCCCTAGAGACGTACCCACATCTTCAGTTTTAAGCTCAAACGGTAGGTCACGAACCTGGGCCCAAATAGCCATGGTTCCAAGATCCACCTTCGCTGGGTTACCCTTGCCGTCGAACTCGTCGAAGATGATCCTATGACGCTTGTGGTGCCACGGCTGGGCCTTCAACACAAAGCGTCTGTCCACTTCGGCGGAGAAGTTCAGGATGAACCTCCCGTCGTCGCTATCCACCTCCTGGACGGTGACCTCGCCTTTCAGCCTCCAAGCCGACGAAGCACGAAGGTCATCGACAAGGACCTGCGGGTGAACTTGGAATGGCGACAGAAGTCGCCCTACCACCAAGAAACCCCTCACAGCCCTCCTGGCGGCCTCCATATCGATGACCAACGATGAGTCATCCCCACAGGGCCACCTGGACTCCTTCATCCTCTCGCCCCCAGGTGATGTAGCCAGAGCAAGAGAACCGCTCCCCATGGTCGCCGGCACACTCCCCGATCCCTGACCCATCTCCATCTCCGCCTCCCCCTTCCTCTCCATCTCCATCTCTTCCTTACACACTAATACAGCTCGTACAGGGAATAAATTCAAGAGGAAACCCCTCACCCCTCTGTAGTTGATATAGTATACCCCCTCTTCCAGAATCTCCACCAACAGGACGAAAATTGTACACTTAACGAAAATTAAAGGATCATAAATGGGTAGTTTCCAAAATAAAATCCCACTAATTTCTCTATTTTCCTTTATTGTACAGATATGACTCCTTCCCTGATTTCTCTCTTCCTCATCCATATCTCCCATCGAATAGATTTCTCTATAATCCTGAACAATAGTACTAGTTTCCATACTACTAGCACCCAAAATCGGACCCCCTGTCCCAGACGGGATCTAATCTAGCGAATTACAACCCCTACCATATTTCTGTACCTCGGATTTGTCGCCGTAGTAGTCACCCATCTTCACGTTCCCGCCAGATCAGGGAGGATCTTCACTGGATTCACGCGCATCATCTCCTCCGCTCGCCTCTTCATTTGCTTCCAGCACCTCTTCCGGTCTGTAGATCATCGGATAATCCGCCTTGCTTCCGCCTTGACTTCTTCCCAATCCGACGTGCCCGTTGCGCCCCCGATGGAAATCCCCCTCCTAATGGGGTCGCGAGGATGGCACTTCCGGTCTGTATATATGTATACTTCTAGTTGCACAGTTCGTACGTCGTTTCGTTCGTTGGCTGGCCTCCTCCTCGATCCCACCTATTTTTTCACGTCAAGCCCACCTCCACCGATTTTCTCTCCTCCCATGGTTTTTTTACGCAGACGCCTCTCTCACGGTCTCCCCTCTCCCCCGCACGAGGGTGCCAATACTCCCACCATGGGTAACCCTAGATGGTCACCACCGCCTCCCTCTCATGCCTGTTCTCCAACTCCTCCTTCTCCTCTGATATGCCATCCTCGGCCAGATCGCGTGGATCCTCACCCTCCTTGCATCGTCATGATGGTCGCAGTACAATGCCCCGCTCACCCACTCGCGCGCCGTTCGTACTTCCCCTAGATGGAGGATGCCGCAGAAGGCAGCCACACATCAGCACAAGGGTGCCATGCCGAGGAGCGTCGTATGTGGGAGGGTCTCCAGTCTCTACATTGCTGACCTCCACGTCAAGGAAGATGGAGGGAAGTCCTCCAAGTCATGGAAGAGATGAGGGGATCCGGTGCTCCTAACAAGGAAGCTTCTCATTGCAGTTTCTGCGTTCCAAGTTCTCCCCAAGTACACAGCGTGATCAGTGCTTCTCCGCCTACAGGTTGCGCTGTGTAGGGATCCTGCCCTCATGGTTGTGCGAGGCATGAGCATCGTTGTTGTCGGTGGCGCGGCCGTGTTTGTGACCATGATGAAACTGTGAAATATTAAGTGGTATCTTTTCACTGACATATGACATATCACAGAAAGGGTAAATTGATTTTTACAATCTCATCATATCATTGTTGTGATTGTGTGACTAAGTCTTGATTTCTCCATCTCCTTCTAAGTTGAAACTAGAATCAGCAGGTTCTCTCAGTCTCAGACAGAATTATTGTACTTGTGAATATAAATCTCTGAAACTCTTACTACATAAAGGTTCTATTATATCATCAATAATGTTGTGGTCTACGGTAGGGTGCGTCGACTGCAAATTAAAATTTCCTACGCGCAGGACAACCAAGAACATGCTACGGGAGATGGATCACAGTTCGTTACCACTAGACGCGCAGTGCCGTGCAGCGGAAGAAGAGTTGGGGCAGCGTGGATCGTCTCCTCCTCGTCCGATCTCCCTCGAACAGCCGGTCGTCCGATCCCACGTACAAGTTCGCCGGAGCGGCGCAAGTGCACCGCCTCTAATGATATTCGCGCATGCAGGAGGAACACCATGCAGCAGACTGCTAGGTCCGATCACACAGTCGGCAGCGAGTGGAGGTGGCTATTCGCAACACATGCAAACCCTAGTCACAGTGCCGAAGCAATCAACCACATGAGTGTGTCGCACCTCCACTTTATATAGGCGTCCGTCGCAGGCTCAACACTTGGGCCTTGCACGGACCCTAAAGCCCAAAGTCTACTCGGTCACGTTCCTAGTCCAGTTCGGATCACATCCGACCAGTGTCCTACGAACCGACCTCGTAGGTTCCTTCCCTTAAGCACGTGACCCCTTAGGTTCAAGTCGGCTTGGTCACAGTTTGGATCACCTCCGACCTGCACGGTTGGTAGCGGCCTCTAGCAAGGCGTGCCGACCACCAAGAAGACTATGAAGCTGGTTAGGCGAACCTGTACAACGTGTCACACTTCTGTTCCCTTTGCCTCACGATATATGTTGTCAGGCTCAAGGCGATACTGTCATCCTTGTGCTAGCCCGACCTCTTTCTCGTTCTAGTGATACCGACTGAGGGAGTCCTGGACTAGGGGGTGTCCGGACAGCCGGACTATCATCGTCCGCCGGACTCCAAGACTACGAAGATACAAGATTGAAGATTCCGTCCCGTGTCCGGAGGGGACTTTCCTTGGCGTGGAAGGCAAGCTTGGCAATACGGATATGTAGATCTCCTACCATTGTAACCGACTCTATGTAACCCTAGCCTCCTCCGGTGTCTATATAAACCGGAGGGCTTTAGTCCGTAGGACACAACATACATCACAACAATCATACCATAGGCTAGCATTAGGGTTTAGCCTCCTTGATCTCGTGGTAGATTCACTCTTGTACGACCGATATCATCAATATTAATCAAGCAGGACGTAGGGTTTTACCTCCATCAAGAGGGCCCGAACCTGGGTAAAACATCGTGTCCCTTGTCTCCTGTTACCATCCGCCTAGACGCACAGTTCGGGACCCCCTACCCGAGATCCGCCGGTTTTGACACCGACATTGGTGCTTTCATTGAGAGTTCCTCTATGTCGTCACCGATAGGCTCGATGGCATCTTCAATCAACAACGCTGTCCAGGGTGAGACTTTTCTCCCCGGACAGATCTTCGTATTCGGCGGCTTCGCACTGTAGGCTAATTCACTTGGCCATCTAGAGCAGATTGAAAGCTACGCCCCTGGCCATCAGGTCAGATTCGGAAGCCTAAACTTCACAGCCGACATCCGCGGGGACTTGATCTTCGACGGGCTCGAGCCAAAACCAAGCGCGCCGCACTGTTGCGATGGGCATGATCTAGCTCTGCCGCCGAACAGTGTCTTGGTGTCCGCGCACGAATCCGCCTCGGCCCTTAGTCTGGAGCCGATTGCCCAGATCGAGGACCGGTGGATGGACACCACCTCGGGGGCTTCAACTTCCACGGCGATGGAGCCAAACACTAACCTTGTCCCTCGTGAAACTCGTGATTCCGAGGTGCCGGACTCCTTGCCGGACTCCGGATCTCCCGCGCCCTGCCAATCGAATCGGATTGGGCGCCGGTTATGGAATTCACCGCCGCGGACATCTTCCAATACTCGCCCTTTGGCGACATCCTAAATTCGCTAAAGCATCTCTCGCTATCGGGAGAGTCCTGGCCGGACTATGGCCAGGATGGTTGGGATACGGACGACGAAGAAATTCAGAGCCCACCCACCACCCACTTTGTAGCCACTGTCGACGATCTTACCGACATGCTAGACTACGACTCCGAAGACATCGACGCTATGGACGACGATGCCGGAGACGAATAGGAACCAGCGCCTACAGGGCACTGGAAGACCACCTCGTCATACGACATATACATGGTGGACACCCCAAAGGAAGGGAAGGCGGAGAAGTAGCGGAGGCAGATTCCTTAAAGAAACAGCCCAAGCGCCGGCGTCAGCGGCGCCGCTCTAAATCCCGCCACAGCAAGAATGGAGATTCCGGCACAGGAGATAATAATACCCCAGAGAGTGCCGAAGATAATCCCCTCCAGCAAGACTCAGCGTAGGAGGACGCAGAAGCAAGCCCCCACGAGAGGGCGGCAGACGAAGAGGTCGAGGATTATAACTATATACCTCCCTCCGAAGACGAGGCAAGCCTCAACGACGACGAATTCGTCGTGCCCGAGGATCCCGTCGAACAAGAGCGTTTTAAACGCAGGCTTATCGCCACGGCAAATAGCCTAAAGAAAAAGCAGCAGCAGCTTCAAGCTGATCAGGACCTGCTGGCCGATCGATGGACCGAGGTCCTCGCGGCCGAAGAGTTTAAACTCGAACGCCCCTCCAAAAGCTACCCCAGACGCAATTTGCTCCCCCGATTAGAGGAGGAAGCATACATACCTTCATCACCAGCGCACGATACGGCCGACTGACCACCCCGTGGTCGCGACAGAGAGGCATCCAGACCCTCCACAAAGACCGTACCCCGGCATCGCTCCAAAAGTACGAAGCCAAGAGGGAAAGCGCCGGACTTGCGAGACGTATTGGAGGACAAAGCAAGGCAATCCAGATCCATCTACGGATCACGAGGGCGCCCCACGACCCGCGACCAATACCGTCGGGCCGGATACAATAACCCCGGCCGGGCTGAACACAGCAGACAACGCTCTCTCGAGCTGCGTCGTGATATTGCTCAATATAGAGGCGCCGCACACCCCCTATGCTTCACTGACGAAGTAATGGATCATCAAATCCCTGAAGGGTTTAAACCCATAAACATTGAATCCTACGACGGCACAACAAACCCCGCGGTTTGGATTGAAGATTATCTCCTTCACATCCATATGGCCCGCAGCGACGATCTCCATGCCATCAAGTACCTCCCACTCAAGCTTAAAGGACCAGCTCGGCATTGGCTTAACAGCTTGCCCGCAGAGTCAATTGGGTGTTGGGAAGACCTGGAAGCCGCATTCCTCGACAATTTCCAGGGCACGTATGTGCGGCCACCAGACGCCGATGACCTAAGCCACATAATTCAGCAGCCAAAGGAATCGGCCAGACAATTCTGGACACGGTTCTTGACAAAGAAAAACCAAATCGTCGATTGTCCGGATGCAGAGGCCCTCACAGCCTTCAAACATAACATCCGCGACGAGTGGCTAGCCCGGCACCTGGGACAGGAAAAGCCGAAATCCATGGCAGCACTCACATCATTAATGACCCGCTTTTGCGCGGGAGAGGATAGCTGGCTAGCTCGCAGCAACAACCTCAATAAAAATTCTGGCAGTCCGGATAATAAGGACCACAACGGCAGGTCACGTCGAAACAAAAACAAACGCCGCACTAACGGCGACGATAAGGAGGATACGGCAGTCAACGCCGGATTCCGAGGCTCTAAACCCGGTCAGCGGAAGAACCCATTCAAAAGAACCACTCCGGGTCCGTCCAACTTGGACCGAATACTCGACCGCTTATGCCAGATACATGGCACCCCCGAAAAGCCAGCCAATCACACCAACAAAGATTGCTGGGTGTTCAAGCAGGCAGGCAAGTTAATTGCCGAAAACAATGACAAGGGGCTAAACAGCGACGACGAGGAGGAGACCCGACCGCCGAACAATAGAGGACAAAAGGGTTTGCCCCCACAAGTGCGGACGGTGAACATGATTTACGCAACCCATATACCCAAGAGGGAGAGGAAGCGCGCACTAAGGGACGTCTATGTGATGGAGCCAGTCGCCCCGAAGTTCAATCCATGGTCCTCTTGTCCGATCACTTTCGATCGAAGAGACCATCCGACCAGCATACGCCATGGCGGATTCGTCGCATTGGTTTTAGACCCAATCGTCGATGGATTTCACCTCACGAGAGTCCTGATGGACGGCGGTAGTAGCCTGAACCTGCTTTATCAGGATACAGTGCGCAACATGGGCATAGACCCCTCAAGGATTAAACCTACAAAGACAACCTTTAAAGGTGTCATACCAGGTGTGGAAGCCAATTGTACGGGTTCAGTCACACTGGAAGTGGTCTTCGGATCCCCAGATAATTTCCGGAGCGAAGAGTTAATCTTCGACATAGTCCCATTTCGCAGCGGCTATCACGCTCTGCTCGGACGAACCGCGTTTGCAAAGTTCAACGCGGTGCCGCATTATGCATACCTCAAGCTCAAGATGCCAGGCCCTCGTGGAGTCATCACGGTCAACGAAAATACGGAACGCTCCCTCCGAACGGAGGAACATACAGCGGCTCTCGCGGCAGAAGTACAGAGCAGCCTTTTAAGGCAATTTTCGAGTCCGGCCGTTAAACAGCCGGATACAGCAAAACGCGCCCGAAGCAATACCAACCAAGACAACCTGGAACGATCAGAGCACGCGTAGCAATGCGGCCCTAACCCCCGCCCTCGCATGATTGCAAGACCAACCCTCCGCGTACATCATTACGCTTTGGAGATACCATGGGCGCAGGGGAAGGGGCACGATCACAATGGACCCAGAGTGCGGCTCGACCACACTAGGGGCTCGCAAGTGCGCCACCCTTTATTATTATTATTTTCCTTCTTTGTATACACAGGACTCCGTTAACCAGAGGCCCTGTCCGGCGGTGAACCTGCCGAACTCACGATGCAACAGCCAGGGAAGAAAGAAGGCTGCGACGAACACTCAGGTGGTCTCAATTACGAGCATTAAATTCGATTATATACACCAAGTCCGCAGCTCATCCCTGGAGGGGGACATGTTTAATTAGTCCAAATCCCTTGCTTACCGCACTATTTGTATCAGTCCCACTCATAGCAGACTTCCTTTAATAAATAATGCAGCACTTTTTGACTGCAATTACATTACTTTATATATATATATATATGTTCATTACAGGATATCATGCACCCGTATATTTTGGTATGGTCTAATACACCAGGGGCTTATGTTCCCCACATTATGGTGTGATAAGTCCGAACACTTTCATAAGTGCGGCACCCCGAACTTATAGCATTATATGAATCGGCTCCGAATCATGTCTTGGGTCAATAGTTGGGTTTGCCCGGCTCCCACGTTTTGGTGCCTTACGTTCCGTTCTGTCGGCTAAGGTGGCACTGGGAGAACCACTACGATTGCGCCCCGGTTGAGCCGGGCGAGCGCCTCAGTGGAGAAAGCTAAAACTGACCGGCATGATAAGGCGAGAGACTGGTCGCTGTTCGAGAGGTCTTTTCGAGTCCTTAAAGACTCACGCCGCTTCGAGCGAAGTTCCGGATAAATGTCCGATGAAGGCGTGGATGGCGCCCCGGATTCGGTCTTCCGAATACCAGGGGCTTCGCCGAAATTTAAAATTATAGAATTCTATGGCTAAGTGAGAGTGTTCAAGCATTATAAGTCCGGTTGCCTTGTTCGTTGTGTTGAGCGCCTCCCTAGATGGACCCAAAAATGGGAACAAGAGTGCTCAAGTTTATCCCGAACACCCCAGCACTCGCAGCTCGGGGGCTGAAGCCAACGACTTGCCATCTCTCAGATTTTATAAACGGCCGCACATAAGGTAATATTTTAAATTAAACAAGCGTTGCTTAATGCACATATGAATAAAGTTTTCAGCGCACAGGATAATACATAGCGAGTTTACTCAAAAATTACATCTCTGGGGCATTCATCTGCAATATCGCGGGCTCCCTTCAGGACAGTTTTATAATACATTTCGGGCGTACGATACTCCTTGCCCGGTGGCGGCGGGTCAGTGAGAAGCTTCTCCGCATCCAGCCTGCCCCAGTGCACCTTTGTGCGGGCAAGGGCCCGACGAGCACCTTCAATACAGGCGGAGTGCTTGATGACCTCCACCCAGGGGCATGCATCCACCAGCCGCCGCACGAGGCCGAAGTAGCTCCCAGGCATGGCCTGTCTAGGCCACAGCCGGACTATAAGGCCCTTCATGGCCTCCTCAGCTACCTTGTGGAGTTCGACCAGCTGCTTCAGCTGGTCGCTTGGGGGCACCGGATGGCCGGCCTCAGCGTACTGAGACCAGAATACCTTCTCCGTCGAGCTCCCCTCCTCGCCACGATAGAATGCGGCAGCATCAGACACACTACGCGGCAGATTTGCAAACGCCCCTGGAGAGCTCCGAATGCGGGTAAGTGTCAGGTAGTTTACATTAACATGCTTGCTTTGCATGAAAAATGCCTTACCCGCCGCTATCTTCTTTACATCTTCAACCTCCTAAAGGGCCTTACGGGCCTCGGCCTTGGCGGACTTGGCACTTTCGAGAGCCGAGGCAAGCTCGGACTCTCGAGTCTTGGAGTCACGCTCCAAGCTCTCATGCTTCTCCATGAGAGCCTGGAGCTCTTGCCGTACTTCCGCCACCTGTGCCTCCTGCTTTTCTCGCTCTGCCCATTCCGCGGCCGCACTGTGTTCGGCCGCGGACACAGCCTCCTTCAGGGCTGCCACCTCATTCGTGGCCCCTACAATACCCATATTATCCTTGTCAATTTTATTGCAACCAAAATCCTTTTCTGTAAGGTAACTATTCAAAGTGGTGTTACTCACCTTCTTTTTCCTCGAGCTGCTTCTTGGCATGGCCGAGCTCTTGCTCGGACCGCTCGAGATCCTGCTTCAACGCACCGACCTCCGCAGTCAGTGCGGCAGAGGTTAGCAGCACAGCATGCAAACCCATATCGACATATTTTAAGCAACCCTGCGTATATCTTCTTAGATCCTCAGTCCAGCTTTTCTTCCCAAACACCGAACTGAGCATCAGGGGCTACTGTCTATGCGGTATTACATTACATAATTATAACTTCTTACCTCAAAGCCTGTTAGAAGGCTGCTGCAAGCTTCGGTCAGCCCTCTCTTGGCAAGCTGAACCTTCTGAATCACCGCACTCATGATAGTGCGGTGTTCTTCCTCGATGGAAGCGCCTTTAAGCGCCTCCAACAAGTTGTCCGGCGCCTCCGGTTGGGCGGAGGCCGCCGGTGTCACAGTCTTGCCCTTCTTTCGAAGGGGCCGCCTGCCGGACTCTGGAACCGCTTCAGGTTCCGATGTAGAGTCCGGCGCAAAGTCCGGGAGGCTGCCTGGCGGCACCTCCGGAGCCTCCTCTTGATGGGTCCCTCTCTAGGATCCCACCTCGGCGTCCTCATCGGCGCAGGGGGTAGAGGCAGTCGGAAGTGAATCCACATCCGACGGGGCCAACGACCCGCTCGATGAAGCGGGGAGATCATCATCGGCCGGACTGCGGACAGTATGCGACATTAGTAGGACACTAGGTGACGCGAAAGAAATTGCTTATCAGGGATCGGGATACTTACGATCTCGCCGGAGGCCTGGCCCTTGAAGGCCACTCCTCCTCGCCAACGATGGTGTTGGCGGAACTGTCCGGGGGAATAGTTCTCCCCCTCTTGGACCCTTCGGCCTCCCCTATTGGGGAAGCCTTCCTCTTCTTCTCTCCCTCCTCCGGGAGAGAGTCTTCTTCCTCCTCCTCGTCTTCGGGGGAGGAGTCCGCCTCGTCGTCGGACGCTTGATTGCGGGAACTCTTTCGAGTCCCCGTGGCCACCTTCTTGGCCTTCTTCTCTGGCACCACGTGCGGTGCCGGAACCAGCAGCCCTGCTAGACGGGCATTCACTGGATCTTCTGGCATGGGAGCCGGACAGATGAGCTGCTCGGCCTTCTCCATCCATTCCTGTCAAAGGAAAAGAGAGATTGAAACCCTCTTAGAATCAATCTGTTTACCACGAGTGTCCCGTAAAGGGGTTGAATCACTTACCTCGTCAGCTGGATGCTGCGAGCGAAATCCGCGATCTTCCGTCGCAGATGCGGGGGCTTCGGCGCCCTTAAACAGCACCCTCCAGGCGCCTTCATACGTCATGTCGAAGAGCCCGCTTAGCGCCTGGTGCTGTTCCGGATTGAACTCCCACAGATTGAATGCCCGTTCTTGGCATGGGAGAATCCGGCGGATGAGCATGACTTGGACCACGTCGACGAGCCTGAGCTTATTATTCACCAGCTTCTGGATACAGGCTTGGAGTCCCATCAGCTCCTTCGGATTGCTCCACAACAAGCCCTTCTCTTTCCAGGAGGTGAGCTGCGTGGGGATGCCAGATCTGAACTCGGGGCCCGCCGCCCACGTGGGTTCGTGCGGCTCGGTGATGTAGAACCACCCCGATTGCCACCCCTTAACGGAGTCCACGAAGGCCCCTTCGAGCCAAAGGACATTGGGCAACTTGCCCAACATGGCGCCTCCGCATTCCGCTTGCGTGCCCTTCACAACCTTCGGCTTGACGTTGAAGGTCTTGAGCCACAGGCCGAAGTGGGGCTGGATGCAGAGGAAGGCCTCGCACACGACGATAAACGCCGAGATGTTGAGGATGAAGTTCGGCTCCAGATTGTGGAAATCCAGGCCATAATAGAACATGAGCCCCCAGACGAAAGGGTGCAGTGGAAAGCCCAGTCCGCGGAGGAAGTGGGGAAGGAAGACGACCCTCTCATGGGGCCCAGGGGTAGGGATGAGCTGCCCCTTGTCGGGCAGCCGGTGCGCAATATCGCTGGAAAGGTATCCGGCGTTGCGCAGCTTGGTGATGTGCTCCTCCTTGACGGTGGAAGCCAACCACTTGCCTCCCCCTCCGGACATGGTCGGGGAAGGTTAAGACGAGATGCGCAAGCTTGGGCGTTGGAGCTTGAGTGCGCGGAGGTGGATGAGCAAAGGAGGAAGAAGGCGTGGGTGAAAAGGTGAATCCTTATCCCTTATATAGGCAGGGCGAAGACTATGCGCCCCCCACCAGCCTGGTAAAACTCGCTTATCTCCCAAGCGCCACCATCAATGGTGCGGTTGGGTTACCCACGTCCGTATTGATGAGAATCCCGAAATAAGGGGAACACGATCTCTGCTTCGACAAGACGTGCCAAGGAAACCGCTTCGCTAAACGTGTTGAGGTGGTATAATAAAAATAACGATTCAAGTAAAAGCCTGGTAGCGGTGTGATGTCATGCCGCATAATACGTCAGCAGATTGGACTTGTGTACATTTTATTCTCTCTACGGTGGAATGTGGAATTTATTTTGCAGAGCCGGACACTATCCTGGGGTTCATGATCTTCTCTGGATTATTCAAGGGAGGAACCTGCCTTGCAATGCCGAACATTATGCGCGCCGGACTTATCGTCATTGAAGCCTAGTTCAGGGGCTACTGAGGGAGTCCTGGACTAGGGGGTGTCCGGACAGCCGGACTATCATCGTCCGCCGGACTCCAAGACTACGAAGATACAAGATTGAAGACTCCGTCCCGTGTCCGGAGGGGACTTTCCTTGGCGTGGAAGGCAAGCTTGGCAATACGGATACGTAGATCTCCTACCATTGTAACCGACTCTGTGTAACCCTAGCCTCCTCCACTGTCTATATAAACCGGAGGGCTTTAGTCCGTAGGACACAACATACATCACAACAATCATACCATAGGCTAGCTTTAGGGTTTAGCCTCCTTAATCTCGTGGTAGATCCACTCTTGTACTACCGATATCATCAATATTAATCAAGCAGGACGTAGGGTTTTACCTCCATCAAGAGGGCCCGAACCTGGGTAAAACATCGTGTCCCTTGTCTCCTGTTACCATCCGCCTAGACGCACAGTTCGGGACCCCCTACCCGAGATCCGCCGGTTTTGACACCGACACCGACCACAAACCGGATTATCTCATAATCCCTGTCGCATGGCCATGCTTATCCTGGTTGGATCACATGAGGGGCCCAGAGTATATGTCTCCTGATCGGAGGGGCAAATCCCACCTTGCTCGACCATGTCTCGCAGCATGGGACTGGACAAACCCAAAACCTACCTTTGTAACTACCCAGTCACGGAGTAGCGTTTGGTTGGCCCAAAGCAAGTCTGTCACCATCCCGAGTACATGCGTCAGCTCAGGTCTTAGGACATAGAACGTATGTTGTACTAGAGACTCATAGATGACATATCGCTGCGTCCCATAGTTGGGTCTGTCCGACTCAGACCTTATCTTGACTCGGATCCGACTACGTCGAATCCGACCAGACCTTTCCAAGTCCATATTATCCGGTTAGCATCCAATGCTCCATGGCCAGTGAGACCAAGCCATCGACCGTGTCATATGCTAGTCTAGTCGGCTGCGCGTCCACACAGCCCTTTCGACTAGGGACCTTTTAGGACAGTCACCATACAATGCATAGTCCCACAAACAAGTCACGTACTTGCCGATACACATCATTGATAATTTCCAAGGACTATCTTTGTTCATAAACACATAGGAAATATCATCATACATGATTGCCTCTAGAGCATATCTCCAACAGTCTCCCACTTGCACTAGAGTCAATCAAATAGACATCGAATGCCCATAGCTCTAACGTGCCCCTCATGCTTGGGTTGTGGAAGCATCTTAGTCAACGGATCCGCAAAATTTGCATCCGTGTGAATTTTGCATAATTCTACATCACCATTCTTTACGATCTTTCGTATCAGGTGATATTTCCGGTCTATTTGTCTGACCTTGTGGTGATTCCTCGGCTCCTTGGCTTGTGCGATGGCACCAGAATTATCACAATAAAGGTCCAACGGTTTCACCGAGACTGGGAAAATACCAAGATCATCCAGAAAATGCCGGATCCAAACACCTTCCTTTGCAGCTTCACAAGCCGCAATGTATTCGGCTTCTGTGGTAGAATCGGCCACCGTATCCTGCTTGGAACTCATCTAGTGCACTGCTCCTCCGTTCAGGACGTACACGAATCCATACTGTGATCGACAATCATCTCTGTCGGTTTGGAAACTAGCATCGACGTAACCTCTACGACGAGCTCTTCCTCACCTCCATAAACTAGGAACATCTCTTTAGTCCTTTTCAGGTACTTCAAAATAGTCTTTACCGCTGCCCAGTGACTCTCACCTGGGTTGGCCTGGTATCTACTTTTTAGGCTTATTGCAAAAGCAGCATCAGGCCTTGTACATATCATGGCATACATGATGGATCCGATTGCCGAGGCATACGGAATCCTACTCATCCTGCTTCGCTCATCAGATGTCGAAGGACTCTGAGTCTCGCTTAGCCTTATACCATGTGAGAGTGGCAAGAACCCTTTCTTTGCCTCACTCATGTTGAACCGCTTCAACACTTTATCTATGTGCTTGCTCTGGCTTAAGCGAGCAGCCTCCTCGATCTATCTCTATTGATCTTAATGCCTAAAATATAGACTGCCAAACCAAGGTCCTTCATCAAAAACTTGCCATCCAATGATTCCTTGACCGAGTTTATCATTGAAACATTGTTCCCGATCAACAATATGTCATCCACATACAAGATAAAAAACACTATCGAGCTCCCACTTAACTTCTTGTATAAACAAGAGTCCTCTTCGCTTTTGATGAAACTGAGACCAGTGACGACCTCATCAAAACGAATGTTCCAACTCCGAGATGCTTGCTTCAACCCATAAATGGATCTCTTGAGCTTGCATACCTTACTAGTGCTAGTCGGATTGAAAAAACCCTTGGGCTGTATCATATACACGTCCTCGGTTAAATTTCCGTGAAGGAAAGCCGTTTTGACATCCATCTGCCATATCTCGTAATCGAAATATGCAGCTATAGCTAGTATGATCCTCACCGATTTCAGCATCGCTACCGGCGAGTAAGTCTCATCGTAGTCAATTCCTTGAACTTGTCCATAACCCTTAGCGACAAGCCGAGCTTTGTGGATCTGAACATTTCCATCCACATCGGTTTTCTTCTTAAAGACCCATTTGCAACCAATGACCGTTACGCCAGGCAGCGGATCAACCAAGTCCCAGACTTGATTTTCATCCATGGACTTTAACTCGGATCTCATGGCCTCCAGCCATGCCTCAGAATCTAGGCTTACCATCGCTTCCGCATACGTGGCCGGCTCTTCGCTTTCTAGCAACAATACATCGCGCACTCTGCGCAATCTTTCCGACCTCCGTGGTTCCGGTGCTGCTCCCACTACGAGTTCCCTGACTGACTCCGGTATGATCTCGTCACCATCCGAGCCGTCCCTGAGTGGTCCTCGAATTTCTTCGAGTCGAACTGTCCTCCCACTAGCCTCCCGACTGAGAAACTCTTTCTCAAGGAAAACCCCGTTTCGAGCAACAAACACTTTGTTCTCTTCCCGGTTGTAGAAGCTATATCCCAACATTTCCCTCGGATATCCAACGAATATGCATTTATCCGACTTGGGTGTAAGCTTGTCTGACATAAGTCGCTTGACAAATGCTTCACAACCCCAAATCTTTAGAAAAGACAAACTGGGACTCTTCCCGGTCCACATCTCATGTGTTGTCTTGTCTATGGATTTTGATGGTACCTTGTTAAGTGTGAAAACTGCAGTTTCTAGAGCATATCCCCAGAATGACAAGGGTAAATCCGATTTGCTCATCATAGACTGGACCTTGTCCAACAAGGTCCTATTCCTCCGTTCCGACACGCCGTTTCTCTGTGGTGTACCCGGAGGTGTGAGCTGAGGTACTATACCTCGACTTTTTAGATGATCATCAAACTCCTGGCTCATGTACTCACCTCCACGATCAGATCGTAGAAGCTTGATAGTCTTGCCGAGCTGATTCTCAACCTCGTTCTGAAACTCTTTGAACTTTTCAAAAAGTCTCCGACTTGTGCCTCATCAAATAGACATATCCATATCTACTCAAGTCGTCGATAAAAGTCACGAAGTACTGATAGCCACCTCTGGCAGTTGTGCTCATTGGACCACACACATCACTATGTATGAGTTCCAATAGCTCAGACGCCCTCTCGCAACTCTTTGCGAAAGGAGACTTAGTCATCTTGCCGAGCAAGCATGATTCACATGTCTCGAACGACCCGAAGTCGGACGAAGTTTGGAGCCCATCATCATGGAGCTTCTTCATGTGTTTCAAACTAATGTGTCCAAGTCGGCAATGCCAGAAGTATGTCGGATTTATCTCATTAGGCTTATGCCTCCTGACATTCACGTTATAGACCGATTCCTGTTCTAGATTCAATATAAATAGCCCATCAACAATGGGTGCATAGCCGTGGAACATACCATTCAAAAATATCGAACAACCATTGTCCTTTAAATTGAATTCATAACCTTGACTCATAAAACATGAGGCAGAAATAATGTTCCAACTAAGTGCAGGAATGTAGTAACAATTATTCAATTCTATTATGAATCTGGAACGAAGCTGGAGCTGCATCGTGCTGACCTCCAACGCAGCAACTCTTGCTTTGTTGCCGACCCTGATGTCAATCTCCCCCTGTGCGACACGCCTAGTTCTTACCAGCCCCTGCATCGAGTTGCAAATATGAACAACCGATCCGGTATCAAATACCCAAGAGCTACTAGGTATGTCAGCAAGGTAAATGTCTATAACATATGCAACAAGTGTACCTTTGCCTGAAGCAGCATTCTCGGCCTTCTTGCCATGCTCTGCAAGCCACTTGCTACAGTTCCTCTTCCAGTGACCGGTCTCCTTGCAGTGATAGCAAACGGTCTTCGAGTCCGGTCCAAACTTCGGCGCAGTGGCGGAGGTTACCATCTCTGTGCCCCTTGCCTTAGCCTTTTTCTTGGACCAACTCTTCTTGAACTTAGCCGATTTCTGCACCATCAACACTTGATGCGTGCCTTTCTTAATATCCTGCTCTGCCACTTTAAGCATCCATGCAATTTAGTGAGCTTCTTATCCATGCCATGCATATGATAGTTCGAGATGAACGTCCCATAGCTGGGTGGAAGAGAACCCAGAACAGCATTAGTAGCCAGCTCATCCAAGAGCGGGAAGCCCAAACGATCCAAAGTTTGCACATATCCGATCATCTTGATCACATGCGGGCTCAGTGGATCACCTTCCTTCAGCTTGCAATCCATCAAGGATCGCCAGACGTTGAACCTTTCGGTCCTAGCCTGTGTATGAAACATGCTCTTGAGACTCTCGATCATATTGTAAGCCTTGTAAGCCTCAACATTTTCGAAATGCTGTTGCATATCGGGCTCCATACAAGCCAGCATCAGACAGCTAATCTCCGTTGATTCATCAATGAGTTTCTGGTAGGCATTCTTAGTTGTGGCATTAGAATTATCGACAGGTTCCTCTGGAAGTGGATCCTCTAGGATATGTTCCTTTTTATCGTGCTTGAGAACAATTCTCAGATTTCTATACCAGGTGATAAAGTTTGTTCCATTCAGTTTATCCTTTTCCAGAATTGATTTCAATGCAAAGTTGGGTTGAGCAGGGGGTGCCATTGATCTACAACAGAAAATATGCAATCACTAAGTAATGTGTTTACGTAGAGTAATTCTATCCTAAACAGAAATACTCCCACTGAAGTCAGCATCCCTCCGCAAATTCTCAGTGATTCAGGATCCGACTAGCACATGCGACTAGTGAGCTTTAGCGTCACTGCTAGACAACATGCCTATCCGGTAAGCAACTCCTTGCTAATCGCATCTCTATACGACTCCTGTCGGTCGAGAAGGTATCTTATACCCCGGCTCCCAACCTTCTTTGCCACAAGGCCCAAAACCGTTTTGATAGCCTTGTCAAGTTAACCTGATGCAGTGCATGTCCGTGTCTGACACAAACCCTTCAGTTCAAGGACACCCAGCAGCACCCCAATTTTATGAGCCCACTACTAGACGTACTTGACGTGCGAAGGTGCAACATCGGGGATGGCAATTCTCTTGATATTCATGAGGGATCTTTCTACCATTCTAACATGCATAGAAACAAAGAAGCATAACAATCACAAATAAACACATATTGTGAAATAGTATGGCTCCTTCATGGACGTTCTTCCAGGTTGGCTCCGACTCCGATGACCATCTACGAACTCCATCTTGTTTGTCACGCCGGGACGCCAAGCCACCAACTTGATCTCTATTATCCAACTACTACACTAGTAATGAATTTTACATAGAGTCATAAGCCGACACGCAGGTCGTTATACAATATAATGACAGCACTTTGGCTCCTGCCGGCTGACAAACATGACACACAGGCCACGTATAAATTACACACATGCATCACATACACATGAGCCATACTATTCACATCAAACCTGCAAAACAAAGTTATGCATAGAATCGCATTCTACCGGTTTGTGTGTCGGGTACGAAATAACGGTGCTATGCACACGGCAGTCCCGCTAGCCGGTTAGCGGGTGGGGTTCGAAGGGGCAGCGCTCCTCGCGGGTGTGGGCAGCGCTCGACATTTTCGGAAATCACAGATCACATCTGAACTCCGATCATGCCGAACTTTTTGATCTGACCGATCTTATCGATCATCGCGAGTCCGATTTGGGTTTACGTTTCACTGTTGACCCCGATGGCGGATGACCGACCGGTAGGGGTAGATCGTGTCACGACCTCATCAACTCTGATCAACAGAAAACATAGCCTCTTCAATCCCCATGTGCAATTGATCTCATCAACCGTGCACATAGCCTATCTCATCAAGGACAGCAGATCTCATCTGCTGCCTCCACATATCTAATATGCATACGATCTGAATCCAAATCCTATAGCAGAGGCTCTGATACCACTGTTGTGGTCTATGGTAGGGTGCGTCGACTGCAAATTAATTTTCTACACGCAGAACAACCAAGAACATGCTATGGGAGATGGATCACAGTTTGTTACCACTAGACGCGCAGTGCCGTGCAGCGGAAGAAGAGTTGGGGCAGCGCGTGCGCGTGGATCGTCTCCTCCTCATCCGATCTCCCTTGAACAGCCGGTCGTCCGATCCCATGTACAAGTTCGCCGGAGCGGCGCAAGTGCACCACCTCTAATGGTATCCGCGCGTGCAGGAGGAACACCGTGCGGCGGACTGCTAGGTCCGATCACACAGTCGGCGGCGAGTGGAGGTGGCTATTCGCAACACATGCAAACCCTAGTCACAACGCCGAAGCAATCAACCACATGAGTGTGCCGCACCTCCACTTTATATAGGCGTCCGTCGCAGGCTCAACACTTGGGCCTCGCACGGACCCTAAAGCCCAAAGTCTACTCGGTCACGTTCCTAGTCCAGTTCGGATCACATCCGACCAGTGTCCTACGAACCGACCTCATAGGTTCCTTCCCTTAAGCGTGCGACCCCTTAGGTTCAAGTCGGCTTGGTCATAGTTCGGATCACCTCCGACCTGCACGGTTGGTAGCGTCCTCTAGCAAGGCGTGCCGACCACCAAGCAGACTATGAAGCTGGTTAGGCGAACCTGTACAATGTGTCACACTTCTGTTCCCTTTGCCTCATGATATATGTTGTCGGGCTCAAGGCGAGACTGTCATCCTTGTGCTAGCCCGACCTCTTTCTCGTTCCAGTGATACCGACCATAAACTGGATTATCACATAATCCCTATCACATGGCCATGCTTATCCTGGTCGGATCACACGAGGGGCCCAGAGTATATCTCTCCTGATCGGAGGGGCAAATCCCATCTTGCTCGACCATGTCTCGCAGCATGGGACTGGACAAACCCGAAACCTACCTTTGTAACTACCCAGTCACGGAGTAGCGTTTGGTTGGCCCAAAGCAAGTCTGTCACCATCCTGAGTACATGCGTCAGCTTAGGTCTTAGGACATAGAATATATGTTGTACTAGAGACTCACAGATGACATATCGCTGCGTCTCATAGTTGGATCTATCCAACTCGGACCTTATCTCGACTCGGATCTGACTACATCGAATCCAACCAGACCTTTCCAAGTCCATATTATCTGGTTAGCATCCAATGCTCCATGGCCAGTGAGACCAAGCCATCGATCGTGTCATATGCTAGTCTAGTCGGCTGCGCGTCCACACAACCCTTTCGACTAGGGACCTTTTAGGATAGTCACCATACAATGCATTGTCCCACAAACAAGTCACGTACTTGCCGATACACATCATTGATAATGTCCAATGACTATCTTTATTCATAAACACATAGGAAATATCATCATACATGATTGCCTCTAGAGCATATCTCCAACAGTCTCCCACTTGCACTAGAGTCAATCAAATAGACATCGAATGCCCATAGCTCTAATGCACCATTACCAAATTGTTACTTTGTATTTCTGAAATTTTAATATAATTGAATGTGGTGAAACGTAGTGAAAAAATTGTTGACTTTGATAAAGAGGCTAAATTGGAGGAAAGCACTTCTGCTATATTCATCAATAATACCGCACCATATACTACAGAAGCTTGGGCCGCCGAGTCAGTTGTTTCTGATGGATCTTCTTGGATCAACAATATCAATCAACTTCCCAGACATGTGGTTTATTTTGTTTCTTTAGCTCAATGAAAAACCATGTCAAGTTCTATTTTACCTTCAGGGTGTTGTCAGAATGATTTCAGTGAGTAGCCAAGGGACAAATGACAATCTCTTGTTATCTTCTGGTCATGCTTCAATGCAGCAATGATATAACTGAGTAAAGAAATGTTTTTATAAAGCAGCCAGAGTGTGTATTCGTGAAAGATACTATGGTTGGCAAATTCGTGGGGAACGCGGTGCACGAGCTACTCTGTCCCGAGGGAGGCACTGCGGCAGGCAGACTGAACATAGCGGCCATAGCGTAGTGGGAGCCGGGAGAGTTTCTGTCGGCCTCGTCTTGGGGCGGGCAGGTGAATTTGTTTTGTTCGTCAGCTCGAGAAATGCCAGATCGGCACCAAAAGTCTTTCCCCTTTTGTGGCATACTCAAAGTGTTTATTTGGCAAGCACAATGCATAACATTCATCTACACTACTTATAAAAGATCAAACATAATCTTTTCTAAACGCACCCCACAAAATATACATGGGCTAATTACCGCCTTAAGATTAGGCCCACTGAACTCAATCTAACGGTTAGCCATAATCTGATCTGTTTCTGTGTGCATTTAGCAATTTAGGTTGACTGACCATACTTCACCCGGAGAAAATAATCCAACGTCTCGCGTCCGCAACTCTTAAAATCGCACGTCAAAAAGAAAAACTCCTGCAATCACGCACGCCATCCAAACTGCCATCGGTTAGGAAAAAAATTATATGAGACCAGGTCTCATATAAATCAGGTGAGACCCGCCCTGATGAATGACATGTGGCATTCACAAATCACAAAGCATCTAATCTCTCCCCCCTGATTTCAGGTGGGGTGTGGGGTGGATGCTTTGTGATTTGTGGATGCCACGTGTCATCCATCAGAATGGGTCTCATCTGCTATTCCGTGAGACCTGGTCTCATAGAATTTTTTTCCCATCGGTTAACCTCTCTCCCTTAATTAGCGCCCACCTCAACAAATCCATCCACGTACGAAGCGTCCATACTTCCATCACAGAAGAGAGAAACTCCCCAAAGCATGAAGGCTGCACGCCACTGCCAGCGAGACGCCGCCGCCGGGATCCGCGAGCCGCTGTCGTGGACATGCGAGTGCCGAGGAGGAGCTATGCCTTCTTCTGGGCACCAACGCACGCGTCGCCCGATGCGCCGCGAGTTTTGGCCACAACGCCTCACCTCCACCACGCCGGACAGCCCAGTCTCCTCCCGGGGTCCGAGCGATTCCTTAAATTCTTGTGCGTATAACTTCTGGTTTGTCATTATCAACGAAAGAAATCTGCAAATTCTCTTGTATCCCGCCTAGGTGTCTCAACTCCTAACCTCTTGGCATTATCCTATTTGTCATTACAACACGGACAAGAGATTCAAACACTCAGGTTCATGATGCATCTATGGGTGAGTTCTGAATTTTGTTCAATTTGCTGCACAACATGGTGGCTGTGCGTGCTTGCAATGGCACGGTGATAGCAAGGAAGTCCAGTGTCACCTCTGTTTCTCTATTCAGGTGTGCTCACTTTGGTTGTCTGATGTACTATTTTGTCTACGTGTTGGCCAATAGTATCTCTATAGTACTTCATCTGTGTGCGTGTTGGTAGGAATATTTCATGTGTGATTGCTACAAGTTCCACTGAAAATCAAAAGTCTCCTATATTATTACCACTTTACTGCCAGGGATTTATATTATTTCCCTTGTATGTATATGTGCTACAAATGTTAAAAAAAGTGATATTCATGCTATTTTATAGGACTCCTGGCACTGCGATGCATGAGTGTTGGCAACTATAATTCAGTCAGCGTTTACTATGAAGGAATGAACTACAAGATTTTTTTTGTAGTCGTAGGACTTCTTTTGTTATAAGGGTAACTAGCAAGTGTTAGTTTTGATTTATGTTTTTTTTGATTGAACACTGTAGGGAAAGCCCCCACAGCCTTTTATTGATTTAACAAGCATAATTACAGTATTTACAAATGCTACAAGAAGTAGCAAGTCAAAAGGAAAAAAGCTAAAATGAAACAATTACATTTAAGGAGGGAGGAAGGATACCCATCTAATCAGTTCCTCCTTGTATCTCACCTTAATTCTATGGGAGAGTAATAGCATATCAGTCACAAAAGCTCCTCTCCACCTATTAAAACTTGGCCTTTCCTTGCGAAAAACCTTTCCATTTCTGATGATCCAAATATTCCAGCAAGCAGTAAAGACCACTTCAGCAAAGAAAGGATGAGCAAAGTTCCTCCTAGCCTTAAGCACAATCTGACTCATGTCATTCCCAGGTTCCCACTCAATCTGGAGATAGTTCCAAACCCTCTGACTGAAATTACAATTAAAGAAGAGGTGATCTCTATTTTCCCTTGAGTGAGTGGGACAAAGCACACAATTGACCCCATCATCTATATGCCAATGCCTTCTTTCCACCATATCCTTGGTGTTTAACCTATCCATTATCAACAACCAGGCAAAGACCTTGATCTTCATGGTACAGCAACTCCTCCAAATCCAAGTCAAAACAGGATTAAAAGTATGATGAATGAATTTGGATACATAAAACTGTTTAGGGGTATAGGGTTTGTCAGAGCCATGCCAATACCAAACATCCTTCAAATCTGAGTCCCTTTCATGTTGCATCATAAGTGATTTCAAAACCAAGAGCTCATTGTGAGCCTGCTCTGAAAGTGGAAGATGGAACCAAGATATCAGATCCAGGGCAGAAAAACCATCCTTGACAATAACCAGAGCATCTTTGACAAAAGAAAATAATCTTGGAAACCTGCACTGTAAAGGCAAAACCGAATTTCCAAGTTGCCATTTATCCTGCCAGAAAAGAGCAGTGTCCCCTTCATTAACCTTGACCCATGTGACTTCCCTGAATTGATCCAAGAATTTAAGGACATCCTTCCACCAAAAAGATCCACATGGTGCAGTTCCTTGTGGGACAAGCTCATGATAGTATGAGTTCCAAATGAGATGAACCCAAGGAACATCAGCCTTGTTGAGGAACTTGTTCACATGTTTCAGAAGTAGTGCCACATTTTGAATGCCAAGATCAAGAATACCCAGCCCTCCTTTGTTTTTGGGTCTACAGATCAAATCCCAAGCAGCTAGAGAAGGAGCTGGCTCTTGCCTATTTTTCCTCCACAAGCACTGCCTTTGAATTCTCTGTAGTTGTTTCAAAATACCAGGGGCAATGAGCAGACTGCAAAGGAAGAAAATGGGCAGAGAGGATAAAGCAGAATTCAAGTACCGCAGTCTTCCTCCCTGAGCAAGAAAAGATGAACTAGCAGACATTCTCCTCTCCATACAAGTAACCAGAGGCAGCACATCAGACATTGCAGGCTTGGAAGTTCCAACAGGCAGACCAAGATATGTAAAAGGCATCTTGCCCACTTGACAACCAAAAAGGGATGCCAGTCTGAGGGTCTCTTCCTGTGAAACATTTATTGGGATCATTGAAGACTTATGGTAATTGACCTCCAGGCCAGTGGACTGAGAAAAAATGAGCAACATTTTCTTGAGAGCCAAGAGCTGATTTTGGTATTTTGATTTATGTTGTTATGATATAGGAGCCATATGCAAGGGTCTTGAGGTCGACTCTGATATTTTCAGGGTTATAGTGGTAACAAGTGATTTACCACTTTGATGTTAAATAAATGTATTTCCTGTTGACTGTCATACTGTCATGTAAAAAAATACATGAGCTGTCTAAATTCATAGTTATAATTACTTCTGATTTGGCTCAATGGTATAAACAAATTAACTTGGTTTACACAATCGTTTTTAAGAGTACAAGCATGTTTTCTGCCTTGGTATGAATGTAACAAATATGTGGTCGCCTACTATTAAGAGAAACATAGGCATGCATAAAAAGTTTCATCACCATGTGAATCTTTTGATCATGGGCGTGCTATTCCAGAGTAAACCATGATGTTATGCTTTAGCTTCTTTACCAAAATATGGTAATGTCTTTTTGATTTCCAGAATTTGGTCATTTACTGTAAAAAAGAAAATGAGTGCAATGTTGGCTACTATAGATGGTTTATATGTTAATTTAGAGGGGAGTTTGATTGTCAAGAGAAGAGTGGTATGGCATTATGATGATCTACTTCCTCATATAGCTTGTTGATGATATAATTGTTATTCAGAAAAGTCCTAAACTGTGTATATATTTCTGAGTATGCATCAAAAAACCGATAAACAGACATGTTGCATACTACTATGCTACCAGGTAAACCAAAGTATTTTTTGGTTTCAGCACCAGCGACGTCTTTTGTAGAGAAGAACTCACATTAATTCTGTAATACCTGGATATTGAGTACAACCCTTTGATATCTTTTTTTATCGTTTTCACTCATTTTTTAGCTGGCAAGATCTTTCCTTGCATGCTTACACTATTTTTTGGTGGAAATGGCTGGCTCCTTTAACCAGCTATCATGGACTCATTGTATGTGATTTGAATATACTGACATAATAGTTCACTGATTTTTCAGGGATTAGGTACCCTTTTTTATGGTTGGTGTCAAGATGGCTGAATATGTACTTGGATTACTTGTACAAGACACATCTTTTTTCAATTCGTATCCACAGTTTCAGTTTGTTAGCTAGCAAAACTAAGTTCCAAAGTATGGTACCATGTCATATTTGAGCATAATCTTGGCTGTTTTTGTTGTTATTTGCTTACACTAATAGTAAGTACTAAAATTATATTGCAATATGGGACATTCTTGTGAATTGTCCTTTCTTTTATGGATTTTACTACGAATGTATTGTTGATCTCTCCCATGTTGTGTTTTAATGAATGAGCAACCTAAATGCCTTTTCAGTAACGAATCTGGATAAAGAGCTGCAGAGAATAAAATCTTAATGAAGACATTTCAAAGGAGATGGGACAAGTAAATTTATTGGACTAGAGCAATAGCCAATTTTATTGCTTCGTTTCTCTATTTCGTTCCTGATGTATTTTTACACATAATCAACTTGGAATAGATGACATCTCACACTCAAATTTGAAGTTACTCTTACATTTTTTTGAAGCTGGCCGAATATTCCTAGCTTTATCTTGTGAGTGTCTTTAGTTGGATCTTTGAATTACCATTTGGCGTGGTTTACTTATAAGGGTGTGTTTTGTACTCTCTCCCTTTCTTTTTAGTCTGTATATAATATTTGATCAAAGCCAAACTTTATAAAGTTTGACTAACTTTGTAAGAAAAAATGTCAACATCTACAATACTAAAGCTACATGGTATGAAAATTAATGTCATGTTGCATCTAATAATATTGATTTCATATTGTAAATGTTGATATTTTTTCTATAAAGTTAGTCAAACTTGGCAAAGTTTGGCATTAACTAATTAAATTTTATATGCAGACTAAAAAGAAAGGGAGGGAGTAGTAGGCGTATCTTTGGAAGAGCATTGGTCGAGACGTGCATTGCACGTGCAAACTTACAAGTATAAGAAAGTGCCAAACATGCATTACAGCAGGAACTGATGTATGCACTTTGATTGTTTTCATGGTTAATTGCAGCTGGCATTCCATGCAGAACCAATAGTTGGACGCCAGTGAAGAACTGCTCCACCATTACGCCCTCTGGACGTCTACACCGGTGCCACTTCTCCTCAAATGCAGGCAAAGAAGCGTGCATCGGATCATCGGAGATAGAGAAGGGATGCATCCGGTGCATTACATGAAGTGTTTGTTCCGCACGGTGCAGTTCCTGAACGAAAAGGAGCCCCTGAATGGAAGGACATACACTAACAGTTGTTATGTGAAGAAGGTATATGCAACAATTCATCCAGTCCACCTCCCGGTCGGGGATTGCTAAGTATCTAATAGTTAAACGGGGTGATTAACCTGCACTGAGCACTCATGGTTTGGACATATATGCATTCATGTTAGACTTAGACCCCAACGGTTAATGTTCGGATATTTTTTTACCACTTGCTCCATCGTCCGTTAATTGAAATAGAGAATGAGAAACATCATAAGAAGGATTAGTGATTCTTTTCAAGGAACCGACTGGTGTTACCAAAGATTTGTGGGTTGGTGATTTCGTTAGCATTTGTATTATAGTATCTTTTCAATTATTGAGGCATCTAAACAACAATCTCGGATGAATCTTTTCAACTGAAACTTAGCAGAGAACAGATTCATCTTTTGAATGTGAAGCTAGCACTATGGAGTCATATGAAGTATCCAAGTGAGCTCATCTATGGTTAGACATATGATTTGCTGTCGCCATCGCGGATTCTCTACATTTTGAGAGCATTCACATTTATTGGGCCTTTTGTTGTGAATATGGGTAAGTATTGTCTATCACATGAGGAAGCCACAACTTTCCCTAACATACCTAAATATTTGTTTGATTGATAACCATACTATGTGATTGGTAATCAGAAGTACAGAACACGCAGGTTTGCTCCTGAAACTAATAGATGTTCACATGGGTCCTTTCTAATTCCGACCAAGAATTTAATTCTGTAGGATTTCTACAACCAACATGGACACCATGTGTTTGCTCAGTTTCTTTGGATGGAGTCGTGTTATTTCCTTTTTTTGCCATATATATCAATGTTTTCATGTCTAGCAATAGTGGTTATATATTATTGTTGTAACACTTGCTCCTTGTTGTGTTGACATGCCTATAAGGCTGACTCTTCCTTCATCTACTAGCGTAGCAGAGACTAGTGAGGTTGTCGATGTTTGTGTGGTTCCCTATGAAATTGGTTATGTTGGATTTGCTATGGCTGAAGCTTCTCGCAAGGTAATTGCTATAGTTCCATTGATAATCACTTCCAAATTTTGCCAGTTATAGATTTTATTCCTTGGTATCTTAGGCTAATTATCTAATTGGTGTTCCTCCCATAGACCAGTAAAACACTCTTTGCTATATTAAGCTATCGGTTGCACCGGTAAATGGATATAAATTAGATGGCAATAAGGAAATAGTCGGCATGGGGTCCATGAAAGTAGCATGATTCTTATCACCATGATATACATCAACATGTTAGAAGAAGTTATACAAACATTATTCTGCAATTGTGCGTAGGCTCTTTCTCCAAATAACTTGTTATTCTTTCTTTGAATTGTTAGTTTTGTTAAACTTCATGATTACAAATTACTAGCAGACTAGCACCAAAGTTACTTGCATCAAAACTGACATATATTTATATGTGTGATGAAGGCATTTTTTTCTTTTTATTCATCACTACTTGATGATGCTTCCTTTTTTTTCTGCGGGTGAACTTAATTGATGATGCTTCCTGCTATGAAGAAAGAAGAAAAATAGATTTTTCAGCCCATTTTTGTATCTCACACTCCATTATGACGCTTTCTAGACCTGGGACGTCAAAGTACACATTTTCCTCAAAATTTATACTAAAAAGCAGAATGACTCTACTTGTCCGATTGTTAATACTGTCATTTACTTTAAAGTTGGTGCCTTGATCGGTTGAGCAATGAACAAGAAAATGGTACCATCTCTTTGTTTGGAAACACAATGTATGTAGTAATTTTCTTCTTCATCCATGAGAAGCATGATTTGATATCTTTGTATTTCTCTTTGAATTATCGGTTTGGTTTGGCCAACTAGATTGGTTGTTCTTGCAATGGGAGAGGTGCTTAGTTTTGGGTTCAATCTTGCGGTGTCCTCACTAAGTGACAAAGTAGGGGTAGCGAGGCACGTACTTGTATTGTTGCCATCAAGGGTAAAAAGATGGGGTTTTCATCATATTGCTTGAGTTTATCCCTCTACATCATGTCATCTTGCTTAAGGCGTTACTTCGTTCTTATGAACTTAATACTCTAGATGCATGCTGGATAGCGGTCGATGTGTGGAGTAATAGTAGTATATGCAGGTAGGAGTAAGTCTACTTGACACGGACGTGATACCTATATTTATAACCATTGCCTTGGATATCGTCATAACTTTGCGCTTTTCTATTAATTGCTCGACAATAGTTTGTTCACCCATTGTATTATTTTCCTTAAAGAGAGAAGCCTCTAGTGAAACCTATGGCCCACGGGTCTATTTTCCATCATATATTTTGAGATCTATAAACCAAAAAACCCAAAAATACATCGCTGCAATTTATTTACTTTTATTTTGGTTTACATTTTAGTAATCTTTTATATCTATCTCTACCAGATCTCACTTTTGCAAGTGACCGTGAAGGGATTTTGAACACCTTTATTGCATTGAGTGCAAGTGTTTTGATTATTTGTGCAGGTGCATAGATTGGAGACTTGCTTGTATCTCCTACTGGATTGATACCTTGGTTCTGAACTGAAGGAAATACTTATCTCTACTTTGCTGCATCAGCCTATCCTCTTCAAGGGAAAAACCAACGCAAGCTCAAGAACTAGCACGTAACACCGTGGTTACATTTTTTGTTTGAATATAATGGCCAACTCTCCGCCAAGGTATCCATGCCACTCTTCTCTCTTCTTTGTTTTTCTCAAAGATAGAAGGATCCCTCACATGCATGTTTCTCCGGGAGGGTGATGGGGGAGTAACTTTTTTGGAATGGCACTGGCATTGGCACACATCTCATGCGACAAGAAGTACAACAAAGATAGGTAATTTGGGAAACTTTTCAACTAAAAATCTCTCTGTTACATATTGGAAATTTCCCTTGTTCAATTTTATAAATGTGTGAAAAATCTGCACGCGAAGGAATCTTGTCGTGTTTATTCCCGCTCTTATTTCTGCCTCGAGTCTGCTCAACGAGATTTTTTGTAGCTGCGTTAAGACCGGGAAGTTGCCTTGCTGGGTACCGCACTTCCAGCAGGTTGCTAAGAACCAGTCTTTCAAAGCACTCACGGCAAGCATGCGCCCGACAAGTTTCAGAACTGGGTACGGTGTTGGATTCGAATCATATAAGAATAGAAACAAATAAGGGGAACAATACACAATTGTTTGAGCACGTCAAATATCATATGTTCATTGAAAACGAAAAGTGCTCAATAATGTTTTTCTCAGTCCTTTCTTTCTAGGGTTTACATTGAGTGCAACCCAGGGAAAAGGGGCACCTAGGCTGAGTGCTCCCGGCAGACGAGATGATGGTGCTGCCGACGCTCAGCTGGAGATTATGGTGCTGTCCGCGCTCAGGGGGAGTCAGAGCCATCGTCCTCGATCTTGACGCCTTTCGGTGCAACACACCCTCGTGTATGTTTCCCCAAATATACACAGGCTCAAGGGCAAGGTTACAACATCCAAGACAAGGCAACACAGAAGAGATAACTTTTTGAGAAATCAAAGGGCGGATCAAGAAGACCAAGACAAGCCAAAGGAACAAGATATCACTAAGGAAAAACCTCCCTTGTCGGGAAGGCGATCCTGGCAAGGTCGAGGTCACCCTGAAGACAAGTCCCAAGACCTCCCCAGCAAGGGTTGCCGGGACGCCAACGGCCCGCTTCCCCGCCAAGGCTCCACCGCTCCACCTCACAATAGCACAAGTCACCCATCAGTGCGGTGTCGAGCCCCCAAGTGATTAAGTGGCTGTCATTTGGCACGTGGCAGACATTTCTGAGGAAGATCACCACTAAATGACACCCGTCCAGAGGCTGTCACGCAGGCAGGTGAGAAGTTGGTTGAATAGCACGGCAAGTCTTGCAGGGCTACACCCACGATGCGACACTAAGCGGTGCATTTAGTGCACCTTGTCCTGTCTGTAGAGTTAGGTATGATAACACTATGGCTATCTAATCGCTGGATAATGACTGTTTTGCCATTGTGGTAATCCCTTGACCTATAAAAGGAGGGTCATGGCAACCTTAGAAAAGATTTGGATCCTTTTACACTCATACGCAAGTAGCTGCTCTCGTCCCAAGGCGACCTTGCCGGGCTTGAGCGTCGCGTCTCCACCATGGTCCTCTCATCAATCCACCAAAGCAGGAGTAGGGTTTTACACCTGACAGCAGCCCGAATGTCGTGGGGGAACAACGACTACCTGTGGGGCTATGAGCTCCTTTCTGGTTCGGCTAGGGGATGGCACGTTTCACAAAGAGCGGAGGAGCGTGAGGCAGCACAATTGAGATCATAGGGGCAGTTTTTACCCAGTTTCGGGCTGCCGTGAGGCATAAAACCCTACTCCTGCTGTCGGATTACGGGTTCCGCAAACCCTTGAGAGGTTCGAACTCTGGGGTGCATGCGGAGATCTCAACCTACCCAGCCTGCCTACTCGTGATCGTCCTAAGTCTAGCGCGTCGAGCTCGAAGAGACAAAGGGACACAACAGTTTATCCTGGTTCGGGCCACCTTGTGGTGTAATACCCTACTCCAGCGTTTTGGTGGATTGCCTCGGAGGGCTGAGGATGAACTAGTATAGTGGAAGAACTGGCCTCAAGAGGTGAGGTGTTCTTGAGCTCAAGAGAGATGGTGGGATGTGAACTAGTTGCCCCTCTATGGTGGTGGCTAGAGCCTATTTATAGTGGCCTTGGTCCTCTTCCCAAATGTTGGCGGGAAGGGATCCCACAACGGCCGGATTTGAAGGGGACAAGTAGTACAGCTTATCCTGACAAAAGTAGTCTTCGCCTGCGAAAAGCCTCTGGCCGTGACGCTGCGGTGGGCTTGGCGATGACCTCCGTCCTGGCGTCCTGACGGTCTTGGTCTTGTTGCACCGAAAAGGAAACCTTTGGCTGATTCCTCAGGACTCCGCGCCTGCGGCTTGGCTCCCTTACACTAAAGAGGAAACTGGCGCTCTACCCCCGCTGGCGCCCGCCTGGCCATGGTCGTCATGGCTCACGTCAGCTGAGCCTCGTGAGGTACACCTTGCATAGAACTCTCCGCCCCTCAGGAGCCAGCCTGAGGAGGCTGATCCCCTCGGGGGTCTTGGCGTCGTGTGCCTCGCGAGGCTTGGCCCCTCGCGAGGGTCTTGAGCTATTGATGTTGAAGTTGGGTCGTACCAAGCTGTCGATGGAGCCACGTGGTGGGCCACAGGCAGGCAGGGCTGGATACCCCAATATCCAGAACGCCGATAGTAGCCCCCGGGCCCAAGGCATGCTCGGACTTGGCTTCCAGGAGAAGCCAAAGGGCAAGTGCGGAGCGCTGCGGGCCCTAACTGCTTGCGGCCTTGATGACGCGTGGCGAGGGATGGTACGTGGGCATCTCCACTTCCCCATGCTGCCTCGGCAACTGTTCGACTTGACGAAACGATGCGGCATGCAGAAGATCATCATGGCGCGAAGTCGTGGAGGCTGGCGGTTGGCCTTCCTCGGCTATAAATGTGGGGGAGGGGGCAGAGCCGCCCGCCCATCTTTCCTCCGTCTTGCTCCCGCCTGCTTCTTCTCCTTCTTCATCTTGCTCCCATGGCGTGTCCGAGGAGGTTTTCGGCGTCCAAGAAGGGGAAGGCTTCCAAGGAGGGACCAGCCTCTCCGCCTCCCAAGAGAGGTTGTGGCCGTCCCCGCAAGCATCCTGCGGATCCTACGGCGGCCCCTAGGGGGCGCGGGCGCGCACTCCCCAGAGCAGGTGCTTCTCTTGGTACCCGCGATGACACCTCTTCTCGTGGCAAGGGCCACCAGCTTCGGAGCAGCCCCCGTGATGAGGGGAGGCGTGCCGTGATCGTGCGCTCACCTCGGCCGTGCTTCTCCTCGCTGGACGTGCTCCCTAAACTCGTGGTGTGGTCGGAGAGCCCGGCCGACACCTCACTCCAGCTTCCGCGTTTCTTCTCTGGCGAGCTTCCTTCCTTGGGGCTTGATGGCCTTTGGCTGCAGGCCGACGGCTACTGCAGCAGAGCTTCTTGGGTCGGGGCCGAGGTTGCCACCTCCGACAGCGTGGTCCTGACCCGCGGCTGGCGGATGTTCGCCCATGCGCGAGGCCTGGGCGGAAGGTGCACCGTCGACTTCAAGTACGACGGACTGGCGACCCTCTATGTGAGGGTGTTCTGGGAGGACGGCCGCCGCGTGGGGTGCTGCCCAGAGGATGGCAATGATGATGATGGTGGCGAAGGTGAGCTTGGCCTTGGCAGCGTGCGCTCCTCTTCTCGCGGCGACAACTCTTCCTCGGATGAGAGCTCGAGCAATGGTGACTACGACCGGCCCCCACGTCATCGTGAACGGGTCGAGGACGTCAGTGGTTCGTCCTGCCGCAGCGCTCCAGTGAAGCTGGAGAGGAGCCCGGTGTGAGGCTGTGGGCCGCCGAACTTGGACTCAAGACCGGCTGCAGCCCCAGGTCGCCTATGGGGGACCTAGTGGAGCGCCGAGCCACCTTGAGGCCCTACTTGAGGACGCGGCACTGGCGCCGGGTTCATACGGCTTCGGGCCTTCTTTGTTTAGCCTTTCCTTTCTCCTGTAATTCAAAAAAAGATGGTGTACTTCGCGAGGGCATGTAATGAACTATGGCAGTTATGCCCTTTATGCTACGCTTGCTATCTTGATGCTGTGTGGTGACGTTTGTGATCTGAGTAATCTAGGATAGGAAAACTTAGCTTGATATGTGCATAGTAGTTTTCTGCCTCACGAAGACCTGGCCTCAGGTACTCAACGGGGCCCCCTTCCTGGGGAGCTGAAGGTCACAGACCTCAAGGGATGCCTCAGAGTCTCAGGAGCCGCTGCGGAGCTGCTTTTAAAGGAGAAGAAAAACTGATGAACACCTCACTCCTCCTTATGCGAGCCCCTGCCATAGATTAGCTCTAACTTAATGCACCGCATCGCGTTGCCCGGGGGGCACGGACATGAGGGGTGCTGACGTCTGTGAGCTTGATCGAGGGCTCCTCGCGAGGACAAGGCCGAAGCACCTGGGGCAGCAAGGTTCGGCACGGTGTGCACGCGCGAGGGCAAGGGCAACCCAAAGCGCACACACCTGCCTAGCCCCACACGCGAGGCGCGCGCGAGAGAGTGACAGGCAACTGCCACCTCTCTCCCGTCCTTATGCCAAAAATGGCTCAGGAGAAGAAAATAACTCAGCGAACCAAAATCCAAAAGTACCAAATCCATTGAAAGATCACTGAAAACTGCAAGCAACTTCAAAAAGCATATGAACAACTGCGTCCGGCACCTAATCTAGTCTTCTCACCAGTGTGGAGCTAAGTGCTGCCACTAAGACGTGGGAGGGAGCCCCCATGAGGCCCCAGGGCGACTCTCAGGAGACTCCCGAGTGTGTACAGCCCCACTCATTATTACGTGAGAGTGTCACGAGCGGAGACCTTCACAGGCCGGAGCCTTGCTTCACAGGCCGGAGCCTTTCTTCAGGTGTAGAACTTCCGGAGGTGCTGGATGTTCCATGCGTTCTGGATGGGGACCTGTAGGATCGAAAGTATGTCTAGAGGGGGGGTGATTAGACTACTTGACCAATTAAAACTTATCCTTTTCCCAATTTTAGTCTTTGGCAGATTTTAGCTAACTTAGCACAAGTCAAGCAATCTTAACACAATTCAAGCAAGCTTGCAAAGAGTATATGAGCAGCGGAAACTAAAGCATGCAACTTGCAAGAATGTAAAGGGAAGGGTTTGGAGAATTCAAACGCAATTGGAGACACAGATGTTTTTGTCGTGGTTCCAATAGGTGGTGCTATCGTACATCCACGTTGATGGAGACTTCAACCCATGAAGGGTAACGGTTGCGCGAGTCCACGGAGGGCTCCACCCACAAAGGGTCCACGAACAAGCAACCTTGTCTATCCCACCATGGCCGTCGCCCACGAAGGTCTTGCCTCACTAGCAGTAGATCTTCACGAAGTAGGCGATCTCCTTGCCCTTACAAACTCCTTGGTTCAACTCCACAATCTTGTCGGAGGCTCCCAAGTGACACCTAGACAATCTAGGAGACACCACTCTCCAAGAAGTAACAAATGGTGTGTTGATGATGAACTCCTTGCTCTGGTGCTTCAAATGATAGTCTCCCCAACACTCAACTCTCTCTCACAGGATTTGGATTTGGTGGAAAGAAGATTTGAGTGGAAAGCAACTTGGGGAAGGCTAGAGATCAAGATTCATATGGTAGGAATGGAATATCTTGGTCTCAACACAAGTGTAGGTGGTTCTCTCTCAGAAAATGTATGCTGGAAGTGTAGGTTTCTGATGGATCTCTCCATGAATGAAGAGGAGGTGGAGGGGTATATATAGCCTCCACACAAAAACTAACCGTTACACACAACTTGCCAATCTCGGCGGGACCGAATTGAGAAACTCGGTCGGACCGATTCAGCAAATCTAGTGACCGTTAGGATTTTCAGTGGGACCGACATGCAACTCGGTAGGACCGATATGGTTAGGGTTAGGGCATAACGTAATCTCGGTGAGACTGATTACACAAACTCGGTGAGACCGATTTTGGTAATAAACTAACCAGAGAGTTGGTCAGGTAAACTCGATGGGACCGGTTCGCTCATTTCGGTGAGACCGAAATGTTATGAAAGGAAACAGGGAGTTTACATTGCAATCTCGGTGGGACCGATCGCTCATCTTGGTGGTACCGAAACGTTACGAAGGGAAACAGAGAGATTACAATCCCATCTTGGTGAGACCGAGATCCCTATCGGTGAGACCGATTTGCCTAGGGTTTGTGGTAGTGGCTATGACATCTGAACTCGGTGGCGCCGGATAGAAAGAATTGGTAGGGCCGAGTTTGACTATTGGTTTAGGTCATATGTGGATGTGCGAAAGTAGTTGAGGGCTTTGGAGCATATCACTAAGCACTTTGAAGCAAGAACCTCATTAAGCAACCTCATCCCTCCTTGATAGTATTGGCTTTTCCTATAGACTCAATGTGATCTTGGATCACTAAAATATAAAATGTAGAGTCTTGGGCTTTGAGCTTGAGCCAATCCTTTTGTCCTTAGTATTTTGAGGGGTCCACTTTTCTCATCCATGCCAATCCATTCATTGAGCTTTTCCTGAAATATTTATCTTGGAATAATGTTAGCTCAATGAGCTATATGTTGTTAGGAATTACCAATACCACCTAGGAATAGTTGCACTTTCAATGTCCCCCTTTTTGGTAATTGATGACAACATATAGATCAAAGCTTCGACAAAAAATAATAAGGGTGAAAGACATTGTCGCTTTGAGAAGTATGTCAAAAGCAAGAGCTCCCCCTACATTTGTGCATAGATTAAGATTTGCTTTGGACTGCAAATGCACAAAGAGTTAGGCTCATGGGTTACTTTTCCATGTCACATACATCTTGGTGGAGCGCTCAAAGACAATAATTGAATACATGCACTCATCACCAAGCAAAGTGAATGATCATATAGGGATAAAAGGATAATGTCATCCAACAAGCATTAAAGTAGCATATGATCAAACACATGATCTTCCAAGTGTCACACAGACATAAGGTATCTCAAACAAGCAAAAGCAAACAAAGTTCAACCACCAAAACAAGAGAGAATAAAAGCAAACACTCTCTCTCGAAGCCTATGATCTATACATTTTTCTCCCCCTTTGGCAACAAGTTACCAAAAAGTTCATAGAAAATGCATAGCACTAAATCGTCGCTCAGGCTTGGTCTTCAGGTGGTGGTGTAGAGATGGATCCTTAGACGAAGACTTCAGTAGATGTGGATGGAGCTGGTGGAGTAGGTGCTGGAGCTGGTGGCACTGAGGCTATAGCTGGTGCAGATGAAGTTGCTCTTGTGTCTGTCACTGGCACAACAGCTGATCTCTGAGCTCTAGGCACTCTGGCAAAAGCATCAGTAGTTGTCTTGCCCTTCCTCTCCTGCATATCATCCTGGAGTTGCTCAACAACAGACTAGATCTCAGTTACCTTCACATCCAAATCATAGAACTTCTGCTCCATGATCCTCTCCAGGCTCTCCTGGTTTTGAGTTAGGGTGGCCAACCCCTTCTCAATCCTTAGAGTGCATGCAATCAAGTAGCCAAGCTGATCTTGCTTGCTCTTCAGGAAGTACTCAGATACCTCATCCATTGTTGGCATTTTGGCAGCCTTCTCAGTCCTTGCCTTCTCCTTCTTTGCTTGTGCTTGCACAGAAGATGGTTCATATTCATCCATAACCACTTGGTTGTCCTCAAAATCTGGATAGATAGGCATGTGATCCTTGTCCAACAAGTATGTGACAGTGCCCATCTTGGAGTTAATCAGCTCCTGGATCTGTGGGGCATACCCACAACTTCTCTTTTGGTCAGCAACTGTCTTCTTGATAGTTTCAACTATAAGGCTCATGACCTTGAACTTTTGTGGCACATCAAATAAGTGTAGCAGATTGATTGCATGGCCTCTGATCATATTGTGATCAACTGACTTGGGCAAAAGAGTGTGCCTGGGGATCCAGTTGATGGTCGGCAGTCCTGACATAAGGTAATGTACTGATCCAAACTTGTGTGTTTCAACAGTAGCCTCTAGGATCTCCTTGTACATATGTGCCATAGTGTTGTGATCCATCTTCTTCTTGGCATAGACATCCAAGTCATCCTCTTTCTCCTTAGGTGCATTGATTAGATTAGCCCATTCTTCAATTGATGATTGGTACTTAGTACCTTCAGACATCCATACTATCCTGCCATCTGGATAGAAGTGTGCTGTGGAGTAGAATTGCATTATTAGCTCATCATTCCACTTTGTGAGCTTCTGCCCAACAAAGTCTGCCACTCCACAAGCACTGAAGCTGTCATACACACCAGGATAGTGTTCTTAATTCTCCTTGATGTATTTCCAGTTCACCCATCTCATGTCACACACTATTGGCTTCTTGTCCAGCAGCACTGTCTCATAGAAATCCTGCTGTTCCTTTGTATGGAACCTATAGTCCACAGCAGTTCTCCTCCTGACTGCATAAGGATCAGTCAACCTCCACTGTCTGAGGCCTGCATCCTTTCTCAGCTTCATGTTCTCAGCTACAGGATGAGCATCATTATGATCTGGAATTTTAGGCTTCAATTTTCTCAAGACATGCTCTTCATCATCTTCCTCTTCAGCAACAACTTCAGGCACTGGGGCCTTGTTCTTCTCAGCAGCTGATATGTTCCTGGTATTCCTCTTAGGTGCAGTATTGGGCTTGGAAGCAGCCTTGGGTGCTTCTTTGGGCTTTGATGAAGCAGCCCCTGACCTGATGGCATCACCCATAAGCTTCTGAGCTTTAGGTGCTGGTGCAGCAACCTCTTCTTCTTCCTCTTCCATCATGGAAGGCTTTCCAACAACCCTAGCCATAGTCTTCATCCTCAGATTCTGAGGTTCTTTTCTTTCTGGCCCTGGTGGCAGCTTTGGGTAAGTTGCTTGGGGTGCTCCTGCTGCCATCATCATAGCTTCTAGAGGGACTAGTGCCCTCACTCACCTGAACCTGCTCCTCTTCCCTGTTCTGGATGTCACTTTGATCAGACATATTGCAAACATTGACAGCAGACCCTGTGAATAGATATAGATGAGATAGAGTGGATGAGCATCACAAAATACAAAGGTTTTTGCAAAAGAATGAGTGAAAAACTTAGTTTTAGTTTTCCACAGAAAGCATTTTGGATCTACCGATTTGTAAACTCGGTGATATCGAGCAGCTTTTGGAACCTAAACTAGTGAACTCGGTCAGACCGAGTCACAGTTCGGTGGCACCGAGACTGCTAGGGTTTCACAAAGTCCTGAACTCGGTCACACCGATTTGCAATTCTCGGTCAGACCGAGAATTACATGTGCAATGGCCTCAGCCAAATTGGTGGTACCGAGTTCTACAGCTCGGTTGGTCCGAGATGGTTTTGGCAGAAACCTAACCCTAAATTTTCAATCCAAACCTAATCTATGGAGTGTTTTGACTAGATAATATAGTTTCAATCATGGCAAGATTCATGGTGAACACAATGTGCTAGGAATTAGACAGGGATAGCACAGTGATCAAGTCTATACCCTAGTTCGGCGATGGACTTGCTACGGCGACAACGGCGGAGATGATTCCCATTGACGGCGACGGAGACCAGCGGCGGGAGGCAGCTGGCGACGAGGAGGACGATCCGGAGACCCTGGAGGCAGAGTGGGCTGAGCGCGGGCGAAAGAGTTCGGAGAAAATTTCCAAAGTTTTGCCCGTGGGTATATATAGCCCGACCCTGTCGGTGTGACCGAGTGGAACAACTCGGTGGCACTGAGATGCATAACTGCTAGCAGTTATAGCAACTTGGTGTGACCGAAAAGTTCAAATCGGTTGCAGGGAAGGGCATGTCGGAAGGGCATGTCCTCCGTTTTAATTTAATGGAGGACAGATTCCTCTCTGTCAAGGTGTTTGGGAGATCGGGTGCTCGCTTAGGGTGTTGCACAGAGAGCTCGAACGACGACGAAAGCTCCTCCTTTAGCGAAAGCGACGAGGAGGACAGTGACAGCGATGACAACACCGGCGAAGACAACTTCGACTCCGGCTGATCACCGCCCGCACCACCTTCATCACGGGGTAACACCATCATCTGCACCTGCGTTTTCTCCCCGGCAAGGTGATTGCCAGGAAGTTGGATGAAGGGGTTGTGATGGTGCTCCCCGACTTCTTCCAGCTGGACCCCGACAGGCTTCCTCTCGGGCTGCAGCTCTGTTAGCCCTGCCGCGTCGTTCTGGCCCTGGTGGCGGTGGTTGGGAGGTAGTCTCCGCCATGCTCTCCATCGTAACCTTCATCGGTGTTCTCCCTTCCCCGCTGGGCTACCTTTCCTGGAGCCCAATAGGGTTGGCCTAGGCCCCCGCCCAGGCACTCCTTTTGCCCTCTTTGCCTTCACCTGCCATGCCTCGTGGGAGAGGGACAAGAAAGGGCATTATGGGGCACTTATCATTTTTCAATCTTAAACATGTAGGCACTTGCCAGTTTTTAGTTCAAATAATGTAATCCCTTGAATCCATGGTTGTTTTCTGTAATGTATGTACTTGTTTGAAGCATATTAACGAAAAAGGTAAACCTTGTCCGGGACTCGTGCATGTATATGGCCATGCAGAGGTGGAATGCCTCTATATTAAAAATAAAAAAGTTTCCCCGGTAGGCTATCCTTCCAGTACCCTCTATTTGGCTGCCGGGAAGACATGCTTGCCGGGCACAACTCGTAATAAGGAACCAACCCCCCGCCAACTTTTCGTCGTCAAAGGCCACTGCGACCATCTTGACCGAAGCAACATTCGAGTCAAAAGATGGGAGCACCTAAGTTTCAAAAAAAGTGCGAGGCTTTCCTATGCGCAAGATTAAACTTACAGAACACGTATGGATAAGAGATAGAACTTATCTGTTTTGCCTGCCGGAGGTTGCTGTGCTGGCTTGTCTCTTCATCTCTTCTTAGGAACATAATCCACGGCAGGACCCTGTAGGTTATGCAGATGAAAAATGATGCCAGATGCAATCCAAATCTATATGAGGATGCAATGCTCATGATATGCTTATGCATGCATGCAACTTGTCGGGGGCCCCAGCGCTTCATTTATTTCTGTTGCTCAGGGTCTGCGCCTGGCTTTGTACAAGGGGTTACATGCAACTGAGGCAAGGCCTGTACAAACGGGTGGCTGCCGGGTAGGGCCCGACAGCCGCGCCTTACGGGTAGAACTTACGGAGATGCTCAATATTCCATGAGTTTTGCAATTTAATGCCATCTCCGATCTCCAGACGGACTGCGCCAGGTCTGGTGACTCGTACTACCCGGTAAGGGCCTTCCCACTTTGGCGCCAACTTGTTTGCACCCTTGGCAGACTGAACACGCCTAAGGACAAGGTCGCCTTCATCAAAACACCGAGCATGAAACCTGCGGCTAGGATAGCGACACAGGGCCTGCTGATAGCGTGAAGCACGCGTAACAGCCCGGAGACAGTTCTCCTCGAGTAGCACAGCATCGTCACGCCGATGCTGATCTTGCGCTACTTCATCGTAGGCAAGCACTTGAGGGGACCCGTAAATGAGTTCCGTGGGGATAACTGCTTCTGCCCCATAGACTAGGGAGAAGGGAGTCTGCCCAGTAGCTTGATTCGGTGTCGTTTGGAGGGACCAAAGAACTACCGACAGCTCATCGATCCATCGCTTGCCGCACTTCTGCAGCTTATCAAATGTTCTTGTCTTGAGTCCGCGTAGCACTTTAGCATTCGCCCTCTCAGCTTGTCCATTGCTTCTGGGATGTGCAACAGAGGAAAATGAGATTTTGTTTCCAAGGGCATGAACATATTGCATGAAGGTGTGGCTCGTGAATTGGGTGCCATTGTCAATGATCATCCGGGCAGGAACCCCGAAGCGGCACACCAAATCTTTTAAGAACTTGATAGCTGACTGAGCAGTAACCTTCTTGTGCCAGATACTTTTGGCCACTTTGTAAACTTATCGATTGCAACGAATAAAAATTCAAAGCCCCTGGCAGCTCGGGGCAAAGGGACGAGGATATCGAGCCCCTAGACCGAAAATGACCGTGACAAAGGGATTGTCTGAGGAGCTTGTGTAGGCAGATGCATGTTCTTGGAATGGAGCTAGCAGGCTTCACACTTGGTCACTAGCTCGGCCGCATCTTGGAGGGTTGTGGGCCAATAGAATCCTTGCCGGAATGCTTTCCCAACTAATGCCCTTGATCCAATGTGGGAGCCGCACATGCCTTTGTGTATCTCTGCCAGCAGTTCCTTTCCTTCTTCCCGGCAGATGCACTTCAATTTCACACCATTGGGCCTCCTTCTGTACAGAGTATCATCGACAAACTGGTACATACTGGCCCTCTGGGCTACTCTTTCAGCTTCATCTTGCTCATCGGGAAGTTCTCCGGTTTGGAGGAAGTGGACTATATGCCTTGCCCAAGTTGGAGCCTTAGACTCGGCAACAAGGACTAACGTCACCTCCCCGCTTGTGGGGGTGTGTTCCTCGATCGTGGGGACCAAAGGCCTGACAGGAGGGTGCAGCCTGACAAATGATGGGGAGTTGTTCCTGCATGGTCCCTGCCAGGAGCCTCGAGGGGTTCTACCGGGAGAGGCTTACTGGAGTCCAACTTTCTCCTTTTCTAGGCCATTGTTGTTGGGGATACAGAGGTCTGAGTAAGGTGGAGAACAAAAGTTCTTGGTTCCACATGAAGCTTTTCCGCAGCTGAAAGGATCGAGAATAGGTGTCTAGAGGGGGAGTGGTTAGACCCTCAACAAATAAAGGTGGCAGTTTTTAAGTTTTTCAAGTTGAGGTGGTAGATTGACACAATTTTAAGCATAAACGATACAATTCAAGCAAGCATGCAAAGAGTATATGAGCAGCAGAAAGTAAAGCATTTAACTTGCAAGAAAGTAAAGGGATGGGATTGGAGTGTGCGAATGCAATTGGAGACACGGAGATTTTTGGCGTGGTTCCGATAGGTGGTGCTATCGTACATCCACATTGGTGGAGACTTCAACCCATGAAGGGTAATGGTTGCGCGAGTCCACGGAGGGCTCCTGTCAGGACCCCGACTAAATGCCACACTGATCTAGCATGTAACACCTCATATCACTTTGCGGCCTCATGCACGGTATTCCCACGGGTGTCGCCTTACCAGGCCCGGGACCGTTTGCGCATTTTGGCACACGTATATGATAGTGTCGCTAGCATCCATATGACAAGGAGCCCGGGCTGACATGGCTAGTCGTGAACCCGAAGCGGCACTAACTTACAGGGACATGCATACATGACCCAGCAACGAACGTGTCGGTCATCAGCGAGTGAATCCGGGCTGTAGCAACTGGGCTAGTAGGACTCCGATAAACCGGGCTGTAGCAGGCTAACAGGACTCCGGTAGACACCACATGACATTTCCCCGAAGGAACTGACACAGGAACGAAGAAGGACACATGCCGGCCAGCCTAAGTGTTCAGGAGCAGTAGCAAGCTACCAAGGCTCAGTGGAAGCACTAGGAGACATTTCCCAGTAAGAGAGGCTACCAAAGATAAACAACTAGATAGTCAGATCCCACACATACCAAGCATTTCAACAACATACACCCAATATGATCGATATGTGCAAATACAACATGGCATCACAACATGACTCTACAACTCAAGTATTTAATTCAATAGGCTCCGAGGAGCGAGATATTACAAACATGGATCTCTTGACCCAGAATTCAGAGCATACAAGTCAAAGCACATGCGGAAGCTTAACATGTCTGAGTACAGACAACTATAAATGAAAAAGGCTGAGAAGCCTGACTATCTACCAGATCCTGCCGAGGGCACAGGATTGTAGCTGAGGTAACAAGCTAAGCATCGAAGTCAACACAGAACTACTAGCGAGGACTAAAGTCTCTCTGCAAAAACATAAATTAGGCAAACATGAGTACAAATGTACCCAGCAAGACTTACATCAGAACTAACTACATATGCATTATTATGAACAAAGGGATGGTGGGGTTTAACTGCAGCAAGCCAGCTTTGACTCGGTGGCTATCCTGAATTACGACTGCAAGTAACTCTTTTGAGGTGGCGCACACGAGTCCGCATATTCACCATATCAATACACCACTATGGATCCGCTTCCGTCTCCCTACGAGAACGCCATCTATAGCACTCACACTCATCTTGCGTATTTTAGAATACCCACTTTCACTTGTCTATGAATTGTATAGGCAACCCAGAGGTCCTTTACCGCGGAAACGGCTATTCGAATAGATCATATTAACCCTGAAGGGGTGTACTTCTTCACACACGCTGTTGGCACTTACCGCCATGTACACGTCATGTATCTCGGCAACCTTCAAGCGAAAGCCTGGCGAGGGTGTCGGCCATGACCTGACTATCCACACAAGACTCTATTCAAGGTTTATCGCCTATTCGGATTCCATCCGCAAGGAGATCTGGCCGGCGTGTCGCTCACGGCCCCAAACGATGTGTACAGGGTTCCAAGCCCACCAAACGGGCGACACTTGGCATACCCGGCCACGGTGCCTAATCTGACCCAAGCCCACCTGTAACGGGTGCCACTTGGTAGACTACTAACACAACCTACAAACACCAGAAACTAGTTGGAACACCTAGACAGAGATCAGGTTGATTAATAAGTCGAGAGGGGTCGAGTTACCGGAACCCAATGTGTGGTAGTAACTGTGCATGGATCACAAACACAGAACTCAGTTCCTGAGGACAGCTTCAATGAGACAACCCACCATGTACTCCTACATGGCCTCTCACCGCTACCTTTACCAAATCGTGTTCACACACTTAGCTCTCAATAGTAGGACTTGTTTCACAATATTCCAATTCATTCCCGATGAATCAGACCTGACACAACTCTAAGCAATAGCAGGCATGACAAACAAGCATGAATGAGTAGGCACATCAGGGCTCAAACAACTCCTACTCATGCTAGTGGGTTTCATCTATTTACTGTGGCAATGACAGGTCATGCAGAGGATAAGGGGTTCAACTACTGCAGCATGTAACAGTTGAATCATTGTTGTCCTAATGCAGTAAAAGAGAGTAGAGCAAGAGAGTGGGTTTGTATCAGAATGAACAAGGGGGGTTTGCTTGCCTGGCACTTCTGAAGATAGTATAGTTCTTCATCGGTGTCATTGATCACATCGTTGAAACCACGTCTATCGAGAGGGGGCAAGTTCCGACAACAGAGAAGGAAACACAATCAATGCAATGCACAATATGATGTATGATCATGACATGGCAATATGAGTGTGTTGGTCTAACACAACTACAACCGGATGGGTCTAAGTTATTTTGAACCCAAGGTTCAAGTTCAAGCTCAAACTATGAATTTACAAAGTGCATTATCATGTTTTGATATAAACAACAGGTTTACGTTGCTTTAACATGCATGAAACCAGTGCAGATGGATAGATTGGATTTTTCTGATCATTTTCATATATAACTTATTTCATTCTGAGTTATAGATTAATTTCTATGATTTTTAGAAGTTTTGAGTATTTCCTAATTTATTTTAATTCCAGAAATACTTTACTGCGTCAGCATGATGCCTGTGTGACGTCAGTAGGTCAACAGAGTTGACCAGCGTCAAACCTGACGCGTGGGATCCATAGGTCAGTGACCTAGAGCCAGCTATAGAGGCTGACACGTGGGACCAGGTCAATGCTGATGTGGCCGAGTCAAAGGTGACAGGCGGCCCCCCTGGGATTAGTTGTAATCTAATAAAGAAGTTAATTATTAACTAGGCACTGGGGCCCACATGTCAGTGGCTCTAGGGGTTAATTAGTGATGTCATAAGCTGCCAATGATGGCCACGTCGACCTCGCCGGAGTTTAGCCGGTGGTGACCAAATTCGACGACGGAAACGCCACGGGAAAGTGCCAGGGGATGGTTTCGGGCGTGCTTTGCGGCTATGGGTTGCTGGGCTTCACGCGCATCCAGGGGTGACAGCAGCTCGAGCTGGGGTGGCCAGAGCTCACCGGAATGGAGCTCACGGCGGCGCCGGAGTTCGGCCCCGAGCGGCGCTGAGTGCTGTGGTGCAAGTCAGTAGCTTCGAGCGCCGGAGTTAGATTCATGGGGACCCGCTGAGTTCGCGGCAATGCTCAAGTGAGAGTTGTGCCTGCGGTTACCATGGTGGCGCCATGGACGGCGGCGGTGAGCTTCGGCCACGCTGAGGATTGCAGCTACAGAGAGAAAATGAGCGCGGGGAGAGGGGGGAAAAAGAAGAGGAGCTCACAGCGGGGTCGTTGACGGTCTCAGAGGGCTCGGGGAGGCGCTGGATGTGGAAAATCGAGCGGCAGGGATCATCGGCATCCGAGGTGGAGGACGGCGGCGTTGGCGGCTTCAGAGGCCATCCGAGCTCGTGGGACTCGACAGGAAGATGTGGCAGAGGGCTGCGGACATCCTGGTCATAACGGTGTGGCAAAACTACGGCGGTGGCCACCCGACAGGGAGCGGTGGTGACGGTGGCACTCGGCCATGGCTGCGGACAAGCGAGGGGGAGGGAGAGAGCCAGGAAAGAGCGGGGAAGGACAGAGGGGGTCGAGTCGTCTCCAGGCACGAGGACAGGGAGGAGGATGAGCCTCTAGCGCGAAGTAGGAGGTGGCATCGACGCGCGTGTGCGTCCAGCACACAGCTGCTTCGGTCAGCGGGGTTGAAGATGACTGGCAGAGGCCAGTGGGCTGGGCTTCTGCTAGGTTGCGGTGGGGCGCCAGGTAAGTCCAGGTGAGTTTGCTCTCCTTTCTCTATTCCTTCTGTTTACTGTTTATTCTGTTATATTTTGATCTAGTAATAATACCAAACCATTTGATAAAATGCTGAAAATAACTGTGGGCACTTGTGAAATTATTCCCAACAACCCTCTAGCAGTTTCATAATTATTAGGGTATTTAAAATATTTATAGGATTTCAATGCCCTAATTCAAATACAATATGAGTTAATTCAAAAATCCAAAAATGATGGAAGAATATATTCATCATTTTTGGCAGAGGTTTCCACCTTAACCAGAAATCATGAACTTTTCTTAGGGACATTTTGGGTTTATTGAAAAGATTTTATGGTTGACCCTATTTGATTTAATTTTGGTGCTAGGGTTTGTCAATCCCCATTTCAACTTAAATATAATTTAAACATGATGCAACAAGATGCAAACACCAGGTAGTACCAGAAGCTAGGGATGTGACAACTCACCCCCACTAAACAAGAATCTCGCCCCGAGATTCAAAGACGTGGGGTAAGAAGACAGAGGGGACACAAAGCTACCATAATCTTCAAGATCCAGGTTGCACTTCATAAGAACGTCGATTCGATCACCATCTTTGTCTCGATGTCTTTCTCTGAGAACTCCAACCAACATGGCAACGAGAGGAAAGGGGAAAACTCTAAAAGGATCGATCTCCTCGAAGACCGAACAACTCAGGATCAACTCACGGAGTGAGTCATTGAAACATCTCTTGAGCTGAGCATGAAGCATACATCTAGAGGGAGGGAGTGAAACAGATGACGGAGGTTCACCAGGTAGACAACAATTTCATACTTAAGAAGGTGGTGAACAGTTGTCAACGTAGCGAGGAGTTGAATTGCCATGATACCATAACGAGACATCTTAGAGGAGGTGACTCATAGAATCCTCCCTTAAGTGGCAAGAATAATTACCTTTGATTCAGAGATCATTGAAACTCTTTATACCAGCTTAAGGCAAATCACAATCGATCATTGAAGGAGTCCGGATGAATGACATACCCGGACTAGTATGGATGATGTGGATTACCTTGTTGAATAAAATGCAATGGATGATTTTGCCTAAAATCGGAGATGGATGGAACCCATGGTAGGACCACTTGGAAATGATCCTGATCAGTAATTACTGAGAAGGGTAGTCCATGGCAGGGTGGCACAATGGCGGTGCAAGCTAGGAACAAAATACAAATGCTGGGAATGATTCTAGCAACTGGGGAAAAACCCAACAGTCGAGAGTGATTCCACTGTTTGAATGGTTATAGAATAACAGAGGAAACTTAGAGAGAATCCCTAAGGAACAACTTCTAGAATAAGTCGCATGATATCCCCATGAAGAGGATGATCAAATTTCTCAATCAAGATACTACAATGATAGATCTTCCAGCCCGGTGTGTTGGCCAAAACATGAACCTTGCCGGGACCTACATCGTAGATCTTGGAAAAGTTCCAACCATCATACCTGTCTGAGATTCAGATTTGGTTGGTAACAGGATATTTCAGACTCATCAAGTCTAGAAAGAAAGATGAAAGTTTGCAACACAAATCGACAAGATGGCATTGCGAGATTCTCGGAAAATGAACTATGATAGCAAGCTCCAAAACATGAGCTGGTTCTGCTAAACCCATGTGAACATGCTGTCCTAGACAAGCATGACCACATAGTAGTCTTATACTAAAACACTACCGAGTTCAGGTTGGGAACCATCATTGAGGATAATGAAGTCCTAACATAAGTCATGATTAGCTCTTATGAAGGAACTTCTTCTCCTTGAAAAAATCAATCAGTGGCTTGCTGTGCTAGGGACACACATAGAATGAAGGTTGCAAGTCTCCAAACCACATAATACTTCACATGTATGCATGACTGATTTGGAATGATTCCAAAGGAAGCAACATTGACTTTCCCGAATTCACGGCGGCAACTTCTTTCATCCAGGCATATGCCTCATGCACGGGACATGAAGATAATGCTTATAAAAGTTTCCAACGCTAGCTGAATCTCCAACGAAATCATGGGGAGGACATGGATGTTGTCAATGGGCTCAACAACAATTCATCCATGTTTCCATATAAATGGAATTCCACAATTTATATGAACAAGGTGATATCATCGGTCAGACCCAAAGATGTAATGGTGTATGCTCGAGGGATCAACCACAAGTAAGACAACATTACGACCATCGTTGGTTCTGATTTGATTTGATGATAGCCCACACTCAAATCAAAGACTGGATAAGACCACAGCTCCAACAATTGATCACAAGGATCAATCGATGAAAATATCATCTTTCTTCAACGTACACAAACACGAGATGTCCCTTTGGAAATGAACTAGGTTAGACAAGTTTTTATCTTCCAACTCTCCAAGTTGTTATTTAGCTTGACCAACTAGCTCAGGGCTACCCAGCACAGATTCTTGGAGAAGGGGTGGTTTACAAGAAACCAACTTTATCCCGAACTCAACATAGCGGTCAGGTGACAACTTGGTAACACTTCCGAGAAGATATTCAAAAAATCATGAACCACCCATATGTTACTAAGCTCTAGATCAATCTTGCCTTTCAGGGCAAGACGATGTGATCAAGAGAGTGATGGATTGACACAATCCTATCTCATTAACCGAGGAGTGCACCAGGGAAAATGGACTAGGTCGCATGATAAATCTTAGGATGATGATTTAATAACCAACACGCTAAGAATGAAATTATTGTCCTTTAACTACCAAGCAACAAGGTTGCTAGGAGTATTGATTTCACACATCATCATTCACCTGTCGGCATTCCGGTTGCAACAACTTGGAAACCGAGAGATGAATAATGATGGTGCGAAGTATCACTGTATAAAGAGTTCATAGGATGGTGTGAAGTTCCCATGATATTCTTGATATAAAGATGGTAACACTCCAAGTAGAACAGAGCAAAAGCTGGATTGGTATTTTGATCTGCGAGGTACAACTACTTTGACTCAATCCTGGATAAGGATGAGGTACTGGAGTTTGTTTCTCCTAGTCATTTCGTAATAGAATGGCTTGACGGACCACAAGAGTAATAGGCATCGATTAACGAATGCACACATACTCTTGACTATCAATTGATAGACGAAGGTTAGAAGACAACTAAAAAGGGACAACTCAAAGGAACATATAATTTTCTGAGTTGTGGATGCATAGATTAGTATGTCGAACCAAGTTCAACAGATTTCTTCTGGATAACCCATGCAGAGAAGGTAGAACTGATAGAGTCACAACATGGAATCGAGAACTCATCAAGAGCACTCTGGTTGTGATCTTTCGATTCTGCGAGGAACTTCTGCCATAAGCATTTCATGATATTCGGAAGAAGGATATACCATGAACCTCGAGAACTATCGCAAAGGTTTCTAATATCCTAAAGGAACTAGCAAACACTATCAACATGAGGTAAGTAGGGTGAATCTTGTGTTCAGAACCCCAGGAGTAGAATACCTACTACTAAGTGGCATCATGGGATGCTTTCGAGAATGATGGCCGGAATCATCACACTGGGAACACAAGGCATGGCTAGATTGCTAGGTGATACCCTAGACACCTAGGGTCATAATAAGAGCTCCTACATATATGTCGAGGCAATAGAGTACCTCAACTCACCAATTAGTGTGGTTAATCTGGCACAAAAGACATTGAAAACAGGGGGAAAGGATTTTGCAAATGCATCAGATTGTTTAGAAACCTGGGATGACTAGGACAGCATAACGGCTGTAAATGCTTGAAAAGATTTGAGACATCCTACAAAATGGTGGCATAACCGCTCGATCATCACATAGCAAAATTCCGAGACCAACTGTCAACACACAGAGGTGGTAAGAACTGAACTAAGGCTTGAATCCATAAATCCTATAGGTCTACAGATTAGTAACACATGATCCTGATAGAAAGAAGAGAAAGCCTAGTTCCTTAACCCCGGAGGAAAGATAGAATGACTCGGATCAAAAGGGCATTAGGTAAAGGAGTAAAAAGAGCCTTACGTTCCATCCCACAATCAATTCCCCTACATATAACTAAAGCATTTCTAAACTCAACTTCGACCAGTTTGGCTTGGTAATCATACAGGCAGTCAAGCTCTAATACCAACGTTGTCAGGACCCCGACTAAATGCCACACCGATCTAGCATGTAACACCTCATATCACTTTGCGGCCTAACGCACGGTATTCCCACATGGGTGTCGCTTACCAGGCCCGGGGCCGTTTGCGCATTTTGGTACACGTATATGATAGTGTGACTAGCATCCATATGACATGGAGCCCGGGCTGACATGGCTAGTCGTGAACCCAAAGTGGCACTAACTTACAGGGACAGGCATACATGACCCAACAACGAACGTGTCGGTCATCAGCGAATGAATCCGCGCTGTAGCAACTGGGCTAGCAGGACTCCGGTAAACCGGGCTGTAGCAGGCTAATAGGACTCCGGTATGCACCGTGTGACATTTCCCGGAAGGGACAAACACAGGAACGAAGAAGGACACATGCCGGCCAACCTAAGTGTTCCGGAGCAGTAGCAAGCTACCAAGGCTCAGTGAAGCACTAGGAGACATTTCCCAGTAAGAGAGGCTACCAAAGATAAACAACTAGATAGTCAGATCCCACACATACCAAGCATTTCAACAACATACACACAATATGCTCGATATGTGCAAATACAACATGGCATCACAACATGACTCTACAACTCAAGTATTTAATTCAATAGGCTCCGAGGAGCGAGATATTACAAACATGGATCTCTTGGCCCAGCATTCAGAGCATACAAGTCAAAGCACATGTGGAAGCTTAACATGTCTGAGTACAGACAACTATAAATGAAAAAGGCTGAGAGCCTGACTATCTACCAGATCCTGCCGAGGGCACAAGATCGTAGCTGAGGTAATAAGCTAAATGTCAAAGTCCATGCGGAACTACTAGCGAGACTGAAGTCTCTCTGCAAAAACATAAATTAAGCAAACATGAGTACAAAAGTATCCAGCAAGACTTACATCAGAACTAACTACATATGCATTATTATGAACAAAGGGATGGTGGGGTTTAACTGCAGCAAGCCAGCTTTGACTCGGTGGCTATCCTGAACTACGACTGCAAGTAACTCTTTTGAGGTGGCGCACACGAGTCCGCATATTCACCATATCAATACACCATTATGGATCCGCTTCTGTCTCCCTACGAGAACGCCATCTATAGCACTCACACTTATCTTGCGTATTTTAGAATACCCACTTTCACTTGTCTATGAACTGTATAGGCAACCCAGAGGTCCTTTACCGCGGACACGGCTATTCGAATAGATCATATTAACCCTGAAGGGGTGTACTTCTTCACACACGCTGTTGGCACTTACCGCCATGTACACGTCATGTATCTCGGCAACCTTCAAGTGAAAGCCTGGCGAGGGTGCCGGTCATGACCTGACTAACCACACAAGACTCTATTCAAGGTTTATCGCCTATTCGGGTTCCATCCGCAAGGAGATCTAGCCGGGGTGTCGCTCACGGCCCCAAACGATGTGTACAGGGTTCCAAGCCCACCAAACGGGCGACGCTTGGCATACCCGGCCACGGTGCCTAATCTGACCCAAGCCCACCTGTAACGGGTGCCACTTGGTAGACTACTAGCACAACCTACAAACACCAGAAACTAGTTGGAACTCCTGGACAGAGATCAGGCTGATTAATAAGTCGAAAGGGGTCGAGTTACCGGAACCCAATGTGTGGTAGTAACTGTTGATGGATCACAAACACAGAACTCAGTTCCTGAGGGCGGCTTCAATGAGACAACCCACCATGTACTCCTACATGGCCTCTCACCGCTACGTTTACCAAATCGTGTTCACACACTTAGCTCTCAATAGTAGGACATGTTTCACAATATTCCAATTCATTCCTGATGAATCAGACCTGACACAACTCTAAGCAATAGCAGGCATGACAAACAAGCTTGAATGAGTAGGCACATCATGGCTCAAACAACTCCTACTCATGCTAGTGGGTTTCATCTATTTACTATGGCAATGGCAGGTCATGCAGATGATAAGGGGTTCAACTACTGCAGCATGTAACAGTTGAATCGTTGTTGTCCTAATGCAGTAAAAGAGAGCAAAGCGATAGAGTTGTTTGTATCGGAATGAACAAGGGGTTTTTGCTTGCCTGCCACTTCTGAAGATAGTATAGTTCTTCATCGGTGTCATTGATCACATCGTCGAAACCACGTCTATCGAGAGGGGGCAAGTTCCGACAACAGACAAGGAAACACAATCAATGCAATGCACAATATGATGCATGATCATGACATGGCAATATGAGTGTGTTGGCCTAACGCAACTACAACCGGATGGGTCTAAGTTATTTTGAACCCAAGGTTCAAGTTCAAGCTCAAACTATGAATTTACAAAGTGCATTATCATGTTTTGATATAAACAGCAGGTTTAAGTTTCTTTAACATGCATGAAACCAGTGCAGATGGATAGATTGGATTTTTCTGATCATTTTTCATATATAACTTATTTCATCCTGAGTTATAGATTAATTTCTATGATTTTTAGAAGCTTTGAGTAATTTTTGAAATTCTTAAATCATTTCCTGATTTATTTTAATTCCAGAAATACTTTACTGCGTCAACATGATGCCTGTGTGACGTCAGCAGGTCAGCAGGGTTGACCAGCGTCAAACCTGACACGTGGGACCCATTGGTCAGTGACCCAGGGCCAGCTACAGAGGCTGACACGTGGGACCAGGTCAATGCTAACGTGGCCGAGTCAAAGGTGACAGGCGGCCCCCCCGGGATTAGTTCTAATCTAACACAGAAGTTAATTATTAACTAGGCACTGGGCCCAAATGTCAGTGCCTCTAGGGGTTAATTAGTGATGTCATTAGCTGCTAATGATGGCCACGTCGACCTCGCCGGAGTTCAGCCGGCGGTGACCAAATCCGACGATGAAAATGCCACGGGAAAGCGCTACAGGGGATGGTTTCGGGTGTGATTTGCGGCTATGGGTTGATGGGCTTCACGCGCATCTAGGGGTGACAGCAGCTCGAGCTGGGGTGGCCGGAGCTCACCGGAATGGAGCTCGCGGCGTGATACGTCTCCAACGTATCTATAATTTTTGATTGCTCCATGCTACTTTATCTACTGTTTTGGACTATATTGGGTTTTATTTTCCACTTTTATATTATTTTTGGGACTAACCTATTAACCAGAGGCCCAGCCCAGAATTGCTGTTTTTTTGCCTATTTAAGTGTTTCGAAGAAACGGAATATCAAATGGAGTCCAAACGAAATGAAACCTTCGGGAACGTGATTTTCTCACCAAACGTGATCCAGGAGACTTGGACCCTACTCCAAGATGTAACAGAGGCGATCACGAGGGTGGGGGGCACGCCCCCTAGGGCGCGCCCCCTGCCTCGTGGCCCCCCCTGTTGCTCCACTGACGTACTCCTTCCTCCTATATATACATACGTATCCCCAAACGATCATAACAGGAGCCAAAAACCTAATTCCACCGCCGCAACCTTCTGTATCCACGAAATCCATCTTGGCGCCTGTTTTGGAGCTCCGCCGGAGGGGGCATCCACCATGGAGGGCTTCTACATCAACACCATAGCCCCTCCGATGAAGTGTGAGTAGTTTACTTCAGACCTTCGGGTCCATAGCTAGTAGCTAGATGGCTTCTTCTCTCTTTTTGGATCTCAATACAATGTTCTCCCTCTCTCTCGTGGAGATCTATTCGATGTAATCTTCTTCTTTTTTGAGGTGTGTTTGTTGAGACTGATGAATTGTGGGTTTATGATCCAGCTTATCTATGAACAATATTTGAATCTACTCTGAATTCTTTTATGTATGATTGAGTTATCTTTGCAAGTCTCTTTGAATTATCTGTTTGGTTTGGCCAACTAGATTGGTAGTTCTTGCAATGGGAGAAGTGCTTAGCTTTGGGTTCAATCTTGTGATGTCCGTTCCCAGTGACAGAACGGACAGCAAGGCATGAATTGTATTGTTGCCATCGAGGATAGCAAGATGGGGTTTTTATCATATTGCATGAATTTATCCCTCTACATCATGTCATCTTGCTTAAGGCGTTACTTTGTTTTTAACTTAATACTCTAGATGCATGCTGGATAGCGGTTGATGAGTGGAGTAATAGTAGTAGATGCAGAATCGTTTCGATCTACTTGTCTCGGACGTGATGCCTATATACATGATCATACCTAGATATACTCATAACTATGCTCAATTCTGTCAATTGCTCAACAGTAATTTGTTCAGCCACCGTAGAATATCTATGCTCTTGAGAGGAGCCACTAGTGAAACCTATGGCCCTCGGGTCTATTCTCATCATATCAATCTCTATCACTTTATTACTTGCTTTTCTTTTTTACTTTGCCTTTTACTTTTCACTTTGCATTTATCTATCAAAAATACCAAAAATATTATTTATCATCTCTATCTGATCTCACTCTCGTAAGTGACCGTGAAGGGATTGACAACCCCTAATCGCGTTGGTTGCGAGTAGCTATCATTTTGTGTAGGTACGAGGGACTTGTGCGTGGTCACCTACTGGATTGATACCTTGGTTCTCAAAAACTGAGGGAAATACTTATGCTACTTTGCTGCATCATCCTCTCCTCTTCGGGGAAATCCAACGCAGTGCTCAAGAGGTAGCAAGAGGAATTTCTGGCGCCGTTGCCGAGGAGGCTCACACAAGCAAGTCAACAATACCAAGTACCCATCACAATCCCTATCTCTCGCATTACATTATTTGCCATTTGCCTCTCGTTTTCCTCTCCCCCACTTCACCCTTGCCATTTTATTCGCCCTCTCTTTCCCAATCTCCTCCTCTCTTTTCTGTTTGCCTTTTCCTGTTGCCTTTTTGTTTGCTCGTGTGCTAGTTTGCTTGCTTGTTGCAATGACTCTACCTAGATTTGGTGATCTTCACCTTAAAAGGCTAGGTGAGATCGAAAGCAATGTCAGAAAGTTTATGGTTTTGCAATTTGAGCATAATAATTTCTTTAGAAATGAGCTTAAGGAACAAAAAAGTTTTATGAGTTATATGAATAAAGAACTCGATGATATGTCTAAATAATTTGATGGTATAAGAGCCCAAATTGCTCGTCTTGAAAAGATGACGGCTGAAATTTCAGATATGCAAGCTACGTTAGTCAATAAGATGGCCGCGAAACCGAATTGCTACAAAAATCAAGATGAAGATCTAAAAGTTATTGGTGTGTCCCCCATTAAATCTTTGTTTTGCAATATGAATCTTGATGAAACTGAATATGATCTTCCTTTACCTAGAAGGCGTTCTAAGAATTCGGAGTTTCTAGATCTTGATGATGAATTTGATAAAAGTGGGATTGAAAGAAATAAAAACCTAGATGTTGCTAAACCCACTATTTTGGATCTCAAGGAATTTAATTATGAAAATTGTTTTTAATTTGGTTGTATTTCCTTGTTGCAATCCGTGCTAGATTCTCCTCATCCTTATAGTGAAAATAAGGCCTTTACCGAACACATTGTTGATGCCTTGATGCAATCTTATGAAGAAAAACTTGAGTTGAAAGTTTCTATCCCTAGAAAACTCTATGATGAGTGGGAACCTACTATTAAAATTAAGATTAAAGATTATGAGTTTCATGCTTTGTGTGATTTGGGTGCTAGTGTCTCTACTATTCCCAAAACTTTGTGTGATTTGCTAGATTTCCGTGACTTTGATGATTGCTCTCTAAACTTGCATCTTGCAGATTCCACTATTAAAAAGCCTATGGGAAGAATTAATGATGTTCTTATTGTTGTAAATAGGAATTATGTGCCCGTAGATTTTATCATTCTTGACATAGATTGCAATCCTTCATGTCCTATTATTCTTGGTAGACCTTTCCTTAGAACGATTGGTGCAATTATTGATATGAAGGAAGGAAATATTAGATTCCAATTTCCCTTGAAGAAGGGAATGTAATACTTCCCTAGAAAGAAAATAAAATTACCATATGAATCTATCATGAGAGCCACTTATGGATTGCCTACCAAAGATGACAATACCTAGATCTATCCTTGCTTTTATGCCTTGATAGGGGCGTTAAACTATAGCGCTTGTTGGGAGGCAACCCAATTTTATTTTTGTTTTTGTTTTTGCTTCTGTTTAGGAATAAATAATCCATCTACCTTCTGTTTGGATGTGGTTTTATGTTTTAATTAGTGTTTGTGCCAAGTAGAACCTATAGGATAACCTACGATGATAGTTGATTTGATTCTACTGAAAAACAGAAACTTTGCGCGCACAAATATAATTTTATTAAATCACAGGAACGTGATTTTGCGTTGATACTTTTTCTTCTGTTTAATAAACAAATTTTACAGGACTTCATATTTTGGTAGAATTTTTAGAGTTCCAGAAGTTTGCGTTAGTTACAGATTGCTACAGACTGTTCTGTTTTTGACAGATTCTGTTTTGCGGGTGTTGTTTGCTTATTTTGATGAATCTATGGCTAGTAAAATAGTTTATAATCCATAGAGAAGTTGGAATACAGTAGGTTTAACACCAATATAAATAAATAATGAGTTCACTACAGTACCTTAAGTAGTTCTTTGTTTTCTTTCTCTAACGGAGCTCACGAGATTTCTGTTGAGTTTTGTGTTGTGAAGTTTTCAAGTTTTGGGTCAATTCTTTTGATGGATTATGGAACAAGGAGTGGCAAGAGCCTAAGCTTGGGGATGCCCATGGCACCCCAAGATAATCCAAGGACACCAAAAAGTCTAAGCTTGGGGATGCCCCGGAAGGCATCCCCTCTTTCATCCACTTCCATCGGTAATTTACTTGGAGCTATATTTTTATTCACCACATGATATGTGTTTTGCTTGGAGCGTCTTGTATTATTTGCATCTTTGCTTGTTAGTTTACCACAATCATCCTTGCTGTACACACCCTTTGAGAGAGCCATACATGAATTGGAATTTGTTAGAATACTCTATGTGCTTCACTTATATCTTTTGAGCTTGATAGTTTTGCTCATTGTGCTTCGCTTATATCTTTTGAGCGTGATAATTTTTCCTCTAGTACTTCACTTAGATCTTTTAGAGCACGGTGGTGGATTTGTTTTAAAGAAACTATTGATCTCTCATGCTTCACTTAGATTATTTTGAGAGTCATTAATAGCATGGTAATTTGCTTAATGTTAATATACTTGGTATTCAAGATATGTGAAACTTTCTTTTGAGTGAATTGAATACTAAGATAAGTTTGATGCTTGATAATTGTTTTGAGATATGGAGGTGATAATATCAAAGTCGTGCTAGTTGAGTAATTGTGAATTTGAGAAATGCTTGTGTTGAAGTTTGCAAGTCCCGTAGCATGCACGTATGGTTAAAGTTGTGTAACAAATTTGAAACATGAAGTGTACCTGGCTTGTGCATCCTTATGAGTGGAGGACGGGGACGAGCGATGGTATTTTTCTACCAATCTATCCCCCTAGGAGCATGCGCGTAGTACTTGATTTTTGATGACTTCTAAATTTTTGCAATAAGTATATGAGTTCTTTTGACTAATGTTGAGTCCATGGATCATACGCACTCTCACCTTTCCGCCTTTGATAGCCTCTTCAGTACTGTGCATTGCCCTTTCTCACCTTGAGAGTTGGTGCAAACTTCACCGGTGCATCCAAACCCCATGATACGATACGCTCTATCACACATAAACCTTCTTATATCTTCCTCAAAACAGCCACCATACCTACCTATCATGGCATTTCCATAGCCATTCCGAGATATATTGCCATGCAACTTCCACTATCATCATCATGACATACATTACTTTTGTCATATTGCCATTGCATGATCATGTAGTTGACATCGTATTTGTGGGAAAGCCACCATGCATTATTTTTCATACATGTCACTCTTGATTCATTGCACCATCCCGGTACACCACCGGAGGCATTCATGTAGAGTCATATCTTGTTCTAAGTTTTGAGTTGTAATCTTCATGTTGTAATCAATAGAAGTGTGATGATCATCATTATTAGAGCATTGCCCAAAAAAAAGGGAAAGGCCAAAAAAAAAGGCCCAAAAAAAATAAAATAAAAATAAAAAGGGCAATGCTACTATCTCTTTTCCACACTTGTGCTTCAAAGTAGCACCTTGTTCTTCATATAGTGAGTCTCATATATTGTGGTTCAAAGTAGCACCTTGTTCTTCATGTAGTGAGTCTCATAAGTTGTCTTTTTATACTAGTGGGAATTTTTCATTATAGAACTTGGCTTGTATATTCCTACGATGGGCTTCCTCAAATGCCCTAGGTCTTTGTGAGCAAGCGAGTTGGATGCACACCCACTAGTTTTCTTTTGATGAGCATTCATAGCTCTAGTGCATCCGTTGCATGGCAATCCCTACTCCTCATGTTGACATCAATTGATGGGCATCTCCATAGCCTATTGATTATCCTCGTCAATGTGAGACTTTCTCCTTTTTTGTCTTCTCCACACAATCCCCACCATCATATTATATTCCACCCATAGTGCTATATCCATGGCTCACGCTCATGTATTGCGTGAAGGTTGAAAAAGTTTGAGATTATTTAAGTATGAAACAATTGCTTGGCTTGTCATCGAGGGTATAGAAGTTGGGAACATCTTTGTGTGACGAAAATGAAGCATAGCCTAACTATATGATTTTGTAGGGATGAACTTTCTTTTGCCATGCTATTTTGAGAAGACATGATTGCTTTGATTAGTATGCTTGAAGTATTATTATTTTTGTGTCAATATGAACTTTTGTCTTGAATCTTTTGGATCTGAACATTCATGCCATAATTAAGAAGATTTACATTGAAATTATGCCAAAGTATCACTCCGCATCAAAAATTCTTTTTTTTATCATTTACCTACTCGAGGACGAGCAGGAATTAAGCTTGGGGAAGCCTGATACGTCTCCAATGTATCTATAATTTTTGATTGCTCCATGCTACTTTATCTACTATTTTGGACTATATTGGGTTTTATTTTCCACTTTTATATTATTTTTGGACTAACCTATTAACCGGAGGCCCAGCCCAGAATTTCTGTTTTTTTTGCCTATTTCAGTGTTTCGAAGAAACAGAATATCAAACAGAGTCCAAACGGAATGAAACCTTCGGGAATGTGATTTTCTCACCGAACGTGACCCAGGAGACTTGGACCCTACTCCAAGATGTAACAGAGGCGGTCACGAGGGTGGGGAGCGCCCCCTAGGGTGCGCCCCCTGCCTCGTGGCCCCCCTGTTGCTCCACCGATGTACTCCTTCCTCCTATATATACCTACGTATCCTCAAATGATCAGAATAGGAGCCAAAAACATAATTCCACCGCCGAAACCTTCTGTATCCACGAGATCCCATCTTGGGGCCTGTTTTGGAGCTTCGTCGGAGGGGGCATCCACCATGGAGGGCTTCTACATCAACACCATAGCCCCTCCGATGAAGTGTGAGTAGTTTACTTCAGACCTTCGGGTCCATAGCTAGTAGCTAGATGGCTTCTTCTCTCTTTTTGGATCTCAATACAATGTTCTCCCCCTCTCTCGTGGAGATCTATTCGATGTAATCTTCTTTGTTTTTGCGGTGTGTTTGTTGAGACCGATGTGGGTTTATGATCCAGCTTATCTATGAACAATATTTGAATCTTCTCTGAATTCTTTTATGTATGATTAAGTTATCTGTGCAAGTCTCTTCGTATTATCTGTTTGGTTTGGCCAACTAGATTGGTAGATCTTGCAATGGGAGAAGTGCTTAGCTTTGGGTTCAATCTTGCGGTGTCCTTTCCCAATGACAGAAGGGGCAGCAAGGCACGTATTGTATTGTTGCCATTGAGGATAACAAGATGGGTTTTTTTTTATCATATTGCATGAATTTATCCCTCTACATCATGTCATCTTGCTTAAGGCGTTACTCTGTTTTTAACTTAATACTCTAGATGCATGCTGGATAGCGGTCGATGAGTGGAGTAATAGTAGTAGATGCGGAATCGTTTCGAACTACTTGTCTCAGACGTGATGCCTATATATATGATCATACCTAGATATACTCATAACTATGCTCAATTCTGTTAATTGCTCAACAGTAATTTGTTCACCCACCGTAGAATATCTATGCTCTTGAGAGAAGCCACTAGTGAAACCTATGGCCCCCGGGTCTATTCTCATCATATCAATCTCTATCGCTTTATTACTTGCTTTGCTTTTTTACTTTGCCTTTTACTTTTCACTTTGCATCAATCTATCAAAAATACCTACAATTTTATTTATCATCTCTATCATATCTCACTCTCGGAAGTGACCGTGAAGGGATTGACAACCCCTAATCGCATTGGTTGCGAGTAGCTATCGTTTTGTGTAGGTACGAGGGACTTGTGCGTGGCCTCATTCTGGATTGATACCTTGGTTCTCAAAAACTGAGGGAAATACTTACGCTACTTTGCTGCATCATCCTCTCCTCTTCGGGGAAATCCAACGCAGTGCTCAAGAGGTAGCACGCGGCACCGGAGTTTGGCCCCAAGCGGCGCTGAGTGCTGTGGTGCAAGTCAGTAGCTTCATGCGGCGGAGTTAGGTTCGTGGGGACCCGCTAAGTTCAAGACATTGCTCAAGTGAGAGTTGTGGACGCAATTACGACGATGGCGCCATGGACGACGGCAATGAGCTTCGGCCGCACTGAGGATTGCAGCTACATCAAGCAAATGAGCGTGGGGAGAGGGGGGAAAATAAGAGGAGATCACAGCGGGGTCATTGACTATCTCAGAGGGCTCGGGGAGGCGCTGGACGTGGCAAATCGAGTGGCGGGGATTGTCGGCATCCGAGGTCGAGGACGGCGGCGTTGGCGGCTTCAGAGGCCATCCGAGGTCGTGGGACTCGACAGGAAGATGTGGCAGAGGGCTGCGGACATGCTGGTCATGACAGTGTGGCAAAACTACGGCGGCGGCCACGCGACAGGGAGCGGCGGCGATGGTGGCGCTCGGCCATGGCTGCGGACAAGCGAGGGGGAGGGAGAGAACCAGGAAAGAGGGGGGAAGGACAAAGGGGATCGAGGCATCTCCAGGCGCGGGGACAGGGAGGAGAATGAGCCTCCAGCGCGAAGCAGGAGGTGGCATCGACGCGCGTGTGCGTCCAGCACACAGCTGCTTCAGTCGGCAGGGTTGAAGATACTGGCAGTGGCCAGTGGGCTGGGCCTCTGTTGGGCTGCGGTGGGGCGCCAGGTAAGTCCAGTTGAGTTTGCTCTCCTTTCTCTATTCCTTCTGTTTTCTATTTATTTTGTTATATTTTGATTTAGTAAAAATACCAAACCATTTGATAAAATGCTGAAAATAACTGTGGGCACTTGTGAAATTATTCCCAACAGCCCTCAAGCAGTTTCAGAATTATTAGAGAATTTAAAATATTTATAGTATTTAAATGCCCTAATTCAAATACAATCTGAGTTAATTCAAAAATCCAAAAATGATGTAAGAATATATTCATCATTTTTGGCAGAGGTTTCCACCTTAACCAGAAATCATGAACTTTTCTTAGGGACATTTTGGGTTTATTGAGAAGATTTTATGGTTGACCCTATTTGATTTAATTTTGGTGCTAGGGTTTGTCAATCCCCATTTCAACTTAAATAAAATTTAAACATGATGCAACAAGATGCAAACACCAGGCAGTACCAGAAGCTAGGGACGTGACAGCTCCACCCACAAGGGGTCCACGAAGAAGCAACCTTGTCTATCCCACCATGGCTATCGTCCACGAGGGACTTGCCTCACTAGGGTAGATCTTACAAACTCCTTGGTTCAACTCCACAATCTAGACGGAGGCTCCCAAGTGACACCTAACCAATCTAGGAGACACCACTCTTCAAAAGGTAATAGATGGTGTGTTGATGATGAACTCCTTGCTCTTGTGCTTCAAATGATAGTATCCCCAACACTCAACTCTCTCTCATAGATTTGGCTATGGTGGAAAGATGACTTGAGTGGAAAGTAACTTGGGGAAGTCTAGAGATCAAGATTCTTGTGGTTGGTTTGGAATATCTTGGTCTCAGCACATGAGTAGGTGGTTCTCTCTCAGAAAATGAATGCTGGAAGTGTAGGCACATTCTGATGGCTCTCCTCACGAATGAAAAATGGGTGGAGGGGTATATATAGTCTCCACACAAAATCTAGCCGTTACACACAGATTCCCAAACTCGGTGGGACCGAATGGTTAAACTCGGTCAGACCAATTCAGGTAAAAATGTGAATGTTTAGGATTTTTGGTGGGACCTGTCAGATATCGGGTTCCGGCAAAACCCTTAAGGTTCGAACTCTGGGGTGCGCATGAAGATCTTCTCCCTACCGAAACACGCCCACAGCCTCGCCACGATTCTAAGCTAGCACGATGAACAACATAAGAGACGCAAGGTTTATACTGGTTCGGGCAACCATTGTGGTGTAATACACTAATCCAGTGTGTGGTGTGGTGGATTGCCTCTTGGGATGATAATGAACAATACAGAGGAAGAACAGCCTTGCGAGGAGAGGTGTTGTTGTGTGGTGTGCTTGGAGAGGAGTCGATCTGTCTCCATTGGCTCTAGATCAGATGCCTCTAGATGAGACGATCCCTCCATCAGATGACTTCTACTGTGGTGGCTAGCCCTATTTATAGAGGCCCTGGTCCTCTTCCCAAATATTGAGTGGGAAGGGAGCCAGCAACGGACATTTTGAAAGGGGATAACTAGTACAAGCTATCCTGACTAAAGGTGGTCTTCGACTGCCAAAGGTGTTGGTGATGATGCCATCTTGGGCTCTACGGTGACCTCCATCCTGCCGTTCTGCTGGTCTTGGTCTCGTTGCACTGATATGGAAACCTTTGCCTGACGCCTCGGTACTCCGCACCTGCGCTTGCCCCCTTTGCACCAAAGAGGAAACAAAGACACTGCATGGGCTGGCGCCCGCCTGGTCTCGATCGTCATGGCTTGCGTCACGGGTACCTTGCGAGGTACCCCTCGCCTTGATCTCTCTGCCTCCTCACGAGCCTGCCTGGTGAGGCCGCCCCTGAAGAGGACTTGCGTCATCCGCTCCGCGAGGCTTGGCCCCTCGCGAGGGTCTTGAGTGTTTGTTGATGAAGACATGCCATACTGGGCCACTGGTTGAGCCACGCTCCAGGCCGCAGGCAGGCAGGTCTGGGGACCCCCGTTCCCAGAACGCTGACAGTAGCCCCCGGGCCCAAGGTGTGCTTGGACTTGGCTTAGCAGCGAAGCCAAAGGGCAAGTACGGAGCACCGCGGGCCCCAATAGCATGCGGCCTTGGTTGCCGTGTGGTGATTGATTGGACGTGAGCGTCTCCGCTTCCCCACGCTGCCTCGGCAACTGCCCGACTGACAAAAACGCTGGCCTGGGTAAGGCTTGCCCTCATTGCTCTCCTTCACCTTGCTCCAGATCCCCTTCCCTGCTCCCTTACTTCCGAAATCTCCAGATCCGCTCCATTCCTCCCCCCTTCAGCGAGCAATGCCGCCCCACAAGGGCAAGGTCTACGCGCTGCCGGCTTGGTATTCGCCGGCCCTGGACGCCCCCAATATGTCGGAGAAGAATCTCGCCGCTACGCGCCTGATGACGGTGGTGGTGGGCAGCGAGATGGGGGAGAACGAACTCCGGGCTGGCTCCGCTGAGCCGGAGGCTAAGGGGAGCACCTTCTACCCCTTCTTCATGAATGCCGTCATCGCCGGCCTGGTTCCTCCCTTCTCCGAGTTCTTCTACGCCGTCCTCCACCATTACAGGTTGTAGGCCCTTCATCTCCATCCCAACTCTGTTCTCCTTTTGTCTATTTTTGCCTACTACTACGAGGTGCATGTTGGGTGATGCCGCCCATGGCTTTGCTGCGCCACTTCTTCTCCCTCTGAATCAATGGTGAGCACACCTTGGCATGCGCCAACTTCGTTGCGTACTCCAAGGCCAATGCAATCTCAAAGACCGGGAAGAGGGCCGACAACTTCCGGAGCAAGTGGGTCATGATGGATTCCAAATGCATACACTCCCACTTGGTGTTGCCAACGGAGCCGCCCCAGTCTGACGAGGGGTGGTCTCGCGCGAAGCTTACCGACAACCGGGCGAAGCTGGTGTTGGAGTGGATGAACACTGACTTGAAGCCGGGTAACGTGAAGGCGGCGAAGTTGACGGGGGCCACACTCCTGAGGGAGTTCTTGACGCAGTGGGTGGTCCTGCTCCAGGCATACTCACGCCCATTGTGGAGGCTTGGGGGTGTAGACGACAAGCTCCGTCTAAATCCGGTGGCCCTGGCTGACGACGAGCTGGCTTCAGCCCTTCGCCTCTTGGTTGGAGACGACCTGGAAGGCTTGGAGGGCGCCCCTGCCCCCCTTTTCCTCCGTGACGACTAGGAACAGGTGGTGGATGCCATGCCCACCTTTGATGGGTGTGGCCTGGTGCCGGCAGTGCCTCCTGTGGCCCAGGGGGTGACAGCGCCGGTGGAAGTGTCTTCAGGCGACTCCCGCGGGGGAGGAGAGGAAGACGAAGAAGAAGAGGAGTGCCACTCGGAGGCGACCATTGAGGGTACGGGGGAGACCTTCCCCCGGCGCAGGGCCAGGATCCTCCACACCCTGCCGGACGATGGCGAGGCCGACGCCGCGCAAGAGGAAGAGGACTCGCCCGTGATCCCGAAGAAAGGCAGGTCGGCACTGGTCTCCCGAGGGGCTACTCCTGCCCAGGCACCGCCTGAAGCCGTCTCCAGCCCTTCTGGTGCACCCTCTTCCGCTCCTCGACCTCTCGAGGTTGCACCCCAGACCAAGAGGCTCTCGGGCTTTAAGCTCGGCAAGAGGTCGGTGGCCTATGCCGCGATTGACCAGTAAGTGCTCGAACTCCGTCTTGTTCTTGTTTTTCCTGCCATGCTTGACGTTCTCCATCAAGTCGGTAGGCCGCCACTTGCGGCGAAAAGAAGAAGGGGGACACGGTGGCTCCGCCTGGGGCGGACACATTTGCCGTGGCCGCGCCTTTATCCGTGGGAAGGGGAGGCGGCAAAGTTTGCACCTCCCCTGCCCGATCGTCCTCGCGAGGCCCGGAGGAGCGCTCTGGCGTGGTGCCAGCCCCCATGGCCCTGCTGGCTCCGAAGGTGCCGGCGCCTGATGCTGTTGCTGAGGTACCCAAGGCTCAGGAGCCCCCAGTCTCCCGAGCCATGGTTACGCTGCCGCCTCCTCCCACAGCACCGCTGGTTCCGGATTCTTCTACTTCCTCCACCATCTTGGACCGTTCCCTTACCGAGCTGGGCCAGCTACAAGAAGACCTCCAGGGCGCCAACTCCCACCTGGTAGCCGGGCGCCTGGAGCTGATCTCCGGCTGGGTTCACTGTTATACCTCTGTCCGAGCGGCGCTGAGTCGGGCCGCGGCAGCTTCTGAGGATGAGAAGCAAGCCGCCACCCAGGCCGCAGCCGCCCGCGATGCGGCACTAAAGGATGCCACGGTCACCCAGGACCGCTGCAAGGTGCTAGAGGCTGAGCTGCAGGGCTTCCGCGATGAGCACGCCAAAGAAGTCCGCGACCACCAGGCGAAGGAGGAGAAGATGAAGGCTCGGGAGGATGCTGTCAAGGACCACAATGCCAAACTGACGCGGCTGTCGGAGTTGCAGGCTGCTGAGCGCAGCCGGCTGGAGACGCTGGAGGAGAAGCTGAAGACGGAGAGAGCCGAGTTGGACGCCAAGGCGAAGGTCCTGGCCGAGGACCGCATGGCCTTCACGCGCCTTGAGGAGAGATCTCGCAAGGCGCTGAAGACGCTCTACGAGGGAGGCTTGGAGAAGCCGCTGGCTGGTGCCAAGGACGGCCCCGCCCAGCTGCTTCCCTTCTTGGTCGAGGCGCTCAAGGAAGTTGTGACCAACGTTGGCCGCATGGCTGAGGTTGAAGCTCACGTCCTTTCTTCTACGGCGCTGACGCGCGTCTTCAGCCACGTCTACCTTCACGACCCTGACGCCAATCTCGACGAGCTGCTGGAGCCCGTGGACGACGAGCGCCTCACTGCTTCTACTGAAGCTGTGAAGGGCCAGGTGGAAGCCTTGTTGGCAAAGTTCCGCGTCTTTGCCACTGTGCCCACGGCAGGTGCTGCTGATCCCGTGGCCTCGGGAGGTTGAGCTGGCGGGGGCGACACTATCACGGAGGTGGAGCCCCTAGCGAATGACGGTATTGTCCAAGGGTGATCTTCTTGTGGCTTCTTTCCTGTTTCAACTCCTGCAATGTGCACCATGCCTCGTGGAGGCGTTTAAACTTGCGTTTGGTATTGTGAAGACAATTATGGTTTGTAATATTTGCTCCTGGATTTGCTTCGAAATCTTGCGGTTTTCTTCCTATTTGCTTTGTGTTCTACCTCGGCAGAGGCCGGCCTCGCACATACCTCAACCGCCGTTAGCCCCGACCGGATCACCAGGACGGGACCAAGGAGTGAAGGGCTACGTGACAAGTTAGGCTCCTGAGTCGCGATGCTCAGGAGTCCCCCTTGACGTGCAAATAGAAAATAGGAAGGGAATGTAGGGGTGGATCTGTCGTTCTACGTCGGCAGGGCCTGGTCCCACGCATATCTCAACCGCCATTAGCCTCGCGGAACTAAGGAGTGAGGGGCTACGTGACCAGTTAGGCTCCTGAGTCGCGATGCTCAGGAGTCCCCCTTAACGTTCAAACGATCTTCATATACCTTGGCTCCGCTCGGGGAGAGGCGCGCGATGACTAGGTCCATGGGACTTGTCTGGGTGGCGTGCGTTCGGGCCTGACCCGGGCACAACCCCCGTGTCCAGCCCCCTCGTGTGACGCTCCCGAGGGGAGGTATTGCGATGAGGCAAGACACTAAGCTCTAGGCTCCCTGAGGTTGATACGGCCATGGGCCGCCCTCAATTGTTTATCACCAGCGTGGAGCATAGCGCTTCCGTATGTGTACGGGCATAGCCGCTCCTCGGCAGTGTCGTCAGCCAGCACGGAGCATGGTGCTTCCACTTGTACGTGGGAGGGGGCCCCCCTCCGGGAGGAGCCCCGAGGCGTGTACAGCCCCGCCCTGACACGTGGCTTGCACGGCAGGGCTAGACGAGGTGTATCTGGTGACTCATGAGCCAGCGCGGGACTCACGAGTCCCTACCTCAAGGCGGGTTGCGCCTTATCTTGAGCCTTGGACGGCTGCGTATTCCTGCGAGATGGTTAGATGCAAATGCTCTACGTTCAGGTCCCGGCCCTCGAGCGAGCTCAGCCGTCGCTGATATGCCAAGTCGCGATGTTGTGGACAAGGCCAGGGGGTGAGGGCTGGAGAGCCAGTAAGAGCACCTGAGTCGCGATGCTCAGGAGCCCCCCTTTTAACGCGCAAGCGATTTGCATGAGGGAGAGGAGGCCCGTGGCAAGCGGCAAATGATAATCATAGGCAGGTTAAGCATGAAAGGCAAATCAGCTTAGATAAACGCAAGAGGGATACATGCCACTGGGTCAGGCTCGAGCGGCTTGGGGATGATGCAGCCCGAGGGGCGCCCCCAGCAAGGTAAACTAAAGACTTAAGCAAAAGGGATACATGCCGCAGGGCCGGACCCATGCGTCCTGGGAATGATGCAGCCCTGAGGGCGCTGCCAGCTGAAATGAACTCAGAAGATGTCACCTGGTACCGTTGTAGAGGGGGTGTTGGAGTAGCTGAAGATGCGCGACGAAGAGGCCGATCATCATGAGGTACCGGAGCCCTGAGCCTCCGGAGGCTCTGGGGGTCCAGGCGGTTCCTCGAGGACCATCTCCATCTCCGCCTGTACCGCATGACGCCTGGCGTCCTGAGCCGGCAGAATGCTCCGCAGATGGTGCTGGTGGGTGACAGCCGCGTTCGGCAGGTCGAAAGGCATGCGAACATAGCTGTGCAGCGGACCCTCGCAACGTCCCACGCGTGAAGGCCAGATGCGCTCCTGAGATGCGGTTCGGTTGAGCCCTGGGACATCGATGGAGACGCGCATCCCACCATCCTCGCCTGGATGGGGAGCTACGCCAGGCGAACGACGATCACCGCGTATGACTCTTGCTTCCTGAAGCTCCTGAGTGGCCTTGGTGATGAACTCCTGAGGGTTGGGCTTTCCTTGCCCCATGCCTTCCTGAGGGAAACGTGCTGCGAAGCATGCCTCCAAGTGGTGCCCGAGAGCCTCCCTCGTGATTTTGGAAAAGTTCGAGGCCCTCTAGAAGAGATCCCCCAAGCCCTGCCCAAGGAGGGCGCCAGGCGCGCCTTCCTATGCGATGGAAGGAGGCGCCCCTTGCATGGGCGCAGATCCTGATGCGACACCTCCTGAGATGCCAACCTCCTGAGGCCTTGAGCTGGGCGATGTCTTGTTCTTCTTGGGGACTGCCTCAGGAGGGTTCTCGCCCTTGCTGTCCGGGTCCTCGATTGATGCAACTTGGAAGGCGCGCTCAAGGGAGCACACTGCATCCTTGTCTTCGCAGGGAACTGTGATGACTCCGCCGCTTCCTGGCATCTTGAGGACGTTGTAGCCGTGGTGGGTCACTGCCATGAATTTGGCCAGGGCTGGATACCCGAGGATGGCATTGTAGGGCAGGCGGATGTGGGAAACGTCGAAGTCGATGAGCTGGGTGTGGTAGTTGTTGCAGTGCCCGAAAGTGACAGGGAGGCGGACCTGCCCTATCGGGGTAGTGGAACCGCCGGTAACTCCTGAGAAATGCTTGGTAGGCTGAAGTTGATCATATGGCACTTGGAGGTTGTTGAACATCTCGACGGACAGAACGTTGAGCCCTGCGCCTCCATCGATGAGGGTCCTGGTAACTTGCACGTTGCTGATGACTGGGGAACAAAGCATCGGGAGGATGCCAGCGGTAGCCAAACACTTGAGTTGATCTGCTGAGCCGAATGTGATGGCACACTTGGACCACCTGAGAGGGCGCGTGGCCTCGAGCTTGGGGAGGACTGCATTCACCTCGTGAGCAAACTACTTGAAGATGCGCTAAGAAGCTGGGGCCTGGGTACCGCCCAAGATACAAGCGATAACACATGGCTCCTGGAAGCCCCCAGCCCCCTCGTCCTGGTGGTGGTTGTTGATCCTTCTTGGCAACGGCGGCAGAGGAGGAAGGCCTGCGTTGCCCTGCGGGCGATCCTCGTGAGGCTGACCCCTCCAGGCTCCCTCACGAGACTGGTCCTGCCAGCGATCCTCGCGAGGTCGGTCATGCCACCCCTGGCAAGGGCCTCGGTCGTCCCATCGTCCTCCGCGTCGTCCTCCTCCTCGGCCGTAGCCCCAGTCATTGCGCTCGGGGCGTTGACCGAAGCGTCCTTCTTGAACGGACCTGAGCTCCTAGCACTCGTTGGTGTTATGGGTGTGGAGGTTATTGTAGGCGTAGAACGGTCGGCTGCCATTGGACGACTTCGGCTAGTCCCTGCCATGCTTCGTGTCTGGTTCTGCTGCGAGCACAGCTGCTCCTTTGCGCTTCATGTCCTTGGCCTTGGTTTTCTTCTCTTCTGGGTCAGCAACTAGGAGCTCAAGAAGGGAGAGGCGTCCTTCCTCAGCTCTTGCACACTTGGTCGCCAAGTTGAAAAGCTCCAGGGATGTGCACAGATCCTCATGGATGGCGAGCTCCTCCTTCATCTTGACGTCGCGGACTCCATCAGAAAACGCTGAGATGATGGCCTTGTCCGTCACCTTGGGGATCTTGAGGCGAACGCTGTTGAAGCGCTGGATGTATTTCTACAGGGTCTCTCCAGGCTGCTGCTTGATGTGGCGCAGGTCACCCACGGCCGGGGGGGCGGTCGTGAGTGCCCTAAAAGTTGGCGATGAAGCGGCTACGCATCTCGTCCCAGGAGGAGATCGAGCCGGGAGGGAGATTTAGGAGCCAGGTGCGGGCACCGTCCTTGAGCACCATAGGAAACCAGTTCGCCATGACCTTTTAATCTCTGTTGGCCGCCTTGATGCCCAGCTCGTAGAGCTGCAGGAACTCCGTGGGGTCGGCAGTACCGTCGTAGCGGGGAGGCAGGTCCGATTTGAACTTACCGGGTCAGGCGACACCATGCAGCTCGGTGGTGAAGGCTCGGCAACCTGTTTTGGCCATCGGAGTCCTTTGCAGACGCGGGGCTTGCTCTTGATGGTTCCGGCGCACCGCCGCGAGGGGCAGCACGGGGTCTTAGCGTGCTGGTGCAGGGAGCACGGGAGCACCTTCTTGGGGCTGAGGGATTTCTTGACAGCTTCTTTCTTGCCGCGCGGGCGCTGGGTGCGGTGGTTTACGCCCAGGGGCCGTGCGCCTTGGAGCCAGGGCGTCGTCTTGGGGCGGAGGTTGCGGAGGAGCTCCCTGAGCCGCGTTGCCCATGCATGACGGAGGGCGAGGCAGCAAGAGGGACGGCGCGGGAGAGCCCCCTGCGGCGCTGACGAGCTCGGTGATGCGAGCGAGCCACTCCTCATAGAGGTCGTCGACGTGGCGGTAGTGCAGGAGCTCACATGCCAGGAGCAACGCGGCCTGCGCGTCCATGGGGGCGCAACGAGCGTGAGACGACGAACCAGTTGGGGTCAGCAACGGAGTGGCGGTGCGGCCTTCCCGCCGCACCGAGGGGCGCAGCGAAGATGCTTGCTTCTCGATCCCCGCCGGGCCGGTGGCTACGTTGGCGGCAGGCAACGAAGAACAACGAGGAGGCCCACCGACAGGAGCTGTCTGGGTGACGCGGGCAGTGAGAGCAGCCCGGCGCTTAGCGCTAGTTCAGTGAGCGTCTTCCATGGATGCGATGAAGCGATGGGACGTAGATCGATGGAAAGAAGATTTCGGCGCACCCCTACCTGGCGCGCCAAGTGTCGGATATCGGGTTTCGGCAAAACCCTTAAGGTTCGAACTCTGGGGTGTGCACGAAGATCTTGTCCCTATCGAAACACGCCCCTATTTATAGAGGCCCTGGTCCTCTTCCCAAATATTGAGCGAGAAGGGAGCCAACAATGGCCATTTTGAAAGGGGACAGCTAGTACAAGCTATCCTGACTAAAGTTGGTCTTCAACTGCCAAAGGTGCTGGTGATGATGCCGTCTTGGGCTCCACGGTGACCTCCATCCCGCCGTTCTGCTGGTCTTGGTCTCGTGGCACCGATATGGAAACCTTTGCCTAATGCCTCGGTACTCCAAGCCTGCGCTTGCCCCCTTTGCACCAAAGAGGAAACGAGGACACTGCGTGGGCTGGTGCCTGCCTTGTCTCGATCGTCATGGCTTGCATCACGGGTACCTCGCGAGGTACCCCTCGCCTTGATCTCTCCGCCTCCTCGCGAGCCTGCCTGGTGAGGCCGCCCCTGAAGAGGCCTTGCATCGTCCGCCCCACGAGGCTTGGCCCCTCGCGAGGGTCTTGATTGTTTGTTGATGAAGACAGGACGTAGTGCGCCACTGGTTGAGCCACGCTGCAGGCCGCAGGCAGGCAGGTCTGGGGACCCCTGTTCCCAGAACACCGATAGGACCAACAAGGTCAACTCGGTGGGACCAATGTGCAGGGGTTAGGGTAAAACCTCAACTCGGTTTGACCGATTACTCAAACTCGGTGGGACCGATTTTGGTAATAAGCAAACTAAGTATTGGTCAAGCAAACTCGGTGGGACCAAAATTGTTACAACAGGTCACAGAAAATTTGCAAGCCCATCTTGGTGAGACCGAGATCCCATCGGTGAGACCAAACTGATTAGGGTTTGGCAGTGGCTGTATCAAATGAAACTCGGTGGCGCCGGATAGATCAAATTGGTGGGGCCGACTTTGACTTTTAGGTTTAGGACATACGTGGATGTGAGAAAGTAGTTGAGGGATTTGGAGCATATCACTAAGCATTTTGAGCAAGCAAGCCATTAAGCAATACCTCATCCCCTTTTAATAGTATTGGCTTTCCTATGGACTCAATGTGATCTTGGATCACTAAAATGAAAATGTAGAGTCTTGAGCTTTCTGCCAGTGTTTGTCCTTAGCAACTTGAAGGGGTTCCACATCCTCTTGTCCATGCCACTCAAATATTGAACTTATCTGAAACATACTAGATGAAAATATTAGTCCAACAAGAGCTATGTTGACATTAATTACCAAAATCACCCAGGGAGCACTTGTGCTTTCAATCTCCCCCTTTTTGGTAATTGATGACAACATACATCAAAAGCTTTAGATAAAGATATTGCAAAAGCAAGTAAAGCTTTGGAAAGACATGCAACATGCATTAGCTCCCCCTGCATGTATGCAATCTTGTGATGATAGATCATAAGAGTGTGAGAATGCATAAACATTATAGAGCAAGTAATGAGTTACATGTGTCTCGGCTATTGCATCAGAGCAAATGGTGTAGATACTGGAAATATACCTTCATGTTCATGAGTCTCTCTTGCAAACAATATATACCTCAGCAAGAGATCTTCATGCACATGAGTGTGATGCATATACTTACCTTGTGGTCTTGAACTAGCTTTGAAGGAGATGTACCTGGGTAAACAAGGTTAGATAACAAAAGAACATCTACTTGACAGAGCAAGAACAGGAGATCACAAGAATACCAAGATTGGGATGACATGTTGAGAGCGAGTACTAGGTACTTTATTTGGTTATTGACATGTCCCCATGAATAAAGATACGCAATGAATTCCAAAGATTTTCTTCCCTTAGGTGTCTTTCTCCCCCTGAATCTGACATAGGATAATGGGAGAAGATAGGGTAATAGAAAATCAGAGTAAACAAGAAAATCAGAGCAAAATAAAATCATACCATGTCTTTCCCCTCTTGAAGACATGAGACAACTTTCCTCTTAAGAATAGGAGCATCAGGAGAAGCCTTAGGAGTGCATTCTCTCTTATGTGATAAGCTTTGAGGTGCTCTCTCTGCCCCTTTGACATCAATTTCCAAGAAGGGACTTCTGGAGCATGAGTCAAGTAGGTTTGGTCCTTGAGTCACATTACAAAGCAACATGTAATAGGATGCTGGTAGAGGATAAGTATCATTGAGTGGAGCTGGGACAAATATGCAGAATGCAAGTGACACTATTTTTATCTCAGTATTGACATCGGTAGCACCGAGTTGCTTTTGTTTGTGACACTGAGATGGTTCAGTTCAGCCGAAGAAATCAATCCGGTGAGACCGAGTTCAATCCAGAGAGTATGTACTTGTCACCGCAGCTCACTTAGGCAATTAAGATCTCACAAGGATATGCAAGGAATTAACTGAAGGATTTGCAATGAATTGGATTCAGGGAAATGCAGAAAAGAACAGAGAAAAAGAAAAGAAATCTAGATGAAGTTTTATTTTTGAAAGGAAAACTAGCAAGCAAGAGACAAGTGCAAGGGCACAAAGGAACAATAGATAACTTCATCTAGAAATGGTCGGCGACAAAGTCACCTATGTTAGAGTATATTGACTTAGGAGTCAAGTGAGAACACTTGATCATAGGTCATACTCATCGTTTAAGCTCAAAATGAGGTTGCCATTTTTCGTTTAAGCATTTTGATGTATTCACATCTTGTTGAGTTGCCTTGACCCATGTCTTGGGGCAAAGCTTCTCTAAGATGGAATGACATACCTTGGGTGTTGGTGTTGAACTTGGTCATGTTGTTGAACTTGTTAGGGTGCTCAAGTTGATGTAGATCATCAAGAGATGGGAGCACTACTTGTAGTTGAAGTTCATCTTCCTACATGGGTTAGTCTTGCAAGGAAGAGCACTTGTGTATCTAATTGAAAGTTGATATAAGGAATTTGTCAAAGGATATATTGAATGGATTCGTGCTTCCTTGTCTTCATCCACCATTTTGTAGAGACTTGGATATGTAGAGATTGCTTAGCATGTGATTGATTTGAAATCTCATAGAGTTGGGTTCGTCCTAGTACCTACAAGGGTTAGATAGCATGCAAGAGTACAAGAATATCCAAGACATATGATCATCATCATAAGAGAAATGTCAAGGATTAGTCATAGTTAGGCTCATGCCTTGCATGCATCCACATGGAGTTTCCACTCCAAATTTGAGGCATCAATGATGTTCAATTCACCTCTCAACCTGCAAAACACTTTCTCATCAAGTGGTTTGGTTAGTATATCCGCCAATTGCTTAATGGTGCGAACATGCTTAAGTTTGATATCTCCCTTAGCAACATGATCTCAAATGAAATGATGATGAACTTCAATATGCTTAGTTCGAGAATGTTGCACGGATTATGAGCAATCTTAATAGCACTCTCATTGTCGCAAAGCAATCGAACATGTTTCACATATATCCCATAATCTTTAAGAGTTTGGGTCATCCAAAGTAATTGAGCACAACATGAATCGGCGGCAATGTATTCCACTTCGGCGGTGGATAAGGATACCAAGTTTTGTTTCTTGGAGGACCAAGACTGTCGGCGTTCTGGGAACGGGGGTCCCCAGACTTGCCTGCCTACGGCCTACGGCGTGGCTCAAGCAGTGGCCCCGTATGGCCTGTCTTCATCAACCCAAGCTCAAGACTCTCGCGAGGGGCCAAGCCTCACGGGGCGGATGACGCAAGGCTTCCTCAGGGGCGGCCTCACCAGGCAGGCTCGCAAGGAGGTGGAGAGATCAAGGCAAGGAGTACCTCGCGAGGTGCTCGTGACGCAAGCCATGACGATCGAGACTAGGCGGGCGCCAGCCAGCGCAGTGTCCTCCTTTCCTCTTTGGTGCAAAGGGGGCAAGCGCGGGCGCGGAGCACCGAGGCATCAAGAAAAGGTTACCATATCGGTGCAATGAGACCAAGACCAGAAGAGCGGCCGGACGGAGGTCACCATGGAGCCCAAGACGGCGTCATCGCCAGTGCCTTTGGCAGTCGAAGACCAAATTTAGTCAGGATAAGTTGTACTAGCTGTCCCCCTTCAAAATGGCCGTTGTTGGCTCCCTTCCCGCTCAATATTTGGGAAGAGGACCAGGGCCCCTATAAATAGAGATAGCCACCACCGTAGAGAGGGGATCATCTCATCCAGAGCGGATCGAATCCTTCCCAAGTAGAACACCGCACCAGCTCAAGAACACCCCTCGCGAGGCTGTTCTTCCTCTGTACTATTCATCATCTACCCAGAGGCAATCCAACACACCTCACACTGGATTAGGGTATTACACCACAACGGTGGCCCGAACCAGTATAAACCTTGTGTCCCTTGTGTTTTTCATCGTGTAGCTTAGACTCGCGGTGAGGCTTTGGGGCATGAATCAGTAGGGAGAAGATCTTCGTGTGCACCCCAGAGTTTGAACCTTAAGGGTTTTGCCGGAACCCGATATCCGACATTTGGCGTGCCAGGTAGGGGTGCACCGGAGCTCTCCCTTCCGTCGATCTGCTCTCCATTAGCACCGCGCTTCACCCTCATGGAGGACCACGCGCTGCCCGCTTCGGCAGCCAACGCCAGCACTGGGGCCAGGGGGCTCCGAGCCTTGGCCCCCGCCTTGCGGCAGGTGCAGTGGCCGCACAAGTTCAAGCCAGAGATGCCGCCGCTCTACAATGGCACGTCCTCAAGGCCGGGGGCGATGACAAGATGATGTCCAACTGGCTTCCCATGGCCCTCACCGGCGTCCCGCGCATGTGGCTGCTCCACCTGCCAATGGCTTCTGTGGCCTCCTGGGAGGAGCTATGCGACCTCTTCCTCACCCACTACACTACGCCGGCGCCCCGGTTGTCGCAGCTCTCCTAGGCGGCTCGCAGGCGCCACCCTCGGGCCGCCACGTCAAGCCGTCCGTCCGCCAGATCGGCTCCACCCTCACGCGGCACGGAGCTCCTCCGGGTTGTGCAGCACCCGAGGCCGACCTGACCTTCAGCTCTGATGATCACCCCGTCAACACTGCCTGCTCGGGTGCGCTCCCAATGCTTTGCACGCCCACCAATGGCCACATGGCCATCACCAGGACCTTCATCAACAACGGTACCAGCCTCAACATGCTCTCAGTGGAGGCCTTCAGCCTCCTCCATGTGCTGCTGGAATGGCTCCAACCCAGCAAGCCCTTCTCAGGTGTCGGAGGTGGCTCCTCCTGCTCCCTGGGGCAGATCCGCCTTCCGGCGGCACCCACGACAACTTCCGCATGGAGCTGATCAACTTTGACATCACTCACATCGGCCTCCCGTACAACCCCATCCTCGGCTACCCCGCCTTGGCCCAATTCATGGCAGCGACCCATCCGGCCTACAACCTCATGAAGATGCCTGGGAGCAGCGGCGTCCTCACTGTGGCTGGAGATACCAAAGACGCTCTGCAGGCGCTCAAGCTTGCTCTCAAGGCGGCTATAGCAGAGCAGCCCGCCAGCACTGACACCTCCCAGGCCAAGGGGGCTATGCCAACCAAGAAGAAGCAGCTGTTCACCCAAGACAAGGCAGAAACCAAGCAGGTACTAGTTGATGAGGATGGGTCCTCCGGCGCCACCTTCACCATAGGTGCCAATCTCGACCCCGACCAAGAGGAGGCACTGGTGAAGTTCCCGCGCTCGAACAAGGAGATGTTCGTGTGGGAACCCAAATAGCTAGCGGGGGTCCCAAGACAGGTGATTGAGCATCACCTAAATGTGTGCCCTAATGTATGCCCCGTGAAGCAGAAAGCAAGGTGGCAGTCCACCGAGAAGCAAGCCTTCATCGTCCAAGAAACCCGCAAGCTAGAAGTTGCAGGTGTCATTCGCGAGGTTCGCTACCCCGAATGGCTGGCAAACCCTATGGTTGTGCCAAAGAAGGGAGGAAAGGAGCGCATGTGGGTCAATTTCACCAACCTTAATAAGGCCTTCCCTCAAAATCCATTCCCACTCCCCCACATCGACCAAATTGTCGACTCCACCACTGAGTGCGACCTATTGTGCTTCCTGGATGCCTTTTCGGGCTATCATCAAATCAAGACGGCGATAGAAGACGTGGAGAAGACGGCCTTCCCGACCCCGTGCGGGGTGTACTGCTACACCTGTATGCCGTTTGGGTTGCGCAACGCGGGCGCAACTTTCCAGCTACTGATTCATATCGCCTTGGGCCGGCAGCTCGGGACAAACACCGAGGCCTACGTCGACGACATTGTGGTGAAATCTCAGGAGTCGAAGACCTTGATACAGGACCTGGAAGAAACCTTTGCGAGCCTACATGAAGTGGACCTACGGCTTAACTCGGAGAAGTGCGTGTTTGGTGTTCCCTCTGGCAAGCTTCTGGGCTTCCTCGTGTCCCACAGGGGGATCGAGGCCAACCCAGAGAAGGTCAAGGCAATCAAAGACATGAGTCCGCCGCAAACCCTCAGGGAAATGCAAAAACTCGCCGGACGAGTAACTGCATTAGGGTGCTTCATCTCCAAGCTGGGGGAACGCGCCCTGCCCTTCTTCAAGCTGATGAAGAAGGGCCCGTTCGAATGGACACAAGAGGCCGATGAAGCGTTTCAAGATCTCAAGAAGTACCTGACCAGCCCTCCGGTTTATGGTGGCTCCACGCCCTCATGAGCCCCTGGTGCTCTACCTCGATGCCAAGCCCTACTCTGCCAGCGCAGCTCTGGTGGCGGTTCGGGAAGAGCGCCGGGCCAAGTCCGCATCGTGGCCGAATGCGGCCCCAACTGCAGCAGCACCAGACCAAGAAAGCCTCGTGAAGACCACGGGCTCGGCAGATAGGGACCCGCCTCAACAAGAAGACAACCCCGGGGCTGAAGGGGCCTCACCAAGTAGCCAGGAGTTGGGGGCTTCGGCGTCTCAAGAGGAGCTCAACTCTCCGGAGGGCGCGGGCTCCATCGGCGCACCCACCCTCATCGAGCATCCTGTGTATTTCGTCAGCACGGTGTTGCGGGATGCAAGGGCACGATACCCCATGCCTCAAAAGCTCTTGCTCGCACTATTGGTGGCCTCGCGTAAGTTGCGGCATTTCTTTCAAGGTCACCCCATCATGGTTGTCTCGGCCTACCGACAGGAAAGGGTGCTCCGGAGCCCCAATTCCGCTGGAAGGGTCGCCGAGTGGAACATTGAGCTGCAAGCGTTTCAGTTGGAATTCAGCACAACCAGAGTCATCAAGGGGGCCGCACTTGCAGATTTTGTGGCAGAATGGACAGAAGTGCTAGGGCTTGAAGCAGGTGAAGATTGGTCACTCTCCCCAGGAAGCGAGGCACCGGACGGCTAGGTCATGTACTTCGATGGGGCATTCTCGCGACATGGTGCGGGGCCGGCGCGGTGCTTATAACCCCCACTCGGGACACGCTCTATTACGCTGTACAGCTCTGTTTCCAGCACGATGAGAAGGTGTCCAACAACATAGCAGAATATGAAGGCCTCATAGCGGGCTTAAAGGCTGCATCAGCACTAGGGGTGAAGCGCCTCGTCATCAAGGGCGACTCACCTCTCCTCGTCAACTTCTCCAACAAAGTGTACGAGCCAGAGGATGAGCACATGGAGGTGTATCTTGCAGAGGTACGCAGGATGGAAAAGCAGTTTTGGGGGCTGGAGTTGCAGCATGTGCCCCGCCACACCAACCACGAGGCTGATGACATCGCCAGAAGGGCGTCCAGGCGGTTGCCTCAGGAGCCTGGCGTTTTCGAGGAACAGCTCTTCAAGCCCTCAGCAGCACCATCACTATCAAGCACAGCGCAACCTCGGGAAGAGCTCCCTCAACCACCTGCCACAGGCGCCCTGGCCTGTGGCCCAGCCTCGGGAGCGTGCTTGCTCCTGGCTCTAGAACCTCAGGAGGGATGCTGGACTGCGGAGTTCAAGGACTACCAGATGCAAGGGACACTACCAGAGAAGGAGGAGGACGCGAAACGCGTGGCCCGGCAGGCCACAGCCTACTGCATCCAAGACGGAGAGCTCTACGGGAAGCGGCCAAATGATGTTTCCCTGCGCCGCATCTCTAGGGAACAGGTGAAGGAGTTGCTGGCTGACATACACGATGGAGATTGTGGACACCACTCATCGTCACGGACCCTCGTCGGCAGGGCGTTTAGCAGCGGGTTTTACTGGCCTACATCACTCAACGACGCAATCGAGCTGGGGAAGTCTTGCGAAGCCTGTCAATTCCACGCCAAGAAGATCCATCAGCCAGCTCAGGGCCTGCAGACCATCCCACTCTCATGGCCGTTTGCGGTCTGGGGGCTGGATTTCTTGGGCCCATTCCCTCGGGCGCCAGGGGGCTACCGCTACCTCTACGTCGCCATCGACAAGTTCACCAAATGGGCGGAGGTGGAGGCCGTCCGCACCATCCCGACTGGTTCTGCAGTCAAATCCATCAAGGGCCTCGTGAGCTGATTCGGGGTCCCTAATCGCATCATCACAAACAATGGTTCATAGTTTACCAGCAATCTCTTCAAAACATATTGTGCTAACCTTGGAACGCAAATATGCTACGCTTCGGTGGCACATCCCCGGAGTAACGGCTAGGCTGAATGCGCCAACACAGAGGTCCTGAAAGGCCTCAAAACCAAGACCTTCAAGAAGAAGCTGGAGGCATGCGGCAGGGGCTGGTACGATGAGCTCCAGTCCGTGCTATGGTCCATCCGCACTACAGCCACCAAGTCGACTGGCGAGACCCCGTTCTTCCTCGTCTAGAGAGCAGACGCGGTCCTCCCTCACGAGGTCAGGGGTCGCTCCACGCGGGTCCTAGCGTTTGATGAAGTGCAGCAGGACGCCATGCGGGGGGTGGACCTCGTGCTGGGGGAGGAACACCAACGGGAGACCGCGCTACGAGCAGCAAGATACCAGCAGGCGCTGCGGCGGTACCACAGCCGCAACATCCGCCTCAGGACTCTTGAGGTAGGTGACCTCGTGCTCAGGCGGGTGCTCTCCAGGGAAGGGCTGCACAAGCTCTCGCCCATTGATACGTCTCCAACGTATCTATAATTTTTGATTGTTCCATGCTATTATATTACCCCTTTTGGATGTTTATGGGCTTTATTTTACACATTTATATTATTTTTGGGACTAACCTACTAACTGGAGGCCCAGCCCATATTGCTATTTTTTTTGCCTATTTCAGTATTTCGAAGAAAAGGAATATCAAACGGAGTCCAAACGGAATAAAACCTTCGGGAGCGTGATTTTTGGAACGAACATGATTCGGAGAGCTCGGAGTGCAAGTCAAGAAGCTTCCAAGGGCCCCACAAAATAGGGGGCTGCACCCCCCTGTAGGGTGCACCACTTTGTCTCGTGGGCCCCTCGGGAGGCCACCGACATACTTCTTCTCCTATATATACCTACGTACCCCGAAAACATCCAGGAGCACCACGAAACATAATTTCCACCGCCGTAACCTTATGTATCCACGAGATCCCATCTTGGAGCCTTCGTCGGCACTCTGCCGGAGGGGGAATCAACCATGGAGGGCCTCTACATCAACATCCTTGCCCCTCCGATGAGTTGTGAGTAGTTTACCACAGACCTACGGGTCCATAGTTATTATCTAAATGACTTCTTCTCTCTTTTTGGATCTCAATACAATGTTCTCCCCCTCTCTTGTGGAGATCTATTCGATGTAAACTCTTTTTGCGGTGTGTTTGTTGAGATCCGATGAATTGTGGGTTTATGATCAAGTTTATCTATGAATAATAGTTGAATCTTCTCTGAATTCTTTTACGTATGATTGAGTTATCTTTGCAAGTCTCTTCGAATTATCAGTTTGGTTTGGCCTAATAGATTGGTCTTTCTTGCCATGGGAGAAGTGCTTAGCTTTGGGTTCAATCTTGCGGTGTCCTTACCTAGTGATAGAAAGGGTTGCAAGGCACGTATTGTATTGTTGCCATAGAGGATAACAAGATGGGGTTTATATCATATTGCATGAGTTTATCCCTCTACATCATGTCATCTTGCTTAATGCGTTACTCTGTTCTTATGAACTTAATACTCTAGATGCATGCTGGATATCGGTCGATGTGTGGAGTAATAGTAGTAGATGCAGGTAGGAGTCGGTCTACTTGTTATGGACGTGATGCCTATATACATGATCATGCCTAGATAATCTCATAACTATGCGCTCTTCTATCAATTGCTCGACAGTAATTTGTTCACCCACCGTAATACTTATGCTATCTTGAGAGAAGCCTCTAGTGAAACCTATGGCTCCTGGGTCTATCTCTTATCATATTTGCTTTCAATCTACCTTTATTTGCATCTTTACTTTTTGCATCTATCTTATAAAATACCAAAAATATATTTATTTTATCATACTATCTTTATTAGATCTCACTTTCGCAAGTGGCCGTGAAGGGATTGACAACCCCTTTATTGCGTTGGTTGTGAGTTCTCAGTTTGTTTGTGTAGGTGCGTGGGAATTTTGAGGAGCCTCCTACTGGATTGATACCTTGGTTCTCAAAACTGAGGGAAATACTTACGCTAAACTTTGCTGCATCACCCTCTCCTCTTCGAGGAAAACCAACGCAAGCTCAAGACGTAGCAAGAAGGATATCTGGCGCCATTGCCGGGGAGGTCTTCGCTCAAGTCAAGACATACCAAGTACCCATAAGAAACTCATCTCCCTCGCATTTACATTATTTGCCATTTGCCTCTCGTTTTCCTCTCCCCCACTTCACCCTTGTCGTTTTATTTGCCCTCTCTTTCCCAATCTCTTCTCTCTTTTGCTTGCCCTTTTGTTTGCTTGTTTGGTTGGAATAGATGCTTATTTATTGCTAAATAGAGAACCTAAGATCTATGGATCCTCATCCGCTTGCTAATCTTTTTAAGAGATACAATTATGATGAAGCAATTGCTAGTGAGTTTTGTGCACTAGATTATCTTTATTAAGCTTTGCTCAAAATTTGTGAATCTTAAAATTACGATGAAGAAATTTATGAAGAGATTCACGATAACTCCTTGAATAAAAAGCATGATTGCAATGATTTTCCTATAAATTCTCTTGATGTCAATTGTGCTAATAATATGCAAAACCCTAAGCTTCGGGATGCTAGTTTTGCTATGTCTACTACTTGTTTCAATGATCATGATTGGGGTGATTCCTCTTATAACCTTGAAAATTCATTGAAGCCCCATGATGAATATGAGATTGATATAATGTTTGCAATAATATTGAAAGTGGGTTCGGAAAGGTCATGACTTTAGTTAATGTTAATTGCACTATCTTGGAAGAGTGTCAACTTTGCATGCATGTGGATCATGTTGATAATATGTTTTGTGGCAGCTATTTTGTTGAATTTTCCTATGATCCTACATGTAATTATTATGAGAGAGGAAAATATGGTCGTAGAAATTTTTATCTTATTAAATTACCTGTTGTCATGTTGAGATTGCTATCGTCTCTTTCTTCTTCCTTGCGTATACTAGTTTTTGCTTGCCTTGCAAATTTGTTTGCTTATAATATGCCTATGCATAGGAAGTATGTTAGACTTAGATGTGTTTGTCATGTGTTTCATGATACTTTATTTGTGCTTCAATTCTTGTCTTTCATGTGAGCATCATTAAAATTATCAATGCCTAGTTAGGCGCGTTAAACGATAGCGCTTGTTGGGAGGCAACCCAATATTTTTCCTTGCTGTTAGTAATAAATCTTGCATCTACCTTCTGTTTAGATGTGTTTTTATCTTTTAATTAGTGTTTGTGCCAAGTAGAACCTATAGGATAACCTACGATGATAGTTGATTTGATTCTGCTGAAAAACAGAAACTTTGCGCGCACGAATATAATTTTGTTAAATCACAGGAACGTGCTTTTGCGTTGATACTTTTTTCTTCTGATCAATAGACAAATTGTCCAGGACTTCCTATTTTGGAAGGATTTTTAGAGTTCGAGAAGTTTGCGTTAGTTACAGATTGCTACAGACTGTTCTGTTTTTGACAAATTCTATTTTTCGTGTGTTGTTTGCTTATTTCAATGCATCTATGGCTAGTAACTCAGTCTATGAACCGTAAAGAAGTTGCTTAACACCAAAATAAATAAAGAATGAGTTCATTGCAGTACCTTATGTGGTGGTTTGGTTTTCTTTCACTAACGGAGCTTATAAGATTTCCTGTTGAGTTTTGTGTTGTGAAGTTTTCAAGTTTTGGGTAAAGCTCTTATGGACTATGGAATAAGGAGTGGCAAGAGCCTAAGCTTGGGGATGCCCATGGCACCCCAAGATATTCAAGGATAGCCAAAAGCCTAAGCTTGGGGATGCCACGGGAAGGCAACCCCTCTTTCGTCTTCGTTCATTGGTAACCTCACTTGGAGCTATATTTTTATTCGCCACATGATATGTGTTTTGCTTGGAGTGTCGTGTATTATATTAGTCTTTGCTTTTTAGTTTACAACAATCATCCTTGATGTACACACCTTTGGGAGAATCCTATTTGATTAGAAATTTCTAGAATACTCTATGTGCTTCACTTAAATCTTTTGAGCTTGATAGTTTTTGCTCTAGTGCTTCACTTATATCTTTTAGAGCACGGTGGTGTCATAATTTTGAAGAAATTGCTAGTCTCTCATGCTTCAATTATATTATTTTGAGAGTATTTTAGAACAGCATGGTATTTGCTATGATCATAAAGTTGGTCTTAGAATGATGAGCATCCAAGTTGGGTATAATAAAAACTATCATAGAAAGTGAATTGGATGCTATGATGAATTTGATGCTTGATAATTGTTTTGAGATATGGAGGTAGTGATATTAAAGTCATGCTACTTGGGTGATTATGAATTTAAAGAATGCTTGTGTTGAAGCTTGTGATTCCCGTAGCATGCACGTATGGTGAACCGCTTTGTGATGAAGTTGGAGCACAATTTTATTTATTGATTGTCTTCCTTATGAGTGGCGGTCGGGGACGAGCGATGGTCTTTTCCTACCAATCTATCCCCCTAGGAGCATGCGCATAGTGCTTTGGTTTTTGATGACTTCTAAATTTTTGCAACAAGTATATGAGTTCTTTTGACTAATGTTGAGTCCATGGATTATACGCACTCTTTCACCCTTCCACCATTGCTAGCCTCTCTTGTACCGCGCAACTTTCGCCGGTACCATACACCCACCATACTCCTTCCTCAAAACAGCCACCATACCTACCTATTATGGCATTTCCATAGCCATTCCGAGATATATTGCCATGCAACTTTCCACCGTTCCGTTCATATGACACGCATTACTTTTGTCATATTGCTTTTTGCATGATCATGTAGTTGACATTGTATTTGTGGCAAGGCCACTTTCATAATTTTCATACATGTCGCTCTTGATTCATTGCATATCCCGGTACACCGCCGGAGGCATTCATATAGAGTCATATCTTGTTCTACCTTTGAGTTGTAAATCCATAAAAGTGTGATGATCTTCATTATTAGAGCATTGTCCTAGTGAGGAAAGGATGATGAAGACTATGATTCCCCCACAAGTCGGGATGCGACTTCGGACTTTAAAAAAAAGGAAAAAAAGAGAAAGGCCAAAAAGAAAAAAAAAGAAGGCCAAAGAAAAAAAGAAAAAGAATAAGAAAAGAAAAAAAATGAGAGAAAAAGAGAGAAGGGACAATGCTACTATCTCTTTTTCCACACTTGTGCTTCAAAATAGCACCATGATCTTCATGTTAGAGAGTCTCATATGTTGTCACTTTCATATACTAGTGGGAATTTTTCATTAAAGAACTTGGCTTGTATATTCCAATTATGGGCTTCCTCAAAGTGCCCTAGGTCTTCGTGAGCAAGCAAGTTGGATGCACCCCACTTAGTTTCTTTTGTTGAGCGTTCATATATTTATACCTCTAGTGCATCTGTTGCATGGCAATCCCTACTCACTCACATTGATATCTATTAATGGGCATCTCCATAGCCCGTTGATACGCCTAGTTGATGTGAGACTATCTTCTCCTTTTTTGTCTTCTTCACAACCACCCTTCTATTCCACATATAGTGTTATGTCCATGGCTCACACTCATGTATTGCGTGAAAGTTGAAAAAGTTTGAGATTATTAAATTATGAAACAATTGCTTGGCTTGTCATCAGGGTTGTGCATGATTAAATACTTTGTGTGATGAAGATAGAGCATAGCTAGACTATATGATTTTGTAGGGATAACTTTCTTTAGCCATGTTATTTTGAGAAGACATGATTACTTTGATTAGTATGCTTGAAGTATTACTATTTCTTATGTCAATATGAACTTTTATTTTGTATTCTTTTGGATATGAACATTCATGCCACAATAAAGAAAATTACATTATGAATTATGCTAGGTAGCATTCCACATCAAAAATCTCTTTTTATCATTTACCTACTCGAGGACGAGCAGGAATTAAGCTTGGGGATGCTTGATACGTCTCCAATGTATCTATAATTTTTGATTGTTCCATGCTATTATATTACCCCTTTTGGATGTTTATGGGCTTTATTTTACACATTTATATCATTTTTGGGACTAACCTACTAACCGGAGGCCCATCCCATATTGCTGTTTTTTTTCCTATTTCAGTATTTTGAAGAAAAGGAATATCAAACGGAGTCCAAACGGAATGAAACCTTCGGGAGCATGATTTTTGGAGCGAACATGATCCGGAGAGCTTGGAGTGCAAGTCAAGAAGCTTCCGAGGGCCCCACGAGATAGGGGGCCGCGCCCCCCCTGTAGGGCGTGCCCCCTGTCTCGTGGGCCCCTCGGGCGGCCGCCGACGTACTTCTTCCTCCTATATATACCTACGTACCCTAAAAACATCCAAGAGCACCACGAAACACAATTTCCACCGCCGTAAGCTTCTGTATCCGCGAGATCCCATCTTGGAGCCTTCGCCGGCACTCTGCTGGAGGGGGAATCAACCATGGAGGGCCTCTACATCAACATCCTTATCCCTCCGATGAGTTGTGAGTAGTTTACCACAGACCTACGGGTCCATAGTTATTAGCTAGATGGCTTCTTCTCTCCTTTTGGATCTCAATACAATGTTCTCCCCCTCTCTTGTGGAGATCTATTCGATGTAAAATCTTTTTGCGGTGTGTTTGTCGAGATCCGATGAATTGTTGGTTTATTATCAAGTTTATCTATGAGAAATATTTGAATCTCCTCTGAATTCTTTTATGTATGATTGAGTTATCTTTGCAAGTCTCTTCAAATTATCAGTTTGGTTTGGCCTACTAGATTGGTCTTTTTTGCCATGGGAGAAGTGCTTAGCTTTGGGTTCAATCTTGCGGTGTCCTTACCCAGTGACAGAAAGGGTTGCAAGACACGTATTGTATTGTTGCCATCGAGGATAACAAGATGGGGTTTATATCATATTGCATGAGTTTATCCCTCTACATCATGTCATCTTGCTTAATGCGTTACTCTGTTCTTATGAACTTAATACTCTAGATGCATGTTGGATAGCGGTCGATGTGTGGAGTAATAGTAGTAGATGCAGGCAGGAGTCGGTCTACTTGTTATGGACGTGATGCCTATATACATGATCATGCCTAGATAATCTCATAACTATGCGCTTTTCTATCAATTGCTCGATAGTAATTTGTTCACCCACCGTAATACTTATGCTATCTTGAGAGAAGCCTCTAGTGAAACCTATGGCCCCCGGGTCTATCTCTTATCATATTTGCTTTCAATCTACCTTTATTTGAATCTTTACTTTTTGCATCTGTCTTATAAAATACCAAAAATATATTTATCTTATCATACTATCTTTATTAGATCTCACTTTCGCAAGTGGCCGTGAAGGGATTGACAACCCCTTTATTGCGTTGGTTGCGAGTTCTCAGTTTGTTTGTGTAGGTGGGTGGGACTTTTGAGGAGCCTCCTACTGGATTGATACCTTGGTTCTCAAAACTGAGGGAAATACTTACGCTACACTTTGCTGCATCACCCTCTCCTCTTCGAGGAAAACCAGCGCAAGCTCAAGACGTAGCACCCATGCGGGAGGGCCCGTTCAAGGTTGTTCATGTTTCCAGACCTGGCACCACGCGCTTGGAGTCCCAGGAAGGGGTGCCCATTCAGAACGCGTGGAACATTCAGCACCTCCGGAGGTTCTACCCTTGAAGTAAGGCCCAGTGCCTGTAAAGAAGGCCCGGTGCCTGTGAAGTAGGGCCCAGTGCCTGTAAAGAAGGCTCGGTGCCTGGGGAAGCTCTCGCTGCCCCAAGAAAGGCCCGGTGCCTGTGAAGAAGGCCCAGTGCCTGTGAAGCTCGCCGCCCGTGACACTCTCACGTTATAATTTGTTGGGGCTGTACACGCCCCGGAGTCTCCGGAGTGCTGCCCTTGGGCCTCGGGGGCTCCCGCCCATGCCCAGTGGCAGCACTTAGCTCCGTGCTGGTGAGAAGACGTCGAAGGCTAGACTAGGTGTCGGACACGGCTTTTCATTTGCTTTCCGCAGTTGGCTTGTTCTCCCTTGTTTGAACCTTTATTGGAGTTTCTTTTAGTGTTGTTCGCTGTCCCCTGCCCCTGTTCTCTGTCTTTCATTTTCACCCGGCTCGTTCTCTCTCTCTTGCAAAGCCTCGCGAGGGGGCTGAGCGGGCGCCCTCGTGAGCCCTTTCTCGCCTGATTTCATGAGGCTCCCTCACTCAAGTTCACAGCGGGAGCACCCCTCCCGGTCCATGCCCCACGAGCATCGCAACGCAAAAATGCCAGACCAAAGCTGGTCACCCTCGCGACAAAGGTTCTAAATATATTCTCCCGACTGATCTTTGCAGACCTTAAGACGCCCGGCGAGGCCTCAGGCAAGTACCTCGCGAGGCGAAAACTGCAGCGAACCTCCTGAGCTAAGTTGTTCCTACACGCAAGCACATAGCCGCAACACCATAACATAGCACAGGAACGATAAAAATAGCATGATATAGGGATGATAGTCTTGCACACTCCTCACGGGGGTCCATACTCCTCTCTCTCTCAATGCAGTAAAAGGAGAAAAACAAAATGAAAGCGGCGCGCCCCGTGATGGCTCGCGAGGAAGGATCCGCACCGCCCTCCCGAGCTCAATTAGACTCCACCTCGCGTTTCACCGGGGCGCGGCAGCGGGACGACCCGCTACCACCCTCAAAGAGGGCGCAATGACGCAGTGGTTCATCGCGGCCACCGTTGGAGGAGCTGTCAACGAAGGAGGACCCGCTGAAGCTCGGCGAGCTGCGGACGCCGCCAGGAGCGGGTTCACCTTCACCCTCGTCACGGCCGTGGACAAGGCCAAGCACCTCGTCGCCGTCGTCGTCCTCGGGGCAGCACTGTCAGGACCCCGACTCAATGCCACATCGATCTAGCATGTAACACCTCATATCACTTTGCGGCCTCACGCACGGTATTCCCACGGGTGTCGCCTTACCTTTGCCCGGGACCGTTTGCGCCTTTTGGCACACGTATATGATAGTGTCGCTAGCATCCATATGATAAGGAGCCTGGGCTGACATGGCTAGTCGTAAACCCAAAGTGGCACAGACTTACAGGGACAGGCATCCATGACCCAGCATCGAACGTGTCGGTCATCAGCGAGTGAGTTCCGGGCTGTAGCACTGGGCTAGCAGGACTCCGGTGAACCGGGCTGTAGCGGGCTAACAGGACTCCGGTATTCATCGCGTGACATTTTCCCGAAGGGACAGACACAGGAACGAAGAAGGACACATGCCGGCCAGCCTAAGTGTTCCGGAGTAGTAGCAAGCTACCATGGCTCAGTGGAGACACTAGGAGACATTTCCCGGTAAGAGAGGCTACTAAAGATAAACAACTAGATAGTCAGATCCCACACATACCAAGCATTTCAATAACATACACACAATATGCTCGATATGTGCAAATACAACATGGCATCACATCATGACTCTACAACTCAAGTATTTATTCATTAGGCTCCGAGGAGCGAGATATTACAAGCAGGGGTCTCATGACCCAACATTCAGAGCATACAAATCAAACACATGCAGAAGCTAACATGTCTGAGTACAGACATCTACAAATGAAAAAGGCTTAGAAGCCTGACTATCTACCAGATCCTGCCGAGGGCACAAGATCGTAGCTGAGGTAACAAGCTAAACTTCGAAGTCCACGTGGAACTACTAGCGAGACTGAAGTCTCTCTGCAAAAACATAAAATAGGCAAACGTGAGTACAAATGTACCCAGCAAGACTTACATCAGAACTAACTACATATGCATCATTATCAACAAGGGGATGGTGGGGTTTAACTGCAGCAAGCCAGCTTTGACTCGGTGGCTATCCTGAACTACGACTGCAAGTAACTCTTTTGAGGTGGCGCACACGAGTCCACATATTCACCATATCAATACACCACTATGGATCCGCTCCCGTCTCCCTACGAGAACGCCATCCATAGCACTCACACTTATCTTGCGCATTTTAAAGTATCCACTTTCACTTATCTATGAACTGATATAGGCAACCCAGAAGTCCTTTACCGCGGACAAGGCTATTCGAATAGATAATGTTAACCCTGCAGGGGTGTACTTCTTCACACACGCTCTCACCACTTACCGCCGTTTACACGACATGTACTCGGAAACCTTCAAGCGGAAGCCCAACGTGGGTGTCGGTCACGACCTACCTAAACACTCAAGTCCCTAGTCCAGGTTTATCGCCTATTCGGGTTCCATCCATGAGGAGATCCGGCCGAAGTTTCGCTCACAGCCCCAAACGATGTGAACAGGGTTCCGTGACACCAAACGGGCGCCCGGTTTACCCGGCCACGTGCCTACCGCATCACAGCCCACCCCTACGGTCAGCGCTGCGCACGGCCTCCAGCATACTACAAACACCAGAAACTACTTGCAACTCCTGGACAGAGGACAAGGGTGATTAAGAAGCCGAGAGGGTCCATTGGTTTCGGGCCCAATGCGTGGTAGTAGCTGAAACATGGATCACAAACACAGAACTCAGTTCCTGAGGACGGCTGCAATGAGACAACCCACCATGTACTCCTGCATGGCCTCTCACCGCTACCTTTACCAAATCGTGTTCACACACTTAGCTCACACATAGTAGGACATGTTCACGCACCTCTGATTCATCCTCGATGAATCAGACCCGACTCAACTCTAAGCAGTAGCAGGCATGACAAACAAGCATGAATGAGTAGGCACAACAGGGCTCAAACAACTCCTACTCATGCTAGTGGGTTTCATCTATTTACTGTGGAATGACAGGTCATGCAAAGGATAAAGGGGTTCAGCTACCGCAGCAAGTAACAGATGAATCGTTGTTGTCCTAATGCAGTAAAATAGAGCAGGAGCGAGAGAGTGGGATTGTATCGGAATGAACAAGGGGGTTTTGCTTGCCTGGCACTTCTGAAGATATTATAGCTCTTCATCGGTGTCATCGATCTCATCGTCGAAACCACGTCTACCGAGAGGGGACAGTTACCGGCAAATAAAGAGGGACAAAATCAATGCAATGCAACAAATATGATGCATGATAATGTCATGGAAAAATGCTGTTGATTGAGCTAATGCAACTAGCAACAAGTTAAATGAAGTTGGTTTGAACCCTAGGTTCAAATTCGAACTCCATATATGAAGGTTTAAATGCCATTTATTTGTTTTGTCCAAAACAGAGGACAAACATTGTTCAAACATGCATGAGAATGGTACAGATGGATTCCTTGAATTTTTCTGATCATTTTTCATATATAATTTATTTCATTTGGAGTTACGGTTGAATTCCTATGAATTTTAGAAGTTTAAATTATTTTCTGGAATTTCCTGAATTAAAATAATTCCAGAAAATAAATAATTGCGTCAGCATTGAGTAAGCATGATGTCAGCAAGTCAACTGCGGCTGACTGGGGTCAAACCTGACGTGCAGGGTCCACACGTCAGTGACACAGGAACTAATCCCGGTCAAACCCAGCGCTGACTGGGGTTTGACCAGGGGTGGGGCCCACTATCAGTGGCTGTAGGTTGTTTAACTAGCTGGGTTAGCTCCTAATGACGGAGCCACGTCGGCTCACCGGAGTTTGGCCGGCAGCGACCATTCCGCGCGGCGGAGCTGCTACTGGGCGGCGCTAGGGGCTGCGTTTAGGTGCGGGGAGACCACCAGAAGGGAGCCCGTGCTCTTCCGCATCCAACGGAGCAGGAAGGAGCGGGCAGGGTGCGCTGTACTCGCCGGAGTCGAGCTCACGGCGGCGGCCGGAGTTCGGGCGAGCTCGGGGTCGGCGTTAGGGAGCACAGCAGAGGGTGCGGATGGGTGCTATGGCCTCCTGGGGGTGCACCGAGCACGGCTGCGTGCTCGGTTGCAGCTCTAGGCAACGGTGGCTACGGCGGCGACATGGCCGGCGGCGAAGAGCTCTCGGCTCCGACGGGTATCGGTGTTAGAGGAAGAAAACAAGTCAGGGGAGAGGGGGAAACGACGGAGGAGCTCACGTGGATCCCGTAGAGGTGGACGGCGAGCTCGGGGAAGGCCGAACGGCGACGAATTTGACGACGGCGATCCTCGGTGGCCGACGAGGGGAACGGCGGAGCTAGCGGCAACCAGGGGCTTCCGGTGCCTTTCGTCTGGGTGAGGATGAAGAGGGAGACGAGGCGGAGCTTTCTGGACCGTCGGCGAGGCGGGGCGGTGGCTGTGGCCGCGGCGAACGGCGTCGGTGGCGACGAGCTCCGCTCGGGCAGAGGGAGAGAGAGCAGAGGAGAAGTTGGAGGACGAGGGAGAGTGCGAGGGGGTCAGACGGATTGGAACGGCACCGAGGAGGGGATTCGCGGCGTCGCGCTGTCCTCGGACGCAGGCAGGCAGCCTGGTGGCGTGGCGCTCGCGCGCGCCCCGGCGTGCTCCTCTCTGCCTGCCTGGCGAGAGGAAGCAGGTGGCTGGCACGGGCCAGCACAGTGCTGGGCTGGCCAGTGGGCTGCCAGGTGGGCTGGCCGCGCAGGTGGGCTGCCAGCACAGGAGCTGGGCCGGTTGCTGGCGCCAGGTAAGTATCCCTTTTTATTTCTTTTCTATTTTTCTGACGTCTGTTTTGATTTAGTAATAATACTAAATCAATTTATTACCTTATGCCAATTTTTGTAGGAACTAATGGCATTATTCCAGAGGTCCCCAACAAGTGGCATAATTTTTTGACATATATTAATATATATAATTAATATATTTCCAATGCAAATACTTATGCATTAATTCCAAATGCCCAAAATAAATACTTATGGGCTCCTAAAAATATTGGTTTGATTTTTATCTCTGTCCAATATTTTCAGAGAGCAACATGAGCATTTTCTTGGACCCTTTTTGGAGCAATTTTTATTTGGGTCATTTCCAAAGATGATTCTGAGGGTTTCACAAATCCCCATTTCAAATTTGAATGGAATTTAAACATGATGCACACATGACTAGCTAGCCCTGAGCATACCAGAACTAGGGATGTGACAACTCACCCCCACTAAACAAGAATCTCGTCCTGAGATTCAAGCGTAGGGTAAGGTGAAGGGGGAACGCAAACTAGTATAATCTTCACGATCCAGGTTGCACTTCAAATGAACGTTGATTCAATCACCATCTTTGTCTCGTCGTGATGCTCTGAGAACTCCAGCCAACATGACAATGAGAGGAGAAGGGGACTCTAGAAGGACTGATCTTTTCGAAGATCGAACAACTCAGGATTAACTCACGGAATGAGACATAGAAACATCTCACGAGCTGAGATACAAAGCAGACGTCTAGAGGAATGAAGTGGAGCAGATGACGAGGGTTCACTAGGTAGACAACAATTCCACACCTAAGAGGGTGGTGAACGGTTGTCAACGTAGCAAGAGTTTGAGTTGCCATGATACCATAACGGGGCACCTTAGGGAAGGTGACTCGTAGAGATATCCCCTTATGTGGCAAAAAGAATTACCTTTGATTCAGAGATCATTGAAACTCTTTATACCAGCCTAAGGAAAATCTCGAGCGATCGTTTGGAGGGGTTCGGTAGAATGGCATACTCGAACCAGAATGGATGATGTGGATTACCTTGTTGAAGACAATGTCACAGATGATTTTGCTTATCACCGGAAATGGAAGGGACCCATGGTAGAATGGCACATTGGCGGTGCAAGCTGGGAACATAATGCAAATGCTGGGAATGATTCTGGTAACTGGGGAGAACCCAACAATAGAGAGTGAGTCCACTGTTTGAAAAGTTATAGCATAATCAAGGAGACTGAGGGCAATCCAGTTAGTGCCGAGGATAACACCTAGCGCTTGTGCGTTCTCTCAAGAACTTGAGCATTTCCATAATCATCAAGGTTCTACCAACATCCGTGTCAAGGATCCTGGCAACACCACATACTACCATGATGAACAACGATGGACGATGCAAATGCAAAGAAAGATAACACCTTCTCAGATTTCACCTTAGCGAGGCCAAGGGATCAAAATCTGGATGATCGACCGAGAGACATTTAGCACTCCGCTTCTAATGTTCTCCTTGATGTGCTGGTGCAACCCATTAATTAAAAAGGTTTGGTACCCAGAACATCAAGTAAGAGGTCGGACTTCGGGAGCACAAGAATCCATAAGGAATAACTATGGAGTAAATCCTACGAAATCCTTATGGGGAGGTGGCCAACTTCCTCAATCAAGATACTACAATAATAGGTCTTCCGGCTGGGTGTGTTGGCCATGACATCCATTTTACCGGTTACGGTGAGACCAGTATTATAGTTCTTGGGAAATGTTCCAACCATCATATCTGCCTGAGATTCAGATCTGGTTAATGTCAGGATATTCCAGACTCATCGAGTCTAGGAAGAAAAAGATAGTTTGCAACACAAATCGATGAGACGACGTTGCGAGATTCTCGGGAAATGAACTACGATAGTAAGCTCCAAAACATGAGCTGGTTCTGCTACAAACATGCGAACACGTTGTCCCAGACAAACATTATCCCATGGTAGTCTTATAATAAAACACTACCGAGTTCAGGTGGGGAACCATCAACGAGGATAGCGAAGTCCTAACATAAGTCATATGATTAGCTCTTATGAAGGAACTTCTTCTCCTTGAACAAATCAATCAGTGGCTTGGTGTGCTCGGGACACATATGGAATGAAGGTTGCAAGTCTCCAGACCACAGAATACTTCGCACGTGTGCATGACTGACTTGGGATGATTCCGGAGGAGGTAAAATAAGACTTCTCAAACTCATGGCGGCAACTTGCATCAAATGCACATGAATTAGATGGACTCACTTCTTTCGTCCAAACATAGGCTTCATGAACGGAACACGAAGGCATTGCTTACAAAGTTTCCAACACTAGCTTAATGTTCGACAAAATTATGGACAAGATAAAAATGTTGCTGATGGACTCAACAACAATTCATCCAGGTTTCCATATAAGTGGAATTCCACAATTATGTGAACAAGGTGATAGCATTGGTCAGACCCAAAAGATATAATGGTGTATGCTTGAAGAAACAACTACGAGTAAGACAACATTACGAATATCGTTGGTTCTGATTTGATTTGAGAATAGCCCATACTCAAATCAAAGATGGGGTAAGAAAATAGGTCCAACAACTGATCACAAGGACCAATTGATGAAGATATCATCTTTCTTCAACACACACACATACACAGAAAGATATCCCTTAACATGAACTAAGTCAGACAAGCTTTTATCTTCCAACTGTCCAAGTTGTCGTTTAGCTTAACCAACTAGCTCAGGGGTATCCAACACAGATTCTTGGAGAAGGGGTGGTTTATAAGAAAAACCCAACTTGATCACAAGCTCAACATAACAGTCAGGGGATAACCTGGTAACACTTCCGAGAAGATATTCGGAAAATCACGAACCATCGATATGCTACCAAGCTCAAGAGCTATCTTGCTTTTCAGGGCAAAACGATATGATCAAAAAAGCAAGGATTGGAATTATCCTAGCTCATTGATCGGAGAGTGCACCAGAAATAGGGACTAGGTAGCACAATCAGTCTTAGGGTGACGATTCAATAATCAACACACTAAGAATGAGGTTATCGTCCATTTAACTACCAAGCAACGGAGTTGCTAGTAGTATTGATTTCACACACCACGATTCAATTGTCGGCATTCCGGTTACAATAACACGGGAACCGAGGAATGAACAATGATGGCAAGAAGTATTACTGCGTCAAGAATTCATAAGAGGTAGTGCAATTCTCATGACAGTCCTGACATAAAGATGGTAACACTCCAAGGTAGAACAAAACAAAAGATGGATTGGCATTTTGATCTGTGGAATACAACTACTTTGACCCAATCCTAGAAATGGACAAGGTACTGGAGTTCGTTTCTCCTAGTCATTCTGGAATAGAATGGCTTGACGGACCACAAGAATAATAGACACTGATGAACGAATGCACACATACTCTGGACTATCAATTGACAGACGAGGGTCAGGACACAACTAAAGAGAACAACTCAAAGGAACATATAACTTTCTGAGTTGTGGATGCATAGATTAGTATGTCGAGCGAAGCTCAACATTTCTTCCGGATAACCCATGCGGAAAGGGTAGAACTGGCAGATTCACAATTATGAATGGAGAACTCCTCAAGAGTACTCTGATTGTGATCCTTCGGTTCAGCGAGGAACTTCTGCCATAAGCGGTTCATAGTATTTGGAAGGAGGAAATACCACGGACCTCGAGGACTAATGCAAAGGTTACTAATAACCTAAAGGAATGAGCAAACACTATCAACATGAAGTAGGTAGGGTGAATCTCGGGTTCAAGAACCCCGGAATGGAATACCGACTAACTAATAACATCACGGGATGCTTTCGAGAATGATGGCCAGAATCATCACACTGGGATACAAATCATGGCTAGATTACTAGATGATCCCCTAAGACACCTAGGGTCATAATAATAATTCCAACATATACGTCGAGGCAATAGAATACCTCAACTCACCGATTAGTGTGGTTAATCTGGCCCAAAGGGACATCGGAATGGGAGGAAGGGATTTTACAAATGCTTCAGACTATTTAGAGACCTGGGATGACTCGGACAGCATAACGGCTGTAAATGCTCAAAAAGTTTGGAGACATACAACAAAATGGTGGTATAACCACTTAACATCACAATATCAAGGTTTCGAGATCAACATTTATGAACATACGGAAGTAGTAAAACTGAACTGAGATTTGAAACTAACAATTCTATAAGCCTATGGTTTAGTAGCACGTTATCCTGATAGATAGATGAGAAGGCCTAGTTCTCAATCCCCATAGAAAAGAAGAGATTGACTCAGATCAGAAGGCCATGAGGTATAAGGAGTATAAGGAGCCTTACGTTCCCTTTCCACAATCAATTCCCCTACATATAACTAAAGCATTTCTAGACTCAACTTCGACCAGTTTGGCTTGGTAATCCTACAGGCAGTCAAGCTCTGATACCAAAGCTGTCAGGACCCCGACTCAATGCCACATCGATCTAGCATGTAACACCTCATATCACTTTACGGCCTCACGCACGGTATTCCCACGGGTGTCGCCTTACCTTTGCCCGGGACCGTTTGCGCCTTTTGGCACACGTATATGATAGTGTCGCTAGCATCCATATGATAAGGAGCCTGGGCTGACATGGCTAGTCGTAAACCCAAAGTGGCACAGACTTACAGGGACAGGCATCCATGACCCAGCATCGAACGTGTCGGTCATCAGCGAGTGAGTTCCGGGCTGTAGCACTGGGCTAGCAGGACTCCGGTGAACCGGGCTGTAGCGGGCTAACAGGACTCCGGTATTCATCGCGTGACATTTCCCCGAAGGGACAGACACAGGAACGAAGAAGGACACATGCCGGCCAGCCTAAGTGTTCCGGAGTAGTAGCAAGCTACCATGGCTCAGTGGAGACACTAGGAGACATTTCCCGGTAAGAGAGGCTACTAAAGATAAACAACTAGATAGTCAGATCCCACACATACCAAGCATTTCAATAACATACACACAATATGCTCGATATGTGCAAATACAACATGGCATCACATCATGACTCTACGACTCAAGTATTTATTCATTAGGCTCCGAGGAGCGAGATATTACAAGCAGGGGTCTCATGACCCAACATTCAGAGCATACAAATCAAACACATGCGGAAGCTAACATGTCTGAGTACAGACATCTACAAATGAAAAACGCTTAGAAGCTTGACTATCTACCAGATCCTGCCGAGGGCACAAGATCGTAGCTGAGGTAACAAGCTAAACGTCGAAGTCCACGTGGAACTACTAGCGAGACTGAAGTCTCTTTGCAAAAACATAAAATAGGCAAACGTGAGTACAAATGTACCCAGCAAGACTTACATCAGAACTAACTACATATGCATCATTATCAACAAGGGGATGGTGGGGTTTAACTGCAGCAAGCCAGCTTTGACTCGGTGGCTATCCTGAACTACGACTGCAAGTAACTCTTTTGAGGTGGCGCACACGAGTCCACATATTCACCATATCAATACACCACTATGGATCCGCTCCCGTCTCCCTACGAGAACGCCATCCATAGCACTCACACTTATCTTGCGCATTTTAAAGTATCCACTTTCACTTGTCTATGAACTGATATAGGCAACCCAGAAGTCCTTTACCGCGGACACGGCTATTCGAATAGATAATGTTAACCCTGTAGGGGTGTACTTCTTCACACACGCTCTCACCACTTACCGCCGTTTACACGACATGTACTCGGAAACCTTCAAGCGGAAGCCCAACGTGGGTGTCGGCCACGACCTACCTAAACACTCAAGTCCCTAGTCCAGGTTTATCGCCTATTCGGGTTCCATCCATGAGGAGATCCGGCCGAAGTTTCGCTCACAGCCCCAAACGATGTGAACAGGGTTCCATGACACCAAACGGGCGCCCGGTTTACCCGGCCACGTGCCTACCGCATCACAGCCCACCCCTACGGTCAGCGCTGCGCACGGCCTCCAGCATACTACAAACACCAGAAACTACTTGCAACTCCTGGACAGAGGACAAGGGTGATTAAGAAGCCGAGAGGGTCCATTGGTTTCGGGCCCAATGCGTGGTAGTAGCTGAAACATGGATCACAAACACAGAACTCAGTTCCTGAGGACGGCTGCAATGAGACAACCCACCATGTACTCCTGCATGGCCTCTCACCGCTACCTTTACCAAATCGTGTTCACACACTTAGCTCACACATAGTAGGACATGTTCACGCACCTCTGATTCATCCTCGATGAATCAGACCCGACTCAACTCTAAGCAGTAGCAGGCATGACAAACAAGCATGAATGAGTAGGCACAACAGGGCTCAAACAACTCCTACTCATGCTAGTGGGTTTCATCTATTTACTGTGGAATGACAGGTCATGCAAAGGATAAAGGGGTTCAGCTACCGCAGCAAGTAACAGATGAATCGTTGTTGTCCTAATGCAGTAAAATAGAGCAGGAGCGAGAGAGTGGGATTGTATCGGAATGAACAAGGGGGTTTTGCTTGCCTGGCACTTCTGAAGATATTATAGCTCTTCATCGGTGTCATCGATCTCATCGTCGAAACCACGTCTATCGAGAGGGGACAGTTACCGGCAAATAAAGAGGGACACAATCAATGCAATGCAACAAATATGATGCATGATAATGTCATGGAAAAATGCTGTTGATTGAGCTAATGCAACTAGGTTCAAATTCAAACTCCATATATGAAGGTTTAAATGCCATTTATTTGTTTTGTCCAAAACAGAGGACAAACATTGTTCAAACATGCATGAGAATGGTACAGATGGATTCCTTGAATTTTTCTGATCATTTTTCATATATAATTTATTTCATTTGGAGTTACGGTTGAATTCCTATGAATTTTAGAAGTTGAAATTATTTTCTGGAATTTCCTGAATTAAAATAATTCCAGAAAATAAATAATTGCGTCAGCATTGAGTAAGCATGACGTCAGCAAGTCAACTGCGGCTGACTGGGGTCAAACCTGACGTGCAGGGTCCACACGTCAGTGACACAGGAACTAATCCCGGTCAAACCCAGCGCTGACTGGGGTTTGACCAGGGGTGGGGCCCACTGTCAGTGGTTGTAGGTTGTTTAACTAGCTGGGTTAGCTCCTAATGACGGAGCCACGTCGGCTCGCCGGAGTTTGGCCGGCGGCGACCATTCCGCGCGGCGGAGCTGCTACTGGGCGGCGCTAGGGGCTGCGTTTAGGTGCGGGGAGACCACCAGAAGGGAGCCCGTGCTCTTCCGCATCCAACGGAGCAGGAAGGAGCGGGCGGGGTGCGCTGTACTCGCCGGAGTCAAGCTCACGGCGGCGGCCGGAGTTCGGGCGAGCTCGGGGTCGGCGTTAGGGAGCACAGCAGAGGGTGCGGATGGGTGCTATGGCCTCCTGGGGGTGCACCGAGCACGGCTGCGTGCTCGGTTGCAGCTCTACGCAACGGTGGCTACGGCGGCGACATGGCCGGCGGCGAAGAGCTCTCGGCTCCGACGGGTATCGGTGTTAGAGGAAGAAAACAAGTCAGGGGAGAGGGGGAAACGACGGAGGAGCTCACGTGGATCCCGTAGAGGTGGACGGCGAGCTCGGGGAAGGCCGAACGGCGACGAATTTGACGACGGCGATCCTCGGTGGCCGACGAGGGGAACGGCGGAGCTAGCGGCAACCAGGGGCTTCCGGCGCCTTTCGTCTGGGTGAGGATGAAGAGGGAGACGAGGCGGAGCTTTCTGGAGCGTCGGCGAGGCGGGGCGGTGGCTGTGGCCGCGGTGAACGGCATCGGTGGCGACGAGCTCCGCTCGGGCAGAGAGGGAGAGAGAGCAGAGGAGAAGTTGGAGGACGAGGGAGAGTGCGAGGGGGTCAGACAGATTGGAACGGCACCGAGGAGGGGATTTGCGGCGTCGCGCTGTCCTCGGACGCAGGCAGGCAGCCTGGTGGCGTGGCGCTCGCGCGCGCGCCGGCGTGCTCCTCTCTGCCTGCCTGGCGAGAGGAAGCAGGTGGCTGGCACGGGCCAGCACAGTGCTGGGCCGGCCAGTGGGCTACCAGGTGGGCTGGCCGCGCAGGTGGGCTGCCAGCACAGGAGCTGGGCCGGTTGCTGGCGCCAGGTAAGTATCCCTTTTTATTTCTTTTCTATTTTTCTGACGCCTGTTTTGATTTAGTAATAATACTAAATCAATTTATTACCTTATGCCAATTTTTGTAGGAACTAATGGAATTATTCCAGAGCTCCCCAACAAGTGGCATAATTTTTTGACATATATTAATATATATAATTAATATATTTCCAATGCAAATATTTATGCATTAATTCCAAATGCCCAAAATAAATACTTATGGGCTCCTAAAAATATTGGTTTGATTTTTATCTCTGTCCAATATTTTCAGAGAGCAACATGAGCATTTTCTTGGAACCTTTTTGGAGCAATTTTTATTTGGGTCATTTCCAAAAATGATTCTGAGGGTTTCACAAATCCCCATTTCAAATTTGAATGGAATTTAAACATGATGCACACATGACTAGCTAGCCCTGAGCATACCAGAACTAGGGATGTGACAAGCACCCAACACGGCGGCCGTCTTCCTCGAACACCCTCACGTAGAGGGTCTGATACGTCTCCAACGTATCTATAATTTTTGATTGTTCCATGCTATTATATTACCCCTTTTGGATGTTTATGGGCTTTATTTTACACATTTATATCATTTTTTGGACTAACCTACTAACCGGAGGCCCAGCCCGTATTGCTGTTTTTTTTGCCTATTTCAGTATTTTGAAGAAAAGGAATATCAAATGGAGTCCAAACGGAATGAAACCTTCGGGAGCATGATTTTTGGAATGAACGTGATCAGGAGAACTTGGAGTGCAAGTCAAGAAGCAAACGAGGTGGCCAAGAGATAGGAGGGCACGCCCACCCCTCCTGGGCGTGCCCCTGTATCCTGGGCCCCTCGAGCGGCCACCGACGTACTTCTTCTTCCTATATATACCTACGTACCCCGAAAACATCCAGTGAGCCAACGAAAAACAATTTCCACCGCCGTAACCTTCTGTATCCACGAGATCCCATCTTGGAGCCTTCGCCGGCGCTTCGCCGGAGGGGGAATCGACCCTCCGATGAGTTGTGAGTAGTTTACCACAAACCTTCGGCTGCATAGTTATTAGCTAGATGGCTTCTTCTCTCTTTTTGGATCTCAATACAATGGTCTCCCCCTCTCTTGTGGAGATCTATTTGATGTAAACTCTTTTTGCGGTGTGTTTGTCGAGACCCGATGAATTGTGGGTTTATGATCAAGTTTATCTATGAGAAATATTTGAATCTCCTCTGAATTCTTTTATGTATGATTGAGTTATCTTTGCAAGTCTCTTTGAATTATTAGTTTGGTTTGGCCTACTAGATTGATCTTTCTTGCGATGGGAGAAGTGCTTAGCTTTGGGTTCAATCTTGCGGTTTCCTTACCCAGTGAGAGCAGGGGTTGCAAGGCACGTATTGTATTGTTGCCATCGAGGATAAAAAGATGGGGTTTATATCATATTGCTCGAGTTTATCCCTCTACATCATGTCATCTTTCTTAATGCGTTACTCTATTCTTATGAACTTAATACTCTAGATGCAACCTGGATAGTGGTCGATGTGTGGAGTAATAGTAGTAGATGCAGGCAGGAGTCGGTCTACTTGTCGCGGACGTGATGCCTATATACATGATCATGCCTAGATAATCTCATAATTATTCGCTTTTCTATCAATTGCTCGACAGTAATTTTTTCACCCACCGTAATACTTATGCTATCTTGAGAGAAGCCAGTAGTGAAACCTATGGCCCCCGGGTCTATCTTTTATCATATAAGCTTTCAATCTACTTTTATTTTCATCTTTACTTTTCCAATATATATTATAAAATACCAAAAAATATATTTATCTTATCATACTATCTCTATCAGATCTCACTTTCGCAAGTGGTCGTGAAGGGATTGACAACCCCTTTATTGCGTTGGTTGCGAGTTCTTTATTTGTTTGTGTAGGTGCGTGGGACTTTTGAGGAGCCTCTTACTGGATTGATACCTTGGTTCTCAAAAACTAAGGGAAATACTTACGGTACTATTGCTGCATCACCCTTTCCTCTTGAAGGGAAACCAACGCAAGCTCAAGACGTAGCAAGAAGGATTTCTGGCGCCGTTGCCAGGGAGGTCTTCGCTCAAGTCAAGACATAGGAAGTACCCATCACAAACTCATCTCCCTCGCATTTACATTATTTGCCATTTGCCTCTCGTTTTCCTCTCCCCCACTTCACCCTTGCCATTTTATTTGCCCTCTCTTTCCCAATCTCTCTCTTCTTCTTCCTCACTTTTGTTTGCCCTTATGTCTGAAATTGGGGAGATTTTGGTCGATATGGACAATAATGATAACATGGAAAATCCTGATGCTCCGGCTGAAGAACCCCCTATCTTGCATACTAAAAAGTTTTGAATCGGTAGTGGTAACATTATTGGAAAAGGAGTTATTCAAGATTTCTTTACTTGTGACAGTGCTTTACCTTCCATGGGTGGTTCTATTCTTCATATAATTAGTAGTCTTGTGGATGCTATCGCTATGCTTGTAGTTGAACTTGAAAGACAATTTATGCATATGCATCCTTGCACACAAAGAATTTTTCTAGAATTTTCCAATATTGAGCATTCTTCTGTTAAACACGCTGTTACTATCTTTTTGGCTCATGAGTTTAGATTTATAATAAGAGAGGCCAAAGAAATCTTTGCGCACTATAGGGTGGACGCCGGTCGTCCTCCCATAGAGGCAGTCCTCTTTGATCAAGAGGAAATTAGGCATTTTCAATCTTCGGACTATGTTGCTTTCAATGAAAACCTTAGAAAAAAGGTTCCTACCAATGTCTTGGTTGATAGAATTTCCGAACTTAATAATGATTTTGCTCTTTGAAATAATGAGCTAGGATACTCTCTTGAGTGTAGGCTCACGAGATTTTGGCAAAAGAATGCTTTTAGTGATGAATTAGTTGTGCATTATGAAGGGCCAAAGGAGGAACCCGTTCCTCCTGAGATTGATCTTGGGGATTTTTGTTCCTCTTTGGTATGTGGGTTGCGTAAATCATGTTCACTGTTTTGACCTCTGGTGGAATTTTTTTCTGTCCCCCGGTGTTCGGCTGGCGAGGTTCGTCCTCGTCTTCACTTGGCGGCTCCCCCCCTGTGTTTGGCGTTTAGCTTGCCGGCCTGCTTGAAGACCCAGCATTCTCTGTTGGTGTGATTCGCAGGTTTCTCTGGGTTGCCTTGAATCTGACATGATCTGTCTAGAATTTTGTTTAGGCTGGACGGTCCATCTCTGCTACCTTTAAATGGCTTTTTCCATTGACCAAGTCGAGAGCCCCTGAATCCAGCGTTTACCGCCGTGTTGTCTGGGCTGTCTTCATTATTTCGACGCTTGTTTTTATTGCGTCGCGGCTTACCATTGCCGTACCTGATTTCGGATGTGCCTGGGTCGCTGGAGCCGCTGCAGGCAAACCAACTGTCCTCGCCCGCGCAAAAGCGGGTCATAAGGCTTGTTAGGGCTGCCATTGTCGTCGGTTTTTCCTGGCCGAGGTGTCTGGCGAGCCATTCATCCCGGACACTATGTTTGAAAGCCGCTAAGGCTTCAGCATCTGGGCAATCGATGATTTGGTTCTTTTTGGTGATAAATCTGTTCCAAAGCTTACGAGCTGACTCTCCAGGTTGTTGGATTATGTGACTTAAATCGTCTGCGTCCGGAGGTCGGATATAGGTCCCTTGAAAATTGGCCCTGAAAGCGTCCTCAAGTTCCTCCCAACTTCCAATTGAGTTTTCGTGAAGGCTTTTCAACCAGTGCCGAGCTGGTCCTTTCAAATTGAGGGGTAGGTATTTGATGGCATGGAGATCATCTCCGCGAGCCATATGGATGTGAAGAATAAAGTCCTCAATCCAGACTGCAGGGTCTGTCGTTCCGTCGTATGCCTCTATGTTTACGGGTTTAAATCCCTTTGGAATTTCATGATCCAGCACCTCATCGGTGAAGCACAGGGGGTGCACCGCACCCCTGTATTTGGATGTGTCGTGGCATGCTTCCGACGGATGTGGTGTTCGGTGTTGATTCCGAGCTGGTATTCCATCAGTATAGTCGTTTTGGTGGCCGTGATCCTGCGTAGGAGCACGCTTCCTAGATCCATAGATGGACCTGGCCATACCGCCTTTTTTGTCCAGGTGCTCACGTAGATCGTGTGCTGACTTGTGTGCGGTGTCATTAGCTGCTCTGTCTCGGCCACGGGGTGGTCGGTCCGGCAGATCGGCTGTATTATTTTTCGGCGGGATGGGCTCTATAGCCTCCGCATTGAATTCGGGCAGTAGCTTGCGCTTTGGGTAGCCCTTTGTGTGGAGATCGCCACCGTATTTTTCGTCAGTGTCGAGCACTTTGTTCCATCTGTGGTTGAGCGTATCCTGCGCGGCCTTACGCCTTTGCTTCTGCTTCTTCAAGCTCCTCGCGGTGGCGACAAGCCTTTTGTGGAGGTTCTCTTGTTCCAAGTGCTTTTCCGGGATGATGAGTGCATTGTCGTCCAGACTGTTCTCCTCTCCGGAGACAGGTTTATAAGTTTTATCTTCGGCATCGCTGTGATCGGACAACGGCCCTGGACTATGTTCGCCGTCCCTTGGCTCATCCCGCTCCATCGCTAGGTCCATGGGGTCATTGTTACCTTTGGAGTCGTCCGGGGTATTATTCTTTCTTGTGCCGTTATCGCTGTTTTTGCTGTGGCGGGATTTAGAGCGGCGCTGCTGACGTCGGCACTTTGGTTGCTTCACCAGATAGTCTTCCGTTCCTCGCCGTTGTTTTCTTTGGGTGTGTCCACCATGTATATATCATATGATGAGGTGGCTGTCCAGCGCCCTGTGGGCGGTGGTTCCTGTTCTTCTCCAGCATCGTCATTCATACCGTCGATGTCTTCGGAGTCGAAATCAAGCATGTCGGTTGAGTCGTCGACAGTGGCTATTAAGTGGGTGGTGGGTGGGTAATGAATTTCCTCGTCGTCTGCTTCCCACTCAAGCCGGACATAGTTCGGCCAATAGTCTCCTGAAAGGGAGAGAAATTTTAATGAGTTTAGCACGTCGCCCAAGGGTGAGTGCTGAAAGATATCCGCGGAGGTAAACTCCATGATCGGTGCCCAATCAGGTACGATGGGCACGGATTTACGCGGTTCAGAGCCTGCGGCCGGAGACGAGACCGGGGGTCCGACGACGCAGACCTCATTGGAGGCGAAGGCTGCGTTCGGCTCTATCGCTGCTGAGTGTGCAGCCTCCATGGCGGGGTACATCCACCCGTCATTGGATGGCACGATCTGCTCCGGATTAACAGCCAGGGCAGCTGCAGGTGTGATCTCTTGAACGACATACGATGGCAGATCTAAGTCATGCTCATCGTGACTATACGTCGCACCTGTCATGGGCTCGAATCCGTCAAAGATCAAGTCTCCGCAGATGTCGGCAGTGTAGTTCAGGCTTCCAAACCTAACCTGATGGCCAGGGGTGTAGCTATCGATCTGCTCCAGATGACCAAGCGAGTTGGCCCGCAGTGCGAAGCCGCCGAATACGAAGATTTGTCCGGGGAGGAAAACCTCACCCTGGATCGCATCGTTGTGGGTGATTGAAGGAGCCATCAAGCCTTATGGTGATGACATAGTGGAACTCTCAATGAAAGCACCAATGTCGGTGTCAAAACCGGCGGATCTCGGGTAGGGGGTACCGAACTATGCATCTAAGGCTAATGCTAATAGGAGGCGGGGGACACAATGTTTACCCAGGTTCAGGCCCTCTCTATGGAGGTAATACCCTACTTCCTGCTTGATTGACCTTGATGATATGAGTATTACAAGAGTTGATCTACCACGAGATCGTAGAGGCTAAAGCGTAGAAGCTAGCCTATGATTATGATTGTTCTTGTCCTACGGACTAAACCCTCCGGTTTATATAGACACTGGAGGGGGCTAGGGTTACAATAGAGTCGGTTACAGAGAAGGAAATCTACATATCCGAATTGCCAAGATTGCCTTCCACGCAAAGGAGAGTCCCACCCGGACACGGGACGAAGTCTTCAATCTTGTATCTTCATAGTCCAACAGTCCGACATAAGCATATAGTCCGGCTGTCTGAGGACCCCCTAATCCAGGACTCCCTCACCGACCACCTCCTGTCATTCCACCAACAATCCAGGCACACAAAAAGGATAATTTTTAGAGGTTTTTAGAGGTGTCACATGCAAATTTACTTGGGACGGCAGGGTAATGCCGCATATAGGTAGGTATGGTGGACTCATCTGGAATAACTTTGGGTTCAAGGTTTTTGATGTACAAGCAGAATTCCCACTTAGTACAGGCGAAGGCTAGCAATGCATAAGTAACATTGGACACTAGCATGAGTAGGATATGAACACCATGAACATAAATATCATAGAGGCTATGTTGGTTTTGATTCAAGTACATGCATGAACATGTGCCAAGTCAAGCCACTCGTACATTCAGAGGAGGATACCATAGCATCATACTACATCACAACCATTTTAACGCTATGTTGACATCCAAGATAAATCATTATCAACTCCCAGCTACTTATGCATGGCATGAGGAACTATAATCTCTAATTTTCATTGCAAACATGTTTAATCATAATGGGCTGAGTCATGGATACTAGGTTAAACATATTTAAAAAAAATAGAACAAGTCGAGTTCATACCAGTTTCTCCCTGCCACGACCAGTTCATCAGATGTCGTCATTATTGCCTTTCACTTGCACAACCCAACGATATGAAAATAATAATAGTGCAAGAGTGCCATGGACTAAGCTGGAATCTACAAGACATTTTATTCAACAGGAGAAGACAAGATAAAATGTGCTCTTATTAGTTCAACAATTACTCTTATGAGAGCCACTCAACACTTTCATCATGGTCTTCTCCTTGGTAAGACTCGAATAAAAAGAAAAGAAGTTCAGAGAAACACACTGAAATATTTTTGTAGTTTTTAGTTTTCTAGAACGGGCAAATAAAAGGGGAAAGCAAAAAAGATAAAAGACATTTACACAGGAGAGCTCCCAACAAACAAAAGAAGGACAAGGAAATCTTTTTGGATTTTCTTTTTATACTACTGCTAAGCATGCATAGAAATAAACTAGCTACAACTAATTTTTTGGGTTTTTCTAAAGTTTTTTAAACACAGAAGAAGAAAGCAAGAAAATAAATCTAAGCATGGATCATACAATAAAAAAGTGTGAACACCGACTAATGAAATATGTGGACATGAATGTAAGGTTGGTGGGAACGCGTACTCCCCCAAGCTTAGGCTTTTGGCCTAACTTGGTAGACGATCAATAGCCTGGAGGGTAGTAGGGGTGCTGAGGAGCGGGCACCCACGCATCCCACTGATGAGGCTCCTCCTGTGCTGCCTTCGCAGCAGCTTGAGCATTCTGGTAGGCGATGATATCTGCAGGCATAATCCTGTATCCGCCCCTGGCAACAGGATCAAACAAAGCAGGAGCAGGCAATGGAATAACATCACGAGTGTTTACACTAAAAACTAGGTTATACGGAATAGGGATGTTAGGAGATCTGTCATCAGTAAAATGGTGGTGATCCATGGCTGCACGGTCAAGGTAAATTGTGGTCAGAGGGTAATCATGAGGGCATATCTCAACCTCGAAGTGAGCCGCCAAACAAGTGGCATAAATCCCACCATGTTTTTTGCCCTGAGACTTATTAAGATGGAGGCGACGAGCCACAATATCTCCCAAGCTATAAGTGTTGTAGCCCTCTAATGCATGACGTAAAATAGCAAGGTTTGGTGAACTAAGTGCACCGACCTTCTCCCTAGCCAGCAAGCATTTTGCAATGAAAAGTGCAAAGTAACAAACATCAGGAAAATGTAAGCCGGCGGTAGTGATGGCTGATACTCCTCTCTCATCCCCCACTGTAAAAGTGCAATAAAAGGCCTCAAACTCAGCCGGCCTAGGCTCAGCCAAGCTCCCATCAGAAGGGATCATGCATATGTTACAAAATTCAGTAAGTGGTATCTGATGATTTTCAGCATATAAATAAAAGCTCACTTCAGGAGGATTATTCCTAGGCAGGAAAGTAAAACTTTGAACAAAGATGTTTGTGAGGATTTGGTGATGATCACACTCATCTGCAATGAAGTCAGTGAGGCCTGCATTAGCAATATATTGCATGAACTCCTCAAAAATTCCAGCCTCTTGTAGGAACAGGATGTGCGGCCATTCACATGGCCGTACTTCTGCCAACCTCCGAGGGTGGAGTTCACTGTCAGAAGACTCCCCAATAACACCCTTGGAGTTTTTCCTTGAGCCAAACTTCCTGAAGATATTCATGTTCGCGTATAATTTCTGAAAATAAAAATTTTGAGGTGACAAAAAATTGTCAACAAAACTTCACAAAATTGATAGCAACTACTCCTAGGGATACATAGAGGCCATAGCAAGCATTCAAACTACTCAGAACACTAAGAATTCAACATGCGAGCTCATCTACAGCAGCACCAAGAGTAGCTAATTATTCAAAGTATAAACCACTAAAACAAAAACTAATTGGACAAATGGTGGAGTCACATACCAATCAACAATCCCCCGAAACTGTTTCGGAAACGGAGCTTCGAGCTAATAGATCGAAATCCGTAGGTTTGAGCTCAAGAACACGGGAGAGAGAGTAGTGGGGATTTTTTTTTCTGGAGGTAAGTGATGACGTGAGCTAAAGAGACAAGTGAGGGGGCCCACGTGGGGACCACAACCCACCAGGGCGCGCCTGGGGGTCCTGGCACGCCCAGGTGGGTTGTGCCCACCTGGTGCACCTCCCTCTGGTATTATTTGCACCAAAAATTCTTAAATATTAAAAAAAATCGTATCAGGTTTTCAGAGCATTCTGAGAACTTTTATTTTTGGGTCAATTTTTTATTGCACGGGAAATTCAGAAAACAGACAAAACATGGCATTTTATTTTATTTAGCTAATAAAAACAGTAAACAAATGGTAGGGACAGAAGGCAATGCTTATTAAATTTATCAACTTCATACCGTTCAAAAATGATTCATTAATAAGGTTGATAAGGACTTATTAACAACCACTTTCGATTAGCATGAAACCAAAGAACTTTCCTAAATCACTAAGTTACCCCAATGGGGATATGCATTCCCCCAACAATAAGCATATCATATTTCTTTTTGACAGTAGGTAGAGGTATTTGAAAACTTCCAATAGTGATTGTCGGAGATTTTTTAATAACATTAATACCATACACTTGGAATTGTTTCTTCGAAAAGTGCACCGTATGATCATTACCATTAATATGAAATGTGGTCTTGCTTTTATTGCAATCAATAACAGCCCCTGCAGTATTCAGGAAGGGTTGACCAAGGATAATCGACATGCTGTCGTCCTCGGGCATCTCAAGTATAACAAAGTCAGTTAAAATTGTAACATTAGCAACAACAACGGGCACATCCTCACAGATACGCATAGGTATGGCAGTTGATTTGTCAGCCATTTGCAAAGATATTTCAGTAGGTGTGAGTTTGTTCAAGTCAAGTCTTTTACATAAAGAGAAAGGCATAACACTAACACCAGCTCCTAAATCACACAAAGCAGCTTTCACATAATTCCTTTTGATAGAGCAAGGTATAGTTGGTATACCCGGATCTCGAAGTTTTTTAGGTACTCCATCTTTAAAAGTATAGTTAGCAAGCATAGTGGAGATTTCAGCTTCCGGTATTTTTCTCTTATTCGTGATGATGTCTTTCATATACTTTGGATAAGGAGGCATTTTAAGGATATCAGTCAAGTGAGTACGCAAAAAGATTGGCCTCAGCATTTCAGCAAAGCGTTCACATTCTTCATCATCTTTCTTTTTAGTTGACTTGGGTGGAAAAGGCATAGGTTTTTGAACTCACGGTTCTCTTTCTTTACCGTGTTTTCTAGCAACAAAGTCTCTTTTATCATATCTTTTATTCTTAGGTTGTGGGTTATCAAGATCAACAGGTGGTTCTCTCTCAACATCATTATCTGGTTCTTTATCATTATTTGGTTGAGTGTCTTCATGAACCTCATCATTGTCTTTTTCATTATCTCTAGGTGGATGTTCATTACCAGATTGAGTTTCAGCATCAGAGGTAGAAGTTTCATTTTCATTATCAGGAGGTTTATCTATTTCAGGTTCACTAGAGGCATGCAAAGTCCTATCATTTTTCTTTGCCTTTTTCTTTTTAGAAGGACTAGGTGCACTAGTGTTATTTCTTTGCGAATCTTGTTCAATTCTTTTTGGGTGTCCCTCAAGATAAAGTGGTTCCCGAGTCATTTTACCTTTTCTAGTTGCAACTCTAATAGCAAAGTCATGTTTATTATGATTCATTTCATCAAGTAATTCTCTTTGTGATTTAGCAACTTGTTCTAACTGGGTTTGAACCATAGAAGCATGTTTTCCAACACCTCCAACATCATTTGAGATTCTAAATAACAAGTCACTCAAGCGAGCAATCATATCAGAATTATATTTCAATTGTTTCATAACATTTCCATTGAAGTGATCTTGCTTTCTGTAATTGTCAAACTCATAAAGGCATTGTCTAGGATGTTTATTATGAGGATCATCACTATTATTGAATTTCATTAAAGATTTTACCTCTACCACCTTGGGTGGTTATGGTGCTTCAAGCCCATTTATTTCTTTGATAGGTGGTAAAATTTTAACATCCTCGGCCTTAACACCTTTTTCCTTCATAGATTTCTTTGCCTCTTGCATATCTTCAGGACTGAGATATAAGATACCCCTCTTCTTCGGAGTGGGTTTAGGCGGTGGTTTAGGAACAGTCCAATCATCATAATTTTCAATATGTTATTCAATAATTCTTCAGCTTGAGAAATAGCTCGTTCACTGAAGACACAACCAACCCAACTATCTAGGAAGTCCCTAGAAGCATCAGTTAGTCCATTATAGAAGATATCAAGTATTTCATTTTTCTTAAGAAGATGATCAGGCAAAGCATTAAGTAACTAGAAAAGCCTCCCCCAAGCTTGTGGGAGACTCTCTTCTTTAGTTTGAACAAAGTTAAATATTTCCTGTAAGGCAGCTTGTTTCTTATGAGCAAGAAAATATTTTTCAGAGAAGTAGTAATCATATCCTGGGGACTACGCACACAACCAGGAGTAAGAGTATTGTACCAAGCTTTAGCATCACCATTTAATGAGAAAGGAAATATTTTGAGAATAAAGTAGTATCGAGTTTTCTCATCATGAGTAAAAACGGTTGCTATATCATTCAACATAGTAAGATGTGCCACAATAGTTTTAGTTTCATAAACATGCAAAGGATCAGATTCAACCAAAGTAATTAACTCTGGGTCGACAGAGAATTGATAATCCTTATCAGCAATAGCAATAGGTGAAGTAGCAAACTTAGGATCACATTTCATTCTAGCATTCAGAGATTTTTCTTTATTCTTGTGTAATAATTTCTCTAGATCATCTCTATCCTTACAAGCAAGAATATCTCTAGTTGCCTCTTCACTCATAACATAGCCTTCTGGTACCTTAGGCAACTCATATCTAGGAGGCTAGCTCGAGCAAGTGTTTCAGGAATTCCAGTTTCAAGTTCATCATCAGATTCAACAACATCATGTTGTATTACTCTAGCAATTTGTTCATCAAGAAATTCACCAAGTGGCACATCATCATTATTGAGTATGGTACTAGCATCATCATAAGCATCATTCATAGTAGAAGTAGCATCATCAATAACTTGCGACATATCAGAATTAATAGCATGTGGTGGTGTTGCTAGTTTACTCATAACAGAAGGTGAATCTAAAGCAGAACTGGATGGCAGTTCCTTACCTCCCCTCGTCCTTGAGGGAAATATATTAGTCTTTGGATCCTTCAGATTCTTCATTGTGATAAATTGATAATAATCCCAAGTGACTTAACAAATATAGCTATGCTCCCCGGCAACGACACCAGAAAAAGGTCTTGATAACCCACAAGTAGAGGGGATCGCAACATTTTTCAAAGTTATTAACCCAAACTTATAGATTCGACACAAGGGGAGCCAAAGAATATTGGAAGGTATTAGCAGCTGAGTTGTCAATTCAACCACACCTGGAGATTAATTATCTGCAGCAGCGTGATTAGTAGCACAGTAGTTTGATAGTTTTGATGATTGATAACCCACAAGTATAGGGGATCGCAACAGTTTTCGAGGGTAGAGTATTCAACCCAAATTTATTGATTCGACACAAGGGGAGGCAAAGAATATTCTCAAGTATTAGCAGTTGAGTTGTCAATTCAACCACACATGGATAACTTAATATCTGCAGGAAAGTATTTAGTAGCAAAGTAGTATGGAAGTGGCGGTAACGGTAGCACAAGTAACGGTAGCAGTTTGGTAGTAATTGTAAAAGTGGCAACGGTAAACTAACTAAGCAAAGATCAATATGTGAAAAGCTCATAGGCATTGGATCAGTGATGGATAATTATGTCGGATGCGATTCCTCATGCAATAGTTATAACATAGGGTGACACAGAACTAGCTCCAATTCATCAATGTAATGTAGGCATGTATGGAAAAGAACTCGCATGGCATCTTTTGTCCTACCCTCCCGTGGCAGCGGGGTCTGGAAACTAAGGGATAATAAGGCCTCCTTTTTGTAGAGTACTGGACCCAAGAATTAACACTTAGTGAATACACAAACTACTCAAACTACGGTCATCACTGGGAGTGGTCCCGATTATTGTCACTTCGGGGTTGTCGGATCATAACACATAGTAGGTGACTATAGACTTGCAAGATAGGATCAAGAATTCACATATATTCATGAAAACATAATAGGTTCAGATCTGAAATCATGGCACTCGGGCCCTAGTGACAAGCATTAAGCATAGCAAAGTCATAGCAACATCAATCTCAGAACATAGTGAATACTAGGGATCAAACCCTAACAAAACTAACTCGATTACATGGTAAATCTCATCCAACCCATCACCGTCCAGCAAGCCTACAATGGAATTACGCACACACGGAAGTGATCATCATGAAATTGGTGATGGAGGATGGTTGATGATGACGACAACGATGGATTCCCCTCTCCGGAGCCCCGAACGGACTCGAGATCAGCCCTCCCGAGAGATATTAGGGCTTGGTGGCGGCTCCATATTGTAAAACGCGATGAATGCTTCTCTCTGATTTTTTCTCCCCGAACGTGAATATATGGAGTTGGAGTTGAGGTCGGTGGAGCATCAAGGGGCCCCCAAGGCAGGGGGCGTACCCAGGGGGGTAGGGTGCGCCCCCACCCTCATGGACAGGGTGTTGGCCCCCTGTCTTGATTCTTTCGCTATTATTTTTTATTAATTCCAAAAATATTCTCCGTGGAGTTTCAGGTCATTCCGAGAACTTTTATTTCTGCACAAAAATATCACCATGGCAAGTCTGCTGAAAACAGCGTCAGTCCGGGTTAGTTCCATTCAAATCATGCAAGTTAGAGTCCAAAACATGGACAAAAGTGTTTGGAAAAGTAGATACGATGGAGACGTATCAACTCCCCCAAGCTTAAACCTTTGCTTGTCCTCAAGCAATTCAGTTGACAAACTAAAAGAGATAAAGAAAAACTTTTACAAACTCTGTTTGCTCTTGTTGTTGTAAATATGTAAAGCCAACATTCAAGTTTTCAGCAAAGATTATGAACGAACCATATTCACAATAACACTTAGGTCTCATGTTTACTCATATCAATGGCATAATCAACTAGCGAGAAATAATAATAAATCTGGGATGACAACACTTTCTCAAAACAATCACAACATGATATAACAAGATGGTATATCGCTAGCCCTTTCTGAGACCGCAAAACATAAATGCAGAGCACCCCTGAAGATCAAGGACTGACTAGACATTGTAATTCATGGTAAAAGAGATCCAGTCATAGTCATACTCAATATGAATTAATAGTAATGCATGCAAATGACAGCAGTGCTCGCCAACTGGTGCTTTTTAATAAGAGGATGATGACTCAACATAAAAGTAAATAGATAGGCCCTTCGCAGAGGGAAGTAGGGATTTGTAGAGGTGCCAGAGCTCGATTTTTGAACTAGAGATAAACAATATTTTGAGCGGCATACTTCCATTGTCAACAGAACAACCGAGAGATCTCGATATCTTCCATTCTACACACATTCTAGGCGGTTCCCAAACAGAATGGTAAAGTTTATACTCCCCCACCACCAACAATCATCAATCCATGGCTTGCCCGAAACAACGGGTGCCTCCAACTAACAACAATCCCAGGGGAGTTTTGTTTGCACTTATTTTGATTTGATTTGAGTATGGGACTTGGCATCCCGGTGACCAGCCATTTTGTTGTGAGTGAGGAGCGGAGTCCACTCCTCTTGAGAATAACCCACCTAGCATGGAAGATACAGACAACCCAGCATACAAAACAGAATTTCATTTGAAGGTTTGGAGTTTGGCACATACAAATTTACTCGGAACGGTAGGTAGATACCGCATATAGGAAGGTATGGTGGACTCATATGGAATACCTTTGGGGTTTAAGGAAGTGGATGCACAAGCAGTATTCCTGCTTAGTACAAGTGAAGGCTAGAAAAAGACTGGGAAGCGACCAACTAGAGAGCGAAAATAGTCATGAACATGCATTAAAATTAATCAACACTGAGTGCAAGCATGAGTAGGATATAATCCATCATGAACATAAATATCGTGGAGCCTATGTTGATTTTGTTTAAACTACATGCGTGAACATGTGCCAAGTCTAGTCACTCGAATCATTCAAAGGAGGATACCACCCCATCATACCACATCACAACCATTTTAATAGCATGTTGGCACACAAGGTAAACCGTTATAAACTCCTAGCTAATTAAGCATGGCATAAGCAACTATAATCTCTAATTGTTGTTGCAAACATGTTTATTCATAATAGGCTGAATTAGGAACGATGAACTAATCTTATTTACAAAAACAAGATAGGTCGAGTTCGTACCAGCTTCACTCATCTCAATCAGTACATCATATATCGTCATTATTGCCTTTCACTTGCACGACCGAACGGTGGATAATAATAATAGTGCACGTGCATTGGACTAAGCTGGAATCTGCAAGCATTCAATTCAAGGGAGAAGACAAGGTAATATGGGCTCTTGGTTAAATCAACAATAATGCATATGAGAGCCACTCAACATTTTCATCGTGGTCTTCTCCTCTCGACCCCCAAAGAAAAGAAATAAAACTATTTACATGGGAAAGCTCCCAACAAGGAAAAGAAGAACGAGAAATATTTTTTAGTTTTCTTTTAATTACTACTACTACAAGCATGGAAAGTAAACTAACTAATTTTTTTGTTTGTTTTCTTAAGGTTATTCAAACACAAGAAGAAAGCGAGAAAAAGAAAATAAACTAACATGGATAGTATAATGAAAAAGTATGAGCACTGACAACTAGAATGAGTGTGTGAACATGAATGTAATGTCGGTGAGAAATACGTACTCCCCCAAGCTTAGGCTTTTGGCCTAAGTTGGTCTATGCCCATGGATTAAAGCTATTCTCTCCAGTGTACTGAGGAGTGTCATCTGAGTGCCACTGGTTGGCGATCTCCTCCGGATCCCACTGATAAACGGACTGTCGACAAGGGTCAAGTGGTGGTTCCGGCTCAGGCTCTGGAGCTGGTGTCAGGCTCTGGTATGCGTAAACAGTGTCCGACAAGATGAGGTACGTGCCTGAAGATATGTTAAACAAAGAGGGTTCATGCAAGATAATAGTCTCACTGTGAGTTTTATTAAATCTCAAATTATACTTAAGCATCATCTCATTATTTTTAACAATAAATTCATGTGCTACCATACTCTTATAATCTAGAAAAATAGAGGGCAACAACTTTTCCTCTTTCTCATAATGCCTAATAGGTATCTTAAAGTGTTTAGCAAGGCGTGAAGCAAAGATGGCTCCAAAGATGGGGCACTTTGTACGGTTCAGACTTAATTGTTTAGCAATAATAGTGCCCAAACTAAAAGTGTGATTGTGAAACAAGGCATGGCACAAAATAACAATATCAGGGGCACTATGGTTTCCATAGTTCCCGTGACCAATTAAGCATCTACTAGCAAATATTGCAAAGTAACGTAGAACAGGAAAGTGTATGCTGGTAATTCTTGCATCAGAAACCTTCCTCGTTTCCCCTATAGCAATCATATCAATAAATCCATCCACATCACTACGATGTGGTTCCTCTATGTTGCCCTCAAAGGGTATCTTGCAAACCCCACAAAAATCATATAGTGACATCTCCTTAACCTCATCATATAAATGAAACTCCACTGAAGGTGGTGATTTCCTAGGATGAAAGTAAAAAATTTGCACAAAAATATTAGTGAGTAGGAGATACTGATCGAGCTGGTCGTGGAGGAAGTCGGTGAGGCCTGCATTCTCAGCCAAATAATAAAAATCATCATGAATCTCGGCTGCTCTCAAGAATTCATCACAAGGCCATTCACATGGCGGAACCTCCGCGGCGCGAGGGAGATTATATTTGGGTTTTTTATTCTCCTCATTTTGTTTATCCTTCGAGCTTCGGCTCGAAGAGCCCCTCAAAAATCTCTTCATAATTTTCTGAAAATTTCTGAAATTTTTAGTAACTCAATAAAAGTGAATCAAACTCAACAAAATTGATAGCAACTACTCTCACAAGTGCCTAAAGACTATATCATGCATTAGAACTACTTGGGACCATATAAATTTGACATACAAGCTCAAGAACAGGATCACCTAAGGAGCAAAAATTTGCAATGAATAAAGCAGTAGAACAAAAACTAATTGGACCATTTGAGGAGTCACATACCAAAGAACAATCCCCCAAAGCAGTTGCATGAATGGAGCTTTGAACAAGGAGATCGAAAATGGCAGCAAGATGAGCTAGAACTCGTTCTTGAGCTGGTTGGTTATTTTTTTGCGAGGAAGAAGGAGTGTGTGGGTGCTGGAATAAGTGCAGGGGAGCCACCAGGGGCCCACGAGGTAGGGGGCGTGCCCTGGACCCTCGTGGCCAGGTGTTGGCTCCCCCTGATGTGTTCTTAGTGCCAGATATTCTCAAATATTCTAGAAAAAAATCATATTTCATTTTCAGGGCATTTGGAGAACTTTTTATTTTTGGGTAATTGCAAGGATAATTCAGAAAACAGACAGAAAAATACTATTTTTGTTTTATTTAATATAAATAACAAAAAGTAAAGGGAGAGTACAAAAAGTTGTGCTTTCTAACTTCATCCATTTCATGCTCATCAAAAGGAATCCACTAACAAGGTTGATCAAGTCTTGTTAACAAACTCATTCCAAATCACATGAAACTGGAGAATTTTCGAATAGCACTAGTTTACGTCAACGGGGATATGTATGTCCCCAACAATAAGAATATCATATTTCTTCTTGAGAGTAGGAAGAGGAAATTCAAAACCTCCAACAATAATGGATGAATTTTTTTCTATAGAATTGATACTGTGAACTTGAGGTTGTTTCCTCGGAAAGTGTATTGTATGCTCATTACAATTAACATAAAAAGTGACATTGCCTTTGTTGCAATCAATAACAGCCCCTACAGTATTCAAAAAGGGTCTATCGAGGATAATTGACATACTATCGTCCTCGGGAATATCAAGAATAACGAAGTCCGTTAAAATAGTAACATTTGCAACCACAACAGGCACATCCTCACAAATACCGACTGGTATAGCGGTTGATTTATCGGCCATTTGCAAAGATATTTCAGTAGGTGTCAACTTATTCAATTCAAGTCTACAATATAAAGAGAGAGGCATAACACTAACACCGGCTTCAAGATCACATAAATCAGTTTTAACATAGTTTCTTTTAATGGAGCATGGTATAGTTGGTACTCCTGGATCTCCAAGTTTCTTAGGTATTCCACCCTTAAAAGTATAATTAGCAAGCATGGTGGAAATTTCAGCTTCCGATATATTTTCTTTTATTTGTAACAATATCTTTCATGTACTTAGCATAAGGATTCATTTTAAGCATATCAGTAAAATGCATACGCAAAAGATAGGTCTAATCATTTTAGCAAAGCGCTCAAAATCCTCATCATCCTTTTTCTTGGATGGTTTAGGAGGAAAAGGCATGGGTTTTTGAACCCATGGTTCTCTTTCTTTACCATGTTTCCTAGCAAGGAAATCTCTCTTATCATAACATTGATTCTTTGATTATGGGTTATCAAGATCAAAAGCAGGTTCAACCTCTACATCATTGTTATTTCTAGGTTGAGCATCAACATGAACATTATTATTAACATTATCACTAGGTTCATGTTCATCACCAGATTGTGTTTCAGCATCAGAAATAGAAATACCATTGGGATTCTCAGGTGTGTCAACAACAGGTTCACTAGAAGCATGCAAAGTCCTATCATTTTTCTTTTTCTTCTCTTTAGAAGGACTAGGTGCATCAACATTAGTTCTTTGAGAATCTTGCTCAATTCTCTTAGGGTGGCCCTCAGGATACAAATGTTCCTAAGTCATTCTACCACCTCTAGTCATAACTCTAACATCATTGTCATTTTTATTATTATTTAATTCATTGAGCAAATCATTTTGAGCTTTAAGCACTTGTTCTACTTGAGTGGTAACCATAGAAGCATGTTTACTAATAAGTTTAAGTTCACCTTTAACTCTAGACATATAATCACTCAAGTGTTCAATCATATAAGCATTGCGTTTCAATTGTCTACCAACATAAGCATTGAAGTTTTCTTGTTTAGCCATAAAGTCATCAAACTCATCCAAGCATTAGCTAGCAAACTTAGTAGACGGGATTTCAACTTTATCATATCTATAGAGAGAATTTACCTTTACTACCTGTGTCGGGTTATCAAGACCATGTATTTCTTCAATAGGTGGTAAATTAAGGCCATGTATTTCTTCAACAAGAGGTAAATTCTTAACATCTTCGGCTTTAATACCCTTTTCTTTCATAGATTTCTTTGCCTCTTGCATACCTTCAGGACTGAGAAATAGAACACCTCTTTTCTTCGGAGTTGGCTTAGGAGTTGGTTTAGGAAGTGTCCAATTGTTTTCATTAGTCAACATATTATTCAATAACAATTCAGCTTGATCAACAGTTCTTTCCCTGAAAACACAACCAGCACAACTATCAAGGTGGTCTTTGGAAGCATCGGTTAGTCCATTATAAAAGATATCAAGTATTTCATTTTTCTTGAGAGGATGATCGGGAAAGCATTAAGTAATTGGAGAAGACTCCCCCAAGCTTGTGGGAGACTCTCTTCTTCAATTTGCACAAAATTATAGATTTCCCTTAAGGCAACTTGTTTCTTATGAGCGGGGAAATATTTAGCAGAGAAGTAATAAATCATATCCTGGGGACTACACACACAACCAGGATCAAGAGAATTAAACCATGTTTTAGCATCACCCTTTAATGAGAATGGAAATAATCTAAGGATATAGTAGTAACGAGTTTTCTCATCATTAGTGAACAGGGTGGGTATATCATTCAATTTAGTAAGATGTGCCACAACAGTTTCAGATTCATAGCCATAAAAAGGATCAGATTCAACCAAAGTAATTATCTCAGGATCGACAGAGAAATCATAATCCTTATCAGTAACACAGATAGGTGAAGTAGCAAAATTAGGGTCATATTTCATTCTAGCATTCAAAGACTCTTCTTTCAGCTTAGCTAGTAATTTATTAAGATCGGATCTATCATTGCAAGAAAGAAAGCCTCTAGCAGTTTCTTCATCCATAACATAACCCTCAGGCACAACATGCAATTCATATTTGGAGGGAGAATCTTCATCATCATTTTCATCAATATTATCAGTTTCTATAATTTCATTCTCTCTAGCCCTAGCAAGTTGTTCATCAAGAAATTCACCTAATGGCGCAGTAATATCAAGCATAGAAGTAGTTTCATCATAAGTATCATGCATAGCAGAAGTGGCATCATCAATAAAATGCGACATATCAGAATTAATAGCAGAAGCAGGTTTAGGTGTCGCAAGTTTACTCAAAACAGAAGGAGAATCAAGTGCAGAGCTAGATGGCAGTTCCTTACCTCCCCTCGTAGTTGAGGGGAAAAATCTTAGTTCTTTCATCTTTCAAGTTCCTCATAATGATCAGCAGATATAAATCCCAAGTGACTCAAAGAATAGAGCTATGCTCCCCGGCAACGGTGCAAGAAAATAGTCTTGATAACCCACATGTATAGGGGATTGCAACAGTTTTCGAGGGTAGAGTATTCAACCCAAATGTTTTGATTCGACACAAGGGGAGCCAAAGAATATTCTCAAGTATTAGTAGTTGAGTTTTCAATTCAACCACACCTGGATAACTTAATATCTGCAGCAAAGTATTTAGTAGCAAAGTATTATGGAAGTGGCGTTAACGGTAGCAAAAGTAACAGTGGCAACGGTAAAGTAACTAAGCAAAGATCAATATGTGAAAAGGTCGTAGGCATTGGATCAGTGATGGATAATTATGTCAGATGAGATTCCTCTTGAAATAGTTATAACATAGGGTGACACAGAACTAGCTCTAGTTCATCAATGTAATGGAGGCATGTATTCCAAATATAGTCAGACGTGCTTATGGAAAAGAACTCGCATGCCATCTTTTGTCCTACCCTCCCATGGCAGCGGGGTCCTATTGGAAACTAAGGAATATTAAGGCCTCCTTTTAATAGAGTACCGGATCCAAGCATTAACACTTAGTGAATACATGAACTCCTCAAACTAAGGTCATCACTGGGAGTGGTTCCGATTATTGTCACTTTGGGGTTGCCGGATCATAACACATAGTAGGTGACTATAGACTTGCAAGATAGGATCAAGAACTCACATATATTAATGAAAACATAATAGGTTCAGATTTGAAATCATGGCACTCGGTCCCTAGTGACAAGCATTAAGCATAGCAAAGTCATAGCAACATCAATCTCAGAACATAGTGGATACTAGGGATCAAACCCTAACAAAACTAACTTGATTACATGGTAAATCTCATCCAACCCATCACCGTCCAGCAAGCCTACGATGGAATTACTCACGCACGGCGGTGAGCATCATGAAATTGGGATGGAGGATGGTTGATGATGACGACAGCGGTGGATTCCCCTCTCCGGAGCCCCGAACGGACTCCAGATCAGCCCTCCCGAGAGAGATTAGGGCTTGGAGGCGGCTCCGTATCGTAAAACGCGATGAATCCTTCTCTCTGATTTTTCTCTCCCCGAACATGAATATGTGGAGTAGGAGTTGAGGTCGGTGGAGCATCAGGTGGCCTACGAGGCAGGGGGGCGCGCCCAGGGGGGTAGGGCGCGCCCCCACCCTCGTGGACAGGGTGTGGGCCCCCTGGTCTTGATTCTTTTGCCAATATTTTTTTATTAATTCGAAAATTATTCTCCGTGGAGTTTCAGGTCATTCCGAGAACTTTATTTTTGCACAAAAATAACACCATGGCAAGTCTGCTGAAAACAGTGTCAGTCCGGGTTAGTTCTATTCAAATCATGCAAGTTAGAGTCCAAAACAAGGGCAAAAGTGTTTGGAAAGGTAGATACGATGGAGACGTACCAATGATAGCAGCAGTAGTAACGGTAACAGTAACAGTGGTAGAAGTGATATTGTAGAAGTAACGATAGCAGTAGCAATAGTAGTAACTTAGTAAGAAAAATATATTATAAATTCGTAGGCATTGGATCGGTGACTTGTTGGATGATATTCATCATGTGACAGTTATAACATAGGGCGATACGACACTAGCTCCAGTTCATCGATATAATGTAGGCATGTATTCTGTAAATAGTCATACATGCTTTATTAAAAGAACTTGCCTGACATCTTTTGTCATACCCTCCCGTGGCAGCGGGGTCCATATTGGAAACTAAGGGATATTAAGGCCTCCTTTTAATAGAGAACCGGAACAAAGCATTAACACATAGTGAATACATGAACTCCTCAAACTATGGTCATCACCGAGAGTGGGCTTGGCTGTTTTCACTCCGGGGTTGTTGGATCATAACCATAATAGGTGACTATAACTTGCAAGATCGGATCTAGAACACGGATATAATGATGAATTCATAAACGGTTCAGATCTGAGTTCATGGCACCCGGGCCCAAAGTGAAAAGCATTAAGCATAGCAAAGTCATAGCAACATCAATCTAAGAACATAGTGGATACTAGGGATCAGGACCTAACAAAACTAACTCGATTACATGATGAATCTCATCCAACTCCTCACCAACCAGCGAGCCTACGAAGGAATTACTCCCTCCCGGTGGGGAGCATCATGAAATTGGCAATGGAGATGTGTTGGTGATGACGAAGAACGAAGATCCCCCTCTCCGGAGCCCCAAACGGACTCTAGATCTGCCCTCCCGAGGAAGAACAAGGCTTGGCGGCGGCTCCGTCTCGTGGATCGTGATAATTCTTTCTCCATTATTTTTTCTGGAAATATGTGATTATATAGTATCGGGGGGTCGTCTGCGTGGCCACTAGGTGGGTACAACCCACCTGGCGCGCCATGAGAGGGGGCGCGCCCTGGTGGGTTGTGCCCACCCAGGTGCCCCTCTCTGCAGGTCTTAGCTCCATAAATTCTTATTATTGATATAAAAAATCCTCGCAAAGTTTCGTTCCATTCCGAGAACTTTTATTTCTGCACAGAAACAACACCATGGTAGTTCTGCTGAAAACAACGTCAGTCCGGGGTTAGTTCCATTCAAAGCATGCAAAATAGAGTCCAAAACAAGAGGAAAAGCGTGATAAAAAGTCAATACGTTGGGGACATATCAATCACTGATACCTCTTGAGCTTGCATTGGTTTTTCCCTTGAAGAGGAAAGGGTGATGCAACAAAGTAGCGTAAGTACTTCCCTCAGTTTTGAGAACCAAGGTATCAATCCAGTAGGAGACGACACACAAGTCACCTAGTACCTGCACAAACAATCAAGAACCTTGCAACCAACGCGATAAAGGGGTTGTTAATCCCTTCACGGTCACTCGCAAAAGTGAGATCTAATAAAGATAGTAAAGTAAATATCTTTGGTATTTTTGTTGTATAGATTGGAAAGTAAAGATTGAAATATAGTAAACGAGATGCGATATAATGGAAAAGAGATGTAATATAATAGAAAAGAGACCCGGGGGGCATAGGTTTCACTTATGGCTTATCTCAAGATAGCATGTATTACGATGGGTGAACAAATTACTACCGAGCAACTGATAGAAAAGCGCATAATTATGAAGACATCTAAGGCAATGATCATGAATATAGGCATCATGTCAGTGTCAAGTAGACCGAAACGATTCTGCATCTACTACTATTACTCCATACATCGACCGCTATCCAGCAAGCATCTAGAGTATTAAGTTCATAAGAACGGAGTAACGCATTAAGCAAGATGACATGCTATAGAGGGATAAACTCAAGCAATATGATATAAACCCCGTCTTTTTATCCTCGATGGCAACAATACAATACGTGCCTTGCTGCCCCTACTTTCATTGAGAAAGGACACCGCAAGATTGAACCCAAAGCTAAGCACTTTTCCCATTGCAAGAAAGATCAATCCTGTAGGCCAAACTAAATTGATAGTTCGACGAGACTTGCAAAGATATTAGATCATGCATATAAGAATTCAGAGAAGAACCAAATAATATTCATAGATAATCTTGTTCATAAGTCCACAATTCATCGGATCTCGGCAAACACACCGCAAAAGAATATTACATCGAATAGTTCTCCAAGAACATCGAGGAGAACTTTGTATTGAGAATCAAAGAGAGAGAAGAAGCCATCTAGCTAATAACTATGGACCCGAAGGTCTGTGGTAATGTACTCACGCTTCATCGGAGAGGCAATGGTGTTGATGTAGAAGCCCTCTATGATCAATTCCCCCTCCGGCAGATCGCCGGAAAAGGCCCCAAGATGGGATCTCATGGGTACAGAAGGTTGCGGCAGTGGAAAAGTGGTTTCGTGGCTCCCCCTGATGTTTCTAGGGTATAGGAGTCGGTGGAGCTATGAGGGGCCCACGAGGGTGGGGGTGCGCCTACCCCCCCTGGGCGCGCCCTCCTGCCTTGTGGATGCCTCGTGGTGTTTCTGACTTCAACTCCAAGTGCTCTGGTTTACTTTCGGTCCAAGAAAGATCATGACGAAGGTTTCATTCCGTTTCGACTCCATTTGGTATTCCTTTTCTGCAAAACTCTAAAATAGGCAAAAAAAAACATAAACTGGCACTGGGCCTCCGGTTAATAGGTTAGTCCCAAAAATAATATAAAATAGCATATTAAACATCCAAAACAGATAATATAATAGCATGGAGACGTATCAAGCATCCCCAAGCTTAATTCCTGCTCGTCCTCGAGTAGGTAAATGATAAAAACAGAATTTTTGATGTGGAATGCTACCTAGCATATTTATCAATGTAGTTTTCTATATTGTGGCATGAATGTTCAGATCCGAAAGATTCAAGACAAAAGTTTAATATTGACATAAAAATAATAATACTTCAAGCATACTAACAAAGCAATCATGTCTTCTCAAAATAACATGGCCAAAGAAAGCTATCCCTTTCATCACACAAACTATAGGATGGTGCTAGTTCTTTTCTTTATTTATTTTTTATTTTCCTTTTTCTTAGCTATAGCACTTCCCTGGATAAAATGCGCTACTGCTAACTTTTTTTTCTTTTTTTATTTTCATTCTTTTTTCTTGCATTTCATTTTCCACAACTTATTAGTTCCTTTTTCTTTTTCTTTTCATTTCATTTTGCGAAACTTCCTTTCTTTTTCTTTTTCTTTTTCTTTCATTTGCACTTTTATTTTTATTTTTCTTTCATTTTGCAATATACCATTGTTACCCTCCAGATAATAATTAGTATAATATACATCTTACATCATTTGACCGCTATTGGCAGTATACAAAATAGCTAGACACACACAAACTTTGGGATTAGTTTGTCATGTTGGGCGACAACGATGCTTTAGACTGATCTTCTTCCCTCTTTTGTTCGTTATCGAATAATTGAGCCCATGGTCGTGACTTTTCCTTCTCCAGGGATTATGATCTTTTGTAGGTAATTAATGTAGTCTTCATTCTTCTTTTGACATATGTTTCGTCATCATTAGCATCATCTTCCCTCATCGGATCACCATACTGGTCATAGTCTTCCTCGTTGGCGACTCCATCCATTCCGGCGATGCTCCTTTTGCTTGTCTTCACGACAACACGGCTGGGATTGATGGGATCAGTTATCAAGAAACATCGTGTCACGTGTTTAGCGTGTACCCATGGCTCATTTTTGGCAATGGCGTTGATGGTACCTCTATCATTAGAGTCGGGTATACACATGGTAGTGAAATGTCGGTTTCTCTATGTACATTTTTAGCCCATCTGACACAGAACATTGTCGCGCTATGCAATCCAAAGTAGTTAAGCTTCCATATCTCTTCGACCCTTCCGTAATATCTTTCAATTACATTCCCGGTCATGGCTTCCATCGTCACCCCTTAGTTTTGGTCATCACTGTTTTTATCTTTCTCCTCCGTGTAGAACATGTATCCGTTGATATCGTATGCTTGATAAGTCGCGAGGTTGGTCGAGGGGCCATGTGCTAAGGCGTATATGAGTGTTCCGTTCGGACAACCCTCTTCCGGGGGATTAGCCAGAACTCGCTCTTTGAACCAACGCAAGAAAGTGGAGTTGTTCTCTCTAATAACTTCAGCGTCCGTCCTGTGCACTCCACGGTCACGGTACTTCTTTGCGATGGTCTCTTTGTGCAGTGTCACGAAATCTTCTAGCACATCTAGGTGTTGTAGCACTACTAAGTTTGTCCTGTCAAGGTCGTTTTGTCGGCCCGAGCGTAACACATTCACATCCCTATGACCGTTGGTGTGACCTTCGCCTTCAAGCCTTCCATAGTGCTTGTTGATGGGCAAACCAACAACAGGGTATTTGGTCTGATAACTCTCACAGAAAGAGATGCACTCTTTGGTCAGATATCCCTGGGCTATGCTTCCATCTGGACGGGACATGTTATGAACGAATCCTTTGATTACCCCATTCATCCTCTCGAACGACATCATGCTATGCAGGAATGTCGGCCCTAGGTCGATGATGTCGTCCACGATGTGGACACATAGATGCACCATGACATCAAAGAACGCGGGCGGGAAGTACATCTCTAGCTCATTCACTATGACAACAATCTCTTCATGTAGCCTATGGAGTTGCTTCACACTGATCGACTTTCGAGAGATAGCATCAAAAAAGTGGCATAGGTTAGTAAGCGTCTCACGCAAATGTGTGTCCATAATCCCTCTAAGTGCAACCAGGAGTAACTACGTCATCATCACATGACAGTCGTTAGACTTCACCCCACTGAACCTTTTTTTCTTAGTGTCCAGATATCTGCTTATCTTCCCACAGTATCCGGAACTAACTTTGATTCCGGCAAGGCACTTGAACAATTGATCGACCTCCTTTGGATCTAAGGTGAAGCAAGAGGGGGGGGGGCAATATTGTTCTTCCTTCTTGTTTACTTTTATTGCCCGTATCTTCCATCTCCGTCTCTGTCTCGGTCTCCTCTGACGACCTTTTACCGGGCATTCGAAGATCTTTCCTGATTTTCAAAAATTCCAAGTCTTTTCTTTCCTTCGGCCCATCCTTGGTCCTCTCCAGCATGTTCATCAATGTTCCAAGCAAAATCTCAAGGATATTTTTTGTGATATGCATTTGATCAAGGCTATGAGGCGTGTCGAGTATGGGCTAGTATTCCATGTCCCAGAAAACAGATCTCGTCTTCCATATCTTCAGCAGGGGCTCCGACGCCTTTTTCTTCGTCTTTCCCGGCGAGGGGCACTCTTCCCAGTTCTTCAATAACTCATATATTTCTGCACCGCTACGCTTACGTGGAGGACCTCGATGCTCAGCCTTACCACTGAATAGATCTCCATGCTTTCTCCATGCGTCATCCTTCTCAAGCCATCTTCGATGCCCCATGTACACGATTTTCAAAGACCCGCCATCTTTCTATAGCTGCAAAGAAGTTGTATCATCCATGCACCTCGTGCATCCGCAATATCCGTGGCAAACCTGGCTGGAGAGATAGCCGTAACCGAGATAGTCCTGCACCGTCGTGATCAGCGCGACTCTCATGTAGAAATACTCTCCTTTGCTTGCATCCCATGTCTTGGCCGGCGTTGTCCATAAGGTCTATAACTCCTCTTTCAGTAACCCGAGATACAGATTTATATCATTTCCCGGTTGTCTCGGCCCTTGAATAAGCATAGCCATGTGTATGTATTTTTCCTTCATGCACAACCAAGGGGAGGTTGTACATCCATACAAACACGGGCCATGTGCTATGATTGGTGTTCTGGTTGCCAAATGGATTCATGCCATCTCTACTAGCGCCAAGCATGATGTTCCTTGGATCATTTGCGAAAAATTCAAATTTAGCATTTAATGCTCTCCACTTGCTAGAATCTGCGAGGTGTCTCAGTTTCGGTTCATCTCCGTCATCTGGCTTCACCCTCTCCGCGTGCCAGCGCATAAGCTTTGCTTCCTTAGGATCTACGAAATACCGCTATAGACACGGAGTGATCGGAAAGTACCATACAACTTTCTTTGGAGCTTTCTTTCCGGCCTTTTTATATCGTGAAGCATTGCACTTTGGACAAATGGTTTTTTCTGCGTGCTTGTTCAGATATATGATGCAATCATTGATGCATGCGTGATATCTAATATGTGGCAGATCAAGAGGGCACACGATTTTCTTGGCCTCCTCGACACTAGTAGGACACAGGCTTCCCACGGGAAGAACCTTCTTTAGGTACTTCAGAAGCTCATCCAGGCTTGTATCTGTCCATTTGTTTTTTGCCTTCATCTTTAGAAGTTCTAGTGTGAAACTCAAGCGGGTCACCTCGGGATTATTACAACCATCATACAAAGGAGTCATCGAGTCTACCTCCAGTTGCACCAGTTTGGCCTCCTCTCTAGAAGCAGCTCTGTTGCTAGTCGTCTTCTTGCGAAGCAGGTCTCAAAAATGCGGGTCCCGCATGGCTGAACTTAGTAGCGACGAATACGGTGGCGTGTCCGCGTCTTCTCCGCCTTGAAATGCCTCTTCGCCATCAACATTTCCGAGGCCGTCTTCCTCTTCGGGCACATAATCGGTCATCTCTTCATCTGGTGGCCCCATGTCGTTATTTCCTGCCTCGTCGACATCCTCATCATCATCATCAGCATCATCATCTTTTCTTCACTTATCCACCAAGTATGGCCATGCATGAAACCATGCATGAGCAGGTGCGCCTTGAATTTACCACCCTCAAAGGGGTCGAGCCTGACTCTTCCTTTGCATTTTCGACACGGTCATAAAACATCCCTCAGTCTTTTTTCATACATGTCATCCACAGCGGATTGCCAGTATCTTTCCACCATCCTTCCATTGAACTTCATGATCACTTGCGGGCGGAGCAAATATTATAACCACGTATATATGCATGCATGGATCAAATTCATACAAAAATTTGGCATGACCTTCCCTAAACATAGGACATATTGAGCTTGCATGCCCGAAATTCACCGAAACGGAATTGAATCAACATTTCGGCAAAACATATGCAACTAATGTCACCCACATTATTTCATCAAATACACAATGTGGGCAACTCAAATTATGCCACACACAATTCGGTATATTATCATATCGCCCATATATATATATAGTTTCGGTCCTATACACACAAACACTTTTTTTGCTCACCTATGTGTCAAGAGGGATATCGAGCACCTTTCTTTTTAATTACCTAGTAGCTCTATAGATATATAGCTCTAACTAGCTAGCTAGCCAGGGAGAGAGTGGGAGGAGAGGGAGAGGAGAAGAGGGAAGGCATTAATGGAAGGGGGTGGTGGAGGGCAAAGAAGAGGGGGAGGGAGGGCATTAATGGAGGGGGTGGTGGTGGAGGGCAAAGAAGAGGGGTGTGGTGGTGGGGCAAAGAAGAGGGGTGTGATGGAAGAGCAAATAAGAGGGGAAGGGAGGGCTCTAATGGAGGGGTGGTGGAGGGGAAAAGAAGAGGGGGTGATGGAAAGGCAAAGAAGAGGGGAAGGGAGTGTTCTAATGGAGGGGTGATGGAGGGGGAGCATTGGAACAAGCAAGGTGCAAGGAAAGGGGGAGAAAGGGAAGGGGGGAGGAAGAAGAAAGGGGAGGAAGGAGCGGAAAGGTGGTAGGTGGCTGGCGGGCATAGCAGTAGTGTGGGTCTCGTATGCACGCTACTTCTATGGCAGCTTGCAAAATATCTACGGCTAGTGGTGCACTACCTATAGCGCGGGCTAAAATAACACGCTACTGGTAAAATTTTATAGATAGAAAAAATAGCAGTAGCGTGTTTATATCAACAAGTGCTATAGATCCAAAACAAACAGTAGCGCTAGTTGGGCGACAAGCGTTGCTAATATTTTGTGATCAGATATTTTGGTGTGTTACACTTAGCAATAGCGTGGGTTTAGGTAACAAGCGCTGCTGCTAACATATACTAGTAGCGCTCTTTCTAGCTAGCGCTACTACTAAGTACTCGTAGCGTTGGGTCACAAACAAATGCTACTGGTAAACTTCTAGCTATAAGCATTTTCCTTGTAGTGCATGTTTGGGGGCCCATGTTTTCTAACTCAGCGCATTTCATATTGCAAGCGATCGATACGGCACTGGTTTTAGATGCTGTCGCAAGGCGAATATAGAAAATTAAATAAAGCACGACAGTTGTTAGAATAAAATCGAACAACAGTTAATAACCAGCAATCAGAGTTGCAATTCTTTCACGATATCCTACATGATAAATAATATTGTTGTACTACTTATACACACAGGACAATTGTTTCACCATGCCATATTATTACATCAAAAGCTCTCGGAGGATAGATCAGTTTGGCAGTGGCATCCTGCTATTGAAGAATTTCAAAATTCATTAGGACCGGCTCTCCTTGCCGAGAAAGTTTGATTTTGACATCATCCCCTACCGCGAGATTTGATAGAGTTCTGAACTGTCACGACCGGTTTTCCAATAAAAATATTTATTGAGAAACCAATCTATTGAGTCCAGTATGAGAGAAATCCTCCTCACTGGTAGACAAAATCTTGATACAATAAGCCAGTAGCATAAAATATATTACAGGGTCGAACTACGGTTGCTCAACCAAATTATTACAAGCACGCCAATTATTATACATAATGGCGGACATGACACAGTGGTGTGGAGTCATACTACTGACTCAAGGATAGGATGGTGGTGGAAAAACACAGCGGGGAGAGGGATACAAGACTCTAAAACTGGCATCTCATCGAGCGTCGAGGTGAGGCTCGATGAACTTATTTGGTAGCGGAAGCGGATATAATACAGTGACCAAATCCAGGGTCGCACGAGACTGACTGGGACTCCTCTAGGCGTCGTACTCGCTATCATATTCTTCATCCATGAGATCGCCTTCGTCAGCATCTGGCCAAATCAACAAGCCAGCGAGTACTTTGAAAGTACTCGCAAGACAGTTCGGACGTAAGATATAACAAATGCATGCATGGATGCGTCATGATTAATTCATCAATGCACATTAAAATAAATTAGCATAACGAGGTAAGTAAAAAGGGAAACGGCGGTAGTCCGCCTGAAATCCCAACAAAACATAAATGGAGACCGACCGGGTGTCTGAAGCGACGCCTCGAAAGGTGAACAAATAAATAAAAGGAAATGATGCCACAGTCGGGCGTCTTAGTGACACCACATAAAGGGCTTTAAAAGAAATGCCACAGTCGGACGTCTGAGCGACATCACGAAAAGGGCTTTAAAAGAAATACCACAGTCGGACGTCTGAGCGACATCACAGAAAGGGCTTTAAAAGAAATGCCACAGTCGGACGTCTGAGCGACATCACAGAAAGGGCTTTAAAAGAAATGCCATAGTCGGACGTCTGAGCGACATCACAGAAAGGGCTTTAAAAGAAATGCCACAGTCGGGCGTCTGAGCGACATCACAAAAAGGGCTTTAAAAGAAATGCCACAGTCGGACGTCTGAGCGACATCACAGAAAGGGCTTTTGTCCACAAGTAAATATTACTCATAAATAAACATTCAATTCATGAAAATAAATGGGTTAGTCCATCCATAGGAATAATCATTTAACCGGACTTAGCACTCATGCGATTCACCAGAGTCTCTGTCATCAAAACTGACATCTGGTCAGGACAAGTTAATATCGAACTTGGACATGGAATAGATGATTTTAAGGAATATATGACTCTGCAGAGTTTGTACAAAATTTTCCCACAGCCAACGGATTTCCGTAGTCACGAAGGACTAGTTTCGTTTAAGGTTTTTCGGTAGAAAACACAGCTAACCAGTACACACCCATTCCACCTCTCGATGCTAGGAATCACCCTAGACATCGTCCAAGAAAAACTTTTGAGATGGGGAGATCACAATCTCAAATAGCATGGGATCAAATTTATATACGCGCTCTCTAAGGGGTGCCCCCCTCTCGGTCCCAACCGGAAACACCCATGCCCCCTGACCGGATGACTGGCTTTAATCCAGGGCCATGGAACCATCATCACGGCCTCTCCTTTTTGGTGTGTACCAGGAAAGCGGTTTACAACTTACTAAGCCATATTCCTTGTGGAAAACATGTGGTAGTACAAGGAAGGAAATGGAAGGAACTGGACCGATATGGTTTGACACTGTAGTCACATAGTCTGGCATAAGACTGGCATGCTACAACACTGCCATCTTACCCATTCTCATGCCAACACATGGCCATTCATATGCACATCCATCCACTTATGGATCATCGAACTCACTTACTTCAACAGTGCATGGAAATAACGTTCATCGGTATGCTCATCAACATGTCATGAGACTAACTAAATGCAAAACATGCCAAGACACTCATCATATCAAAAGTTCAAACATGCTTGCCTGGTTCAGAGTAGTCGGAGCCTAGCTCGGTGAAGTTCGCGGCTCTGTCACCCCCTTCGGTATCTACGGTATAAAGAAATTATATGCGCTATCATAAATACCAAGAGGTGCACAAAAAATATACCAAATATTTTTCAAATAAATCTGATAAAAAACTAGACAAAATTTTAAAGAAGACAGAAAAATAATCAATCAAAAATATTCTTCTGTTAAAAAGTTATAAATGTTTTAACCCAAGGACCTATCTGTGATGAAACAGAAAGTTTCCATGGGCTCACTTATAAAAACAGAAAACGACCCGATTTGAAGTACGCCGGCCCAGAGGGAAAACGTACTTTGGTGGAAGACACCTTCAGAAAACGATTCGTTTTAGAAAGGCAGAGAGGCTGACGGGTGGGCTCCACCTGTCAGGTTTAAAAATCAAAACAGAGCGCGACGGCGCCCGAGGGGTGCGGTGGTCGCCGGCGGCGATCCACGGCGAGGCAGGGGGATCGGGGAGTACCTCTGTGTTCAGGGCACCATTTCGCGTCTGAGGGAGGTGGAAGTGGTCGCCGGCGAGTACTGTGTCGACGGCGGCCTTTGCTCCGGCGGACGGCGGTTCGGACGAGGATGGAGCTCGCCGGAGAGGGCTGCAAGGTTCAAATTGATGAGGGGGTTAGGATGCTAGGTGTGGGAGAAGGCTGCAGACGAGGTTTGGGCGTCGAAGATGGCCTCACCGCAGTGGATGCTATTGGAGCCCGAGGCGGACGGAGGTGGCCGGAGTTGAGGAGGAAGGGCTCCTCGAGGCCCCTCCAGTGGTCAGGCAGGATGTGGTGAGGTGGTGTAGCCGGGCGTGAGTGCTAGCGGGCTCGGGGTGCTATATATAGCCGCCCCGAGGCGGTTGCCGAGAACGGGGTTCTCCGGCGAGGTGATTACGGCGGCGTGGAGGTTGAACGGGAGGTTGCAGAGGTGGGGCGTCAACACGGTCGTTCCCTGGTTCGGTTTGTGCGCTAACCTTGTTGGAATTAGGTGGCTTAGGTGGAGTTCGACGGAACGGGGCGGCGCGGGCCTGTCGGCGGCAGAGAGCGTGCTCTATGCGTGCTGCGCCACGGCGACGGTGCCGCATGCGTGCGCTGGCACGAAGACGGCCACGCGGAGCCACCAGAGGATTTGGGCGGCGCCGAACGGCGTTGCGCCGCCGTTCTCCTCCTTGTCGGCCGTTACGGGGAGCCGGCCGCCGCAAGACACGCCGGCGCAGGCAGGCCAGGGCGCCACCGACGCCAGGGTCGCGCCAAGAGCGCGTGTGAGGCTCCGGACAAGCGAGCGAGGCCGCGGGCAACGTGCCAAGTGCACTGTGGCCGCGTGACTGAAACTGACGAAACTGAAAACTGAACTTAACTGAATTTCTGAAAGTGTAAGGAAAACAGTGCATGCAAGGTGTTCGACAGAATGATCCAGGCATGTAGGGATTTTTCCTTGGGCTGATTTTTGGTGGAGTGATCTCTCATTGCAACTAGAGGTTGCCTGAATTTTTATAGAATTTTTGGAGAAGTGTGGATATGAATTTCAGCAAATTTGGCAAATCTGGTCCAAACTTGCAGAGACTGAATTTTGAAATATTTGAAAAGAGGAGGAGTGGATCAAGATGGTTCTAGGTTGTGGGTTCAAAGGACTATCCAGGAGAGTTGGTTTGAGGTCATAACTCAAATGCAATAGGGTACTTGCTTTGAAAATCTCTCAGGCTCCAAATAATTTTCAGAATTGATTTGAGGGGGAAAATAATTAGAATAAAATCCAAAACTTGTTTGGATTAGTTGGGACAGAGAACTTAGGTTGATTTCAAGGAGGAGGGGAGGTTTTGGAGAGGTTTTACCACATGGGCAAAAATACAATGCCATGGGTGGCTTCAAGGATATGAAAATCCAAATTTTCATAGAGTTTCTTTTTAAAAGAAAAAGATTAAAATAAACTCCCAAAATAATTTGAGAGGGAACCAACAGAGAAGAAGTTTCAAAAGATCAAACACCAAGGTTTAAAAAAATCCTTGCCAAAGAAAAGAAAGTTTTTATGAGGAAGGTTTTTCTGGAAAATTTTTAAATGGCCTCTTTTATAAAAAACACAAAGTTTTTGCTAAAAACCAAAGCAAAAATTTTGGGGTGTCACAACACCTACCCCCTTAGGAAAAATCTCGTCCCCAAGATTTCAACTGTTCCTCAAATAAGTGTGGATGCTCTGTCCGAAGAAAATCCTCTCTTTCCCAAGTTGCTTCGCTTTCGGTGTGGTTGCTCCACTGAATTCTGAAAAACTTGATGGTCTTCTGTCGGGTTCTTCTTTCAGACTCCTCTAGTATTTTTACTGGGTGTTCTCGGTAAGTGAGGTCTGGTTGTACGTCAATGTTCTCATGGGATACTTGTTTCTCTGGTTTGCTTACGCATTTCCTTAATTGAGAGATGTGGAACACGTCGTGAATGTCAGACAAGTCTTCGGGTAAGTCTAGCTGGTAGGCTACTGTGCCTCTTCGTGCCACTATGCAGAATGGTCCAATGAATCTTGGTGCTAACTTTCCTTTAATCTTAAATCATTGCAGTCCCTTCATAGGTGATACTCGTAGGTACACAAATTCACCGGGTTCAAAATTGACCCTACGATGTTTCTGATCGTAATAACTCTTCTGTCGGCTTTGAGCGGTCTTGAGTCGGTCCCTGATTAGCTTGACTTTTTCCTCGGCTTCTTTGAGCATGTCTGGGCTGAAGATACGGCTGTCTCCGGTCTCTGACCAATTTAGCGGGGTATGACATCTTCGTCCGTATAGGGCTTCAAAAGGTGCCATTTGCAGGCTGGCCTGGTAACTGTTGTTGTATGCGAACTCGGCATATGGCAGGCTTTCTTCCCAACTGGTTCCATCGGTGAGGACACATGCTCTCAGCATGTCTTCCAAAATTTGGTTTACGCGTTCAGTCTGTCCATCAGTCTGGGGATGGTAGGCTGTGCTGAAGGCCAATTGGGTTCCCAGAGCCTGTTGTAAATGATCCCAGAATCTCGAGAGAAACTGAGTGCCTCTATCGGAGATTATCGTCTTCGGGACTCCATGCAGACAAACTATACGGGAGAGGTAAATCCTGGCAAGCTTCTGAGTGTTGTAGGTTGTCTTCACTGGAATGAAATGTGCCACCTTGGTTAATCTATCGGTGATGACCCATATGGCATCATACCCGTGTCGTGACCGAGGTAGTCCGACAATAAAATCCATCCCTATTTCATCCCATTTCCACTCAGGTATTTTGTTTGGTTGCAGTAGTCCGGCTGGTTTTTGATGCTCAACTTTTATGCGTTGGCACGAATCGCAACATGCAACGAATGTGGCTATGTCCCTCTTCATACCGTGCCACCAAAATCCTTCCTGAATATCCTTATACATTTTGGTTCCTCCAGGGTGGATTGAATAAGGAGTGGTGTGTGCTTCAGCTAGGATTTGCTGTTTGAGGTCCTCTATGTTTGGCACACAGAGTCTGTCCCTGTACCGTAATATTCCATCATCGCCTATGACAAATTCCGAGGCCTTGCCCATACTCACCTTTCTTTTAATTCCTTCAATGCTGGGGTGACCAGGCTGAGCTTCTTTAATTCTCTCCACAAGGTCGGGCTTTATTTCCAAGTTTGATATGGTGCCTTCCGCGATCATTAACAAGTTGAGTTTTGCAAATTCTTGTTGGAATTCAGGTCTCAAACTTTGCAGTCTGTTTTCGTCGGAGCTGGGGTTTCGACTAAGAGCATTGGCTACTACATTTGCTTTCCCTGGATGATAGTGGATTCCAACGTCATAATCCTTTACCAATTCCAACCAGCGGCGTTGCCGTAAGTTTAGTTCTGGCTGTGCGAAAATATATTTAAGACTTTTATGGTCCGTGTATATTTCACATCGATTCCCAAGTAAGAAATGCCTCCATTCCTTAAGTGCATGAATGACTGCTGCCATTTCTAAGTCATGAGTGGGATAATTTTCCTCATGCTTGCGGAGTTGTCGCGAAGCGTATGCGACAACCTTGCCTTCCTGCATCAACACGCACCCGAGACCTTTTCGGGACGCGTCACAATACACCACAAAGTTTTTGTGTATGTCTGGCACAATTAATACCGGTGCTGTGGTTAATTTCCGTTTTAGCTATTGGAAACTTTTTTCGCAAGCTTCTGTCCATTCAAACTTCTTGTCTTTCTTGAGTAACTGCGTCATTGGCTTGGCTAGAGTGGAGAATCCTTCAATAAATCTGCGGTAATATCCTACCATTCCCAGAAAACTTCGTATGTCCGTTACGCTGGCTGGTGCCTTCCAGTCAAGTATGGCCTTGACTTTTTCCGGGTCCACTGCGATACCGTCTTGGGTCAGCACGTGGCCTAGAAAGCCTACTTGCCTTAGCCAAAATTTGCACTTGCTGAACTTGGCATACAATTGATGCTTCCTGAGTTCTCCTAGCACAATCCTGAGATGTTCCGCGTGCTCTTCGGGTTTTTTGGAGTATATCAGAATATCATCGATAAATACCACAACGAACTTGTCCATAAACTTCATAAATACTTTGTTCATGAGGTGAACAAAATATGCGGGGGCGTTAGTTAATCCAAAAGGCATAACGGTGAACTCATATAGTCCATATCTGGAAGTGAAGGCTGTTTTGGGGATATCTTCTGTTCGCACTTTTAATTGATGGTATCCTGACCTTAAGTCAATCTTTGAGAATACCTTGGCATGAGCGAGATGATCAAATAAATCATTTATCCTTGGCATCGGGTATTTGTTCTTGATTGTGACCAGGTTAAGTGCTCGGTAGTCTATGCACAATCTCAGTGTTCCATCCTTCTTTTTGGCAAATAAAATTGGTGATCCCCAAGGTGAGGAGCTGGCTCGAATGTATCCTTTGTCCAGTAATTCCTTTATTTGTTTCTTCAACTCAATCAACTCGGATGGTGCCATTCTGTATGGTTTCTTGTATATGGGGGTGGTTCCTGGTGCTAGATCAATGCTGAATTCTATTTCTCGGTCTGGTGGCATGCCTGGTAGTTCTTCGAGAAATACGTCTGGAAATTCACATACTACTGGAACCTTGCCTAACTCAGAAATATCCACCTTATTCAATCTTGGCTGCCGGGGTATTTTTCTTTCCTTGGCTGGTACTTTTATTGTCTTCCCGTGGTGGTGTGTGAGAATCACGGTCCGGTTGAAACAGTCAATAAAACCTTTGTTGGTGGTTAACCAGTCCATCCCTAGGATGACATCCAGTCCTTTATTTTCCATCACAATAAGATTGGCAAAAAATTTCAATCCTTCGAACTCAATGGCCACATTCTGACAATAACTCTGAGTAACTTGCTGAATCCCAGGGGACTTGATGATCATGGATTTTTCCAAGGGATACATCAAAAAATTATTTTGCAAAGCAAAACTTTTCGAAATGAATGAGTGAGAAGCTCCAGAATCAAACAAAACCATTGCAGGTATTGTGTTGACAGGAAATGTACCGAGTACGATATCCGGAGCATTTTGTGCTTCTTCTTTGGTCACGTGGTTTAGATGACCCTTCCTGTGGTTGTTGTTGGGGTTGAAGTTGTTGCGCTTGGGCGCTAAATTATTGCCACCGTTGTTTGGCTTCGGGGTCGAGTTCCTTGGCTTGGGGCACTGTTTGGCGTAGTGCCCTTCTTCTCCACAAGTGTAACAAGTAACGCCTGGGCGATATGTGAACTCTTTGTCCCGTGCATGGAAATTCTTGGTTGGGTGAGAAATGTTTGTGGTAGGTTTGTGTGTCCCACCTTTCTGAAAATCTGTCCTGCTTCGATGGTTGCGTGCAAGAGTAGTCTGGTCTCTTTTTCGCTTGCGTAAATCCTCCAAGCTACGTCTCTCATTTTCCAGAGTAATGGCTTTGTCCACTAGTGTTTTAAAATCTGGAAATGTGTGCACGACCAGTTGGCATTTAAGCGCGGGTGCCAGACCGTCAAGGAATTTCTCCATCTTCTTGCTTTCAGTCATACGTTCTTCATTGGCGTAGCGCGACAACAGAGTAAATTGACCGTTGTAATCTGACACTGTCATGTTCCTTTGTTTGAGGTCATCGAATTCTCTCTTCTTAATTTTCATAATGCTCTTGGGAATGTGTGCACCACGGAAACCTTCCTTGAAATCATCCGAGGTTATATCATTTTCGTTGGGGTGCATGTGCAGAAAATTCTCCCACCATGATGCGGCTGCTCCTGTGAGATAGTGCGGAGCATATAATACTTTCTCGAGATCTGAACATTTTGCAATTATTAATTTTCTCTCCATATCTCGAAGCCAATCCTCGGCCTCAAGAGGTTTGTCAGTATGAGAAAAAGTTTGGGGACGTGTCTTCTGTAGCTCAGATAACTTGGAATGCTGCTGATACTGTCCATGATGATTTCTCATGTTGATGACTTGGTTCATCATTTCCTGATGTTGCTGCTGGCTCTGCTCATAAAGGCGGCACATTTGTGAAAGTGCCGACTCACTACCCTGTTGGCTTGACTGTCCCTGAGTGAACTCGTTGCTGGGTTGTGTATCATAATTTTCCTCTGGTGGAGTTGGCATGGAGCGAGTCCAAGGACGAGACATTTTTCACTCTGGGAATATTTTGTAAAACCCATAAGAAAAGCGGAAAGAGTCGCAAAAGCAATTCCATAAATGTATAGAGCTGGCAAATAAAATAAATAACCAAGCTTACTTAAGAAAACAAATCGACTTGCGCACGGAGAAGGACTGCTCATTACATATCTTACATGCGACGGTAATTATACAATACATCACTCAGGATATGCGTACATAATCCTGACATGTTATTTAGGCTAGTGCACTTCTCCAAATCCTACATGATGCGCAAACAGGCTACTTCTCACAACCTATGTACATATAAACATATCATACAAAGCGGCCCATTACATGACGGCTAAGCGTACTCAGGCGGAGATGTTGACGACCTCCTTTGCCCTGCCGAGGGTGAGGCGTAGCGAGGCTGGGGACTCGACTTCCTCCTCGCTAATAGGCTCCATACGTGTAGTGTTGCGCAGAGTGGACGAGCAGTTGCCCGGGGCGGAACGACACGAATAGGAGTGGGCGCGAAGGTTGGTGCAGTGCGCACTGGAGTGGGCGCAATAACTTGGTTGAATTCTTCGGTAGAAGGCAGGCGACGAGTAGGCGCATAAGATGCTGAGGATGAGACAAAAGTCAGTGGCGGTGCGGTGGGTAGGAGCTCCCTCCTGTTGGCAGCACAGCCATGAACTGAGTCCATGCGGGCAGCCACGAAGTCGTCCACCAGGTTGTCGAAGGCTGCCTCCAGGGCCCGGAGATACTCAATAAGCATCTCAAAAGCCTCGTCTCGTTCTCCTCTGGGGCAGGAGAATGCGTAGTGACAGGTGTAAGGCACATGGCATGGAAGATAACGGTAACGACGAGTCTTCATCACGGGTAGGACATCCCTAAGACGAGCTATCGCCTCGCGGGCTGCCATCTGCATAGCATGCCTCTCCGTAGGCATGGATCTTCCCAAGAACCGGAAGCGGCGTAACTCACCACGCCCTCCCTTGAACTGCACCGCGGCCTGGTGCATGGTCAGACTGTCGTTGACTCGGTGCTGGCAGAGTGTGAAGACAGGGCGCACAGATGGCCCCATCGCGACCTGAACGATGAAGGAAAGAAGCTTGACGAACCCATCGGGCACGTTGGCGAAGGTCTGAGACTCGCAGCTGTTGTCGGCCATCTACAAAAGTAGGCAAAAATTCTGCATGGTCAGATCATAAATTTATGATGACTATCAGAAATGTCTACAATTGCAGAAAAATATAAAATGGCTCTATTATGCTAATAACCAATTAGCGATCGCACCTAGTGGCTTCCTACAGTCAGCCTGGCTCTGATACCAAGCTTATCACGACCGGTTTTCCAATAAAAATATTAATTGAGAAACCAATCTATTGAGTCCAGTATGAGAGAAATCCTCCTCACTGGTAGACAAAATCTTGATACAATAAGCCAGTAGCATAAAATATATTACAGGGTCAAACTACGTTTGCTCAACCAAATTATTACAAGCACGCCAATTATTATACATAATGGCGGACACGACACAGTGGTGTGGAGGCATACTACTGACTCGAGGATAGGATGGTGGTGGAAAAACACAGCGGGGAGAGGGATACAAGACTCTAAAATTGGCATCTCATCGAGCGTCGAGGTGAGGCTCGATGAACTTATTTGGTAGCGGAAGCGGATATAATACAGTGACCAAATCCAGGGTCGCACGAGACTGACTGGGACTCCTCTAGGCGTCGGACTCGCTATCATATTCTTCATCCATGAGATCGCCTTCGTCAGCATCTGGCCAAATCAACAAGCCAGTGAGTACTTTGAAAGTACTCGCAAGACAGTTCGGACGTAAGATATAACAAATGCATGCATGGATGCGTCATGATTAATTCATCAATGCACATTAAAATAAATTAGCATAACGAGGTAAGTAAAAAGGGAAACGGCGGTAGTCCGCCTGAAATCCCAACAAAACATAAATGGAGACCGATCGGGTGTCTGAAGCGACGCCTCGAAAGGTGAACAAATAAATAAAAGGAAATGATGCCACAGTCGGGCGTCTTAGTGACACCACATAAAGGGCTTTAAAAGAAATGCCACAGTCGGACGTCTGAGCGACATCACGAAAAGGGCTTTAAAAGAAATGCCACAGTCGGACGTCTGAGCGACATCACAGAAAGGGCTTTAAAAGAAATGCCATAGTCGGACGTCTGAGCGACATCATAGAAAGGGCTTTAAAAGAAATGCCACAGTCGGACGTCTGAGCGACATCACAGAAAGGGCTTTAAAAGAAATGCCACAGTGGGACGTCTGAGCGACATCACAGAAAGGGCTTTAAAAGAAATGCCACAGTCGGACGTCTGAGCGACATCACAGAAAGGGCTTTTGTCCACAAGTAAATATTACTCATAAATAAACATTCAATTCATGAAAATAAATGGGTTAGTCCATCCATAGGAATAATCATTTAACCGGACTTAGCACTCATGCGATTCACCGAAGTCTCTATCATCAAAACTGACATCTGGTCAGGACAAGTTAATATCGAACTTGGACATGGAATAGATGATTTGAAGGAATATATGACTCTGCAGAGTTTGTACAAAATTTTCCCACAGCCAACGGATTTCCGTAGTCACGAAGGACTAGTTCCGTTTACGGTTTTTCGGTAGAAAACACAGCTAACCAGTACACACCCATTCCACCTCTCGATGCTAGGAATCACCCTAGACATCGTCCAAGAAAAACTTTTGAGACGGGGAGATCACAATCTCGAATAGCATGGGATCAAATTTATATATGCGCGCTCTAAGGGGTGCCCCCCTCTCAGTCCCAACCGGAAACACCCATGCCCCCTGACCGGATGACTAGCTTTAATCCAGGGCCATGGAACCATCATCACGTCCTCTCCTTTTTGGTGTGTACCAGGAAAGCGGTTTACAACTTACTAAGCCATATTCCTTGTGGAAAACATGTGGTAGTACAAGGAAGGAAATGGAAGGAACTGGACCGATACGGTTTGACACTGTAGTCACATAGTCTAGCATAAGACTGGCATGCTACAACACTGCCATCTTACCCATTCTCATGCCAACACATGGCCATTCATATGCACATCCATCCACTTATGGATCATCGAACTCACTTACTTCAACAGTGCATGGAAATAACGTTCATCGGTATGCTCATCAACATGTCATGAGACTAACTAAATGCAAAACATGCCAAGACACTCATCATATCAAAAGTTCAAACATGCTTGCCTGGTTCAGAGTAGTCGGAGCCTAGCTCGGTGAAGTTCGCGGCTCTGTCACCCCCTTCGGTATCTACGGTATAAAGAAATTATATACGCTATCATAAATACCAAGAGGTGCACAAAAAATATACCAAATATTTTTCAAATAAATCTGATAAAAAACTAGACAAAATTTTAAAGAAGACAGAAAAAGAATCAATCAAAAATATTCTTCTGTTAAAAAGTTATAAATGTTTTAACCCAAGGACCTATCTGTGATGAAACAGAAAGTTTCCAGGGGCTCACTTATAAAAATAGAAAACGACCCGATTTGAAGTCCGCCGGCCCAGAGGGAAAACGTACTTTGGTGGAAGACGCCTTCAGAAAATGATTCGTTTTAGAAAGGCAGAGAGGCTGACGGGTGGGCTCCACCTGTCAGGTTTAAAAATCAAAACAGAGCGCGACGGCGCCCGAGGGGTGCGGTGGTCGCCGGCGGCGATCCACGGCGAGGCAGGGGGATCGGGGAGTACCTCTGTGTTCAGGGCACCATTCCGCGTCTGAGGGAGGTGGAAGTGGTCGACGGCGAGTACTGTGTCGACGGCGGCCTTTGCTCCGGCGGACGGCGGTTCGGACGAGGATGGAGCTCGCCGGAGAGGGCTGCAAGGTTCAAATTGACGAGGGGGTTAGGATGCTAGGTGTGGGAGAAGGCTGCAGACAAGGTTTGGGCGTCGGAGATGGCCTCACCGCAGTGGATGCTGTTGGAGCCTGAGGCGGATGGAGGTGGCCGGAGTCGAGGAGGAAGGGCTCCTCGAGGCCCCTCCAGTGGTCAGGCAGGATGTGGTGAGGTGGTGTAGCCGGGCGTGAGTGCTAGCGGGCTCGGGGTGCTATATATAGCCGCCCCGAGGCGGTTGCCGAGAACGGGGTTCTCCGGCGAGGTGATTACGGCGGTGTGGAGGTTGAACGGGAGGTTGCAGAGGTGGGGCGTCAACACGGTCGTTCCCTGGTTCGGTTTGTGCGCTAACCTTGTTGGAATTAGGTGGCTTAGGTGGAGTTCGACGGAACGGGGCGGCGCGGGCCCGTCGGCGGCAGAGAGCACGCTCTGTGCGTGCTGCGCCACGGCGACGATGCCGCATGCGTGCGCTGGCACGGAGACGGCCACGCGGAGCCACCAGAGGATTTGGGCGGCGCCGAACGGCGTTGCGCCGCCGTTCTCCTCCCTATCGGCCGTTACGGGGAGCCGGCCGCCGCAAGACACGCCGGTGCAGGCGGGCCAGGGCGCCACCGACACCAGGGTTGCGCCAACAGCGCGTGTGAGGCTCCGGACAAGCGAGCGAGGCCGCGAGCAACGTGCCAAGTGCACTGTGGCCGCGTGACTGAAACTGACGAAACTGAAAACTGAACTTAAGTGAATTTCTGAAAGTGTAAGGAAAACAGTGCATGCAAGGTGTTCGACAGAATGATCCAGGCATGTAGGGATTTTTCCTTGGGCTGATTTTTCGTGGAGTGATCTCTCATTGCAACTAGAGGTCGCCTGAATTTTTATAGAATTTTTGGAGAAGTGTGGATATGAATTTCACCAAATTTGGCAAATCTGGTCCAAACTTGCAGAGACTGAATTTTGAAATATTTGAAAAGAGGAGGAGTGGATCAAGATGGTTCTGGGTTGTGGGTTCAAAGGACTATCCAGGAGAGTTGGTTTGAGGTCATAACTCAAATGCAATAGGGTACTTGCTTTGAAAATCTCTCAGGCTCCAAATAATTTTCAGAATTGATTTGAGGGGGAAAATAATTAGAATAAAATCCAAAACTTGTTTGGATTAGTTGGGACAGAGAACTTAGGTTGATTTCAAGGAGGAGGGGAGGTTTTGGAGAGGTTTTACCACATGGGCAAAAATACAATGCCATGGGTGGCTTCAAGGATATGAAAATCCAAATTTTCATAGAGTTTCTTTTTAAAAGAAAAAGATTAAAATAAACTCCCAAAATAATTTGAGAGGGAATCAACAGAGAAGAAGTTTCAAAAGATCAAACACCAAGGTTTAAAAAAAATCCTTGCCAAAGAAAAGAAAGTTTTTATGAGGAAGGTTTTTCTGGAAAAATTTTAAATGGCCTCTTTTATAAAAAACACAAAGTTTTTGCTGAAAACCAAAGCAAAAATTTTGGGGTGTCACATGAACCTTGACCATCCTTTAGCATCAATCATCATGCGACCATCCTTTGTACTTATGGTATACTGAGCAGGTTCATTCACACCAAGGTTGCGCATGGTAAGAGAAACTTGGCCACGGTCTCCCGGATTATTGAACGACTCCCTCGTTGCTCTAGGAATTCTCTGTTTGCAAACAAGAAGACATACACAAAAAGTTACATCAACACAGTGAATCCTGTGAAACAACATGGAAAGAAAAAAGAAAGAAGCACTTGGGCTGCCAATGCTTACCAAGAAGGTGGAAATGTTGGTTTTTGTAAGGACTTTGGTATATGTAGTGCAAACTGCAGCCAGTCTATTGCCGGTGCAAGTGCTGGTTCCATTGTCGCTGCACGGGCCGGAGCTGATGCAAGTGCAACTTCAAGTGTGGTGCAGGTGCTGAAGCCATTGCTGGTGCCCGTGCCAATGCGACTGGTAGTGTCGTTGCTGCTGTTGGAGATGGTGCTCCTTGTGGAGCTAGTGTCGGTGTCACAAAAGGTGCCCGTGTCAGTGCCCGATCCTCCGGTAGATCAGCATGATCTGCTGACTCGGTCGGTGCCCAATCCTCTGGTGGATCAGACTGAGCCGCTGCCGCTGTTAGTTCTAGAGCCAATGTTGCCGGAGCAAGTGCCAGTGCTCGATCCGATGCTGAAGGTGGTACCTATGTGCAAGACAACAACAATCTTCTCTGGTCTACTATGATTTCATACTTCAGCTTTCTAACTTCACTAGGCTCCCTGACCTTGATCCAGTCTTTTTCTTCACTTCTTTTAAACGCGAGAAAGAATAATTGTGGCATGTTTGTTAAAACAAACTGCAGTTCATCATAGGGCTTCAGATTGTACTCAGACAATTAACTCATCCAATTGTGTCCAGTAATATAAGTGATGGACAGTGCCTTCGTTACTAACACGACATAAGAAGTGAAACCTGAAAAATAACCATCATAGAGCAAACCAAACGGTTTATTTTGTAACGAATGTGACATGGCAAAACCTGCATCGTCAAATTGCAGCAAAAGTAAGAAAACATTATCGTAAGTCAATAAGATTTAGATAATAAATCAATAAGATTTACTTGATGTGACACGAGTGAATCCTTACCAGGAAATCACTATTTTCAAGTTCTAAATTTAAGGTTGATGGTCCAATTACGGGTGGCATGTAGAGCCCCTGAGGGAGTCCTGGATTCGGGGGTCCTCAGATGTACGGCCTAGGAGTATGGCCCGGGCTGCGTGGGCCGTACAGGATCAAGCTGAAGATCATCTACCGTGTCCGGATGGGACTTCTCAATACGTGGACGGCAAGAATAGAGTCCGAAGGTTTCCTTCCCTGATAAACCGACCTTGTACAAACCATAGACCCCCTCTGGTGTGTATATAAACTGGAGGGGTTAGATTGTAGAGGGTAACTTTTCATCATCATTGAAATCTTCATAGGCTAGACATCTATGGTTAGCCATTACAATCTTGAGGTAGATCAACTCTTGTAATCTTCATACTCGTCGAATATAATCAAGCAGAAGTAGGGTTTTACCTCGATTAAGAGGGCCCAAACCTGGGTAAACAGTGTGTCCCCTGAATCCATGTTACCATTGATGTCTAGACGCACAGCTTGGGCCCCCCTACCCGAGATCTGCCGGTTTTGACACCGACATTGGTGCTTTCATCGAGAGCTCCGCTGTGCTGTCGGCAAAAAGCGATCCATGGCTCGCCTAGTCATCAATGACAATATCACTTCCAGAGTGTTCTTGGCTTCGGGGCAGACCTTCCCGTTCGACGGTTTTACCATGAAGGCCAGCGCGGCGATCGAGCTCGCAACTCCTCTCATGGCTGCCAGACACCGTCCTCGCATTGGGCCCAAGTACTCTGAAAAATTTGATCCGGCAGATGTTTCGTCCTTAAACAAACTTCTAGATCGCATCGCCACCTTGGGGGTATCAACGGACTATGATTGGATCGGACTTAAGCCCGACCAGAGGGAAATTAATCACCCACCGATCACCCACGTCGTGGAGATCATCAAGGAACTGGCAACTGACACTTCCCTTCCCAGATTGAGGATAAGTATGTTCGGGTCCCCGAATCCCCTGAGCCGGATACTTCCCCTTTGGAAGGGACTTCCCTCCCACCGAACTCCAGTTCAGGCATAGGATAGCAACAACCTTTGCGCTTAGCCGGACCCGAACTGTTTACTTCGGAAACCATACCGGCCCCAAACATGGATGTGGGACAGGATCTAAAGTTTAATCCACCCACCCACCACAATCTATACTCTCCAAGCAATTCAGGTCCTCCAGATATATACCACCTAATGTATGTACAGTATCAGCCCCAGGAAACGGTCCATCACTTTTGGGCCAGATTCATGCTTGTTAAAAACAAGATCAAGGACTGCTCGGACGACGACGTAGTTTCAGTCTTCCGCCGTAATTGTACAAATGAAGGGATATTGAATGCCCTCTACCGTCGCCACATACAGAGTTTCACGGAATTATCGAATGTAGTACAAAAGTACTGTGCGATGGAAAGCATATGGAGGGCCCAGAAAACTCACTGAAGCCCGCCACCCTGACGCAGTGTGCGGGACGATCTAAAATATTATACCCCGGTGAATCACCCGACCACCGGACTATGGCCAGGAAGAACAAGCCCTTCATGGGCCACAAGTCCGTTCTTGACGAACTATTGGACAAACCCTGCCCGATCCATACCACTCCGCACACAGTCCCAACTCATAGCCTCCGGGCATGCTGGGTACTCCGACAAGTAGCAAAAAGTGGAGAGGCCATCCTCACCACAAGTGCAAAAGGATACTCACCGGAGAGGGACAACTTTAACATACTAACAGTCTTCAAGACTTTCTCCTGCAACAACTGGCGCAAACGGGCGCTTCGCGACCTCGTCGAAGTTCATCAAGTCACCTCACTAAGCCCGTGGAACGACACGGCGATAACCTTTACGACTGAAGACGAACCAAAGCCTCGGTCCGTCCGAGTACCTGCCGCCTTGGTACTCAACCCCATCGTTGATGGTTTCCGGCTTACTAAAGTACTCATGGACGGCGGTAGTGGACTTAACCTTATCTATGAGGACACGCTCGATAAGATGCAGATGAATAGGTCACGCATCGAGCAAAGAAACACCACCTTTCGAGGTATTATCCCCAGTCGAGAGGCGCACTACTCTGGAAAAATCAAATTGGATGTGGTGTTTGGTACACCAGAGAACTATAGATCCGAAGAGTTGCTCTTCCATGTGGTCCCCTTTAACTGTGGGTATCACGCTATCCTCGGCCGGGATGCTTTCTCACGCTTTCAAGCTATACACCATTATGGGTACATGAAGCTCAAAATGCCCGACCCTAATGGAATCATCACAATCTCGAGCGACCTAGACAAAGCCCTTCGCGCCGAAAACAAAACAGCATCCTTGGCCCTTGAGGCACTGTCTGAAGCTCTAGCAGCAGAAGAATTAACCACCTTACGAGCTATGGTGGATAGGGACGATGTTATCCTTGATAAAAGATCCAAGTCTACCTCTTTCAAGCTAGCGGAAGAAATAGTTAAATTTCAAAGTGCACCCGACGGACCCTAATAAAACAGCGTCTATCGGAGCATAGCTGGATCCGGCAGTGGACACCGCCGTACGCGCCTTCCTACGTGAGAATTGGGATATTTTTGCCTGGCACCCTTCAGACAAGCCTGGCATCCCACGAACACTAGCCGAACACAGTCTCAACATAATTAAAGGATTCAAACACGTAAAGCAAACACTACGGAGATTCTCCGAGCCCAAGCATTAAGCCAAGGGAGAAGAGCTAGCTAAGTTACTAGAGGCTGGTTTCATTATGGAAATCAAACATCCGCATTGGTTAGACAATTTGGTCATGGTACCTAAAAAGGTCAAACTGTGGCGCTTGTGTGTCGACTTCAAGGGCCTCAACAAGGCGTGCCCCACAGATCATTTCCCATTGCCCCCGATTGACCAAATTATTGACGCAACTGCAGGACACGATTCTTTGTGTTTCCTCGATGCCTATTCCGGATACCAGCAGATTAAGATGAAGGAATCGGACCAGGCGGCAACCGCATTCATCACCCCTTATGGTCCCTTCTACTTTAATAGCATGCCCTTCCGACTCAAAAACGCTAGGGCTACTTACCAGCGCATGATTCAAACATGCCTGGAAAAGCAAATAGGCAAAACAGTCGAAGCATACATGGACGACGTAGTCATCAAAACAAAACACATCGAGTCACTGGTGGATGACCTCAGCCTCACCTTCGACAATCTCCAAACATATGACATCCGGCTTAATCCGGAAAAATGTGTCGTCGGAGTTTCTGGCAGGAAAGTTGCTGGGGTTCATTGTTTCCCATAGAGGAATTGAGGCAAACCCAGCCAAGATCCGAGCTCTGTCACAATTGGCCGCACCAACAGACCTAAAGCAGGTCCATAAACTAGCTGGGTGCACCGTGGATTTAAGCCGATTTATCTCCAAATTAGGAGAAAAATCATTGCCATTATACAAGCTACTGCGCCGCACTCACAACTTCAAATGGATGGACGCAGCCACAACCAGATTGGAAGAAATCAAGGCCCTTCTCGCAAGCAACCCAATCTTGGCCGCACCTAGCATTGGAGAGCCTATGTTATTACACATTTCAGCAACTAACCAAGTAGTCATTGCCATCCTTGTCGTTGAGTAAGGGAAGGAGGGACATAAATCCCTCACCCAAAAACCAGTTTACTATGTATCGGAGGTTCATACACCTTGCAAATCCCGATACCCGCACTATCAGAAGATAGCCTACACAGTCTTCATGGCATCCCGCAAACTTAGACACTACTTTCAAGAGTGTTCGGTCACAGTGGCATCGGAGGTACCCCTGAATGACATCATTAATAACAGGGACACCACTAGTTGCATAGCCAAATGGGCCATCGAGCTATTACCGTTCGAAATAACATACAAGCCACACCGGGCTATTAAATCCCAGGTATTGGCCGGCTTCAGGGCCGAATGGACGGAAGCCGAACTCCCTAAAGAGTACAACTCATACTCTAACAGGATTATGTACTTCGATGGCTCCAAAATGCTGGCCGGACTGGGGGCTGGTGTAATCCTCACATCCCCTACTGGGGACACAGTCCGCTACATACTGCAAATTATGTATACGAACTCTAATAATGCAGCCGAATACGAGGCACTACTACACGGTCTTCGCATGGCTGTCTCCATGGGTATACAACGCTTGGAGGTGTGCGGTGATTCGAACCTCGCAATTCCCCAGGTCAATGGAGAGTTCAATGCAAAGGACCCAAAAATGGTGGCATATCAAAACACCATATTAAAAATGTCAGCTCGATTCGACGGACTCAAGTTCCATCATGTCGCCTGAGAAAGTAATCAGGCAGCCGACATCCTCGCTCATATGGGCGCTAAGAGCGACCCCGTGCCACCCATCACCTTTGTGGAAAGGCTCTTTAAGCCATCGGTGGTGTGTCAGGGTGAGAGTGAAGAAGGCAATTCATACCTGATCATAGCCCCAAACGCCGAACGCAATGCAGACAATGTCGGTGGTCTAGGTACCGAGATAACACCCTCTTCTCATGAGATCATGGTGGTTATCGCCCCCTGGACCGAACCTTATGTGGCCTACCTTAATAGGCAAGAGTTCCTCGACGATCAGAACGAGGCATGATGCATAGTTTGGCGCTCCAAAGCCTTCAAAGTGTCATGAGGGCGAACTATATAAAAGAAGTACAACCGGAGTCCTTCAAAGGTGTATCTCCGAAGAGGAGGGAAGGCAGCTCTTGGCAGAAATACATGCCGGCCTCGGCGGTCATGACACCGCAGCCCGCGCCCTTGTAAGCAAGGCATTCCGGACAGGCTTTTTCTGGTCTACGGCTCGAGCTAATGCTCAAGACCTTGTCCAACGTTGCGTGGGCTGTCAACTTTTCGCCAATCAGAGCCATATGCCTCCCATCGCATTACGAATAATCCCCATTACTTGGACCTTTGCGGTCTAGGGCCTTGACATGGTCGGACCCCTTAAAGGGGGAAGCCACAAAAAGAAATACTTGCTAGTCATGGTGGACAAATTCACTAAATGGATAGAGGCCAAACCAGTAAAAACAGCTAAGGCCGGACCAGTGATTGACTTTATATCCGGCGTACTCCACTGTTACGGTGTCCCACACAGTATAATCACTGATAATTGCTCTAACTTCATAGCTAATGAGGTGAAAACTTGGTGCACTAATTTGGGCATTAAACTCAACTATGAATCTACATGCCACCCTCAAACAAACAGCCAAGTCGAGAGGGCCTATGGTCTAATCATGAGTGGCATTAAGCCTAGACTGGTGCGCTCTTTACAAGAATCAGATAAGCACTGGGTTGAGGAACTCGATTCCGTACTCTGGGGACTCCGGACCACGCCCAATCGAACGACCGGATACACACCTTTCTTTATGGTGTATGGCGCAGAAGCTGTACTGCCCTGCGATATTATTCATGACTCACCTAGAGTGCGCATGTATGAAGAGAAAGAGGCCAAACTAGATCAGCAGGACGACCTAGATGGACTTGAAGAGGAATGCGACGTTGCCGAGGCCCGTTCCGCATTCTATCAACAACAGTCCAGACACTACCAAAGCAGAGAAGTGCGGGCTAAAGCATACAATGTCAGAGAACTTGTTCTATGCCTCCCTGAGAATAAAAAGGACAAGCTCAAACCTAAATGGGAGGGGCCCTTCTTAATAGATGAAGTCCTTACTAGAGGAGCCTATCGCCTTCGCAATGCCGAGGATAATCACCTTGAGCCGAACCCATGGAACGCCGCCCGGCTCCGAAGATTTTACGCATAATTCAACCTCCTTAGGTCCCATTTCAAACTAGGTTGTATCTTTTTTCTCCCAGTTTACCTTTTTTCACCTTTCTCTCCTTAAATTGTATACTCGGATAAACCGCATTGTTGGGGGTACGCATCTTCAAATGTGTACACTCCACCATACATGGGGGCTTCTTTTAAAGAAAGCATTTTATTTGAAAAGCTCATAAAGCTCCTTTTGTCTGTACTATCTGTTGCTTCTGACATTATATGCACCTTTATGACTTAAGTTTTTGCCAAGCTGGGTTGCCTTGCTCTTGTGGTTATACCCTACATTCTCGATTGTTCGGCTAGGGTGTAAAGGGAGCACCCCTACGATTATTACAACCGGGTTATCCGGCCCTGTACCTCAGACTGGTGAAGCCGAAAGCTAGCATTCTTAAGGGAATCATTGGTCGGCATATATCCATCGGGCTGTTTCGAACAAAATTATAAAATTGGCTGTTTGTAGTTCAGGTACAGGCCCAGCCCAAGGAAAGGAACCCCTAAGGGACTATTTTTCTTGGAAGATGTTTCTTACGTTAAACAGTAATATAACATAACTCCGCCGAACATTTTTTGTCTATTCTAGCAATATGGCCAGATTTCCTGGTTTCCGACAATACTACATGTTCCTTAGTCAAACATAGTATATGGAAACACTCCAACTTTTTGGTTTGGAGGTAGAAGCCGAAGATCCGCTATGACAAAATTTTCATACAATTCAGTAGGAGATAAGTTCGATCATAAAGTACATGGGTACATCGAATTGAACGCTCACTTCCTTTCGACGCCATCTAGTGACTATCTAACTTACAATCTTGTTGTGAAAATTTTGCCGCTATCAATACTTGGTCGTATACCAAGCTTACGGGAATTTCCTTCCCGTCAGGTCCCTGCGGTCCAACTCTGGCCATATGGTTCGGGTCAAGACCAGTATAGCACGTCTTCACCATGGCTCATGTCTCTCGAGCGCCTTCACGGCATGCGAATGTCTTCCACAGCTTGAAACGAAGCCAGGCACCCTTGAATAGATCAGCTAACCCCTCCATACTTTCTGGAGGGACGTCGGAAGGCCATAACGCTTTGACCATATTCTTCATAGCCTTCCGAGCACGCTCGTGTAGCTTTGCCAGCTCCTTCAAAATGTCGCTTTGTAGGACGGGCATTTTCACTTTGGGGCTGGTCAGCATACCAGTATCAACTGAACTATAACATTCCGCATTATGATTAAATCAGTAATTCGGACGGTTCACAAGTCATACCAAATATTCTGCCCTTTAGCTTCTGGTTTTCCTATTGTGCCTCCAAGAGTTGAGCCTTCAAGCTCTTTATCTCTTTGGCTTGTTTCTTCATTTCTTCTTCTAGCTTCTTATCTTTGCCATAATACATTGGGGCACTCTTTATTTCTTCAAGCTCGGAGACAGCGGCATTTAACAGTGTCTGGCTTGTCTCAAGCTCCTGGGTCAACACACTGTTCTTCTCCTTGAGAACCTGCGGTCATCAGACGATCCTCAAATCGATTTTTCCACCTGCTTTAAGTCTCGGGGGATACTACTATCTATTCATTATGTTCACAAAGACTTGTACTCGCATATCCTTTGAGAACAGACGTGCAACCCTGGTGAGTCCGTCACTGGAAGCTCAGATATATGCACCTATTCAGTGCTTAGGGCTTTAAACTCCGGCTCCGTTAAGGCAGGGGCGCGCAAGGCTTCTTTTAAGTGACGATGGTTCATCGCACTTTCAACTTCGGAGTTGGTCACAGACATCTCATCCGGTTCTCCGTGAGATGAACGAGTCTGTGCCGCGCCAGCATGCGCCCCCGTCCCGATTGGTATCTCCGGCGCCGGATTAGCCGCAGCTTGGCTGGCTGGGATCTTACCCACAGTTCACCGTATACCCCTCCTGCGATGATAGAAGAAGGATTCGAATGACAGTCCAACTTCACGACCGAATACTAAAAAAGAGGAATATACCTTTTCGGTGGTGGAACAGGTTCAGTGGTGCTGCCAACCTCCTTTCGCTTTGCACGACCCTTACATGAAGGTGCTGACCTTTTCTTGGTCACCCTCCCCTGAGTACGGCTTGCTGAGCGCTGATCCTGTGAAACATGGTCCAAGGCGGAAGATAAAGAGACAAGCAGAAGTATCCCTCTTCCCTAAGAATACAATTTCCAAATACTTACCTTCACGAAGGGATAGAGGTCGGGGTAGTCAGCCATAATGGCCACTTCCGAGCCGCCAAGGCTCGCCTGATAGTAGACTCCCTCTTCGAAATCTACAAATATGTCTCCATCCTCATGGAATCCGGGGTCTTCTCTGCAATCATGATCCTCTGGTTAGGGGGCAGGGTAGTTAATGTTCTCAATAATTTTCCTCCATGACTATTTAAAAAAATAGCCAGGGTATTTGGTCAATGCATCTCAATGAGTAAAAAAGCATTGAACGATTAGAAAACTTACCCATTCAATGGGACAATACATGGAGTAAGCCCCTCGGCAATTTAAACAAAGGAAGTCTTTTTCTTCTCCTTTATAAAGGTCGGTCAGCGCTGCAGCTAATGCGGCTTGACTATCCAGACCCTTTCGCCTGTAGCAGGATGCGTTGTGCTCCCCGTTATAGTTCCATAAGGGGGTTACTCAGGATTGAAGTGGCTGGATGCATCTCTGTATCGCAATGGCCATAACTTCCACTATGGAGAGCCCGGAATGGGTCAGTACCTTCACCTTATTTACCAATCTCATCACTTCCGCACTGTCTTACTGGGCAGGGGACTTGGGACGCCAGCTATATAGCTTCTTCAAGGGGGCGCTGGAAAATTCTGGTAGTCCACGCCGAACAGGGTCCGGAAGAGGTACGTCGTCGATATAGAACCATTCTAAAGACCATTCGGCAGATCCCTTCTTCGGAGTCCCGACTGGGTAGCTATACGCCATACTTTAGTGACGCGCACTTCTAAAATAGACCCACCACCCTGATGGCGGGGGACAAGGTAGAAGAACTTTTTCCATAGTTCAAAGTGAGCCTCACAACCCAAAAACAATTCACAAAGAGCGACAAAACCGGAGATATGTAAAATAGAACCTGGTGTGAGGTTGTGCAGCTGGATCCCGTAGTGTTCCAGTAGGCTTCTAAGGAAGGTGTGGAATGGAATCCCGCGCCCCTCAAAAGGAATGAAGTGAGGCACACCATCTCCCCTTGGTTGGGATTGGGGAAATTCTCCGTCAATGCCTCAACACCTATAGTGGTTAACCCCTCCCGTACGGAGATTTGATCCGAGGGAGGGAGATATCCTTGTGTTTGAAGCCAACTAAGCTGGAGGTGGGATACGGAGCAACTCTGCCAGTCCCCTTCTTGTGGGCCATGAGGGTGCGAGGAGGAGCCAGCGGCACTCGTGATGGTCTGATTTTCCGTGGTCTGCAACTGTTGCTTTTGGTGCGATGCGGGATGGTGTTTTGAAGATCTTGCCTCATTTTATAGGCGTGGCTTGTGCTTGTCAGGAATATTAAAATATAGGGATAACGTACCGTTCACATTCACTCGGACGCGTGGAAATCTAGGCAACAACAGGGAGGAATCATAAAGAGTAGGCACGGAAACCGATGCTGGACTATCGTCAATCCAGAGTATAATGGGGAACCCGCCTTGCAAGGCCGAAGACTTGCGTCCGCATAGTACCTAACATTGAAGCCATGTTCAGGGGCTACTGAGAGAGTCCTGGATTCGGGGGTCCTTAAATGTTCGGCATAGGTGTATGGGCCGGGATACGTGGGCCGTACAGGATCAAGCTGAAGATCATCTACCTTGTCCGGATGGGGCTTCACAATATGTGGATGGCAAGAATAGAGTCCGGAGGTCTCCTTCCCTGATAAACCGACCTTGTACAAACCCTAGACCCCCTCTGGTGTGTATATAAACTGGAGGGGTTAGATTGTAGAGGGTAACTTTTCATAACTCCTACTCATGCTAGTGGGTTTCATCTATTTACTGTGGCAATGACAGGTCATGCAGAGGATAAAGGGGTTCAACTACCGCTGCAAGTAACAGTTGTCATGCTGACGTCAGCAAACACTATTCTGGATAATGTTAGTTTAAATTAATTAAATAAATTCTAAAAATGATTTAAAACTTTAGAAAATCATATAAAATAAACCATAGCTCAGATGAAAAAACTTTGTACATTAAAGTTGCTTAGAACGATGAGACGAATCCGGATACGCGGCCCGTTCATCCGCCACAAATCCCTAACATATCAAACACGCCACTTTCCCCATCCGGATCACCTGTCCGAAAACGCGAAACACCAGGGATACTTTCTCGGATGTTTCCCCCTTTCGCTGGTATCACCTACTACCGCATTAGGGCACACCTAACCCCGCTCATTGCCATGTCATGCTTCGTCATGCTTATGTTTGCATTGTATTTACTGTTTCTTCCCCCCTCTTCTCTCTGGTAGACTACGAGACCGACACTGTTGCTGCCCAGTTCGACTACGGTGTTGACGACCCCTCCTTGCCAGAGCAACCAGGCAAGCCCCCCCCCCCCCTTGATCACCAGATATCACGTCTTCTTCTCTATACTGCTTGCATTAGAGTAGTGTAGCATGTTACTATTCGGTTACTCCTATTTTGTTGCATAGCTTGTCATTGTTGCTACAGCCATTGATACCTTACCCACAATCCTATAGGATGCTAGTTTATCATCATTGGCCCTACATTCTTGTCTGTCTGCCTTGCTATACTATTGGGCCGTGATCACTCGGGAGGTGATCACGCGTATATACTATACATATATACATACTATACCGATGGTGACTAAAGTCGGGTCAGCTCGTTGAGTACCCGCAAGTGATTCCGATGTGGGGGCTGGAAGGACAGGTGGCTCCATCCCGGTAGAGGTGGGCCTGGGTTCCCGACGGCCCTCGACTGTTACTTTGTGGCGGAGCAACAGGGCAGGTTGAGACCACCTAGGCGAGAGGTGGGCCTGGCCCTGGTCGGTGTCCGTGGTTACTTCATAATAACACGCTTAACGAGATCTTGGTATTTGATCTGAGTCTGGCCACTGGCCTATACGCACTAACCAACTATGCGGGAAAGATATGGGCACTCGACGTCGTAGTATCAGCCGAAGCCTTCTTGACGTCAGCGATGGAGCAGCGCGCGCCGGATTGGACTGGAACGCCTGCTCTTGTATTAGGGGGCTAGGTCTGCTTTCGGCCGCCCTCGGAACGTGCAGGTGTGCAATGGGCGATGGGCCCAGACCCCTGGGCGCATAGGATTTAGACCGGTGTGCTGACCTCTCTGTTGTGCCTAGGTGGGGCTGCGACGTGTTGATCTTCCGAGGCCAGGCATGACCCAGGAAAGTGTGTCCGGCCAAATGGGATCGAGCGTGTTGGGTTATGTGGTGCACCCCTGCAGGGAAGTTTATCTATTCGAATAGTTGTGCCCCTCGGTAAAAGGACGACCCGGAGTTGTACCTTGACCTTATGACAACTAGAACCGGATACTTAATAAAACACACCCAAACAAGTTCCAGAGACAACCCGGTGATCTCTTTCTCACAGGGCGACGAGGGGAGGATCGCTGGGTAGGATTATGCTATGCGATGCTACTTGGAGGACTTCAATCTACTCTCTTCTACATGCTGCAAGACGGAGGCTGCCAGAAGCGTAGTGTTCGATAGGACTAGCTATCCCCCTCTTATTCTGGCATTCTGCAGTTCAGTCCACTGATATGGCCTCCTTACACATATACCCATGCATATGTAGTGTAGATCCTTGCTTGCGAGTACTTTGGATGAGTACTCACGGTTGCTTTTCTCCCCCTTTTTCCCCTTCCCTTTCTACCTGGTTGCCGCAACCAGATGCTGGAGCCCAGGAGCCAGACGCCACCGTTGACGACAACTCCTACTACACTGGAGGTGCCTACTACTACGTGCTGGCCCCTGACGACGACCAAGAGTAGTTTAGGAGGATCCCAGGCAGGAGGCCTGCACCTCTTTCGATCTGTATCCCAGTTTGTGCTAGCCATCTTATGGCGCCTTGTTTAACTTATGTATGTACTCAGATATTGTTGCTTTCGCTGACTCGTCTATGATCGAGCACTTGTATTCGAGCCCTCGAGGCCCCTGGCTTGTATTATGATGCTTGTATGACTTATTTTATTTGTAGAGTTGTGTTGTGATATCTTCCCGTGAGTCCCTCATCTTGATCGTACATGTTTGCGTGTATGATTAGTGTACGATTGAATCGGGGGTGTCACAGTAGGTCCAGAACTGACTCTCATCAGTCCGCCGGTCTGCAGCCGCATGATCAGCATACCAATGTGTCAGCACTGCTTGCTTAGCAAACCAACGCGTTGGCATGGCCTCCTCAGCACAACGACAAGTTGGCACCACCTGTGCAGAAACCCGACATAGCTTCAACGCATGGTCAGCAGTCTGATGCCTCTACTCCTACAGCCCAGCCGTCCGTCACAGCAGCACCGCCAGCTCAATAGTATAGATAAACCGTCTGTTAAGCAATGCATGTCCTGTGCATGATGCAAACAATTAAGGCTACCAGCATTCTAGAGAAATACATCCTCAGGAGATACACAAAATGCCCGAACATGCACCAACTTTCAACAGAAATGACTTGAGGACAGTAGCGTCAAACAAGACCTCCCAATACTGCATTGAAAGCGCTCTACTGCAGCAGGTTTTGAGAGTGCACAAAAAAAGCTTGAGAAGCCAATACCAAATGGCGAGGTCACGGGTCGTCATGGAAAGACTTGAATAAGAACTCGACGCCATGCATTCTTCTGAAAACGGAGGTGCTGTGAACAACGAAGCAGAAAAAATTGAGCAGGATATCGCTACAATCTTATCCTAGATGAACCATATGGGAGATATTGACCCATACGACAACAAGGAGGAGGAGAAACATCAATCAGAGCTTACCCATGTGCACACTCAAGAGCAGCAACATGCTCATGTGCAAGATCATGAACTTGACGGTGCTCCAGGCGAACGACATGGCAACAGGAGATCCTACCAGCAGCAGCAGCAAAGGGTAATTAAACCAGCCATATTCTCATGCACAAAGGGGAGGAAGAGTAAGACGCAGGCAGCGAAAGCAGCAAAAGCAGCATCCCAAAAGCCGCCACGCCCCATCAAACGCATGGAATATGGCCCGGACGGCAAACCTCTCGGGGTAAGGGCATGCAGATTCTGCAACTGGATGACCAATCATAATTACCGCACATGCCCACACCGCGCAGATGCCGTTGCCAACAAGCAAAAGCTGCAGAAGCAGATTGGAACTGCCCAGGTCTCTACCAATGGAGACGATACACGTAGCGGCTACACTTGCAGCAAGTGTGGGGGGACTGGTGGACATAATGCCCGCACATGCAAAGTGGGCAAGGAGGTCGATCGCGCTGAACAGAAATAGGGCAAGGTCCTGATTTCCAAAAAATCAAATGAAGGGGATGAAGAAGAAGAGTTTGATGAGAATAATTACCAATCAGATGAAGACAATGAAGATGACAGTATTGGGGACGCGGAAACTGAAACTGAGGATGAAGCTGCCAAGGCTCAAGCAGGAAAGGTCGGCGACAAGGGACAACATTCGGGGCCAGTTAGAAGGAGCTCAAGACTAAAGAATACATAGTGGTTATGCTGCTGTGTCACTTCAAAAATAAGCTTTAACTCCCGATTGCCTCAGTACACAATGAGGAATCATATCAGAAACACTATCAGTACCAAAACTTATTCAGCTTTATCATCAATTTCTCGATCTATTCTATAGTTAAGATATAATTTGTGATTTGTGCCTCCTGGACCAGTGACACTATTATGTAAACCATTTGATAAACCTTTTGAACGCAGTCAGAAATATATTTGAAAAAAATTGATCTAGATTTATGTAACGTCAACACTGCTATCGACCAGTAACTCGGCATAAAATTGTTAAAGAAAATTTAAACTCTTATACTACATCAGTACAGATAATTCTTACTCGTTAGTTCAAGACAGAGTAACCAAAACCACACGTGAACACCTGGAAAAAAACATCATTCAAACAAAGCTATGACTGGTTCTGCCAGTCCAAGTTCAGAAAGCCCATCAGTACTTAAAAAGAAATACCACCAGCAAACAGAAAAAATGGAAGTACAAATATAACACACATGTACTCATGAAAAGCTAGTTTATCTGTAAAAAATACCTTCAAAGATTATGTACACATAGACAATCATTTTCAAAAAACAAAAAATGCTCTAAAAGATTAGCATGACACACATAGTCTGACCTTTGTATTAATAAGTTCAACTACACGTCAATCACCAGTCCAAGTGACCACAGTGAGTAAAATTGTTAAAGAAAATTTAAAATCTTACACTACATCAGTACAGATAATTCTGAGCCGTTAGTTCAAGACAGAGTAAACAAACCCACACGTGAACACCTCAAAAAAACATCATTCAAACAGAGATGTGACTGGTTCTGAAAGTCCAAGTTCAGTAAGCCCATCAGTACATAAAAGGAAATACCTCCAGCAAACAGAAAAAATGGAAATACAAATATAACACACATGTATAGATGAAAAACTAATTTATCTGTAAAAAATACCTTCAAAGATTATGTTCACAAAAACAATCATTTTCAAAAAACAAAAAATGTTCCAAAAGATTAGCATGGCACACATAGTCTAACATTGTACTGATAAGTTCAACTACACATCAATCACCAGTCCAAGTGCCCATAGTCAAGGAGTACAAAACGCCAACATCACCGCCTTCTAAGACGTACACGTGGGAGCAGAAACTAATAAGTTCACCTGCACAAGACAGATCAGTTCGAAAAGTAAAAAAGACCATGCTTAGAATTACGTTTGGACGGTTGGTTCTTCCAGGCCAACATACCGCGCTACACACTGGGCGGTTGCCATGATGGGATGCAAACATTAACCCCATGAGCACTACCCCCACGCCCACGATGAACTGCCCGCCCCCACCCCACCTCCCCATAAAAAGCCCAGAGAAGGGCTCCAAATCAACTACAACTCTGCATCATTACGAGGACCACCATTGCCGCTTCCATCTCCACTACAAACAGGCCAGAAACATCTGTCTTCGAAGCCCAAAGTCGCCGGAGGACGGCAATGGCGGATGAACCGTCTGCCCAGCGTCAGTGCGGCGGGACGTCCAACTAGAGGAGCAACCTCAACGACGTTCACATCCCCTGCGAGAAGCGTGCATACACCAAAACCCTCAAAGGGGTTGATCTACACGACAAGGAGACGCTGGAGGTCGTCTGCACCAGCGAACCAAACAAGCCCGACGAGATGATCGACAGGCTATGGAGGAAGGCTGGCGGCATATTTCCTAGGTTCATCGGCGTTGATGTGGAGTATACCAAGGAAGATGAACCTCCGCAGAGAGCAGTAGTTCTGCAACTATGCGTGGAGGAACTATGCCTGGTGTACCAAATCGCAGCGACCACAAAATGGTGAACCATCCTACTCATTTGCCAGATTTGGTTCATCTATTTAATTAGTATCGTTTCCTCAAAATTTCATTAAACTTGTTTCACAACTAGATGTACTATTGTAGTTTGTGAAAGTGGATGTACTAGTGCAGTTCCCCAAAGTAGACGGACTATAATATATTTTGAATCTGATGCACTGGACTTGATGTACTAGTGTAGTTTCTGATCTTGATCCAATAGTGTACTTTCTGCACTTAATGTATTAAAACATGTTTCTGAACTTGATGAGTGAAGTACTTTCTGAACTTTGTCTGTTTTTATTTTCATCGGCAAAAAAACTAAGAACTAGATGTACTACTATAGTTTGTGAAAGTGGATGCACTAGTGCAGTTCCCCAAAGTAGACGCACTATAATATATTTTGAATCTGATGCACTGGACTTGATGTACTAGTGTAGTTTCTGATCTTGATCCAATAGTGTATTTTCTGCACTCAATGTATTAAAACATGTTTCTGAACTTGATGTGGTGAAGTAGTTTCTGAACTTTGTCAATTTTTATTTTCATCAGCAAAAAAACTAAGAACTTGGTGAAGCACTGGTATGTGTTTTTCTATTCAACAAAAGTAAACTAAACTAGTACTAAACCAGCAAATAGATCATTTACTAAAACTGTATATTCCAAAAGGAAAAATAACATGGTGTGTTTACTAGTTTCTGAACTACATTCATCCATTAACTATACTATATAAGCATCTACATCATGGATTCGTCACTTGTAAAAAAACATACTGAAGAATTCAAACATCAAAAAAAATATTAATCTTCAATACGTCTCTCCCCTTCCAGGCCCAAGCGCATCAAGGACATGGTGCAGCATGAGAAGTTGCTCACCTTTGCCGGTTTCTGCATTGGAGGTGACAAGGAGAAGCTGAAGTTGTCTGGTTTGGAGATCAACCCCAACAACTACATCGACATTCAGCACAACTGGAGAGTTCCATCCAACGGCGGAAAAAAGTACGACTCCTTGGCAGATGTTGCAGCCGGCGTCATCCACCCATTCTACAAAACCATGAAGAAGAAGATCGACAAGAAGGAAGACCATAAGCTATGGGGATCAGCCCACTGCCAGATTACCTCATCGAGTATGCAGTTATACATTCGTACGCCTCCTACAAGTCATGGAAGATAATCGACAACATCACAACAGGTGCAGAAATTTAAAAGGTGAATGAAGCTGACCCCTACTACCACTTCCACTATGCGGGATGAAGAAACATCACAGTCTGCCTTCGTGTTGATTGTGCTTGTGCTTGCCTTTTTAACCAGTTTTCTTATGTCTTGTGTGTCTGGGTTGAAAACAATTTGCTGATGTCTTGTGTGTCTGGGTTGAAGACAATTTGCTTATGTATTGTGTGTATGGTTTGAAGACAATTTTCTTATGTAATCAAGTACAATGTTTGCTTATCTCGTTATGTAAGTTTTTTAGCTTTGTATTTTGTTTATGCATCATTTCAAAATTCAAAGTAGCTTGTGAATGGAACTTTGTGCCTGCTCTTCAATGCTAGTTATGAAGCAACTAATCACACAAGCATGTTCCATGTGTAGTTTCGATTTAGCATTCTACGGAAAAACATAATGTTGAAAACAATCAGTTCAAATTGAGTTGCTTAACAACGGTTCAAAAGTTGTAGCAAAAAATCTTAGTACTTCCTGTACTGTTCTCATCCATATGTAGCTGCTGAAAAATTAGCAAGTACTACAACAGAAAAGTTCAAGAAGCATCAGCACTCACTTATATTGCTCATTGGCAGACTAAAGAATGACACTACAAGTACAATTGAACGGACAGTACAGATTTAGTAATATAAAAAGGTACAAAGAAGCATTAGTTCGCAAATCCATCAAAAAATGTCAAACTAAGCACAGAAGTTCTACTTTGAATGAACCCTCAGTACCACTTAATTTACAAGCAAGTACTATAATGCTAAAAAAATAGAAGACATTTGACAATAATCACAAGAACAAAACAAAAAAAGGCAAAAACTCAATGACAACGAGCAGTTCGACAAAACACTCAAGAACAACAACAAAGTATAAGTCCAAATTACTGATGGAGTCAAGTACTAGATTCAAAACAAAACAAATTGACTGCCCATAGACATGCAGGACCTAGCGCAGGTTGACACTTGAACTCGAGCCCTCGACGAAACCGTTGGCGAATCCCTAGGAAATCACCACAATGCAGGGCCTGGCAACAAAGGGCCCATAGGTCATGACAGAGAGCGAGCGCCGTGTATAAGCGCTCAGGTAAGTGTTCAGAGGAGTTCGACATGTGGGACTCGGCAGCGTTTATAAATAGGTCAAGAGCCCCCTCGCTTAGCAAGGTGGGACTAAAGGCATAACGCACGCACAGCCAGCAGTCCTCAAAATCGCCCGTGAGTGCCATTTGGGCCGGAAAAGGGCCCAATAGCCTCCCTCATCTCCAAACACCCCGCCCATATGGCCAATTGAATTGAATAAACCAGAGCGCGGAGCACAGAAAAATAAACTACAAAAAAAATGTTCGATAAAAAAAGGAAAAAAAAAATTAGCTCTGCACAATGGATGATAAAAAAAGGAAAAAAAATACGATACAAAAACAAAGAAAGTTTAAAAAGCAGATAACTTAATAGGCTATTTGTTAAAAGTACATAATTTTAACCAGCGGATTAAATTTTACTTTCAAGTTCAACTACTAAAATGCAAGAAGTTCAAATAGATATTGTTTGTCAATTCACCTAAATTTATTATTTATATAGAATCTGACTACAGCTGAACTAACGATTCCGTCGTAAATAATCTCAGTCCAAAAAATCAGTTCAAACATACATACGAAATTAGTACTACAAAATCAGTCCACACATGCTGCACCCACACACCACTACGACACCAATTTTAAAAACCTTACGTTGTATGAAATTACAATTCAGTACCCACAGCACTAAACCATAAGTATACTAAAAATTAGAGTAAAACACTATAAAGGCCTAACTTAGGTTGGGACAGATGAAAATAAAAATAAGTCTCAGTTTGGAGCAACAACTCGCAATCCACTAAAAAAAGTTTTCAGATCAAGTACTAGTGTATAAGACTTCAGTGAAAAAATAAGACTTAACATCCACACTGAAAATATCACAAAAGTAAACGAACACTTAAACAGTACAAAATGCCATCATTACTGACCCTGAGACGTGCAAGTGGAATAAGCAGCTGATAAGTACAACTTGACAAGACTAGTCTGTGCGACCAGTACAACTTGACAAGACTAGTATGTGTGACCAGTGAATACCCTGGTAAAAAATGGCTTGGATGGTTGGTTATTCCATCCCACCGCCTGCGCCACCCACTAGGCGGTTGCCACGACACACTGGAACGGCGACCCCACATCCACTACCACCACGTCGGTGACGAACCACCTCCCCCACGCCCACGAAAAGACCCAAATCGACTCCACCATTGCCACATCTCCAAAAAACCACCATTGCCGCTTCAATCTCCTACAAACAACCCAACCCAGAAATATCTCTCTCCCAAGCCCAAGGTCGCCGGAGGAAGGCAATGGCGCAGGAACCGTCTGCCAAACGTCATCAGGGCGAGACGTCCGACCAGAGCAGCAACCTCAACGATGTTCATGTCCCCGGAGAGAAGCGCGAGTACACCCGAACCCTCACAGGGGTTGAGCTCCATGGCAAGGAGACGCTGGAGATCGTCTGCACCAGCGAACCAGACAAGGCCGACAAGATGATCGGCAGGCTCAAGATGAAGAGCCTCGGCTTGTATCCTAGATTCATTGATGTTGATGTGGAGTTTACTAGAAGAGATGAACCCCTGTTTGTGAAGATGAACTACTGTAGTTTGTGAAGTGCATGCCTCAGTACATGTTTCTCAAGTAGATGCACTATAATATAATTTGCCACTGATGCACTAGATTAGCATCCGAAATTGTTTCACCAGATTTATTTCTGAACATGATGTACTAGCATAGTTTCTAATCTTGATGCATTAGTGTAGTATATACACTTGATGTGTAAAAATATGTTTATAAACTTGATGTACAAAAGTAGTTTCTGAACCTGGTTTGATGTTATTTTTCAGCAGCCAAAAAAAGTAAGAATTTGGTGAAGCACTGGTATAGGTCTTTTATTACACGAAAAGAAAAATGAACTTGAAGTAAGCAGCACATAGATCATTGCCTCTAGTTATAGGTTCTAGAACTTGGTGAAGAATTTGCTGAAGCACTGAAGATACCAAAAAAGATAAGTAACATGGTGTACTTGAATTTAATTTTAGAACATTTTGTAATAGTTTCTAAACTACATTCGTCAATGACTTATACTATATAAGCATCCACCTCATGGGTTATCACTTGTAAACCATAAATCAGAAGAATTAAATCTTCAAAAAACATAACACTAATCTTCAATATGTGTCTCCCCCTTGCAGGCCCAAACACCTCAAAAACTTCCTGAAGGAGCATAAATTGTACACCTTTGTCGGTTTCAGCATTGAAGATGACAAACAGATGATGAAGAGGTCTGGTTTGGAGATCGACCACAAGAGCTTCATCGTCATTCAGCGCAATTGGAGAGTTCCATACATCAGCGGAAAAGAGTATGACTCCTTGGCAGATGTTGCAGCCAGCGTCATCCACCCATTCTACAAAGGCATGAAGAAGAAGATCGACAAGGAGAAAGACCTTAAGTTGTGGGGGATAAGCCCGCTGCCAGATTACCTCATCGAGTACACGGCTACAGATGTGTACGCCACCTACAAGTCATGGAATATAATCGACAACATCACAGTAGGTGCGGAAATTTCAAAGGCGCGGGAAGCTGACCCCTACTACCACTACCACTACGCGGGTTGAAGAGACATCAAAGTCTGCCTTCGTGTTGCTTGCGCTTGTGCTTCTCCTTTATCTTGTTGTTTCAAACTTGTACTTTGCTTTTGTTAGGTTGAACCAGCTTACTTATGTCATGTGTGTCAGGGGTGAACAAGTTTGCATATGTCATCAAGTAAATCGTTCACTTTATGTCGTTAAACAAGTTTGTTGCCTTCCTATTTTGTTTATCCATCATTTAAAGTTGAAGTAGATTATTAATGAAAGTTTGTGGCTGCTATGCAATACTAATCATGGAGCAACAAATCACACAGGGATATTTTGACAAAGAAAGTGGCAGACTAAGGAGAACAGCAAATAGTAGACTTTGACGCTCAGTACAAGTTAGTCCTGTACGATAGTACTATCACACTAAAAATTAGTTTTTAGTTTCAGGAGAAAACTAAAGAGACTAAAAAGTACTAACAGGATCATGCTTATAGTTGTTAGAAAATTACTAAGTAGTGCAAAAGGAAAAACCAAGAACTATCAGTACGTATTTCTTAGGCACTATCATACTAGGAGTGAAAGTACTGGTACACTTGAACACACAGTACATCTATAAAACAAAAATAAAAAGGAACGAGAAGCGTCAACTCCCATTCCCTAAAAACAGTGATACACCAAGAATAACAGTACTAGAACAATTCAAACATCAGTACAACTTAGTCTGTACAGCAAGTACTATGAGGATACAAATAATGCCTTGAGAACAATCACAACCTAGATAAAAGAAGGCCAAAACTAAATCAAAAAGATATCAGTTCGATGAAGAGAAAATTCACAAGTACCACAACAGAAGTATCAGTCCACATTGTCCAATGAGGTGCTAGTTTCAAACGAACAAAAAAAGTAATCACAGTGCAAGTACAATTGGAATATCAGTACAACTTAGTTCATACGGCAAGTACTATGATGATACCAAAATAATGCATTGATCACAGCATAGAAAAAGAAGGCCAAAATTCAATCAAAAAGATTACAGTTGAAACCAAGGAAAAAACAAGAACAAACAATAGAAGCATCAGTCCACATTGACCAGTGTGGTTCTAGTTTCAAACAACAAAAAAGAATGATGACCGCCCAAGGACACGCCAGCCACGCATAGGTGGATACACTTGGACTCAAGCCCACGGTAGAACCATTAGCGAATCCATAGCAGTGAACACTGCGCGGGCCAGCCAACAAGGGCCCACAGGTCATGGAACAGAGAGCAAGTGTTGTGCATAAGCGCCCAGGTAACTAGACATAGGAGTTCGACAGAAAAGCCATGGCAACACTTATAAACCCGTCAAGAGCCCCCTCACCTAGCGAGGTGCGACTAAACTAGAAGCGCACGCATAGACAGGAGTCCAAAGTCACGCGCACGAGGCATTTGGGCCGGAAAAGAGACCAATATGACTGCTAATCCCTCCTCTCCAAACTCTACTCACCCCACCCCATAAAGGCCCGCTGAATAAAACCAAAGCGTGCGGAGAAGAAATAAAAACTAGTACAAAAAAGTTCTAAAACTGAATATTGAAAAGTTCAAATACATGTTCGTAGGCAAAATTATTCTAAAATTCAAATATAAAAATAAAATAAATTTACCTCTTCAGCACAGATAAAAGGATTAAAAATATGCTACAAAAAAATGATACTCTGAAGATAATCTAAATATGCTACAAAAATAATTATGACCATAATAGGGCTATCTCCTAAATGTAGCTAATTTAAACATGGGGATTAAGTTTTACTCAGAAGTTCAACTACTGAAATGCAAGGAGTTCAAGCAAAAATTTGGCTCTCAAATTTGCTAAATTTCTTAAATTTAAATAAAATCTGGCTATAGATCGCGTAGCAAATTTCATCGTAAACAATATCAATCGCAAAAAAACTTCAGTTCTAACACATTATATGATATCAGTTCTACATAACAAGGAAGTGTCACTACACTCACACTACATCCACAAATACTATTGCGACACTAATTTTAAAAGACTTACGCAGTATGGCATTATAATTCAGTACTCACATAACTATACCATAAGTACAGAGGAAAGAGGGTACAGAAACTACAAAAGGTCCAACTAAGGTTGGGACAGATGATAATAAAAATAATCTCACTTTTCATCGACAACTCGTAAATGCACTTGAAAAAGTGTTTCAGTTCAACTTGTGTATAAGACTTCAGTACAAAAAATAAAACTTAACCAAAACAAATTAACGAGAAAACATACATGAGTGGAACAGCTGTTCAACCACATTCTCATCACCAAAAAATGTTTGTAAAACGTTGTTCCACACTTAAAAACATCACAAAGTATACTGGTTATTACATAGTAGACAAGACATCCAAACACTACGTACAAAGCCTACAATGCTTTCAAGACATAAATCACACAAGTATCCCATTTAATACACAAATGATAACCATTTCTTCTATGCATCAGGAGCCAAAGCCTGAACCTCCTTGGGAAGCTCCGTCACCAAAACCTGGTTATTCCGGTTGAACACAACAGACCCTCAGCATTCCAATCAACAATACGCGGCTGCAAAACAATAAAACAAATTATCAAAAATCATGACACATAAAAAAAAGGAATAGACAATCAACCAAACATAAAAAGTGAAAGCTGAACTAGAACTCACATCATTATTTCGAATGTTCTCAACGATCTTTTCACCATCATAGGTTTCTACATACTTGAGAGTATAATGAGCACATTCATTCGTCCCTTGAAGTGGAACCTTGAGAAACATCGGTTTCTTTGCAAAAACCTCCCATTTGGGTTGCTTGCTCTCATTATACTGAGTTTCACCATACACAACCTTCATTACATGGACCAATCTAGAGATATGTAAAAAAAAGCAAACAAACCACACATTCCAGGCCTCAGAAAAGCAGAAACAAGAGGGGGGGAAATTAATCTAGTACAGAAAATAAATATCACTCACAATCTTCTCGCAGTCTTTGTGATAGGTGTTTCTTTGAAGGACGATGGTTCTTAGGGTAAGATAAAGGGTCAAGGATGTCAACGGTACTTCAGTACCAATTCAAGACATATAAGGATAAGTGGTTCACTTTCAAATCCTTTGATAAAACCATAGGTTTGAATAGAGGCATCATGACCTAAAAAAATCACCAAAAAGAGATATTAAAATATTCAAAATAAAAACCAGCATCACAGCAAACAAAAAAAGCCCAAAAAATCAGCTAGTAGATCTCACAAGGTCAGCACTGAGCAAGTCTTCCCCATCTTGAACAGAGCTCTTGAAATCTCTCGCTGCACTATCCACATTGAACTCTTTATCTTCATCACTGTAAAAAGTACAGTCAAGCACAACCTGCGAAAAACCAAAAAGAAATAGACAGGGGGAAAGGATCAACAAGGAAAGTATTTTAAAAACTCATAAAAAATTAGGCACTCTTGTTTCACAGAAACAAACAATCTGATTCATTACTGTGATGAAATATGGATTCAGTAAGGTCCTTTTTCCATATGCGAAATCAAAAAATTTCTTGGGATCTTGCTTCCAATCATCAATGAGGAAGTCCATTACATCACCCTCCATCAGCTGTCCAGGTCCAAAAACTTCCCAGGTGCGTTTGCCAGTGAAGGAAGTTACGTTATCATCGGGCTGAGGTCTCATTGAGAACGCATTAACAATGCTCTAGATATTGCTCGTGATGCATTACAAAATTTGAGTATCCATTATGCCATACATAACAACAAACCCATCATGATGGATGACATGTTTCTGTATCACACATCTCATCTACTTAAGCATTGGATATTTTGTGCTAACCAACACATGCACGTGCGCATCATGATGGATGATGTGTACATATACCACGCGCACACAATTTTCCTTTTACCTTTGTTTTGTGTAGGTACTCACATATACTCGTCAACCTCTCAATCCCAAGAGTTGACGAAACGAGCTCCTGAGAGCAACGATGCTTTGGGATTCGGTGGACTATCCTTACCATTGTTCCCTTTGCGCAAGGACTATGCACATCTCTTTTAGTTGTCTCTCACACAGCTATGGGCTATTTACCATGTGTCACCTTATGCTCATTTACCGTGTTCACTATGCATGTTATGCTTGCCTCTATGCCTTTGCCATCCAATTGTGACCCTTGCTTGCATTTACCCATGATTCACCATTATCCTACTCTTATATGTATTTGCATGCTCGGTGGAGATACTTGTTGCTATTGCCATGTTTACCATTTGCCACATGCTATTGTTGATTCTTGTGTTGGGAGAGTCATGATGTTCCATTGTTATTTACCTAGGACTTCGTGCCAATACATTGATGATATTTTGCTAATATCTTGCTTTCATGCTTGTGATATATCATATGCATTATTCATGCCCACTATTTGCACACATGACATGCTTGCCATGATTCCTTCTAGTACGTTGCATCTTTGCACTACTAGCTTGCTTGACTTGATCGCTATGATTACTTGCTTTGTCGCATCACCCATGTTCCATTCTTACTCGCTTTCTTGGGTTGATGACATATATGTTCATGCCTCTCACATGATATATCTTGATCATTGTCTCTTGTGTCCATTAGTTGCCTCTCTCATATCCACTTGTAGTGAGTGCAACCATACTATGATTGTTGATTTTGGAGACTTTGACACCTTACTTGTGATGCATGCTTGTTTGATTGAGCCTATCGTATTTGATTGTTCTCGCATCATATGCCTCCATAGTATGAAATACTCCCTTGTCCTTTCTTATGATGAGCATGATGCATACACTTGTTGGGTATATTACCACATGAATGATAGGTTGTGCACTTCCGCTAAACTCATTTGTTTTTCTAAGTGTTTGTCATGTTCTTTCATTTTGAAGGATTCACAAGGCGGCACCATCACGAGACATATTGGTCATGCAAATATTTACATGATGCGCAACGCCAACATTTTTTTCATCCTCATAAAGGTGAACTATTTCCCTTTGAGCCATCCTCAATTACGCATTGGATGGGTCACACTTTCATTGTTGTTTCCTTCTTGTTGTCTACATGATACATCTCGCAGACGGAGGAGCGACATTGGAGATTGGCTCTATGGACCTTCACATTGAGGAGCGCTCGCACTTATTGGATGCACCTTCGAAACTCCACTCATGCCACGACATTGGGCATTGGTATATCAACACTCCTTTGACACGTTGCACCAACACCTCCATATATGTTGATTGTGCTCACTCATGTCGTACTCGATGGACATATCATACTCACCACAAGTTTACACCTCATGCATGGATTGACTCACATTATGCTTGTCTTGTTGCACCTATTTTCATGTCATCCATGATATATGAGCTTGTGCACTTCCTTAGAAAAATTTTTGTGATCTTTCTTGATGGCATATTCATACATCATGATCATATCGGCCACCATAAATTGCATGATAACATACACATATTGAGCATCCATTGCCATGTTCATGCTCTTGATAAACCATCACACTAAGACATCACTTTGCACAATGGTAGAATTTGTAGCTTTGTGCACCATGACAACTACCACAACTTTGTGTGCACAACAAATGAATTTGCTCTCGTAAATGTTTTACATATCATTTTACATCTTTTGGATAAGCATCATGTGTCTTGCCACGCACAATCTTGCTGCACGAACTCATACTTGATGGACACTTTGTGTGCGCTAACCATTGTATTTTCGAGTGTCGCTTGTGTTTGCTCTTTTTGCATGTCTATCACTCCGGAGACACCTTGGAGTACATGGATTGCACCATGTCTTCAACTTCGTCCAACTACAAGTCCGTCCATGACAACCATTTCCATGGTGATGAGGATCATGATCTGAGGTCGGATCTTTCCCAAGGGGGGAGATGATGCGGAGCATCCTAGGGTCATCCCCATGTACACTATGACGACTCCCCAAGACCCAAGAGGACATAAAACGAGACCTCAAGTATACGCCATTGGACACAAGGAACCAAGAGGAAGACCATGGAACAGCTACAAGTATTGGACAAGACGACGAGGACACCAAGCGCGAGGAACAAGAGAAGGAGCTGCCAGAAAGCTACAACTCCTGGACGTCTGATGACCTTTGGACGACCGACACCTGTCAGACGTCCGACGCCTAGAGGCACAAGCCGGCCAGCCCACGTCCCAACCTGCGCATTCTACAGTGCATGGACATCCGACGCGTGCCGGACGACCGACACTCATCAGCACCCAGACGACCGACGCCGACCGGACATCCAGCACTCCCGGACCAGAGCCAAAACATCGGAAGTCCAAAGACTTCCGGACGACCAGACGCCCGCGAGCGACTGGACGTCCGATAGCCATCAGACGTCTCACGCCTTTCTACGCACAGCTTCGGGCCCGAGGCCCATGTACCACGTCACTTCGCCCCCAATTGCACTACGACTATAAATAGGACACCCCCTCCTCCTAGCTCGGGTTAGCAATGGTTTAGCTCATTTGTGAGATAGAGCTTTGCTCATCCATCCGGATCTACACCACCAAGAGAGACCGCGGCCTTGCTAATTCTTGAGCTTGCGTTGGTTTTTTGCTTGAAGAGGAAAGTGATATAGGCAAAGGTGTCCCGTCTTTCGATGAGATGGTGATCGTTTCGGAGGAGTAGACTTTGATGATCCGACTACGTACGTGCAAGGACGTCGCACCTTAGAAACCGCTAAACCAACTCCGAGAGGTTATTGACCAAGCCGGAGCATGATCAACCTGACCATGAAGGTCTATTTCCTGCAAGCAAACGAAGAACAAGCAAGAAACTAAGATTGCAATCTGGATATTGCGAATATAAGATGAAAGCTTTATTCATCAGGGTGGGGTTCTATGATGTCTTTGTCTGGTTGTTGAACACAAACGACATACGTAAAGTTGCAGCTATGGCGAACTTTTAATCTAAACAAAATCCAAAGTCTAAACGACGCCCTAAGGGCTGTATATATGGAGGAAGAGGGGGGAATTTTGTGGCCCTTGGGGGAGGGGTCCGAAACCAACCCTATCTCTTGTTTCCCCACACATACAGACTCTAAAAACAACCTATACTTGTGTATTCAGAAATTACATGGGCCTGGCCCAATAATAAGGTGACACAGCACCTATAATAGCCTTTGGACAAAATTTGTGCAGTGGCATATTGTATAGTTCGTCCAAGACTTCATGCACTCATTATGGTGGCTTCAAAGTCCTGAAATTATTACTTGAAACTCCGTTCTTGTTTCCCTTGCGCATGTCATCATCTCCATGCTTGTTCTTCCTCCAATTTTCATCTTATCCAATCTAGGCCCTTCATTTGTAAGCAAAACAAACGTATCCAATTTAAGCAGCATCATATTCTCATGATCATTAGAATCATTACCAAGAAACAAAAGTACCTGGTAATTTAATTGGCGTGCACGAGCTCTAGTAATTGGTCCAGTATGTATAGTAGCAGGGGTTGTGGGTATAACAATGGTATTGATGTCATCATCATCATCCCCTTCTTGAAATGAAGTCGTCCTCGACGGAAGCTCATCTTCCTCACCAAAATAAGGCTTCAAATCTGCAATGTTAGAAGTGGGACTAAACCCAAAATCTGCAGGCAGCTCAAGTTTATATGCATTATCATTTATTTTCTCTAACACCTTAAAAGGACCATCAGCACGTGGCATTAGCTTTGATTTGCGCAAGTTAGAAAATCTATCCTTACGCAAATGTAACCAAACAAGATCTCTAGGTGCAAACACAACATGTTTTCTACCCTTATCTCCGGCAAGTTTATATTTAGCATTCATACACTCAATGTTTTCCTAGTTAACTCATGCATTTTTAAAATCAATTCTGCACGTTGGACATATATCTAAGAATAGGATTAAGAGAATTATTTATTCAGGAATTTTGAACTTTAAGTGGGAGAATTATGGTATTTGTGAAGCATGTATTATGGGTAAAATACTAGGTCGCCTTTTCCGAGAGCAAATAGATCAACAAAACATCTTTCCATTGTTCACTCCCACATTTGTGAGGAATTTTCCACACCCACTTTGGGAGGACAGAAAATATACTTTATCACTTTCATTGATGATTATTCTAGATACGGTTATGTGTATTTTCTTAAACAAAAATCGAAAAGATTTGATGCTTTGTATTCAAAGCAGAAGTGGAAAATCAGCTAAACAAGAAAATTAAAATACTTAGAACTGATTGTGGTGGTGAATACACGTCAGGAATATTAGATGATTTCTGCAAAGAACATGGCATTATTCATCACATTACCTTGCCATATACTCCACAACAGAATGGAGTGGCGGAAAGAAGGAATAGGACTTTAATGGATATGGTTAGGTCTATGATGGCTTATTCTGACTTGCCATTGTCTTCGTTGTATATTTATTAAATCACTCACCTTCTAAAGCTATAACAGTAACACCCTATGAGCTTTGGAAGGGAAGGAAGCCCTCGCTTTGCCATTTGGCAGTTTGGGGGTGTAATGCTCAAATAAGGATACCTAGCCAGTTGCACACGAAACTACAATCTAAAAGAACCCCAGGAATTTTTATTGGTTATGCATCAGGTTCTAATGGTTACCTTTTTCAGATCCTCAAAGAAAGAAATTAATTGAAATTGGAGATGCAATTTTTCTTGATCAGGATACACCTCACCGTGCTAAATGAGCTAGGGTGGAATTATTAGTAGAACCTAAAGATATATCTATACCTAAAACCAAACCTCTAGTTCAGGAAAATAGTGATGCTAGTCAATCTACTAACTGTATTTCGAAAATAGCATGACTAGGAGAAGTGGGAGGAATACACAACCACCTGCATATTTAGATGAGTATTTTGTTTTCCTGGGGGAAGTGCACTCTAATATTCAGAACTTAGAGGAAGAACCAAAATCATTCAAAGTTGCACTGGCAAGTCCTGAATCAAATCTTTGGATGGAAGCCATGCAGGAAGAATTAAACTCTACGAGGAAAAATAATGTTTGGGAATTAGTTGAATTACCAAATAATAAAAAGTCTATTGGTTCTAAATGGATCTTTAAATGGAAATTGAATGTGACTGGTCAGGTGGATAAATATAAAGCAAGGCTTGTTGCTAAAGATTTACACAAATGGAAGGAGTTGATTTTGTAGAAACCTTTTCTCCCTTTGCTAAATTTACCTCTATACGGATCATTAGTGCATTAACCGCTTAATATGATCTGGAATTGCATCAAATGGATGTTAAAACAACATTCTTGAATGGAATGTTGGAAGAAGAAATATATATATGAACTAACCTGAAGGTTTTGTGGAAAGGGGGAATGAAGGGAAGGTCTGTAAATTAAACAGGTCCATATATGGTCTTAAACAAGCCTCGCGTCAGTGGTATATTCTTTTCGATAATGCAATCACGTCATATGGTTTTCTAATGATGGAAGGTGACCATTGTATCTATTTTAAGATAATGGGAAATAAATATGTATTCTTATCTCTTTATGTTGATGATATTCTCATTGCTTCAAATGATAAATCTACACTGATGGAAGTTAAAACCTGGTTATCCTCTAAATTTGACATGAACGATACGGGGGAAGCTTCCTATGTTCTGGGAGTGGAAATACGTAGAGATAGAAGGAAGAGAATGTTGAGTTTGTCTCAAAAGGCATATCTCAATAATGTACTTCAGAGATTCTCTATGGAAATTTGCAAGCCTGTAAAGTACCTATTCTTAGGGTAACTAAACTTCGTGAGGAAATGTGTGCTAAAACTCCTGAGGAAAAGAAACAAATGAGCAATATCCATTATTCATCTGCATTGGGTTCTTTAATGTATGTCATGCTATTTACAAGACCTGATATATGCCATGCCGTGGGTCTATTGAGTAGATATCAAATGAATCATGCACCTGAACACTGGAAACAGATTAGGAACACTTTGGGTTATGTCAAAGGAATTATGGCCTATTTTTTTAGTGGACACAATCTTCAGCTGCAGGGCTTTACTAATGCTGATTGGCAAGGGAATCTTGATGAGCGAAAATCAACTTCTGGTTATATGTTTACACTAGCAGGAGGAGCTATTTCCTGGAGTAGCAAGAAGAAAGATTCTGTAGCACTTTCATCTATGGAGGCAGAATATATTTCTACGTCGGAAGTTGTGAAACAAGGTGTATGGTTAAAGGAGTTTCTTGCATTTCTCGGGGTGGTGGAAAGCACTTCATTTCCTGTTACTATTTTCTATGATAATGAGGCGGCAATCAAGGTCACAAAGGATCCCAAGTTTCATAGAAAAATCAAACATATTGAGAGAAGGTATCGTTACATTCATGACATTGTTAATAGATTAAGAACAACTCGTTCAGATTATTTACCTAGTGTGGACATGGTTGTTGATCCACTGACTAAACCTCCTAGTCAGGAGGTATTTTGTAAACATGTTTGCAACATGGGTCTTCGTTTATGGAATTAGAATGTTTTAGCCAAGTGGGAGATGTAGGAAATACTTATGCGTGGCTTGCAACATTATATACACTTCATAGTTCCTGGAATTAGTCTACCTTGATACGGAATTTACCGATGCACTTGAATATTGCTTGGAATACATGAATGGAATATACTTCATGGAAGCCAGTACATATATGTTGGAAACAATATTTATTAATGCTGGAATATGTATTGTACTAAATGTATTTTTGCCCGGGCACAACATATTATGGAAAGCCAGGTTGTTCATGGGATTAGCTACATGAATTGATAAAGCCTGTGAACTTGAATTACAATTCAAATTTAGCATGCGACTCGCATGTACGTGCTTATGGGACATTTTGTAGATGAAACTCCTTTATGGTTACTAATGATCGTGGTTGGTTAAGTTAACCTGGAGTCTTTGTTTAAACAGATTGTATCTGGACATTTATCTGTAGTTATTAATATGTCTCCAATGTATCTATAATTTATGAAGTATTCATGCCATGTTTACAACAATTCTATATGGTTTTGGTATGATTTAAATGGAACTAACCCGGACTGACGCTGTTTTCAACAGAACTATCGTGGTGTTGTTTTTTATGCAAAAATAAAAGTTCTCCAAATGCAACGAAATTGTTTGATGATTTTTTTGGAACAAAAGAGGCACTAGAAGCTTCGTGGGAGGACCAGAAGGTGAAGGAGGTGGACACCATCCACTAGGGCATGCCAAGGGCCTTGCCCGTGTGCTGGTGGGCGGTGGGCCCTTCAAAGCCCATCTTCGCGTGAAACCAATGCCAAAAAATCCTATAAATACAAAAAAACCCAGGAATAACCCTAGATCAGAAGTTTCGCCGCTGCAAGCCTATATATCCATGAAAAACCAATCTAGACCCCATTCCGGCACCCTGCCGAAGGAGGAAATCATCACCGGAGGCCATCTTCATCATCCCTATGGTCACCATGATGAGGAGGGAGTAGTCCACCCTCGAGGTTGAGGGTTTGTACCAGTAGCTATGTGTTTAATCTCTCTCTCCCTTGTTCTTGATTTGGTATGACCTTGATGTACCGCAAGCTTTGTAATATAGTTGGATCATATGGTGTTTTCCCCTCTCTATCTTGTTGTGATGAATTGAGTTTTCCCTTTGAGACTTCGTTATTATCGGATTGAATACTTTTATGGATTTGAGAACACTTGATGTATGTCTTGCTATGAATACCCGTGGTGGCAAGGGGGTATCATATTGATTCACTTGATATGTGTTTTGGCACTCAACTTGCGGATTCCTGAGGTGACATTGGGGTAATCTATGCATAGGGTTGACGCACGTTCTCGTCTTTGTTTCTCCGGTAGAAATCTTGGGGCACTCTTTGAGGTTCTTTGTGTTTGACTGAGTATTATGAATCTGAAATTGTTTCATGCATATCGTATAATCAACTCAAGGATACTCGCGGTGACAATGGAGTGCCTAGGTGACATTAGAGTTGGTTGATGTGTATCATATGGTGTTATTTTAGTACAAACTCTTAGATAGATCGATCGGAAAGGATAACTTGGTGTTATTTTAGTATGAACTCTTGGATAGATCGATCGGAAAGGATAACTTTGAGGTGGTTTCGTACCCTACAAACAATTTCGTCTTATGTTCTCCACTAGATAAAAACTTTGGAGTGATTCTTCATCGCACGTTGAGGGATGGTTATATGATCCAATTATATTAGCATTGTTGAGAGATTGCACTAGCGAAAGTACGGACCCTAGGCCCCATTTTCAAGCATTGCAATACCGTTCGTGCTCACTTTTGTTACTTGTTACCTTGCTGTTTTCTTATTGTTACTATTTCAAAAAACAATATCTACTATCATTACTACACGTGTATCACCATCTCTTCGCCGAACTAGTGCACCTATACAATTTATCATTGTATTTGGTGTGTTAGGGACACAAGAGACTCTTTGTTATTTGGTTGCAGGGTTGTTTGAGAGAGACCATTTGCATCCTATGCCTCCCACGGATTGATAAACCTTAGGTCATCCACTTGAGGGAAATTTGCTACTGTCCTACAAAACTCTGCGCTTGGAGGCCCAACACGAGTCTACAAGAACAAGTTGTGTAGTAGACATCATTTATACGGTTTGAAACTAACTAGAATAGCACTATATAAAGTCCCTAACCCCTAGCCTCAAAGATCATTGTGAGCGGAACCACGAAAAAGGATCGAGGAATAGGGCTTACATCGTGTGCGTATATTTCTTACAGTTATGTCGTCAAAGTCTCCTCCAACACAATCAATACTAGCTCGTAAAAAGTCGGCCCACATTGTGCTTTTTGAGTGGTATCGTATTTCCAAGTTGTTCAGTGAGATTTTCTAATTTTTCTATAGTTTTACATCACATCTATTTTGATACCTACGTCCACACAAAAAGCCAAAAAAGTTAGGGTTAGATCATCTTGTCCAAGCCAGTCTGAGCCGTCAAATTTTTCTTCTCAGTGCATTGCATAGTTAGATTTACATTAGCATCCTTTATTGAGTTGTTGGTCTTAGGTCTAGTCCTTTAGAATTTTGAGTTCTGTTCACGTTAGTCACGATGTCACTACACCATCATCCTCCTATGTTGTCGATCACAACTCCATCATTTTATGATCATGTCGTAGATGAGCTTTTGGTGGTGCGGGTAGTCATTGACGTAGTAGATGGGTCAATGTACCTTATGCACATAGCCCTCTTCCTTGCAGTCCAAAGCCAAGATGGCGATAAACGCTCGATTGGTGGCCGACATGTAGAGAAGCATGGGCTCCCCTTCTCTTGGTACGACGAGGGCATGTTGTAGATAGAAGGGACTTAAGGTTGTCAAAGGCCTCTTGGGCTTCATCGATCGACCTGGAAGAGTCAGACCTTGATTGCTTGTATCTGCGTTGGTATTTCCCCGAAGAGGAGAGGATGATGCAACACAACAACCACTGGTACAATGAGGTGCTATACAAACGGTTTTTAACCTGTTTCCGCGACAAAATTTTGAACCCTCGCCAAGTGAGTGTGTGCGACAGGGGGGGGTCCTTCCCACACGACCCAGAAGCCGTTGGAGATAGGGAGCCATGATACAGAGGCCTTGCCAAATGTAATCGTATGCAATTCAACACACACTAAATTTTTTCACACGTGTGGGGTCGGTGATTAAACGTTTCTAATGACGCACTGAAACCAAACGGTGTGTCGTAATAAACCATTTGGGAAAGAGTATGTAAGGCACACAGGCCAACATATGAACTGTGTACGATATGTGCCCCATCGCGCACAAGTTTTCTGCGGAACTTGTCTGCCATGCAAGACTCCGTCGCACACATTTCCAAGCAATTACCGTGTGCGATAATGTTATATCACAAATGGTTCAGGAGCCCATTCACACACATACAAGTGTTGCAGACTGTTTGTGATTTGTTGTGTATCACCAACGGTTTCGGTAAGAGTGACGTGTGCTTTTCGTTTGGGATCCCACATGTTTCCTAAAAACTTTACGTCTGGGATTGTATTTTACATTGGGCACGATTTACTCAGAGCTTTCATGTGCAATAATGTGGTATCACAAACGGTTCCAGAGCCCCTACGCACACGTAGTAGTGCTGCAAATTGTCTGCGATCTGTTATGTATCACCGATGGTTCCGCTATGATTGATGTATGCTTTCTGATATGGGTCGCACACACTCATTTAGTTGAATCGTGTGCGGAGCAATTGCCAGGTTAAAGCAAAAATATCCCATTTGAATCGGCATGCAAAAAGCTAATTCGCCACAATATGCAATTGAACAAATAGTGACCACAGTAAGAACATTCATGAGATTTCGCAACAATTGCAATTGAACAAATGATAGCTAAATTCCAATGATTTTTTGACATGTATATGCATTACATAATTAATCATTGTCGTAACCATCAGCCCCAGATCTTATGAACCACTACCACACATTGGCATCAACATTTCCATCACGGATCTTGGTCTGTTGTGCAAAAAGAACAACAACAGTTAGAAAATAGACAAATAACTTATCATCCTATGTACAAAGCAAAAAAAACTCACCGTGACCCATCTGGGAACAATCAACTTGTCGGTGTCCCAGTACTTCTCACGAAAAGAATATAAAAAAACATCAGCACTGTCTGAGTTGAGCATGCCAGTGGAGACAAATGCCTTAGCAATAGAACCAACACTAGCATCGCATTCACTATTTTGAAACATCGGCTTTTCACTAAGGAAAAAAGCAAATATGAGAGCAATTAAAACTACAGTAGTGACAACAATAATCATATGAGAGAAAAAGAAAAAGAGACAAAAATGAACCGTGCAAAATGAAGCACTAACCGTTTTGAACAGTTTGTGCGCAACCTCGTAACAGCGAAGAAGAACGAATCAAGCTTAGCAACGTTAGCACCTTCTGTTTTCATAAAAAAGAAAAGGCAAAATAAGTTCAAGTACTACAAGAAAACATTGCCACCATGCCATAAAATGAGAAGTACAACTTATTTACAAGTCCTTACCTACACTTTCAGTGTTTGTCGATGGGAGTTCCTGTGACGACAGCAATATGCCTGCGCTTTCAGGGTTTGATGACGCAACATCCTGTGAGGCAACAATATGGTAGCGCTTCCAGGGTCTAAAGAAAAACAATCCTGGGACGACAGGAGTGCCTCATTGGCCAAGGGGCCAGAAGAAATAGACAGAATGAAATCATCCTCCTCAGTTGGCACCTCCTCCATGCTAGACACATCGGCGTCTTGCAATGCATCACCATAATCAAGCCCTCCAGGCGGGAAATTTTCCGGCGGCAATTCTTCAGAACCAGAAAGATTATCACTCTCAGCAGTACCAACACCAGACGATTTGGCATCAAGTATGCTGGCAGCATCAACATCCTCATTAGCAACTTTGCTACCAACATCATGCTCACTGCTCAATGGAACACCACAAGCATCACCTCCAACAGTTACGGCAGCCTCGCACTCAACATCAGTCATCTGAAAAAATAAAAATTCAGAAAGTGAAAGAAAATGAGCAAAAATAATAATAAAAAAACCAGCAAAGTGGTGTACAATCTATCTTTTACAGCTACAAAGAAACAACAGCGAAAACTACATATAAAATTAGTGCAAGCACAAAAAAAAACTTAGCAGCATCCACAGCAACACCACTGATGTTGCTGCTGCTAACATTCAAAGGAACATCACCGATGATCGAACAAGGCTCATCACCAACAACAGGATCCTGATTCATAGTAATGAAGCCCAAAACATGCTATTATTAGCAACAAGAAACAAAAAGTTAAACTACACTAAGAAAAGGTAAAATATCACATACAAATTCATATTGGAAGTGTGGGATAGAAAAATGAACATGTAAGGAACAGTGGTGCGTATGAAATTTCAAAAAAACAATAAAAAAATAACCTTGCTCTTATCAATAGATGGATCATTAACTCCACAACCAATAGCAGCCTCAACATCATGACAAGGCTCCTGCATGGAAAAAAATTAAATAAGCAGATGATCATGAGAAAGTTCAACTACAATAATGACAGCAGAACAACATAGTAAAAAATGCAAAACATCAAGGACTGACTCACCTCAACAACAGGGGGCTCCAAACGAACATCATTCATATGGTGGTCAGAAACATTAGCCTCAGTACCATCACTAGCCCTGCTGGCAGTGGCAGCAGCCCCATCCTGCTCAATCTGAGTGATAACAACATTAGCACTTTCTTCATATGGATTGCAGCGAGAGTCTTGCATAGTTTTGAAACGCTTCATGTTGTTCAACAGGCGAACCGAGCTCTGTATTAGTTGAGCAGCACCATCACGCATATCACTAATTAAAATTATCTCCACTTCAATGTAGTCCACTGCTTCATCAGCATTAAACTGATGACCATTAGGGAGGATATCGTTGATATAGCTCAGATGCTCAACTGTAGTTGGGACCTTTTCCAGCTCAGAACGCACATTAATAAAAATATGCTCAGTGCGCTCCAACGCAGAAACAGCTACATCAATACCAAAACCCTGCCTCTATGAAGTACTAGCCTTACTAGGGCCAGGGGGAACATAACCAGCATGCTCAACACCACAACCATCTCTGGACTCACCGTGTAGAGATGAAATCTTCAGAACCTGAGACGGCATCTCCAGGACTGGATGTTTATACACCCGGAAAAAGACAACTTCCTGTTGAGTTTTCCACTACAAACAAGGGGAAAAGGAGTAAATTAATCAAATGCAACACACAGGGAAAAATAAACATTATATTAACAAATTTAAATCAACAGTACTAACTAGCTTTCACTGTCAGTGCTCATTTGTTAGTATTTACAAACAGGTCAGTCGATCAAAGCGATTCAGTTCAACCACACATGACACAACAGTACTAAAAATGATACCTAAACCTCCGAAAGCTTAAGAACTGACAAAATATAAACAGGAAACTCTGCAGTACACATGTTCACTCCAGCAAAAGCAGCTATACCTAAACAATAAAAGGTCTGCAAAGACACAACAGAAATAAAACTCACTGGAAGCTTCCCAAACACCCAAGTCTTTGGATCTGCGTTGCCTCTTCTTATCAAATCTGCATCAGCTAGATCAAAAAGCTTGTTCTGATCCATGAAACATATGCGGGGGACTCACATGTCAACCTCCAGAACCTTGCCACGGATAAGGCAATCAAGGTACATTAGTATAGGCCCTATAGCACAACCTGTGATTGCCTTCCCAAGGGTAACACCATCTTTGTACCTAACAATAATCCTTCTAAGCTCATCAACCATCAGCTGGCAATAATCCATATTAGCCATGTCCTCAACGACAAGATCCTCAAACATTGCCACCTGTCTAGAAACACGAGGGGCCGCACCAGGCCAAACAACTTTCATAAACACAATAATGAAGAACACTTTTAGAGCAAGGTCATCTTTACTATGATCCTTGACAAGCACCTTGAGCTTATCCCTCAAATCCTTCATCTTGATATCTCTGTTCTTGCTAATGTCAAGCTTCGATCTTAACTTCATCAGAGCTTCATCGTATCTGTCCTCTGAGGGCCTTGGTGCAGAACGACCACCACGAGGGAAACCAAATAGTTGTTGTATACAATCGCTAGTGATACAAAGCTTCTTATTCGCCTCACCCATGTCAAGAGTCATCGTATCAGGATGTATCTTCAGGTACAAAACTCCCATCAAAGGGCGGGAAATGTTAGAATTCACCTTCCACTTCAAGATAGAACCAAAACCAGCTACATGAACCCTAGCCACATGCCGACTCTCAAGCAAATGAGCACAAGCATCAAGCTCTCTCAACGATCATCGCACAGTTATATTCAATCATTGTAAGTCACCTTCATGCAAAGCAACTTTTCCATCATTGCCTCTCGCCGGCTTGACTGGACTCATAACGCTAACAGGCTGTAAATGAAAATAAACAAGGCACAGCTTAATTAAATGAATATAAAAAACAAAACAAACATATGTAGCCTAGAAGGGAAAAAAGCACAAGTTCAACTATTAAAACAACATTAGTACCACAAAAAAACTATTGGAAGTACAACTAGATTATCTATTAAAAAATCACTACCACAAATAAATATTGCACAAGTTCAAATATTAAAACAACAAAAGTACCACAAAATAAACTATTGCAAGTACAACTACATTAACTATTGGAAGTACCACAAAAAAACTATTGGAAGTACAACATCAGTACCACTAAAACATATTGCACAAGTTCAAATATTAAAACAACATCAGTACCACAAAAAAACTATTGAAAGTACAACTATAAGAAGAAAAGTGATGCAAACAATGACCAAGCCTCACCTGGCTAGCATACTAACCGGCAACAACTAAATTATTGGAAGTACAACTAGTAAGTCACATACAGTACAAACACTTATTCCAAAACAAAAACTATTGTATTACAAGTATAATTAAGCCTAGTGTGCATGACTAATACTAATAAATACAATAAATCACTAAACTACTTCAGCAAAGACTAAAACAAACAAATATAATTAAAAAATGCTACTAACTAGAAATTTTCAAGTACTAAGAAAACACATACCACTGCATATTCATCATTCAGAATCAACTTCAATATCATCTCCATCAGATGCAGGATCTTTAGCTTTGACACGAGCACGCTTCTTCACACCTTTGTTCACCTTCACAAGACAAACTTTACGCTTCTTATTTTCCTTCGGAATAGGAGATGAAGAAGGCTTCTTATTTGGCAAAAATCATGGACTCCGGCGAACAGGGGAGCCACCAAGTTTGCTTGGACCAATCTTCACAACAACACTATCTACATCAGCTTTGCTATTACCGAGTTGCGAAGCAGCTTTCACACGGGGGCTACGCCTTTGTGTGCCATCAGGATTCGAATATGCCATCTTCCTCTTCAAAACAGCTTTCTTTTCCTTAACTGCATCACGAGGAAACACTTGCGTCAAGCGAGTCTGCAAAAGATTTGTCTTCACAGGCCTGTAAGTTCCATGAGATCTAGCATCACCAGTTGCAATGGCCGCGTCACCACCTTCATCATCTCCAGCTTGAGCAGCTTGAGCAACATCCTCAGCGCTTCGTTGCATGCAAGCAGCCTTTTTACGCCGTTCCAACTCCTTTCTCCTTTGAAAATAAGACTTCTTCTTTCTTTTCCTTTCGTCCTCCAGCTGTAGCTGCATAGGAACATCATCATCCTGAGTAACAGGCTTAGTTCCATCAACACTCTCTAACTAAGTAACTGACAACTGCAAGCTCCCATCACCATCAACAAAATTATCATTAATATCTTTCAGAACTTCAGTAATGTCCTCAGCAGCACCATGACTATCATTAACTACATAAATCAAAAAACAGAAGCACACACATATACAATTAAAAACAATTAACAATTCAGAGACAAGTAAAACAAGGCACATAGCGTCAGACGCAAACAAAAGAAAAAACTGATGTAACTAAACACATTTATGTATGCAAAGATGTTAAAAAAGCAAATAAAAGGGAAACACCAGCAACACTCGCAAGTTCTTCTAGAGGATTTGTTATCTCAAAAATAACATTCACAAGATCTTGAAAGCGTTCTGATTTGTCAGAATAAGGAGGCACTGGCACTCCAACATCTGCAACAACATCATAATCAGCATAAAGGGAAAGAGAGCAAAGTAAATGAACAAGCAATCAGTTCAACTATATGCACATTACTAGTTCACAAATAGGACAACACAACAGTTCATGAACATCACAGCAAGCAATAAAATAATATAACCCCACAATTGCACACAAAACTTCAAAATGTTAGCTCTTTCAACATCTTAATATGTTCTTCTCAGACTGATACAAACTATTCAGATACAAGTACAACAGTTCAGAATACACATGGTAATCAGTACTACAACCTGTATGTAGGTTACAGCGACCTAAAAACTAGACAAACAACACATTCTAGTGCAAAAATTAACAACTATCAAAATACATAAAACTTGTAATGTCATATGACAACACCTATACAACTAAAAACATATTAAGCACCAAATCTCGTAAAAACATCATCAGCAAAAAACAGACAAAAAAGAGTTTCAGCACAACGAATTACCTGCATTCATCTTGTCTGGACTGGTTGATGTACCCATTGAGATCTACAGACATAAAAATTGCCGAACGAGAACTGCAAGACACATGACCAAAAATTAGGGTTCTCACAGGTTTCAAAAATGAAGAACACCAAACAAAGCAAAACTCTTACCTGCAAACATAAACTCCACTGCTGAATCCAGCCCAAACACCCGAGCCGCTCTTCAAGAGCAAATGAACCCTAACGAATCTAGCCTGAGACATCATGAGAGCAACACCTTACAAATACAGGAAATATATGTACAGAAAGGGACGCAAGGGGAGTGGAGGACAGAGCAAACGAACCAACAGAGCACACAGAACTTCACCCTGAAGTTGAACCCGCTAGCCAATGCTCCCGCGGCGAAACAGGGGAAGCACCTTCTATGCCAGAAGCGGAGAGGAGGGGAACGAAGAAGCAAGCGATTTGGTAATAACTAGGGGAGGGGAATGGGGGGGTCAGAGGTTAAAAGGTGAGTGGGAGAAAACCGATGGCTAAAGCCCACGATCGTGAAAAAAAAAAGGCAAAGCCCAATATCTCAGGGCAGTTACTAATCTCAAGTACTAGAAAAATTAAATACAATAACAAAAAAATAATATAGAGGGAGAGCACGAATGACTAAAGTACAAATAAGACCTCATAACAGTTCAACAAAAAATATCAAAAAAGTACAATTCAAATATAAAAGATACAATAAAAGTACAAAAATTCTAGTTTTCCCCCTAAAAATATATAATGGGGAAAGTCATGTTACAAACTCGCCTCCGCATGCAACGCAGAGGCACACCGCATCGTCGCCTTCTACGGCTCATTCCTGGCTCGGCCCGCCTCACGCTAACGCGGTAGTGCGCTCGTTTGACAGGTGCAGTCCGGTTATTCTGTTTCCCACCCCCACGCACCCACACCCCCCTAAGATATATAATGAGGCAAGTCAAATTACGGACTCGCCTCCGCATGCAACGCCGCGGCACACCGCGTCGTTGTCTGCTACGGCTCGTTCCTGGCTCGGCCTTGCCGGGATGGGGGAGGGGGTCCCGACCCTCCTCCCTCCCGGCTCGGCCTCGCGTTAACGCGGCAGTGCGCTCGTTTGACAGGCGCGGTGCGGTTATTCTGTTTCCCACCCCCATGCACCCACGCACCCATGAGATAGATAATGGGGCAAGTCCATACTAGGAAGATATGTCAGTACAACTATGCCCCTCGGTGCAGTGCTGGTTATTCAGTTTCCCACCCCCACTCACCCACACCCCCTAAGATAGATAATGGGGCAAGTCATGTTATGGACTCGCCTCCGCATGCGACGCCACGGCACGCCGCGTCATCGCCTGCTACGGCTCGTTCCTGGCTCGGCCTCGCTAGGATGGGGGAGGGGGTCCCAACACCACCTTCCCCCCCCCCACCCCCCCCCCCCCCCCGGCTCGGCCTCGTGCTAACATGGCAGTGCGCTCTTTGACAAGCGCAGTGCGGTTATTTTGTTTCCCACCCCCACGCACCCACACCCCCCTAAGATAGATAATGGGGCAAGTCCATACAAGAAATATGTGTCAGTACAACTATGCCCCTCGGTGCAGTGCTAGTTATTCTGTTTCCCACCCCCACGCACCCACACCCCCCTAAGATAGATAATGGGCAAATCATGTTAATGACTCGCCTCCGCATGCGATGCTGCGGCACGCCACGTCGTCGCCTGCTACGGCGCGTTCCTCGCTCGGCCTCGCCGGGATGGAGGAGGGGGGTCCCTAGCCCCCTTCCCCCTCCCGGGCTCGGCCTCGCGCTAATGCGGAAGTGCGCTCGTTTAACAGGTGCAGTGCGGTTATTCTGTTTCCCACCCCCAAGCACCCACACCCCCCCCCCAAGATATATAACGGGGCAAGTCAAGTTATGGACTCGCCTCCGCATGCAATGCCGCGGCACACCGCTTCGTCGTCTTCTACGGTTCGTTCCTCGCTTGGCATTGCCGGGATGGGGGAGGGGGCCCCTCCCCCCCCCCCCGGCTCGGCCTCACGCTAACGCAGCAGTGCGCTTGTTTGACTGGTGCAGTGCGGTAATTCTATTTCCCACCCCCACGCACCCACACCCCCCTAAGATACATAATGGGGCGAGTCCATACAAGGAAGATGTGTCAGTACAACTATGCCCCTCGGTGCAGTGGTGATTATTCTGTTTCCCACCCCAACACACCCACACCCCCAAAGATAGATAATGGGGCAAGTCATGTTACGGACTCACCTCCACATGCGACGCCACGACACCCCGTGTCGTCGCCTGCTACGGCTCGTTCCTGGCTCGGCCTCGCCAGGCTGGGGGAGGGGGTCCCGACCACCCCTCCCCCCGGCTCGGCTTCGCGCTAACGCGGCAGTGCGCTTGTTTGACAGGCGCAGTGTTGTTATTCTGTTTCCGACCCCCACGCACCCACACCCCCCTAAGATAGATAATGGGGCAAGTCCGTACAAGGAAGATGTGTCAGTACAACTATGCCCCTCAGTGCAGTGCTGGTTCTTCTGTTTCCCACCCCCACGCACCCACACCCCCCCTAAGATAGATAATGGGGCAAGTCATGTTACGGACTCGCCTCCGCATGCGATGCCACGGCATGCTGCGTTGTCGCATGCTACGGCTCGTTCCTGCCTCGTCCTCGCCGGGATGGGGGAGCCCCCCTCCCCCTCCCTGGCTCGGCCTCGCGCTAACGCTGCAGTGCGCTCGTTTGACCAACGCAGTGCGGTTATTCTGTTTCCCACCCCCACACACCCACACCCCCCCTAAGATAGATAATGGGGCAAGTCATGTTACGAACTCTCCTCCGCATGCGACGCCGTGGCCAGGGGCGGAGCCACGTTATCTCATCTGGTGTCACTGACGCCGGGTAAAATACGTTCTTACCTTATACATAGTCCAAGTTTTTGGGCTGGACACCAGTAATTTTTGGACCTGGACACTGGCTAGCCCAGCTATAGATTAATCGATCCCTTGTCCTGTACGTCAGTGCGTGCGTGTTGAAAAAAAGCTATCGATCCCCAATACGGTTGTATACCTGTACATGCGCCTGTTCGGTTGCTCATCCGCTCGGCTTCTGCGCCTCAACCTCACAGCGCCGCTGCTCTCAGCCCTTCTCGGTTTCTCCGTCGCGCGGCCAGCCGCCGGTCTACCTAGTCGCAATTGTTCAAGCATCGCTAGCGGGCCAGCTCCACCCTTGACCCACTTAGGGATTGCTGGAAATTTGAGGTACGTCTCAGCTCTCATCTCAGCACTTGGTAATTGTCGATCTCTCTCAAATCTGAAATCTCAACTAGTCAACTGTGTGTAGGAATTTCATTTTCTTTCTAATTTCTGTTTTTCTAATTGTATGGCTAGGATCTTAATATTCGAAGCTATTACAATTGCGAACAATTGGCTGCGATTCATATCTAACTAGGGGAAGATTATTTCTGTGGCAGCAGTGAGGCACAATGTCGAATAAGTTTAAGTCCCTAATCGTATAATTCAATCAATATGTTTTGTTTATTGTTTCTATTCTTGCATATGCAAACACAAGTAAGTCGTACATTTTTGCTAATACAATAATAATTAATCATATGAGAATTTATGGAAAGGTTTGTTAAAAAAATGAAGACCTCGGCACAAGTTGATATAGCTAGCCCATCACATGAACCGGATGATCCTCCAGGTCCGCCACATGAACCGGATGATGCTCCATCACAGGAACAAAATGATGCCTTGGCAAATGAAGGTCCAGCCCATAACATGTGTAATTCATCTCAAGCTCTAGAAGAAATCAATTGGGAAGAGAAAATTCAATCTGATCCTGGCAAAAGATGAAGCATAGATGAGTATCCTCCTAATCTAAGGGATGTGGTAAGAAGAAAATATTTGGCAAAGCCTCTTTGTCAACCTCATAGTTATAATTTCAAAACTACAACTATTGGTGGTCGAGAGAGAAAGTTCAATTCAGATTGGTTTGATGAGTTTGGGAGCTGGCTTGAGTATAGTGAGTACAAAAGTATAGTGAGTACAAAGAAAAGGTGTATTGCTTTTGTTGTTTCTTATTCAGGCGTCGTGATAGGAAAGAAGCTGGATATGCATCATTTGTTGCAAATGGTTGGTCAGGCTGGAACAAAAGACATAGATTAAAAGATCATGTAGGAGATGTCGATAGTGTTCACAACCAAGCAAAAAGAGATTGTGATGCTTTATTGCAACAAGAGCAACACATTTATGTTGCTTTGAATAATCAAAGCAATGCTGGGAAGAAGGCATATTATACTAGACTAAATGCATCAATTGATGTTACTAGAGTTTTATTGTAGCAAGGGATACCTTTTCGCGGCCATGATGAGTCAGAGGAGTCATTGCATAAAGGAAATTTAAAGAATTTTATGCTTATATAACACAACAAAATCCAGAATTACGCAAGGTTGTAGGCCCTAATGCTCCAGGTAACAATAAGCCGACTTCTCCAATGATCCAGAAGGACATAGCTGAATGTTTTGTGAAGCAAATATTGCATTTTATTCTTGAAGAAATTGGAGATGGTGTATTTTCTTTGCTGATTGATGAATCAAGGGATGTGGCTGGTAAAGAACAAATGGCAATGGTCTTGAGATATGCTGGTAAATGCGGAAGTGCGAAAGAGAGATTAGTTGGCCTTGTTCATGTGAAGGAGACAACTTCAAAGTACCTCAAGTATGCTATTGATGATTTATTTGTAGAACTCATTTTAAGTCTCAAGCAAGTTAGGGGCCAAGGGTACGCCAGCGCGAGCAACATGCGAGGTGAGTTTAATGGTTCGCAGTCTTTAATCATCAGGGAGAACAACACAGCATATTAGATCTCACTTTTGCGAGTGACCATGAAGGGATTGACAACCCCTTTATCACGTTGGTTGCAAGGTTCTTGATTGTTTATGCAGGTACTAGGTGACTTGTGTGTCATCTCCTAATGGATTGATACCTTGGTTCTCAAAAACTGAGGGAAATACTTATGCTACTTTGCTGCATCACCATTTCCTCTTCAAGGAAAACTAACGCAAGCTCAAGACGTAGCAAGAAGGATTTCTGGCGCCATTGCTGGGGAGGTCTTCGCTCAAGTCAAGACATACCAAGTACCCATCACAAACTCATCTCCCTCGCATTACATTATTTGCCATTTGCCTCTTGTTTTCCTCTCCCCCACTTCACCCTTGCCGTTTTATTCGCCCTCTCTTTCCCGTTCGCCTTCTTTTTCACTTGTCTTCTTGTGTGCCTGTTTGCCCTTATGGCTTTGCCTAAGAACACCGACCTTCATCTTAGAAGGTTGGAAGAGATTGAATTAAACATTAGAAGCTTTATGACTTTACAATTTGAGCATAATAGTTTCTTTAGAAAAGAGCTTAAAGAACAAAAAAGCTTTATGGAGTACATGAACAAAGAGCTTGATGATATGTCTAAGGAATTTTATGGTTTGAATTCTCAAATTGCTCGTCTTGAAAAATCAATAGCCACCTTGGTCAATAAGATGGCTGCCAAACCAGAAGGGTTAGGGGAAAATAATGATGAAGACCTAAAAGTTATTGATGTGTCCCCTATTAAATCCTTGTTTTGCAATATGAATCTTAATAATGATGGGACTGGAGATGAGTCAACTTTAGTTAAAAGGCATCCCAATGATTCTGACTTTTTAGATCTTGACGCTAAATTTGCTAAAAGTGGGATTGGAGAGGTCAAGACTTTAAATAGCATTGAACCCACTATTATTGATTTCAAGGAATTTAATTATGATAATTGTTCTTTAATAGATTGTATTTTCTTGTTGCAATCCGTGTTGAATTCTCCTCATGCTTATAGTCGAAATAAAGCTTTTACCTAACATATTGTTGATGCCTTGATGCAATCTTATGAGGAAAAACTTAATTTGGAAGTTTCTGTACCTAGAAAACTTTATGATGAGTGGGAACCTACTATAAAGATTAAAATTAAAGATCATGAGTGCTATGCTTTGTGTGATTTGGGTGCTAGTGTTTCCACGATTCCGAAAACTTTATGTGATGTGCTAGGTTTCCATGATTTTGATAATTGCTCTTTAAATTTGCACCTTGCGGATTCCACCATTAAGAAACCTGTGGGAAGGATCTATGATGTTCTTATTGTTGCAAATAGGAATTATGTTCCCGTATATTTTATCGTTCTTGATATAGATTGCAATCTTTCATGTCCTATTATTCTTGGTAGACCTTTCCTTAGAACGATTGGTGCAATTACGATATGAAGGAAGGGAATATTAGATTCCAATTTCCATTAAGGAAAGTCATGGAACACTTCCCTAGAAAGAAAGTTAAATTACCTTATAAATCTATCATGCGAGCTACTTATGAATTGAATGCCAAAGATGGCAATACTTAGATCTTTCCTCGTTTTTATGCCTAGCTAGGGGCGTTAAACGATAGCGCTAGTTGGGAGGCAACCCAATTTTATTTTAGTTCCTTGATTTTTTCTTCTGTTTAGTAATAAATATTACATCTAGCTTCTGTTTAGATGTGTTTTTATGTTTTAATTAGTGTTTGTGCCAAGTAGAACCTATAGGATAACCTACGGTGATAGTTAATTTGATTCTGCTGAAAAACAGAAACTTTGCATGCACAAAAATAATTTTAGTAATTCACAGAAACGTGATTTTGCATTGATTCTCTTTTCTATAGATCAATAGACAAATTTCCCAGGACTTCCTATTTTGGTAGGAGTTTTAGAGTTCCATAAGTATTCCAAAGTTACAGATTGCTACAAACTGTTTTGTTTTTGACAGATTCTGTTTTTGGTGTGTTCTTTGCTTATTTTGATCCATCTATGGCTAGTATCGGGGGGTATGAACCATAGATAAGTTGGAATACAGTAGGTTTAACACCAATATAAATAAAGAATGAGTTCATTATAGTACCTTATTTGGTGGGTTTTCTTTCTTGCACTAACGGAGCTTATGAGATTTCCTGTTGAGTTTTGTGTTGTGAAGTTTTCAAGTTTTGGGTAAAGATTTGATGGACTATGGAATAAGGAGTGGAAAGAGACTAAGCTTGGGGATGACCATAGCACCCCAAGATATTCAAGGATAACCAAAAGCCTAAGCTTGGGGATTCCCCGGAAGGCATCCCCTCTTTCGTCTTCGTCTATCGGTAACTTTACTTGGAGATATATTTTTATTCGCCACATGATATGTGTTTTGCTTGGAGCGTCTTGTATGATATTAGTCTTTCCTTTTTAGATTACCACAATCATCCTTGCTGTACACACCTTTTGGGACAAACCCACATGATTTGGAATTTATTAGAATACTCTATGTGCTTCACTTATATCTTTTGAGCTAGATAGTTTTGCTTTGTGTGCTTCACTTATATTTTCTAGAGCACGGCGGTGGCTTGATTTTGTAGAAATTGTTGATCTCTAATGCTTCACTTACATTATTTTGAGAGTCTCTTAGAACAGCATGGTATTTGCTATGGTTATAAAATTGGTCCTAGAATGATGGGCATCCAAGTTGGGTATAATAAAAACTATCATAGGATGTGAATTGGATGCTATGATCAATTTGATGCTTGATAATTGTTTTGAGATATGGAGGTGGTGATATTAGAGTCATGCTAGTTGGGTGATTGTGAATTTAAAGAATACTTGTGTTAAAGTTGGCAAGTCCCGTAGCATGCACGTATGGTAAAAGTTGTGTAACAAATTTATTGCATGGAGTGCTCTTTTGATTGCCTTCCCTTGAGTGGAGGTCGGGGACGCACGATGGTTAACTCCTACCAACCTCCCCCCTAGGAGCATGCGTAGTAGTACTTTTCTTCGAGGGCTAATAAAACTTTTGCAATAAGTATATGAGTTCTTTATGACTAATGTGAGTCCATGGATTATACGCACTCTTACCTTTCCATCATTGCTAGCCTCTTCGGTACCGTGCATTGCCCTTTCTCACCTTGAGAGTTGGTGCAAACTTCGCCGGTGCATCCAAACCCCATGATACGATACGCTCTATCACACATGAACCTCCTTATATCTTCCTCAAAACAGTCACCATACCTACCTATTATGGCATTTCCATAGCCATTCCGAGATATATTGCCATGCAACTTTCCACCATTCCGTTTATCATGACACGCATCATCATTGTCATATTGCCTTGCATGATCATGTAGTTGACATCGTATTTGTGGCAAAGCCACCATGCATAATTTTTCATACATTTCACTCTTGATTCATTTGCCATCCCGGTACTCCACTGGAGGCATTCATATAGAGTCATATCTTGTTCTAGTTTTGAGTTGTAACTCATGAGTTGTAAATAAATAGAAGTGTGATGATCATCATTATTAGAGCATTTTCCCTATAAAAGGCCAAATAAAAAAAGGGAAGGCCAAATAAAAAAAGAAAATAAAAAAAAGACCCATAGTGCTATATCCATGGCTCACGCTCATGTACTGCGTGAGAGTTGAAAAAGCTGAAGCGCATTAAAAGTATGAACCAATTGCTTGGCTGAACCAGGGTTGTTCTTGATGGGAGTATTTTGTGTGATGAAAATGGAACATACCCTAACTATATGATTTTGTAGGGATGAACCTTCTAATGCCAAGTTATTTTGAGAAGACATGATTGCTTAGTTAGTATGCTTGAAGTATTACTATTTCTTATGTCAATATGAACTTTTATTTTGAATCATTTGGATCTGAACATTCATGCCACAATAAATAAAATTACATTGAGAAATATGCTAGGTAGCATTCCACATCAAAAAATCTGTTTTTATCATTTACCTACTCAAGGGCGAGCAGGAATTAAGCTTGGGGATGCTTGATACGTCTCCAACGTATCTGTAATTTTTGATTGTTCCATGCTATTATATTACCCGTTTTGAATGTTTATGGGCTTTACTTTACACTTTTATATCATTTTTTTGGACTAACCTACTAACCGGAGGCCCAGCCCGAATTGCTGTTTTTTTTCCTATTTCAGTGTTTCGAAGAAAAGGAATATCAAATGGAGTCCAAACGGAATGAAACCTTCGGGAGCGATCTTTTTGGAACAAACGCAATCCACGAGACTTGGAGTGGACGTCAAGCAACAAACGAGGCGGCCACGAGGGTACCCGGCGCGCCCCCACCCTTGTGGGCCCCTTGTTGCTCCACCTACATAATTCTTCCTCCTATATATATCCACGTACCCCGAAAACATTCAGGAGCACCACGAAAAACTATTTCCACCGCCGCAACCTTCTGTATCCGCGAGATCCCATCTTGGAGCCTTCGTCGGTGCTCTGCAGAGGGGGAATCGACCATGGAGGGCCTCTACATCATCTCCAAGGCATCTCCGATGAGTTGTGAGTAGTTTACCACAGACTTTTGGGTCCATAGTTATTAGCTAGATGGCTTCTTCTCTCTCATTGAATCTCAATACAAAGTTCTCCTCGATCTTCTTGGAGATCTATTCGATGTAACTCTTTTTGCGGTGTGTTTGTCGACATCCGATGAATTATGGGTTTATCATCAAGTTTATCTATGAGAAATATTTGAATCTCCTCTGAATTCTTTTATGTGTGATTAAGTTATCTTTGCAAGTCTTTTCAAATTATCAGTTTGGTTTGGCCTACTAGATTGATCTTTCTTGCAATGGGAGAAGTGCTTAGCTTTGGGTTCAATCTTGTGGTGTCCTTTCCCAGTGACAGCAGGGGCAGCAAGGCACGTATTGTATTGTTGCCATCGAGGATAAAAAGATGGTGTTTATATCATATTGCATGAGTTTATCCCTCTACATCATGTCATATTTCTTAATGCGTTACTCTGTTCTTCATGAACTTAATACTCTAGATGCAGGCAGGAGTCGGTCGATGTGTGGAGTAATAGTAGTAGATGCAGAATCGTTTCGGTCTACTTGTCACGGGCATGATGCCTATATACATGATCATGCCTAGATAATCTCATAACTATGTGCTTTTCTATCAATTGCTCAACAGTAATTTGTTCACCCACCGTAATACTTATGCTATCTTGAGAGAAGCCACTAGTGAAACCTATGGCCCCCGGGTCTATCTTTTATCATATAAAGTTTTCCATCTACGTTTATTTGCATCTTTTTACTTTCCAATCTATATCATAAAAATACCAAAAATATTTATCTTATCATATTATCTCTATCAGATCTCACTTTTGCAAGTGGCCGTGAAGGGATTGACAACCCCTTTATTGCGTTGGTTGCGAGGTTCTTGTTTGTTTGTGTAGGTGCGTGGGACTTTTGAGGAGCCTCCTATTGGATTGATACCTTGGTTCTCAAAAATTGAGGGAAATACTTACGCTACTTTGCTGCATCACCCTTTCCTCTTCAAGGAAAACCAACGCAATCTCAAGACGTAGCAACCGCCTCGGCTCCGTAAACCATGAAGAAAGGCGTATAACCCGTAGACCTGTTGGGGATAGTATTGATGCTCCATATCACAGAGGGTAACTCCTCGACCCAACAACCCGGCGTCTATTGCAAAGGAACGAAAAGCTGGGGCTTTGTCATGGAATAGTCACGTCAGATGTCCTCGTGAAAGGACTTAGTTGTGGAGCCATCGCAACTAGGAAGCTTGAAGGGGTTAAATCGGGACAAGGGACACGAGAGAGTTTATACTAGTTCGGACCCTTACGGTGAAGGTAAGTCCTACGTCTAGTTGGGTTGGTATTGATGTTTCGATAACCAGGGAGCGAGACACGCTATGCCCGGTTCTCGATGTGTTGTTTCTTGCCCTAAGTCGCCCGCTGGTCATCCCCTTATATACACGGGTTGATACCTGCGGCTTACAGAGTCCCGGTCGGCTTATAAATAGAGTCCAGTTTGGTGACCAGTTAAATCTACCTTACGTTACAAGTCTTGCCATCATGGCGGTTTACTACAATGGGCTTAAGCCGCCCGTGGGCCTTAAGCTCTTTATTGAACCGCCATCTTCATGCTTGGTCTTGGGCTTCCTCTGATGAGTACTCTTTGCGTAACCCGGCCCCTCCTGGGCGGCTTACACAAATAGTCATATCCCCAACATTAGGCCCCAGACTGATTTGAACCTGTTCATGTCAGTCTAAAAAATATTTTTAAAGAATTAAATCTTCAGTCTTCTGACTATATAGAGGGTTTTTGTTAACCCGCCATGACGTCATCTTCTGGATCCGTCTTAACTCGGTATGACGTCATTCTTCCTTTAACTCATTTTTATTCCATCAAATCCTTCAACGGATCTTTTCTTTACTGATCACTCCAAAGATCGAGGCGTCGGGGCCGCTGGATAATAATTGTTATCTCCTCGTTTCTCGCGCCATCTCAGTCATCTTCTTCCTATAAATAGCCACGACTTGGGTCTTTTCCTTTTTACCCTTCCAGTCGTCTTCTTCCTCTCCTCTCTGCCTCTCAAGCTCCGCCGCCGTTACCATCGACTCCCTCGTCTTCATCAACTCAGGCCGCTGCATCGACCTGACTGTAACCAGAGATAGACGGTGAGCCTCCGCGGTTCATCCTCCTCCGTGAGTTCCATTTTTCCCCTTTCTTAGATCTATCTTGAAGCTCTGCCAAGTTCAACGGGTTCATCACCGCCCGATGCGAATCCTTGCTAGTCCGCACTTCCACAGCCTGTTTAGATCATAAAAACTATGCGGAACTGCTGTGGTAGTTGTTTGCGTTGATCTTGTATAGAAATAGATCTCATTTTTCTTGTTTGGAAACCTCCTTTGAATGCATGAACTTCTCTACCCTGTTTTTAGGTCTAGAAATTTTCTCCTTTAGAACAATAGCTTGATCCATAATAAAGGCTGTTGTCCGTGAAACTTGTTTCTATCACCCGGAAAGCTTCTTCTGGAAAACTTACTTTATCACCACTGTCTAGGTGTCCGGTTTAACAATCCTTGAATGACTGTTGATCCTGATAGCGGTTTAAACTTTACTGCACAATCACCCTTATATGATTAGGCCCCTTGCTTAAGCAGCTATTTTAAATAAATTTGAATATTTCTCCTGGGTTAAATTTGACCGGAACTTTTTTACTTTGTCATAGGCCACTGCCGTTATGGCTCCTAAGGCGGCTAAGGCCCCTGTGACTTGCAACTGGGTTCCATCCACAGTCACCAAAAGCAAACTTGCCGAGTTTGTAACGTCTGGCCATCTGCCAAAAAAGGAGGTCATGTCCTATCGTGCCCCTCACCCGTCTGAGGAGATACCTCAACCCAAAGACGGGGAGGTAATAGTTTTCACAGACCACATGAACCGGGGATTTACCCCTCCCGGCTCAAAATTCTTTAGGGAAGTTCTGGATTTCTTTGACCTGAGGCCTCAAGACATTGGACCCAATTCCGTGTCCAATCTGTGTACTTTCCAAGTCTTCTGCGAGGTATACTTAGGAGAGGAACCAAGTCTGCTGCTGTTCAGAGAGCTTTTTTACTTAAACCGGCAGAATGAACACGCCAACGGGCCTAGCCTTGAGCTTGGCCGTATCTCAATCCAGCGGCGGAGAGACTGCCTTTTTCCTTACATTGAGCTGCCGAGTCACCCAAAAGACTGGAAACAGACATGGTTCTACTATCAAGACACCTCTCCAGCTAACGAGAAGCCTCTGCCCAGCTTTCACGCCCTGCGTCTTGAGTCCCATCATCATCTAGCGGACAAGTTAACTGCTGTTGAGCGCCTGCCTCTTAACCCCACCATCAGAAAGATCAAAGCCCTTTTAGGCAACGGGTTAACTGGCATTGACTTGGTCCGGGTCTGGGTCACCTGGCAGATACTACCATTAAGCCGCCGCTCTGGCTTAATGTGTACTTACACAGGCGAAAAGGACGACTCAATGTGTCATAGTCCTGAGGACTTACCAGATGATGTGGTAGATGCTACAGTCCAATCGCTATTGAAGGAAGGCACTATAACCAGTAATACTTTCAGTTTGCTTCCCTTTTGCAAGAAGAATCCGGCTCCTACAGTAAGTTACTAGTCTTCACAAATACTCTTTAATATGTTACCTTCTGGTACTTATGATTCTTTGTCTTTTCCCACAGGCCAATGACAACTTCTGGAAATTCAAGTATGACCATGAGGCTGCAAAACTGGCCCGGGCGGCCAAGAAGACCGAAAGGAAAGCCGCCAGGACGGGTACCTCTAAAAAGAAGAAACCCAGCGCCTCTGATATGCTTAAATTGGACGACTCTTCGTCAGATGAGGAAGAGGTAATCTTTTTTGATTTTCTTTAACTCCTTTGCCGTTATCTTACTGACATTTGATCCTTTCAGGAGGATACTGGGAACAGTCAAGCAGCTGGCGAAGAGGTAACTATAATTTCCTCCGACTCAGAGCCTTTGCCGACACAAAGAATCCGAAGGGTGACCCGGAAAGTAAGGTTTTCACACCCTCTCACTTACCAAGATCCTCAATTTCTTTTGAAGCAACAGCAGCTTGAGAACCGGCGACAGACTCGGGCCAACCAGGACGCAGAGCTTTCCTCCGGCTTACCCGATGTAACCAGGAAGCGTCGGACCGAGGTTATCTCCAACTTACGTTTTGTTTTACCCTTGATGGGTTTGATTCGCCAACCTCTCAATTCATCTAATTCCAACTATTAGGATACCTCCCCTTCTTCTGATGAGTCGATGCAATCGAACATGCCGGCTTTCAAAACGGCTCCCGGGTAATATAACCTTTCTTACTTTGAGTTTATCCATACTTATACTTCAATACTTATCCTTCCACTTTGATTGACAGCTTGCAAGTAAAGCCCAGCAAGAGGGCAAAGAAGAATAAGCCGTCCCAAGACCCGGTGGTTACTGAACCGGTGCTTGACTCATCCGTTCCAGACAGCTCCACTCATCAGCCTCCGCCTGAACCGGCTTCGGACATTCCGGAGCCAACTTCTGACCCGCCTGCAGAAGACGTGATTCACAACTCGGATGACTCGGAAATTCCTAGCCCAGCCAAGACGGCTGCCGGAGGTTGAAATTGTGAAGAGCCAATACGTTGAACCGGGCCGGCCTACTGCCCTTGCCCAATGCACCGCCAAGGAGGAGTTTGCCCAGCGCCGGAAGTCCAAACAAGACATCACTGATTACTCTCACCTAAGTATTGGTGATATAGTCTCGGGCTATCTGAACCAAGTACACAGTAGTCGTGACCTGGAAATTGACATGGTGAAGCAAATACAGCATAAATCTGAGGTAAAATTTAAGCTTTTTCTCTGAATCTTACTTACTGTACTGGCCCCCAAGTCTATTGCTTATAAATGAATATGTTGTAGACTTAATAATCTGCTTGCTATTAGTTTTGTCCGGTTTAAATTGAATAAGTTTAACCCGGAAGTAGCAGGAAACTTTGAATTTGGGTTACGCATTAGCCCCCAAGTGTCAAGTACCTTTGCTTGTAAAGTGCTTGAGACTTAATATGTGTGACTTGGTAAAATAGAGTAAAAATTCTTTAAACATACATTAGCCCCCAAGTGCTAAGTGTCTTTACTTGTAAAATGCTTGGGACTTAAATGTTATCTTACCAAGATTCTTACCATAACCTGATGTCAATGCAGGCCACCATAAGTCAATTTGAGGCGGAGATTGCTGATCTGAAGAGTCAGTTGAAAACCCAAGAGCTCAAAACTCAGAAAGCCAATTCCAAATTTGAATTCAGTGTCTCTGAACAAGAGAAGATGAAGAAAAATTTTGAATCGGAAAAGAAGGCTTGGGTTGATGAGAGGGCTTCACTGGTGACTCAGGCTGAAACAGCGGAGGCATCTCTCGCCGAGGCAACAAATGAGCTGTCCGACTTAAAGCGGCACATATCCCAAATGGTCTCAGCTATCTTTGGTAAGCCGCCCGTAAATATTGTAACCCTTCAAGAGTTACCGTAATAGTTGCCTCCGGCTTACTGTTATACCTGTGAATATGCAGGCCCCAGGAGTACCAACCTTAAGGAAAATATGCTGGTCAAGCTTAAGGCAGTGTATACCTTGGTAGAGCAGCTGTACTCTGGGTCACAGCGTGCGTTGACCGCTGTGGCCTTATCAAATACCTCTCCCCAGCTCCTGCAAGACGTGTTGATACATCTGTCGGTGCTACCTCAACGCATTCAAGACTTAAGGCGGGCATCTGCGAGAGCCGGAGCCATGGCTGCATTGAGTCGGGCAAAAGCATGGGTGCCAGAACTTGACCTTGCTGACCTCTCTCTTGGATATACAAGTCTTAAGGAGGACGGCACTACTTTTGGCGAACAGGACTTCACTGCCTGTGTTAAAGTCGTACGCCCCCTGGCAACTCTCATTGGAGAGGATACTGATCTCACCAAGTATTCGCCGGGTTATGATAGCGAGAACCGGAGAATCCCAAATGTCTCGTATGACCAAGTCAGCCTGATCCCTCCAACGCGTAAGCATACCTTTGCCCCTGAAGTGGACCCGGCCAGTTTAATAGATGATGAAGCTGAATTTGAAGCTTTGAGCGGCATTGACTGGGCCTCGTCCACCTTCCAGGACAAAACAACCGAAGGAGAGGCAGGGAAGGATAATCCGAAGTCATCAAGCCAGACGAAGGAATGAGCTGCCAGCCGGGTTATAACTTTGCAAAGAACAATGCTTCACTTATTCAGACTCGGGGAGTCTTGTAATAGGATAGAAAAACTCGTTAATGCCTATCATGCCTTATGGTACTTATTGCTTTTGTTAAGCCGCCAGTACTAAATTCATCTTGCTTATGTTAATCAAGTGTTTCCTTGATATTTCACATTGCTCCGTTTTAACCTGCACGTAAAACAGGCAAGGCTTCCTGGACAATTTACTGCACCAGCGGGTTATAGAATATTGATAACCCAGACATGATCAAAAAATCATGTGTATAAGCCGGTTCATGATTAGTTAAAACATAATCATAACAGCATACCTGCGACCCTTTTTGATAACCTCTCCGGCTCATATAAGTTTTTACCTAGCACTTGTTAGAACCTAAAGTAACTAATATAAAACCGGAAAGATCAAAAACCATCTCCTCAAGAAGGTTTCAATGATAGTGAAAATAGTCATACTTGCAAATGTTCACAGGCTCCTGATTCGAATACGATCAGAAAACCGTTCCAAAGGGGTTAAGCTAAGATTCGGATACGATCATATAGCCCCCAGTGGCTTTGGTGATGCCGATCAAGTGGGTATCGACAGCTATGTTCTCTTTGGTTCGAATATGACCTATGTTTGAACAGGAAGCCCCCAAGTGAACATTATAGTTGTTTAATGACGCTGATTCAAATATGATCCACGTCAGACCCAAAGGGGTTAAGCTATGATTCAAATTTGATCAGGAAGCCCCCAAGTGGGTTTGGCAATATGTCGATCAAGTGGGTATCGACAGCTATGTTCTCTTTGGTTCGAATACGACCTATGTTTGAACAGGAAGCCCCCAAGTGACCAAGGCTAGATTCAGATATGATCATAAGCCGGACCAAAGGGAAAGCCGGATTCAGATATGATCCGTCCCCTGTTGGCAGTGTCCATCACCTGATAAAGAAAACATGAAACATTTCTTTATGGGAAAAAAGGATAGAGGTCCTGCTTTATTGCTTTATATAATATGTACATTATAAAAAGTATCTTAAAAAAGAAACTTAAGTATAGTAAGGCCGGAGATGAGCTATGTTCCACGGCCGGCGGGTCTCTTCCTCCGATTTAAATGAGTCCTTGTGCTCTCGAATATCGATGAGATAATATGACCCATTGTGCATATTCTTGCTGACCACAAAGGGCCCTTCCCAAGGTGGGGATAACTTGTGCATATCAAACTGATCCTGGATGAGCCGGAGCACTAAGTCGCCTTCCTGAAAGGTTCTGCTCCTGACCCGGCAGCTGTGATAGCGGCGCAGGTCTTGCTGGTAAATCGTCGAGCGGGCTATTGCCAAGTCTCGCTCCTCATCCAACAAGTCAAGTGCATCCTGACAAGCCTTTTCGTTATCCGCCTCAACGTAAGCCGCCACTCGGGGTGAGTCGTGTCGGATGTCACTTGGCAGGACGGCCTCTGCTCCATAAACCATGAAGAAAGGTGTGTATCCCGTAGATCTATTAGGCGTAGTGTTGATGCTCCATAACACGGAGGGTAACTCCTCCACCCAACAACCTGGAGTCCGCTGTAAAGGGACCAAGAGCCGGGGCTTGATCCCCTTCAGGATCTCTTGATTAGCTCTCTCTGCTTGACCATTGGATTGAGGATGGGCAACAGCCGAAACATCAAGCCGGATATGTTCTCTTTGACAGAACTCTTCCATGGCACCCTTAGAGAGATTAGTGCCATTATCAGTTATAATGCTATGTGGAAAGCCAAAACGAAAGATCACCTTTTTCATGAACTGAACCGCCGTGGCTGCATCACACTTACTGACCGGCTCTGCCTCAACCCACTTGGTAAACTTGTCCACTGCCACCAGCAGATGTGTCTTTTTGTCCTTAGACCTTTTGAAAGGTCCAACCATGTCAAGCCCCCAAACTGCAAATGGCCAGGTGATTGGGATCATCCTTAATTCTTGAGTCGGCACATGAGCTCGTCGTGAGAACTTTTGACACCCGTCACATTTACTGACCAGATCTTCCGCATCAGCGTGAGCCGTCAACCAATAGAAACCATGACGAAAAGCCTTGGCCACGAGGGATTTTGACCTGGCATGATGGCCACAATCCCCTTCATGGATCTCACGAAGTAATTCTTGGCCTTCTGCAGGTGACACACAGCGTTGAAACGCCCCGGTGACGCTGAGGTGGTGTAACTCACCATTAACAATCGTCATGGATTTGGAGCGCCTAACAATTTGTCTCGCCAATGTCTCATCCTCCGGTAATTCACCCCGGGTCATATAAGCCAAGTAAGGCACTGTCCAATCCGGGATAACATGAAGAGCCGCCACCAGCTGTGCCTCCGGGTCTGGCACTGCTAAGTCTTCCTCGGTAGGCACCTTGACAGAAGGGTTATGCAACACATCAAGAAAGATGTTGGGCGGCACCGGCTTACATTGGGATCCCAACCGTCTTAAAGCATCAGCCGCCTCATTCTTCCTTCGATCAATGTGCTCCACTTGATAACCCGTGAAGTGACCAGCCACAGCATCTACCTCACGACGATAAGCCGCCATGAGGGGGTCTTTGGAATCCCACTTGCCTGACACTTGTTGAGCCACAAAATCTGAGTCGCCCAAGCATCGTACCCGGCTTAAGTTCATCTCCTTAGCCATCCGGAGACCATGGAGTAATGCCTCATATTCAGCTGCATTGTTAGTACATGGAAACATAAGCTAGAGTACATAACAAAATTTGTCACCTCGAGGGGAAGTTAACACCACTCCAGCCCCCGAGCCTTCTAGCTGCCTGGACCCGTCAAAGTGAATAGTCCAGTATGTGCTATCCGGCTTCTCCTCAGGTGCCTGCAGCTCTGTCTAATCATTGATGAAGTCCACCAAGGCCTGAGACTTAATAGCTGTCCGAGGCATGTATTTCAAGCCATGAGGCCCAAGCTCGATAGCCCACTTGGCGACTCATCCTGTGGCCTCTCTGTTCTGAATGATGTCTCCCAAAGGGCCAGAACTTACCACAGTTATAGAATGGCTTTGAAAATACTACTTCAACTTCCGGTTTGCCATGAACACCCCATAAACAAGCTCTTGCCAATGCGGGTACCTTTGCTTGGATTCAATGAGCACCTCACTGATGTAGTAAACCGGCCGTTGAACCGGATGCTCCTTACCGGCTTCCTTACGCTCCACCACGATGGCAACGCTGACGGCTCGTGAATTGGCAGCCACATATAATAGTAAAGGCTCTTTGTCAATTGGAGTCGCAAGAACCGGCGGCTTAGACAATTGTCTCTTTAAGTCTTCAAAAGCAGCACTAGCGGCCTCACTCCAAACAAAGGTGTCAGTTTTCTTCATCATCTGATACAATGGGAGGGCTTTCTCACCGAGCCGATTTATGAATCGACTTAAGGCGGCAACGCGACCCGCCAGTCGCTGAACACCATTGATGCACGCCGGTTTAGCCAGGGAGGTAATTGCCTTAATCTTCTCCGGGTTAGCTTCGATGCCTCTGTTGGACACCAGAAAACCCAAGAGCTTGCCCGCAGGAACGCCAAACACACATTTGGCCGGGTTAAGCATCATCTTGTAAACCTGGAGATTATCAAAGGTCTCCTTTAAGTCGGATATCAAAGTCTCCTTTTCTCTGGACTTCACCACGATGTCGTCCACATAGGCATGGACATTACACCCAATTTGGTCATGCAAGCAGTTCTACACACACCGCTGATAAGTCGCCTGGGCACTCTTGAGCCCGAATGGCATAGATACATAGCAGAAGGCTCCAAACGGAGTGATGAAAGCCGTCTTCTCCTGGTCCTTAACTACCATCTTAATCTGATGATAACCGGAGTAGGCATCCAAAAAACTCAAACGCTCACAACCCGTCGTAGCATCAATGATTTGATCAATATGGGGGAGAGCAAAAGGGTCAGCCGGGCAAGCCTTGTTTAAGTCCGTGTAGTCCACACACATCCGCCAGGTGCCGTTCTTCTTGAGGACAAGCACCGGGTTAGCCAACCACTCCGGGTGAAAAACTTCAATGATAAACCCGGCCGCTAAGAGCCGGGCGACTTCTTCCCCAATAGCTTTCTGTCGTTCTTCATTAAAACGGCGAAGAAACTGCCTGACCGGCTTATACTTTGGATCAATATTGAGAGTGTGCTCAGCGAGTTCCCTCGGTACACCCGGCATGTCAGAAGGTTTCCATGCAAAGATGTCCCGGTTCTCACGGATGAACTCGATGAGCGCGCTTTCCTATTTGGGATCCAAGTTGCTGCTAGTGCTGAACTGCTTAGAAGAATCACCCTGGTTAAAGTCAACAAGCTTCGTCTCAGCTGCCGATTTAAACTTCAATGCCGGGTCGTGCTCTGTAGTTGGCTTCTTCAGGGATGTCATATCTGCCGGGTCAACATTATCTTGATAAAATTTGAGCTCCTCTGCTGCGCAGGCCGACTCAGGATAAGCCGCGTCACCTTCTTCACACTCCAATGCTACCTTACAACCACCATGTACAGTGATGGTGCCCTTGTAACCCGGCATCTTGAGTTGTAAATAAACATAACATGGTCGGGCCATAAACTTAGCATAAGCCGGCCGTCCAAATAGAGCGTGGTATGGGCTCCTGATCTTGACCACTTCAAATGTCAACTTCTCAGCTCGGGAGTCATGTTCGTCTCCAAAATCCACTTCCAGCACAATCCTGCCAACTGGGTAAGCCGACTTACCAGGGACAACTCCATGAAAAACAGTGTTGGATGTTCTCAGATTTTTATCAGTTAACCCCATGCGCTGAAAGGTCTCGTACTAGAGGATGTTGATGCTACTACCCCCATCCATGAGCACCTTGGTGAACTTATACCCACCAACCTGAGGCGCCACTACCAAAGCCAACTGACCTGGGTTATCGACCCGCGGAGGATGATCCTCCCTGCTCCATATGATGGGCTGCTCTGACCACCTTAAATAATGAGGAATTGCCGGCTCAACGGAATTCACGGCTCTCTTATGAATCTTCTGGTCACGTTTGCACAAGCTAGTGGTAAACACGTGATACTGTCCGCCACTCAACTGCTTCGGATGGCTTTGATAACCCGACTGTTGCTGCTGATGTCCGCCTTGACCAGACTGCTGCTGACTGCTACCACCTGGATGCCCCTGAAAACCGGAATTTGAACCGCCACCCGGGCCATGAAAGCCGCCGGCCCCTGAGCCGCCACCAGATCCTTGGCCGACATCGAAGGTGTTGGAATTTTTAAACGCCTTCATGATTGCACAATCCTTCCATAGATGTGTGGCCGGCCGCTCCCGGGTGCCGTGTCTCGGGCAGGGCTCATTGAGTAGTTGCTCTAACGATGGGCCCGACCCACCGGATCGTGGCGGTTTACCCTTACGTCTCGGATTGTTACCTCGTACATTGGCATTGGCCACAAACTCCGGGTTACCGTCCGCCTTATGCTTATTGCCGCCTTGACTCCCCGGGTTATGCTGCTGACCCTTTCCATTGCCATTCCTTTTTCCCTTCCCTGTCTTCTCATCGTCAGACTCGGGATCCTTGGTACTATCAGAATCGGCATATTTGACTAAAGCCGCCATCAGCGTACCCATATCCGTGAGGTCACGTTTAAGGCGCCCCAGTTTCTGCCTCAGCGGCTCAAAACGGCATTTTTTCTCCAGCATAAGAACCATAGAACCGGCATCCATCTTATCGGAGGAATGAATTATCTCCTTGACCCGGCGTACCCAATGGGTGGTGGATTCACCTTCCTCTTGCTTGCAATCCGTTAAGTCCACAATCGACATAGATTGCTTACAGGTGTCCTTGAAGTTCTGGATGAACCGGGCCTTTAACTCGCCCCACGAGCCAATGGAATTGGGTGGCAAGCCTTTCAGCCACAACCGGGCTGTTCCATCTAACATCATGGTGAAATATTTAGACATCACTGCGTCACTGACTTCCAGCAACTCCATGGCCATCTCATAACTCTCGATCCACGCCCCGGGCTGTAAATCGGCCGTGTAATTTGGTACCTTTCGAGGTCCCTTGAAGTCCTTGGGCAGACGTACATCGCGCAGAGCCGGCACCAGGCAAGGGACACTGCCGGTTCTAGTGGCTACTCCCGCCTCAACAGATGTCATTGGATACTCCGGGTGATCATTCTCCTGACGTACTTGGTCCTGCACCGGGTTATAGCCCCCGGGCTGGTTACGCCGTTGGGCGTTGTTCGACAAAGCTTCCGACTCCATGCGTCTGCTGTAACTCGGGCTCCGGTTCTGGCGAGGTGGTGCTACCCTGGGCGGGGGGAGTTGAATGAATCCTGTCCCGGCTGTAAGAATAGGTCTCCTGCTGAGACAGGGCTGTCTGGAGGAGCTCTCTGACCCTCCGGGTTTCCACCGCCGTCGGGTCATCACCTTCCATAGGAAGAGCCGCTAAGTGCGCTGAAGCTGCGATTAAATTCTCCATGGGGTTGGAAAAGTGACCCGGTGGAATCGGCACATGACACGGTGGTGGCATGCTCACTTGAGGGGGCACCATATCCCGAGGCTGAGCCGGTCCTCCTGTTCCGGCTGTCATAAGCCGATCAGCCTCTGGCGGGTTACTAGGGCCGGCTCCGGGTGTAGCAAAGAGAACCCAGGGGTCGTAATTCGGAGGTAAACGGGACTGCATTTTCTGATGTCTCCTCCTCATTACCTCAATGGATGCGCTTGAGCTCATCGTGAGCTGGTAAGCTTCTGACTGCAAGCTAGTCTAGTATCCTTAGCTGCCAAAGGCTCCTTGGCCTGAGCTATCTCCTCACGCACTTGCGCTACCGCTGCGTCATGCTCATCTTTATCTGCAGGAATAACCGTGGCGGTTAACAGGGCCGTAAGCTTGTCCATGAGATCCATCAGCACCTGAGCCGGTGGGCGCGCGGGGCCGCCTGCCCCGGCTGCTCCTGATCCGGACGTGATCGCTGCCGCCGCTGTAGAATTTGAACTGGGCTGAGTTCCAGCCATGAAGATTTTGGCCAATCTTGGCGGCTCATCGAGGTCCGGAATACTGATGCCATCGGAACAGCCCCCGAGCGCGCTGTCTTGTACCTGATACAACGAATCTGTTGAGCCGGCGGACGAGTCACCGTCTGAAAGGACGGCCGTCTCACCCCCATCTTCAGATCCGGAAAGTTCCTCTCCGTGGACGCAGCCCACGAAGGCACGCCTCATGACCGGCGGAGTCCAGGTCTTCCTCGCACGCTGAGCCGTCTCGACGAGGTCGGTGCAGTTGTCCGGATCAGGGCCCGGCTCACCAATCTGGCCGATGAAGACGTGGATTCCACCGAAGGGGACCCGGTATCCGTACTCAATTGAGCCAACGTCAGGACCCCAGCCTTCGTCGTCGATGTAGATCTTTCCGCGACGACTCTTGGTCATCCGGCCCACTACGTACCCCTTGAGCCCTTCGAAGTTTCCCTTCAAGAACTCAAATCCACCGTGCGCTGGCCCCACGGTGGGCGCCAACTGTCATGGAATAGTCACGTCAGATGTCCTCGTGAAAGGACTTAGTTGTGGAGCCATCGCAACTAGGAAGCTTGAAGGGGTTAAATCAGGACAAGGGACACGAGAGAGTTTATACTAGTTCGGCCCCTTACGGTGAATGTAAGGCCTACGTCTAGTTGGGTTGGTATTGATGTTTCGATAACCACGGAGCGAGACACGCTATGCCCGGTTCTAGATGTGTTGTTTCTTGCCCTAAGTCGCCCGCTGGTCATCCCATTATATACACAGGTTGATACCTGCGGCTTACAGAGTCCCGGCCGGCTTATAAACAGAGTCCAGCTCGGTGACCAGTTAAATCTACCTTACCTTACTAGTCTTGCCATCATGGCGGTTTACTACAATGGGCTTAAGCCGCCCGTGGGCCTTAAGATCTTTATTGAACCGCCATCTTCATGCTTGGTCTTGGGCTTCCTCTGATGAGTACTCTTTGCGTAACCCGGCCCCTCCTGGGCGGCTTACACAAATAGTCATATCCCCAACAGGCTTGATGCCCTTCAAGATTTCCTGATTGGCTCTTTCAGCTTGACCATTGGATTGGGGTGAGCTACTGATGAAACATCAAGCCGAATATGCTCACGTTGACAAAATTCCTCCATGGCGCCTTTGGACAGATTAGTACCATTGTTAGTTATAATGTTGTGTGGAAAGCCAAAATGAAAGATCACCTTTTTCATGAATTGAACCGATGTGGCTGCATCACACTTACTAACTGGCTCTTCCTTGACCCACTTTGTGAATTTGTCAACCGCCACCAAGAGGTGGGTCTTTTTATCTTTGGACCTTTTGAAAGGCCCAACCATGTTGAGTCCCCGGACTGCAAACGGCCAAGTAATTGGAATCATCTTCAATTCTTGAGCCGGCACGTGAGCCCGTCGTGAGAACTTCTGACAACCGTCACATATACTGACCAGATCCTCCGCATCACCGTGAGCTGTCAGCCAATAAAACCCATGACGAAAAGCTTTGGCCACAAGAGACTTTGAACCGGCATGATGGCCACAATCCCCTTCATGAATATCACGAAGAATTTCTTGACCTTCCTCAGGAGAGACACAGCGTTAAAAGCTCCAGTGACACTGCGATGCAACTCGCCATTGGCAATTGTCATCGACTTAGACTGCCGGGTTATCTGCCTGGCCAAGGTTTCATCCTCAGGCAACTCGCCCCGGGTCATGTAAGCCAAGTACGGCACTGTCCAATCTGGGATGACATGAAGAGCCGCCACCAATTGTGCTTCTGGGTCAGGAACAACCAAGTCTTCCTCTGTAGGCAACTTGACAGAAGGGTTATGCAGAATATCCAAGAAAGTATTAGGTGGCACCGGCTTACGCTAAGACCCCAGTGTTGGGGAACGTAGTAATTTCAAAAAAATTCCTACGCACACGCAAGATCATGGTGATGGCATAGCAACGAGACGGGAGAGTGTATGTCCACGTACCCTCGTAGACCGTAAGCGAAAGCGTTAGCACAACGCGGTTGATGTAGTCGTACGTCTTCACGATCCGACCGATCCAAGCACCGAACGTACGGGGCCTCCGAGTTCAGCACACATTCAGCTCGATGACGATCTCCGGCCTCCGATCCAGCCGAGCTCCAGAGATGAGTTCCGTCAGCACGACGGCGTGGTGACGATGATGATGTTCTACCGGCTCAGGGCTTCGCCTAAACTCCACGACGATATGACCGAGGTGGAATATGGTGGAGGGGGCACCGCACACGGCTAAGGAACGATCCGTAGATCAACTTGTGTGTCTATGGGGTGCCCCCCTGCCCCCGTATATAAAGGAGCAAGGGGGGAGGCTGGCCGGCCCCTTGGGCGCGCCAAGGGAGGAGGAATCCTCCTCCTAGTAGGAGTAGGACTCCTCCTTTCCTACTCCTACTAGGAGGGGGAAGGAAGGAGGAGAGGGGGGAAGGAAAAGGGGGGCGCCGCCCCCCCCCCCCTCCTAGTCCAATTCGGACCAGAGGGGGGAGGGGACGCGCGGCCCATGCTGGCCGCCCCTCTCTCCTTTCCCCTAAGGCCCATAAGGCCCAATACTCTCCCGGGGAGTTCCGGTAACCCCCCCGGCACTCCGGTTTTCTCCGAAATCATCCAGAACAATTCCGGTGTCCGAATATAGTCGTCCAATATATGAATCTTTATGTCTCGACCATTTCGAGACTCCTCGTCATGTCTGTGATCACATCCGGGACTCCGAACAAACTTCGGTACATCAAAACTTATAAACTCATAATAAAACTGTCATCGTAACGTTAAGCGTGCGGATCCTACGGGTTTGAGAACTATGTAGACATGACCTAGAATTATTCTCGGTCAATAACCAATAGCGGGACCTGGATGCCCATATTGGTTCCTACATATTCTACGAAGATCTTTATCGGTCAAACCGCATAACAACATACATTGTTCCCTTTGTCATCGGTATGTTACTTGCCCGAGATTTGATCGTCGGTATCCAATACCTAGTTCAATCTCATTACTAGCAAGTCTCTTTACTCGTTCCGTAATACATCATCTCATAACTAACTCATTAGTTACAATGCTTGCAAGGCCTAGGTGATGAGTATTACCGAGAGGGCCCAGAGATACCTCTCCGACAATCGGAGTGACAAAACCTAATCTCGATTCATGCCAACTCAACATGTACCTTCGGAAACACCTGTAGAGCACCTTTATAATCACCCAGTTACGTTGTGACGTTTGGTAGCACACAAAGTGTTCTTCCGGTAAACGGGAGTTGCACAATCTCGTAGTTTTAGGAACTTGTATAAGTCATGAAGAAAGCAATAGCAGTATACTAAACGATCAAGTGCTAGGCTAACAGAATGGGTCATGTCAATCACATCATTCTCCTGATGATGTGATCCCGTTAATCAAATAACAACTCTTTTGTCCATGGCTAGGAAACATAACCATCTTTGATAAACGAGCTAGTCAAGTAGAGGCATACTAGTGACAATAGTTTTGTCTATGTATTCACACATGTATCATGTTTTCGGTTAATACAATTCTAGCATGAATAATAAACATTTATCATGATATGAGGAAATAAATAATAACTTTATTATTGCCTCTAGGGCATATTTCCTTCAGTCTCCCACTTGCACTAGAGTCGATAATCTAGATTACATAGTAATGATTCTAACACCCATGGAGTCTTGGTGCTGATCATGTTTTGCTTGTTAGAGAGGCTTAGTCAACGGGTCTGCAACATTCAGATCCGTATGTATCTTGCAAATCTCTATGTCTCCCACTTGGACTTGGTCCCGAATGGAATTGAAGCGTCTCTTGATGTGCTTGGTCCTCTTGTGAAATCTGGATTCCTTTGCCAAGGCAATTGCACCAGTATTGTCACAGAAGATCTTCATTGGTCCCGATGCACTAGGTATGACACCTAGATCGGAAATGAACTCCTTCATTCAGACTCCTTCATTTGCTGCTTCCGAAGCGGCTATGTACTCCACTTCACATGTAGATCCCGCCACGACGCTTTGTTTAGAACTGCACCAACTTACAGCTCCATCTCAGATTTCATGGCTTCTAGCCATTTTGCGGAATCTGGGCTCATCATCGCTTCCTCATAGTTCGTAGGTTCATCATGGTCAAGTAACATGACTTCCAGAATAGGATTACCGTACCACTCTGGTGCGGATCTTACTCTGGTGGACCTACGAGGTTTAGTAGAAACTTGATCCGAAGTTTCATGATTATTATCATTAGCTTCCTCACTAATTGGTGTAGTTGTCACAGGAACCGGTTCTCGTGATGAACTACTTTCCAATAAGGGAGTAGATACAGTTATCTCATCAAGTTCTACTTTCCTCCCACTCACTTCTTTCGAGAGAAACTCCTTCTCTAGAAAGGATCCATTCTTAGCAACGAATGTCTTGCCTTCGGATCTGTGATAGAAGGTGTACCCAACAGTCACTTTTGGGTATCCTATGAAGACACATTTCTCCGATTTGGGTTCGAGCTTATCTGGTTGAAGTTTCTTCACATAAGCATCGCAGCCCCAAACTTTAAGAAACGACAACTTTGGTTTCTTGCCAAACCACAGTTCATAAGGCGTCATCTCAACGGATTTTGATGGTGCCCTATTTAACGTGAATGCGGCCGTCTCTAAAGCATAACCGCAAAACGATAGCGGTAAATCAGTAAGAGACATCATAGATCGCACCATATCAAGTAAAGTGCGATTACAACGTTCGGACACACCATTTCGTTGTGGTGTTCCAGGTGGCGTGAGTTGCGAAACTATTCCACATTGTTTTAAGTGTAGGCCAAACTCGTAACTCAAATATTCTCCTCCACAATCAGATCGTAGAAACTTTATTTTCTTGTTACGATGATTTTCCACTTCACTCTGAAATTCTTTGAATTTTTCAAATGTTTCAGACTTGTGTTTCATCAAGTAGATATACCCATATCTGCTCAAATCATCTGTGAAGGTGAGAAAATAACGATATCCGCCACGAGCCTCAACATTCATCGGACCACATACATCTGTATGTATGATTTCCAACAAATCTGTTGCTCTCTCCATAGTACCGGAGAACGGTGTTTTAGTCATCTTGCCCATAAGGCACGGTTCGCAAGTACCAAGTGATTCATAATCAAGTGATTCCAGAAGTCCATCAGTATGGAGTTTCTTCATGCGCTTTACACTGATATGACCTAAACGGCAGTGCCACAAATAAGTTGCACTATCATTAACAACTCCGCGTCTTTTGGCTTCTACATTATGAATATGTGTATCACTACTATCGAGATTCAATAAAAATAGACCACTCTTCAAGGGTGCATGACCATAAAAGATATTACTCATATAAATAGAACAACCATTATTCTCTGATTTAAATGAATAACCGTCTCACAATAAACAAGATCCAGATATAATGTTCATGCTCAACACTAGCACCAAATAACAATTATTCAGGTCTAAAACTAATCCCGAAGGTAGATGTAGAGGTAGCGTGCCGACCGCGATCACATCGACTTTGGAACCGTTTCCCACGCGCATCGTCACCTCGTCCTTGGCCAGTGCTCGCTTATTCCGTAGTCCTTGTTTCGAGTTGCAAATATTAGCAACAGGACCAGTATCAAATACCCAGGTGCTACTACAAGCTCTAGTTAGGTACACATCAATAACATGTATATCACATATACCTTTGTTTACTTTGCCATCCTTCTTGTCCGCCAAATACTTGGGGCAGTTCCGCTTCCAGTGACCAGTCTGCTTGTAGTAGAAGCACTCAGTTTCAGGCTTAGGTCCAGACTTGGGTTTCTTCTCTTGAGCAGCAACTTGCTTGCTGTTCTTCTTGAAGTTCCCCTTCTTCTTCCCTTTGCCCTTTTTCTTGAAACTAGTGGTCTTGTTGACCATCAACACTTGATGCTCCTTCTTGATTTCTACCTCCGCAGCTTTTAGCATTGCGAAGAGCTCGGGAATAGTCTTGTTCATCCCTTGCATATTATAGTTCATCACAAAGCTCTTGTAGCTTGGTGGCAGTGATTGGAGAATTCTGTCAATGACGCTATCATCCGGAAGATTAACTCCCAGTTGAATCAATTGATTATTATACCCAGACATTTTGAGTATATGTTCACTGACAGAACTATTCTCCTCCATCTTGCAGCTGTAGAACTTATTGGAGACTTCATATCTCTCAATCCGGGCATTTGCTTGAAATATTAACTTCAACTCCTGGAACATCTCATATGTTCCATGACGTTCAAAATGTCGTTGAAGGCCCGGTTCTAAGCCGTAAAGCATGGCACACTGACCTATAGAGTAGTCATCAGCTTTGCTCTGCCAGACGTTCTTAACGTCGTCAGTTGCATCAGCAGCAGGCCTGGCACCCAGCGGTGCTTCCAGGACGTAACTCTTCTGTGCAGCAATGAGGATAATCCTCAGGTTACGGACCCAATCCGTGTAATTGCTACCATCATCTTTCAACTTTGCTTTCTCAAGGAACGCATTAAAATTCAACGGAACAACAGCATGAGCCATCTATCTACAAACAAACATAGACAAGCAAAATACTATCAGGTACTAAGTTCATGATAAATTTAAGTTCAATTAATCATATTACTTAAGAACTCCCACTTAGACAGACATCTCTATAGTCATCTAAGTGATTACGTGATCCAAATCAACTAAACCATAACCGATCATCACGTGAGATGGAGTAGTTTTCAATGGTGAACATCACTATGTTTATCATATCTACTATATGATTCACGCTCGACCTTTCGGTCTCCGTGTTCCGAGGCCATATCTGCATATGCTAGGCTTGTCAAGTTTAACCTGAGTATTCCGCATGTGCAAAACTGGCTTGCACCCGTTGTAGATGGATGTAGAGCTTATCACACTCGATCATCACGTGGTGTCTGGGCACGACGAACTTTGGCAACGGTGCATACTCAGGGAGAACACTTCTTGATAATTTTTAGTGAGAGATCATCTTAAAATGCTACCGTCAATCAAAGCAAGATAAGATGCATAAAGGATAAACATCACATGCAATCAATATAAGTGATATGATATGGCCATCATCATCTTGTGCTTGTGATCTCCATCTTCGAAGCACCATCGTGATCACCATCGTCACCGGTGCGACACCTTGATCTCCATTGTAGCATTGTTGTCGTTTACGCCATCTATTGCTTCTACGACTATCGCTACCGCTTAGTGATAAAGTAAAGCAATTACAGGGCGTTTGCATTTCATACAATAAAGCGACAACCATATGGCTCCTGCCAGTTGCCGATAACTTCGGTTACAAAACATGATCATCTCATACAATAAAATATAGCATCACGTCTTGGCCATATCACATCACAACATGCCCTGCAAAAACAAGTTAGACGTCCTCTACTTTGTTGTTGCAAGTTTTACGTGGCTGCTACGGGCTGAGCAAGAACCGTTCTTACCTGCGCATCAAAAACCACAACGATAGTTCGTCAAGTTGGTGCTATTTTAAGCTTTGCAAGGACCGGGCGTAGCCACACTCGGTTCAACTAAAGTTGGAGAAACTGACACCCGCCAGCCACCTGTGTGCAAAGCACGTCGGTAGAACCAGTCTCGCGTAAGCGTACGCGTAATGTCGGTCCGGGCCGCTTCATCCAACAATACCACCGAAGCAAAGTATGACATGCTGGTAAGCAGTATGACTTGTATCGCCCACAACTCACTTGTGTTCTACTCGTGCATATAACATCAACGCATAAAACCTAGGCTCTGATGCCACTGTTGGGGAACGTAGTAATTTCAAAAAAATTCCTACGCACACGCAAGATCATGGTGATGGCATATCAACGAGACGGGAGAGTGTATGTCCACGTACCCTCGTAGACCGTAAGCGGAAGCGTTAGCACAACGCGGTTGATGTAGTCGTATGTCTTCACGATCCGACCGATCCAAGCACCGAACGTACGGGGCCTCCGAGTTCAGCACACGTTCAGCTCGATGACGATCTGCGGCCTCCGATCCAGCTGAGCTCCGGACATGAGTTCCGTCAGCACGACGACGTGGTGATGATGATGATGTTCTACCGGCGCAGGGCTTCGCCTAAACTCCGCGACGATATGACCGAGGTGGAATATGGTGGAGGGGGGCACCGCACACGGCTAAGGAACGATCCGTAGATCAACTTGTGTGTCTATGGGGTGCCCCCCTGCCCCCGTATATAAAGGAGCAAGGGGGGAGGCCGGCCGGCCCCTTGGGCGCGCCAAGGGAGGAGGAATCCTCCTCCTAGTAGGAGTAGGACTCCTCCTTTCCTACTCCTACTAGGAGGGGGAAGGAAGGAGGAGAGGGGGGGAGGAAAGGGGGGGCACCGCCCCCCCCCCCCTCCTAGTCCAATTCGGACCGGAGGGGGGAGGAGGCGCGCGGCCCATGCTGGCCGCCCCTCTCTCCTTTCCCCTAAGGCCCATAAGGCCCAATACTCTCCCGGGGAGTTCCGGTAACCCCCCCCCCCCCCCCCCCCGGCACTCCGGTTTTCTCAGAAATCATCCGGAACAATTATGGTGTCCGAATATAGTCGTCCAATATTGAATCTTTATGTCTCGACCATTTCGAGACTCCTCGTCATGTCCGTGATCACATCCGGGACTCCAAACAAACTTCGGTACATCAAAACTTATAAACTCATAATAAAACTGTCATCGTAACGTTAAGCGTGCGGACCCTACGGGTTCGAGAACTATGTAGACATGACCTAGAACTATTCTCAGTCAATAACCAATAGCGGGACCTGGATGCCCATATTGGTTCCTACATATTCTATGAAGATCTTTATCGGTCAAACCGCATAACAACATACATTGTTCCCTTTGTCATCGGTATGTTACTTGCCCGAGATTTGATCGTCGGTATCCACTACCTAGTTCAATCTCGTTACTGGCAAGTCTCTTTACTCGTTCCGTAATACATCATCTCATAACTAACTCATTAGTTACAATGCTTGCAAGGCTTAGGTGATGAGTATTACCGAGAGGGCCCAGAGATACCTCTCCGACAATCGGAGTGACAAAACCTAATCTCGATTCATGCCAACTCAACATGTACCTTCGGAAACACCTGTAGAGCACCTTTATAATCACCCCGTTACGTTGTGATGTTTGGTAAGCACACAAAGTGTTCTGCCGGTAAACGGGAGTTGCACAATCTCATAGTTGCAGGAACTTGTATAAGTCATGAAGAAAGCAATAGCAGTATACTAAACGATCAAGTGCTAGGCTAACGGAATGGGTCATGTCAATCACATCATTCTCCTAATGATGTGATCCCGTTAATCAAATAACAACTCTTTTGTCCATGGCTAGGAAACATAACCATCTTTGATAAACGAGCTAGTCAAGTAGAGGCATACTAGTGACAATAGTTTTGTCTATGTATTCACACATGTATCATGTTTCCGGTTAATACAATTCTAGCATGAATAATAAACATTTATCATGATATGAGGAAATAAATAATAACTTTATTATTGCCTCTAGGGCATATTTCCTTCACCCAGCCGACTTAAAGCATCAGCCGCCTCATTCTTTCTGCAATCAATGTGCTCCACTTGGTAACCCTTAAAGTGTCCAGCAATGGCATCAACTTCACGGCGATAAGCCGCCATGAGAGGATCCTTGGAGTCCCACTTGACTGATACTTGTTGAGCCACCAAATCTGAGTCGCCAAAGCACCTTACCAGGCTTAAGCTCATCTCCTTAGCCATCCGAAGACCATGGAGCAAGGCCTCATACTCAGCTGCATTGTTAGTACAGGGAAACATGAACCGTAGCACATAACAAAATTTGTCACCTCGAGGGGAAGCTAAAACAACTCCATCCCCCGTGCCCTTCAATCGCCTGGACCCATCAAAGTGAATAGTCCAATATGTGTTGTCTGGCTTCTCTTCAGGCATCTGCAGCTCTGTCCAGTAGTTGATGAATTCCACCAATGCTTGAGACTTGATAGCAGTGTGTGGCACATACTTTAAACCATGAGGCCCAAGTTCAATGGCCCACTTGGCGACTCGTCCTGTGGCTTCTCTATTTTGAATGATATCTCCTAAAGGAGCAGAACTAACCACAGTGATGGGATGACCCAGGAAATATTGCTTAAGCTTCTGGCTCGCCATGAACACCCCATAAACGAGCTTCTGCTAATGTGGATACCTTTGCTTGGACTCAATAAGTACCTCGTTGATGTAATAAATCGGACGTTGAACCGGATGCTCCTTGCCAGCCTCCTTGCGCTCCACCACGATGGCCACACTGATAGCATGTGTGTTAGCAGCCACATATAACAATAATGGCTCCTTATCAATGGGAGTAGCAAGGACCGGCGGCTCAGCTAGCTGTCTCTTAAAATCTTCAAAGGCAGCGTTAGCAGCATCACTCCAGACAAAGTCGTCTATCTTCTTCATCATCTGATACAGCGGTATGGCCTTCTCACCTAACCAGCTTATGAACCGGCTTAAAGCAGCAATACGACCTGCCACACGCTGAACATCATTGATACACGCCGGCTTAGCCAAAGAGGTGATTGCCTGGATCTTCTCCGGGTTAGCCTCAATGCCTCGGTTAGAAACCAGAAAACCCAAAAGCTTGCCTGCTGGCACACCAAAAATGCACTTGGCCGGGTTAAGTATCATCTTGTAGACCTGGAGATTATCAAAGGTTTCCTTCAGATCATCTATCAAGGTCTCCTTCTCTCTAGACTTCACCACAATGTCGTCCATATAAGCATGAACATTGCGCCCAATCTGATTGTGAAGACAGTTCTGCACACATCGCTGATAAGTCGCCTGGGCACTCTTAAGCCCAAAAGGCATAGACACATAGCAGAAGGCTCCAAATGGAATAATAAAAGCCGTCTTCTCCTGGTCCTTAACTGCCATCTTGATTCGATGATAACAAGAATAAGCATCCAAAAAACTCAAATGCTCACAACCCGCTGTAGCATCAATGATTTGATCAGTACGAGGGAGAGCGAAAGGATCAGCCGGACAAGCCTTGTTTAAGTCCGTATAATCCACACACATACACCAGGTGCCATTCTTCTTAAGCACAAGCACTGGGTTAGCCAACCACTCCGGATGAAAAACTTCAACAATGAACCCGGCCGCCAAGAGCTGGGCCACTTCCTCACCAATGGCCTTATGCCTCTCCTCATTGAACCGCCGAAGGAACTGCTTGACCGGCTTAAATTTTGGATCAATATTGAGAGTGTGCTCAGTGAGTTCTCTCGGTACACCCGGCATGTCAGAAGGTTTCCATGCAAAGATATCCCAGTTCTCACGGATGAACTCGATGAGCGCACTTTCCTATTTGGGATCCAGATTAGCACTGATACTGAACTGCTTAGATCAGTCGCCTGGAACAAAATCAACAAGCTTGGTGTCATGGGCCGACTTAAACTTCATCACCGGCTCATGCTCTGTGGTTGGCTTCTTCAAAGACGTCATGTCCGCCGGGTCAACATTGTCCTTATAGAACTTCAACTCCTCTGTTGCACAAACAGATTCAGCGTAAGCAGCATCGCCTTCCTCACATTCCAAGGCTATCTTCCGACTCCCATGCACTGTGATGGTGCCCTTATGACCTGGCATCTTGAGCTGCAGATAAACATAACACGGCCATGCCATGAACTTGGCATAAGACGGTCGTCCAAATAGGGCGTGATACGGGCTCTTGATTTTGACAACCTCAAAAGTTAACTTCTCAGCCCTAGAATCATGCTCATCTCCAAAGGCCACTTCTAGCTCAATCTTACCCACTGGGTAAGCCGACTTACTAGGGACCACTCCATGAAAAATAGTGTTGGAAGTCTTGAGATTTTTATCAGTCAACCCCATGCAACGAAAAGTCTCATAATAGAGTATATTGATGCTACTGCCTCCATCCATGAGCACCTTAGTGAATTTATATCCTCCCACCTGAGGTGCCACCACCAAGGCCAATTGACCTGGATTGTCAACCCAGGGAGGGTGATCTTCCCTACTCCATAGGATAGGCTGCTCAGACCATCTCAAATAACGAGGAACTGCCGGCTCAACAGCGTTCATAGCCCTCTTATGAAGCTTCTAGTCCCGTTTGCACAAACTGGTGGTAAACACATGATATTGTTCACCATTCAGTTGCTTTGGATTACTCTGATATCCAGATTGCTGCTGCTGCTGACCTCCCTAGCTAGATTGCTGATTACAACCACCTTGATTACCTTGAGAGCATTGAAAATTGGAATTTGAACCGCCGCCCGGGCCATGAAAACCGCCGCCACCTGAGCCGCCGCCCGGCCCATGATTTCTATCAAACATGTTAGAGTTCTTGAAAGCCTTCATGATCATACAGTCCTTCCACAGGCGAGTGGCCGAATTCTGCTGAGTAGCGTGCCTTGGACAGGGCTCATTTAGCAACTGCTCAAGAGTGGGACCTGACCCGCCGGACCGAGGAGGTGGTCTCCCCTTACGTCATTGATTGTTTCCCCACGCATTGGTGTTAGCCACAAACTCTAAGGTACCATCAGCCTTACGTTTATTATTGCCTCCTTGATTTGTCGGGTTATGCTGAGGACCCTTGGCGTTGCCGTTCTTCTTTCCCTTCCTTATCTTCTCATCGTCAGACTTGGGATCCTTGGTACTATCAGAGTCGGCGTATTTGACTAGAGCCACCATTAGCTGGCCCATGTCATTACAATCGCACTTGAGCTGCCCCAGCTTCATTTTCAGAGGCGTAAAACGGCAATTTTTCTCCAACATTAAGACCGCAGAGCCGGCATCCATCTTATCAGACGAATGTATTATGGCCTTGACCCGGTGTACCCAATGGGTCGTGGAATCACCCTCCTCTTGCTTGCAGTTAGTCAAATCCACAATTGACATGGGCTACTTGCATGTGTCTTTGAAGTTCTGAATAAACCGTGCCTTTAACTCTGCCCATGAACCAATGGAATTAGGTGGCAGCCCCTTCAACCAAGTGCGGGCCGTTCCATCCAACATCATGGTGAAGTACTTGGCCATTGCAGCGTCACTGACTTCCAGTAGTTACATGGCCATCTCATAGCTTTCAATCCATGCTCCCGGCTGTAAGTCCACCGTGTAATTAGGCACCTTTCGAGGCCCCTTGAAATCCTTGGGCAAATGCTCGTTACGTAGAGCCGGCACCAGACAAGGGACACCTCCGGTCCTAGTGGTCATGCCTGCCTTAATAGAAGTCGTTGGATAAACCGGAAAAGACTGGTAAGCCGCCCGCTGAGCCGCCTGCTCAGCCGCCTGTTGAGCCACCTGCTCAGCCTCTTGACGTCTCTTGTCCTGATCACCCAAGTTAGGAGCTCCATCACGCGTCGTGTCATGCCCACACGGCTGGTCACGGCGCCGGGCGTTGCTTGAAATGGCTGCTGAATCCATGTGCCTGCTATAACTCGGGCTCCGGCTTGGGCGAGGGGTCGAGTGAATCCTGTCTCGACTATAAGAATATGCCTCCTGCTACGCCAGAGCCGTCTGAAGAAGTTCTCTGACCCTTCATGTTTCAACCGCTGTCGGAGAGTCGCCCTCCACCGGGAGAGCCGCCAATCGTGCCGCCGCAGTGATCATGTTCTCCAAAGGGTTAGAATAATGACCTGATGGTGTTGGTACATAATGAGGTGGAGTAGTATTCATACGAGGAGGTTCCATCACCCGTGGTTGAACCGGCGTCCCAGCCCCGGGCGTTGCAACCTGGTTTACCTCCGGCAGGTTACTGGTCCCTGCACCGGGTGTACGGAAGAGGTTTCGAGGATCATAAACCGGAGGCAGACGGGATTGGGTCTTCTGGTACCTTCTCATGACCTCATTTGACGCGTTCTGAACCATTATGAGCTGGAAAGCCTGCGACTGAATCCGCTGAGCTTGAGCGTCCAGAGCCGCTCGCTCTGCGGTCATCCTGACGTCTTCCGCCGCCAGGTCTTCCTTAGCCTGCACTATATCCTGCTTTAACTGCGCCACTTCCACATCATGTTGAGCTTGATCCACCGGGTTTACCACGGCGGTTAATAGAGTTGTCATCTTATCCATGAGATCCATCAGCACCTGAGCCGGCGGGCATGCAGGGCGTCCTGCCCCGGCTGCCGCTGACCCAGAGGTTATCGCTGCCGTAGCCGTAGAGTTTCGAACAGGTTGCATGCCAGCCATGAAGATCCCAACTCTGCTTGGCGGCTCAAAGGGGTCCGGAATATTGCTGCCATCGGAATAGCCCCCAAGCCCGCCGTCTTGCAATTGATACAACGAATCCGTTTCACCCGTGGACGACTCATCATAAGAGTAGATGGCCGTCTCACTGCCAGACATAGATCTTTTAGAAAGTTCCCCTCCATGGATGCATCCCACAAAGGCACGCTTCAGGGCAGGCCGAGCCCGGAGGGGTCTCGCGCACTGAGCTGTCTCAACGATGCCAGTGTAGATGTCCGGCTCAGGGCCTGGCTCGCCGATCTAGCCGATGAAGACGTGGATTCCGCCGAAGGCGACCCGGTACCCGTACTGAATTGAGCCGGCGTCGGGGCCCCAGCCCGCGTCGTCGATGTAGAGCTTGCCGCGACGACTCTTGGTCATCCGACCCATAGTGTATCCCTTGAGCCCTTCGAAGCTGCCCTTCAAGAACTCAAATCCATCATGCACTGGCCCCACTGTGGGCGCCAACTGTCGTGGAATTGTCACGGCAGATGTCCTAGTGAAAGGACTTAGTCGTGGAGCCATCGCAACTAGGAAGGTTAAAGGGGTTAAAACGGGAAAATGACACGGGAGTTTATACTGGTTTGGCCCCTTGTGGTGAAGGTAATGGCTTAATCCAGTTTGAGGTGGGATTACTTATGTCTCGATTACTAGGGAGCGAATCCGCTTGACCTAGCTCTCGATCTGATGTTCCTTGCCCTGAACCGCCGTCGGGTCGTCCCTTTATATACAGAGGTCGACGCCTAGCGGCTCACAGAGTCCCGGTCGGCTCATAAACAATGTCTGGCTCGGTCTCTCTCTATTCTTGCCTTACAACACAAGTTACATACATATGGCAGTTTATCTCTATGGGCCTTGAGTCGCCCTTGGGCTTGGGCCCTTAACTGAACTGCCATCTTCAAGTGTCGTCTTGGGCTTCATATCTTGAATTGCCATAGGTATAACCCGGCCCCTCCTGGGTGGGTCATACCTAATAGTTATATCCCCAACAATCTCTGTATTGTTGAATGTTGTTTCTGGATCTTCAAAGAGGAAGGACATGATTCGAGACAAATATAAGGAACAAGTGTGTGGAGCCTAAGGTTGTGGTGTACTTCAAAGTGGGACAGGATTAAATCAAGAGCTAGCACTTCAAAGACTCGGAGACATCCGATGGAGTTCTCACCAGAGGACTCTGAAGAGTTTGATTGATTTGTTCCCTGCAGTTATCAAAGTGCTAGAATACATGGAAGAAGAAGACAGGGATGACGCAAACAGAAGGCAAGCATGTGGTATACTTGTTTATTTCCAATCATTTGATTTTGTGTTCTACCTGCAGCTTATGTCCACTATATTGGCTATCACAAACACATTATCAATGGCTCTACAAAGGAAGAATCAAGACATTGTGAATGATGTACATTGTGTGTAGTCAACCAAAGACTCATTGAATGATTTAAGGAGGAATGGTTGGGAATCAGTCTTGGGTGAAGCATATGTATTTTGTGACAAACATGAGATTTCCAAGTTGGAGATGGAAGAGCAATATGTCAATTTAAAGAAGCCACGTCAAAAAACAGGTATCACTAATAAGCATCATTATGAGGTGGACTGTTTCAATGATGTTATTGATTGGCTGCTTCAAGAACTTGATAGCCGATTTAATGAGAAAAATTCTAAGCTACTAATATGCTTAGCTGCTTTGAGCCCAAAAGAACCATTCAAGGACTTCAATTTAGAGCATTTGATGGATCTAGCTAGACTTTATCCAAAAGATTTTGATGATGGAGAACTGAGGGACCTTAAGAATCACCTCCGTCTTTACATTGCCGATGTTCGAGTAGATGATCGCTTCTCTAGCATAAATAATATTTGTGAGCTCTCTCAAAAAATGGTGGAGACAAAGAAACATATTGTGTATCCTTTGGTTTACCGGCTTGTGAATCTGGTACTTGTATTGCCTGTTGCCACTGCTACAGTTGAGAGATGTTTTTCGGGTATGAAACTTGTGAAGACATTTTTGCGCAATCGTCTTGGTGATGATGCATTGAATCATGACCTTATTTGCTATGTGGAGAAATAAGAAATGAGAAAAGTTACCAATGATGCAGTCATTGATTGCTTTGAGGTCATGAATGAACATAGAGGGCTATTTTAAAAGGTAATACTATTAATTTTATGATTAATTGCACAAGTCTACTTAATATGTACTAAGTCTATTTTTTTCTTTTGTAGGCATTCAGAATCTATTGGCATATGTCGTGATCTGATCATATTTGTTTGCATTGTTTGGAGTACTTATGCACTGTTCAAATTTACATAATCAACTAGTATTTCAAGTGGAAGTGAACAATTTATTTTGGTAAGAAATCTCATTGCCATATAATTTGTGTTGTTGGGTGTCCTATTTATATATACATATTATTGCTTGGTGTCCATCCTTGTATATACGATCTGCACGTGGACACCACGATATTTTTGTTCTGGATCTGCCACTGGCCGCGGCACGCCGCGTCGTCGCCTGCTACGGCTCGTTCCTGGCTGGGCCTCGCAGGGATGGGGGAGCCCCCCCCCCCCCCCAGCTCGGCCTCGCGCTAATGCGGTAGTGCGCTCGTTTGACAGGCGCAATGCGGTTATTCTGTTTCCCACCCCCACGCACCCACATCCCCCTAAGATAGATAATGGGGCAAGTCCATACATGGAAGATGTGTCAGTAAAACTATGCCCCTCGGTGCAGTGCTGGTTATTCTGTTTCCCACCCCCACGCACCCACACCCCCCTAAGATAGATAATGGGGCAAGTCATGTTACAGACTCGCCTCCGCATGTGACACCGCGGCACGCCACATCGTCGCCTGCTACAGCTCATTCCTGGCTCGGACTCGCAAGGATGGGGGAGGGGGGTCCCTAGCCCCCCTCCCCCTCCCTGGCTCGGCCTCACCGGGATGGGGGAGGGGGGTCCCAACCCCCCCTCCCGGCAGTGCGTTCATTTGACAGGCACAGTGCGGTTATTCTGTTTTCCACCCCCATCAACATGGCAATGGGTACCCGCTACCCGCGAACCCGGCGGGTAAAAACCCTATTAGGGTAAGGGTATGGGAAATTAAAATGCCCATGGGTTTCTAAATGGGAAAAAGTTGTACCCATCGGGTAAGGCGGGTACGGGTACGGGAAGGCAATACCCATACCCGCGAACTCGCAAACCCGTATACTACTACACCATGTCAAGTAGGTCCCATGTGTTATTGAGTCGATTTAGGAAAAAAAACTAAGTTACCAGGCGCTAAGTACAACTTGTCAAGTAGATTTGTTGGGACATGGTCGTGGCCGCGGCCGCACTATGTAACGTCTTGCTACTCCTACGAGAACACATGTGCTCTGCCAATGACAAGGGTAGAGCATGATAAGCGTCCAATCTGGTGATGCTCCGCATTTAACACTTTTTTTGAATATCTATGTTGCATGAATGTGTTGATGATTGGTGTATTGACGAATGTGTATGATGTATGAATGGATTATTTGAATGCCTTCATGATTGTTTAGTCAACTTTGAACATTTTGAAAAATAAAAATTGAGATGGGTATTTTTACCCACGGGTATTACCTATACCCAGCCGGGTATGGGTATGGGAACAATTTGAAACCCGAGGTGCGGGTACGGGTACGGGTTGGGGCAGAAAATATTGAGACGGGTACGGGCTTGGGCACGCATTACCCATACCCATACCCTACGGGTGCCATGCTGGCACCCCCACGCACCCACACACTCCTAAGATAGATAATGGAGCAAGTCATGTTATGGACTCGCCTCTGCATGCGACGCTGCGGCACGCCGCGTCGTCGCCTGCTATGGCTCGTTCCTGTCTCAGCCTCGTCGAAATGGGGTAGGGGGTCCCGACCCCCCTCCCCCCTGCTCGGCCTCGCGCTAATGCGGCAGTGCGCTCATTTGACAGGCGCAGTGCGGTTATTTTGTTTCCCACCCCCACGCACCCACATCCCCCTAAGATAGATAATGGGGCAAGTCCATACAAGGAATATGTGTCATTACAACTATGCCCCTCGGTGCAGTGCTGGTTATTCTGTTTCCCACCCCCACGCACCCACACCCCCTAAGATAGATAATGGGGCAAGTCATGTTACGGACCCGCCTCCGCATGCGACACCGCGGCACGCCGCGTCGTCGCCTGCTACGGCTCGTTCCTGGCTCGGCCTCGCCGGGATGGGGGAGGGGGGTCTCGACCCCCCTCCCCCCCCCCCCCCGGCTCGGCCTCATGCTAACGTGGCAGTGCGCTCGTTTGACAAGCGCAGTGCGGTTATTCTATTTTCCACCCCCATGCACCCACACACCCCTAAGAGAGATAATGGGGCAAGTCCATACAGGGAAGATATGTCAGTACAACTATGCCCCTCGGTGCAGTGCTGGTTTTTCTGTTTCCCACCCCCATGCACCCACACCCCCCCCCCCTAAGATAGATAATGGGCAAGTCATGTTGCGGACTCGCCTCCACATGCGACGCTGCAGCACGCCGCGTCGTCACCTACTACGGCTTGTTCCTGGCTCAGCCTCGCCGGGATGGGGGAGGGGGTCCCTCCCCCCTCCCCCCCTCCCCCGGCTCGGCCTCGCGCTAACGCGGCAGTGTGCTCGTTTGATAGGCGCAGTGCGGTTATTATGTTTCCCACCCCCACGCACCCACACCCCCCTAAGATAGATAATGGGGCAAGTCCTTACAAGGAAGATGTGTCAGTACAACTATGCCCCTCGGTGCAGTGCTGGTTTTTCTCCTAAAAATAGATAGATAATGGGGGCAACTCCATACAAGGAAGATGTGTTAGTACAACTGTGCCCCTCGGTGCAGTGCGGTTATTTTGTTTCCCACCCCCATGCACCCACACCCCCCCTCCCTTAAGATAGATAATGGGGCAAGTCCATACAAGGAAGATGTGATAGTACAACTATGCCCATCAGTGCGGTGATGGTCTTTCATCCATATGTAGCTGCTAGAAAATTAGCAAGTATTACAACAGAAAAGTTAAGAAGCATCAGCACTGGCTTATATTGCTCACTGGTAGACTAAAGAATGACAATACAAGTACAATCGAACGGACAGTATAGATTTACTAATAGAAAAGGTACAAAGAAGCATCAATTCGCAAATCCATCAGAAAAAATGTTAGACTAAACACAGAAGTTCTACATTGAATGAACCCTCAGTACAACTTAGTTTACAAGCAAGTACTATAATGCTAAAAAATAAAACTAGAAGACATTTGACTATAATCACGAGAACAAAACAAAAAAGAGATAAAAACTCAATGACAAATGAGTAGTTCGACAAAACTCACAAGAACTACAACAAAAGTATCAGCCCAAATTACTGATGGAGTCAAGTACTAGATTCAAAACCAAAAAAAATGACCGCCCAAAGACAGGCAGGCCCCAACTCAGGTTGACACTTGAACTCGAGCCCACGGCGATACCGTTGGCGAATCCCTAGTAAATCGCCCCAACGCAGGGCCTGTCAAAAAGGGCCCACAGGTCATGATAGAGACAGAGCGCCGTGTATAAGCGCTCAGGTAAGTATTCAGAGGAGTTCGACAGGTGGAACTCGGCAACGCTTATAAACAGGTCGAGAGCCCCCTCGCCTAGCGAGGTGGGACTAAACCCAAACCACACACGCATGCTGCACTGCACAGTCGGGCGGACGACCTATCTGGGCCGAAAACAATGCCTCCAGCGGACGACCCAATGCAACAGTACAACCCAATACAAAATTACTACCGATCACACATGAACCAAATTAAAAGGAACAGATGCATATAATTTAAAAATAACCCTCATAAAATATTCTTCTAAAAAGAGAATGTAGAAAAGTTCAAACACATGTTAGTTGCTAAAAATTAAAAAATTAAACAAACAAACCTTTTTTCTGAAAGATAACTATATAAAAGCATACTTCAACGTAGAAGATTGTAACAAAAATTTCAGAAACAAAATTTTAAGAAGTTCAACTACTAAAATTCAGAAGGTTCAAGTAAAGTTGTACTGTGCAGCAAGATTAAATTCTTTTAAAAAAATACTATAACTATCACTATTCAACTAAAAAAATAATGTGTGCTCTAAATTCCTGACAATAGTAAGAAAAAAATGCTATACAGCAAACGAATGCGGTTGCCATTGACATCCAAAAATAGTTCAGTACTACCATTAACAGCATGCAAGTTCAACAAACTCATCCCAAGGGGTCCAACATCCATCATCAGCGTATATGTTTCGTGTGCAAGCTATGCACATCAGTTCAACTTTAAATTGTGCCAATTCAAAAAAAATTATAAAAAAGTTCTACTTTAGCCAAAATAGGAAGCATTACATTAAAAAAATAGCGCACACAATAACATACGAACAAAAATATTCCAAACCATATGGTAATAACATATCAACCATCTCATATGCATTGTTTAAAAAAGTTTACTGCAACATAGTCAAACGCACACAAATCTGACAACCAACGTCGTTTGCCACATTTAAACCTACAACACATAAATTCTGAACGTCAGAGAGTCATCTTCCCTACAGTACATAACCATAACCACGTCTCCATCCTCAATTCCAGACTCTGCCACAAACTCCTTCACCCAGTAGTTAGGTTGATGCAAACATCAAAGTCGATGTGGTAGGCAACTTCCATCAACTGATACCCGTTTTTGTTTGAAGTCTCCATCTCCAATATCCCAGAACTAGGAGCAACAATCCTGATTATGGGTGACATTTTCTGCAAATGGGCATGGGAATAGAAAATAAAGTGACCACATGACATAACTGAATATTTACACAGATGTGGGAACTGTTGCATAACAAAGTGAAAAGAAATATCTGAACCAAAACAAAAAGACCTAACTAACTAGTCATATGACCTGACTAAACTGAAGAAATAACATATCAATACCCCTACAGTAAAACATCTGACAAAAACAGAACAAGGATTATACAAAAATGCATAAATACTGTTAAGTAATGAACAAATACACACACAAATCCCTACTATTAACTTCTGACAAAAACAAATAAAAATTATAGAAAAACTATTGATAAACTAAACTACAGATTCAGTCCATGGGATTCAAAATGAGACCTACAAAAAGAAGAAAACAAAAAGAATAGAAACACATACCCATGATTACTCCAAGTCCCCAACCGTCAGGCGACAAACATAGGGCGCACGAAATTCATGGTTGTTGTACTGCAAACACGAAAGTTGCCCACGGCGCTGACTCTCGGTGAGCTCCAAACCAGGTTCATACACACAGTCGTCAGCTATGCGCGCCATCTTTGCGAGACATCCGCATGAACAATCCTCCATGGGAAACACAGGAAAAGGGAAGAAAAACAACAGAGAGAAGAGGGAGCAACCTAGATCTGATTCTGGAAGAAGGAAGAAAAAAGGAGGGGAGACTGAGCCACACACCACACATAGATGGATAGGATTTATAGCCAGGAAGACTCGTAGATTATAAAAATAATAAATAGGCAGGTAGGCAGCCAGCTGGTAGAAAATAGTTATTATACAAGCCATACAACATTTGACCCTCAAATCAGTTCAACATCATATAAAGCAGTAGTTCAACTTCTGATATAGACAGCTGCTCCCTCAAAACACAATCTTAAAAATAGAAAAATTCAGTACTTCAGTCATAACGATCAAAGAAACGACGTCATTTGGCCCTAGTGGATGGATGTGAGTCGTGGCTGCTCTCGCCCTAGCCCAACTGATGATCTGAATATGGTTCCTTCCCCTGCCTTCTAGGAAAAGTAGCTCTACTTCATTGGAGTTGCAAGTATCCATCACCTCGCGCGCAAGGCATCTGTTGAACTCTACCTCCACTTCCTCCTTAGCAGCACGTCATTCCCTCTGCCTGCGCCTGCGCCTCCTCCTCCTCCTCTGCTCCGCTAGTACAACCCTCACATCGACGGCATCCCCCTCCTCCTCTGTGACCTCTCCTAGCTCAGGATCCATTTGGCTTTTCTTTGGTGGCAGCTGGTGGAATGAAAGTGACAGAGGGCTCGAGCTTTATACTCAAAGCACAGTTGTTTTGGGTAGGCAGCCAGTAGAAAATACTTACTCCGATGTCAACGCATAGTAAATACAACTTTCACATGGAGCATTCCAACTACACATACGACAGCAATTCAAAACAACACTGAAAAACACGCAACTTAATTACACAGTTTGACTCGATTACAAGAAACCATAGGCTACAGTCAGCCACCACACAACACCTCCGCCAACCACCAAATCACATGGGAATCCGGGGTAGAAACAACTCAAGAAACAAAATTGACAACACAAATCTATTCATACAATCCTCATCTCCCTCCCTGCAAGGCCAATTCGAAAATAAAACATCAGAAAAACAAGAACGCATTTGCATGGCGGACATGCAAAATGACCAAGAACACAAAAACTTCTAATAAAAAATTACAGTGAAAGAATCTGCTTAAAACTCTAACACACCGATAATTCTCACTTCCAAATAACACACAAAACAACAAACCGGACGTAAATTTGACGGCTATGAACACCACGGTAAACAGCAACGCCCGCAACACATCCGCCGCCAAATGCCCAAGCCGTCACCTCCGGTGACTTGAGATCGGGAAACGCAACCAGGTGAGCGCGCGCACGTGCGGAACCCCGTACATGTCATCTCTGGCAACGAATGGCCAGCAGCACCGTGCCAGAGAACCCCCGAAAGCTCCCCGTTGAGTCACCCATTTCCGCCCGTCGAACACGCAGGAAGATCAGTTCAGGTAGAAAACCAAGTCAGTCCAACCTGTCACATTCGTCAGTTCAAGTGGGGTAACAGAATAATATTCTATTTCGCAAAACAGAATAGCCCATATTCTGTTCAGGTAGAATAGTGTTTATATATATATATACATACACGCACACACACATAAACACTATTCTGATCATGGGATTTGAATAATATTCTGATCACAACCTGAACTGCCTGAGTAACGTGCCTGAACTTCCCTCTGTACAAACCCGACCTTTGGGCTATCTTCGCAACCGTGTCTCTCTGCGCGAATTATTCTGCTTAGTCGTGTTCTATGTAATATAAGTGTAATCTGCAAATGATTTTTAGCAACTAAACACCCGTTTTAAATAGAAATCTCGCTCATAGGCGGATTTTGCACTCGGGTCATGAAGAACTCGCGTTTTTTGCAATTTTACTGCGTGAGTAGTTCGACCTGAACTTCCCCCTGTGTTAGGTTGAACTTCCGCCAACTTTGCCCAAATGGGGCTTGTGATATACCATTGGAAAGCTATGAACACGAGTATCATGATCCAAGTTAAATTTTTGGCAAAATGTAAGCGGTTTAAGAGCAGTTTTGAAAACCGTTTTTTCTTCACACAAAAAACGTGAATCGTAATTTCGATCGCATTTCTAAAAGGTTTATTGGAATGAGGCAAATAATATGGCATTAGAAAGCTGCTGCAAAACCGCTCCTTACACATGTTTAAAGTTTTCTCTAATTCCCTACGGTTAAAGTGTAATTTGGAAAATCGTAAAATTTCGCAAACGGAACAGCCGAGTTGGTATTTTCGATGCCATTTCTAAATGGCTAATCCAATTGAGGCAAATGATATGGAGTTGGAACGCTTATGAAAGTGTGCCACTTTTTCATGTTGAAAGTTTTTCTAATTTTGAATGGATTAAAAGTAATTTAGAAAAGGGTACAAGTTTCACCGAGTTTGTATTTTCAAGCTAATTTTTTAACCGTAAGTCTGAATGCAACAAATGATACGGCGTTGGAAAGCTTGAGGAAATGCAAAACTTTTTGTTATATATTGTTTCTCCTAATTCCATACGGTTTTAAGTCAATTTCAAAAACGGCTAAAACATATTTTTGCCGTAATTTCTACAAACTTTATCGAAATGGGGTAAATAATATACCGTTATAAAGCTACGGAAAACACAAAACTTTTTATATTGACGGTTTTCTCTGATTCCTAACCGTTTTTAAGTAATTTCAAAAATGGAGAGATCATTCGTTCTGCCTTTATCGCGAAACAGATTTTTTGAAAATGCACCGCGTGAAGAACTTGAACTTCTCGGCATGTCGACTTGAACTTCACTCTATTTTTCACATGCTTATTTTGCTCGTAGATCTCCATCCACTGCTCATAGATCTCGATCCACTCAGCGGAATTGAGAAAGTGATATACCAATGGAAAGCTGTTGTAGACACGCAACTTTCCCGTGTAGATCTTTTTTCATACTCGCGATGGTTTTAAAAGTTTTTCATGTGAAATTCATTCAGTGCAGTAGTTGAACTTCCTGCTGTTTTCACGTTGAACTTCTATGACGTATTTTTGTTTGTAGTTTTTCTCATCCATTCGTTAGTGTTACACAAATGGTTTTCCTTTTGTACAAACCCCTACCACAATAAATTTTTTAACTTTCTTCGACCGATGACTTGAACTTATAACAACAAAACTTTTAATCTTTGCTTTTTTATTCTTTTTTCATACAAAATGCACACCATGTAGTACGTGAACTTCTGTCAGTTATCAATCTAAACTTCTCTCAGATACGTGAAAATATCTGAGTTTTTTATGAATATTAATCTCAATTTATTAATCTTTTTTATGAATTTTGACGCACTCTATTTTTAGAAGTTGAACTTCTTGTTATTTTATTTTTGAACTTCTTGGTTCTATTCTCTCATAGCGAGAAAAATCTGAGTTTTCTATAATCATCAAACTTCTTCATCTCTTTAATATGAACTTCTCCATCTTTTTAATCTATTTTAAAAGTTGAACTTCTTGTTATTTTATTTTTTGAACTTCTTGTTTCCATTCTTTAATAACGAGGAAAATATGAGTTTTCTATAATTGTCGAACTTCTCCATATTTTTAATATGGACTTCCTGGTTTTATTTTTTTTACTAGCGGAAAAATCCTACTTTCTGATAGACATCGAGCCGCTCTGTTTTTAAATTTGTACAAAACGCACACTGATAGTACGTGAACTTCTGACAGTTATCAATCTGAACTTCTCTCGGTTACTTGAAAATATCTGAGTTTTTTATAGACATTGAACCACTCTGCCCTTTTTAATTGAACTTCATTCTGTATTTTTTAGAATATGAAAATATTGAAGTTTTGTAATTAATATCGGACTGCTTCGTTATTTCAAATTGAACTTCTTGGATTATCGTTAGTAAGTGTGAAAGTTAGAGTTTTTTAATAAATATCGATCTGCTTTGTTTTAAAAAATTGAACTTCTTGGTTTTATAATCAGGTTTTCCACATGCCCACAGACATGTATTACTCCTACTTAACAAGAGCTAACCGAGGACACTGAAGCACATTTTGTATGGTCACACATAATCTTATCTTTTCTGTGCACCCATAAACCAAATTAATTTAAACCACCAAAATACACAAATTAATTTTGTTGCTACTGTTTTTAACATGTAATTGAAGGTCGAACATCTCATAATATAATTTTTGAACCATGCAGGGGTGGAGCACGTGAACTTCTTGCAACAAACATTTTAGGCTTTTAGTTTTGTATTATTTTATTCTCATCCGAAACGCATTCTGTATAGTAGTTGAACTGCTCACTGTTTTCAGTTGAACTTCGGCCACGTATTCTTTGAAAAAAAAAGTTTTTAAATAAGCATCAAACTACTCCTTTATTTTAATGAACTTCTTTAATTTTATTCTTGAGTAACAAGGAAAACCTGAGTTTTTTATAAATATCAAACTTCTCTATTTTTAAAATTTGGACTTCTTGGTTTATTTGAAATACTTACTTTTTCCGTTTTTTGAAACCATAAAACAATGTTCTTTTTATAAAAAATAAACATCAAAGTCATGTGTTATGTTAATTTGAACTTCTTGCTTTTCTTTAGACACGAAAATTTCTGATTATTATAAACATTGACCTGCTATGTATCTTAAATTTGAACTTCTAGGTTTAGTTTCAGAGACAAAAAAAGTTGTCTATTGTTTTAACTTATAGGCTTTTGGGGTTTTGTGAACTTCTAGAGTTTATTTTAGCAAACTCTTTTTTTGAGTAAAATGCCTTTTAGCTTGTTTTTTAACGCCAATTTTTCTTCTCTGTTTTTTCCAACCTTCTATCACTTCGTATAAGTGAACTTCTTCAGAACATAATGTTTGAATTTCCTTGAGGTTTTCTCATCAACTATATGCACTCATTGTTGTGATATTAAAAATAACTAGCACGCTAGGGAAGATCGAATTTTGTTGACCAAGAAGTAGATGAACCTTGTCCAACGTAATAGTTGGACTTCAGTTAACTCCAGATTTGCTCTCCAACAACATTACGTGGGCACAATTAAAGTCACAACTTAATAAATGGATTCAGCTGGCATTCAATCATACTAAAGAATTAGTGTTGGGCTGCAATCTGAAACAAGATGCAGCAAAGTGGCACGAATTACTCAGTACGTGCATCAGTGAGTTGATTAAAACAAGAATAGAGAGAGCTCGGTGCAGGTCACACTAAAATAAAGCAAAGAATATATTAAGATAGAGATCCATCAGCCACAACCAAATGCATTCACGAGAAACAAATAACTACAGAGAATAGCACCATCACATTAGAACTTCTTCATGTTCGTTCATGAGCTGGAATTTTGCCTCACTCAAACCTTTTGTACAGTGAGGCAGCGGTGGCATTGTAGCACGCAAGGCAGCAAAGGGAGAGGAGCACCAGGAGCGCTGCGCTGTTGTCGTTGATGCTACAGCGGCTAGCAGCTGTGAGATGATGATGTTGGTTATGCTGTGAAGCTACAAAGTACTACTCCCTCCGTTCACAAATTTAAGATGTTTTACATATTTCAATATGGACTACATACGAACTGAAATGAGTGAACATACACCCTAAAACATGACTATATGCATCCGGTTCAGAAAAAGGTTAGAACATCTTATATTTGTAGCTCTGTAATTCCCCGAGCTCAGTCAGCTGAGCGATGCCCGATATCAAATGCGAAAACAATGGTTTAATGAATCATTGCCGGAGATTACTGCTGCAACGCTCACACACTCCTGAAGCAGCATGAACTTGAGTATCATAAAATAGGTACACATTGGAGGAAATACTTTATTGGGCTTCGGTCCTGCACTCCTGCTATAGCCTCACCTTCTTTGCCTTTATCCGCTTTGCGGCCATGTAAGTCACAGCAGCAAAAAGAATGTACCTGGTAATGACAAAAGATAAGGTGGTCACATGACAGTCACAATCAACAGCATAATTAAGATCACATATTGTGTATATAGACTGGGAAACCTAAGGGATTTCAAGAATGTACGTATCACTTTATGCTATTCTCTGATTTCTTCAACACATTATTTTCCTACAGTAATTCCATTTGGTAGATGTATCCTGGAGTAGATCCTAGTGCTTCAGTCAAAATGTTAGATCATGATAGAACATCCCATAATTCTCTAACTTGGCACACCAGCATTATGCTATAGCTGCAAGTACCACATGCAACGCTGCCAGACTCCAACGATGATTGTTAGATTCATGATACAAGCTAGATTCATACAAGCAAAGTTTTTTTCTCGAATAAGGCAAGATACCAATTCATCATTCGAGCACTAGATGTGCTCGAATAAGGCGGCAAGCACCAACGACGAAGAAGTTCTAGGCAGAAGAGGAAGACATCCATGGTGCGCCAACGAGGCAGGATAGTGTCGGGGGATGGGGCGTGGGCCCTTGGGCGGTGTGCTTGGGACTGGCGGTGGATGCCGCGCTCGTGTGCCAGGGGGTGGGGGTGTTGATGGTTGGACCCAGGCGCGGGAGCGACGCGGCTGCCGGACCTAGGAGTGGGGTGAGTGCACTGCGGCGGCCGGACCCAGGCGCGGGGGTGGCACGGCAGCCGGGCCCAGGAGTGGGGCGGCGCCAGGGCCAAATCCAGGTGAGGGGGCTGTGCGGGGCCGGATCCAGGCGGGGGGCAGCTCTAGCATGGGTAGAAGGCCGCCGATGGCCGTCGCAGCAGAGGGCAGAGCTGGGGAAGGTCGCGGTGGCCCCTCTGGAAAGGTCACGGTGGTGCCCGAGAAGGCCGCGACCCCTATCTGTGGCCAAGGGTGGCTCTGCTCGTCAGGTCTGGTGGGCGGCGGAGATCAGGCGGTGGAGGCGGAGCGGCTGGGCGCCATGGGGCAGGGCGGCAGCGCGGTGGGAGGAACAGAGGCAGGGCAGCGGCTCGCTGGGAGGCCGGGAGCCGCGCGCCGCGGGGCAGTTCGGCGGTGGTGGCGCGCTTCGGGAGAGCGGGCGCGGTGGTGGCGTGATTCGGGAGGGCGGCAACGACGGTGGCCTGATTCGGGTGCGCCAATCGAGGGGTTGGGGGATTAGATCGAGGGGGTGGTGGGGTTAGGAACGGGATCGGGATCGAGGGGATGCGGGTCTGGGAACGGATCGTGGGCGCCCGGGTTCGGCTAGTTCGGGAACATCTCATCGGGCCCTTATAGCGCGCGGCGTGATTCAAATAGTTATTCTGATCCCGGGATATATATATATATATATATATATATATATATATATATATATATATATATATATATATATATATATATATATATATCGCGCTATTCATCACCCTGGGTCACCCCAGCCGTCTCCCACGGTTAGATTTAAAAAGTAAGAAATAAAACTATGTGGGGTAAAATTACAGTCTGGAAAAGGAACTTTTATTCCGTAAACCAAAAGGGAGCACCATAATATTACCTCCTGCATGCCAGTAATTTACTTCGTGCATGTCAACCTATATGGCGCACAAAAGTGGTGGCAGTACAGAATCAACTGATGTTACCATAATCTTACGGAATGAGTTGCGAAGCGAGGAACTAATCTGGCGCATCTTCCTGTAATCTTGCAGCAGGCGTTTCCTGATTTAAAAAAGATATATAAGGTTGCATTCCTATGTTCCTGGTATTTATGTTGGATCTATTAATATATCTTACAGCAGGCGTTTCCTGATTTAAAAAAGCTATATAAGGTTGCATTCCTATGTTTCTGGTATTTATGTTGGATCTATTAATATTTCTGTTGTACTGAGTACACTGAGTAGGAACCTGGTAATTGATTTAACTAACATATGCCATCACTATCTCAGTTCTGTAGGAAGCAATTTCAGTAAACATAAGAAACATAGGCCACTAATCTATAATACCTAAATAATTCATCCCCACTATCATATTTCTCTTGACATGCAACCTATCCACCTCATCTAAACATGCAACCATTCCATGTAAGCACTCATGCCACATCAGCAACTTTTATGAAACGCACGCGCATACATGTACAGAATAATAGTTTTGTCTCCATTATTTTGTGAAGCAGGCGGAGAGGTCCCACATGTGAAATGATCTCCATGTGATAGAACAACTCTTCCCCTCCCAGTAACCTCCCTATATTCAATTGGAGCTTACATACCAGATTAGCACCGAAGCGCAAAGGTCATGGATACGTGCGGATGTTAACTTTTCACCTTCGGCACTTTACCTACAAGCATATGGCTTTCCATCTGTATGCTGCAGAGATGCACTGGGAATAACAATGTCATATCGCGGCGAAAGAGCATCAGGACGAGCTGCACAGCTGCACGGCGCCACCGTAGCCCATGTGACCACGCGATGTCACGGCCGGAGAGCTCCTGCTTCTCTGGAGGTGGCGGGTGGGGGAAGAAGGCAGCCATCCGGCCGTTATGTGCGGCTCAAGATCGCATGCGAGCGAGCAAATTCAAAGCCGGGAAGGCTTGACGTCCGAGCTCAGCGACTGTCAAGACCAGGAGCAGCCAGAGGAAGCGGCGTCCAATTCCGATGTTCCATGCATCGGGGTGGGGTTGCACGGGAGAAGGTTCTCCCTTCTGCCTCCTGCTCCAACATCCATTCACGGCAGCGTTCGGGTGAGTGCTCTGGCAATTTGTTTTCTCTGTTTCTCCATCCAGATAACATGCATACTTATCTATGTCCCGTCATGCATTCATTTGATTTGTTTTTGTGAGGACCTTCTATCAATATATGTCTTACATCAAGACAGTGTATCTCTTAGTGAGCCATCTTCTTGGTTTGGTTTGACAGGACGGGGATGATGACCCCCGCGCTAATTAAAACTCAACTAGCCCCACCAAGCTGCCGCCACCCCCGTGGCAGCCATCAGTTGATCCTTCCACCGTGCCGTCCTGACCCTAGGCTTACCAAGCCCCGACACACGGGCCACACACCTCCTGCTCTCCCACTCCAACCGTCGGTCGTTGCACCGTGGGAATCCATTCGGTGGTGGTGCTATGGATGTATGCAGTTGCGATTCTACTCAACAGGCTTCAATAGGCTCTAGCCTACCCTCAAAATTTGCCACACAAAAAAACACCACCAATGATCAGCACACTAGTAGTTAGGTGTAGCGCATAAAATGGCTTCCAACATCAAAAAATTAGTATCCCTGAAGTTGAGCCTGCCCTGCAATTACGTCCTAGATTCGCCACTGGATGTATGGGGGCAGATTGAACAGCCGGTCAGGGAGTGGGGACGGTAGCGGTGGTTATGAACTTGGGAAGGGTCAGAATTTTTATGAGGGAAGGGTCAGAATTTTGGATCATTGTGTTTGGTCTAATTCGAATATGCGATTCCAGATAAATTCATCATTGGTGTTGGTAAAGCAGTAGTTTAACAAAAAATATAAGATTTCAGCGATCGTCAGATTTAAAGGCCACGTAAATGGACAAGAGCTGTTGAATTCAACTGGACGCACGCGTTTGGTTTTGAAGACCTAATCTCAAATGCATAGGGTTCGCCATCTTCTACACCGGAAATCGCATCCAATTGAGGAGAGGAGAGGCAAGGGAAGCATACTTAGTAGTTGTGATTTAACAAACAAATCCTAGAAGCGAGCCACCTGTACAAGCGAGAAGATTTTCATTTTTTTCTTTGCATATGGCCATAACGACCAGGAACTAATGGAGATCCCTACTTAAAGATAAAGAGTATTTTTACGTTAACGAGTTGTCATATTCCCTTTTGTCATCTTTTGTCATGTGGTAATGCAAAGTCTTCCTGAAAATAAATAGTATTATGCAAAGTTTCAGGTCTGAGTCTTCTCTATCGCACCGTCTCTTTATTGTACATATTACAATATATTTCATACAATTTAAATGTTGTACATGCATATGGCATATTTTTTTTTAAACATTTACTACAAGACCTATTTTTATGTTGTACTCAAAGCAGGGCAATTCCCTCATGATAGAAAAGTGATACATGTTTTTTTTTGTACTGAAGTGTACCAAGACAATTTTTACATCCATTTATCTTAACCTGATATCCTAACTTTGGTAAATTGCAGTTTCCTATATGCATAGAATTAGTATTAGTTGCAAGAAAAGATTTCTAGAAGGAAAACATGCAGTATGATACTCCCTCTGTAAACTAATATATTTTGTAACAGTTAGTACTTCTTCACGAGCTCCTTGTATGAATGCCCAATTTATTTTTCTACTGGAAAAGGTTTCCTGCCAGATCTCGCGTGGCGCAATATAATTTCTAATTACATTCAATTTCTGTGCACTTCTGTTGCACAATATGGTTTCCAAATGTTAGTTTTCCTTCCCTTTCTTCGGCCTTTATTCTTTCAATGTATGTATCTTCTCAAATATATTTTAATAACCAAATGTCCCGGAACAACGTGCGGGGTATTGTCTAGTTCATCATGTTTACGATTACAAATAACAAAGTTATCTAATAAATCCATCCTTACGATTACAAATAAAATTCGTCCAGACAATTGAATGCCACTTAGCACTAAGTAACCAGCGGCATGAAACATTTTAGAAATCACTATTATAAAACTGAGTGTTGCTGTAGTTGAAAACTGAGTACCACCGAACTCGAAAAGTGTGTACTGCCGAACTTGATCTTCAATTAGCTTAATTTGCAGATGACCAGAGATCTCCCATCAAGTTACTTGTTCAGCCATCTCTCCAGGACTATAGCGACTAAAACATTCTTATCCATGGCCTGGAAGCAACGTAGTATACTGTTAATTTTACTGTAGCCTTTAGGTTCACTTTTCTTCTCACCAAAACCTGAACTTTGCTACTGGTTATTTGTAAAAGAAGGTCTGAAATTTCAATTTAACATTACTCATACCAACCATAAATACAGAGACATTACTCTCTATCCCTCATACATTAGCCGTCAACCACTTGTACATATGCCTGAAAAACAGAATATTTTTAGTTCTCAGAAGTATAACACCAAACATGTAGAGGCCCCCAACAGACAAGCACACTGAACACTATAGGATTAACATCACTATGCTAAACTGGTAGTGTTGAAATCAAAGATATCTCATAGAGATATTTTATGTACCAAATTAATCATAATCACATGAACACATAACACAGAGGCTGCAGGTATGAATCAAAAGTATACAGAGAAACAAGAAAAAAAAGCAAAAACTCTGAAACACAACAAGTCGTGCCAAATACAATGGTGGGAGTCATCATATTGAAATAGTCTGTGTCTTCTAACTATTTACGCCATTGTCTAAGTGTAGTAATCTGGCACGAGAGAGTGCTATCTAAAATAAAAACACACGCATCTTAAGTCACTTCAACATGGATTTTCTTAATACTACTAGAAGTCATGTTACTAAACTTCATCGCTCTGTGATGAAACAAAAGGAGCTAACAATTTGAGGTTAATAACGTTGTAAGTAAAAACCTGAAAAGCAATTGAAGTTCATGAAACTACTAGGCTCGTTCACAACTAACATTAGTGTGAAAGAGATACTCCCCATAATTCATCAGACACATATCATAGAATCAATATTAAATGGAACTACAAAAATGCATATCAAATCTAGTGTTACAGCGGTAAAGAATATGGGGAAGAAATTAACCATATTTCAATGGATAGCTTTGCAAGATAGGAAAATAGGTTAGTTCGAACAAACACCTTACAATATATAAAAATAAGCAAAGATGATGGTGTGGATCTTCTTTACAGTATCCATGGCTACGGAATAAACTAAATTGAAGGAGCCTAGATCGAATCGCATGATTACTCGTCAAAAATAGAAGATTACCATCTGGTTTTCCTACAAAAAACAAACAAGCAATAACCTCAATGAACAATCATATTTTCCTGTTATACGAGATAACTCCTGGATTGAGGGTGGGCTAAACCAAAAAATCTGTGAAAATTGGCAGGCTGGGTGAGGATCAGCGTCCACCTCATGGCAATTGAAATAAATCTAACTTGAATTTGCAGCATCCTTGTATATTGACAAGCTGGGTGAGGGTTAGTAACTACGAATGTAAGGTTTCCAACCACCCATGTAAGAAATCTAGCGTACCATACAAATTCGTTCAACATTCGCCTTGAGCACAATGTAAAAATATGAGAAGCAAAACTGAGAAGGTTAGTGTACTGCAGGTGTATGAAGTGTTTTGATGGATGAGACAAAGAGCTACAAATTTACCATCCATTGAAACAAGAAAACCTGACCCTGCATCTTGCAAATTTTGCTAGTTGCAAGTGTGTACCACTAGTATTCAGGTCTGCACCTAGAGAAAGTTCTGAACCCTTCCACATAGAGATCGTCAACAACTGCAGGTCAAAAGTGAAAATCCATATTTTTATTAGAACAATTCAAGTTTAAGAAATGACACATTTGTGTTCTTTAGCAAGATCAGGCCACTAAAAGGTTTAAATTTTTGATCTATTCAGAGGTATGATCGGCCTCAATGTCAGTGGCTTTCCTAACTCAAAAATGAACAAAACATTATAGCAATTCAGTGACATTGCACATTCAGATCATGGTTACTTGGGCTTGGATGATTCACACTTCTTCTTGGGGTGTGTGATTCTTTGTTGCTTGCAGTGTGAAGCTTGTTTTTCACATTTTATTGTGTTGTACCCTTTCTGATTTCCTTCTTTCTACAACAGCAGGTTCACAATGATGGCATAACCATCCTAATGCCTTCATTTTCTCTCACCTCATGCCACACCAGACTACAACATAACAGAAAAAACACTGAAAATCTTTAATTTAGCAGCTCCTTCTCATCCATTAAAATATCTAGTGGGCAAACATACAAAGTGGCTTAAAGAGCAAAAAATTGTTTCCCAATGAATATGTATTTAAGTACTGTAGAAATTATATTCCAAGAGCTCAAATACAAAACTGGTTACTGCCTCAGAGGTTTATTCTATCAGGTTAGCACTTGAGACAGACCCTTTCCATCCCGTGAAAATCAAATGGACAGTATGAATTTGAGAACAGTGATTCGCTTGAACCCAACAGTAAACAAACTAACTACATAATAAAGTACTCCCTCCGTCCGAAAATACTTGTCATCAAAATGAATAAAAAGGGATGTATCTAGAACTAAAATATGTCTAGATACATCCCCTTTTGTTCATTTTGATGACAAGTATTTCCGGACGGAGGGAGTAGTAACCTATTCCAAAAGGAAACAAGACCAGTAGTAAAGCATTAAATGTGTACTCTTCTTGCCATTGGCAATAACAGGCTACAAGTTGCTTTCCAGCATACTATCACGCAAATCAGATTCTAATTAACCTCCTTTAAATTTCTGTCAGCTAAGTTGGCTAATTGATTTACTAAGACGAGCTCTTGCAACTAAGTCTGCCTAAATCGGATCATTCCACAACTGCAAGTAGATCTTTCACAGATGAGACTGCTCCTAGTCACGAGAAATCACTCGCAAGTTGGAAAAAAATCTCAGAGCTTAGAAAGCATACGCATGCAGACGTCTAAATAAAGAGACGGGGGAGGAACTTTTACGATCCAATTTGTAAGCATCAGTCTCCAAGAAGGAAGAAATTATGGGAGAACCAGACCAAGGAGAGAAAAAATATTACTAGGTTAGAGAGAGAGCAGACCGTACGGAGGAGGGCAGTCACCGCCATCTTCTTGTCGCTGGCGCCTTCTCCGACAGAGGAGGGCTGGATTTGCAGTGGCCGGCGCCGCCGCAGCCCAAATCGCCGTCCCATCAGCCCCTCCACCGCGGCTGCCGCCACTGTCGCCTCCTAATCGCCAAGTGTACGGGGGAGAGGAGGACAGGGGCGACAAAAATCTCCGCCGAGCATCACGTCGTCGATCCCCACCGCTAACCGCGCCCTCCACATTCAAAGTAGAAACCGCTCGCAGGTGAGCACCTAATTAGCGAAGGCATCGAGGAGTGGGCTGGCTCCTCCCAGCGTCAAGGTAATCTTACGAAGGTACTGATACAAGTTGAAACCTGGCCAAGCTGTACCGTGGCTGGGACGATCGACAAGTAATTCTTCACCCTGGGTTATATATATATATATATATATCTTTATCTTTATTTTTACTCTTTACCTAATAATAAAGCAAATTGGGTTTCTTTCATCCGCCATGGCATTTTTCAAAAAAGTCCTTCTATTTCAGAGAAGTCAACCTGCAGTCCTGTTTTAAGTCAAAACGAATGTTAACATATTATATATGAAATTTTATTAAAAAAATGTGTGGAATCTAAATATGATGTTAATTTTACCTGTTAAATATTTTTAAAATATTGCTTTGAAAGCAAACTTATAATTTCTAGCGCAAGATCCGTTTTTCTTTCGTACCGGCGGCGATCCGGATTGCAAATAAACACCCCAGTATAACCATATAGGCAAAAGAAAACATCAATAACTACGCATGCGTACCTCTGAAAAATGTCGCAGGGGAAAACAATAGATTTCTCATCGCGAGAATGAGAGAAAGCGAGTGAGAGAGAGAGAGGGGGGGAGGGAGGGAGGAGAGAGGGAGAGAGAGACGCCTTAGGATTAACCATATTCAAACACGTTTTTGTTTTGTTTTGTGTGAACACCGAGGCCATCGCCGGCGAGGCTGGGAAGGAGGATAAGCGGCAACACAAATATGATGCCTCGCAAATATAAAGGAGATAGACCTATTGAGTGATGGTTGTTGGGTTAAAATTGTGTGTTATGTTTTTTCTTCCGTTGCAACGCACGTGCTCTTTTGCTAGTATATATATATATATAGGTAAGTATATGGGGCCTGGCACCTCATTCTGATCCAACCCATTAAGCGTTTTGTATTTGGAAATAATCACTAGTACCTTCCAAATAATGTTATTTCCTTTCTCTACTTGCATGCGATTACCTCCACTGCCATTTATTGCAGATTGGTTTCCAAAAAACTAGAAGGTATTGATTCGCTGGAATAATTTTTTTCTTTAAACAAATTTGACTAGTCACATTAAAAATAGTTTGAATGCTCGTACTTGGTTCCGCATATACCCTATGATTTATTCTAATTTGTACTAGATACGTACAAAATAGTCCAATATATTTGTAAGTGCATACTCAGGCCCGCGAAAAAGTGCATATTCAAGATATTGTTAATGAAAATATACACATACCCGGGGCAATTATATCTAATGAAAATGCATACCGAAAGTATTATACCTAATGAAAATATACATATACCCCAGGTATTGTCTCTACTGAAAATATACACATACCAAGGTATGATACCTAATAAAGATTACAGATATATCTCCGGTATCCTAAATGAAATGAAGGTTGAATAACCAAAAGTGATATAATTTGGTGCATACTCAAGTCCCAAAAAAATGCATAGTGAAAATATTTTTCAGTATGTACATACCTCGAACTGAAATTTATTAGTATATACCCACATATGACACTACCTTTCAATAGGTGGATACATGTTCGTAAATTAAATACCTCGACGGATGATATGTTACATTCCTGTAAATGTGAATGTCTATACAACATAATCGATAGAGATGTATTTGACGCATGATACTCGAGGATTATAATAGCTCTGTTATCTTTGCAAAAATCTTTGTGAAAATCAAAATAAATTGTCATAAATTCCAATTTAAATATTAGTACATGTACATGTATACGTACACATGAGGCTGGTCACAATGGGCAAGAACGTAAGCTAGTAACTTACACACTTCCCTATACTATGTTACTACCTCCATAGTGGGTAGGAACATCTATGTAGTGTCATACAACGATGTATTCATTAGGTTATAGACTCATTATTTCTTGAAGTGTGTGATGTTTCGGTAACTTAGCTAGTTACCACAAGCACCTCTCTCTTTATTAAATATGTGTCACATAAACAAAGTTGTATTGGAGTGTGTGATGTTACTCCTAAGTTCCTCCCCATTGTGACCAGCCTGAAGTTTGAAGCGTTTTCTATATACCTTAGACTGCTAGTTTTCCACGCGTACATGTACAAATATAATTTAGTACACGTACATGCACTAAAATTTGGAAACTTTAATGCATTGATGACTATCAATTAGTATTGAAACCATTAATGGTTGCCATGCACGCATGCATGCATGCTTACCATAAATTTTTATTACTACCATATATACTCATTAACGGGTTTACCCACTAGTACTTGAATCAACGGCAATGTCATACATCCAACGGCTAGGAGGCAAGGTGCCAGGCACCTACGTGTCTCAAACAGCCGTGTGTATATATATATATATATATATATATATATATATATATATATATATATATATATATATATATAGTTTGGGACACGTCTTCGCTTCTTTTACAGCTGATGCTATCTCCATGCTTGATCATACTCTATATCCTGCTTGTCCGTGCTCGGCTCTTCAATCCTAAATAATACAAAGACATCTAATTTGACAACATCATATTCTCATGAACAATAATAGAAGTTCCTAGAAGATGAAAGTACCTTATAATTAAGTTGTCTTGGAGCTCTAGCCATTGTCTCTTGTATCTGTGAAACTTGAGCTCGTGTAGGGATGTGGTTGTAATTGTAATACGGGTGTCCTCATCATTTCTCATCCATCAAGAACTCACCAGACTCATCCAGTTTGAAGAGGGGAGAAAACATATCTTACCATGGTGCTCCCAACATTGGCTTAGTCACATAAGTACAATATTGGCTGCATGCTTGAGTTTGTTCTCCATAGTATTGCAGGCGTATTAGTTGTTATATAATACCTCCGTCCTGATTTGTTAGTCTCCTTTGTAATCTGTGATAAATTTTGACCAAGGATTTAGCTAACAAAATGTTAGTGCATGTCAACATGATATAATTTTTGTTGACATGCATAAATATTTTGTTAGTTAAATTTATGGTCAAAATTTGGCACAGATTACAATGAAGACCAATAAACGAGGACGGAGGTAGTACTATTTCAATGCAACTAAATGATTTTTGTGGTTCTGTGGTAATGCACAACGTTATGATAGTATCCAACATATAATGAACTCCATGAGTGGAAATATAAAAGTCCATGACGCAAAATTTAATTCTCGCCCAAACTATTTTTTTTGGAACGAAGACGCTAGAAGCGTCCGCTTTAAATTAATAAAGCTTATAAGGCACCAGGTTCAAACGGTTACAACTTAGCAACCTTAAGATAGTACCAACAGTCCACGACCAGCATGAGACGAGACAAAGGTTCATCGCGACGGAAATAATACAGCCGGCCAAACCACTCAACGCAACGACCTAGCTAACAAACATTCCACAGAAGAAACTCCAAAAGTTTCACCAACTCGCCGGATCTTGTCTTGCCATCGCCTGAATCGTCTTGATGCGCGCCATAGCCTCTGACATACGCTCAGCATCGCGCTCCTTCCCCAGTGGGGTCCACATCTACAGAAATAGGTGGCATTTGAAGATCACGTCTGCAAGATGGTTAGGGAATTTTTTCTCAATCGTAATTTTATTACGCATCGTCTAAATAGCCCAAAGCAGCGCCCCTACGCAACGCCAAGCGATTCTACAAGTAGTCCCTTTCGTGGACTTGAGAATAGAGACTAATTGGTTCCCCGAGGCAGGGTTCCAGTTCGTGTGGAAGGCCTCCCGGACCGCGCTCCTCACGAACCTCGCCAGGTGGCATCTAAAAAATACATGATTCGCATCTTCGCCTAGGCCGCATATCGTGCAGGTGCCATCAGCCGGACCGTTTCGTTTGGCCACGTTATCCGACGTAGGCAGCCTATTCCTAAGCATTTGCCACATGAAGATTTTAATCTTCAGGGGCAGGCCTGCCTTCCACAGCCCCTTAGCTATATCAAGCGCTGGCCCTCCAGTTAGCTTGTTATAAAGGGACTTCACCATGAATTTTCTCGAAGCTGTGAAGCTCCACTCTACCGTGTCAACCCTCGTCCCTAGGCGGTTGGTACCGATTTGCTGAACCAGCCCGTCCCAAGACGCACGCTCGTCGTTCGTTAGGGTCTGCATAAAGTGAATCGCCGATGGATCAGTACGGATTGCCTCCCCAACTAAGATGTTAATGTTTGTGGCGATCCGATATAAGTTGGGGTGACTTTGCCAAAGGGGAGAGGCACCCAGCCAATGGTCTAGCCAAAACCGAGTAGATTAGCCATTATTAATCTGGAATTTGGCCCCAATGTCAAAAGCAGGCCGCACCGCTTGGATCCCTCTCCAAAACACGGAGCCGGTGGGCGAGGCTGTGAAGGGGTTCCCATTCGAAAAATACTTGGCTTTTAACAGCTGAGCCCAGAGCCCCGACTCATCTTGGGCCATCCGCCACCACCATTTGGAAAGGAGGGCAACGTTCATTAGTTTGGAATTTAGGATTCCCAATCCTCCAAATTTTTTAGGCCTACAGACCGCCGCCCATTTTACGAGGTGGTATTTCCTCTTGATGCCAGTTCCTTCCCAAAAAAACCGGGATCTCGGAGTGTCTAGCTTAGCGTGCACACCGTCGGCTAATAAGAACATCCCCATAGTGAAGAGGGGAAGGGAAGATAGACTCGAGTTTGTCAGAATAAGCCTCGCGGCGGAGGACATGAATCGCCCTCACCACGGGCTTACCATGTTGGCCACTTTCCCGTACAGAGGCTCCCACTCTAATATCGAAAGTTTGCGGTGAGAGATAGGAAGCCCTAGGTACTTAATTGGAAAGCTCCCAAGCTTGCAATTAAGTAGGTTTGCGACACGCATGCTGTGCTGGTCATCCATCCCCATGGTAATGACCTCGCTCTTAAGAAAGTTAATTTTGAGTCCGGAGATGAGCTCAAAGGCTAGTAACACGAGCTTTATCGTAGCAATACTATGGTCATCCGACTTGAACAACAACAAAGTGTCGTCTGCGTATTGTAGGTGTGTCACACCACCCGGGATGAGGTGTGTGACAAGCCCCTTGATGTGTCCGGCCTCCCTGGCCTTGGACAGCATGGCTGCCATAGCATCCGCCACAAAGTTAAAGACGAGTGGGGAGACGGGGTCGCCCTGTCTAAGCCCTTTCCTATTTCGGAAAAACTTCCCCATTTCGCCGTTGACAATAATCGAGGTGTTGCCACTCGAGATCAAGTGCATGATCCGGTGGACGAACCCCGCCTCAAAACCCTTTTTGAGGAGGACCTCCCGTATAAACTTCCAGTTTACACGGTCGTACGCTTTTTCGAAATCTAATTTGAGGATAACACCCTGACCACGTGTACGTTTTAACTCATGGATTATCTCCGTAAGAGTAATCGGCCCTTCAAGAATGTTCCTGCCTTTAAGGAAAGCGGTTTGGCTCTTGCTAATGACTCGTTGGGCGACCGGCGCTAACCTAGAAGCGTAAGTTTTGGCACATAACTTGAAAGGAACATTTATGAGCGTGATCGGCCGAAACTGCTTAATTGATTCCGCCCCTTTGACCTTGGGAATCAAGCAAATAGCCCCATAACTGAGGCGCGACAGTCCACCGTACCGAGGGCAAAGCCATTTATAATCGCTTGGAAAAGGTCCCTAAGCGTCGGCCAGAATCGATACAAATTGACAAAGTTGGTATTTGAAAACTAAAGCAAGTAAAAGTTGTCAATCTTGCATAAACATCAAGCAAACAAATGATTTTCCCAAACTACAACATGGCTTTTCCACGGGCCCGGTTTTGTGGTAACCAACTAGATGCCCACCCACCTCTGCAACCAAACCACTCCACTGCAGCCAAACCAACGTGCCAAATTAAACCAAATCGTCTCGAAACAAAAGACTACTCAAAGAGGGCAGATAAACAAGAAGAAAGTAAAAAGCGGAATCCTCCAAACCGAGCTCAAGGTCACACAGAGGCTGCTTGTTCACTTGAGCCTAGCCCACGCCACTCGTGCGCGTTTCGCCTGATTGATACTGTAGTACAGTATAAGTGTCCAAAACGAAAGCGAGAACGTCACGACGGAATTCATTTACTATTGCTTGGCCATGGACGCTGGGCTGTTGCGCGTTGCCCTCGTCCTCATCGCCGCTGCCGCGACCTGGGCGGCGGCGCTAGACGACCCGGCGGGGCTTCTGCGACGGGCCAAGGAGGCGGAGTTCATGGACTGGATGGTGGGGGTGCGCCGGCGGATCCACGAGAACCCTGAGCTCGGCTACGAGGAGTTTGCCACCAGTGAGCTCGTGCGGCGCGAGCTCGATGCCATGGAGATCCCCTACAGGCACCCCTTCGCGGTCACCGGCGTCGTCGCCACCGTCGGCACAGGCGGCCCGCCCTTCGTCGCGCTTCGGGCCGACATGGACGCGCTCCCTATGCAGGTTCTTCTTCTGCTTTACTCTTCGGATTGTACTCAACTTTTATGTTTGTATTGGGTCGTCGCGTTTTAGCTTTGCTGCCTCCGGTAAATGAAAATTTATTGGTTCGGCTGCCGATCCATTCCTATATTGCGACCACAGAATTTCAGGATTTGTTCAGCACCACTTGTTACCTTTGGAGAGGAATTGTTCTTATTGACGCTCGGTAACTCTTTCTATATATTAGCAAAACTAAGATTGCAAAAATAAAATAAAATCAGAATCTCTTAAACGAGCCCTGATGGGCCGATGGCTTCAGTTGGCCTCTCAGCACTGCTGTGTGAGAGGTCATATTTCGAAGTCGGAGGATAGAGAATTGTATCCCAAATCTTCAACTCAGGAGGCTCGATATCTTTGAAATTGACCGTGGGGAAATGCAAGCTAATGCTTATCAGGTCTCGGTATCGGTACAGTTAAACTACTGAGTCTGGACAGATGGCTTGAGGCAAACACTCCTTTTCTTATTAAAAAAAGAGGGACATACACTAGCCTAGTCATAGCAGTTCCCTAGACATTTGACCAGGATCATACAATAGTATGTTTATGCTTATTGTGGCAATGAAACATGTGATTAGCCTATATGCACGTATATAACAGTAAAGCTAAACTTCAAGCTTGTCTTGTGTGGCGATGAGACAATTATGCCATATTGTTATACAAGTAGAAATAATTTTGGGGCAATTATTATATGCATTTTCTTGAAGAGGATAGCATAATTGCTATTCCCAGTTACTGGATATTTGTTGTGTTTATTTGAATTATTTGTTGGTGCTAATTTAAGCATTGTAAGCGTCCTCTGCCCACACTGAAATATGATTAAGCTGTATTTGGCTATCACTTTTATCTATTTCAAGGGTCATGTTACTTATGATACCCTTATGTGTTGTCTTCAGGAAAGCGTGGAATGGGAACATAAGAGCAAAGTGCCTGGGAAGATGCATGGATGTGGCCATGATGCACATGTTGCTATGCTATTGGGTTCTGCTAAGATTCTTCAGGAGCACCGTGACAAGTTGAAGGTTAGTAAAGAAGCTCTTTCTGAATTGTAAAGCGTTGTAATTTTCTCAGTTTACAATTAAAATCAGCAAGACGATTTGATTTTTCTCTTTTAACGCTGAAAATGTGCTTGAAGGTTGACAGTTAACTATAGGTTCATCATTTTATTGTTGCTTTGATTTTAAAAGGTAGCAACCTTGCAAATAAATAAATAAATGAAACTGTAATCATAAGATCAGTATATCTCAACACTCCACATGCTTTATTTTCATACTTCTCCTTCTTTCATTTCTTGAACAAATCATCTGTTTACTGGATTAAAATGACGGAACTAAATTATAACAATTCGATGTTCATGTCGTAGAGTGGTGATGTATTACTTTTGGTGGTATATATCAACTTTTATGGTTCAGAAACTACCTGATTCTTAATGCTGGTCATGGTAAATGAGGTTTCTGTTTGATTAAAATATAGGTGATTTTGGTATTCCCTATGTCCACTCCAGCACCGATGTTTCCTGAACTACTTGGAGATTTTGCCAAAGGGCAAGTGCAATGATTTTTGTTTCTTTTTCCTCAACACTAATTCTCAAGAGATGCACAATTGGGGGTGGATTAACGAGCTGCTCAGCTCGTTAAGCTCGTCCTCATTAAGGCTCGGCTCATTAAGATTAACGAGCAGAAAACCCTGCTCGGCTCGGCTCGTTTGAAGCTCGTTAAGCTCGCGAGCGCTCGTTAACAGATTCTGATGTCTTACAGTCTATAGGATGAGTGTTTATATTTGGTTTTTGAGAAGAAAGATGGCGGCTACAAAAGGGAAAGCACTAGTTTGTTGCCTCCTATGTAGATTAGATTGAATAGATGGGATGAGGTGCTATGAAACTTTTGTCACGTAAGATGAAAATATGTGTTGTGTTGTTACTAACGAGCTTAACGAGCTACTCGTGAAACTCGTTAGCTCGTTAAGCTTAACGAGCTGAAATCAGTGATTGGCTCTGTTCATTAAGAAGCGAGCCACGAGCTTAACGAGCCGAACTATCAAGCGCTCATTAAGCTCACGAGCTACGAGCTTTTGATCCAGCCCTAGTGATTCACTGTTTCATATTTCAAATCAACCTTCACATTAGCAGTAATATGAATATATATGTAATGCACATGTGCACTCGGTTCTCCAATAATTGATCATGCAGCTTTGTTCAGACATCATACAGCTAGTCAAAGGATAGTTTGGTCCCCACTTCCCCTCAGATCAGTTATGTACAAACTGAACCATGTGGCTGCCTATATATCAATTATGTCAAGATCTCACAATCCTTGGCCAAAAAAAAATCCTATTTTGCAGGCATCAAACTTTATTTACCTGCAAAATTTGATGTTACAGATGTCATGTTTTTTTTTTACCGTAGGGTACTGTAGCCCTTCTTTTCCAGCCAGCTGAGGAAGGTGGTGGTGGAGCCAAGAAAATGGTAGAAGCCGGAGCTGTGGTAAACATAGAGGTCATGTTTGGACTTCATGTAGCTGACAGTGTGCCGATTGGTGTGCTGGCATCCAGACCTGGGCCTATAATGGCAGGGAGTGGATTCTTTGAGGCAGTAATAAGTGGAAAGGGAGGGCATGCTGCACTTCCTCATCACACTATTGATCCGATACTGGCTGCATCCAATGTTATTGTAAGCCTTCAGCAACTTGTTTCCCGAGAAGCTGACCCCTTGGACTCACAGGTGCTATTCAATCCTTGAGCTACTTGATATATTTAATGACTGCTACTTTTTTTTTATATAACTTACATAGTTTTCTTTATCATGGCTATGTGATTTAGATAGCTCATTTGGTGGAGTTTGCATAGATCATTTTGACCCATTTTTTGATACTCAAAACTTGTCAGGATCCTGAGGATTAACATGCCCATACCAATTAAAATAGTTATTTGTTCTGATTTACTGCAGGCTAACTAATCACATCCTAACATGGAAGCTGTCTACTCCTAATATTCCCAGAATTATGATCGTAACTACCAAGATTTCTTTGTTATCTAGTATCTGAATTCACAAGTTTTTTGACGTACACTCCTGAACTGTCTGTGAAGGGGAGCCTTGGCGCAGTGGTAAAGCTGCTGCCTTGTGACCATGAGGTCATGGGTTCAAGTCCTGGAAACAGCCTCTTACAGAAATGTAGGGAAAGGCTGTGTACTATAGACCCAAAGTGGTCGGACCCTTCCCTGGACCCTGCGCAAGCGGGAGCTACATGCACCAGGTTGCCCTTTTTTTTTTACTCCTGAACTGTCTGTCCAGCATTATGATTTCATAGATGAAATGATTTTCTGCACATTACAGTCCTATTATATGGATCGTCTTTATAAAATGTTCCCCTTGTCATGTTTCATATGTTCTTCCAGTCGGCTGCCTTTAGGCTATAGATATTTGTTATATGATAAGTGGTGATAGTCCTAGTCATTCCTTTAGCATTGCCATATCGTTTTGGGGGTCCCATTCGCCCGTAGTCATTCCTGTGTACCACAACATCTCATTACCCTCCTTTTTATTGGCTTTATTCTGCAGGTAGTAACGGTTGGAAAGTTTCAAGGTGGTGGAGCCTTCAATGTTATCCCTGATTCCGTGACAATAGGTGGTACCTTCCGAGCCTTTTTGAAGGAGAGTTTTAATCAATTGAAGCAGCGAATTGAAGAGGTAACAGCATTATAACTTGGGAATTGTGTGTTGTTTATGTGTCATTATGTTCCGTATGATTTGCTCTTGAAAATGTGGCTGGAGGCCGGCATTTGATGCTGCGAGAGTAGGCTTTTCACGCCTGGGCCTTTTTTCCTTTGTTCTTTAGGGGTTCTTCTACCCCTGCTATGTACAGTTGGTGTTTCTTTCGCCGTTCTTCTTAATGAAATGCGCAGCTCTCCTGCTTCCTTTCAAATAATTTGCTCTTGAAAAGATGAAGAAACAAAACTGACTTAAAGGAGTACGGTTGGTGCTTGAATTCCTTCGTAATTTTTTTATAGTTATGCTTACTATCAAAATGGCAAGTCGAGAAGTCACACTACCTGAATCGAAGCTAACTAAGGCATAAGCTCATGTGTTGGTAGGAGACCTCAATAAATTTTGTTGAAAGATTACTTGAAACATGTACAATACATCAACGCCACCAAATAATAGGAGGTCCTGATAAATGAAGGGAAGTGTTTGGCATTAACTTTTGCAAATTGACTTACGACAGTGCTGAAAATTGACATCTCTAGAAGAGTCAAGATAAAGAAAAAAGAATTTAGAATCAAGGAATATTGTTTAATGCATATCTGATGGTTGGTGTAGTTCAAGGTGAACAGACTGCGCTGTCAATTGTACTATTTATGGAAGTAAAATGATTTCACGGTACAATTTGTACAAAGTGTTACAGCAGCTCGGTCTGTAGCTGCCTATGTCAATTTCGCACTATGAGCAAGGATAACCATAACCAGATGAGCTGGTGGTCAGTCTGTTGCCTGATTATTATATACCACTTACCTCTGTAACTAAATATAAGACATTTTTGCAGTTCTTAACTGCAAAGCGTCTTATGTTTAGGTTCAGAGGTAGTACTTTAAAAGTTTAAATTATGAAAGTTGTAGTGTTGCACCATTTTGGGTTTTGTAGAAAGGAAGTGCTTCTTGCTGGTTATTTTATCATGAATGGTGAAAGCTAAAAAAAGATATACAGACTCAAGGATCTGTAATTTAAATTTCTTTTGTTTAACATGAATGTTTTTTTGGTCTCAGGTCATAGTCACACAGGCATCTGTCCAGCGCTGCAGTGCAGTTGTGGACTTCCTTGACAAAGATAAGCCTTTCTTCCCTCCAACAATCAACAATCCCGAGCTTCACGATTTCTTTGCGAAGGTGGGCAGTGAGATGGTTGGCCCCAACAACGTGAGAGAGAAGCAGCCACTGATGGGTGCCGAGGACTTCTCCTTCTACACCGAGGCCGTTCCCAAGACATACTACTACTTCGTGGGGATGCTCAACAAGACTCGTGGATCGCAGGCGCCTCATCACTCCCCCTACTTCACCATCAACGAGGATGCACTGCCCTATGGTGCAGCCATGCAAGCATCGTTGGCTGCTCGCTATTTGCTTGAGCACCAGCCCGCTACCGCTGCTAAGGTGGAACCTCGTGACGAGCTGTAGATGGGGGGGAGGTAAGGCTCTGTGCCAAATGAAGCTGACTGTTGGACGAGGACCTATCGCCAGGTGATTATGCAACTGTTTGTACATAATTTCCTGATTTCAGCGCATTCCAAGCGAGCAGATGACCTTGTGACGGCATTGAAGCACTGCGAACATGTGTTTCTGTGGTAGGTCTCGTTCGTTTTCGCATCTGCACTTAGCCGGGTCTACGTGTAATCTTTGAGTGCAGTGCTGAGACAAAATAAAACACCTCATGGATGATGGATGTATTGGGTTGTTAAGAGTGGGGTCAGACAGGAATTTTATAGCATGATTCCATCTTTTAGTAGCAAGAAATGGTCGAAATATATTCCAGCAAAAAGAAAAAAGAAACGGTTGAAACAAGGGTTTGAGCACCATAAGTCTGGTTATTACTGGCGTTCTGGCGTCGCTATGGCTTGAAAGCATCGGCCCGCTGTGGTCGTTGGAGAAGGATCAGAGGCTCCGCGATCGGCAGGCAGGTCGCTTAACAAGCGTCGTGAATCCAGTTTTTCATTTCTGTTTCCTGTTCAACCCTGCGTGCATAGCGTGGATTTGTAGCTGCTGCTGCTGCTGCATATTGACTAGGATTGTTTAGGGTAAGACTTACCACAAGACGGTAGTACTATTAGGGAAAAGCCTAGTAGTAGCGCTGGTTTTTGGGCTAGCAGTAGCTTGGGGGACCGCATTACTGCTACGGCGCTACAACTAAAGTCTAGCAGTCGCGTTGGTTCACCTGCGCTACTACTAGCCCTACTTAGCAGTAGCGCCTTATTAGGAACGCACTACTGATAGTTACTAGCAGCGCTTCTCTATCCGCGCTACTACTATTATTATGTATGCTATTTCTTTTTTATTTTATGTTGTATCCGTACACCATTATATAAGTTTTCATACAGTAGCAATTTAGAGATTGTTATTACATCATAATGAGTTATTACATTATTAGGTGAAAGAACCACAGATTAGTTTTAAGTGGATGGATCCAAAGTGACCGAGTGGAAGAACCGCGGATTAGTTTCAAGTGGATTGATCCAAAAGGACATTCACTTTGGATCCATCCACTTGAAACTAATCCGCGGTTCTTTCACCGAATGACATAATAACCCATCTTCATCATCATCATCATCATAATATCATTATCAACTTATGATCATAATACATCATTGTCATATAACAACTCATCATCATCATTTCCGTCCATGAGACATTATATAACAACTTGGTCACTAGTTATAATAACAACTCCTCCTCCTCATCATCATAGTACTCATAATCACTACTACTACTCCTCATCATCATCAACTCTAACACATTGTAGCACATAATAAAAATTTTCATCATCATCATAGTCATATATAATCAACACTGACTAATTGTTCTTAATACCTAGGACCCACTCATCTCTCCTAGGTAAAATACCATAAAACAGATAAACTGGTCCATCTCCATAATGGAGAATGGAGATAAACCTATCTCCAACTTGTGTTTTGCGCACATTCATTTTGTCTCCCATTAGTTGCATGTGCGCATTCATCACTTTGCTCCACTTTTTGATTTTGAGCCTTCCATCGTTTGAAGAAATTGAGTATGCATTATGGTAAGCCTTCAAAGGAGTTGGTAGTAAGCTAACCATATGCATATCACCTTCGATAAACATCAAGTCAGGCACAACCTTCTTCGGGAGCCTATGTTGAAAAACGTAACAGTAACATATATAGTTAGCAATGTAGTTTATTTAATAATAATGTATGCAATGAAGTTACCATCATTAACAAAATCTTACCAAGTTTTTGGCAATGAAGTTACCATCAAGCAATTTATGGACTAGTGGCACGTATCTAGTATAATTTGGACTGATAGAGTTATTGGTTTTAAAGGCCTTAACATCTTCTATGAATAAGACAAGATAACCTTTCTCCTCACGATTAAGCTCGGAGTCATAGCTGTAGTATGTGGTGTCTACAACCTTTCGAGTATTTCTTGAAGATAAGAAATAAGCTGACAATTATAAATAAATAAATTTAGTACTAACGACCACTAAATATTTTTAAATTAACAATATAAATTACTGAACTTAACAAATTAGTTTGACAAACTCACATTTAGGCAAAACTGGAGGCATATCCACATCCACCCAGATGTCGATATTATTATCATCATCATAATCTTCGGGACGAATATCAAATCTTATTTGCATTCCCTCCTCAAATCCATATGCTTTGCAGAGAGCTTCCCAATTAGAGTAGCCGAAATGGGAGTGATTGACCGCATTGTACAGCTTAACCAGAAACTCGTAACCATGTTTAGTTCTTAAGTGAGCCCTCCTCGTCCCACATTCTCAAAGTCATCTAAACCAAAACCAAGCTTCTCCAGTCAAGTATTTTCTTTAGTCCTAATACAACGGTAGAGATCATAGAACAAATGTGTACAACGCTGGATATAATGACAGAGGCAATGAATGTATACTTGGGCTTGCCAACAAATGTCGGCGTTGATAAAACATACTCTTTAAATTTTTGATTGAACGAATTGTTAAGAAAATTAGTGGTTGGAAGGAAAAATTACTTTCTGCTCGGGGGAAGGAGATCCTGCTCAAGGTTGTGATCCTAGCCATACCTACCTATGCAATGTCGGTCTTTAAAATTCCTAAAAAAATCTGTAAAGGAATCATCGACGCGATTGCGCATTTCTGGTGGGGCGACGAGGAGAATCAGAGGAGGATGCACTAGATGGCCTGGTGGAAAATGTGCGTACCAAAAAACCAAAGAAGAATGGGATTCCGTGATATCCATTGTTTCAACCTGGCTTTGCTTGCCAAATAGGCATGGCGTCTCATTGATAATCCTGATTCCTTGTGTGCTACTATTCTGAGGGCCAAGTACTATCCCGATGGCGATTTGATGAAGGCCAAGCCAAAGCATGGCGCTTCCTTCACCTAGCAAAGCATCATGGCGTGGCTATATTTGGCGAGTGGGGAATGGACATAACATCAATATTTGGAAAGATGCCTGGATCCCAAACTGTGCCACTAGGAAGATTGTGATCCCTAGGAGGGGACAATTATTATCAAAAGTGGGTGACTTGATTGACCCTGCCTCCAATAATTGGGATGAGGACATGATTAGACAAATTATGTGGCCCATTGACGCACAATTGATTCTTTCAATCCCACTTTCGCAACATGATATGACAGACTTCATTGCCTGGAGTTATACAAAAAATGGTATATTCTCGGTTCGGTCTGCTTACTCTGTGGAGTGGAATTATCAATATGGGAGTAAACTAGAATATTCTAATGGTATGGGGCGAATCACACCTAATCCTATATGGTGTCAAATATGGAAGTTATCTTGTCCGGCAAAATATTTTTTTTTCATATGGCGTACATTACATGGCACTCTTCCATCCCGGGTAACACTCGCTAACAGACACATGAAGGTCTCACCTTCTTGCCCTAATTGCTCTCAAGGTTTAGAAGATACGAAACACATGCTTTTCCTCTGTAGGAAAGCAAAGGAGGTTTGGAAGAAACCATGGATGGATGAGATTATTGATAAAGCTTGCAAGGTTGATCGTGCCGGAGAGGCGATATTGGAATACCTTCTACTTCTTCCAGAACAAGATTTGAGTATTATGGGGTACCAAAATGTACGAGAAATGATAGCTATTTCAGCTTGGTACCTATGGTGGGAAAGACGAAAATTAGTGCACAAGGAATTAACTCAGAATGCAAATCAGATATTAATGGCGATCATAGCACTCACATCCAACTTTGTAAATGCATCATCTCCAAAGGCGTCTATGAAAAAGGGGGTTAATACTGTCCTCCTAGGGGTTTTGTGAAACTTAATGTTGATGCCTCCTTTGATCATGACATGCTGAAGGGTACGGTGGGGGCAGTCTTGAGAGACGAGAAAGGTAGGTTTATTGCAGGAGGAAATGGCAAAATTGACTATTGTACGGATGTTCTGATGGCTGAAGCTCTAGCACTCAAATCTGGCCTAACACTGGCGCAAAGGGCGGGGTGTAATCGCATAATCATCAACTCAGACAATCTGGAGGTGATAGATGCAGGACGGAGGACAATCAGCGGGTGCGGCGGCGGCAATTTTCGAGGACAGCTTTCACTATGTCTGTGATGTTGTCATGACTAGATTCGAACACTGTAATAGAGAGGCAAATAAAGTTGCTCATGAACTTGCTAGATTAGCTAGATTTTCTTTGACTTCAGACTGGTTTGAGGAGCCCCTAAATGAAATTGTACTGATCCTCACAAGCGATGTAATGGTTATCTCTAATGAATAAAGTTTCATTTTAATTAAAAAACCAAGCTTCTCCAATACATATGGTCTAGCATGGCATGAGATGTACTAATCGAATTGAAAAAAATCCAGAAATTACACGTTGAACAAAAGAAGCACAAGTGATGATATTAATTACGATGAAATGCTTGTCGTTGCATACCGTACAAACATCAAAGGTCTCTTCCAGCCTCACAGTTAAAAACCTATCATTTTGCAGGTGAGGAAACCTATCGCACAAACCCCGGTCATCGTAGCAGTACCCGCACTCCGGGATCCCATCGTCATCAGACATCTCATGTGTTCAAAATTCAAAGATTATAACTCGACGGCAAAACCCAAAATGGCGTTAAATGCTCTTTCCGGCATTTCCAATGCACTCGATATTTCCTATATTATAGCACAAGCCATGTAAAAATTCTCGGAAAAATCTGGCATGACCTTTGCTAAAAAAGGACATATCGAGCGCCTGAAATTTGCCGGAATGGAAATTAATCAACACTCCGGCAAAACATAGGCCACTTGGAGGTGTTCCCTGCAAACATGGCCACTTGGGCAAGCACATATCCTATTTGAGCAACACTAGACATACATGCTTATATCTACATCATATGAGAATTCAAACTTGATGGTCATTGCATTTCAATGGTTGAAAATATGAACAAAAACATTTCAAAATATCTTATATATAATCCTAACATAACTAAATTTGCCAATATAGGTCTCTCTCTCTAAACTAGTTCTATTAAGCACTTACTAAATAAACTAGTTCTATTAACTACTTACTAAATAAACTAGTTCTATTAAGCACTTACTATAAATAAACTAGTTCTATTAAGCACTTGCTATAAATAAACTAGTTCTATTAAGCACTTACTATAAATAAACTAGTTATATAACCACTTACTAAATAAACTATTTCTATTAAACACTTGCTAAAAATTCTAGTACCCTAGTTCTACCCTAAATTTTCTTACTTCTATTACTAAATTTAATACCTAAAATTTTATATTCTTAATACCTAAAAATTTCTACACTAAGTGGAGGGAGTAGGAACGAAGGGAGGGGTCAGTGAGGGTGGAGATGGAGGGAGAGAGGGATCGGGAGAGGGACGAGGCAGGGAGGGAGGTGGGAGGTGTTGGGAAACATAGCATGCAATTTCAAAAATTTCCTACGCTCACACAAGATCTATCTAGGAGATGCATAACAACGAGAGGGGGAGAGTATGTCCACGTACCCTCGTAGACCAAAAGCGGAAGTGTTTGCTTAACGCGGTTGATGTAGTCAAACGTCTTCTCGTTCTGACCGATCGAGTACCGAACGTACGACACCTCCGAGTTCTGCACAAGTTCAGCGCGATGACGTCCCTCGAGCTCTTTATCCAGCAGAGGGTCAAAGGAGTAGATGAGTTCCGTCAGCACGACGACGTGGTGACTGTGATGGTGATGTGATCCACGCAGGGCTTCGCCTAAGCACCGTGAGAATATGACCGGAGGCGTAAACTGTGGAGGGGGCGCCGCACATGGCTTGGAGCAATTGGTGTGTGTTCTAGGGGCGCCCCCTGTATATAAAGGAGGGAGGGAGAGGAGGCTGGCCCTAGGCGCGCCCCAAGTGGGAAGGAGTCCCACTTGGACTCCTAGTTGGATTCGCCCCCCTTCCTCTTACCGGAGGGGGAAAGGGGGAAGGAGAGGGAGTAGGAGAAGGAAAGGGGGGCGCTGCCCTCTTCCCTAATCCAATTCGGCCTCCTCCCTTGTGGGGTGGGGCTGGTTAGCCTCCCTCCTATGGCCCATATGGCCCATATCTTTGTTGGAAATATGCCCTAGAGGCAATAATAAAATGGTTATTATTATATTTCCTTGTTCATGATAATTGTCTGTTGTTCATGCTATAATTGTATTAACCGGAAACCGTAGTACATGTGTGAATACATAGACAGTAATATGTCCCTAGTAAGCCTCTAGTTGACTAGCTCGTTGATCAATACATGGTTGTGGTTTCCTGACCATGGACATTGGATGTCGTTGATAACGGGATCACATCATTAGGAGAATGATGTGATGGACAAGACCCAATCCTAAGCATAGCACAAGATCATGTAGTTCGTTTGCTAAGAGCTTTTCTAATGTCAAATATCATTTCCTTAGACTATGAGATTGTGCAACTCCCGGATACCGAAGGAATGCTTTGGGTGTACCAAACGTCACAACGTAACTGGGTGGCTACAAAGGTGCACTACAGGTATCTCCGAAAGTATCTGTTGGGTTGGCACGAATCGAGACTGGGATTTGTCACTCCGTATGACAGAGAGGTATCTCTTGTCCCACTCGGTAATGCATCATCATAATGAGCTCAACGTGGCTAAGGAGTTGGTCACGGGATCATGCATTATGGAACGAGTAAAGAGACTTGTCGGTAACGAGATTGAACGAGGTATTGGGATACCGACAATCGAATCTAGGGCAAGTAACATACCGGTGGACAAAGGGAATTGTATACGGGATTGATTGAATCCCCGACATCGTGGTTCATCCGATGAGATCAGCGTGGAACATGTGGGAGCCAACATGGGTATCCAGATCCCGCTGTTGGTTATTGGCCAGAGAGATGTCTCGGTCATGTCTGCATGATTCCCGAACCCGTAGGGTCTACACACTTAAGGTTCGGTGACGCTAGAGTTGTTATGGGAAATAGTATGTGGTTACCGAATGTTGTTTGGAGTCTCGGATAAGATCCCGGACGTCACGAGGAGTTCCATAATGGTCTGGAGATGAAGATTTATATATGGGAAGTCCTTATTCGGTCGCCGGAAGTGTTCGGGGGTTTACCGTTATTGTACCGGGACCACCGAAGGGGTTCCGGGGGTCCACCTGGAGGGTCCACCTGCCCCGGAGGGCCCTATGGGATGAATATGGAGGGGAACCAGCCCCTAGGAGGGCTGGATGCCAACTTCCCCCTAGCGCCCATGCGCCTAGGGTTTGGGGAAACCCTAAAGGGGGCGCCCCCCATCTAGCTTGGGGGGCAAGCCTCCCCTTGGCCGCCGCCCCCCTCTAGATGCATCTAGAGGGGGCCGCCCCCTCTCCCTTACCCCTATGAATAGTGGGGGGGGGGGGTATGGGTGGGAGGGCTGCCGCACCCCTTCCCCTGGCGCAGCCCCTCCCTCCCCAACATCTCCTCCTCCTCCGTAGAGCTTGGCGAAGCCCTGCAAAAATACTACAAGCTCCACCACCACGCCGTCGTGCTGCCGGAGCTCTCCCTCAACTTCTCCTCCCCCCTTGCTGGATCAAGAAGGAGGAGACGTCCCCGGGTTGTACGTGTGTTGAACGCGGAGGCGCCGTCCGTTCGGCACTAGATCGGATCTTCCGCGATTTGAATCGCCGCGAGTACGACTCCATCATCCGCGTTCTTGTAACACTTCCGTTTCGCGATCTTCAAGAGGTATGAAGATGCACTCCCTCTCTCTCGTTGCTAGCATCTCCTAGATTGATCTTGGTGATATGTAGGAAAATTTTCAATTATCGCTACGTTAGCCAACAGTGGTATCAGAGCTAGGTCTATGCGTAGATTCTATGCACGAGTAGAACACAAGTAGTTGTGGGCATTGGTTTGTTCAATTTGCTTACCGTTACTAGTCCTATCTTGGTTCAGCGGCATTGTGGGATGAAGCGGCCCAAACCGACCTTACACGTACGCTTACGTGAGACAGGTTCCACCGACTAACATGCACTTGTTGCATAAGGTGGCTAGCGGGTGTCTGTCTCTCCCACTTTAGTCGGATCAGATTTGATGAAAAGGGTCCCTATGAAGGGTAAATAGCAATTGGCATATCACTGTTGTGGCTTTTGCGTAGGTAAGAAACGTTCATGCTGGAAACCCATAGCAGTCACGTAAAAACATGCAACAACAATTAGAGGACGTCTAACTTGTTTTTGCAGGGTATGTATGTGATGTGATATGGCCAAAAGAATGTGATGAATGATATATGTGACGTATGAGATTGATCATGTTCTTGTAATAGGAATCACGACTTGCATGTCGATGAGTATGACAACCGGCAGGACCCATAGGAGTTGTCTTAATTTATTGTATGACCTGCGTGTCATTGAAAACGCCATGTAATTACTTTACTTTATTGCTAACTGTTAGCCATAGTAGTAGAAGTAATAGTTGGCGAGACAACTTCATGAAGACACGATGATGGAGATCATGATGATGGAGATCATGGTGTCATGCCGGTGACGAAGGTGATCATGCCGCGCCTCAAAGATGGAGATCAAAGGCGCAAGATGATATTGGCCATATCATGTCACTTTATGATTTGCATGTGATGTTTGTCATGTTTACATCTTATTTGCTTAGAACGACGGTAGCATAAATAAGATGATCCCTCACTAAAATTTCAAGGAAGTGTTCCCCCTAACTGTGCACCGTTGCGAAGGTTTGTTGTTTCGAAGCACCACGTGATGATCGAGTGTGATAGATTCTAACGTTCGCATACAACGGGTGTAAGCCAGATTTACACATGCAAAACACTTAGGTTGACTTGACGAGCCTAGCATGTACAGACATGGCCTCGAAACACAAGAGACCGAAAGGTCAAACATGAGTCGTATAGTGGATACGATCAACATGGAGATGTTCACCAATGATGACTAGTCTGTCTCACGTGATGATCAGACACGGCCTAGTTGACTCGGATCATGTATCACTTAGATGACTAGAGGGATGTCTATTTGAGTGGGAGTTCATTAAATAATTTGATTAGATGAACTTAATTATCATGAACATAGTCTAAAATATCTTTACAATATGTCTTGTAGATCAAATGGCCCACGCTAATGTTGCACTCAACTTCAATGCGTTCCTAGAGAAAACCAAGCTGAAAGACGATGGTAGCAACTATACAGACTGGGTCCGAAACTTGAGGATCATCCTCATAGCTGCCAAGAAAGCATATGTCCTTGAAGCACCGTTAGGTGACGCACCCATTTTCCCAGCAACTCAAGACGTTATGAACGCCTGGCAGTCGCGTAGTGATGATTACTCCCTGGTTCAGTGCGGCATGCTTTACAGCTTAGAACAAGGGCTCCAAAAGCGTTTTGAGCAGCACAGAGCATATGAGATGTTCCAAGAGCTGAAAATGGTTTTCCAAGCTCATGCCCGGGTCGAGAGATATGAAGTCTCCGACAAGTTCTACAGTTGTAAGATGGAGGAAAACAGTTCTGTCAGCGAGCATATACTCAAAATGTCTGGGTTGCACAACCGTTTGTCTCAGCTAGGAGTTAATCTTCCAGATGACTCGGTCATTGACATGATCCTCCAGTCGCTCCCACCTAGCTAAAATAGCTTTGTGATGAACTACAATATGCAGGGGATGGAGAAGTCCATTCCTGAGTTATATTCAATGCTGAAATCAGCGGAGGTGGAAATCAAAAAGGAACATCAAGTGTTGATGGTGAATAAGACCACTAGTTTCAAGAAAGAAAAGGGTAAAAAGAACTTTAAGAAGGACGACAAAGGAGTTGTCGTGCGGTAAATCAGTTGCCGAGAAGAAGCCAAACAATGGACCCAAGTCCGAGACTTAGTGCTTTTATTACAAGGGAAATCGTCATTGGAAGCGGAACTGCCCCAAGTACTTAGCGGATAGAAGGCCGGCAACACCAAAGGTATATGTGATATGCATGTTATTTATGTGTACCTTACCAGTACTCGTAGTAGCTCCTGGGTATTTGATACTGGTGCGGTTGCTCATATTTGTAACTCAAAACAGGAGCTGCGGAATAAGCGGAGACTGGCGAAGGACGAGGTGACGATGCGCGTCAGGAATGGTTCAAAGGTCGATGTGATCGGCGTCGGCACGCTACCTCTACATTTACCTGCGAGATTAGTTTTAAACCTCAATAATTGTTATTTAGTGCCAGTTTTGAGCATGAACATTGTATCTGGATCTCGTTTAATGCGAGATGGCTACTCATTTAAATCCTAGAATATTGGCTGTTCTATTTATATGAGAGATATGTTTTATGGTCATGCCCCGCTGGTCAATGGTTTATTTTTACTGAATCTCGAACGTGATGTTACACATATTCATAGTGTGAATACCAAAAGATGTAAGGTTGATAATGATAGTCCCACATACTTGTGGCATTGCCGCCTTGGTCACATTGGTGTCAAACGCATGAAGAAACTCCATGCAGATGGACTTTTGGAGTCTCTTGATTATGAATCATTTGACACGTGAGAACCATGCCTCATGGGCAAAATGACCAAGACTCCGTTCTCCGGAATGATGGTGCGAGCAACCAACTTGTTGGAAATAATACATACTGATGTGTGCGGTCCAATTAGTGTGGAGGCTCACGATGGCTATCATTATGTTCTCACCCTCACTGATGACTTAAGTAGATATGGGTATGTCTACTTAATGAAACACAAGTCTGAGACCTTTGAAAAGTTCAAGGAATTTCAGAGTGAGGTAGAGAATCAACGTGACAGGAAAATAAAGTTCTTACGATCAGATCGTGGAGGAGAATATTTGAGTCATGAGTTTGGTACGCACTTAAGGAAATGTGGAATTGTTTCACAACTCACGCCGCCAAGAACACCTCAGCGTAATGGTGTGTCTGAATGTCGTAATCGCACTCTGTTGGATATGGTGCGATCTATGATGTCTCTTACCGATTTACCGCTATCACTTTGGGGTTATGCTTTAGAGACAACCGCATTCATTTTAAATAGGGCACCGTCTAAGTCCATTGAGATGACACCGTATGAATTATGGTTTGGAAAGAAACCTAAGCTGTCGTTTCTAAAAGTTTGGGGATGCGATGCTTATGTCAAGAAACTTCAACCTGAAAAGCTCGAACCCAAGTCAAAAAAATGCGTCTTCATAGGATACACTAAGGAAACCATTGGGTATACCTTCTACCTCAGATCTGAAGGCAAGATCTTTGTTGCCAAGAACGGATCCTTTTTGGAGAAAGAGTTTCTCTCGAAAGAAGTAAGTGGGAGGAAAGTAGAACTTTATGAAATACTGCCTCTTGAACCGGAAAGTAGTGCAGCTTAGGAAGATGTTTCTGTGGTGCCTGCACCGACTAGAGAGGAAGTTAATGATGATGATCAAGGAACTTCGGATCAAGTTGCTACTGAACTTCGTAGGTCCACAAGGGCACGTTCCGCACCAGAGTGGAACGGCAAACCTATCCTAGAAATCATGTTGTTAGACAACGGTGAACCTTCGAACTATGAAGAAGCGATGGCGGGCCTGGATTCCAACAAATGGCTTGAAGCCATGAAATCCGAGATAGGACCCATGTATGAAAACAAAGTATGGACTTTGACAGACTTGCCCGATGATCAGCAAGCCATAGAAAATAAATGGATCTTTAAGAAGAAGACTGACGCGGATGCTAATGTGACCGTCTATAAGGCTCAGCTTGTCCCTAAGGGTTATCGACAAGTTCAAGGGGTTGACTACGATGAGACCTTCTCACCCGTAGCGAAGCTGAAATCCGCCCGAATCATGTTAGCAGTTGCCGCATTGTATGATTATGAGATATGGCAAATGGATGTCAAAACGGCATTCCTTAACGGTTTCCTTAAGGAAGAATTGTATATGATGCAGCCGGAAGGTTTTGTCGATCCTAAGAATGCTGACAAGGTGTGCAAGCTCCAGCGCTCCATCTATGGGCTGGTGCAAGCATCTCAGAGTTGGAACATTCGCTTTAATGAAATGATCAAAGCGTTTGGGTTTATACAGACTTATGGAGAATCCTGTGTTTACAAGAAAGTGAGTGGGAGCTCTGTAGCCTTTCTCATATTATATGTAGATGACATACTATTGATGGGAAATGATATAGAACTTTTGGAAAGCATAAAGGCCTACTTGAATAAGTGTTTTTCAATGAAGGACCTTGGAGAAGATGCTTACATATTAGGCATCAAGATCTATAGAGATAGATCGAGACGCCTCATTGGTCTTTCACAAAGCACATACCTTGACAAGATATTGAAGAAGTTCAATATGGATCAGTCCAAGAAGGGGTTCTTGCCTGTATTACAAGGTGTGAGATTGCGCACGGCTCAATGCCCGACCTCGACAAAAGATAGAGAAAAGATGAGTGTCATCCCCTATGCCTCAGCCATAGGGTCTATTATGTATGCCATGCTGTGTACCAGACCTGATGTGAACCTTGCAGTAAGTTTGGTAGGGAGGTACCAAAGTAATCCCGGCATGGAACACTGGACAACTGTCAAGAATATCCTGAAGTACCTGAAAATAACTAAGGATATGTTTCTCGTTTATGGAGGTGACGAAGGAGCTCGTCGTAAAAGGTTACGTCGATGCTAGCTTCGACACAGATCTGGATGACTCCAAGTCACAAATCGGATACATGCATATTTTGAATGGTGGGGCAGTCAGCTGGTGCAGTTGCAAGCAAAGTGTCGTGGCGAGATCTACATGTGAAGCGGAGTATATGGCAGCCTCGGAGGTAGCACATGAAGCAATCTGGATGAAGGAGTTCATTACGGACCTAGGAGTTATTCCTAATGTGTCGGGTACGATGACTCTCTTCTGTGACAACACTGGAGCTATTGCCCTTGCCAAGGAGCCCAGGTTTCACAAGAAGACCAGGCATATCAAGCGTCGGTTCAACTCCATTCTTGAAAATGTTCAAGATGGAGACATAGATATTTGTAAAGTGCATATGAATCTCATGCGGAGCATCCCACGTTCATCCCCATGTACACTCCGACTACTCTCCAAGCCCCAAGAGGACATATGATGAGACCTCTAACATACGCCATTGGACACAAGGTGAACCCATTCCTAAATGCTTCCCCTTTCCACTTGTGCGAGACATGGTTGCTACCTAATGCAAAGACACTATGTATGCTTAGGAACCGAGGAGACAACCATGGAGATGCTCGAAGCATAGGACAAGTCCACACGGAAGCGGATCAAGAAGTGCCTCAAGTGGAGTCGCCGTGGAGCTACAGCGGCCGAACATCCGGCAGGAGCCCCGACATCCGGCGCCAGCAACCAGAAGAAGACCAGAGAGAGACAGAAGCCAGGCGACTCTACAGCGGCCGGACATCCGGCCGACCCCCGGACATCCGGCGCCCCCGATGGACCGGACATCCGGCGCCTGCCCGGAAATCTGGCGCACGCCATCCAGAGAGCAGAATAATTGGCACTCCAGCCCGGACATCCGGCCGAGGCCCGGACATCCGCTCTACGTGAGCCGCCGGACATCCGGCCCCCAGCCCGGACATCCGGCACTGCCCGTGCGTAGAAAACGGGCCAAGGGCCCATGTATATCCCTCTCACTTATCCCTTCGTGGGCTAGCACTATATATACTCCCCCACCTCCTCCTAGTTAGGGTTAGCAAAGGATTAGCTCATTTGAGATAGAGCTTTGCTCATCCATACGGATCTCCTCCTCGTGAGAGACCGCGGGCTCTTCGGAGAAGATCCACCATGGATTCAAGACCCTTTTACGAGAAGATCCCTCATGGATTCAAGACCTCCTCTCGCAGATGAGCTACTGCCACTTGTATCGTCCTTTGTTGGATTTGGACCGTGAATCTCTTTGTGTTCCTTGGATCTAGCACATGTGTGATCATATTCTCGTTGGTTGAGTGTTTCTCTTGTTTTCCCCTCATGTTTCCCTCGTGTTCTTCTGCGCGTTCTTCGTGTTCCCCGTAGGATCCTCTCCAAGCGTGAAAGATCGGACCCTAGGGTTCCGCCCTACATCATTGGTATCATGAGCCACGTTGATCATGTTTTTGGAGCCCCTACCCCGTGTTTTCTAGCTTGATTTTGTTGATTTCGTCCTAAATCCGAAAATCGCCACCAAAAATAGCCCCCATTTTTTTGTGATTTGTTGGTTTGAGGATGTTTTGTTGATTTTGATCCATGGATTTGCTTGGTTTCAAGTGGATCTAGATTTCACCCATCTTTTCCCCACCATCCATCCCCGAAATCTCTCCAATTTTGCCCCTGAAATCATCAATTTCCGCCCCAAAATCGAGTTCCTCGAGTTCATCCTCAGATTTGGAGCCCGGACATCCGGCCCGACCCCCGGACATCCGGCCATCCCGGATATCCGCCCATTAGCCCGGACATCCCGCTCCTAGAGCGCATTTTTGCGCAAGGTTCTGGACATCAGGTCCCGGACATCCGGCTAAACCCCCGGATGTCCGCCCGCTGTCATTTCAGCCTCCCGCGTTTCACCGTTTGACCATAACTTTCACATCCGGAGTCTGATTTTCGCGTTCTTTAGCTTGTTGAGTAGCTATTGACATCCCCATACCACAAAAATCCCACCATCACCATTTGACTCCAACAAATTTTGTGAATATTGGCATCTTTGCCTAGGGCCACCACCATATCATCCGCATAGCCACCACCGACTTCCGCAACCTAACCCATCTTGATCAACTCAAACAAGCTCAACCTAGCCCTTAGCATTAGTGGTTGCTTGAGTAGTGATTCGAGTCTCCTAAGGTGTTTCGGCTACTTAGGGACAATTGCTTCTTCATCAACCACCACCACCACTTCCGCATAGACGTGCCCACCATACATTTCCACCCCAACTTAACCCAATTTTGTTTGAGATGTGGCTTGTGTCTCCTAAGGTGTTTCGGCTACTTAGGGACGGCAAATTCAACTCCGACACGTGTATAGCCTATCATTCCACTTCCGCATTGCCAAGTGCAAACCACCTCCGCTTTCCACTACCACCATTTTTGACATTTGGCGTTGAGATTTTGAGTTCGCGGTTTTTCCGTTTCCTAAGGTGTTTCGGCTACTTAGGGACGATGTCACGCCCAAGATGCGACCCTATCCTAAAGGAACTCGAAGGTCCCACCAAGGATAGAAGCGCATCTTGAAGACGCTTTTGCAAGGTGGATATCATTACATCAACATTACATAATAGATGGGGATACATACATAAGGCATACAATGCCAACGAATACAACATCATCTTACATAAGAGCACCATCCGACTACGGATGAAACACAAACAGAAACTCAAACGAAATCCACCCTGCTAGCCCAGGCTGCCGACCTGGAACCTATCCCCTGATCGAAGAAGAAGCAGAAGAAGAACTCCAAAACAAGCAAACATCTCTCTCGCGTCATGATCATCGCATAACCTGTACCTGCAACTGTTGTTGTAGTAATCTGTGAGCCACAAGGACTCAGCAATCCCATTACCCTGGGTATCAAGACTAGCAAAGCTTAATGGGAAAGGAAGGGGTAAAGTGGTGAGGTTGCAGCAGCGACTAAGCATATATGGTGGCTAACATACGCAAATGAGAGCGAGAAGAGGAGCAAAGAAATGGTCGTCAACTAGTAATGATCAAGAAGTGATCCTGAGCTCCTACTTACGTCAATCATAACCCAAAAACCGTGTTCACTTCCCGGACTCCGCCAAAAAGAGACCATCACGGCTACACACGCGGTTGATGCATTTTAATTAAGTCAAGTGTCAAGTTATCTACAACTGGACATTAACAAATTCCCATCTGCCACATAACCGCGGGCACGACTTTCGAAAGTTAATACCCTGCAGGGGTGTCCCAACCTAGCCCATGATAAGCTCTCGCGATCAACGAAGGATATTCCTTCTCCTAGGAAGACCCGATCAGTCTCGGAATCCCGGTTTACAAGACATTTTGACAACAGTAAAACAAGACCAGCAAGACCACCCGCTGTGCTGACAAATCCCGATAGGAGATGCACATATCTCGTTCTCAGGGCACACCGGATAAGCTAAGCGTACAAGTACCGACGTAATCCAAGTTGCCAAGGAATGGTCCCGCACGGTTCTCTAGTTTGGACCAACACTCGGAGGAGCACTGGCCCGGGGGGGGGGGGGGGTAAAATAAAGATGACCCTCGGGCTCCGGACACCCAAGGGAAAAAAGGGCTAGGTGAGGCAAATGGTAAAACTAAGGTTGGGCCTTGTTGGAGGAGTTTTATTCAAAGTGAACTGTCAAGGGGGTCCCATAAATCACCCGACCGCGTAAGGAATGCAAAATCCGGGAACATAACACCGGTATGACGGAAAACTAGGGCGGCAAGAGTGGAACAAAACACCAGGCATAAGGCCGAGCCTTCCACCCTTTACTAAGTATATAGATGCATTAATAATATAAGAGATATTGTGATATCCCAACATAATCCTGTCCACCATGGAGCAATCTTCAACTTCACCTGCAACTATCAACACTATAAGAGGGGCTGAGCAAAAGCGGTAACATAGCCAAGCAATGGTTTGCTAGGAAGGGTGAAAAAGGTTAGAGGCTGACATGGCAATTTGGGAGGCTTGATCAACAAAAGATAGGTAGCGCAACAAAGCGATAGAACGAAGCAACTAGCATAGCAATGATAGTAGTGAGATCCAGGGCAGCGGTCATCTTGCTTGAAATCCCGCTAGGAAGAAGAACGAGTCCATGAAGTAGACGAACGGGAGTAGTCGAACGAATCCTCACAATCGCAACATTACCGGAACTAGGAAGCAACACTGGAAACAAACAAACAACATGGTAAACAAACATCACATAAACATGGCATGATGCACAATCAAGTATGAGGCATGTCCGGTTTAATAAGGCATGACATGGCAAAGTGCAACAAACAATACTACAAGTTAAGTGGAGCTCCATATGCAACGAGTTGCATATGGACGAAACACCACATTCGAGTTATTTAGTTCGTTCTCGTTTAAGCTACCAAACAATATGAAATGTTGTTAAACATGGCAAGAGGTGAAGCATAATAAAATTACCTATCCAGGCAAGTTTAAATGAGGCCGGAACAACAAACAACAATTCCGAAAAATCCCCATATTATTTAGCAATTTAACGCAAACAACAATTTTAAACATTTTAATTGTTGTTATCATAATGCGGAGGACATATGCAAGTTTTAAGCAATTTTATGAAAACGTTGACATGAGCATGTTATGAAGCATTTTTCACCGTGGCGGAACGAAAGGGGTGCCACGGCAACGAATTAAAAAATGATGCCACGGCAACATATCGATCTCGATAACTTGATTGAGATACCGATGCAAACGAGAAGTGTGCGGCTGTGTAGAACATGCAAGAGATGGTGGGGTGCTCCCGGCTACCGGGTTCCCACGGGTCGACGGCATGGCAAACGAGGAACGTGCAAAGACCTCTCTCCGACACGGTGCAAACACGAGCATCTCATACAACACATGCATTTGGTCCACGGTTGGTCGTCTCGGGGTTATACCTTTGAAGCATGCATACGGGCGGTTTGAGTTCGGAGCGGTGTAGAGGAAGTAGGCGTTCACAGTTCGTCGTGGGAAGTAGTTGTTCACGTGGCGACGGTAGTGGAAGTAGTCGTTCTCGTGACGGTAGTGGAAGTAGTGGTACATGACGGCGGCGGTAGTGGAAGTAGTGATTCACTGACGTCATGGAAGTAGTCGTTCACGGCGACGGTAGAGGTACTCGCGATCTTGGCGACGGTAGTGGTACATCTCGTCGTGGAACTTGGCGATCCGGAGGGGTACTTGGTGGGTCGTGGAGTTACACGTTCTGGCGATCCTGTAGACGCGGTAGAGGTACTTGACGCGTCATCGTGTAGACGAACTTGGCAGTCTTGAGGAACCGTAGTGGTACTGGGCGTGATACACGGCCACGGTGCACGATGGGAAGGGTCCTGCAGCAACAGGAGGTCGATGGTGGAGCAGCAGCAAGACGAAGTGGGGCCGGCGTTGGCCTTAGCGTGGAGCAAGGGAAGCAGAGCTTCTGGAGGCTGGAGAGGCCATGGACGTCGGGCACACATGTGCCCAGCGGGGCACGCGGGAGGCAGGAGGCGAGGCAAGGCGTCGGAGGAAGCTTGCGAGGGGCCATGGCGAGGAGGCAGAGGCAAGACCAGATGGCGAGGCGGCAAGCTTGGCGCGGGCGCCGGGGCCGCCGGAGTTGGCCGAGCTCGGGGACGAGCTCCTGACTGGCAAGGGGAGCGAGAAGCGCGAGACGGCAACCAGCAGCGGCTCCTGTGGCCGCGGGCGGAGGTCCAGGAGAGGTGGAGAAGTGGTGGCGCGGGCGAGGTGACATGGCGAGGCGAGGGACCGAGAGGAGCGTGGTGGCAGGCTGATGGAGGAGGGAGCAAGGCACGCATGGCCATGGGGATGGGATCCCTCTCCTATGTGTGCAAGGAGGGAGACGAGTGAAGGGGGAAAGGGGATCGAGCCGAGACTCTCCTGGCGGCGCAAGCGAGGGGAACGAGGGAGAGAGCGAGGGATCGAGAGGAGGGGAGGCGAGCGCTAGGGTTAGAGGTGCGGCTGGGCCTTGGGCCAAAAGGACTGCGGGGAAGCAGGCCGGCCTGGCTGATGGGCTCTCTCTCACTCTAAAAATAAATAAATAAAAACAAAACAGAGATAAGAAAGAAAAGAAAGAGAGGTTAGCGGTGGAGCTTGAGCAGGAGGGTATTTTCCTCGGACTCATAAAAATGAGCTTGACCCAAGAAAAATGGAGTGGGCAAGATTGCAATAATTAAATTCAAAGTCATTTGAATTTAATTCAAATGGTTTGAACAAGGACTAGGTTTTTGAAGTGTCCAAAAATGTTGAGTATTTAGGAGGAGCCACAATAAATGGAGAAAGAATTGTTGGCAAAGCTTGGGGACCAAACTTGAAGTAGAAAGAGCATGGGAATTTTGCAAGTGTGTTACGGTTAATTCCAAGCTAATGGAATATTTTATAGTAGCTCCCTAAATATTGGGAGGATATGTTATAAAGAGAAATCACCATTGTGAATATCCCTCGATTTAAATGGATCGAAGATCCATACGATTTTATTTAAATGAGTTTTAAAATTAATGATATGATGGCATGATGACATGATGCAATGCAAGGGATGGCATGATGAATGCACAAACAAAACAAATCATACGACAAAACTCGGAATAGCTGGAAGTCTTCTGGAGCGTCAGTCTCGTGGCGTTACAACACTCCACCACTACAAGAGGATCTCGTCCCGAGATCTAGGATGGCACCGGAGAGAAACGGAAGAGGAAGAGAAGAGGTAAAACTAAGTTGCTTCTTCGGCAAAAGAGTGAAACCAAAGAACCTTGAGAAGTTGAGAAATTTAAAAGAAAGAGTACAACAGAGATGAACGAGATTGCGAACAATCCGTTAGAAAAGAGGAACAAAGAACATTAGAACTTGAGGGTTGCAAAGACATGAATCGAGAGTTTAATGGACAAGATAGAATTTGAAACCACTCTGGTTAAAACAAGATAAGAGAGGAAGAATTCGGGCAGCACTCCGGTTGAACATGGAAGGAATAGAACATGAACTTGAGAAGATGGGATGATACTTGATGAAATCAACAACACACTGCCTCCGGAACTATTGAAAGAATGGCACAATGGGTAAGAAGGGTTTCAGACAACACTCAGGTTGAAAAGAGAGGCAAAACTTGATAAGATGAAAGAACTTGAATGAGAACATAACACTCCGGTTAAATGGATAAGCAAGAAAAGAACATGATCTTCACAATTCGAGATGATAAGTGAAGAGAGCAACATCACCATGCCTCCGAAAGAAAGAATAGAAGATAGATCATTGAAATAACAGATGGAGGAGAAAATGCAAACTTCTGCCACAAATGAGCTCAGAAAGCACCCTTCCAAGAAGGTTATAACGGAGTTGTTGGAAAACCAACAACGAAAAGAATAAGCTTGTAGTGGGCTTATGTAAAACATCTCAAGACTATTAGGTGACAACCAGCCACTAATGGAAACCATTGATTTGATTAGAGCACCAAAAAGATGACAAACTTCTTCACCGAGATGAGAAGGAGAAAATTGGATCATAGATACGCACCACAAATAGCAACATTCCTTAGGGACGGCTTTAGGTGAAATATGACACAAGATAACTCCAACAAAGGGATTGATGGATTTAATACCTCATTCTTGACAACAATATGAATCATGAAACATGAAGGAAATTGTCAAGAGTGACATAACACCACCTCAAAAGCTAAGGTAGAAAGAATTGCACTTCGAAATGCAAGAAGAAGAAAACTTGAACGCCTCAAAACAAAACATGTGTTGAGCACCATGTTTAATTTTGAGTATAGCTTGGCGGATCATCACCTCGAGAGAAGTCTTGAAGAACAAATGAAGAATGAAAAGAATCCTTGACGAACCACCATGTAGAGCCTCCATGAAGAACTCCGGTAATAAAAGGATGATAAAAAGAAAGGGAAGTTGAAAACACAAGGTGAAGCCTTGCCATGATTTAGATGGAGCTTCGCGATGATATAACCGAGAGAACTTGGAACTCCGAGAAAGAAATGATGAAGCACCTCGAACCGAGAAATGTGACATGATGAACAAATCTGGAAAGAAGAAACTAGATCACTTGAAAAAAATGATAAGAATTACGTTATGCATATCCTTCACCAATTTAAATTGATGACAAGCAACGGATTTGGCATACTACTTATTCTCGTAGAAAGGATTAAGAGGGTGTCGGTGTACTAAAGTAGGGGTACCTTAGTATCCCGAACTTGTGCACGGGCAGTCGCAGCGTCCCGCGGCAAGGCTTGCCGGGCGTCCGCCAAGATCCTTCGCTATTCCTATTATTGCCATTCAAGAACAAAGTGTTTTAACTGAGAAGACAGAGTCCCGGCAAGAGGAGTTTGCCGGGAAGGACAAGACCCCGGCAAGAGGAGCTTGCCGGGAAGGCCAACCAAGGCATTTTAAGAGACTTGCCGCGACGCACCGCGCGTCTCGGCAAGGCCCAGCGAGCGACAAGCTTGCGGGTGCGACAAGACAGCGACCGCGGCAAGGCGCTTGCCGCAGCGAAGCCACCACTCTGCGCCCACGCTCCAGCGCATCCGACGACGTGTCGCCGCAGGATCGCTCCTGGTGCATGTGGCGGGTAGCTGTGCAGCCAAGCGGTGCGAGGTGGCAAGTGAAGATGACTAGAAGGCCATCGTGGCGATCGGTGGCGCCCCTAACGGTCGTTTCTTGCACTGTTTAGGCGACCGGACGGGCATTAAATGCCCTTGTCCCCTGCCGACAGAGTTAGGTAGGGGGCACTGTTGATAGCGGTTGTACCAACCCCTGTTTTTACTTTTTTACCCCTCTCTCTACGCTGCCACCTGTCGGTGACCCCTTTAGACTATAAAAAGGAGGCCCATGCGCACGTAGAAGGGGTTCGACTCATTCGAAACTACAGCACACCCACGCTCTCAAGCAAGAACAGAATAGAAACACAAAAGCAGCAGTAGGAGTTTTATCTCTCCGGAGAGGTCCGACGCTGGGTAAAATCCCTCGCGTGCTTCGCCTCGATCTGCTCTTCGTGCGCCCTCCGCTCCCTTGCCGGACCGAAAGGGGCCCTGCCCCATAGGTGTTCATTTCCCATGACATCTTTGGCGCGCCAGGTAGGGGAGCGTCGAGGTTGTGCGAACCTGATCCAGCGTTTGCGCGCGCTACATCAACATCTTCATCGAGATGCCACCGAAGAAGAAGGCTTCGGAGGTGGCCGCTCCGTCTACGACTATCCTACCGCCACCGGAGCAAACGGGCGGTGGGGTGGGCGCCGGCGGAGGAGTGGGCGCCGACGGGGGGACTCACGTCGTCACCAGGTCCAAGGACAAGGCCCCGCAAGCTTCAGCGTCTGTACATCCACCGCACCCCTCTCAGGAGGTGCAGCATCGATAATGCCACGGTGCTCCTAGCACCGTACTCGCGTTGGAACAAGGCCAAGCTGGTGGGTCGCGGGACGCTCAAGGCCAACATACACGTCAACACGCTGGCACGAGTGCAGTACGGTCGCCTGGACGAGATGTTGCTCCTTCTAACACTGTTAGAAGTTTGAGCATATCCCGCACCTCGCGTCGCTCGCCACCGCCACCCAAGACTCCAGAGGAAGCACTGGCCCGAGCCCAGCTGCTTCTAGATTACCCTCCAGCGCCAGACAAGATCGACGACTGGAGGGCCACCATTCAGAGCCTCATCGGCTTCGCCAACGGCGACAAGCCCCGGCAACCGAGCACATCAAAGCCCCGGCAAGACGCCCAGGCGCAAGCCGACGCCGACAAGACCGCTGGGGGTGCCACCACCGTGCACTCCCCGCCCCGAAGGCCAAGATCGCCGACTCGCCGGGCCAACCTCGACACCGACTCCACCGCATCGTTGGACCCGCGAGCTCGCCGCGATCAACGCCAAGTTCTCCAAGAACGATGACACGAAGATGCTCGTACTCGCATCGAGTGTCGAAGAGAAGCGCGGCGTCAGTCAGACCAGTGTGCTGGGCCCACTGTTGATATGCATGCGCCAGGGGAACCAAGAGACTTGCCGTACGCGGTAGGTTGCCCTGCGTTCACCCGTGAGCTGCGGCAGGTCCAGTGGCCCAGTACCAAGAACTTCAAGCCAGACGTGCCCGAGAAGTACGATGGCAGGATACATCCGTCAGAGTTCCTCAGCGTCTACACCATCGCGGTGCAGGCTGCCGGGGGGCGCAACGAGAAGAACCTCACCAACTACTTCCCGCTGGTGCTCAAGCCCAACATCAAATCTTGGCTCATGCACTTGCCGGACAACTCCATCTCTTCATGGGCGGACCTGTGCCATCAGTTTGTCAGCGCCTTCACAGGCGGCCACAAACCCCATGGCCAGGAGAGCGACCTTCATCTGCTCGCCCAGAAGGAAGGAGAACCCCTGCGCAAGTACATACAAAGATTCAGCCAGGTGCAGCGCAACATCCCAGACGTCCACCCTGTTGTGGTTATCAGCGCGTTCCATCATAACGTGCATAACCGTAGGATGAGGGAGGAGATGGCGATGTGCAAAATCAGAGATGTCAGCGAGCTATATGCTCTGGCCGACAAGTGTGCACGTGCTGAGGAAGGGAGGAAACTCCCCGGAGAGAACGCAGGAGCAGAAGGATCTGACAGTGAGGATGCCGCCCCGGCAAAGAAGAACCGGAGGCGGAACAACAGAAAGAGAAAGGCTAAGGATGTGCTAGTGGTCGAGCAGTCCAGCAACGGAGGCGGCGCCGAGAAGGTCAAAGCTGGTGACTCCGGCGAGGCTGTGGTGGCCGCCGACAAGCAGGACGGCTCTGGCAAGCAGTACTGCAAGATCCACCGCACCAAGGGCCATGACCTCCAGGCCTGCAAGAAGGTTGAGCAGCTCGTGGAACTGCAGAAAGCTGAATACGAGTGCTGCGACAAGGAGAAGGCCCAGGAGGGTGGCGGAGGATCCGACAAGAAGCGTCCCGCCCGGGGAGGACGCCACGGCAAGGCCAAGCAGCGGCAAGGAGACAGGCCTCCCTGCGGTCGCGACAAGGATGAAGATGAAGATGAAGATGAAGAGATGGATGAGGATGAGACCGACGAGCAGGAGTTTCAGAAGGCGACGGAGGTTTTGTGCGTCGACGGTGGTGCTTCTCTGCATACCTCGCACCGCCAACTCAAACAGTGGGTGCGGGAAGTAAATGCAGCAGAACCGTCCGTTGAGTCGCGCAAGCCTCTGAAGTGGTCCAGCACGCCCATCATCTTCGACGTTGAGGATCACCCTGATCGCATAACTGCGGTCGGGTGCTTGCCGATGTTGGTTTCGCCAACAATCCGCAACCTCAAGGTCATGAAGATGCTGGTTGACGGCGGGGCCGGCCTGAATCCGATCTCTTCCGCGGTGCTCAAGAAGCTCCAGATCCCCGACAGCGAGCTCGAAGAGACCGGCACCTTTCAAGGAATCAACCCGGGAAGGAGCAAGCCAAAGGGGAAGATCACACTGCCAGTAACGTTTGGCAGCGAGCTGAACTTCAGGACAGAGAGAGTCACATTCGACGTTGCTGATTTCCCATTGCCCTACAATGGGATACTTGGCCGTCCAGCGCTTGCCAAGTTCATGGCAGCCTCTCATTACGCTTACAACGTGCTCAAGATGCCCGGTCCGATAAGTGTCATTTCTGTCCATGGCGACAAGAAAGGTGCACTTATCTGTACCGACAAGATCTACCGGGAAGCAGCAGCCGCAGCAGAACGCAAACCACTTGCCGCTGAAGCTCCCGGGGGGAAGAAGAAGACCAAGTCCGGCAAGAGTAGCTCTGATGCCCACTCCGGCAAGCGCACCTCTTCGGAGTGCTGCGCTACCGTCGAGGACGCACCATCGAGCTCCACCGGCAAGTGCAAGAAGGCAAAGACAGCTTCACCAGAGACCAAGAAAGTGGCCGCCAAGGAGGACGGCACTGGTGGTACCTTCACCATCAGTGCCACGCTTGACCCTAAATAGGAAAGCACGCTCGTTGCTTTCCTGCGGGCGAATGTCGATGTGTTTGCATGGCAACCATCTGACATCCCCGGTGTTCCCAGGAAAGTAATTGAGCACCACCTTGCCGTCTGCCCTCACGCGCGCCCGTCAAGCAGAGAGTCAGAAAACAAGCAGTAGAACGCCAAGAGTTCATTGCAGAGGAGATCAAGAAGTTGGAAGCAGCAGGCCTGGTCCGAGGAGTACTCCATCCAACGTGGTTAGCCAATCCAGTAGTCGTGTGCAAAGCAAACGGGAAGTGGAGGCTTTGTATTGACTTCACTGATGTTAATAAAGCTTGTCCCAAGGATCCATTTCCCTTGCCGCGCATTGACCAGATTGTCGACTCCACGGCAGGATGTGATCTGCTTTCATTCCTTGATGCATACTCAGGATATCATCAGATCTTCATGGCAGAAGAGGATGAAGAGAAAACCGCATTCATTACTCCACGTGGCACGTACTGCTTTGTACGGATGCCTTTCGGACTAAAGAATGCTGGTTCAACATTTGCAAGGGTAGTCAGTCATGCTTTTGAGCCACAGCTGCACAGAAATGTAGAAGCTTACATGGATGACATAGTGGTCAAGAGCAAGGACAAAGAAACTCTGATCCAAGATTTGGACGAGACTTTTGCAAATCTATGCAAGATCAATCTCAAGTTGAACCCCGAGAAGTGCGTGTTTGGAGTTCCTTCCGGCAAGCTTCTCGGGTTCTTTGTGTCCCAGAGGGGGTTTGAAGCCAATCCCGACAAGATCAAGGCCATCGAGCAAATCGAAGCACCAAAGTGAGTCAAGGACGTACGAAGGCTTGCCGGCCGCGTTGCTGCTCTCAGTAGGTTCATCTCTAAGTCTGCTGAGCGCGCCCTGCCGTTTTTCAAAATTTTGAAAAAGGCAGGTCCAATGAAATGGACTCCGGAAGCGGAGGCTGCGCTGCAGGACTTGAAGGGATACCTGTCCTCCACTCCAATACTTGTCGCACCTAGGCCACAAGAGAAGTTGCTGCTGTATCTGGCGGCAACCAATCAAGTGGTTAGTGCTGCGTTAGTAGTGGAGAGGGAGGCGGATGATGAGCCAGCGACCACGGCAAGCGAATCCAGCGACAAGCAGGGGGCTTCCCTGACAAGCTCTGGTCCTGACAAGGATGGATCTGTGCAGCTGCCGGAAGAGAAACAAAAGAAGATGGTGCAGCGCCCAGTTTATTTTGTCAGTTCCCTTCTGCAGGGAGCTAGATCAAGGTACTCTGGGGTGCAGAAGCTGCTTTTCGGCCTTCTCATGGCCTCGAGGAAGCTGCGCCATTACTTTCAAGCACATGAGATCACAGTTGTCACTCGCTTTCCGTTGAAGAGGATATTGCAGAATCCAGAAGCAACAGGCAGGATTGTCAAGTGGGCACTGGAATTGTCAAGCTTTGGCCTCAAGTTTGAGAGCACTTCAGCTATCCAGAGCCGAGCATTGGCACAATTCATAGCAGAATGGACGCCAACACCTGATGAAGAAACTTCGGAGAGGAGCATCCCCGTCAAGGAAGCAAGCAAAGAATGGATCATGTACTTTGATGGTGCCTTCTCGCTGCAAGGCGCCGGTGCGGGCGTACTACTCGTCGCACCCACCGGAGAGCACCTCAAGTACGTGGTCCAGATGCACTTTCCCAAGGAGCAAGCAACAAACAATACTGCAGAGTATGAAGGCTTGCTTGCCGGACTCAGGATTGCGGCAGACATTGGGATCAAGAAGCTTATTGTCAGGGGTGACTCACAGCTTGTCGTCCGTCAAGTAAACAAAGATTATCAGAGTCCGTTGATGGAAGCCTACATTGATGAAGTGAGGAAGTTGGAAGAGCATTTTGATGGCCTGCAAATGGAACATGTTCCAAAAGCTCAAAATGACATTGCAGATGGCCTGTCAAAGTGCGCCGCACTCAAGTTACCTGTGGAACCAGGAATTTTTGTGCTCAAGCTGACTTAACCATTTGTAACACCATCAACTGGACAGAGCAAGAAGAGGAAGTTGATTACCGGCGACTACTTTCCGGCAGAGCTCCCCGGAGCCGCCGTCAAGAAGGTCCCCAAGATCAACACAAAGAGTGCTGAGGAGCAGTCTACTCCGACAAGCCCTAGGGCTTGTTTCGTTGAAGCAGACGCTCCCGACAAGCTGTGTCCCGACACGCTTGCCGGGGAGCATCACGCTCCGGCTGAATCACAGATTCTTGCCGTGGAAGCAGATGTTTCCGCAGCAGCATTTGCGCCTTTAGTCCTTGTCGTTGAGCCACAAGCTCCAGCATGGGCACAGCAGATCGTCCATTTCCTTCAAACAGGAGAACTTCCCGAAGAGCAAGAAGAAGCAGAGACAGTAGCCCGGCAATCAAGTATGTACCAGTTTGTCGATGACATACTGTACAGAAGAAGGTTCAATGGAGTGAAATTGAAGTGCATTTCCTGGGAAGATGGACAGGAGCTGTTGGCGGAGATACATGGAGGCATATGTGGTCACCACATTGGCGCAAGAGCACTTGTCAGCAAAGCTTTCCGGCAAGGTTTCTTCTGGCCGACAGCCCTTCAGGATGCAACTGCACAAGTAACCAAGTGTGAAGCGTGCCAGTTCCACTCTAGGCAGATAAATCAACTAGCTCAAGCTCTCCAAACAATCCCTTTATCCTGGCCATTTTCGGTCTGGGGGCTCGACATCCTCGGCCCCTTTCCCCGAGCTGTCGGGGGCTTTGAGTACTTGTACATTGCAACAAGTTCACAAAGTGGCCTGAAGTGGAAGCAGTGATGAAGGTGACAGCACAGTCAGCAGTCAAGTTCTTCAGGTCAATTGTTTGCCATTTCGGAGTCCCTAACAGGATCATCACCGACAATGGCACACAATTCACGAGCCGCACCTTCATGCAGTACGTCCAAGATCTTGGCGCCAAGATCTGCTTCACTTCTGTTGCTCACCCGAGAAGCAACGGTCAAGCAGAGAGGGCAAACGCTGAAGTGCTACGCGGGCTCAAGACCAGAACTTTCAACAGGCTGCGCAAGTGCGGAAGAAATTGGATCGAGGAGCTGCCGGTGGTTCTTTGGTCGATCAGGACGACGCCAAATCGAGCCACTGGCCAGACACCTTTTGCTCTAATCTATGGAGCAGAAGCAGTTCTCCCCACGGAACTCGTATACGGATCGTCTCGAGTGCTCGCTTATGATGAACTTGAGCAAGAGCAGCTGCGGCAAGATGACGCGCTGCTCCTCGAGGAAGATCGTCTTCAGGCTGCTATACGAGTTGCTCGCTACCAGCAAGCTTTGCGCCGCTACCATAGCCGCAAAGTTAATGCCAGAAGCTTCGAGGAAGGCGACCTTGTTCTTCGGATGTTCAATCCGCCAAGAATTCCAACAAGTTGATGCCGAAGTGGGAAGGCCCTTATCGGGTGAAACGAGTCACTAGGCCCGGCGCTGTCCGCCTTGAGACCGAAGATGGCTTTCCGGTGAGCAATTCCTAGAACATAGAGCATCTTCGCAAGTTTTACCCATAAGGCGCAGTTGCCAGAATCTGTTCCGGCAACCACCTTTTGTACAAGCCTTGCCGCTGTTGCATGTAACCCTTCGTACAAAGCCGGGCGCAGATCCCGTGCATAAATAAAGTTCGTATGCTCAGCACATGTTGTCAAATTTCATGCCTTTTTCTTTTTTGCATGTATTATCTGACACTTTGTGCAGCACTCGCCCCCGGTAAGCAGTAACGAGCCTTAAGGCTCCATATCTTTATTTTCTCTTCTTTCTTTTGTTCAAAAAGAAGGTTCCTTCGCCCACAAGTTCACCGGGGGGGGGGGGGGGGAGGAAAGGATAAAGGTGTGGACCAGGCATCGTTCAAAAAAATACAGCCTCGCCGGGACGCATACGACAGAAAAGCTAAGTTGCCAAAATTTGAGCATGATCAGTTCTTAAAATTTTAAGCTATCCTCCTTGAACGACTGTGCTTTGTATGGAAAACCTGTGCGCGGAGGAACCTCCTCGTAGCTAGTTGCGCCCTTACTTTGTTTCGAGTCCGCTCATCACTTAAGTGTGCTGCAACTAGTTGCGACAAGGTTTCTTGCCGGAGCCGGTACCGCCAGCGAGCTGCTGATGTTCCGCACTCAGCACTCGCGGCAAGCGTGCCCATGCCGGCAAGTTCCCTAAAAGCGTAGGGTAAAAATATACAAAGAAAAAGGACCAAGTAAAGGAGATAGCATAGCAAGCATTGCCCAGAATAAAGTTATATTACAAAAGTAACTTGTTGCGGCACTGACTAAATTGTTCTCATGATTTAAGTAAACAGCGACAAGGATGGGAGAAGAAGGGTGGCCTAATCCACGCGCTCGCCGTCAACCCTCCTGACCTCATTCACCTTGTCCACGATGGGTGCGACAATGGCTTTGAGTTCTTCAAGATCAGCACCCGCCGGCAGCTTCTTGAGGACGCGAGTGAGGTCGAGGCCCGGATTGCGGAAGAGTATCTTCACCAACACCTTCTCCAAGACCTTGGCGCAGATTGCGCGCGACTCGTCCGCCAGCTTCTTCGGGATCCTTTCCCGGAGTTGCTGGAGGGCCGTCACCACACCCTTGAAGAAAAGAGTAAGCTTGGCGCTGGGCTGGAGATTTTCGTCAGTGGAGTACCCGAAGCCCGCCAAGTCCAGTTCCGCCAGCTCCTCGTCGATGGCTGCAGCGATGTTAACGAGGCCCTCCGTCCAGAGCTCCACCGTGGCCTTGAAGGTGTTCCGAGTCTCGGCAGCCCTCGTCAGCAGCTCCTCGTTGCCCTTGATCTCTTTCTTCAAGTCATCCTCTCGCCTCTTGGCGGCGTCCAGCGTCTCCGTCAATGTGGCCAGCTTCAGCTCCAGATCAGCGCTCGAGTCCTTGGCGGCGTTCAGTTCCTTGATCTTGTCGGCAAGTTGAACTTGCAGATCTCCATGGGCAAGGGCATCCTTCTCACGTTCGCGCTGGAGTGCGGCAAGCTCTTCATCTTTCCCTTTCATATCAGCCTCCAGCTATGTCACCTTCGCTTCTAATTCCCTCTTGGTGGCCTCGGCAGCTGCGGCAGCATCCTTCGCTTCCTTGAGCGCCCCGCCAAGTGATTGTTCCCGGGCAGCGAGATCCTCCTCGTGGCTGTCCAGATTTACCTTTTTCTGCGTCAGCTCACCTTCCCGCCTGGACATCTCCTCGGCGGCGAGCCTCTACTGCTCTTCGGCTTCAGCCTTTTCAAGGATGAACGCCTTCTTCGCCTCGACGAGTTGCGCCCTCTCCTCCGCGATGGATTGGAGGGCCTCCTGGTTGCGGCTCTTGAGCTCCTCCGCATGCTTCTCTATGTCAACTCCCGCCCGCGCGACAAGCGCTTCCCGGGACTCAAGCTTCGCTTGCCGGGCGCGGTAGAGTGACACCAACTTTCGGAGCAACTGCTCCTCCTCGGACTCGCCGCTGCTGCTGCTTGGCGCTTCAACCACTGCCAGCCTAGCAGAGGCGAGTACTTCCCCATCAAACTCCTCTCCTTCAACCGGCGCCCTGGAGCTTGACGCCCAGGGAAGCTTGATGTATACGCCCTCGCCGGCCTTCAAGTAGGCACCTGGCTGGGGCTCCTCGGAGCCCGGCGCTGCATCAGTGGCGGAGGGGTTGGCAGTCAGTGTAGCGCCTTGCGCTCCTGCACCCTCAGGGTCGCCAGTACGATTGCCGGACCCCTCGCCAGCTCTTGCGCCAGTAGCCTTGGCAGCTTCTTTGTCGGCGGGTTCATCAGCGCCGGCCTCTTCCTCGTCAGTGGCGGCATCTTCAGTATTGTCGCGTGCGCCTTCCTCGCCGGTGGCCTCAGTCTCCATCGGGTCTGTGAGAGGGGGATCAGAAGACAGGAAGAGGAAGAAAAAGTCAAGCAAAGATCCAAAAATAAGATCAGAAAAAAACCCAAGGGAAAATTTCCGACAAGGAGGGTTACCTGTGCTGGGCTCCCTGACCATGGGCTCCACCATCGGAGGATCGCTGGTCCCATCCCTCGCCGGGGAACTGCCCCTTTTCGGGGACCGCTCCCTTGCCGGAGAGCGCTCCCTTGTCGGAGAATCGCCCCTTGGCGGTGTAGTCGAAGCAGACAACACCTCTGGAGCGGCTTCTGGTTGCTCCTGATGGGCCTGCTCTGCTCCTACACAATTAAATCAACAATCAAGATGTCAGCAAAAGAAGAAGCACCCATGCACGCCCCACAACAGGAAGTGAACCAAACACTTACGCTGGGGGCTGTGCTGGGGGCTGCTGCGAGGAGAAGGAACCGGGTCCGTCAAGGTGGTCTCGGACGTGTCTTCTGCCATCACAGCAGGATCGTCCTCGATGACAACCACAGGGACCTTGGCCCTCTTCGCTGCTCTCTCGGCCAGAGTCCTGAAATGGAATAGGGATTCAGAGGGAAGCAGATCAGATGCAAGACAGGAAACAACAAAGATCAAAGAAAAACAAGTACAGTGAGAAGAAAGCCTTACTCCTCCTCCTCTTCTTCCTCCTCGTCGGAGCTCAGCGCAGAGAGGTCGAAGTCTGGTACCCTTTCTGCGCGGCGAGGCGGAGGAGTAGGCTCCCTTGGACGTTTGCCGGGAGCCACGGCAGGATCGGGCGTGGCAGCCCGGGAAGACCCCGCGTCAGTTGCCGGCACGGCCTGAGGTGCTCCCGCGGCAACGGTACTTGCCGCGGTGGAGCGCGTCCCACGATGCTGCGGCTGTTGGCCTGCCTGCCGCCCTGCTGTATCTCCAACTCGACGGAGGCGCCTTCTTGGTTGGAATTGGGGCTGCGCTGGGGGCTCCGCCTGTGGCAAGCTGCTCGAAGACGGCTGGCCGCTCGCGCCCCCGGCGGGCTCGCTCGCTTCGGCCTCGGGCTCCCCCTCGCCAACGACCCCTCCGGCAAGGTCCGCCAGGTCGGCAAGGCTTGCCGCCTCGGCCGCCTCTGCCTCCTCCAACGTGAAGCCAAACTCGCCCGCGGCGGCGGCTGCTGCCGCCTCTTCGGCCCTGGTGGCGATGTACCGCATCTCGTCGTCGGTGGTGTCGCGGGTGAGGAGCCTCTGCTCGTCAGCGTTGACTGCTACCTCCGTCAAGCCATCAAAGAATTGCCGCACGACGTCGTCGGCGGGCTCCATCCAAGTTGGTCTTATCCCGTGCGAGTCGCACTCTGGCATCATTGCGCAGATGCGATCGCGCTGGGAGTTGTTGCACAATGGGATGACGCCCTGCGGCAGCCTGAACCACTCTGGATGGTTGGCGTCATGCTTGAACAGCTCCTTCAGCATCCCGTCAAGCTCCAGAACTGTGAAGTTGAAGTTGAGGCCTGGACGCAGCCTCATGATATCCGCCGGGCCGCCAAACAGCCAGGCGGGCCTCCCCCTCTTCTGCAGAGGGGCGATGCGACGGCGAAGGAAATCCGCGCCAACGGCCCCTGCTGTGAGCCCGGCAAGCCTGAGCCGCAGGATTCGGGTGGTGGCGATCTTCAGCTTGGCGTCGTCCGGCGACAGAGTGCTCCAGTCGCTGCCGCGCACTACCCGGGTCTGGCGCAGGTTGGTGAATGGCCGCGGATTGGCATCAGCGATCCAGCACCACTCCGCCCTCCACTCATCCCACTTGCTGCGGAGCTCGCCCCCCAGATACACCTCCTTCATGCCGATTCGTGAGGTCCAGGCAATTCCGCCGGCCAATGGCTCTCCTTTCTCGGCTCGGGGGGTGAAATAGTGGCGAAAAAGAGCAACATTTGGGTGGATGCCAACGAAGTTCTCGCAGAGGTGTGCGAAAACCGCCATTGTCAGAACGGCGTTGGGAGTGAAGTCAAGAAGATGAAACCCGTAGGTATTCATGATGTCGGAGAAGAAATCAGAAAAAGGTGGGCAGAGCCCGCAATAGAAGAACACCGGAAAGAAATAGTACCCTTTTGGGCACCACTTCGAAGTGGAAGCTTCGGCGGAGAGCACCGGCGTGCGCGGATGCGCCCGCGTCTGCGTCGACCAGAAGAGGTAAAACTCCTCCCGCAGCGCCTTCGGGGTGAGCTCGGGGGGGGGGGGGGGGGGGGGGAAGTACTCGCTCCTTGCGCAGCGCCTCAAGCCGCAATGCCTCGGCCGACTTTGTGCTCGACTTTGAGCTCTTGCCGGTCTTCGGAGCCATGGCGGAAGCGGCGGGGGAGCGCGGAGGTGTTGAGGGCGACGGCGGCGACGGGCGGCGGAGCGCTGCTCTCTTTCGGCTTGGGAAGCGGAGGGGAGCGGCGGAGCTTTCGGAGGAAGATACTGCAAGTGGCGAAGGTGGGGGAACGGCCCTGTTTCCTCTGCTTATAAACAGGGGAGGTGAACGTTACGCCTTTCCTGATTAAAGAATTGCCCATGATCTCTCCCACGACGCCGCGTTTGACGCGTGCCGTTACGGGAGGACGCGGTGGATACGGAGTCAGATTTAGTGTGGACCCAGGCCGCGTGTGCCCGTGCCCTGTTTTGGGCCTGGCCCAACAGCGCTCGGCACCGTGTATGGCCCAGGCCCGGGGGCTCCTGTCGGTGTACTAAAGTAGGGGTACCTTAGTATCCCGAACTTGTGCACGGGCAGTCGCAGCGTCCCGCGGCAAGGCTTGCCGGGCGTCCGCCAAGATCCTTCGCTATTCCTATTACTGCCATTCAAGAACAAAGTGTTTTAACTGAGAAGACAGAGTCCCAGCAAGAGGAGTTTGCGGGAAGGACAAGACCCCGGCAAGAGGAGCTTGCCGGGAAGGCCAACCAAGGCATTTTAAGAGACTTGCCGCGACGCACCGCGCGTCCCGGCAAGGCCCGGCGAGCGACAAGCTTGCGGGTGCGACAAGACAGCGACCGCGGCAAGGCGCTTGCCGCGGCGAAGCCACCACTCTGCGCCCACGCTCCAGCGCATCCGACGACGTGTTGCCGCAGGATCGCTCCTGGTGCACGTGGCGGGTAGCTGTGCAGCCAAGCGGTGCGAGGTGGCAAGTGAAGATGACTAGAAGGCCATCGTGGCGATCGGTGGCGCCCCTAATGGTCGTTTCTTGCACTGTTTAGGTGACCAGACAGGCATTAAATGCCCTTGTCCCCTGCCGACAGAGTTAGGTAGGGGGCACTGTTGATAGCGGTTGTACCAACCCCTATTTTTACTCTTTTACCCCTCTCTCTACGCTGCCACCTGTCGGTGATCCCTTTAGACTATAAAAAGGAGGCCCATGCGCACGTAGAAGGGGTTCGACTCATTCGAAACGACAGCACACCCACGCTCTCAAGCAAGAACAGAATAGAAACACAAAAGCAGCAGTAGGAGTTTTATCTCTCCGGAGAGCTCCGAAGCTGGGTAAAATCCCTCGCGTGCTTCGCCTCGATCTGCTCTTCGTGCGCCCTTCGCTCCCTTGCCGGACCGAAAGGGGCCCTGCCCCATAGGTGTTCGTTTCCCACGACAGAGGGATATAGCGTAAACTTCAGAAGGTATTGATGGAACCACCGGTGGGATTTGGGAACAACGAATATTTGATATGATAACGAAGGAAGTGAAATCTTGAACGAACCACCGTAAGAATTCAAAATGAAAGTAGCAAAGGCACAATTCACCGAGAAGAGTTGGAAAACGAATGAAGATACTTGAGGGGATTTAGATACCTGAGAACAAAGAGATCATGAATTGATTAGAGGATATTTGAACGATTCACTGATAAGATTTGGAGAACGATAGCTACACGCTGAGAATGAAGAATTATGGCATGAAGCTAGAACCATGAATCTTCAAGAGAATGGACCAAGATTTAAGAGAAACCTTTCTTCGGTCTTCACATGTTGAGAATGATGATGAGAACCACCATGACAATTGTTGATGCACTCCGGAATGAAAATTGGAAAGGTTGAAGCAACGATGAAAAGAATTTGAAAGATCTTGGAGAAGGCATGTGACTGATGAAAATTCATTCTTACGTCAAACTTGGAAATGAATTTTGGAATCGCTCCTGATAATTCGAAGAGTCAGGTAAGATCCTGGGAAAAGACCTGTGGGTTAGGGCCCACTCAAAAGAAAACACCGTTGAAAATGATTTTAAAGAGAGATTGCACCGGTTGAATTAAATGGCTTGAATGAGATAACAATCTCCAAATAGCTTGAACGGATCTTGAATGAAAAGATGAGCCTACTGAGATATCTTCAGCACTCCAGAACAAATGGATAGGAAGAAGTGAATGATTAAGAGGTGCATCGGCATGAGAAAGCATTAGAAACGAGGAAAAGAATATGATGAATATCGAAAGCTTGAATTGGATCCACCGGAGAAGAAACAACAATGAAGGATGATGAACTTGAAACTGTTGAGCATCTTCATGGGAAATCACCGGATATGAACATTGAAAGAAAAGAATGAAGAGACTTCCCACAAATAAAAGGACATGATTAGGAAATCTGAGTCCTTGAAGAAAAAGGGTGGGAGGGCGGGAAACAAAGGCAACTTGGGGACGGATGAAACGGATACCATTGAGAAAACTTAGAATTGATCTCACAAATGTTGAAATGATCGGATCCACTTGAAGAGAAACACACCGGTTGGAAAGAATTGACATGACAATCTCCATGATCAAAAGGATTAGTACTCCCATAGAAATATGAGAACACCGCTTCGGAAAGGTACGGAATCAACACTTGACTTCGAAGCAACTCGAATACCACAAATAAAACAAAACAAAGGATTTGGCTTGCAGAATAAGCCAGAACAAATACATATGATAGGGATTTACCCAATCCCATATCATGCATCTGTCGGAAAGATATTCTAGGAGCTACTTGAATTCCCACCTATAAACTCCCGAAACTTTCTGGTTATGCAATCTGGTGTTGGGGATACAGGGGAAGCAATATATCTCACCCAAACTAACAATCCCTACATCCAGCTGTATCCATCCGTCAACACATAACCAAGAAAACTTCGGAAATCGTGTACCTCAACCTTCGAAAAGCATCCGTTATACGAGTTATGGCAATACTCCCGAACTCCCCAGTACAGGGTGACGTCGAGGTTATCTCACCAACAACTGCATAAAAGAGATTTTTGATGTCGGCAAAACTCAGGTATTCCAGAACTGCAACGATAAAATTGTGACGACAACACCTCGGAGCTCAACTCCCTGGGACACTGCCATAACCCCTAAATGTTAGGAGGCACCAAGAACAATTTTCTCGTCACAAGACTATCGGAACGATTCCAAGATACCCACGTGATCCTAAATTTTTTTTTAGTGAAATTTGAGAAGAGGAAAGTCAAAACATCTATGTCAGGAGACCTCACCAGAGCGACGAAGGGACTGAGGAGTAAAAAGAATCCTACTCTCCGATATATATATAATCCTAAGAATCAAAATAGTTTTTTCTAGACTCAACAACGACCAACAATCAAGGGGGCTCCTATGGTCGGTCGAGGCTCTGATACCAACTTGTCACGCCCAAGATGCGACCCTATCCTAAAGGAACTCGAAGGTCCCACCAAGGATAGAAGCGCATCTTGAAGACACTTTTGCAAGGTGGATATCATTACATCAACATTACATAATAGATGGGGATACATACATAAGGCATACAATGCCACACGAATACAACATCATCTTACATAAGAGCACCATCCGACTATGGATGAAACACAAATAGAAACTCAAACGACATCCACCCTGCTAGCCCAGCCTGCTGACCTGGAACCTATCCCCTGATCGAAGAAGAAGCAGAAGAAGAACTCCAAAACAAGCAAACATCGCTCTCGCGTCATGATCATCGCATAACCTGTACCTGCAACTGTTGTTGTAGTAATCTGTGAGCCACAAGGACACAGCAATCCCATTACCCTGGGTATCAAGACTAGCAAAGCTTAATGGGAAAGGAAGGGTAAAGTGGTGAGGTTGCAGCAGTGACTAAGCATATATGGTGGCTAACATACGCAAATGAGAGCGAGAAGAGGAGCAAAGAAACGGTCGTCAACTAGTAATGATCAAGAAGTGATCCTGAGCTCCTACTTACGTCAATCATAACCCAAAAACCGTGTTCACTTCCCGGACTCCACCGAAAAGAGACCATCACGGCTACACACGCGGTTGATGCATTTTAATTAAGTCAAGTGTCAAGTTATCTACAACCGGACATTAACAAATTCCCATCTGCCACATAACCGCGGGCACGGCTTTCGAAAGTTAATACCCTGCAGGGGTGTCCCAACTTAGCCCATGATAAGCTCTCGCGATCAACGAAGGATATTCCTTCTCCCAGGAAGACCCGATCAGTCTCGGAATCCCGGTTTACAAGACATTTCGACAGTGGTAAAACAAGACCAGCAAGACCACCCGCTGTGCCGACAAATCCCGATAGGAGCTGCACATATCTCGTTCTCAGGGCACACCGGATAAGCTAAGCTTACAAGTATCGACGTAATCCAAGTTGCCAAGGAATGGTCCCGCACGGTGCTCTAGTTTGGACCAACACTCGGAGGAGCACTGGCCCGGGGGGGGGGGGGGTAAAATAAAGATGACCCTCGGGCTCCAGACACCCAAGGGAAAAAAGGGCTAGGTGAGGCAAATGGTAAAACCAAGGTTGGGCCTTGCTGGAGGAGTTTTATTCAAAGCGAACTGTCAAGGGGGTCCCATAAATCACCCAACCGCGTAAGGAACGCAAAATCCAGGAACATAACACCGGTATGACGGAAACTAAGGCAGCAAGAGTGGAACCAAACACCAGGCATAAGGCCGAGCCTTCCACCCTTTACCAAGTATATAGATGCATTAATAATATAAGAGATATTGTGATATCCCAACATAATCCTGTCCACCATGGAGCAATCTTCAACTTCACCTGCAACTATCAACACTATAAGAGGGGCTGAGCAAAAGCGGTAACATAGCCAAGCAATGGTTTGCTAGGAAGGGTGAAAAAGGTTAGAGGCTGACATGGCAATTTGGGAGGCTTGATCAACAAAAGATAGGTAGCGCGGCAAAGCGATAGAACGAAGCAACTAGCATAGGAATGATAGTAGTGAGATCCAGGGTAGCGATCATCTTGCTTGAAATCCCGCTAGGAAGAAGAACGAGTCCATGAAGTAGACGAACAGGAGTAGTCGAACGAATCCTCACAATCGCAACATTACCGGAACTAGGAAGCACCACCGGAAAGAAACAAACAACATGGTAAACAAACATCACATAAACATGGCATGATGCACAATCAAGTATGAGGCATGTCCGGTTTAATAAGGCATGACATGGCAAAGTGCAACAAACAATACTACAAGTTAAGTGGAGCTTAATATGCAACGAGTTGCATATGGACGAAACACCACATTCGAGTTATTTAGTTCGCTCTCGTTTAAGCTACCAAACAATATTAAATGTTGTTAAACATGGCAAGAGGTGAAGCATAATAAAACTACCTATCTAGGCAAGTTTAAATGAGGCCGGAACAAAGAACAACAATTCCGAAAAATCCCCATGTTATTTAGCAATTTAACGCAAACAACAATTTTAAACATTTTAATTGTTGTTATCATGATGCGGATGACATATGCAAGTTTTAAGCAATTTTATGAAAATGTTGACATGAGCACGTTATGAAGCATTTTTCACCATTGCGGAACGAAAGGGGTGCCACGGCAACGAATTAAAAAATGATGCCACGGCAACATATCGATCTCGATAACTTGATTGAGACACCGATGCAAACGAGAAGTGTGCGGCTGTGTAGAACACGCAAGAGATGGTGGGGTGCTCCCGGCTACTGGGTTCCCACGAGTCGACGGCATGGCAAACGAGGAACGTGCAAAGACCTCTCTCGGACACGGTGCAAACACGAGCATCTCATACAACACATGCATTTGGTCCACGGTTGATCGTCTCGGGGTTATACCTTTGAAGCATGCATACGGGGCGGTTCGCGTTCGGAGCGGTGTAGAGGAAGTAGGCGTTCACGGGTCGTCGTGGGAAGTAGTTGTTCACGTGGCGACGGTAGTGGAAGTAGTTGTTCTCGTGATGGTAGTGGAAGTAGTGGTACATGATGGCGGCGGTAGTGGAAGTAGTTGTTCACTAACGTCGTGGAAGTAGTCGTTCACGGCGACGGTAGAGGTACTCGCGGTCTTGGCGACGGTAGTGGTACATCTCGTCGTGGAACTTGGCGATCCGAAGGGGTACTTGGCGGGTCGTCGAGGTACGCGTTCTGGCGATCCCGTAGACGCGATAGAGGTACTTGACGCGTCACCGTGTAGACGAACTTGGCGGTCTTGAGGAACCGTAGTGGTACTGGGCGCGACACACGGCCACGGTGCACGATGGGAAGGGTCCTGCAGCAACAGGAGGTCGATGGCGGAGCAGCAGCAAGACGAAGTGGGGCTGACATCGGCCTTAGCGTGGAGCAAGGGAAGCAGAGCTTCTGGAGGCTAGAGAGGCCATGGACGTCGGGCACACACGTGCCCAGCGGGGCACGCGGGAGGCAGGAGGCGAGGCAAGGCGTCGGAGGAAGCTTGAGAGGGGCCATGTCGAGGAGGCAGAGGCAAGACCAGATGGCGAGGCGGCAAGCTTGGCGCTGGCGCCGGGGCCGCCGGAGTTGGCCGAGCTCGGGGACGAGCTCCTGACTGGCAAGGGGAGCAAGGAGCACGGGATGGCAGCCAGCAGCGGCTCCTGTGGCCGCGGACGGAGGTCCAGGAGAGGTGGAGAAGTGGTGGCGCGGGCGAGGTGACATGGCGAGGCGAGGGACCGAGAGGAGCGTGGTGGCAGGCTGATGGAGGAGGGAGCAAGGCGTGCGTGGCCATGGGGATGGGATTCCTCTCCTATGTGTGCGAGGAGGGAGGCGAGTGAAGGGGGAAAGGGGATCGAGCTGAGGCTCTCCCGGCGGCGCAAGCGAGGGGAACGAGGGAGAGAGCGAGGGATCGAGAGGAGGGGAGACGGGTGCTAGGGTTAAAGGTGCGGCTGGGCCTTGGGCCGAAAGGACTGCGGGGAAGCAGGCCGGCCTGGCTGATGGGCTCTCTCTCACTCTAAAAATAAATAAATAAAAACAAAACAGAGATAAGAAAGAAAAGAAAGAGAGGTTAGCGGTGGAGCTTGAGCAGGAGAGTATTTTCCTCGGACTCATAAAAATGAGCTTGACCCAAGAAAAATGGAGTGGGCAAGATTGCAATAATTAAATTCAAAGTCATTTGAATTTAATTCAAATGGTTTGAACAAGTACTAGGTTTTTGAAGTGTCCAAAAATGTTGAGAATTTAGGAGGAGCCACAATAAATGGAGAAAGAATTGTTGGCAAAGCTTGGGGACCAAACTTGAAGTAGAAAGATGTTGCAAGTGTGTTACGGTTAATTCCAAGCTAATGGAATATTTTATAGTAGCTCCCTAAATATTGGGAGGATATGTTATAAAGAGAAATCACCATTGTGAATATCCCTCGATTTAAATGGATCGAAGATCCATACAATTTTATTTAGATGAGTTTTAAAATTAATGATATGATGGCATGATGACATGATGCAATGCAAGAGATGGCATGATGAATGCACAAACAAAACAAATCACACGACAAAACTCGGAATAGCTGGAAGTATTCTGGAGTGTCGGTCTCGGGGTGTTACAGACGAGTCTCCATCATCTTGGTTTCTACATCAAGAACACCGCCACTCATCATCGCCTCGAGGTCATCATCAACTTTGACCGCCTCACCATCATCCGTCCGTGACTTACAAATGACAAACATTTGACGGTAACCTCCATATCGTCTTGGTATCGTGGTATCCCTCCATTGTATGTTCCCCTTGCCATTGCATTGATAACCCCTAGCCCATTTTGCGTTACTTGCCTATCGAGACTAGCCATTTGAGTATTGCCGGCAACGTTACTTGTGCACATTAGTGATCATACTTCCCATAGCATACATACCATATCATCGTGGTGCATATATTGGTATCATATCTTGTGTCACAAGTTTGTTCCCGCATACACACTATTGCTATCTTGGTTTGTGCATTGTGCAAAATTGGCCATACAAAAAAATAAAAGAAAAAGAAATAAAACTTTTAAGCAAAAGAAAGAGAGCAAAGAGCTTGTAAGCAAGTGCCATAGCATCATACCACATTGCATGTAAGATTCTCACATCCGATCATCTTGGATCATCTTGAGAGAAACACCGGGAACCATACATACACTGCATACTTGGGATAGAATTTTATCCATTTTGCATCTTATAGGTTGTGCACAAGTGTCGTATCCGCCTATAGAGCAATCGTGCTAGCGTCTCTCTTGAGTTGTGCAACACGAGCGTTTTCCGTGGATTCCACATTTTGTGCTCATTCCTTGGTTGCACGACCCCATTTATCTATCCGTGTGTGTTTTTCCGTGTGCCACATATTGCTATTGGTCTACTTGTTTCGCTTGCGAATTTGTGAATCTCTTTCAACATTATTGACTCTTGCTAACATTTTGCATCAAATTTTTTGTGCCACTATCCTCACTGAGCTCCACCATAAGCCTTACTTGTGTAGGTGTGAGAACCGACAAGAATTGATACCAATTGTGCTATTTCCTTGTTACATATTTGAGTGATCATTGATCCATCTCCAACATCGGTCAAGGTACATTTGGTCTAGTTCTTCTCCTTCTCCCACTCACATTTGCTCGAGTCTTGTGATGGATAGGCAAGGCATTTCCTCTTCGGTCTATGACAACAATGACGGCGTGAACAACTACATCACCAAAGCGCCCATCTTCGATCTACAACGACAAATACAAGGCGCACAATCAAGATTGCGAGAGCGCATCAAGAACATCTCCATAGACATTCATCACTCCAAGCAAGGAAAAGGGACTACATCGACAAGAAGCTTTCCACACATAAAGAGGAGCAAGATGCAAGGATGGAGGAGATTAGAGCCTTGATCAAGTCTTCTTCCCCTTCGTCATCTTCGAGGCGGCGACGTTCAAGCCACAAGTCTTCGGAGCGCGAAAACAATGCAAGCGCAAATCGTCCTCGTCCACATCTACATGGCGACCACCATCACGTTCGTGATCCACATCGTCATGAAGGGCAAGTCACCTCCAAGCATCATGTGCACGACGACGACGAACGCCATCGAGCTCAAGCACGACAATGACATAATCATGATGAAGATGCTCCACAAGCGCAAATGCACATGTCCCAACAAGCCCTACTTCATGCCAAGTCCAAGCTTCATGAGCAAAAGAGAAGACCGCGAGACGAGCACCACCAAAACGGAGATATGGCTACATCAACCACTTCGGCATCTTCACCAAGTGTTCTCAAGGCATCTTCGCCTTTGGACGTACGGCATCTTCGCCTACTTCCCCTGAGTACGCCTACATCGACATCCTCAACAACAAGGCGACCACCTACAAGCGAGGGCGACACTTCAATCTTTGGAAGCCCCTCAAGGAAGATGGCCGAGCATGGGAAACTCCCTTCGGTCATGGAGACGAGCTACGAGGTGCCACATCATATGGACCTCCAACAACAAGACGACGACAAGAATGTCGAGCAAGGGCCATCCCCTTCGACTATGGCGACAAGCGCGAACCTCTTTAACAACACGAAGACGGCACCCACATTGGACTCATACTCTGAGTCAAGCTACGCGACCGCGCATGGAGACATTTGCACCTACTCCTCTCTGACACCCACATATGTTGAGATGCCCCATTTTTCATGTGAGGAGAGCCACCACCCCATGAGTGAGATGAGTGACTCCACCATATATGACATTGAGAGCATTTCCTATGAGAGGATGAGTGTGACCACCACTAGCCCCACACATGAGAGCATGCCACACATCCTATGTGAGGTTGAGCGCCATTTGAGTGACTCCACCAACTATATGAGTGAGAGTATCCTTGAGGGAGTGAGTGAGGTAGTTGACACGGCATGTGAGGCCACTTTGACTTCTAACGACTTAACCTCTACTCCTAGTGTGTTTTCTTCTTTGGTGCTAGGTCTCCTACATGACAACATGCCTACCCTCGACGAGTCCATCCCTCCAATGGGAAAACCGATGGCCATGGTGGACGATGATGCACCCCCACATGGTTCCATCAAGATGAAGATGACAACTATTGGATCTTCAACACCTCACCTACAACACATGAGCGACACTCCAAAGGTAACATAGGTGATGGTGCTTCTCTTGTCCCACTAGTGGACTCTTTTGACATTGATTGCTTGCATGATGTTGATACACCTATTCCCATGCTTCATGCTAGTGAGACTTCTTCATGCCTTGACTTACCTATTTATGATGAATATGATGATGAGCATGTTGAGTTGCCTAGTTCTGATGCTATGCTTCATAGGATATCTTGTGGAAATTCTATTGGTCAATTCATCTTTGACAACCCATTGAACTTGTCATATGCTATGAGTGAGATCTCCCATATTGCATCATTACAATCTCAACATAGTAACTATGCATGCCCCATTAAAATCAATCCCATTTGCACTTATGGCATAGATGACGAGATGACGGTCATTGGATTTTGTTTTTCATGTGATGATATTGCCATGCTTCCTTTACATGATTTGCACAATTCATCTACTATGCCATGCCATGATCACATTGAACCAAATATGCTTTGTTTTGGATGTTGTCAATATTCTCCATGTGATGTTTCCATTAATGCTCATGAGGAGACCCCCATAGTTTCCTCATACATATTAGGAGATTTTGATGCATTCCATAATTCGCATGATTCCCATAATTGCGTGCACCATATTCATTCCACGAATAACAATGCTCTAGATATTTCTCATGATGCATTACATCCTTTGAGTCTCCATTATGACATACATAACAACAAGCCTCTCATGATGGATAACATGTTTCTATATCACGCATCTCATTTATTTGAGCATTGGATATTTTGTGCTCACCGACACATGCACGTGCGCATCATGATGGATGATGTGTACATATACCACGCACACACAATTTTTCCTTTGCCTTTGTTTTGTGTAGGTACTCATGTATACTCGTCAACCTCTCAATCCCAAGGGTTGACGAAACGAGCTCTTGAGAGCAACGATGACTTGGGATCCCATGGACTATCCTTACCACCGTTCCCTTCGCGCAAGGACTACGCGCATCTCTTCTACTTGGCTCTCACACGGCTATGGGCTATTTACCACTTGTCACCTTATGCCCATACTATTGTGTTCACTTTGCATGTTATGCTTGCTCCTATGCCTTTGCCATGCAATTGTGACCCTTGCTTGCGTATACCCATGATTCACCATTATGCTAATTCCATGTGTATTTGCATGCTTGATGGAGATACTTGTTGCCATTGCCATGTTTATCATGTGCCCCATGCTATTGATGCTTGTTGTGTTGGGACAGTCATGATGCCCCATTGCTATTTACATATGGCCTCTCGCCAATACATTCATGCCATTCTACTCATACATTGCTTTCATGCTTGTGATATGTCATGTGCATTATTCATGCCCACTATTTGCACACATGACATGCTTGCCATTATTCCCTCTAGTATATTGCATCTTCGCACTACTAGCTTGCTTGACTTGATCGCTATGATTGCTTGCTATGTTGCATCACCCATGTTCCACTACTAGTCGCTTTCTTGGGTTGATGACATATATGCTCATGCCTCTCACATGATATATCTTGATCATTATCTCTTGTGTCCATTAGTTGCCTCTTTCAAATCCACTTGTATTGAGTGCAACCATACTATGCTTAGTGATCTTGGAGACTTTGACACCTTACTTGTGATGCATGCTTGTTTGATTGAGCTTATTGCATTTGGTTGTTCTCGCATCATATGCCTCCATACTATGAAATGCTCCCTTGTACTTTCTTATGATGAGCATGATGCATACACTTGTTGTGTATCTTACCACACGAAGGATAGGTTTTGCACTTCCGCTAACCTCATTTGTTTTTTTCCGAGTGTTTGTCATGTTCTTTCGTTTTGAAGGAGTCACAAGGCATTACCGTCATGAGACAACTTGGTCATGTGAAGGCATACACGATGTGCGACACTAACATTTTCGACATTCTCATAAAGTTGAACTCCTTCTCTTTGAGCCATCCTCAAATACGCATATTGGATGGGTCACTCTTTCGTTGTTGTTTCCTTCTTGTTGTGTACATGTTACATCTATTAGATGGAGGAGCGACATTGGAGATTGGCTCTATGGACATTCACATTGAGGAGCGCTCACACTTATTGGATGCACCTTCGAACCTCCACTCTTGCCTCGACATCGAGCATTGGTACACCAACACCTCCATATTTCTTGATTGTGCTCATACATGTCATGCTCGATGGACATATCATACTCACCACAAGTTTGCACCCCATGCATGGATTGACTCACATTATGATTGCCTTGTTGCATCTTGTATTCCCATGTCATCCATGATATATGATCTTGTGCATTTCCTTAGCAAATTTGTTGTGATCTACCTTGATGGAATATTCATACATAATGATCACATTGCCCACCATCAATTGCATGATCACATACTCACATTGAGCACCAATTACCATGTTCATGCTCTTGACAAACCATCACATTATGACATCATTTTGCACAATGGTAGAATTTGTCGCTTTGTGCACCATGCTAATTACCCCATGAATGCTTTGCATACAATTCTATATCATCTTGATAAGCTTCATGCGCTTTGTCACGAACAATCTTGCCGCACGGACTCATATTTACTTCATGGACACTTTGTGTGCGCTAACCATTGTAATTCCAAGTGTACTTTGTGTTTGCTCATTTCGCATGTACCACATACCAAAGTGATCATTATGTGTTCCTCGGATCTAGCACATGGATTCAAGACCCCTTTACGGGAAGATCCCTTGTGGATTCAAGACCTCCTCTCGGGGATGAGCTACCGCCACTTGTATCGTCCTTTGTTGGATTTGGACCATGAATCTCTTTGTGTTCCTCGGATCTGGCACATGTGTGATCATATTCTCGTTGGTTGAGTGTTTCTCTTGTTTTCCCTCGTGTTCTTCCGCACGTTCTTCGTGTTCTCCGTAGGATCCTCTCCAAACGTGAAAGTTCGGCCCCTAGGGTTCCGACCTACATCAGGATCTGAATGTCGCATATCCGTTGACTAGACCTCTTCCACGAGCAAAACATGATCAACACCAGAACTCTATGGGTGTACGATTCATCACAATGTGACTAGATTATTGACTCTAGTGCAAGTGGGAGACTGTTGGAAATATGCCATAGAGGCAATAATAAAATGGTTATTATTATATTTCCTTGTTCATGATAATTGTATGTTGTTCATGCTATAATTGTATTAACCGGAAACCGTAATACATGTGTGAATACATAGACAGTAATATGTCCCTAGTAAGCCTCTAGTTGACTAGCTCGTTGATCAATAGATGGTTGTGGTTTCCTACCCATGGACATTGGATGTCGTTGATAACGGGATCGCATCATTAGGAGAATGATGTGATGGACAAGACCCAATCCTAAGCATAGCACAAGATCGTGTAGTTCGTTTCCTAAGAGCTTTTCTAATGTCAAGTATCATTTCCTTAGACCATGAGATTGTGCAACTCCCGGATACCGTAGGAATGCTTTGGGTGTAACAAATGTCACAATGTAACTGGGTGGCTATAAAGGTGCACTACAGGTATCTCCGAAAGTATCTGTTGGGTTGGCACGAATCGAGACCGGGATTTGTCACTCTATATGACGTAGAGGTATCTCTGGGTCCACTCGGTAATTCATCATCATAATGAGCTCAATGTGACTAAGGAGTTGGTCACGAGATCATGCATTATGGAACGAGTAAAGAGACTTGCCGGTAACGAGATTGAACGAGGCATCGGCATACCGATGATCGAATCTCGGGCAAGTAACATACCGGTGGACAAAGGGAATTGTATACGGGATTGATTGAATCCCCGACATCGTGGTTCATCCGATGATATCATCGTGGAACATGTGGGAGCCAACATGGGTATCCATATCCCGCTGTTGGTTATTGGCCAGAGAGATGTCTCGGTCATGTCTGCATGATTCCCGAACCCGTAGGGTCTACACACTTAAGGTTTGGTGACGCTAGAGTTGTTATGGGAAATAGTATGTGGTTACTGAATGTTGTTCGGAATCCCGGATGATATCCCGGACGTCATGAGGAGTTCCGGAATGGTCCGGAGATGAAGATTTATATATGGGAAGTCCTTATTCGGTTGCCGAAAGTGTTCGGGGGTTTACCAGTATTGTACCTGGACCACCGAAGGGGTTCCGGGGGGTCCACCGGGAGGGTCCAGCTGCCCCGGAGGGCCCTATGGGCTGAATATTGATGGGAACCATCCCCTAGGTGGGCTGGGCGCCAACTTCCCCCTAGGGCCCATGCGCCTAGGGTTGGGGGAAACCCTAAAGGGGGTGCCCCCACCTAGCTTGGGGGCAAGCCTCCCCTTGGTCGCCGCCCCCCCTCTAGATGCATCTAGAGGGGGCCGCCCCCCTCTCCCTTGCCCCTATAAATAGTGTGTGTGTGTGTGGGTGGGGGGGTGGAGTGGGAGGGCTGCCGCACCCCTTCCCCTGGCGCAGCCCCTCCCTCCCCAACACCTCCTCCTCATTCGTAGAGCTTGGCAAAGCCCTGCAGAAATACCACAAGCTCCACCAGCACGTCGACGTGCTGCCGGAGCTCTCCCTCAACTTCTCCTATCCCCTTGCTGGATCAAGAAGAAGGAGACGTCCCAAGGGTGTATGTGTAATGAACGCAGAGGCGCCGTCCGTTTGACGCTAGATCGGATCTTCCGTGATTTGAATTGCCGCGAGTACGACTCCATCATCCACGTTCTTGTAACGCTTTCGTTTCGCATTCTTCAAGAGGTATGAAGATGCACTCCCTATCTCTCATTGCTAGCATCTCCTAGATTGATCTTGGTGATACGTACGGAAATTTTGAATTATTGCTATGTTACTCAACAATCTTTCCCCGGGGGGTTCCGGTAACCCCTCCGGTATTCCGGTATGTACCCGAATCCTTCCGGTGTTCGAATACTACCTTCGAATATATCAATATTTACCTCTCAACCATTTCGAGACTCCTCTTCATTTCCGTGAAATCATCTGGGACTCCAAACAACCTTCGGTCACCAAAACACATAACTCATATAATACATATCGTCACCGAATGTTAAGCGTGCGGACCCTACGGGTTCGAGAACTATGTAGACATGACCGAGACACCTCTCCGTTCAATAACCAATAGCGGAACCTGGATGCTCATATTGGTTCCTACATATTCTACGAAGATTTTTATCGGTCGAACTGCAATGTCAACATACGTTATTCCCTTTTTCATTGGTATGTTACTTCCCCGAGATTCGATTGTCAGTATCTTCATACCTAGTTCAATCTCGTTACCGGCAAGTCTATTAACTCATTCCGTAATGCATCATCCTGTAAATAACTCATTAGTCACATTGCTTGCAAGGCTTCATATGATGTGCATTACCAAGAGGGCCCAGAGATACCTCTCCGATACTCGGAGTGACAAATCCTAATCTTGATCTATGCCAACCCAACAAACACCTTCGGACATACCTGTAGAGCATCTTTATAATCACCCAGTTACGTTCTAATGTTTGATAGCACACAAGGCATTCCTCTGGTGTCTAGGAGTTGCATAATCTCATAGTCGGAGGAATATGTATTTGACATGAAGAAAGCAGTAGCAATAAAACAGAATGATCATTATGCTATGCTAACAGATGGTTCTTGTCCATCACATCATTCTCTTAATGATGTGATCTCGTTCATCAAATGACAACACATGTCCATGGCTAGGAAACTTAACCATCTTTGATAAACGAGCTAGTCAAGTAGAGGCATACTAGGGACACGGTGTTTTGTCTATGTACCCACACATGTATCAAGTTTTTGGTTAATACATTTCTAGCATTAATAATAGACATTTATCATGATATAAGGAAATATAAAATAACAATTTTATTATTGCCTCTAGGGCATATTTCCTTCAGTCTCCCACTTGCACTAGAGTCAATAATCTAGTTCACATCGGCATGTGATTTAACACCAATAGTTCATATCTGTATGTGATTAACACCCATAGTTCACATCGCCATGTGACCAACACCCAAAGGGTTTACTAGAGTCAATAATCTAGTTCACATCGCTATGTGATTAACACCCAAAGAGTACTAAGGTGTGATCATGTTTTGCTTGTGTGAGAAGTTTAGTCAACGGGCCTGCTACATTCAGAGCCGAGTGTATTTGGCAAATTTTCTATGTCTACAATGCTCTGCATGGAGCTACTCTAGCTAATTGCTCCCACTTTCAATATGTATCCAGATTGAGACTCAGAGACATCCGGATCGGTATAAAAGCTTGCATCAACGTAACTCTTTACGATGAACACTTTATTACCTCCATAACCGAGAAATATTTCCTTAGTCCTATAAGGTTACTAAAGATAACTTTGACTGCTGTCCAATGATCCACTCCAGGATCACTATCGTACCCCTTGCCAAACTCATGATAAGGTACACAATAGGTCTGGTACACAACATAGCATACTTTATAGAACCTATGGCAGAGACATAGGGAATGACTTTCATTATTTTCCTATTATCTATAGTGGTCGGATTTTGAGTCTTACTCAACTTTACACCTTGCAACACATGAAAGAACTCCTTCATTGACTATTCCATTTTGAACTACTTCAAAATCTTGTCAAGGTATGTACGCATTGAAAAATCTTATCAAGCGTCTTGATTTATCTCTATAGATCTTGATGCCCAATATGTAAGCAGCTCCATCGAGGTCTTTCTTTGAAAAACTCCTTTCAAACTCTCCTTTATGCTTTCCAGAAATTCTACATCATTTCCAATCAACAATATGTCATCCACATATAATATTAGAAATGCTATAGAGCTCCCACTCACTTTCTTGTAAATACAGGCTTCTCCAAAACTCTGTATAAAACCATATGCTATGATCACCTCATCAAAGCATATATTCCAACTCCGAGATGCTTGCACCAGTCCATAAATGGACCGCTGGAGCTTGCACACTTTGTTAGCACCTTTAGGATTGACAAAACCTTCTGGTTGCATCATATACACCTCTTCTTTAAGAAATCCATTAAGGAATGCAGTTTTGACATCCATTTGCCAGATTTCATAATCATAAAATGCGGCAATTGCTAACATGATTCGGAAAGACTTAAGCATCGCTACGGGTGAGAAAGTCTCATCGTAGTCAACTCCTTGAACTTGTCGAAAACCTTTTGTGACAATACGAGCTTTATAGACAGTAACATTACCATCAGCACCAGTCTTCTTCTCGAAGATCCATTTATTCTCTATGGGTCGCCGATCATCGGGCAAATCCACCAAAGTCCACACTTTGTTCTCATACATGGATCCTATCTCAGATTTCATGGCCTCAAGCCATTTATCGGAATCTGGGCTCATCATAGCTTCTTCATAGTTCATAGGTTCGTCATGGTTAAGTAACATGACTTCCAGAACAGGATTACCATACCACTCTGGTGCTAATCGTGCTCTGGTTGACCTACGTGGTTCTATAGCAAATTGATCTGAAGTTTCATGATCTTTATCATTAGCTTCCTCTCAAGTTGGTGTAGGCATCACGGGAACAGATTTCTCGGATGAGCTACTTTCCAAATTGACAGTAGGTACAATTACCTCATAAAGTTCTACTTTCCTCCCACTCACTTCTTTCGAGAGAAACCTTCTCTAGAAAGGTTCCGTTCTTAGCAACAAAGATCTTGCCTTCGGATCTGTGGTACAAGGTGTACCCAATTGTTTCCTTATGGTATCCCATGAAGACGCACTTCTCCGATTTGGGTTTGAGCTTATCAGGCTGAAGCCTTTTGACATAAGCATCGCATCCCCAAACTTTAAGAAATGCCAGCTTAGGTTTGTTGCCAAACCATAGTTCATACAATGTCATCTCAACGGATTTTGAAGGTGCCCTGTTTAATGTGAATGCAGTTGTCTCTAATGCATAACCCCAAAACGATAGTGGTAAATCGGTAAGAGACATCATAGATCGCACCATATCTAATAAAGTGCGATCACGACGTTCGGACACACCATTACGTTGTGGTGTTCTAGGCGGCATGAGCTGTGAAACTATTCCACATTGTCTTAAATGAAGGCCAAACTCGTAACTCAAATATTCACCTCCACAATCAGATCGTAGAAACTTTATTTTCTTGTTACGATGATTCTTCACTTCACTCTAAAATGCTTTGAACCTTTCAAATGTTTCAGACTTGTGTTTCATTATGTAGATACACCCATATCTGCTCAAATCATGTGTGAAGGTCAGAAAATAACAATACCGGCCATGTGCCTCAACACTCATTGGACCGCATACATCGGTATGTGTTATTCCAATAAGTCATTGCCTCGCTCTATTGTTCCGGAGAACGGAGTTTTAGTCATCTTGCCCATGAGGCATGTTTCGCAAGTATCAAATGATTCATAATCAAGTGATTCCAAAATCCCACCAGCATGGAGTTTCTTCATGCGCTTTACACCAATATGACCTAAACGGCAGTGCCAGAAATATGTTGCAGTATCATTATAAACTTTGCATCTTTTGGCATCAATATTATGAATATGTGCATCACTACGATCGAGATTCAATAAACCATTAACATTGGGTGTATGACCATAGAAGGTTTTATTCATGTAAACAAAATAACAATTATTCTTTGTTTTAAATGAATAATTGTATTGCAATAAACATGATCCTATCTTGTTCATGCTCAACACAAACACCAAATAACATTTATTAACACTAACCCGAAAGTATAGGGAGTGTGCGATGATGATTATATCAATCTTGGAACCACTTCCAACACACATCGTCACTACACCCTCAACTAGTCTCCATTTATTCTGTAACTCCTGTTTCGAGTTACTAATCTTAGCAACCGAGCTTGTATCAAATACCCAGGGGCTACTACAAGCACTAGTAAGATACACATCAATAACATGTATATCAAATATACCTTTGTTGACTTTGCCATCCTTCTTATCCGCCAAATATTTGGGGTAGTTCCGCTTCCAGTGACCATTCCCTTTGCAGTAGAAGCACTCAGTTTCAGGCTTAGATCTAGCTTTGGGCTTCTTCATGGGAGTGACATCTTGCTTGCCATTCTTCTTGAAGTTCCCTTTCTTTCCCTTTGCCCTTTTCTTGAAACTAGTGGTCTTCTTTAATCATCAACACTTGATGCTTTTTCTTGATTTCTACCTTCATCGATTCCAGCATCACGAAGAGCTCAGGAATCGCTTTTGTCATCCCTTGCATATTATAGTTCATCACGAAGTTCCAGTAACTTGGTGATGGTGACTAGAGAACTCTGTCAATCACTATCTTATCCGGAAGATTAACTCCCACTTGATTCAAATGATTGTAGTACTCAGACATTCTGAGCACATGCTCACTAGTTGAGATATTCTCGTCCATCTTGTAGGCGAAGTACTTGTAGAGGTCTCATACCTCTCGACATGGGCATGAGCCTGAAATACCAATTTCAGCTCTTGAAACATCTCATATGCTCTATGGCGTTCAAAACGTTTTTGAAGTCCCGGTTCTAAGCCATAAAGAATGGTGCACTAAACTATCAAGTAGTCATCATATCGAGATTGTGAAACGTTCATAACATCTGCAGTAGCTCCTGCAACAAGTCTGTCACCTAGCGGTGCATCAAGCGCATAATTCTTTTGTGCAACAATGAGGATAATCCTCAGATCATGGACCCAGTCTGCATCATTGCTACTATCATCTTTCAACTTAGCTTTCTCTAGGAACGAATTAAAATTCAAGGGAACGGTAGCACATGCCATTGATCTACAACATAGATATGCAAAAACTACCAGGACTAAGTTCATGATAAATTAAGTTCAATTAATCATATTACTTAAGAACTCCCACTTAGATAGACATCCCCCAAGTCATCTAAATAATACGTGATCCAAATCAACTAAACCATGTACGATCATCACGTGAGATGGAGTAGTCATCAATGGTGAACATCTCTATGTTGATCATATCCACTATATGATTCAGGTTCGACCTTTCGGTCTCCAGTGTTCCGAGGCCATATCTGTATATGCTAGACTCGTTAAGTTTAACCTAAGTATTCCGCATGTGCAAAACTGACATGCACCTGTTGTATTTGAACATAGAGCTTATCACACCTGATCATCATGTGGCGTCTCAGGACGAAGAACTTTCACAACGGTGCATACTCGGGGAGAACACTTATATCTTAAAATTTAGTTAAGGGATCATCTTATAATGCTACTGCCGTACTAAGCAAAATAAGATGCATAAAGATAAACATCACATGCAATCAAAATATATGACATGATATGGCCATCATCATCTCGTGCTTTTGATCTCCATCTTCAAAGCAACGTCATGATCTCCATCGTCACCGGCTTGACACCTTGATCTCCATCATAGCGTCGTGGTTGTCTCGCCAACTATTGCTTCTACGACTATCGCTACCACTCAGTGATAAAGTAAAGCAATTACATGGCATTTGTATTTCATACAATAAAGCGACAACCATAAGGCTCCTGCCAGTTGCCAATAACTTTTACAAAACATGATCATCTCATGCAACAACGTATATCACATCATGTCTTGACCATATCACATCACAATATGCCCGGCAAAAACAAGTTAGATGTCCTCTACTTTGTTGTTGCAAGTTTTACGTGGCTGCTACGGGCTTATAGCAAGAACCGTTCTTACCTACGGCACAATACCACAATGGTGATTTATCAAGTTTGTTGTTTTAACCTTCAACAAGGACCGGCCGCAGTCAAATTCGATTCAACTAAAGTTGGAGAAACAGACACCCGCCAACCACCTTTATGCAAAACTAGTGCATCTCTATCGGTGGAACCGGTCTCATGAACGTGGTCATGTAAGGTTGGTCTGGGCGCTTCATCCAACAATACCACCGAATCAAAATAAGACATTGGTGGTAAGCAGTATGATAATCACCGCCCACAACTCTTTGTGTTCTACTCATGCATATAATCTATGCATAGACCTGGCTCTGATGCCGCTGTTGGGAAACGTAGCATGCAATTTCAAAATTATCCTACGCTCACGCAGGATCTATCTAGGAGATGCATAGCAACAAGAGGAGGAGAGTATGTCCACGTACCCTCGTAGAACAAATGTGGAAGTGTTTGCTTAACGCAGTTGATGTAGTCAAACGTCTTCTCGTTCCAACCGATCGAGTACCGAACATATGACACCTCCGAGTTCTGCACACATTTAGCGCGATGACGTCTCTCGAGCTCTTGATCCAGCAGAGGGTCGAAGGAGTAGATGAGTCCGGTCAGCACGACGGTGTGGTGATGGTGATGGTGATGCAATCCGCACAGGGCTTTGCCTAAGCACCACGAGAATATGACCAGAGGCGTAAACCGTGATGGGGGGCGCTGCACACAGCCTGGAGCAATTCGTGTGTGTTCTAGGGGCGCCCCCCATATATAAAGGAGGGAGGGAGAGGAGGTCGGCTAGGCGTGCCCCAAGTGGGAAGGATTCCCACTTGGACTCCTAGTTGGATTCGCCCCCTTCCTTTTACCAGAGGGGGAAAGGGGAAAGGAGACGGAGTAGGAGAAGGAAAGGGGGCGCCGCCCCCTTCCTGATGCGGAGCATCCTACGGGCATCACCATGTTAAGAGTCCGATTGGAAAGTGACACGTGTGACCTCTACTTCGCATACATAAAGGTGAATCTTCTCCTTTACACGTGTTCACTTCACCCCTTCGAGGATGGTATACTACTTGACACTCCACACGTGTGCATGCATAGGTATTGCTGGAGCTTCACGGACGACGAGGAGGAGTGCAAGCGCCAAGGAACACCGACACCATCCGCGAGGGAAGCATGGAAGAGAAAATGGAAGAGGATGGAGCTGCGGAGCCTACAGCGGCCGGACGTCCGATGTGCCATCAGACGTCCGACACTCTACAACGCCTGGACGACCAACGTCCACCGGACGTCCTACTCACCCTCAACCAGCAGCAGACCAAGCCTACAACGGCTGGACGACCGACGAGACACTGGATGTCCGATGAGTCCCAGCGCCTGGACGACCGACGCCAACCGGACGACCGTCGCCACCTGTCTAGAGCCAAAACGTCAGAAGTTCGACGCCCTCTGGATGTTCGGACCCCCACAAGCGAGCGGACGTCCGACCCCACCGGACGTCCGACACTGCCTATGTGCAGCCGGGCCTTTGGCCTTGTATCCTCTCCCACTTACCCCTTCATGGATTAGACTATAAATAGACCTTCCCCTCATCCTTTCTAGGGTTAGCAAAGGGTTAGCTCATTTGAGATAGAGATTCGCTCATCCATACGGATCTACTCCACCGAGAGAGACCGCGGCCTCTATGGAAAAGATCCATCTTGGATTCAAGACCCCCTCATGGGCGGACCCCTTTAAGACCTCCTCATGGAGATGAACTTTACCTTGTATCTTTTCTTTTGTTTTTCGTGTACCTTTGTGGATCTTGTGTGTTTGATTGTCTAGTGGATGTGTGATTGGACTTGTTCTTGAGTGTTTTCCCTTGTGATTTCTCCCTGTCCTTCCCCGTGTTCTTCGTGTTCTTCGAGGGATCCCACTCCAATCGTGAAAGATCGGCCTACACCGGGTTAGCCCCGTATCATATGGTATCAGAGCCACGTTTATCACGTATTTGGAGTCCCTCCCACCATTTTCTAGACTTCTTTTGTTTGATTTCATCCTAAATTTTGAAAATCCCCACCAAAAATAGCCCCAATTGTTTTTTTGTGATTTGTTGGTTTGATGATGTTTTGTTGATTTTGATCCATGGATTTGCTTGGTTTTGAGTGGATCTAGCATCTCCCCAAGTTACCCATCTTTCATCCAAGAAATCTCATCAATTTTGACCCTGAAATCTCCATTTTCCGCCCAAAATCGCGTCCCGAAACTCGGATCTTGAGTTGACCCCGACCCACCGGACGACCGACGTTTTTCCGGACTTCCGGAGCCCCTGGAACCATCGGACGACCGACACTTACCGTACGTCTGACACCCCTGATCCAGTACCGAAACATCGGATTTCCGGCCATTTCCGAACGTCCGTCCCGCGCTCTAGCCACCGGTCGTCCAACCCTTATCGGACGTCCGACCCCTGTGAGAACTGACTTCGGCTGATTTTTGTTTCGTCCATAACTAATTCATCCGAACTCCAATTTTGACGTTCTTTAGCTCGTTTTGAAGCTCTTGACATCCCCCTTCCGACAAAAATACTACCAAGACCATTTGACTCCATCAATGTTTTGTAATTTTTGCATCTTTGCCTAGGGCTTCCACCACATCATCCGCTACACCACCACCGACTTCCGCAACCTAACCCTTTTTGATCCCTGTAGCATTAGTGGTTGCTTGAGTAGTGATTCGAGTATCCTAAGGTGTTTCGGCTACTTAGGGATGATTACTTCTTCATCATCCACCACAACCACCACTACTAAGGTTGTTTTTAGAGTCCGTGTTGAGAAACAAGAGATAGGGTTGGTTTCGGACCCCTCCCCCAAGGGCCACGAAATTCCCCCCTCTTCCTCCATATATACAGCCCTAAGGGCGTCGTTTAGACTTTGGGTTTTGTTTAGATTAAAAGTTCGTCATAGCTGCAACTTCGCATACTTCGTTTGTGTTTAACGACCAGACAAAGATGTCACAGAACACCACCTTGATCAATAAAGCTTTCATCTTATATTCATAGTATCCAGATTGCAATCTTAGTTTCTTGCTTGTTCTTTGTTTGCTTGCAGGAAATAGACCTTCATGGTCAGGTTGATCATGCTCCGGCGTGGTCAATAACCTCTTTGAGTTGGTTTAGTGATTGCTAAGGCGCGACGTCCTCGCACGTACGTAGTCTGATCATCAAAGTCTACTCTTACGAAATGATAATCACCATCCCATCAAAAGATGGGACACCTTTGCCTCTATCATGTGGTATCAGATTTCCTGGTTGCTCGGTGAGATTTTATAGTTTTTTGTAGTTTAGATCGAGTCGGTTCTTCCCTAAAGTCCACGAAAAAGCCAAAAAATAGGGTTAGTTCATCATATCCGAACCAATCTGAGCCTTTGCATAATCTTTTTAGGGTTTTTGCATTGTTGAATTTGCGGTTGCATCATCGTGTCTAGTTACTGGCCATAGTGTCTAATCCTTCAGAGTTTCGAGTTCTATTCACAATTTGTCACGCCGCCGCCGCACCATCGTCATCAATGCTGCCATATACCACCATCGTCATCATCACTGCCATATACCACCATCATCAACACCGCTGCCATATACCACCATCATCATCACCGCAGACATATACCAACAACGGTCCGAGTCCATATACCACCATCGACCCACTTCCATATACCACCACCGATCTGAGTCCATATACCACCACCGATCCATATCCATATACCGCCACTACTCCGAGTCCATATCATATTAGGTTTACTTTCGAGATCCATCTGTTTCAAGATTTGTGTTTCCTTGTCTAAGTAGGTTTCAGATTCCATCAATCTTTTGACGCTCTGTAGAAGAGGTTGGTTCCAAAAAAAAGTCCGGAAACCACCCTCCGTTTAGGCCCAAAATTGTCCGAAAACGCACTTGTTAAAAAAATTTTCTGGTTATCCTATTTTTAGGTGTTTCTGAGCGTTTTGAGACAGGTGCCATTATAGAAAGTTTTTTTTTGAGCTGTTTCCAGTTTTTGGTCCGGGCAGTCGAAAAAATTGGTCGCAAAAAATTTCGTGTCTATCCTGTTATCTTGACTTGGGAAGAGTTTTGAGACACTCGCCATTATAGTGATTTTTGGCACAAAAAATAGGAGCGCAAAAAAATAGCTCGAAAAAAAGAGCGAAAAAATTCAAAGAGTGCTCCTCCCTTGTTTATGTCCAGCGCCGTGATTTTTTTAGTGTTCTAGGCTCGCGTCTCTAGTACGGTCTAGCCTAGGACCAGCACAGTACCATCATTGAGCGTTTATTCAACTTTGCATCTCCGAATTGATTATTGCTGACCCCTTTTGCTACCATATCATAAGCCTTCCTAGCTCCACACACATCTACGTCGCGCATTTGACTCTCCCTGGTAATCGCTCTATCCAAGCTTTGAGAGTATTGACTACAACATTTGCCGATCACCACCTGCTGGTGGGTAAGAACTAGTAAGAATTTGAGATTCGCTTAACATATTTCTGACACACCACCACCACTTCCTAGTAGTCTGTAGGATCACATTCTTGTGTGTTTCTATTGCTTCTAACCATGACAGGTGAGGGAGTCCTGGACTAAGGGGTCCTCGGGCGTCTGGTCTATTTGATATGGACCGGACTGATGGGCTGTCAAGATAAAGGAAGAAGGTCACCTCCTGTGTCCGGTTAGGACTCCTGTATGTGTGAATGACAAGATTAAGTGTCCGGATGTACTGTTTCCTTTATCTGTAAACCGACTCTGTACAGCCCTAGGCCCCTCCGGTATCTATATAAACCTGAGGGTTTAGACTGGAGGCAGGATCACAACATTGATAGGTTAGCCAAGTTAGGGTTTAGCCATTACGATCTCGAGGTAGATCAACTCTTGTAACCCTATGCCCATAGAATATAATAAAGCAGAAGTAAGGTTTTACCTCCATCATGAGGGCCCGAACCTGGGTAAACATTGTGTCCCTTTGTTCACTATTACCATCGATCCTCAGACATACAGCTTGGGCCCCCCTACCCGAGATCGGCCGGTTTTGACACTAACATTGGTGCTTTCATTGAGAGCTCCACTGTGTTGTCAACAGAAGGATCGATGGCTCGCCTGTTCATCGACAATGATGCCGTGTCTAGGGAAACCTTTCTCCCTGGACAGGTCTTTTTGTTCGGTGGCTTCATGCTCCGTGCCAACTCGATCGGCCACTTTGAGCAGGTCAACAGTTACGCCCCCGACCACCAGATCAGGTTCGGAAACCTGAACTATGTCGCTGATATCCGAGGAGATCTGATCTTCGAGGCGTTCGCGGCCTCGGTCGCCGCCCCCTGCCCTCATGAAGGAAGCTCTTCAGATCTGCTCTTAGATCCCGTCCAGGGGTCGACACCCACACGCACCTCGGCCTTAGATCCGAAGCACGTCGTATCGTCTGAAGATGGGAGGATCAGGCCCGCTGAACTCTCTTCTATCATGGAGCTTCCAACCGGAGACCCAGATGCGATCTTGGACTCGCCTCTAGATAACTCTAAACTGTCGAGGTCTGCGGCCATCGGGCCCGATCAGGTGTCTATCACCGATCCCAGCCGTGCAGATGCGCAGACTCATGGGTACAGCGAGGTTCTATACAAACGGTTTTTAACCCCTTTCTGCGACGGCATTTGGAACCATCGCCAAGTGAATGTGGGCGATAGGGGGGTCCTTCCCACACGACACAGAAACTGTCGGGGATATGCCCTCCTGGCACACATGCTCGGTAAAATGAGGTCATGTGGTACCGACGAGCGAGCAAATACGGTTATACGTACAATAGTGCTAAAAAAATACAATTATACAGGCGAAATCGTTTTCGATCATAAGTACATACCACACAGTCAGTCCCCGCTAAACGTTTCCGTTCGTATATATCCCACACAGTCGCTGCAAGGAAAACGTTTCCGTTCGTAGGTACATCACACACAATTTTCCCCATTAAATCATTTGCGATAGCGTTCCCATCACACACAATATTAATAATTTTATCGTTCGCGTTATTGAATGCATCACACATGGTGCGTAGAAGAAACTGTGTGGCAAAGGCTATCCATCACACATAGTTTTTATGCTGTAAACGTTTACGCAAGGTGGCCTAACGCAAACAGTTTTGAAGAGAATGTGTGTGTGATTGTTCATCGATATAACATAGTTTATTCCTAGAAACTGTGTGTGTTGCCTTCGGTCATCGCCCACGGTATTTTCTCAATAACCGTTTGCAATAGCAAAAACCAATTAGCAGGCTAATTCACCATTAGTAGGCTAATTGTCCTATTATTAATAATCCATTTATTAATCTAATTGACATTCATATTAAACACATAATATATTTCATTGCCATATTAAGGAAGCATGATTTCATAATTGAAATACATCATAGTATAACATGATATAGCTTCAGCACTCAGCTACCCCATTACACAACTGCACCAGCACCAAGTTTCACATGAAACATATAGAACCTCTATAATTACCATCATAGATGGTACATAGACAAATGCATCTCATCGGGAAAACTACTGAAGTGGAAGGCGAATACTGAGCCTTCATTGATGTTGAAGGTCTTTGCAACTTTAGGCCAGTGCCTGTGGATGATTGACCGTCCATCCTTCTTCCTCTTCAGGAACACTTCAATATTGAACCATGGGTGTTGTATGAAAACCTTTCTTGCCTCCTGACCATAGAGGCGGGTTGAGAGGTAATCATCAGTGAACTGCTTTGGAAAGGCCTGAAAACAAGGATGTGCATAAATATCTTCTCTATATTGGAAATGGGGCAAAGGAATAAAAAAGGCAAGGTATAATAGTTAGTACCATCTTGTAGTGAACTGATGTCTTCTTCATTGTGCAGACAAAGATCTTGTTGTTTTTTGTCGCTAATTTCTTTACCCTAACAATATTTCTGAGTTTCTTGACTTGATTGATATTCATGGACAACTCTTTTCCCCATATGCAAAAAGGGTCGAACAGTGGGTCAAAACCTTTGACAGCAGGACCTACATGTGCAAGACCAAATTGTTAAAAACCTAAATATTAGAATGGTTCCTGCATTGCACAATAATGTGCTATTAGACAACGGACCATGCACGTGCTAACCTCGATTGTAAACCTCAGTGCTTCCCATTGTTTCCCTGCAACAGATATAAGGTAGTTAGTCATCAGGTTAAGTAAGGGTTTGCATGCTATCAGTAAAATATATTGATGAAAAATAAGCACATTGCAGATTCATCTGATTAATTCAAGCCACATGGAAAACCCATTTATCCAAACGAAGCATGATTAAGAACTAGGAAATATAACACTTGTATATGTTTCTCACGTATTAAGTGCAGCCAAATTCGATTTATTCCTCACATGCACAACAATACAAAATTCCATCCACGACACTTGGACATCGCATTGCAGAACTGAACCAAGAAGTTAACTAAACACAACAAATGAACCAAACATTAACTGAGCACCACATTGCACAATATAACATACTCCTAATAGAAGATCAGACAGTTAACCGAACCAAGCATGCTTAACTACTTGGAAATATAGCAATTGTATTTGTTTCTCATGTATTTAGTACAACCAAATTCGATTTACTTCTCACATGGTATACAATAACAGAATGCACCCCCAACTATTGAACGTCGCATTACAGAATTGGACGAAACAGTTAACTAAACACCACAACACAAATGAACCAGACATTAACTGAGCACCACATTGCACAATGTATAACCAAACCAAGCATGCTTGACAACTTGGAAATATACCAATTGTATTCGTTTCTCATGTATTTTCTAAAGATAAATTCGATTCTCACATGGAAGACAATAAAAAATTGCAGCCTGAAGAATTGAACATCACATTTGCGTAATTGAACCAAACAGTTACCTGAAGGTGAGAAATAATTAACCAAATGGTTAATAAGTGAGCACCACACTACATGACATATAGAACATATACACAGGAGCAACAGATTGCATGGTAAAATTAGATAGCACAATTCACTAGAATTTGTTAAGGAAAGGCAGGAGCAGCACACGAAACGGGTAAACTAAGCATGCTTAACCAGCGTAGCTAGCAAATGGCAAGGTGCTCCTCCAAGATCTGGGGGTTGGCATGTAACGCCCCGGATACAACTTTCCATATTCGTAACTCCAACTCTTGCCTTTTCTGGAGATGCGATATGATTATTTCCTCCGTGGTTGGGTTTTGTCTTTTGTCTTGCATCGTGTTCATGTCATGCATCTCATCTCATTGCATCATTTGCATTGCATCTTGTCATCATGCAACCCTTTCAAAACTCTACTAAATAAATCGTGTGGATCCTCGGTCCATTTAAATTGAGGGATATTCACATGGTGATTTCTCTTTATAACATATCCTCCCAATATTTAGGGAGCTACTATAAAATATTCCATTAGCTTGGAATTAACCGTAACACACTTGCAAATTCCCATGCCCTTTCTACTTCAAGTTTGGTGCCCAAACTTTGCCAACAATTCTTATCTCTTTTATCGAGGCTCCTCCTAAAATCTCAACATTTTTGGACCTTCCTTTTATCGAGTCCTAGTTCAAACCCATTTGAACTGAATTCAAATGAGTTTGAATTTACATCTTTCAATCATGGCTTTTTCTATTTTCTCGGAACAAGCATATTTTTGTGAGTCCGGGAAAATAATCCCCATGCCCAAACTCTTTCTCTAACCTTTTCTTTTCTTCCCTTTCCTTTCTTTTTCTCTGTTTTAGGAGTAGAGAGGGAGAGAAGAAGCCCAGCAGCCTTGCAGCCCAGCCGGCCTCTTAGGCCCGGCCAACCAAGCCGGCCCAGCCAGCCCACCCAATCCTTCCTAACCCTAGCCCAATTGATCCCCTTAATCCCTCGCTCGCTAGCCCTCTCTCCCTCTCTCTCTCGATCCCGTGCCTCTCCCTCGACTCCCTCCAGCGCAGAGAGCGAGAGCTCATTCAACCCGATCCCCTCATCCTCCTCCGTCGCGAGGCCCCTCGACCCCTTCCTCCTGATCCCACGCAACATGCTCGCCAGCCGGCCACCAGCGAGGCCCCTCACCAGCACTCGGCCTCCTCCCCGAGCTCCTGCTCCCTTCGTCCATGGTGCCTCTACCTCGCCCGAGCCCTCTGCTCGACCAGGAGCTCGTCAACTCCGGCGCGTGCCCAGCCTCCTCTGCTTTGCCTTCTCGCCGGAGATTGCGTCCTCTGCATCGCCATCCACCAACGCTGTTCAGATCGGGTCGTCCCCGACCCCCACGGCCCTGGCCTCCTCCCCGTGCCCGAACCTCCATGGCCCCGCCACCCCAAGCTCTGCCACCTGTCGCCTCAACCTCCAGGTCCAACGACGTCCTTGAGATCCGCGTCGGCGTCCAGTCTCGTCCCCGACCTCGCTGGGCCTCCACCTCCGTCCCGCACCTGCAACCATGCTCTGGATCGAGAGGAGCTCGATCCCGAGCGCCTTCTGCCCGTCCATGCCGCCCATGAGCCCCGGTGCCCCCTTTGCTCTGTTGCACGCCCATGGCATCTCACCGCTCAAGACTTGCCTCGCACCCTATTGTTTTTCGGTCATTATTGGTTTGTTTGGCCATCATGGAGATGTTGCTGCTGATGCCAAGTACGACTACACCACGGTGACACGTGAACGACTACATGGATATGACAAGTTCCTCTCCGAAACGTGTACCACTACCGTCGCCCCGAAGGCGTTGGATTCGTCAAGTACCTCTCCGAAACGAAACGTGAACCACTACTTCCACTACCGTCGCGAGAACGTCTACTTCCACTACAAACTCGACCCGCTCCGGAAATGCACGCTTCGAAGGTATAACCTCGAGACGTCGCCCGTGAACGGATGCATGTTGTATGAGATGCTCGTGTTTGCACCGTGCCCGTTTGCTTCATGCACGTTCCTCCTCGTTTGCCATGCCGTCGACCCGTCGGAACCCCGTAACCGGGATCACCCCACCATGTTCCGCACATCCGCACACTTCTCATTTGCATCGGTATCTCCTCAAGTTACCGGAACTGGAATGTTGCCGTGGCACCATTTTCGTTTCACCGCCGTGGCACCCTTTTCGTTCCGCCATGGTGATAAATGCTTCATAACATGCTCATGTCAACATTTTCATAAAAATTGCATAAAACTTGCATATGTCATTCGCATCATGATAACAACATTTAAAATGTTTAAAATTGTTGGTTGCTTTATATTGCTAAATGACATATGGGGATATTTCGGAATTGTTGTTTGTTGTTCGGGCCTCATTTAAACTTGCCTAGATTGGTAGTTTAATTGTGCTTCACCTCATGCCATGTTTAACAACATTTAACATTGTTTGGTAGCTTAAACGAGATTAAACTAAATATGTCAATGTGGTGTTTTGTCAATATGCAACTCGTTGCATATTGAGTTCCACTTAACTTGTAGTATTGTTTGTTGCACTTTGCCATGCCATGCCTCATTAAACCGGACATGCATCATACTTGTTTGTGCATCATGCCATGTTTATGCTTGTGCATTTACCATGTTGTTTGTTTCTTTCCAGTGTTGCTTCTTAGTTCCGGTAATGTTGCGATTGTGAGGATTCGTTCGACTACGTCCGTTCATCTTCTTCATGGACTCGTTCTTCTTCCTAGCGGGATTTCAGGCAAGATGACCGCTACCCTGGATCTCACTACTATCACTGCTATGCTAGTTGCTTCGTTCTATCGCTATGCTGCGTTACCTATCATTTGCTCTTCAAGCCTCCCAAATTGCCATGAACCTCTAACCTTTGACACCATTCCTAGCAAACCATTGTTTGGCTATGTTACCGCTTTGCTCAGCCCCTCTTATAGCGTTGCTAGTTGCAGGTGAAGTTGAAGATTGCTCCATGGTGGACAGGGTTATGTTGGGATACCACAATATCTCTTATATTATTAATGCATCTATATATTTGGTAAAGGGTGGAAGGCTCGGCCTTATGCCTGGTGTTTTGTTCCACTCTTGCCGCCCTAGTTTCCGTCATACCGGTGTTATGTTCCCGGATTTTGCGTTCCTAACGCGGTCGGGTGATTTATGGGACCCCCCTGACAGTTCGCTTTGAATAAGACTCCTCTAGCAAGGCCCAACTTTGGTTTTACCATTTGCCTCACCTATTACCTTTTTCCCTTGGGAGTCGCGCATCCCAAGGGTCATCTTTATTTTAGCCCCCCCGGGCCAATGCTTGTCTAAGTGTTGGTCCAAACTAGAGCCACTTGCAGTGCCACCTCGGGGAAACTTGAGGGTTGGTTCTAGTTGTACGTAGTGCTCATCCGGTCGTGGCCTGAGACGAGATACGCGTGGCTACTATCAGGATGTCGGCACGCCGGGAGGTATTGCTGGTCTTGTTTTATTACTGTCGAAATGTCTTGTAGCCGAGATTCCGAGACTGATCGGGTCTTCCCGGGGAGAAGGAATATCCTTCATTGATCGCGAGAGCTTATCATGGGCTAAGTTGGGACACCCCTGCAGGGTATAAACTTTCGAGAGCCGTGCCCGCGGTTATGTGGCAGATGGGAATTTGTTAATGTCCGGTTGTAGATAACTTGACACCAGATCCGAATTAAAACGCATCAACCGCGTGTGTAGCCGTGATGGTCTCTTCTCGGCGGAGTCCGAGAAGTGAACACGGTTTCTATGTTATGTTTGACGTAAGTAGGTGTTCAGGATCACCTCTTGATCATTGCTAGCTTCACGACTATTCCTTTGTTTCTCTTCTCGCTCTCATTTGCGTATGTTAGCCACCATATATGCTTAGCCGCTGCTGCAACCTCACCACTTTACCCCTTCCTTTCCCATTAAGCTTTGCTAGTATTGATACCCATGGTAATGGGATTGCTGAGTCCTCGTGGCTCACAGATTACTACAACAACAGTTGCAGGTACAGGTTATGTGATGATCTTGACGCGAGAGCGATGTTGCTTGTTTTGGAGTTTCTTCTTCTGCTTCTTTGATCAGGGGATAGGTTCCAGGTCGGCAGCCTGGGCTAACAGGGTGGATATTTATTGAGTTTCTGTTTATGATTCATCCGTAGTCGGATGTTGTTCTTGTATGTTGTATTGTTGTATTCATGTGACATTGTATGTTTTGTATGTATCCCCATCTACTTATGTAATGTTGATGTAATGATATCCACCTTGCAAAAGCGTCTTCAAGATGCGCTTCTATCCTTGGTGGGACCTTCGAGTTCCTTTAGGATAGGGTCGCATCTTGGGCGTGACAAGTTGGTATCAGAGCCAGGTTCCGACCATAGGAGCCCCCTTGATTGTTGGCCGTTGTTGAGTCTAGAAGAAAACTATTTTGAGTCTTAGGATTATATATATCGGAGAGTAGGATTCTTTTTACTCCTCAGCCCCCTTCGTCGCTCTGGTGAGGTCTCCTGACGTAGATGTTTTATCTTTCCTCTCCTCAATTTTTTCTCAAAAAAATTTTAGGATCACGCGGGTATCTTGGGATCGTTCCGATATTCTTATGATGAGAACATTGTTCTTGGTGCCTCCTGACATTTAGGGGTTGTGGCAGTGTCCCGGGGAGTTGAGCTCCGAGGTGTTGTCGTCATAATTTTATCATTGCAGTTCTGGAATACCTGAGTTTTGCCGACATCGAAAATCTCTTTTATGCAGTTGTTGGTGAGATAACCTCGACGTCATCCAGTACTGGGGAGTTCGGGAGTATTGCCATAGCTCGTATAACGGATCCTTTTCGAAGGTTGAGGTACACGATTTCCGGAGTTCTTGGTTATGTGTTGACGGATGGATACAGCTTGGATGTAGGTATTGTTAGTTTTGGGTGATATATATATTGCTTCCCCTGTATCCCCAACACCAGATTGCATAACCAGAAAGTTTCGGGAGTTTTATAGGTGGGAATTCAAGTAGCTCCTAGAATATCTTTTCGACAGATGCATGATATGAGATTGGGGTTTGACGTCTAGTGGTCCGCCTATCCACGGTCGTTTTTTACAGTGGTCTCGTTGTGTCTTAAAGAACCCTTGGCTATGCTGGTTCGGGGACACTTCGTATGTCATGTGCACTGCCTTGTACATGATGGTGCTGTACGATCGAGCCCGTGTGGGCCCCACCACAAAAACTTCGACGAAATCTCTATCATATGTTTGTTCCGGCTTATTCTGCAAGCCAAATCCTTTGTTTTGTGTTATATGTGGTATTCGAGTTGCTTCGAAATCAAATGTTGAATCCATGCCTTTCCTAAATGGTGTTCTCATATTTCTATGGGAGTACAAATCCTTTTGATCATCGAGATTGTCATGTTAATTCTTTTCCAACCGGCGTGTTTCTCTTCAAGTGCATCCGTTCATTCCAACATTTGCGAGATCAATTCTAAGTTTTCTCAACGGTGTTTGTTTCGTTCATCCCAAGTTGTCTTTGTTTTTCCCCACCCTCCCACCCTTTTCTTCAAGGACTCATTTATTTTAATCAAGTATCCATTTATTCATGTGAAGTCACTTCACTCTTTTCAATCAATGTTCTTATCCGGTGATTTCCCATGAAGATGCTCAACAGTTTCAAGTTCGTCATCCTTCATTGTTGTTTCTTCTCCGGTGGATTTAATTCAAGCTTTCGATATTCATCATATTCTTTTCCTCCTTTCTAATGCTTTCTCATGTTGATGCACCTCTTAATCACTCACCTCTTGCTATTCATTTGTTCCGGAGTATTGAAGATATCTCAGAAGATTCGTGTTTCCATTCTCAATCCGTTCAAGTTATTTTGAGGTTGTTATCTCATTCAAGCCATTTAATTCTACCGGTGCAATCTCTATTTCAAGTAATCCTTCAATGATGTTTCTTTTGAGTGGGCCCTAACCCATAGGTCTTTCCCAGGATCTTACCTGACTCTTCGAATTATCAGGAGCGATTCTCAAATTCATTTCCAAGTTTGACGTAAGAATGAATTTTCATCAGTCACATGCCTTCTCCAAGGTCGTTTTCAAATTCTTTTCATTTTTGTTCAACCTTTCCTCTTTTAATTCTCCCGGAGTATCTCAACAATTCATGGTGGTTCTCATCATCATTCTCAACATTTGAAGACCGAAGAAGGATTTCTCTTAAATCTTGGTCCATTCTCTTGAATATTCATGGTTCTAGCTTCATGCTATCCTCATAATTGTTTTGATTGTGACAATTTTTTCTTACCATCCGGAGCATTTCATGAGTTATTTTCCATTTCTTTCCTCCGAAGGCCATCATGTCATAATTCTTCATTCTCAGTGTGTAGTTATCGTTCTCCAAATCTTACCGGTGAATCGTTTAAATATCCTCTAATCAGTTCATGATCTCTTCGTTCTCATGTATCTAAATCCCCTCAAGTATCTTCATTCGTTTCCAATTCTTCCCGGTGAATTGTGCCTTCGCTATGTTCATTTTCAATTCTTATGGTGGTTCGTTCAAGATTCTTTCTCCTTGATTATCATATCAATTCATTCGTTGTTTCCAAATCCTACCGGTGGTTCCATCAATACCTTCTCAAGCTTGCGCTATATCTCTATCTGTAATCAATTTTCAACGGGAATAAGTAGTATGCCAAATCCGTTGCTTGTCATCAATTAAATTTGATGAAGGATAAGCATACAATAAATCTTATTCTTATTTCCTCGAGGTGATTCAATTCTTTTCTTCCGGAGATTGTTCATGATGAAGTAATTCTCGGTTCTAGTGTTTCATCTATTCTTTTTCCGGAGTTCCAAGTTTTCCACATTATCTCGTAGCGAAGCTCTATCTAAATCATTGCAAGGGTTCACCTTGTGTTTTCAACTTCTCTTTCTTTCTATCATCCTTTTTTACCGGAGTTCTTCATGGAGGCTCTACATGGTGGTTCATCAAGGATTATTTTCATTCTTCAATTGTTCTTCAAGATTTCTCTTGAAGTTAAGATCCGCCAAGCTATACTCTAAAATAAACATGGTGCTTAACACATGTTTTTTTTGAGGCATTCAAGTATTTTTCTTCTTGCATTTCGAAGTGCAATTCTTTCTACCTTATCTTTTGAGGTGGTGTTATGTCACTCTTAACAATTTCCTTCATGTTTCATGATTCATATTGTTGTCAAGAATAAGGTATTTTAAATCCATCAATCTCTTCTTTGGATTTATCTTGGTATAGATTTCACCTAAAGTCTTCCTTAAGGGTTGTTGCTATTTGTGGTGATTGTGCATGACCCAAGCTGGCTCTTTATCCTCTCGGCGAAAGAAGTTTTCATCTCTTCTTTGATCTCAAACAAGCAATTGTTTTCCGTTAGTGGCAGAATTTCACCTCAAGTGTTGAGATGTTTCCATAAGCCCACTACAAGCTTGTTCTTTTCGTTGTTGGTTTTCCAACAACTCCATTCTAACCTTCTTGGAAGGGTGCTTTCCAAGATCATTTGTGGCAGAAGTTGGCATTTTCTTCTCCGTTCTGTTATTCCAATGATCTATCTTCTATTCTTTCTTCCGGAGGCATTGTGATGTTACTCTCTTTGACCCATCATCTCATTTTGTAAATATCATGTTCTTTTCCTTGCTTATCCATTTAACCGGAGTGTTGTATCATCTCTTCAATATCTTTTCATCTCATCAAGTTTTCTTCTCTTTTCTATCGGAGTGCTGTCCAAATTCTGCCATTCTTGTTCCTTGGCTATCTCATTATACCGATATGGTCATATTCTTTTCGTTCGTGAAGCTCTTATTTCCATGTCTTTCAACCTTCAAATTCTCGTAATACTCCTTGTTCCTCTTTTCTACCGGATTGTTTGCAATCTCGTTTATCTCTTTTGTACTCTTTTTTTAAATTGCTCAACCTCTCAAAGTTCGTGGTTTCACTCGTTCGTCAAAGAAGCAACTTGGTTTTACCTCTTCTCTTCCTCTTCCGGTTCTCTCCGGTGCCATCCTAGATCTCGGGACGAGATCCTCTCATAGTGGTGGAGTGTTGTAACGCCCCGGATACAACTTTCCATATTCGTAACTCCAACTCTTGCCTTTTCTGGAGATGCGATATGTTATTTCCTCCGTGGTTGGGTTTTGTCTTTCGTCTTGCATCATGTTCATGTCATGCATCTCATCTCATTGCATCATTTGCATTGCATCTTGTCATCATGCAACCCTTTCAAAACTCTACTAAATAAATTGCGTGGATCCTCGGTCCATTTAAATTGAGGGATATTCACATGGTGATTTCTCTTTATAACATATCCTCCCAATATTTAGGGAGCTACTATAAAATATTCCATTAGCTTGGAATTAACCGTAACACACTTGCAAATTCCCATGCCCTTTCTACTTCAAGTTTGGTCCCCAAACTTTGCCAACAATTCTTATCTCTTTTATCGAGGCTCCTCCTAAAATCTCAACATTTTTGGACCTTCCTTTTATCGAGTCCTAGTTCAAACCCATTTGAACTAAATTCAAATGAGTTTGAATTTACATCTTTCAACCATGGGTTTTTCTATTTTCTCGGAACAAGCATATTTTTGTGAGTCCGGGAAAATAATCCCCATGCCCAAACTCTTTCTCTAACCTTTTCTTTTCTTCCCTTTCCTTTCTTTTTCTCTATTTTAAGAGTAGAGAGGGAGAGAAGAAGCCCAGCAGCCTTGCAGCCCAGCCGGCCTCTTAGGCCCGGCCAACCAAGCCGGCCCAGCCAGCCCACCCAATCCTTCCTAACCCTAGCCCAATTGATCCCCTTAATCCCTCGCTCGCTAGCCCTCTCTCTCTCGATCCCGTGCCTCTCCCTCGACTCCCTCCAGCGCCGCTGCACGCTCACAGCCAGCGCAGAGAGCGAGAGCTCATTCGACCCGATCCCCTCGTCCTCCTCCATCGCGAGCCCCCTCGACCCCTTCCTCCTGATCCCACGCAACCTGCTCGCCAGCCGGCCACCAGCGAGGCCCCTCACTAGCAGTCGGCCTCCTCCCCGAGCTCCTGCTCCCTTCGTCCATGGTGCCTCTGCCTCGCCCGAGCCCTCTGCTCGACCAGGAGCTCGTCAACTCCGGCGCGTGCCTAGCCTCCTCTGCTTCGCCTTCTCGCCGGAGATTGCGTCCTCTGCATCGCCAGCCACCGACGCCATTCAGATCGGGTCGTCCCCGACCCCCATGGCCCTGGCCTCCTCCCCGTGCCCGAACCTCCATGGCGCCGCCACCCCAAGCTCCGCCACCTGTCGCCTCAACCTCCAGGTCCAACGACGTCCTTGAGATCCGCGTCAGCGTCCAGTCTCGTCCCCGACCTCGCTGGGCCTCCACCTCCGTCCCGCGCCTGCAACCATGCTCTGGATCGAGAGGAGCTCGATCCCGAGCGCCTTCTGCCCGTCCATGCCGCCCATGAGCCCCGGCGCCCCCTTTGCTCTGTTGCACGCCCATGGCATCTCACCGCTCAAGCCTTGCCTCGCACCCTGTTGTTTTTCGGTTGCTATTGGTTTGTTTGGCCATCATGGAGATGTTGCTGCGGACGCCAAGTACGACTACACCACGGTGACACGTGAACGACTACATGGATACGACAAGTTCCTCTCCGAAACGTGTACCAGTACCGTCGCCCCGAAGGCGTTGGATTCGTCAAGTACCTCTCCGAAACGAAACGTGAACCACTACTTCCACTACCGTCGCAAGAACGTCTACTTCCACTACAAACTCGACCCGCTCCGGAAATGCACGCTTCGAAGGTATAACCTCGAGACGTCGCCTGTGAACGAATGCATGTTGTATGAGATGCTCGTGTTTGCACCGTGCCCGTTTGCTTCATGCACGTTCCTCCTCGTTTGCCATGCCGTCGACCCGTGGGAACCCCGTAACCGGGATCACCCCACCATGTTCCGCACATCCGCACACTTCTCGTTTGCATCGGTATCTCCTCAAGTTACCGGAACCGGAATGTTGCCGTGGCACCATTTTCGTTTCACCGCCGTGGCACCCTTTTCGTTCGGCCATGGTGATAAATGCTTCATAACATGCTCATGTCAACATTTTCATAAAAATTGCATAAAACTTGCATATGTCATTCGCATCATGATAACAACATTTAAAATGTTTAAAATTGTTGTTTGCTTTATATTGCTAAACGACATATGGGGATTTTCCGGAATTGTTGTTTGTTGTTCCGGCCTCATTTAAACTTCCCTAGATAGGTAGTTTAATTGTGCTTCACCTCATGCCATGTTTAACAACATTTAACATTGTTTGGTAGCTTAAACGAGATTAAACTAAATATGTCAATGTGGTGTTTTGTCAATATGCAACTCGTTGCATATTGAGTTCCACTTAGCTTGTAGTATTGTTTGTTGCACTTTGCCATGCCATGCCTCATTAAACCGGACATGCATCATACTTGTTTGTGCATCATGCCATGTTTATGCTTGTGCATTTACCATGTTGTTTGTTTCTTTCCGGTGTTGCTTCTTAGTTCCGGTAATGTTGCGATTGTGAGGATTCGTTCGACTACGTCCGTTCATCTTCTTCATGGACTCGTTCTTCTTCCTAGCGGGATTTCAGGCAAGATGACCGCTACCCTGGATCTCACTACTATCACTGCTATGCTAGTTGCTTCGTTCTATCGCTATGCTGCGTTACCTATCATTTGCTCTTCAAGCCTCCCAAATTGCCATGAACCTCTAACCTTTGACAGAATTCCTAGCAAACCATTGTTTGGCTATGTTACCGCTTTGCTCGGCCCCGCTTATAGCGTTGCTAGTTGCAGGTGAAGTTGAAGATTGCTCCATGGTGGACAGGGTTATGTTGGGATACCACAATATCTCTTATATTATTAATGCATCTATATATTTGGTAAAGGGTGGAAGGCTCGGCCTTATGCCTGGTGTTTTGTTCCACTCTTGCCGCCCTAGTTTCCGTCATACCGGTGTTATGTTCCCGGATTTTGCGTTCCTAACGCGGTCGGGTGATTTATGGGACCCCCCTGACAGTTCGCTTTGAATAAGACTCCTCTAGCAAGGCCCAACTTTGGTTTTACCATTTGCCTCACCTATTACCTTTTTCCCTTGGGAGTCGCGCATCCCAAGGGTCATCTTTATTTTAGCCCCCCCGGGCCAATGCTTGTCTAAGTGTTGGTCCAAACTAGAGCCACTTGCAGCGCCACCTCGGGGAAACTTGAGGGCTGGTTCTAGTTGTACGTAGTGCTCATCCGGTCGTGGCCTGAGACGAGATACGCGCGGCTACTATCAGGATGTCGGCATGCCGGGAGGTCTTGCTGGTCTTGTTTTATTACTGTCGAAATGTCTTGTAGCCGGGATTCCGAGACTGATCGGGTCTTCCCGGGGAGAAGGAATATCCTTCGTTGATCGCGAGAGCTTATCATGGGCTAAGTTGGGACACCCCTGCAGGGTATAAACTTTCGAGAGCCGTGCTCGCGGTTATGTGGCATATGGGAATTTGTTAATGTTCGGTTGTAGATAACTTGACACCAGATCCGAATTAAAACGCATCAACCGCATGTGTAGCCGTGATGGTCTCTTCTCGGCGGAGTCCGGGAAGTGAACACGGTTTCTGTGTTATGTTTGACGTAAGTAGGTGTTCAGGATCACCTCTTGATCATTGCTAGCTTCACGACCGTTCCTTTGTTTCTCTTCTCGCTCTCATTTGCGTATGTTAGCCACCATATATGCTTAGCCGCTGCTGCAACCTCACCACTTTACCCCTTCCTTTCCCATTAAGCTTTGCTAGTCTTGATACCCATGGTAATGGGATTGCTGAGTCCTCGTGGCTCACAGATTACTACAACAACAGTTGCAGGTACAGGTTATGTGATGATCTTGACGCGAGAGCGATGTTGCTTGTTTTGGAGTTTCTTCTTCTTCTTCTTCGATCAGGGGATAGGTTCCAGGTCGGCAGCCTGGGCTAGCAGGGTCGATATTGTTTAAGTTTCTGTTTATGATTCATCCATAGTCGGATGTTGTTCTTGTATGTTGTATTGTTGTATTCATGTGACATTGTATGTTTTGTATGTATCCCCATCTACTTATGTAATGTTGATGTAATGATATCCACCTTGCAAAAGCGTCTTCAAGATGCGCTTCTATCCTTGGTGGGACCTTCGAGTTCCTTTAGGATAGGGTCGCATCTTGGGCGTGACATGGCATGAATGGTAGCCATTGCGACCTCATCCGCGCGTGTGGACATGATTTGCTTCCCCGCTGCCAAATGCTCCTTGAGCTCCTGGCTATACTGCGTGCACCATGGCTTTGGGCGGCGCTTATTTGGTGGAGGGGTCGGCGATTTGGGTGGAAGGTGTCGTGCCGGCTGTCGGGGCATGTGGGATGTGGAAGGAGGAGGAGGATGGAGGTCTGGTGTGGATTACCTGCCTGGATAGACGAGGCCGAGCAGCGTGAAGGAGGGTCACCGGCGAGGAGGGTGGCGCTGCAAGCAAGGATTGAAGGTTTCAACTTGGAAAGGAAGGCGAAAACAGGGGAAATGTGGCTTTTGGTAAGGGGGAGGGGGCGGGGAGGTAGATATTTCCACGGAAGCCGAAAATTTTGAATCGGTTCAGCGAAAAAACTGGCGCACAAAGTGTCATGAGACACGGTTCGTTATTCAAAACTGTGTACGATATGTCAATATCACAAACGATTCAGATAGCTTATCCCATGTGTGATGAGTTTGAACATCAAAAATTTTGGTTCCAATTTCCCTAGTTATAGTGCTCATCCACGTCATTGCATAATTTGGTACACAAAGGAGACTACAGCACACCCACACTGCTTAATCGAGCAAGTTCAGCAATTAGACAGAGCTAGCTGGCCTAAACATTACTCTAACACATTAAAGACCGGCGCTCTTAATTAATCAAAACAAAGAGTACTACTACGGCTGGTGCTCGTCGATCTCTGCCACCTCCTCCATGTCCAGCTCGCGCCCGACGGTTTCCAGGGGAAGGAGCTCCATGGCATCCATCATACCATATTCGGCAAGCATCTCGCCATCCGCGTCCGCCATCTCTTTGGAAAAGGCCGCCACGAGCTGGGCATGCGCGCCCGCGATCTAGGCTTGGACGGGCTCCGTTGTCGCAAGGTGTGCAGCGGAGGAACATACGGCTGCTTGAACGCTCTTGGCGATTGCCAACTCTTCGGCCGTGGGTTGCCGACCGTTGTCGGAGAAGCTTCGTTCGATTTGTGCGTTGACCATCACGAGCTGGGCGTGGGCGGCCTCTGTCAGGGCTAAGGCCTCCGCTGTGGAACGGACAGCTGCTGTGCCGCTCTCGCCAGTTGCTATCCCCGAGGCAGATGTTGCTGCCGCCACCTGAGAAGCAACAACGGCCGTTTGGGCTGCCTTGGCCGCCCGGTCATAGATTGCGGCCGCGCTCATACACCTTGTTAGCACGCGCATGGTGGCTGTGGCCGTGCTCTCGCCGGAGTGGGCCGCCGAAGTTGCCCTCACGACGCGGGTCCATGTTCCCATCTTTCACCGGCGACGATTGAACAATGAAATGATATTTGGGGAGCGAGGTAGTGTGCTTGACACGCCGGCTGTGAACTGTAGCCGACGCACCTTGTCGCGTAAGCCATAGACGTACTATACACCAACGGTGCTCCATGATATTTTGTACTGCATGTCACATGGTTGGTGATAATAAACTGTGTGGGATCTACTTGATTTTTCATTTTGACTTGAATTACATAATGGGGTCATAGTGGAAATGGATGGTGTTTGAATTGCTAGACCTTTTATCTGCAGTGAACATGCAACTATATGTGTGTCATAAAAAATTGGATTTATTCAGGGTTCGTTTGGAATTTTTATACATTAAATTGGTTTTCTAGCCATTTCAAGTGCACAATTCAAAATTGAAGCACATGCTCCAGTCCATAAAAACGGGTTGCAAAATCAAATGTTTGTCCTTGGTTGCAAGCTTCGGTCACATGCAAGAAATGAGAATGAATGACAAACACCTTGACACTGTCGCTCGGCCGCTAACATTGAGACACATGCTTTTAACATTCTAGTAAATCAAAAACTCGTCTAAAATTCATGAAACTTGACATGATATCATGGAACGGCAGCGCCATGCCATGGTAAAAATATGGGTTAATTAGATAAATGCCACTCCAACTATGGTGATTCATAAATATGCCACTTCAATTTCCAAACTTTAAAAAATGCCACTGCAATTTTTGCAAACTCTGAAAAACGCCACTGCAGATTTCAAAAAATGCCACTGAAAATGGCATGAAATGGCATATTTCAAAGTTTGGAAATTGATGTGGCATTTCTCGAAATCGCCAAATTTGGAGTGCCATTTATCAAATTAACCCTAAAAATATTGTCACATTTGGGGCAGGTGTGGGAATAAGCTTTTCAGAAACCAGAGCTTCTCTCACAACAAGCCTGATGGTTTCAGTAAGGTTTGTGCCACCTTGGGGGACGAAACGATATATGTTACCTCTTCTTACTTTCAAAATGTTTCTCGTGTCAACATAGAACAACATGAGTCGTGTGTCAATTTTTGGGATTTTTCGGGGTTAGCTTGGACAACTGAGTTTTCTATGCATTCATGTGCATAATTCAAATTTGAACTACAAACACATGCTCTAATGCATAAATTAGTTGAAAATTCTAATCTTTTCCCTTGGTTACATGCTTAGGTCTCATGCAAGAAATGTGAATGGATGTCAAACACCCTGCCACCATTACTCGGCCGCAAACATTGAGATACGTGGTTCTTAAATTTTAGTAAATCCAAAACTCATCTGAAATTCATGAAACTTGGCATGCTATCATGGAGCAGCATCAACATGTCATGGTAAATTTTTTATCCCATTTGGGGCAGGTTTGGGGATACGCTTCTCACAAACCAGAGCTTCTCACAACAAGCCTGATGGTTTCGGTAGGGAACGTCCCACCTTTGGGGATGAAACAATATCCATTGCCTCTGGTTGCTTTCAAAAAGATTCTCATGTCAACATAGAACAACAGGAGTGTTGTGTCAAATTTTGGGATTTTTTGGGGTTTGTTTTGACAATTTTATGCATTAATTGAGTTTTCAATGCATTTATGAGCATAATTCAAATTTGAACTACATGCACAAGCTCTAATGCACATAAATTGGTTGAAAAATTCAAATTTGTGTCCTTGGTTGCATGCTTAGGTCCCATGCAAGAAATGGGAATGAATATCCAACACCCTGCCACCGTCACTCGGAAGCAAACATTGAGCCTGGTTTTTAAATTCTAGTAAATCCAAAACTCGTCTGAAATTCATGAAACTTGGCATGCTATCATGGAGCAGCATCAACATGCCGTGGTAAATTTTGTGTCCCATTTGGGGAAGGTTTGGGGATATGCTTCTCACAAACCAAAGGTTCTCACAACAGGCTTGATGGTTTTGGTAGGGAACGTCCCACCTTTGGGGACGAAACAATATCTGCTGCTTCTTATTGCTTTCAAAAAATTTCTAGTGTCAACATAGAACAACAGGAGTGTTGTGTCAATTTTTGGGATTTTTCGGGGTTCGTTTGGACATTTTTATGCATTAATTGAGTTTTCAATGCATTTATGTGCATAATTCAAATTTGAACTACATGCACATGCTCTAATGCATATAAATTGGTTAAAAATTCAAATCTGTGTCCTTTGTTTCATGCTTAGGTCCCATGCAAGAAACGGGAATGAATGTCAAACACCCTACCACCTTCACTCGGCCGCAAACATTGAGATTCCTAGTTTTTAAATTCTAGTAAATCCAGAACTCATTTGAAATTCATGAAACTTGGCATGCTATCATGGAGCGGCATCAACATGTCGTAGTAAATTTTTTGTCCCATTTGGGGTAGGTTTGGGTATAAGCTTCTCACAAACCAGAGCTTCTCACAACAAGCCTGATGTTTTCGGTAGGGAACGTCCCGCCTTTGGGGACGAAATGATATCAGCTGCCTCTTATTGCTTTCAAAAAGTTTCTAGTGTCAACATAGAACAACATGAGTGTTGTGTCAATTTTTGGATTTTTGAGGTTCGTTTGGACATTTTTATGCATTAATTGAGTTTTCGATGCATTTATGTGCATAATTCAAATTTGAACTACATGCACATGCTCTAATGCATATAAATTGGTTGAAAATTCAAATATGTGTCCTTGGTTGCATGCTTAGGTCCCATGCAAGAAATGGGAATGAATGTCAAACACCCTGCCACCATCACTCGGCCACAAACATTGAGATTCCTGGTTTTTAAATTCTAGTAAATCCAAAACTCGTCTAAAATTCATGAAACTTGGCATGCTATCATGGATCGGCAACAACATGTCGTGGTAATTTCTTTGTCCCATTTGGGGCAGGTTTGGGTATAAGCTTCTCACAACAAGCCTGATGGTTTCGGTAGGGAACGTCCCACCTTTGGGGACGAAATGATATCCGCTGCTTCTTATTGCTTTCAAAAAATTTCTAGTGTCAACATAGAACAACAAGAGTGTTGTGTTAAATTTTGCTGTTTTTCGGGGCTCATTTGGACATTCTATACATTAACTGGGTTTTCTAGGCATTTTAGGTGCTTAATTAAAATTTGAACTAGATGCACATGCTCCAGTGCATATAAATTGGTTGAAAAATAAAATCTTTGTCCTTGGGTGCATGCTTAGGTCCCATGCAAGAAATGGGAATGAATTTCAAACACCATGACACTGTTGATTGCCGGCAAAATGTTGAGATACTTTGTTTTTAAATTCTAGCAAATCCAAAACTCGTCTGAAATTCATGAAAATTGGCATGCTATCATGGAATGGCACCCGACATGATGTGGTATTTTTCGTGTCCATTTTGAGAGAATAAGCACTCAAATAACAGCCAACAAAGGCATTTTCAAACAAATAGCTGCCACTCTAACATCGCAAATGTTTGTATAATTCAAATTGTGTGTGTTATGTTAACCATTCACATGATGCCGTGTGTCTTGGTTTTAATGGCTACAGGAGGTGCCGTGTGGACAGATGCTTGATTGAACGGGAGGCGTGCGAGTGCAGTCTGGTGCGCAGGCTGACTGAGAGGCGTGCAAGCTGTCCTCCAATGCACAGGCTCACCGGGAAGCGTGTGAGCTGTGCGATGCACATGCTTACTAGGAATCAAGCCCTTTGACTTCCATGGCCGCCCGCCTTCCTCTCCATTAATGGCGCCCAAGCCGCTGCTTAATACGGGCAGCCTTACTGTTTGCCTCCCATTCCCCTCCCTCCCGCAGACCTCCACCAACGCCATGGCGTAGAAGGATCATCTACCACTAGTCTTTAAGTTTGGTAAAGTCGACTCCGAGCCGGAGGAGATAGAAAATAAGGAGGAATGGGGCCTCATGGACATGGCCTAGAACGAGCTGGCCGCGGCTGTTGCTGCCCCCGCTCCCGTCCCATCTCCCATCCCCGCGCCCGCGCCAGTGACCATCCCCGTAGCATTGGCGGGCTGGTCCCCGAGCACTATCGCAGAGCTGGAAGCCGCGGGATTCACCGAGGTCTCTGTGGACCCGCGTGAGCTCGTGTACATGCCAGCGCTAGCGCCCGTGCCCATGCTCGTGCCCGTGCGCGCCCCTCCACCCACCGCGGCGCCGGTCCCCATGCATTTGGCTGCACCCGCTGCGCCCGTGCCCATGCGCGCGCTCCCCTCAGCGGCATGGGACGCCGCCGTTGACCGCTACCTCTCATTGCTGCCAGCTGCCATCCTCCCACGCCTCGCCCGTCGATCGCGCGACTACATGATGTTTGATTTACAAGTGAAGAACATTCTGTGCTGCCTTGAAGACTTCAACAATGGCGCCCCAGAGGACGACAACGATAAGGACGGTGCGTCACGCCGCCTCCGCCGCCACCGGAAATAGTTTTTTTCTTGGGCTTAATATTGTATCTTGATTGCAAACGTTTTAGTTAGAACACCCGTATGCAAACCGACAGCTTCCCCAGGAAGCCAAGGGAAAATGTGCCGAGCAGGATTTGTGTAGCTCTTGATCGTAAACATTTTAGATAGAACACCCTTATGCAATGCGAGAGCAGGATTTGTGCATCTCTTAAATGCAAACGGTCGTTTCGGATGACACGTGTGCAACCACTTACAAACAATTTGGTAAGATTTGCATCTGTCATATTGGGTATGTTGCCATTTGTCAAACTTGAAAGATTGACATTTGTCGATCTAGTAACATTGCCATTTGTCAACCTTGTAACACAGCGATTTGTCAAAATATGCAGCTAAAAATCACTAGCAGTATCTAATTTTTGCAACTAAAATTTAGTAATTAAGCATAGATTTCATTCATAGATTAAGCAGTCGTGCTTAATTTATATAAATAGTTCAACTCGACAGCTGAACTGACCAAACTTTTCCCCAATTGTTGCCAACCACGTACTTAAATAGCTTGTTCTACTTTATACACTAGCTAATTTTAAGTATGTTGTACAGTTCCACCACATCTATAGTCAGATAAACCGAACAAAATAGCCCCTAAATACTACTACGGAGGGGCTTTGTACTACTTCCGGCACCTCTCCTCTGCCGAGCGCGCTCTATAAGAGGCAGAGGTGGAGGAGCCTACCGACGAGCTGGAGAAATGCAATACAGTGCATGCCGCTGCTGCAACTTCAGCGACGCTCACCTCCAACGCCCTCTGCCGCTCCAGACGACCCCACTCCAAGCGGTGGTTCTCCTCATAGATCTCCTGATTCCTCGCCTTTGAGGCAGCATGTGCCGTGGCCACGGCGGCTGTTGGTGTACAAAAGTAGGGGCACTTCTTTTGACCCCTTTACTTGTGCACGGGCAGTCAGAGCCTCCCGCCACGGCCACACACAGACATGGCAGGAAAGGGAAGCCGGAGAGAGGCCGAAGCCACAAGGACAAACGAAGCAACAACAAGGACCAAGGCCACAAAGATTAGATAGGCGTAGCAGGTTCCCCCGGCAAGGACCCTTGCCGGAGCAGCCTCAGTAGCCCCGGCAAGACCCTTGCCGGGGCAGCTCGCCTGCGCCAGCCAAAGTGAGCCACCCTTGAGCCCACCAACGCTTGACAAACTCGTTGGGACAAGGCTTGGGAGGCACCTCTATGGTGGCATGCAGATCTTTGTGAAGACAAATAATAGACAAGATCAAATGAGGATAGGAAGGCAACCATCCTCACCGAAGAAACCTACGAGACCCCCGGCAAGATCCTTGCCGGGGAAGCCAGCGCGCCACGGCAAGACCCTTGCCGGGCCACCCGGCAAGACCCTTGCCGGGCCACCCGAAAAGGCCCTCGCCAAGTGCACCCGCAGGGCCACTGCCAGGCCCGCGCCAACCAAGTCTTCACCGCCGTTCGCATGCAGCTGCCAACCCAACCAGCTGGGCAGGCACATGCATGGCAGCATGCAATCCTTCGTGGAGGCTCCACCACCGCGCCACCTTAGCTGCCTGCCTGCCTACATGACACCGTATGCATCGCTGGCCAGGGCGCGTGTCAAAGCGAGGAGGAGCGGCGACGGACGGGACGGGCCTCGCCCCCGTCCCCAATAAAGCGAAGGGACACCTAAGCCTCGCATTAAATGCGTCTTGTCCTGTAATACTGGCGATAAACTCACAATGTTGTAGCACTTTCCACCTCCTGTGTGCCACTGTGGCAGCCCCTTTCGCCTATAAAAGGAGGCCCATGTGCTCCTATAAAAGGAGGCCCATAGCACACAGAGAAAGGATTCGGCTCCTTCAAACCCCACGGCACCTAGAGCTAGTTCAAGAGCTCAAGAACATGAAATACATCCACCAAAGCAGGATCGTAGGGTTTTACGCATCTTTGTGGCCCGAACCTGGGTAAATCCCTTTGTGTTGTCTACTAGTCCCGCTCTTCTCACGATCGCCACGCCCCACAACCGTAGAAGGGATTCCAGTGATCCCATAGGTATCATTTCCAACCGACATCTTTGGCGCGCCAGGTAGGGGGACGCTATTGCGAGAATTTGGCCTAGCAATTGACCTAGCTATTCTTCATTGCCACGGCTGCTGCGGAGAAGGCGGCGCCGCCCGTTGGCACGAAGGACGCCGAGGCGGCGACGAGAGAGCTAAGTCATGCTGAATTTTAAGTTTCTCTCCTTAAAATATAAGGTTATTATCCTCGACGGTTCGGCCTTTGTATGGAGAGCCTGTACGCAGATGGGCCCTCCTGTGATTGGCAACGCCCTTGCTATGTTTCGAGTCCTCTCAATAGATCAAGCGGCCGCGTCGGGAGCGGCAGGGTAGCCTTTCGCCATCGGCAACACTTTTGGTTCTGACTCAAGTCAAGCTCAACAGATCGAGCGGCCGTGCCAAGGGCGTTAAGGTGCTTTGCCCGGCAACAAGCACACCCAGCAGGCCAATGAGGATCCGTCCTCAAGGCGCTGCCCTGGGTTGACGTGCCGTCAAGCTTAGCCAGTTGACGTGGGGTGGACATACAAAGGAAAATCGAACAGGAAGATAACATGCACAGTTTCAGGGGCATCACAGAGTTATATTACACAAATTGCCGCCGCGGTTCTAACTAAAGATAGCATTGTCTTGGTCATGAACCTGCAGCGGCGACGGAGAACGGGATGCCTAGTCCCAGCGCTGACTCTAATAATCTTTGTTAACTTGACGGACAACAAGCTGTGAATCACCCCTGACAATAAGCTTCTTGATCCCAAGTTCTGCCGCGATCCTGAGTCCGGCAAGCAAGCCTTCATACTCTGCAGTATTATTTGTCACTTGCTCCTTGGGAAAGTGCATTTGGACCACGTACTTGAGGTGCTCTCCGGTGGGTGCAACAAGCAGTACGCCCGCACCGGCGCCTTGCAGCGAGAAGGCACCATCGAAGTACATGATCCATTCCTTGCTAGCTTCCTTGACGGGGATGCTCCTCTCCGGAGTTTCTTCATCAGGCGTTGGCGTCCATTCTGCTATGAATTCTGCCAAGGCTCGGCTCTGGATAGTTGAGGTACTCTCGAACTTGAGGCCAAAGCTTGACAATTCCAGTGCCCACTCGACAATCCTGCCTGTTGCCTCTGGATTCTGCAATATCCTCTTCAACGGAAAGTGAGTGACCACTGTGATCTCATGTGCTTGGAAGTAATGGCGCAGCTTCCTCGAGGCCATTAGGAGGCCGAAGAGCAACTTCTGCACACCGGAGTACCTTGATCTAGCCCCCTGCAGAAGGGAACTGACAAAGTAAACTGGGCGCTGCACCATCTTCTTCTGTTTCTCTTCTTGTGGCTGCGCGGATCCATTCTTGCCGGAACCAGAACTTGCCGGATCGGGGCTTGCCGGGCTAGAGCTTGTCGGGGAAGCCCCCTGCTTGTCGCTGGGCTTGCTTGCCGCGGACGCTGGCTCACCATCTGCCTCCCTCTCCACTACTAACGCAGCACTAACCACTTGATTGGTTGCTGCCAGATATAGCAGCAACTTCTCTTGTGGTTTAGGCGCGACAAGTGTTGGAGTAGAGGATAGGTATCTCTTCAGGTCCTGCAGCGCAGCCTCCGCCTCCGGAGTCCATTTCATTGGACCTGTCTTTTTCAAAATCTTGAAAAATGGCAGGGCGCGCTCAGCAGACTTGGAGATGAACCTACTCAGAGCAGCAACACAGCCGGCAAGCCTTCGCACATCCTTGACGCGCTTTGGTGCTTCGATTTGCTCAATGGCCTTGATCTTGTCGGGATTAGCTTTGATCCCCCTCTGGGACACAAAGAATCCGAGAAGCTTGCCGGAGGGAACTCCAAACACACATTTCTCGGGATTCAACTTGAGGTTGACCCTGCGCAGATTTGCAAAAGTCTCGTCCAAATCCTGGATCAAAGTCTCTTTGTTCTTGCTCTTGACCACTATGTCATCCATGTAAGCTTCTACATTTCTGTGGAGCTGTGGCTCAAAAGCATGACTGACTACTCTTGCAAATGTTGAACCAGCATTCTTTAGTCCGAAGGGCATTCGTACGAAACAGTACGTGCCACATGGAGTAATGAACGCTGTTTTCTCTTCATCCTCTTCTGCCATGAAGATCTGATGATATCCTGAATATGCATCAAGAAATGAAAGCAGATCACATCCTGCCGTGGAGTCGACAATCTGGTCAATGCGCGGCAAGGGAAATGGATCCTTGGGACAAGCTTTATTAACATCAGTGAAGTCAATACAAAGCCTCCACTTCCCGTTTGCTTTGCACACGACTACTGGATTGGCTAACCACGTCGGATGGAGTACTCCTCGGACTAGGCCTGCTGCTTCCATCTTCCTGATCTCTTCTGCAATGAATTCTTGACGCTCTACTGCTTGCTTTCTAACTCTCTGCTTGACGGGCCGTGCGTGAGGACAGACGGCAAGGTGGTGCTCAATTACTTTCCTGGGAACGCCGGGGATGTCAGATGGTTGCCATGCAAACACATCGACATTCCCCCGCAGGAAAGCAACGAGCGCGCTTTCCTATTTAGGATCAAGCGTGGCACTGATGGTGAAGGTGCCACCAGTGCCGTCCTCCTTGGCGGCCACTTTCTTGGTCTCTGGTGAAGCTATCTTTGCCCTCTTGCACTTGCCGGTGGAGCTCGATGGTGCGTCCTCGACGGTAGCGCAGCACTCCGAAGAGGTGCGCTTGCCGGAGTAGGCATCAGAGCTACTCTTGCTGGACTTGGCCTTGCGCCAACAAACTGATGGCACAGGTCCGCCCACGAAGAGATGGAGTTGTCCGGCAAATGCATGAGCCAAGATCTGACGTTGGGCTTGAGTACCAGCGGGAAGTAGTTGGCGAGGATCTTCTCATCGCGCCCTCCGGCAGCCTGCACCGCGATGGTGTAGACGCTGAGGAACTCCGACGGATGCATCCTGCCATCGTACTTCTCGGGCACGTCTGGCTTGAAGTTCTTGGTACTGGGCCACTGGACTTGCCGCAGCTCACGGGTGAACGCAGGGCAACCTGCCGCGTACGGCAAGTCGCTTGGTTCCCCTGGCGCATGCATGTCGACAGTGGGCCCAGCGCGCCGGTCAGATTGATGTCGCGCTTCTCTTCGACGCTCGATGCGAGTGCGAGCGTCTTCGTGTCGTCGTTCTTGGAGAACTTGGCGCTGATCGCGGCGAGCTCGCGGGTCCGACGACGCGGTGGAGTCGGTGTCGAGGTTGGCCCGGCGAGTCGGCGATCTTGGCCTTCGGGGCGGGGAGCGCGCAGTGATGGCACCCCCAGCAGTCTTGTCGGCATCGGCTTGCGCCTGGGCTTCTTGCCGGGGCTTCGATGTGCTCGGTTGCCAGGGCTTGTCGCCGTTGGCGAAGCCAATAAGGCTATAAATGGCGGCCCTCCAGTCGTCAATCTTGTCCGGCGCTGGAGGGTAGTCTAGAAGCAGCTGGGCTCGGGCCAGCGCTTCCTCTGGAGTCTTGGGTGGCGGTGGCGAGCGGCGCGAGGTGCGAGACATGCTCAAACTTCTAACGGTGTTAGAAGGAGCAAAGTCCCGCACAGGCGACCGCACTGCGCTCGTGCCAGCGTGTTGACGTGCATGTTGGCCTTGAGCGTCCCGCGACCCACCAGCTTGACCTTGTTCCAACGCGAGCACGGTGCTTGGAGCACCGTGGCGTTGTTGATCCTGCACCTCCTGGGAGGGGTGCGGTGGATATGCGGAAGCTGAACCTTGCGGGGCCTTGTCCTTGGACTGGGTGACGACTTGCGTCCCCCCGCCGGCGCCCGCTCCTCTGCCGGCGTCTGCCCCGCCGCCCATTTTCTCCGGTGGTGGTAGGGAAGTCGCAGACGGAGCGGCCACTTCCGAAGTCTTCTTCTTTGGTGGCATGTCGACGAAGATGTTGATGTAGCGCGCGCAGACGCCGTATCAGATACGCACGACCTCGACGCCGCTCCCCCTACCTGGCGCGCCAGAGATGTCGTGGGGAACTGAGGGCCACGAGCACCTATGGGGCAGGAGGGCCCCTTTGTTTGTCCGGCGGGGGAGAGGAGGGCGCACGTAGAGCGGATTGAGGCGAGGGAGCGCGCGGGGGATTTTTACCCAGCTTCGGAGCTCTCCGGAGAGATAAAACTCCTACTGCTGCTTTGTGTGTTGTATTTGTTCTTGCTCGAGAGAGCGGGCGTGGCGTCGAATCCGCCGAACCCCAAGCTGTGGAACCCAAATTCCGAAAACTCTTATAGGCTAAAGGGGTCACCGACAGGTGGCAGCGTAGGAAGGGGGGTAGAAAGGTAAAAATGCGGGTTGGTACAACTACTACCAACAGTGTCCCCTACCTCCCTCTGACAGCAGGGGACAAGGGCATTTAATGCCCGTCCGGTCGCCCCAACAGTGCAAGGAAACGACCGTTAGAGGCGCCACCGATCGCCACGATGGCCTCCTTGTCAGCTCCTTTTGCCACCTCGCACCGCATGGCTGCACAGCGCCTTGCCACGTGCTCCTGGGATAGTCCTGGGGTGACACGTCCTTGGATGCGCTGGAGCTCGGGTGCAGAGTGGCAGCCTTGCCGCGGCAAGCGCCTGGCCGCGGCCCTTGTCTGGTCGCACCAGCGAGCTTGCCGCTCGCCGGGCCTTGCCGGGATGCGCGGGGCGTCGCGGCAAGTTCCTTGAAGTGCCTTGGCTGGCCTTCCCGGCAAGCTCCTCTTGCCGGGGCCTTTGTCCTTCCCGGCAAGCTCCTCTTGCCGGGGCCTTGTATCCTTCCCGGCCAGCTCCTCTTGCCGGGGCCTTGGTTGGCCTTCCCGGCAAGCTCCTCTCGCCGGGGTTTTTAGCTTTAGTACTCTGTTCTTGAACGGCATCCTAAGCAGCCGTCGAGGATCTTGGCGGATGCCCGGCAGGCCCCGCCGCGGGTCGCTGCGACTGCCCGTGCACAAGTTCGGGGTACTAAGGTACCCCCTACTTTAGTACACCGACACCGGCGCAGGAGCTGGCGAGGGGTCCGGCGATCGTACTGACGACCCTGGGGCCGCAAGAGCGCAAGGCGCTACACCGACCGCCGATCCCTCCGCCGCTGACGCAGCACCAGGCTCCGAAGAGCCCCAGCCCGGCGCCTATTTGAAGGCCGGCGACGGTATCTTCATCAAGCTCCCCTGGGCTTCAAGCTCCAGGGCGCCGGTCGAAGCAAAAGTTTTTGACGGAGAAGTGCTTGCCTCCGCTGGGTTGACACTGGTCAACGCGCCAAGCAGCAGCAGCGACGAGCCTGAGGAGGAACAGCTGCTGCGGAGGCTGCTATCGCTCTACCGCGCCCGACAAGCCAAACTGGAGTCTCGGGAAGCGCTTGTCGCGTGGGCAGGAGTAGATATTGAGAAGCATGCGGGGGAGCTCTAGAGCCGCAACCAGGAAGCCCTCCGGTCTATTGCAGAGGAGAGGGCGCAGCTTGTCGAGGCGCGGAAGGCCTTCCTCCTCGAGAAGGCAGAAGCCGAAGAGCAACAGCGGCTTGCCGCCGAGGAGCTGTCCGTGCGGGAAGGTGAGCTAACGCAGCGGAAGGTCAATCTGGACAGCTATGAGGAGGAGCTTGTCGCGCGCGTGGAAACACTTGGCGGGGCCCTTAAGGAAGCGAAGGATGCTGCTGCAGCTGTCGAGGCCGCCAAGAAGGAGCTAGAAGTGAAAGTGACGCAGCTAGAGGCCGATCTGAAAGCGAGGAATGAAGAGCTTGTTGCGCTCCAACACGAGCGCGAGAAGGACGCTCTCGCCCACGGCGAGCTGCAGGGTCGCCTCCTCGAGAGGGGCAAAGAGCTGAGCGCCGCCAAGGACTCCAATGCCGATCTCGAGTTGAAGCTGGCTACGCTAACTGAGACACTAGACGGCGCCAAGAAGCGGGAGGAGGCCTTGAAGGAGGAGATCAAGGCCAACGAGGCGCTGCTGACGAGGGCCGCTGAAACCCAGAACACCTTCAGGGATACTGTGGAGCTCTGGACGGAGGGCCTCGTGAACATCACTGCGGTCATCGACGAGGAGCTGGCGCAGCTGGAAATGGAGGGTTTTGGGTACTCCTCTGATGAGAACCTCCAGCCCAGCGCCAAGCTCACTCTGTTCTTCAAGGGCGTGGCGACTGCCCTCTAGCAACTCCGAGAAAGGATCCCAAATCAGCTGGCCGACGAGTCGCGCACGATCTGCGCCTGAGTTCTGGAGAAGGTGTTGGTGAAGGTGGCCTTCCGCAACCCAGGCCTCAACCTCACCAACGTCCTCAAGAAGCTGCCGGCGGGTGCTGATCTTGAAGAGCTCAAGGCCCTTGTCGCACCCATTGTGGACAAGGTGAATGAAGTCAGGAGGGTTGATGGTGGCCGCGTAGATTAGGACGCCTGTTTTCTCCTTTTCTTGCCGCTGCTTGACATGTTACGGGAACAATCTATTAGAGCGCGGCAAGTTATCTTTGTAATATAACTTTTATTTTGGGTATCAATTGCTATGTTATTTCCTTTACTTGATTCCTTCCTTTGTATGTTTTTACCCTATGCTTTTAGGGAACTTGCCGGCGCAGGCACCCTTGCCGTGAGCGCCGAGTGTGGAACATCAGCAGCCGGCTGGCGGTGCTGCTTCCGGCAAGAAACCTTGTCGCAACTAGTTGCAGCACACTTAAGTTGTTGAGCGGACTCGAAACAAAGCAAGGGCGCAACTAGCTACGAGTTGGTTCCTCCGCGCACAGGTTTTCCATACAAAGCACGGTCGTTCAATGAAGATAACTTTAAAAAAAGAAATTTTAAAACTGATTGTGCTCAAACTTTGGCAACGAGCAACTTAGCTTTTCTGTCGTTTGCATCCCGGCAAGGCGATACTTTCTTGAACGGCGCCTGGTCCACACCATTATCTTCTCCTTCCCCCCTCGGTGAACTTGTGGGCGAGGGAACCTTCCTTTTTCTTGAGAAAAGGAAAGAAGAGAAAATAAAGATATGGAGCCTTAAGGCTCATTATTGCTTACTGGGGGTTGGTGCTGCACAAAGTGTCAGATAACACATGCAAAAAATAGAAAGCATGAAATTGACAAGATGTGCGTAGCACATGAGCTTTATTTATGCACGGGGTCTGCGCCCGGCTTTGTACAAAGGGTTACATGCAACAGCGGCAAGGCTTGTACAAAAGGTGGTTGCCGGAACAGGTTCCGGCAACCGCGCCTTATGGGTAAAACTTACGAACATGCTCAATGTTCCAGGAGTTGCTCACCGGAAAACCATCTTCGGTCTCAAGGCGGACAGCGCCAGGCCTAGTGACTCGTTTCACCCGATAAGGGCCTTCCCACTTCGGCGTCAACTTGTTGGAATTCTTGGCGGAATGAACGCGCCGAAGAACAAGGTCGCCTTCCTCGAGACTTCTGGCATTAACTTTGCGGCTGTGGTAGCGGCGCAAAGCTTGCTGGTATCGAGCAGCTCGAACAGCAACCTGAAGACGATCCTCCTCAAGGAGCAACGCGTCATCTTGTCGCAGCTGCTCTTGCTCAAGCTCATCATAAGCGAGTACTCGAGGCGATCCGTATACGAGTTCCGTGGGGAGAACTGCCTCTGCTCCATAGACTAGAGCGAAAGGTGTCTGGCCAGTGGCTCGATTTGGCGTCGTCCTGATCGACCAAAGAACCACCGGCAGCTCCTCAATCCAGTTCTTTCCGCACTTGTGCAGCCCGTCGAAAGTTCTGGTCTTGAGCCCGCGCAGCACTTCAGCGTTTGCCCTCTCCGCTTGACCATTGCTTCTCGGGTGAGCAACAAAAGCAAAGCAGACCTTGGCGCCAAGATCTTGGACGTACTGCATGAAGTTGCGGCTCGTGAATTGCATGCCGTTGTCGGTGATGATCCTGTTAGGGACTCCGAAACGACAAACAATCGACCTGAAGAACTTGACTGCTGACTGTGCTGTCACCTTCCTCACCGTTTCCACTTCCGGGCACTTTGTGAACTTGTCGATTGCAACGTACAAGTACTCAAAGCCCCCGACAGCTCAGGGAAAGGGGCCGAGGATGTCGAGACCCCAGACCGAAAATGGCCAGGATAGAGCGATCGTCTGGAGAGCTTGAGCTGGCTGGTGTATCTGCTTGGAATGGAACTGGCATGCTTCACACTTGGTTACTTGTGCAGTTGCATCCTGGAGGGCTGTCGGCCAAAAGAAACCTTGCCGGAATGCTTTGCCGGCAAGTGCTCTTGCGCCAATGTGGTGGCCACATATGCCTCCGTGTATCTCTGCCAACAGTTTTTGTCCATCTTCCCGGGGAATGCACTTCAATTTCACACCGTTGAATCTTCTTCTGTACAGTGTGTTGTCAACAAACTGGTACATACTTGATTGCCAGGCTACTCTCTCCGCTTCTTCTTGCTCTTCGGGAAGTTCTCCTGTCTGAAGGAAACGGACAATCTGCTACGCCCATGCTGGAGCTTGCGGCTCGACAACAAGGACTAAAGGCACATATGCTGCCGTGGGAACATCCGCTTCCACGGCAAGAACCTGCGGCTCAGCCGGAGCTTGATGTTCCCTGGCAAGCTTGCCGGAGCAAAACTTGTCGGGAGCGTTTGCTTCAATGGAACAAGCCCTAGGGCTTGTCGGAGCAGACTGCTCCTCAGCACCCTTGGTGTTGATCTTAGGGACCTTCTTGGCGGCGGCTTCGGGGAGCTCTGCCGGAAAGTAGTCACCAGAAACCAACTTCCTCTTCTTGTTCTATCCGGTTGATGGCGTTACGGATGGTTGAGTCAGCTTGAGCACAAAGATCCCTGGTTCCACAGGTAACTTCAGTGCAGCGCACTTTGACAGGCCATCAGCAATGTCGTTCTGAGCTCTCGGAACGTGTTCCATCTGTAGGCCGTCAAAATGTTCTTCTAACTTTCTCACTTCATCAATGTAAGCTTCCATCAACGGACTCTGATAATCCTTGCTCACTTGGCGGACGACAAGCTGTGAGTCACCCCTGACAATGAGTTTCTTAATCCCAAGATCTGCCGCGATCCTGAGTCCGGCAAGCAAACCTTCATATTCTGCAGTATTGTTTGTTGCTTGCTCCTTGGGAAAGTGCATTTGGACTACGTACTTGAGATGCTCTCCGGTGGGTGCGACAAGTAGTACGCCCGCACCGGCGCCTTGTAGCGAGAAGGCACCATCAAAGTACATCAGCCACTCTTTGGTTGTCTCCTTGACGGGGATGCTCGTTTTTGGAATTTCTTCATCTGGTGTTGGCGTCCACTCTGCTATGAATTCTGCCAATGCTCTGCTTTGGATAGTTGAAGTGCTCTCGAACTTGAGGCCAAAGCTTGACAGTTCCAGTGCCCACTCGACAATCCTGCCTGTTGCTTCTGGATTCTGTAGTATCCTCTTCAGCGTAAAACGAGTGACAACTGTGATTTCATGTGGTTGGAAGTAATGGCGCAGCTTTCTCGAGGCCATGAGAAGGCCGAAAAGCAATTTTTGCACACCAGAATACCTTGACCTAGCCCCCTGCAGAAGGGAACTAACAAAGTAAACTGGGCGCTGCACCATTTTCTTCTGCACCTCCTGTGTCTGCGCAGATCCATCCTTGTCGGGACCAGAGCTTGTCGGGGAAGCCCCCTGCTTGTCGCTGGATGCACTTGCCGTGGTTGCCGGCTCATCATCTGCCTCCCTCTCCGCTACTAACGCAGCACTAACCACTTGATTGGTTGCCGCTAGATACAACAACAACTTCTCTTGTGGCTTAGGTGCGACAAGTATTGGAGTGGAGGACAAGTATCTCTTCAAGTCCTGCAGCGCAGCCTCTGCTTCCGGAGTCCATTTCATTGGACCTGCCTTTTTCAATATTTTGAAAAATGGCAGGGCGCGCTTAGCAGACTTGGAGATAAACCTGCTGAGAGCAGCCACACAGCCGGCAAGCCTTCGCACATCCTTGACGCGCTTCGGTGCTTCAATCTGCTCAATGGCCTTGATCTTGTCGGGGTTGGCTTCAATTCCCTGCTGAGACACGAAGAACCCGAGAAGCTTGCCGGAAGGGACTCCAAACACACACTTCTCGGGGTTGAGCTTTAGGTTGATCTTGCGCAGATTTATGAAAGTTTCATCCAAATCCTGAATCAGAGTTGCTCTGTCCTTGCTCTTGACCACTATGTCATCCATGTAGGCTTCCACATTTCTGTGTAACTGTGACCCAAAAGCATGACTGACTACTCTTGCAAATGTTGAACCAGCATTCTTCAAACCGAAAGGCATCCGTACGAAACAGTACGTGCCACAAGGAGTGATGAATGCGGTCTTCTCCTCATCCTCTTCTGCCATCAAGATCTGATGGTATCCTGAATATGCATCAAGAAATGAAAGCAAATCACATCCGGCCATGGAGTCAACAATCTGGTCAATGCGCGGCAAGGGAAATGGGTCTTTGGGACAAGCTTTATTAACATCAGTAAAGTCAATACAAAGCCTCCATTTCCCGTTTGCCTTGCGCACGACTACAGGATTGGCCAACCACGTAGGATGGAGCACTCCTCTGACAAGGCCTGCTGCTTCCAACTTCTTGATGTCTTCTGCAATGAATTCTTGGTGCTCTACTGCTTGTTTCCTGACTTTCTGCTTGACGGGCCGCGCGTGAGGACAGACGGCAAGGTGGTGCTCAATTACTTTCCTGGGAACACCGGGGATGTCAGACGGTTGCCATGCAAACACGTCGACGTTCGCCCGTAGGAAAGCAACGAGCGCTCTTTCCTATTTGGGGTCGAGCGTGGCACTGATGGTGAAAGTACCACCAGTGCCGTCCTCCTTGGCGGACACCTTCTTGGTCTCTGGTGGAGCTGCCTTCGTCTTCTTACACTTGCTGGTGGAGCTCGATGGTGTGTCCTCGACGGTAGCGCAGCACTCCGAAGAGGTGCGCTTGCCGGAGTGGGCATCAGAGCTCTTGCCGGACTTGGTCTTCTTCTTTCCCCCGGGAGCTTCAGCGGCAAGTGGCTTGCGATCTACTGTGGCTGCCGCTTCCCAGTAAATCTTGTCGGTACAGATAAGAGCATCTTTCTTGTCGCCAGGGACAGAGATGACACTTATCGGACCTGGCATCTTGAGCACGTTGTAGGCATAGTGAGAGGCTGCCATGAATTTGGCGAGTGCTGGACGGCCGAGTATCCCATTGTAGGGTAATGGGAAATCAGCGACATCAAAAGTGACCCTCTCTGTCCTGAAGTTCAATTCGCTGCCAAACGTCACCGGCAACGTGATCTTCCCCTTTGGCTTGCTCCTTCCCGGGTTGATTCCTTGGAAAGTGCCGGTCTCTTCGAGCTCGCTGTCAGGGATCTGAAGCTTCTGGAGTACCGCTGAGGAGATCAGGTTCAAGCCGGCCCCGCCGTCAACTAGCATCTTAGTGACCTTGAGGTTGCGGATGGTTGGTGAGACCAACATTGGCAAGCACCCGACCGCAGTTACGCGATCAGGGTGGTCCTCAATATCAAAGGCGATAGGCGTGCTGGACCACTTCAGAGGCTTGCGTGACTCAACTGGTGGTTCTGCTGCATTAACTTCCCGCACCCACTGTTTCAGCTGGCGGTGTGAAGTATGCAGAGAAGCACCACCGTCAACGCATAGAACCTCTGTGGCTTTCTGAAACTCCTGCTCGTCGGCCTCATCTTCATCCACCTCTTCATCGTCGTCTTCATCTTCGTCCTTGTCGCGGCCGTGGGGAGGTCTGTCTCCTTGCCGCTGCTTGGCCTTGCCGCGGCGTCCTCCCCGGCCGGGATGCTTCTTGCCAGATCCTCCAGTACCTTCCTGGGCCTTCTCCTTGTCGCGTCGCTCATACTCAGCTTTCTGCTGTTCGAAAAGCTGCTCAACCTTCTTGCAACTCTGGAGATCATGGCCCTTGGTGCGGTGGATCTTGCAGTACTGCTTGTCGGAGCCGCCCTGCTTGTCGGCGGCCGCCACAGGTTCTGCTTCCTGGGCGCCACCTCCGTTGCCGGACTGCTCAACAACTAGCACATCTTTCCCTTTCCTTCTCCTATTATTCCGCCGCCGGTTTTTCTTTGCCGGGGCTGCATCTTCGCTGTCAGATCCTCCTGCTCCTGTGTTCTCCCCGGGGAGTTTCCTCCCATCCTCAGCACGTGCACACTTGTCGGCCAGGGCGTATAGCTCACTGACGTCTCTGATCTTGCACATCGCCATCTCCTCCCGCATCCTGCGATTACGCATGTTCTGATGGAACGCGCTGATGACCGCGGCAGGGTGGACATCTGGGATGTTGCGCTACACTTGGCTGAACCTTTGAATGTACTTGCGCAGGGGCTCTCCTTCCTTCTGGGCGAGCAGATGAAGATCGCTCTCCTGGCCATGGGGCTTGTGGCCACCTGTAAAGGCGCCGACAAACTAATGACACAGATCCGCCCATGAGGAGATGGAGTTGTCCGGCAAGTGCATGAGCCAGGATCTGACATTGGGCTTGAGCACTAGTGGGAAGTAGTTGGCAAGGATCTTGTCGTCGCACCCCCCGGCAGCTTGCACCGCGATGGTGTAGATGCTGAGGAAGTCCGATGGATGCAACCTGCTGTCGTACTTCTCTGGTACGTCTGGCTTGAAGTTCTTTGTGCTGGGCCACTGGACGTGCCGCAGCTCACGAGTGAACGCAGGGCAACCTACCGCGTACGGCAAGTCGCCTGGTTCCCCTAGCGCATGCATATCAACAGTGGGCCCAGCGCGCTGGTCTGACTGACGCCGCGCTTCTCTTCGGCGCTCGATGCGTGTACGAGCGTCTTCTTGCTGTCGTTCCTGAAGAACTTGGCGCTGATCGCGACGAGCTCGTGGGTCTGATGACGCTGTGGAGTCAGTGTCGAGGTTGACCCGGCGAGTCGGCGATCTTGGCCTTCGGGGCGGGGAGTGCACGGTGGTTGCACCCCCACCGGTCTTGTCGCCATCGGCTCGCGTCCGGCAATCTTGCCGCGGCTGCGACGCATTCGGCTGCCGTGGAGTGTCGCCGTTGGCGAAGCCGATGAGACTCTGAATGCTGGCCCTCCACCCATCGATATTGTCCGCCGTTGGAGGGTAGTCCAGGAGCAGTTGGGCTCGAGCCAACGCTTCTTCTGGGGTCTTCGGTGGCGGTGGAGAACGGTGCGAGGAGCGGGATATGCTCGGACTTCGAACTATGTTAGAAGGAGCAGGATCTCGTCCAGGCGACCGTGTCTTGCTCGTGCCAGCAGGTTGGCGTGCATGCTGGTCTTGAGCATCTTGAGATCCGCCAGCTCGATTTTGGTCCAACGAGCGTATGGTACCACGAGTACCATGACACTGTTGACCCTGCACCTCCTGAGACGGGCGCGGTGCATGTACGGACGCCGAGGTTTGCGCAGCCTTGTCCTTGGACCTGGCAGCAGCGTGAGCTCCCTCGTCGACGCCCGTTCCTCCGCCGACGTCTACCCCACCACCCGTTTGCTCTGGTGGCAGTGGGATCGACGTGGATGGAACTGCCACCTCTGAAGCCTTCTTCTTCGGTGGCATGTCGATGAAGATGATGAAACAGATGGAGATCTGGCTCGCGTGAACGCCGGATCGGGTTCACACAACCTCGACGCCCCCTACCTGGCGCGCCAAAGATGTCGTGGGAAACGAACACCTATGGGGCAGGGCCCCTTTCGGTCTGGCAAGGAGCGGAGATCGCACGAAGAGCGGATCGAGGCGAGGCACGCGAGCGATTTTACCCAGCTTCGGAGCTCTCCGGAGAGATAATACTCCTACTGCTGCTTTGTGGTTGTATTGAGCTCTTGCTTGAGAGCGTGAGCGTTCTCTGGTTTCGAATGAGTCGAACCCCCTCTACGTTGCGCATGGGCCTCCTTTTATAGGTTCAAGGGATCACCGACAGGTGGCAACGCATGCAGGGGTAAAAGTGTAAAAAGAGCTGCGGTTGGTACAACTACCTCTACAGTGCATCCTACCTAACTCTGACGGCAGGGGACAAGGGCATTAAATGCCCGTCCGCGTCGCCCAAACAGTGCAGAAAAGCGACCGTTAGGGGCGCCACCGCATGCCACGACGGCAATCTTGTCATCTCCGCTTGCCACCTCGCACCGCTTGGCTGCACAGCCTCTCACCACGTGCACTTGGAACGGTCTTGTGGCGACACGTCGTCGGATGCGCTAGAGCGTGGGCATAGAGTGGTGGCTTCGCCGCGGCAAACGCCTTGCCGTGGTCGTTGTCTTGTCGCGCTCGGAAGCTTGTCGCTCGCCGGGTCTTGCCGGGACGCGCGGCGCGTCGCGGCAAGTTCCTTGAGATGCCTTGGTTGGCCCTCCCGGCAAGCTCCTCTTGCCGGGGCCTTGACCTTCCTGGCAAGCTCCTCTTGCCGGGGCCTTGTCTTCTCGGCTTGAACACTTTGTTCTTGAATGGCTCCAATAGGAACCACGGAGGATCTTGGCGGTCACCCAGCAAGCCTTGCCGCGGGGCGCTGCGAATGCTCGTGCACAAGTTCGGGATACTAAGGTACCCCTACTTTAGTACACCGACACAAAATAGTTTCATACTTGTTTTAGGTAAAGCAAACATCAAGCATGCGTAGAGTTGTATCGGTGGTCGATAGAACTTGAGGGAATTTTTGTTCTATCTTTAGCTCCTTGTTGGGTTCGACACTCTTACTTATCGAAAGAGGCTACAATTGATCCCCTATACTTGTGGGTTATCAAGACCTTTTTCTGGTGCTGTTGCCGGGGAGCAATAGCGTGGGGTCAATATTCTCGTGTGTGCTTCTTTGCTTTATCATTAAGTAGTTTTTATTTCCTGTTCTAAGTTGTTCTCTATCTTTAGTTATGGATATGGAACAGGAAACACCAAAAAAATAGTTGTACTTGATATTCATGGAGATGGGGAACCTCCTAAAACCCTCGATGCTCGTTATGTAAAAGATATTATGCACTACTTTGATAATCCTGAGAAAACCCCATTGAACTATATAATGGGAGTAACGTTGGATCAACGTGAATACTTTAGGTATTATCGCTTGATACAAAAAAGGGAAAGTTTTATGGGATCAAATTTATATGTTGCATTGGTATGCTCGAGATTTATGCTTGAGATATGATTTTACTTGTTCCTCTAGGATGAATGCTCCACACCTTCCCTTTTCATGTGAATTTAATGATAATGAAACCTTGGCTTCTTATGCTAGAGGTATATATGATTATTATGATGTGGAATGAATAGAAGAATTTGTTGCTTTTAAGGGTGCTTGTGAAATTGAATCTTTGTTTGAAAAGTTTGAAGCTTTTGATGATGATGTTTATAGGCCTGAAAATTTTGCCATCCTTAAATATTGTTATGATAATTATAAATTCAATTCCGATATTGATGCATTTATTGAGAAAGTCTCTGTTGTCCAAGAAGAGACTAATATTTTGCAGGAGTCTATGGAAGAAGGAATTGATGAAATTGTGAGCTCATTGGATGAAAGAGATGATGAGGAGAGCGAAGAACAAGTGGAGGAAGAACGGATTAGCTACCCATGCCTACCTTCTAATGAAAGTAACCCTCCAACTCATACATTATTTAATGCCCCTTCGTTCTTACCGAAGAATGAATGCTATGATAATTGCTATGATCTCGTTGATTCATTTGAAATATCCCTTTCTGATGAACTTGATGCTTGTTATGCTTGTGGATGGCAATATGAATTATGCTTATGGAGATGAACTTGCTATAGTTCCTTATGTTAAGAATGAAATTGTTTCTATTGCACCCACACATTATAGTCCTATTATCCTTTTGAATTCTCCAAACTACACTATATCAGAGAAGTTTGCTCTTATTAAGGATTATGTTGGTGGGTTGCATTTGCACATGATGATTTTAATGAATGTAATATGCATGTGCTTGCTTCTCCTACTTGCAATTATTATGAGAGAGGAACTACATCTCCACTTCTCTATGTTTCCAACACGAAAAAATTGCAAGAAACTACTTATGCTATGTCAATACTTGATGCCATTACTTGATGTGCATGAATTGTTCTTGTATGACATGTCAATGCATAGGAATAGAGTTTGACTTCGTCATTGCTTGATATATGTTGCTTTGTGCTCACTACTAAATGCCAAATCATTGTTAATTAAAATTAGCTTTGATATACCTTGGGATCCGGGTGGATTCATTACTCGAGCACTTTATGCCTAGCTTAATGGCTTTAAAGAAAGCGCTGCCTGGGAGACAACCCAAAAGTTTTAGAGATTCATTTATTTCTATTGAGTGCTTTTATAAAGTTTAAAAACAAAAAAAAATATAGAGGGGAACACAAAACTTTTCAAAAAGGAAAGTGAAAGTGAGAGATACAAGCATTGTTGAAGTGGGGGAGCTCCTTGAACTTTGTTCATGCTCAAGGAAACTTTGTGAATCTTAATTACGGAAGCTTCTCAAAAAAATAATTATCCCATTGTACAATTCTATTGTATTATAAAAATAATTTGTCGAGATTTGCCTTTAGGATGGGTAGATTGCTTGTTGGTTTGTGCCTTGCAAAACAGAAACTTTGGCTGTAGTGCGCGATTGTACATTTTTTACTGGAACATCAAACGGTTGTGAAACGTTTTGTAATGTCTTTCTATACAAAAATTTATTTTTGCTAATGTTTCCAGAATTTTTAGAGTTACAGAAGTATGGTGGATGTTCAAATCTTTACAGACTGTCCTGTTTTCACAGATTGCTGTTATAGCTTCATTATTTGCGTATGTTTGAATTCTTGTTGAAGCCTCCTTGACTTGGGGACATAGAATTGTGATAGAATACAATGGGTAATGTTTGTTTATAATTATACAATAATGTTGCAGCAGTACATGATGGGATTTCATTGCCATTTTCACTAACCTCACCACTAAAAGTTCGTTTATGTTTTGTGTGGATGAAGTGTTCGAAGATCGAGGAAGTCTAGATATGACGAGAAGGAGGAGAGGCAAGAGATCAAGCTTGTGGATGACCAAGGAACCCCGAGTAAATATTCAAGGAGACTCAAGCGTCTAAGCTTGGGAGTGCCCCGGAAGGCATCCCATCTTTCTTCAACAAGTATCTGTATGTTTTCGGATTCGTTTCGTTCATGCGATATGTGCAAATCTTGGAGCGTCTTTTGCGTTTAGTTTTCATTTTTTTACTTTTATGCACCATGCTGGTATGAGATAGTCCATGGTTGATTTATAGAATGCTCATTGCACTTCACTTATATCTTTTGAGTATGGCTTTACAGAATTGCTTCATGTGCTTCACTTATATCATTTGAAGTGTGGATTACATGTTTCTCTTCACATAGAAAACCGATGTTCGAAGAATGCTCTTTTGCTTCACTTATATTTGTTAGAGCATGATCTTTTGTAGAAAGAATTAAACTCTCATGCTTCACCTATATCTATTTGAGAGTCAAATGGAATTGGTCAATTGCATGGTTAGTCATACAATCCTACATAAAACTTATGGATCACTGAATATGATACGTTTGATTCCTTGCAATAGTTTTGCGATATAGAGATGATAGATATGTGGGAAGTACTAGTAAACGGTTGTGGTTAAGTAAGAATATTGGTGTTAAGGTTTGTGATTCCCGAAGTATGCATGTATAGTCTCTCGTTATGCTATGAAAGTTGGAGCGCAATTTGTCCTTGATTGTCTTCCTTATGAGTGGCGGTCGGGGACGAGCGATGGTATTTTCCTAGCAATCTATCCCCCTAGGGGCATGCGTAGTAGTACTTTGCTTCGAGGGCTAATAAACTTTTGCAATAAGTATGTGAGCTCTTTATGACTAATGTGAGTCCATGGATTATACGCACTCTTACCTTTCCGCAATTTGCTAGCCTCTACAGTACCGTGCATTGCCCTTTCTCACCTCGAGACGTGGTGCAAACTTCACCGGTGCATCCAAACCCCGTGATATGATACTCTCTACCACACATAAGCCTTATTATATCTTCCTCAAAACAGCCACCATACCTTATGGCTTTTCCATGGCCATTCCGAGATATATTGCCATGCAACTTCCACCGCTTCCGTTTGATGACTTGAGCATTCATTGTCATATTGCTTTGCATATAGCTGACATAGTAGTTGTGGCTCAGCCACCGTGCATCATTTTTCATACATGTTACGCTAGATCATTTGTCAGAGGCATTCATATAGAGTCATATTTTGTTATAAGGTATCGAGTTGTAATTTTTATTCCTTTTGAGTTATAAGTAAATAGAAGGGTGATGGTCATCATTTTTAGAGCAGTGCCCCAGTGAGGAGAGGATGATGGAGACTATGATTCCCCCACAAGTTGGGATGAGACTCCGGACAATGAGAGAAAGAAAAAAAAAGAAAAAGAAAAAAAGAAAAGAAGAAAAAAAGAAGAAAAGAAAGAAAGAAAAGAAACACACAAAAAAGAAAGAAGGGGCATTTTTAGTATCCTTTAGCACACTTGTGCTTCAAAGTAGCACCATGTTTTCATATGGAGAGTCTCATATGTTGTCACTTTCATATACTAGTGGGAATTTTTCATTATAGGATTAGATGCATACCCACTTAGTTTTCATATTGAGCTTTCATACACTTATAGCTCTTAGTGCATTCGTTGCATGGCAATCCCTACTCCTCGCATTGATATCAATTGACGGGCATCTCCATAGCCCGTTGGTTAGCCGCGTTGATGTCAGACTTTCTTACTTTTTTGTCTTCTTTATATTTACCCCTATCATCATACTCTATTCCACCCGTAGTGCTATATCCATGGCTTGCGCTCATGTATTGCGTGAGGATTGAAAAGACTGAAGCGCGTTAAAGAGTATGAACCAATTGCTCGGCTTGTCATCGGGGTTGTACATGATTTATACTTTGTGTTAAGAAGACAAATCATGACAAGACTATTTGACTTTGTAGGGATAACTTTCATTAGCATTGATATTTTGAAAGACATGATTGTTTGTTGGGATGCCTGAGTATTGATGTCTTTATGTGAAATTATAGACTATTGCTTTGAATCACTTATGTCTTAATATTCATGCCATGACTTGCTAGACATATGATCAAGTTTATGTTAGGTAGCATTCCACATCAAAACTTATTTTTTATCATTTACCTACTCGAGGACAAGCAGGAATTAAGCTTGGGTATGCTGATACGTCTCCATCGTATCTATAATTTTTGATTGTTTCAAGCCAATCTTATTAAACTTTTACATACTTTTGGCAACTTTTTATATGATTTATTTGGACTAACTTACTTATCCAGTGCCCGGAGCGATCTTTTTGGAACAAACGCAACCCAGGAGACTTGGAGTGGACATCAAGAAGTAAACGAGGCGGCCACCAGGGTGCCGGCGTGCCCTCGGGGGGTGGGCGCGCCCCCCACCCTCGTGGGCCCCTCGTGGCTCCCCTGACCTACCTCCTTCACCTATATATATATATCAACGTACACCGAAAACATCCAGGAGCACCACGAAAAACTATTTCCACCGCCGCAACCTTCTGTATCTGTGAGATCCCATCTTGGAGCCTTCGTCGGTGCTCCGCCGGAGGGGGAATAGACCATGGAGGGCCTCTACATCATCTCCAAGGCCTCTCCGATGAGTTGTGAGTAGTTTACCACAAACCTTCGGGTCCATAGTTATTAGCTAGATGGCTTCTTCTCTCTCTTTGAATCTCAATACAAAGTTCTCCTCGATCTTCTTGGAGATCTATTCGATGTAACTCTTTTTGCGGTGTGTTTGTCGAGATCCGGTGAATTATGGGTCTATGATCAAGTTTATCTATGAGAAATAATTGAATCTTCTCTGAATTCTTTTATGTGTGGTTGGTTATCTTTGCAAGTCTCTTCGAATTATCAGTGTTGTTTGGCCTACTAGATTGATCTTTCTTGCAATGGGAGAAGTGCTTAGCTTTGGGTTCAATCTTGCGGTGTCCTTTCCGAGTGACAGCAGGGGCAGCAAGGCACGTATTGTATTGTTGCCATCGAGGATAAAAAGATGGGGTTTACATCATATTGCATGAGTTTATCCCTCTACATCATGTCATCTTGCTTAATGCGTTACTCTGTTCTTCATGAACTTAATACTCTAGATGCAAGCAGGAGTCGGTCGATGTGTGGAGTAATAGTAGTAGATGCAGAATCGTTTCGATCTACTTGTTGTGGACGTGATGCCTATATACATGATCATGACTAGATAATCCCATAACTATGCACTTTTCTATCAATTGCTCGACAGTAATTTGTTCACCCACCGTAATACTTATGCTATCTTGAGAGAAGCCACTAGTGAAACCTATGGCCCCCGGGTCTATCTTTTATCGTATAAGTTTCCCATCTACTTTTATTTGCATCTTTTACTTTCCAATCTATATCATAAAAATACCAAAAATATTTACCTTATCTTATTATCTCTATCATATCTCACTTTCGCAAGTTACCGTGAAGGGATTGACAACCCCTTTATCGTGTTGGTTGTGAGGTTCTTGTTTGTTTGTGTAGGTGCGTGGGACTTTTGAGGAGCCTCCTACGGGATTGATACCTTGGTTCTCAAGAACTGAGGGAAATACTTACGCTACTTTGCTGCATCACCCTTTCCTTTTCAAGGGAAAACCAACGCAGTGCTCAAGAGGTAGCAAGAAGGATTTCTGGCACCGTTGCCGGGGAGGTCTTCGCTCAAGTTAAGACATACGAAGTACCCATCACAAACTCATCTCCCTCACATTACATTACTTGTCATTTGCCTCTCGTTTTCCTCTCCCCCACTTGACCCTTGACGTTTTGTTCGCCCTCTCTTTACCGTTTTCCTTCCCTTTGCCATGGCCGAATCGAAAAGAACTAAGGGTTCCTTCCAGGGTTTTAGTACCTTGGATAGTTCCTCTATCCTCTCTAAGCTCATAAATAATGATGCTATGGAAAGACCTATCGGAGTTATCAATGAAAGCTTGAGTAATTTTGATGAAGATGACTCCGGGATTTTTTGTTATTTGCTTGATGAGACTTTAAAAGATGCTTGGGATAGGCTATTGAGGATTCGAGCTAGCTATGTGCCACAGTATCAAATTGAGATATACTTAAAAAGCTTTTATGTTGGCTTACCCGCTTCCTTCAAGCAAATTCTGTATCCTATTTTTGAAGGAGGTTTTCTTGAAGGTGATGCTATAGATACCTATGAAAAAAATGAAAACTATATTTGGGCACCCCATGAATGATAAGGTTGAATCCACCACTCTCTTATGCTTTTATCAAAACGAAATTATTAAAGAGATGAAGGCTAGCTTAGATGCAAATTTCCGTAACGTGCTTAATCTTACTTCCTCCATTAATAGCAATGTGCTTTCCCAAAATAGAAGGATGAATGCTATAGAAAGGAAATTCTCTCTTTTCTTTCCAAATACCAATGATGGCAATACTTAGATCTACTTTCGCTTTTAGGCCTAGCTAGGGGCGTTAAACGATAGCGCTTGTTGGGAGGCAACCCAATTTTATTTATGTTCCTTATTTTTTGCTTCTGTTTAGTAATAAATATTTCATCTAGCCTCACTTTAGATGTCGTTTTATGTTTTAATTAGTGTTTGTGCCAAGTAGAACCTATAGGATAACCTACGGTGATAGTTAATTTGATTCTGCTGAAAAACAGAAACTTTTGCATACACGAGAATAATTTTAATAAATCACAAAAACGTGATTTTGAGTTGATTCTTTTTGAAGTAGATCAATAGATAAAGTGCCAGGACTTCCTATTTTTGTAGGATTTTTAGAGTTCCAGAAGTATTCGAAAGTTACAGATTACTACATACTGTTCTGTTTTTGACAGATTCTGTTTTACGTGTGTTGTTTGCTTATTTTGATGCATCTATGGCTAGTATCAGGGGGTATGAACCATAGAGAAGTTGGAATACCATAGGTTTAACACCAATATAAATAAAGAATGAGTTCATTACAGTACCTTATGTGGTGGTTTTTCTTTCTTGCACTAACGGAGCTTATGAGATTTCCTGTTGAGTTTTGTGTTGTGAAGTTTTCAAGTTTTGGGTAAAGATTTGGTGGACTATGGAATAAGGACTGGCAAGGGCCTAAGCTTGGGGATGCCCATGGCACCCCAATATAATCCAAGGACAACCTAAAGCCTAACCTTGGGGATGCCCCGGAAGGCATCCCCTCTTTTGTCTTCGTCTATCGGTAACTTTACTTGGAGCTATATTTTTATTCGCCACATGATATGTGTTTTGCTTGGAGCGTCTTGTATGATATGAGTCTTTGCTTTTAGTTTACCACAATCATCCTTGCTGTAAACACCTTTTGAGAGAGACACACATGATTTGGAATTTATTATAATACTCTATGTGCTTCACTTATATCTTTTGAGCTAGATAATTTTGCTCTAGTGCTTCACTTATATCTTTTTAGAGCACGGGGGTGGCTTAATTTTGTAGAAATTATTGATCTCTCATGCTTAACTTATATCATTTTGAGAGTTTTTTATAACAGCATGGTATTTGCTAGGGTTATAAAATTGGTCCTAGAATGATGAGCATCCAAGTTGAGTATAATAAAAACTATCATAGAAAGTGCATTAAACACTATGATCAATTTGATGCTTGATAATTGTTTTGAGATATAAAGGTGGTAATGTTAGAGTCATGCTAATTGGGTAATTATGAAACTGAGAAATACTTGTGTTGAAGTTGGCAAGTCCCGTAGCATGCACGTATGGTAAAAGTTGCGTGACAAATTTGTTGCATGGGGTGCTCTTTTAATTGTCTTCCTTATGTGTGGAGGTCGGGATCGCGCGATGGTTAACTCCTATCAACCCTTCCCCTTGGAGCATGCGTAGTAGTACTTTGCTTTGAGGGCAGGTAGACTTTTGCAATAAGTATATGAGTTCTTTATGACCAATGTGAGTCCATGGATTATACGCACTCTCACCCTTCCACCATTGCTAGCCTCTATTATGCCGCACAACTTTCGCCGGTATCATGCACCCACCATTTACCTTCCTCAAAACAGCCACCATACCTACCTATTATGGTATTTCCATAGCCATTCCGAGATATATTTCCATGCAACTTTCCACCGTTCCATTTATTATGACACGCCCCATCATTGTCATATTGCTCTTTGCACGATCATGTAGTTGACATCGTATTTGTGTCAAGGCCACCTCTATAATTTTTCATACATGTCACTCTTGGTTCATTGCATATCCCGGTACACCGCCGGAGGCATTCGCATAGAGTCATATTTTGTTCTAAGTATTGAGTTGTAATTCTTGAGTTGTAAATCAATAAAAGTGTGATGATCTCCATTATTAGAGCATTGTCCCAAGTGAGGAAACGATGATGAAGACTATGATTCCCCCACAAGTCGGGATGAGAGTTCAGACTTTATGAAAACAAAAGAGGCCAAACAAGCCCACCAAAAAAAAAGAAATGTAAAAAAGGGAAAAAAGAGAAAAAGAGAAAAAAATGAAATGAGAGAAAAGAGAGAAGGGACAATGCTACTATCTCTTTTCCACACTTGTGCTTCAAAATAGCACCATGATCTTCATGATAGAGAGTCTCCTATGTTTTCACTTTCATATACTAGTGGGAATTTTTCATTATAGAACTTGGCTTGTATATTCCAATGATGGGCTTCCTCAAAATGCACTAGGTCTTCGTGAGCAAGCAAGTTGGATGCACACCCACTTAGTTTCTTTTGTTGAGCTTTCATATATTTATAGCTCTAGTGCATCCGTTGCATGGCAATCCCTACTCACTCACAATGATATCTATGAATGGGCATCTCCATAGCCCGTTGATGTGCCTAGATGATGTGCGACTATCTTCTCCCATTTTGTCTTCACAACCACCACCCTATTCCACATATAGTGCTATGTCCATGGCTTGCACTCATGTATCGCATAAGAGTTGAAAAAGCTGAAGCGCATTAAAAAGTATGGACCAATTGCTTGGCTGAAACCGGGGTTGTGCATGATGGGAGTATTTTGTGTGATGAAAATGAAGCATGGCCTAACTATATGATTTTGTAGGGATAAGCTTTCTTTGGCTATGCTATTTTGATAAGACATGATTACTTGTTAGTATGCTTGAAGTATTACTATTTTTATGTTTTATGAACTATTATCTTGAATCATTTGGGTCTGAAAAATCATGCCACAATAAAGAAAATTACATTGAGAATTATTCTAGGAAGCATTCCACATCAAAAATTCTGTTTTTATCATTTACCTACTCGAGGACGAGCAGGAATTAAGCTTGGGGATGCTTGATACGTCTCCAACGTATCTATAATTTTTGATTGTTCCATGCTATTATATTACCCGTTTTGGATGTTTATGGGCTTTACTCTACACTTTTATATCATTTTTGGGACTAACCTACTAACCGGAGGCCCAGCCCAAATTGCTGTTTTTTTTGCCTATTTCAGTGTTTCGAAGGAAAGGAATATCAAACGGAGTCCAAACGAAATGAAACCTTCAGGAGCGATCTTTTTGGAACAAACGCAATCCAGGAGACTTGGAGTGGACGTCAAGAAGTAAACGAGGCGGCCATGAGGGTGCCCGGCGCGCCCTAGGGGGGTGGGCGCGCCCCCACCCTCATGGCCCCCTCGTGGCTCCCCTAACCTACCTCCTTCACCTATATATATCCACGTACCCTGAAAACATCCAGGAGCACCACGAAAAACTATTTCCACCACCGCAACCTTCTGTATCTGCGAGATCCCATCTTGGAGCCTTCGCCGGCGCTCCGCCGAAGGGGGAATCGACCACAAAGGGCCTCTACATCATCTCCAAGGCCTCTCCGATGAGTTGTGAGTAGTTTACCACAGACCTTAGGGTCCATAGTTATGAGCTAGATGGCTTCTTCTCTCTCTTTGAATCTCAATACAAAGTTCTCCTCGATCTTCTTGGAGATCTATTCAATGTAACTCTTTTTGCGGTGTGTTTGTCGAGATCCGATGAATTGTGGGTTTATGATCAAGTTTATCTATGAGAAATAATTGTATCTTCTCTGAATTCGTTTTTGTGTGATTGGTTATCTTTGCAAGTCTCTTCGAATTATCAGTTTGGTTTGGCCTACTAGATTGATCTTTCTTGCAATGGGAGAAGTGCTTAGCTTTGGGTTCAATCTTGCGGTGTCCTTTCCTAGTGACAGCAGGGGCAGCAACGCACGTATTGTACTGTTGCCATCGAGGATAAAAAGATGGGGTTTATATCATATTCCATGAGTTTATCCCTCTACATCATGTCATCTTGCTTAATGCGCTACTCTGTTCTTCATGAACTTAATACTCTAGATGCAAGCATCAGTCGGTTGATGTGTGGAGTAATAGTAGTGGATGCAGAATCGTTTCGATCTACTTGTTGTGGACGTGATGCCTATATACATGATCATGCCTAGATAATCCCATAACTATGCACTTTTCTATCAATTGCTCGACAGTAATTTGTTCACCCACCGTAATACTATGCTATCTTGAGAGAAGCCACTAGTGAAACCTATGGCCCTCGGGTCTATCTTTTATCGTATAAGTTTCCCATATACTTTATTTGCATCTTTTACTTTCCAATCTATATCATAAAAATACTAAAAATATTTACTTATCATATTATCTCTATCAGATCTCACTTTCACAAGTTACCGTGAAGGGATTGACAACCCCTTTATCGCGTTGGTTGCGAGGTTCTTGTTTGTTTGTGTAGGTGCGTGGGACTTTTGAGGAGCCTCCTACTGGATTGATACCTTGGTTCTCAAAAACTGAGGGAAATACTTACGCTACTTTGCTGCATCACCCTTTCCTCTTCAAGGTAAAACAAATGCAGTGCTCAAGAGGTAGCAGCGCTCCCTGGTGCATCGTGCCCTCCTCGTACGTCGGTTGGAGCTCTACTTCAGGTGCAAGGAAGCTTATATCAGGAAAAAATCATGTAAAAAGATCAACGCAATCAGAGTTACGGATCTCCGGGAATATAAGAAACGGTTTTCGGCCAGATCTGGAGAATGCGAAACAGAAGAGGACAGATAGATAGATCCAATATCGGAGGGGCTCTCGCCCCTCCATAGCCATGGAGGCCATGGACCATAGGGGGAACCCTCCTCCCATCTAGGGGGAGGCCAAGGAAGAATAAGAAGGAGGGGGGCTCTCTCCCCCTCTCTCCCGGTGGCGCTGGAACACCGCCGGGGTAGGATCGTGACAACGATCTACATCAACAACCTTGCTACCGTCAACACCAACTTTCTCCCCCGCTATGCAGCGGTGTAACACCTCTTCCCCACCACTGTAATCTCTACTTAAACATGGTGCTCAACTCCATGTATTTTTCCCAATGATCTATGGTTATCCTGTGATGTTTGAGTAGATCCGTTTTGTCCTATGGGTTAATCATGATCTTGGTTGGTATGGTTGTACGTCTTGCGCAAACGTGAGGGGCCCCGTTGTAGGGTGTTGCAATATGTTCATGGTTCACTTATGGTGGGTTGCGGGAGTGACAGAAACTTAAACCCGAGTAGGTGGGGTATGACGTATGGGAGTAAAGAGGACTTGATACTTAATGCTATGGTTTGATTTCACGACCTTAATGATCTTTAGTAGTTGCGGATTCTTGCTAGAGTTCCAATCATAAGTGCATATGATCCAAGTAGAGAAAGTATGTTAGCTCATGCCTCTCCCTCATATAAAATTACAAGAATGATTACCTGTACTTGTTATCGATTGCCTAGGGACAAATGACTTTCTTGTTGACAAAAGCTATCTACTTTTATTACCTTGCAATTTATTCTTTGTTTTATTCTCGCAAATTACTTGCAGTTTTATTCTCGCAAAATAGTTCCATGCTTGTTTTAGGTAAAGCAAACATCAAGCATGCGTAGAGTTGTATCGGTGGTCGATAGAACTTGAGGGAATCTTTGTTCTACCATTAGCTCCTCGTTGGGTTTGACAGTCTTACTTATCGAAAGAGGCTACAATTGATCCCCTATACTTGTGGGTTATCATTACCCACTACAAAAACTGCCATGTAGATGCGCCGAGAATCCAGGCTGTCCGGCCCCCATTTGTTCCTGCGGCCATTTACCTTCATCTCTCGCGTCAGACGACACAATAAGCACCTCCACGACAACACATACAGAGAGGACATCCAGCGGTTCCAATGGTGATCCTCGTGGCTTCGATGGGGCTCCCAGCGGCCGACAACGAAAATGGCAGGTAGTTCACCATGCATCACGTAGTGGACACCCACATGAGGGGGAAGGCCCTCTCGGTGGTGTACACGAATGATCCGGTGTCGGTGGAGAGCTCCATCCAAATTATGGAGCAGTTACTTGCTGAGGACAAGTACCAAGTGGCCGGCATCGACCTCGAGTACACCATCGGTCATGCCGGGCACGATCAGAAGGTTGCCGCCGCCAAGTTGTGCGTGCGACATGACGTCCTCATCTACCACTACTACCTGGCCACAAGGCCTTGCAAGCGTTTCTCCAGGTTTTTCAACAGCTCGGATTACAATTTCGCTCCGGTGGACACCACCAACGATCTAAAAGCGCTCAAGGTTTCGGGCTTGAAATGCCGGAATTGTAACATCCCAAATTTTCAATTTGGAATGTTATACATTAGATCATCATTGCATATCATATTTTATTGCATTTTGGCTTGATCCTAGAAATTCTACGCAACTCAAGGACCCATGGAGAGAGTTGGGGATTTCGTTATTTTCATATTTGGGTTTTCTCAAATTTTGAAAATAGGATCATTTGATTTGAATTATTTTATCTTCAAATATTTCAATTATAAAAATAAGAGAGAGGGAATAAAATGACTTTCCCAAAATAAAGAAATATTGAGGATTTAATATTAAAATCAAATAAGATTTTATTCGGAGTCTTGTCGCTATTTTATTTGAATTAGGAAAAATGCGCATTTTTCAAAATTGCATTTAGGCCCCAAATAAATGTTCGTCTTGTCCGGCTTATTTTTAGAGGACAGGGAAAATTTATTTCGGGATTTTTGGAGACTGTTTGGTGTTTCTTTTATTTGTTTTTTTTGCGCATCCGAATTATTTTAAAAAAACACTAACCGACTCGGGCCGTCGTGGGTGACCCGGACACGTACGCCGTCTGCCTTTAAAAGCCACCACCCCGCCGGCCCATCCCAGCCCGCACCCTGCCCCAAACCCTAACCCTAGCAGCCGCCGTCGCCGCCCGCTGCTGCCGCGCCGCCACGCCGCCGCCGCCGCCGCCCACCTCGCCGCCAACCGCCGCCGACCCCGACGGAGCCCGCTGCCTCGCCGGATCCCGCCGCCGCCGGAGGTAGCCGCCGCCGTCTCGGTTTTCGTGAGAAAAACTGATCGGTTTCTTTTTTCGAAAACCTAGATCCGTTTTCTAGATCTGGTTCGGTTTATTTTTGGTTTAGTCTATTTTGCGGACGTTCGTCCGTACGTTCGTTTTAACGAATGGTTTTCGTCGTTTAGCCACAGACAGCGAACGTTCGTTTGTTAGCCTATTCGTCCATTTTTCTTTTTCTCGGATTTTCCGCGATTATTTCTAATCGCGATTTCAGATCCGATTTTCGTTCTAGTATAACTTTTCGCTCGTTTATCGGAATCAGGCGATTCAAGCGCCTAGATTTTCGTCTTGAGACCCTCTTTCCGTTTAACCAACTCAAACAAGTTTTTGCTACTATAAAAGTTGACTTAGGTCCAGATTAGTAAATGAAGCTTGTTTTTTTCGCCGTTTGAGTTTCGTTGCTTCGTGTGAATTGATTCCTTTTGCAAACCGGAGTTCTTAAGGTGAACTTTCTAGTTAAATCTCTTATTTGAGTTTTACCTGTGCATTAGACGAGTGCTTATTGAATGCTTGTTTGTTTGCGATAGAGTACCCGGAGTGCGCCGCTTGCTACTACGAGTCTCTAGGTTTCACGGATCATCAGCAAGGCAAGTAACACTTTGATCATACCTCTTTACTACCCAGTTTTATTGCATTAGATCAATCCTCAAACAATTGCATGGTTAGGATGTGATTAATATGTGGGTTTTGGGAAGTATATGAGGTAGAACCTATTACCTGTTTTATTATCAAACCTTTGGGAGTTACTTCTACGTTTGCTTATATTGCTATGCTATGCTAGTAGACATGGATTGGGTGAGTGTATCCATGACAGATGTGAGATTGTTATTTAATGGTTTACTTAAGGTGTTAACTTAAATTCACATCTGGGTGGACTGAGGCACCTGGGGAACCCAGTGTTGCTTGTATTTTTGGAAATCCCGGGGTACCGTGTGATTCTCCTATGGACCGCCACCCAGGCTCATAGGGATCATGAGATTATTCATGCTAGAAACTTCTATGTGCAGCCGCAAGCTACTATGGGCTCTAGCATAGTTGAGTATGTTGTGTGACCTTTTCAGTGGTAGACTAGCAGATGTAGGGGATGTAGGATGGTACTGTCTACCCAGAGTAAAGAGTTAATGCTTCTGAAAGACTGTCTCTCGATCATCTGTTTCTCAAACACCATGTAGTGCGAGAAATCAAATGGAGGAGATAGAGTCTTGCGGGGAAAAGTGTGCAAACCTCTGCAGAGTGTATAAACTAATCATGGTTAGCCGTGTCCACGGTTATGGACGTTTTGAATATCTAGTAGTTGGATTATCATGTGAAATTCATCATGTTACTTAATTAAATTTGTTGGGTTTAATGATGATGCTTAATTGGGATTGAGTTGGAGGAACCTTCTCAATGTTTAACAACCACCATGATAGTTAAATAAAATTTGTTCCTTTGTTGTAGGAAAAAATTGGCTTTATGCAAAACTGTAACCATAGAGCTTTCCACCAGCCATATATGCATGTAGTGATAGCATTATTCTGTTCATTACTCTCTATGTGTTACATTGCCAGCATATTCCATGTGCTGAGCCCTTTTCGGGCTGCAACGTTCATGTTGCAGACTTTTCAGACGACGAGTAAGGTGCCTTAGGTCATGATCTTATACTCAGTGATGCTGTTGGAGTTGATGGACTCACTTATCTTCCAAGCCTTCCGCTGTTATCATTATTAGATGGCCTTAAGCCATATTTATTGTAATAAGTTCTCTTTTGAGACATTCGATGTAATAAGTGTGTGATTGCTACTCTATTATAAATCCTTCGAGTACTGTGCGTGTCAGCATTACCGATCCAGGGATGACACTGATGCACATAGATCAGACAGTTTGAGGTCTGGTCGCTACAGGAATCTAGTCAACATCCAGGACCACTACAAGGTCTGGGGCAGCGACCACAACAAATTGAACTCCCTGGTTGACCTCGCCTCGGCCATCATCGACCCCTACTACATGAAGATGAAGGATGAGAGCAAGAAGGACAGGATCGCTTGGCATAGTGTTTTGAATGAGAGACTGGATAAACAACACGCCAAGTATGTGGCCAAGGACGCGTACACAACCTAAGAGATGTACAGGCAGATCGTTGACATGAGGAAGTGTCTTCTTCATGCCCCAGACGAGGGATCGAGCCACGGAGCAGTGGCGGGAGCGTCACAAGTAGTAGATGACTAGACGATCATTTCTCCTACCTTAGAATGCACGCAATTGTTTATTGAGGTGTGTGCGAATGATCTGTATAGTCACTTATGTAATTGGATGTTTATTTCAGTTATATATATATACACATGTTATTCTTCTGTAGACAGAGCAAATCACATGGCTTATTAGCAGCATTCGTATGTGTTATTATTGGTCTTCGCACACATTTCTGATCACGAACCTGTTTGAGGCGTATCACACACATATTGTTCAGCTGTACCATTTCCATTGTGTTGCGCAATAAAGACTGCAAAGAGGGATCTACAGCAGCAAGGTCTATCGAGGTCTTTGTTTTGTAATTTTTGACATTTTTTGTTTTTTGAACACATGTTGATTGGCTTGAAGAAGGTCTATCTCGTTACTTTTTGATATTGTTTATATGCAAGTAACTAGCTTGCATTTTTCAAAGTTTTTTGTACGAACAGAATTGCACACGAACTTACGTAACCGTCTATGTTATAATTTCTCATCGCAAATAGTTCATCCGAGTGGGTTGTTTGCTGCATATCACACACATCTGGTTTACATGAATCGTTTGTGTTCTTTTGGCTGATAGCAAATGCTGCATATCACACACATCTTGTTAAGATGAACCGTTTTCGTTCTCTTGCCTAATCGAAAATAGTTTGTCCGAGTGAATCGTATGTTGTATATCACACACACCTTGATCTGGCTGACCTTTTCTGTTGCATTCCCTAATAGCACACAGTTCATTGGGGCGAACTGTATGCTATATATCGCACACACATTGATATGGTTACCCGTTTCTATTGTTCTTCCTCATCACAAAAAGTTTTGCTGGATCAACCGTATGCCCAGCATCCCACACACAAGTAAAATCTGAACCGTGTTTGATGTCTCCGCCATCGCAAACGTTTTAAACCTTTTTTGACGGTTTTTTACACCACTGTTCGCGACTATTGCATCACACACAGTTTCGTGGAAGGGTCTTTGATCGTAGTGTCGCGTTAGCAGCATCCTGTAGTAGTGGCTCCTATCCGGCTTTCACCCTTAGACGAAGCATTGGGCTTAATGCGGTCTCTCGCCATTACGGAAGCTTTACCTCCAAACTACACCCAACATGGGCTGGGGGCTGAGAGTGGGGGATTTTATGTCCCACCCACCACCCACTTAATAGTCACTATCGAGGATTAAGCCGACATGCTGGACTATGCGTCCGAACACATCGACAGTATGGATGGCGATGTTAATGCCGAACCAGGCCAAGGCCCTCCTACTACAGGGCGCTGGACGACCACTTCTACCTATGACGTATACATGGTGAAAACACTAATAAAAAGGACAAGCCCGTCGATGATCCACCAAAGCGCCGGCGCCAGCGGCGCCGCACATGATCGTGTTGGGCAAGGGACAGTAATACCGGCACCGGAGACAATGAGACTCCGGATAATGCCGAAGAACCCGAACACCCCGTCGAGCCCATGTCCGAACAGGACGAGAGGGAGGAGGGCCAGTATAGCCCCGAACACGCTGATCATGAAGAGTCGCAGGATAGTAACTACATGCCGATCTTTGAGGAGGATGTTAGCCTTGGTGACAAAGATTTTATCATCCTAGAGGAACCTCTCGAACAAGAACGCTTCAAGCGACAGCTGATCGCCACTGCACTGAGCCTGAAAAACAAACAACAACAGCTCAAAGCTGAACAGGATACGCTCAACGAAAGGTGGACCAAGGTCCTGGCCGCCGAGGAGTAAGACCCCGAGCGACCAGTAAAAAGTTACCCCAAGCGCAAGCTGCTGCAACAATTCGATGACGAAGCCCTTGAGCCAATACTGTTGAAATACAATTATGCAGATCAACTTGACTGACCACCACGTGGATGGGACAAAACGACACATCAAGCAGAACAACAGCCCACACCCCCTCGCCGAAGAGGCAGGGAGACAGCGGCTGCGGGCAATACATATGATTTAGATCAGGACCTGGCCAGTAAAGCCGGCCAGACTAGATCGATCTACGGATCAAAAGGCCGTGCCCCAGCGCGAGATAATGGTCATCAAGCATAGCACAATGAACGCCACCATGATCAGGGTCAGCACCGAACACAAATGTCATTCGAACTCTGTCGCGATGTTGCACAACATAGAGGTGCCGCACACCCTATGTGTTTTACCGATGAGGTAATGCAGCACCAGTTTCCGGAAGGGTTTAAACCCGTAAACATCGAACAGTACGATGGAACGACGGATCCTGCCGTCTGGATTGAAGGTTTTCTTCTCCACATTCATATGGCTCATGGAGATGACCTCCACGCCATTAAATATCTTCCTCTAAAGCTAAAAGGACCAGCACGACACTGGTTGAACAGCCTCCCAGAGAACTCCATTGGAACCTGGGAAGATTTAGAAGATGCTTTTTGGGCCAACTTTTAGGCCACTAGATGCTGATGACCTAAGTCACATAATCCAGCAACCACGCGAATCGGCTCGCAAGCGTTGGAATTGGTTCCTAATTTAAAAGAACCAAATCATGGACAGTCCAGATGCCGAAGCCTTGCGGACTTGAAACACAGCGTCCGGGATGAATGGCTCGCCCGACACCTTGGGCAGGAAAAGCCGAAGACTATGGCAGCTTTAACTGCACTCATGACCAGTTTCTGTGCGGGTGGAGATAGTTGGTTGGCTCGTAGAAGCAACAGCTCCGGCGACCCCGACACTTCTGAGGCTAGGGACGACAATGGTAGACTACACCACAATAAAAACAAACGTCAGATCAATAATGATGATGCAGATGATACGACAGTCAATGCCGGATTCAGTGGTTCTAAATCCGGTCAGCGGAAGAAACCTTTCAAAGGCAACAGCGATGGTCCATCCAACTTGGACAAGATCCTTGAGAGACCTTGTCAGATTCATGGCACACCCGACAAGCCTGCTAACCACACCAACATAAACTATGGGTTTTCAACCAGGCCGGTAAGTTAAATACCGAACACAAGGGAAAGGGACCTCCAAGCGAGGACGATGATGAGCCCCGTCAGCCGAACTTCGGGGGCCAAAAGAAGTTTCCCCCCAAGGTGAAAACAGTGAACATGATCTATGTCACTCACATTCCCAAAAGGGAGCACAAGCAGGCACTAAGGGACGTCTACGCCATAGAGCCAGTCGCCCCAAAATTCAATCTATGGTCAGCCTATCTGATCACCTTTGATCACAGGGATCACCCAACCAATATCCGTCTCGGGGGATTGGCCGCCCTGGTACTCGATCCAATCATCAACGGATACCATCTCACTAGAGTCCTTATGGACGGCTGCAGCAGTCTCTAACTGGTCTATTAAGACACTGTCCGCAAGATGGGTATCGACCCATGAAGAATCAAGCCTAGTTATACTACCTTCAAAGGTGTGATACCTGGCGTGGAGGCCCGTTGTACGGGCTCATTACACTAGAGGTCGTATTTGGCTCCCCAGACAACTTCCGAAGTGAAGAACTAATCTTCAACATCGTCCCCTTCCGCAGTGCTTATCACGCACTGCTCAGATGAACTACTTTCGCCCGCTTTAATGAAGTCCCGCACTATTCTTATTTGAAGCTTAAAATGCCCGGACCACGTGGCGTCATTATAGTCAATGGAAACATGGAGCGCTCCCTCCGTACCGAAGAACACACCACGGCCCTTGCAGTTGAGGTGCATGGCAGCCTCATCAAGCCGAATAATTCGTCGGACGTCAAGGCCAGTGACATCTTTAAACGAGTCCGGTCCGCATATTACTGCAATAATTCGACGGATCCGGACCTCGATTGGCAATTGAGCCTCCGCCGGCTGCCCCATAAGGTTGCGGATTACGTACCGCACATACATAACTACGCACTCAAAATACCTTGGCTAACGCCGGAGGCACACTACGGAAAAAGGTCCATAGTATAGCTCGTCCCTATTTGGACCTCACACATTTTTTCGCTGCAGGTTCATTAAGAGCCCTATCTGTTGTATGGTTGCATCAGGGATCCTTTTAAGGCTCGTCTTTCCCTTCTTTATGGACAACCATCAAATACCCCTATCAAAGCATTCGTTACTAAGGAGAAACGGCGCAGAAGTGCGGTAGGGCACCACTGGAGTCTTCGAACCATTACTTTTAGGCGTTGTGTTACACTGTCCCTTATGTAAATTTTTAGGCATGTAACATGACCTCAATATTTATGGCATTTTCTGTCGAAACACGCTTCGACGCATTAATGAGGACATAAAGGAAGCAGATGATCACCACCTTTTGTTTGGTACTTATATTATAACATCATCTGTATTCCCTCCTTACTTTCGACTGACATACGTGCTTTGGCCCGGCCTTCATACCAGGGGCTATATTCGGCCTCGCACATTCTTAAGTCTGAACACCTCCAGGGAACTCTTTGGCGTCTCAGGTATTGCACTATATGCATCGGCTCCGAATCATGTCTTTGGTCTATAGTTGGGTTGCCCGGCTCCTATGTTTTCCACCTTACGTTCCGCAAGTTCGGCTAACGTAGCAAAGGGAGAACTACTGCGATTGTATTTCTAGTTCGTCCGATCAAAGACCTCAGTAGAGAAAGCCGAAAACTGACTTTCATGATATGCGAGAGCTGGTCAGCGATCCCGTGACTTAGTGTTATACTACAAATAATTCGCGATTTATGCCGTGTCATGCGAAGGGCTTGGATTCGACCAGCCATGTTGCAAAGGCGCCGTAATCCAGATCGCTGATATGTCTCCAACGTATCTATAATTTTTGATTGTTCCATGCTATTATATTACCCCTTTTGGATGTTTATGGGCTTTATTTTACACATTTATATCATTTTTGGGACTAACCTACTAACCGGAGGCCCAACCCGTATTGTTGTTTTTTTGCCTATTTCAGTATTTCGAAGAAAAGGAATATCAAACGGAGTCCAAACGGAATGAAACCTTTGGGAGCATGATTTTTGGAACGAACGTGATCCAGAGGACTTGGAGTGCAAGTCAAGAAGCGATCGAGGAGGCCACGAGGGTGGAGGGCGCGCCCACCCCTATAGGGTGCGCCCCTATCTCATGGGCCCCTCAGGCGGCCACCGACCTACTTCTTCCTCCTATATATACCCACGTACCCCAAAAACATCCAGGGAGCCAACGAAAAACAATTTCCACCGTCGTAACCTTCTGTATCTGCGAGATCCCATCTTGGAGCCTTCACCGGCGCTCCGCAGGAGCGGGAATCGACCATGGAGGGCTTCTACATCAACACCGTAGCCCCTCCGATGAGTTGTGAGTAGTTTACCACAGACCTTTGGGTTCATAGTTATTAGCTAGATGGCTTCTTCTCTCTTTTTGAATCTCAATACCATGTGCTCCCCCTCTCTTGTGGAGATCTAGTTGATGTAACTCTTTTTGAGGTGTGTTTGTCGAGATCCGATGAATTGTGGGTTTATGATCAAGTTTATCTATGAGAAATATTTGAATCTCCTCTGAATTCTTTTATGTATGATTGAGTTATCTTTGCAAGTCTCTTCGAATTATCAGTTTGGTTTGGCCTACTAGATTGATCTTTCTTGCAATGGGAGAAGTGCTTAGCTTTGGGTTCAATCTTGCGGTGTCCTTACCCAGTGACAATAGGGGTTGCAAGGCACGTATTGTATTGTTGCCATCGAGGATAAAAAGATGGGGTTTATATCATATTGCATGAGTTTATCCCTGTACATCATGTCATCTTTCTTAATGAGTTACTCTGTTCTTATGAACTTAATACTCTAGATGCATGCTGGATAGCGGTCGATGTGTGAAGTAATAGTAGTAGATGCGGGCAGGAGTCGGTCTACTTGTCGCGGACGTGATGCCTATATACATGATTATGCCTAGATAATCTCATAATTGTTCGCTTTTCTATCAATTGCTTGACAGTAATTTGTTCACCCACCGTAATACTTATGCTATCTTGAGAGAAGCCACTAGTGAAACCTATGGCCCCCGGGTCTATCTTTTATCATATAAGCTTTCAATCTACTTTTATTTGCATCTTTACTTTTCCAATCTATATTATAAAACACCAAAAATATAATTATCTTATCATACTATCTCTATCAGATCTCACTTTCGCAAGTGGCCGTGAAGGGATTGACAACCCCTTTATTGCGTTGGTTACGAGTTCTTTGTTTGTTTGTGTAGGTGCATGGGACTTTTGAGGAGCCTCCAACTGGATTGATACCTTGGTTCTCAAAAACTGAGTTAAATACTTACGCTACTATTGCTGCATCACCCTTTCCTCTTCAAGGAAAACCAACGTAAGCTCAAGACGTAGCAAGAAGGATTTCTGGCACCGTTGCCGGGGAGGTCTTTGCTCAAGTCAAGACATACCAATTACCCATCACAAACTCATCTCCCTCGTATTTACATTATTTCCCATTTGCCTCTCGTTTTCCTCTCCCCCACTTCACCCTTGCTGTTTTATTTGTCCTCTCTTTCCCAACCTCTCTCTCTCTTTCGCTTGCCTTTCTCTGTTTGCTTGTGTGTTGGATTACTTGTTGCCATGGCGCAAGATAATACCAAATTGTGTGATTTCTCCACTACCAATAATAATGATTTCCTTAGTACTCCGATTGCTCCTCGTAATATGTTGAGCCTTGTGAAATCAATACTGCTTTGCTGAATCTTGTTATGAAAGATCAATTCGCCGGCCTTCCTAGTGAAGATGCCGCTACCCATCTAAACAACTTTGTTGATTTGTGTGATATGCAAAAGAATAAAGATACGGATAATGATATTGTTAAATTGAAGTTATTTCCGTTTTCACTTAGAGATCATGCTAAAGTTTGGTTTTCGTCTTTGCCTAAAAACAGTATTGATTCTTGGAGCAAGTGCAAAGATACTTTTATCTCTAAATATTTTCCTCCCGCTAAGATTATCACTCTTAGGAACGATATTATGAATTTTAAACAACTAGATCATGAGCATGTTGCCCAATCTTTGGAAATAATGAAATTGATGATTCACAATTGCCCTACTCATGGTTTGAACTTATGGATGATCATACAAATTTTTTATGCCGGTTTGAACTTTGCTTCTAGAAATATTTTAGATTTGGCCGTGGGAGGCACGTTTATGGAAATCACGTTAGGAGATGCTACAAAACTTCTTGATAATATTATGGCTAATTATTCTTAATGGCACACCGAAAGATCTACTAGTAAAAAAGTGCATGTTATAGAAGAAATCAATGTTTTGAGTGGAATGATGGATGAACTTATGAAATTATTTTCTACTAAGAGTGCTCCTTTTGATCCCAATGATATGCCTTTGTCTACTTTGAGTGAGAATAATAATGAATCTATGGATGTGAATTTTGTTGGTAGGAATAGTTTTGGAAACAATGCTTACAGAGGAAACTTTAATCCTAGACCGTTCCCTAGTAATTCCTCTAATAATTATGGAAATTCCTACAATAATTCTTATGGTAATTTTAATAAGATTCCCTCTGATTTTGAGAATAGTGTGAAGAATTTATGATTTCTCAAAAGAATTTTAATGGCTTGCATGAAGAAAAATTGCTCAAAGTTGATGATTTTGCTAGGAACGTTGATAGACTTTCGCTTGATGTTGATTCTCTTAAACTTAGATCTACTCCTCCTAAGCATGATATCAATGAGTCTCTCAAAGCCATGAGAATTTCCATTGGTAAGTGCAAGGAAAGAACCGCTACATTGCGTGCTAAGAAAGATTGCTTTGTAAAGGCGTGTTGTTCTAGTTTCAATGAAAATAATGATGAAGATCTTAAAGTTATTGATGTGTCCCCTATTAGATCTTTATTTTGCAGTATGAATCTTAATAATGATGGGACTGGAGATGAGTCAACTTTAGTTAGAAGGCATCCCAATAATTCAGAGTTTTTAGATTTTGATGCTAAATTTGGTAAAAGTGGGATTGGAGATGTCATGACTGTAAATAGCATTGAACCCACTATCTCGGATTTCAAGGAATTTGATTATGATAATTGTTCTTTAGAAGGTTGTATTTCCTTATTGCAATCCGTTGTTAATTCTCCTCATGTTTATAGTCAAAATAAAGCTTTTACCAAACATATCGTTGATGCCTTGATGCAATCTTATGATGAAAAACTTAATTTGGAAATTTCTATACCTAGAAAACTTAATGATAAGTGGGAACCTACTATAAAGATTAAAATTAAAGATCATGAGTGTTATGCTTTGTGTGATTTGGGTGCTAGTGTTTCCACGATTCCGAAAACTTTATGTGATATTCTAGGTTTCCACGATCTTGATGATTGCTCTTTAAATTTGCACCTTGCGGATTCCACCATTAAAAAGCCAATGGGAAGTGTCGTGGGAAACGAACACCTATGGGGCAGGGCCCCTTTCGGTCCGGCAGGGCGCGGAGATCGCACAAAGAGAGGATCGAAGCGAGGCACGCGAGCAATTTTACCCAGCTTCGGAGCTCTCCGGAGAGATAATACTCCTACTGCTGCTTTGTGGTTGTATTGAGCTCTTGCTTGAGAGCGTGAGCGTTCTCTGGTTTCGAATGAGTCGAACCCCCCCTACGTTGTGCATGGGCCTCCTTTTATATGCTCAAGGGGTCACCGACAGGTGGCAACATAGGCGAGGGCAAAAATGGAAAAGGAGTGGTTGGTACACCTACTTGTACAGTGCACCCTACCTAACTCTGACGGCAGGGGACAAAGGCATTAAATGCCCGTCCCCGTCGCCCAAACAGTGCAGAAAAGCGACCGTTAGGGGCGCCACCGCTTGCCACGATGGTCATCTCGTCATCTTTGCTCGCCACCTCGCACCGCTTGGCTGCACAGCCTCTCGCCACGTGCGCCCGGGACGGTCCTGTGGCGACACGTCGACGGATGCGCTAGAGCGTGGGCACAGAGTGGTGGCTTCGCCGCGGCAAGCGCCTTGCCGCGGTCATTGTCTTGTCGCGCCCGGAAGCTTGTCGCTCGCTGGGTCTTGCCGGGACGCGTAGCGCGTCGCGGCAAGTGTCTTGAAATGCCTTGGCTGGCCTTCCCGGCAAGCTCCTCTTCCCGGGGCCTTGTCCTTCCTGGCAAGCTCCTCTTGCCGGGGTCTTGTCTTCTCAGCTTGAACACTTTGTTCTTGAATGGCACCAAAAGGAACCATGGAGGATCTTGGCGGGCACCCGGCAAGCCTTGCCGCGGGGCGCTGCGACTGCCCGTGCACAAGTTCGGGATACTAAGGTACCCCTACTTTAGTACACCGACAGGAGCCCCCTGGCCTGGGCCACACACAGTGCCGAGCGCTGTTGGGCCAGGCCCAAAACAGTGCACGGGCACGTGTGGGCTGGGTCCACACCGTATCTCACTCCATATCCACCGCGCTCTCCCTTAACGGCACGCGTCGAATGCGGCGTCATGGGAGAGGTCGTGGGTGATTCTTTATTCGGAAAAAGCGTAACGTTCGCCTCCTCCTCTTTATAAGCAGGGGAAACAGGGGCAGTTCCCCCACCTTCGCCACTTGCAGTTCCAATCTCAGAAATCTCCGCCGCTCCCCTCCGCTTCCAAAGCCGAAAGAGAGCAGCACTCCGCCCCCCGTCGCCGCCGTCGCCGCCAACGCCTTCGATCTCCCACACCACCTCAGCCATGGCTCCGAAAACCGGGAAGGGGGCGAAGTCGGCCGAGGCACTGCGGCTTGAGGCGCTGCGGAAGGAGCGGGCAACTTTCCCCCCTGAGATCTCTGCGAAGGAGTTGAGGGAGTGGTTCTACCTCTTCTGGTCGACGGAGACACGAGCGCATCCGAGCACCAAGGTACTCTCCGCCGCCGCTTCCGAACAGGCTCCGAACGGATACCCATTCTTCGCGCTGTTCTTCTACTGCGGGCTCTGCCCGCCCTTCTCTGAATTCTTTTGTGACATCATGAACACCTACGGGTTCCACCTCCTTGACTTCACCCCCAACACTGTTCTGACCATGGCGGTTTTCGTGCATCTCTGCGAAAACTTTGTCGGAGTCCACCCAAACGTAGCCCTCTTCCGTCATTTCTTCATGCCCCGAGTCGAGAGAGGAGAGCCCCTAGCCGGAGGAATCGCCTGGATCTCGAGATCCGGCAAGAAAGAGGCCTATCTGGAGGGGGAGCTTCGCAGCAAATGGGAGGAGTGGAGACCGGAATGGTGTTGGATCGTTGAGGAGAACCCGCAGCCGTTCACTGCCCTGCGCCAAACCCCAGCAGTGCGCGGCAATGATTGGAGCGCCCTGGCGGCGGACGATGCTAGGCTGAAGATCGCCACCACCCGGATCTTGCGACTCAGGCTTGCCGGGCTCACTGTAGGCATCGTTGGCGCGGACTTTCTTCGCCGCCGCATCGCCCCTCTACAGGGGAGGGGGAGACCCGCCTGGCTGTTCGGGGGTCCGGCGGACATCATCAGGCTGCACCCGGGCCTCAACTTCAACTTCACCGTCATGGAGCTGGATGCGATGCTCAAGAAGCTGTTCAAGCATGATACTCAGCATCCAGAATGGTTCAGGCTGCCGCAGGGCATCGTCCCGTTGTGCAACAACTCCTCGCTCGATCGCATCCGCGCAATGATGCCGGAGTGCGACTCCCATGGAATTATTCCAACTTGGCAGGAGCCCGCCGCCGACATCGTGCAGCAGTTCTTCGACGGCTTGGTGGAGGTGGCGATCCGCGCCGACGAGCAGAGGAGCCTCACCCGCGACACCACCGAAGATGAGATGCGGTGCATCGCCACCAGGGAGGAAGAGGCGGCGGCGGCCGCTGCCGCGGGCGAATTTGGGTTTACCGTGGAGGAGGCAGAGGCAGCCGAAGCGGCGAGCCTTGCCGATCGAGACGAGCTTGTCGGAGAGATCGCCGGCGAGGGAGAGCCCGAGGCAGAATCGAGCGAGCCCGCCGAGGGTGCAAGTGGCTAGCCGTCTTCAAGGGGCTTGCCGCAAGTAGAGATCCCAGTGCAGCCCCCAGCTCCACCAAGAAGGCGCCTCCGCAGGACCGGGGACGTAGCAGGGCGGCAGGCGGGTCAACAGCCGCCGCGCCGCGGGACACGCTCCGCCGCGACAAGCACTGTTGCCGCGGGAGCATCTCACGCCGCTGCGGCAACTGGAGCGGTGTCTTCTCGGACCGCTGCCTCTGATCCTGCCGCTGCCCCCGCCAAGCGGCCAAGGGAGCCTACTCCTCCGCCTCGTCGCGCTGAAAGAGTACCGGACTTCGACCTCTCCGCGCTCAGCTCCGACGAGGAGGAAGAAGAGTAAGATGTTTTTGTTGTACTTATATTTCTTCAATTCTTGCTGTTTCTTGTCTTGCATCTGACTTGCTTCACTCTGAACTTATCCCTTTTCAGGACCCTAGCCCAGAGAGCGGCAAAGAGAGCCAAGGTCCCCGTGGTTGTCATCGAGGACGACCCCGCTGTAACAACAGAGGGTGCGTCCGAGACCACCTTGTCGGACCTGGCAACTACTCCCCAAAGCAGCCCCTAGCGTAAGTATATAGTTTTACTTCCCGTTGTTAGGCGCGCATGGGTGTTCTTTCTTTGCTGATATCTTGTCTGTTGGTTTGCTTGTGTAGGAGCAGAACAGCCTCACCAAGAGCCTCCTGAAGCCGCCCCTGAGATACTATCTGCTTCGACTACGCCGCCAAGGGAGGACTCCCCGGCAAGGGAGCGTTCTCCGGCAAGGGAGAAGTCCCCGGCAAGGGAGGAGTCTCCGGCAAGGGGCAGCACCAGCGATCCCTCGTTGGCGGAGCCCATGACTATAGATCCCAGTACAGGTAATCTCCCTTGCTTGAAACTTCCCTTGGGTTCTTCTTCTGATTGTCTTTTTGGATATTTGCTTGACTTTTCTCCCTCTTCCGTCTGCCAGATCCGCCTTCCATGGAGCCGATGGAGACAGAGGCCACCGGCGAGGAGAACGTGCGCGGCAACACTGACGACGACGCCGCCACCGAAGAAGAGGCCGGCGCTGATGATCCCGCCGGCGAAGAGGCCGCCAAGGCTGCTGGCGCAGGAGCTGGCGAGGGATCCGGTGATCGTACTGACGACCCTGGGGCCGCAGGAGCGCAAGGCGCTATGCCGACCGCCGATCCCTCCGCCGCTGACGCAGCGCCAGGCTCCGAAGAGCCCCAGCCCGGCGCCTATTTGAAGGCCGGGGACGGTATTTTCATCAAGCTCCCCTGGGCGTCAAGCTCCAGGGCTCCGGTCGAAGTAGAAGTTTTTGACGGAGATGTGCTCGCCTCCGCGGGGTTGACACTGGTCGACACGCCAAGCAGCAGCAGCGGCGAGCCTGAGGAGGAACAACTGCTGTGAAGGCTGCTGTCGCTCTACCGCGCCCGACAAGCCAAACTGGAGTCCCGGGAAGCGCTTGTCGCGCAGGCGGGGGTGGACATTGAGAAGCACGCGGAGGAGCTCTAGAGTCGCAACCAGGAAGCCCTCCGGTCTATTGCAGAAGAGCGGGCGTAGCTTGTCGAGGCGCGGAAGGCCTTCCTCCTCGAGAAGGCTGAAGCCGAAGAACAACAGAGGCTTGCCGCCGAGGAGCTGTCCGTGCGGGAAGGCGAGTTGACGCAGCGGAAGGTCAATCTGGACAGCTATGAGGAGGAGCTCGCCGCGCGCAAGCAAACGCTTGGCGGGGCTCTCAAGGAGGCAAAGGACGCTGCCGCAGCTGCTGAGGCCGCCAAGAAGGAGCTGGAAGTGAAAGTGGCGCAGCTAGAGGCCGATCTTAAGGCAAGGAATGAAGAGCTTGCCGCGCTCCAGCGCGAGCGCGAGAAGGACGCCCTCGCCCACGGCGAGCTGTAGGGTCGTCTCCTCGAGAGGGGCAAAGAGCTCAGCGCCGCCAAGGACTCCAATGCTGATCTCGAGTTGAAGCTGGCTACGCTGACTGAGACGCTGGACGGCGCCAGGAAGCGGGAGGAGGCCTTGAAGGAGGAGATCAAGGCCAACGAGGCGCTGCTGACGAGGGCCGCCGAAACCCAGAACACCTTCAGGGATACTGTGGAGCTCTGGACGAAGGGCCTCGTGAACATCTCCGCGGTCATCGATGAGGAGCTGGCGCAGCTGGAAATGGAGGGTTTCGGGTACTCCTCTGATGAGAACCTCCAGCCCAGCCCCAAGCTCACTCTGTTCTTCAAGGGCGTGGCGACGGCCCTCCAGCAACTCCGGGAAAGGATCCCAAAGCAGCTGGCCGATGAGTCGCGCACGATCTGCGCTAGAGTTCTGGAGAAGGTGTTGGTGAAGGTGGCCTTCCGCAACCCAGGCCTCAACCTCACCAACGTCCTCAAGAAGCTGCCGGCGGGTGCTGATCTTCAAGAGCTCAAAGCCCTTGTCGCACCCATTGTGGACAAGGTGAATGAAGTCAGGAGGGTTGATGGCGGCCGCGTAGATTAGACCGCTCGTTTCTTCCTTTTCTTGCCGCTGCTAGTCATGTTACGAGAACAATTTATTAGAGCGCGACAAGCTATCTTGTAATATAACTTTATTTTGGGCAGTATTTGCTATGTTATTTCCTTTACTTGATTCCTTCCTTTGTATGTTTTTACCCTACGCTTTTGGGGAACTTGCCGGTGCAGACACCCTTGCCGCGAGCGCTGAGTGCGGAACATCAGCAGCCTGCTGGCGGTGCTGCTTCCGGCAAGAAACCTTGTCGCAACTAGTCGCAGCACACTTAAGTTGTTGAGCGGACTCGAAACAAAGTAAGGGCGCAACTAGCTACGAGTTGGTTCCTACGCGCACAGGTTTTCCATACAAAGCACGGTCGTTCAAGGAAAATAACTTTAAATTTTTTAAAACTGATTGTGCTCAAACTTTGGCAACTTAGCTTTTCTGTCGTTTGCGTCCCGGCAAGGCGATACTTATCTTCCTTGAACGACGCCTAGTCCACACCATTATCTTCTCTTTCCCCCCGGTGAACTTGTGGGCGAGGGAACCTTCCTTTTTCTTGAGAAAAAAAAAGAAAGAAGAGAGAATAAAGATATGGAGCCTTAAGGCTCGTTACTGCTTACCGGGGGTTGGTGCTGCACAAAGTGTCAGATAACACATGCAAAAAATAGAAAGCATGAAATTGACAAGATTTGCGAAGCACATGATCTTTATTTATGCACGGGATCTGTGCCCGGCTTTGTACAAAGGGTTACATGCAACGGCGGCAAGGCTTGTACAAAAGGTGGTTGCCGGAACAGGTTCCGGCAACCGCGCCTTATGGGTAAAACTTATGAAGATGCTCAATGTTCCAGGAGTTGCTCACCGGAAAACCATCTTCGGTCTCAAGGCGGACAGCGCCAGGCCTAGTGACTCGTTTCACCCGATAAGGGCCTTCCCACTTCGGCGTCAACTTGTTGGAATTCTTGGCGGACTGAACGCGCCGAAGAACAAGGTCGCCTTCCTCGAGACTTCTGGCATTAACTTTGCGGCTGTGGTAGCGACACAAAGCTTGCTGGTATCGAGCAGCTCGAACAGCAGCCTGAAGACGATCTTCCTCAAGGAGCAGCGCGTCATCTTGTCGCAGCTGCTCTTGCTCAAGCTTATCATAAGCGAGTACTCGAGGCAATCCATATACGAGTTCCGTGGGGAGAACTGCCTCTGCTCGATAGACTAGAGAGAAAGGTGTCTGGCCAGTGGCTCGATTTGGCGTCATCCTGATCGACCAAAGAACCACCGGCAGCTCCTCAATCCAGTTCTTTCCGCACTTGTGCAGCCTATCGAAAGTTCTGGTCTTGAGCCCGCGCAGCACTTCAGCGTTTGCCCTCTCCGCTTGACCGTTGCTTCTCGGGTGAGCAACAGAAGCGAAGCAGACCTTGGCGCCAAGATCTTGGACGTACTGCATGAAAGTGCGGCTCGTGAATTGCGTGCCGTTGTCGGTGATGATCCTGTTAGGGACTCCGAAATGGCAAACAATCGACCTGAAGAACTTGACTGCTGACTGTGCTGTCACCTTCCTCACTGCTTCCACTTCCGGCTACTTTGTGAACTTGTCGATTGCGACGTACAAGTACTCAAAGCCCCCAACAGCTCGGGGAAAGGGGCCGAGGATATTGAGCCCCCAGACCGAAAATGGCCAGGATAAAGGGATCGTCTGGAGAGCTTGAGCTGGCTGGTGTATCTGTTTGGAATGGAACAGACACGCTTCACACTTGGTTACTTGTGCAGTTGCATTCTGGAGGGCTGTCGGCCAAAAGAAACCTTGCCGGAACGCTTTGCCGGCAAGTGCTCTTGCGCCGATGTGGTGGCCACATATGCCTCCATGTATCTCTGCCAACAACTTTTGTCCGTCTTCCCGGTGAATACACTTCAATTTCACACCGTTGAATCTTCTTCTGTACAGTGTGTTGTCGACAAACTGGTACATACTTGATTGCCGGGCTACTCTCTCCGATTCTTCTTGCTCTTCGGAAAGTTCTCCTGTCTGAAGGAAACGGACAATCTGCTGCGCCCATGCTGGAGCTTGCGGCTCGACAATAAGGACTAGAGGCGCATATGCTGCTGCGGGAACACCCGCTTCTACGGCAAGAACCCGCGGCTCAGCCGGAGCTTGATGTTCCTCGGCAAGCTTGCCGGAGCAAAACTTGTCAGGAGCGTCTGTTTCGACGGAACAAACCCTAGAGCTTGCCGGAGCAGACTGCCCCTCAGCACCCTTGGTGTTGATCTTGGGGACCTTCTTGGCGGTGGCTTCGGGGAGCTCTGCCGGAATGTAGTCACTAGAAACCAACTTCCTCTTCTTGCTCTGTCCAGTTGATGGTGTTACAGATGGTTGAGTCAGCTTGAGCACAAAGATCCATGGTTCCACAGGTAACTTAAGTGCGGCGCACTTTGACAGGCCATCTGCAATGTCGTTCTGAGCTCTCGGAACATGTTCCATCTGTAGGCCATCAAAGTGCTCTTCCAACTTTCTCACTTCATCAATGTAAGCTTCCATCAACGGACTCTGATAATCTTTGTTCACTTGGCGGACGACAAGCTGCGAGTCACCCCTGACAATGTGCTTCTTGATCCCAAGGTCTACAGCGATCCTAAGTCCGGCAAGCAAACCTTCACACTCTGCAGTATTGTTTGTTGCTTGCTCCTTGGGAAAGTGCATCTGGACTACGTACTTGAGGTGCTCTCCGGTGGGTGCGACAAGTAGCACGCCCGCACCGGCGCCTTGCAGCGAGAAGGCACCGTCAAAGTACATCATCCACTCTTTGTTTGCCTCCTTGACGGGGATGCTCGTTTCTGGAATTTCTTCATCTGGTGTTGGCGTCCACTCTGCTATGAATTCTGCCAATGCTCTGCTTTGGATAGTTGAAGTGCTCTCGAACTTGAGGCCAAAGCTTGACAGTTCCAGTGCCCACTCGACAATCCTGCCTGTTGCTTCTGGATTCTGCAGTATCCTCTTCAGCGGAATGCGAGTGACAACTGTGATCTCATGTGCTTGGAAGTAATGGCGCAGCTTCCTCGAGGCCATGAGAAGGCCGAAAAGCAATTACTGCACACCAGAGTACCTTGACCTAGCCCCCTGCAGAAGGGAACTGACAAAGTAAACTGGGCGCTGCACCATCTTCTTCTGCTTCTCTTCTTGTGGCTGCACAAATCCATCCTTGTCGGGACCAGAGCTTGTCGGGGAAGCCCCCTGCTTATCGCTGGACGCGCTTGCCGTGGTCGCTGGCTCATCATCTGCCTCCCTTTCCGCTACTAACGCATCACTAACCACTTGATTGGTTGCCGCTAGATACAGCAACAACTTCTCTTGTGGCTTAGGTGCGACAAGTATTGGAGTGGAGGACAGGTATCTCTTCAAGTCCTGCAGTGCAGCCTCTGCTTCCGGAGTCCATTTCATTGAACCTGCCTTTTTCAGTATTTTGAAAAATGGCAGGGCGCGCTCAGCAGACTTAGAAATAAACCTGCTGAGAGCAGCCACGCAGCCGGCAAGTCTTCGTACATCCTTGACGCGTTTCGGTGCTTCAATCTGCTCAATGGCCTTGATCTTGTCGGGATTGGCTTCAATTCCCCGCTGAGACACAAAGAACCCGAGAAGCTTGCCGGAAGGGACTCCAAACACGCACTTCTCGGGGTTGAGCTTGAGGTTGATCTTGCGCAGATTTATGAAAGTTTCATCCAAATCCTGAATCAGAGTTGCTCTGTCCTTGCTCTTGACCACTATGTCATCCACATAGGCTTCCACATTTCTGTGTAACTGTGGCTCAAAAGCATGACTGACTACTCTTGCAAATGTTGAACCTGCATTCTTCAAACCGAAAGGCATCCGTACGAAACAGTACGTGCCACAAGGAGTGATGAATGCGGTCTTCTCCTCATCCTCTTCTGCCATGAAGATCTGATGATATCCTGAATATGCATCAAGGAATGAAAGCAAATCACATCCTACCGTGGAGTCGACAATCTGGTCAATGCGCGGCAAGGGAAATGGATCTTTGGGACAAGCTTTATTAACATCAGTAAAGTCAATACAAAGCCTCCATTTCCCGTTTGCCTTGCGCATGACTACAGGATTGGCCAACCACGTAGGATGGAGTACTCCTCTGACAAGGCCTGCTGCTTCCAACTTCTTGATCTCTTCTGCGATGAATTCTTGGCGCTCCATTGCTTGTTTCCTGACTTTCTGCTTGACGGGCCGCGCGTGAGGACAGACGGCAAGATGGTGCTCAATTACTTTCCTGGGAACACCGGGGATGTCAGACGGTTGCCATGCAAACACGTTGACGTTCACCCGCAGGAAAGCAACGAGCGCGCTTTCCTATTTAGGGTCAAGTGTGGCACTGATGATGAAGGTACCACCAGTGCCGTCCTCCTTGGAGGACACCTTCTTGGTTTCTGGCGGAGCTGCCTTCGCCTTCTTACACTTTCCGGTGGAGCTCGATGGTGCGTCCTCGACGGTAGCGCAGCACTCCGAAGAGGTGCGCTTGCCAGAGTGGGCATCAGAGCTCTTGCCAAACTTGGTCTTCTTCCTCCCGGGAGCTTTAGCGGCAAGGGGCTTGCGATCCGCTGCGGCTGCTGCTTCCCGGTAAATCTTGTCGGTACAGATAAGAGCATCTTTCTTGTCGCCAGGGACAGAGATGACACTTATCGGACCTGGCATCTTGAGCACGTTGTAGGCATAGTGAGAGGCCGCCATGATCTTGGCGAGCACTGGACGGCCGAGTATCCCATTGTAAGGCAATGGGAAATCAGCAACGTCAAAGGTGACCCTCTCAGTCCTGAAGTTCAATTCGCTGCCAAATGTTATCGACAACGTGATATTTCCCTTCGGCTTGCTCCTTCCCGGGTTGATTCCTTGAAATGTGACGGTCTCTTCGAGCTTGCTGTCAGGGATCTGAAGCTTCTGGAGTACCGCGGAGGAGATCAGATTCAAGCCGGCCCCGCCGTCAACTAGCATCTTTGTGACTTTGAGGTTGCGGATAGTTGGTGAAACCAACATCGGCAAGCACCCGACCGCAGTTATGCGATCAGGGTGGTCCTCAATATCAAAGATGATAGGCGTGCTGGACCACTTAAGAGGCTTGCTTGACTCAACTGGTGGTTCTGCTGCATTAACTTCCCGCACCCATTGTTTGAGCTGGTGGTGCGAAGTATGCAGAGAAGCACCGCCGTCAACGCACAGAACCTCTGTGGCTTTCTGAAACTCCTGCTCGTCGGCCTCATCTTCATCCATCTCTTCATCATCGTCTTCGTCTTCATCCTTGTTGCAGCCGCGGGGAGGTCTGTCTCCTTGCCGCTGCTTGGCCTTGCCGCGGCGTCCTCCCCGGCCGGGACGCTTCTTGCCGGATCCTCCAGTGCCTTCCTGGGCCTTCTCCTTGTCGCGTCGCTCGTACTCAGCTTTCTGCGGCTCGACAAGCTGCTCAACCTTCTTGCAACTCTGGAGATCATGGCCCTTGGTGCGGTGGATCTTGCAGTACTGCTTGCTGGACTGCTCAACAGCTAGCACATCTTTGCCTTTCCTTCTCCTGTTGTTCCGCCGCCGGTTTTTCTTTGCCGGGGCGGCATCCTCACTGTCAGATCCTCCTGCTCCTGCATTCTCTCCGGGGAGTTTCCTTCCTTCTTCAGCACGTGCGCACTTGTCGGCCAGGGCGTATAGCTCACTGACATCTCTAATCTTGCACATCGCCATCTCCTCCCGCATCCTGCGGTTACGCACGTTCTGATGGAACACGCTGATGACCGTGGCAGGGTGGACATCTGGGATGTTGCGCTGCACTTGGCTGAACATATGAATGTACTTGCACAGGGGCTCTCCTTCCTTCTGGGCGAGCAGATGAAGATCGCTCTCCTGGCCATGGGGCTTGTGGCCGCCTGTAAAGGCACCGACAAACTGATGGCACAGATCCGCCCATGAGGAGATGGAGTTGTCCGGCAAGTGCATGAGCCAGGATCTGACATTGGGCTTGAGCACCAGTGGGAAGTAGTTGGCAAGGATCTTATCGTCGAGCCCCCCGGCAGCTTGCACCACGATGGTGTAGATGCTGAGGAACTCCGACGGATGCAACCTACCGTCGTGCTTCTCTGGTACGTCTGGCTTGAAGTTCTTTGTGCTGGGCCACTGGACCTGCCGCAGCTCACGAGTGAATGTAGGGCAACCTACCGCGTACGGCAAGTCGCCTGGTTCCCCTGGCGCATGCATATCAACAGTGGGCCCAGCGCGCTAGTCTGACTGACGCCGCGCTTCTCTTCGGCGCTCGATGCGTGTACGAGCGTCTTCTTGCTGTCGTTCTTGAAGAACTTGGCGCTGATCGCGACGAGCTCGTGGGTCTGATGACGCTGTGGAGTCAGTGTCGAGGTTTACCCGGCGAGTCGGCGATCTTGGCCTTCGGGGCGGGGAGTGCATGGTGGTTGCACCCCCACCGGTCTGCTCGCCATCGGCTCGCGTCCGGCAATCTTGCCGCGGCTGCGACGCATTCGGCTGCCGTGGAGTGTCGCCGTTGGCGAAGCCGATGAGACTCTGAATGGTGGCCCTCCAACCGTCGATCTTGTCCGCCGTTGGAGGGTAATCCAGGAGCAGTTGGGCTCGAGCCAACGCTTCTTCTGGGGTCTTCGGTCGCGGTGGCGAACGGTGCGAGGAGCGGGATATGCTTGGACTTCTAACTATGTTAGAAGGAGCAGGATCTCGTCCAGGCGACCGTGTCTTGCTCGTGCCAGCAGGTTGGCGTGCATGCTGGTCTTGAGCATCTTGAGATCCGCCAGCTCGATTTTGGTCCAACGAGCGTATGGTACCACGACTACCATGACGCTGTTGACCCCGCACCTCCTGAGACGGGCGCGGTGCATGTACGGACACCGAGGTTTGCGCGGCCTTGTCCTTGGACCTGGCGGCAGTGTGAGCTCCCTCGACGGCGCCCGTTCCTCCGCCGGCGTCTACCCCACCACCCGTTTGCTCCGGTGGCGGTGGGATCGACGTGGACGGAGCAGCCACCTCCGAAGCCTTCTTCTTCGGTGGCATGTTGATGAAGATGATGAAGAAGATGAAGATCTGGCTCGCGTGAACGCCGAATCAGGTTCACACAACCTCGACGCCCCCTACCTGGCGCGCCAAAGATGTCGTGGGAAACGAACACCTATGGGGCAGGGCCCCTTTTGGTCCGGCAGGGAGCGGAGATCGCACGAAGAGTGGATCGAAGCGAGGCACGCGAGCAATTTTACCCAGCTTCGGAGCTCTCCGGAGAGATAATACTCCTACTGTTGCTTTGTGGTTGTATTGAGCTCTTGCTTGAGAGCGTGAGCATTCTCTGCTTTCGAATGAGTCGAACCCCCCCTACGTTGTGCATGGGCCTCCTTTTATATGCTCAAGGGGTCACCGATAGGTCGCAACGTAGGCGAGGGCAAAAATGGAAAAGGAGTGGTTGGTACACCTACTTGTACAGTGCACCCTACCTAACTCTGACGGCAGGGGACAAAGGCATTAAATGCCCATCCCCGTCGCCCAAATAGTGCAAAAAAGCGACCGTTAGGGGCGCCACCGCTTGCCACGATGGTCATCTCGTCATCTTTGCTCGCCACCTCGCACCGCTTGGCTGCACAGCCTCTCGCCATGTGCGCCCGGGACGGTCCTGTGGCGACACGTCGACGGATGCGCTGGAGCATGGGCACAGAGTGGTGGCTTCGTGTCGGTGTACTAAAGTAGGGGGGTACCTTAGCACCCCGAACTTGTGCACGGGCAGTCGCAGCAACCCGCGGCAGGGCTTGCCGGGCGTCCGCCAAGATCCTCCACGGCTACTTTGATGCCATTCAAGATCGAAGTACTCAAACCAAGGCCCCGGCGAGAGGAGCTTGCCGGGAAGGCCAACCAAGGTCCCGGCAAGAGAAGCTGGCCGGGAAGAAAACAAAGGCCCCAGCAAGAGGAGCTTGCCGGGAAGGCCGACCAAGGCATCTCCAGAAGACTTGCCGCGGCGCCCCGCGCGTCCCGGCAAGGCAAGACAAGAGAAGGGCCGCGGCAAGGCACTTGCCGCGGCAAGGCGGCCACCCAAAATCCAGCACATCCAGCGACGTGTCACTCCAGGGCCACCCCAGGGGCACGTGGCGGGGCGTTGCGTAGCCATGCAGAGCAAGGTGGCAAGCGGAGCTGACAGGAACACCATCGTGGCGATCGGTGGCGCCTCTAACGGTCGTCTCCTTGCACTGTTGGGGCGACCGGACGGGCATTAAATGCCCTTGTCCCCTGCTGTCAGAGTTAGGTAGGGGACACTGTTGGTAGCAGTTGTACCAACCCGCGTTTTTACCTTTCTACCCATCTTTCTACGCTGCCACCTGTCGGTGCCCCCTTCAGACTATAAAAGGGAGGCCCATGGGCACGTAGAGGGGGTTGGGAATTTTGGTTCAGCGGGTCGGGCCATTCGACACACGCAACACCACCAGATGCTCGTACCCTCGAGCAAGATCGAATACGAACACAAAGCAGCAATAGGAGTTTTATCTCTCCGGAGAGCTCCGAAGCTGGGTAAAAATCGTCCCGTCTCCCCAGCGCACGCCCGGACCTCGATCTGCTCTGCGCGCGGCCTCCGCCCCCCTTGCCGGACCAGAAGGCCCCCCCCCCCCCCCCCGTGCCCCATAGGTGCTCGTGGCCACAGAGAGATACGGCCCCGACATCTTTGGCGCGCCAGGTAGGGGGCGCGTCGAGGTCGTGGGCATCTGATCCGGTCTCCGTGCGCGCTGCATCAACGCCTTCATCAACATGCCACCGAAGAAGAAGCCTTCGGAGGTGGCCGCTCCGTCTACATCGATTCCGCCACCACCGCCGGAGCAAACAGGCGGTGGAGTGGACGCCGGCGGAGGAGCGGGCGCCGACGGTGGGACTCACGTCGTCACCAGATCCAAAAACAAGGCCCCGCCAGCGTCGGCGACCGTGCAGACACCGCGCCCTTCCCAGGAAGTGCAAGGTCGACAACGCCCCGGTGCTCCTAGCACCGTGCTCGCGTTGGAACAAGGCCAAGCTGGTGGGTCGCGAGACGCTCGAGGTCGGCATGCACGCCCGCATGCTGGCGCGAGCGAGGTACGGTCGCCCGAGCGGGGTGTTGCGCCTCCCAATCCAGTTGGGAGTCCGAGCACATCCCGCTCCTCGCGCCGCTCGTCGCCACCACCACCCAAGACAGCGGAGGAAGCGCTGGCCCGAGCCCAGCTGCTTCTAGACTACCCTCCGGCGCCGCACAAGATCGACGACTGGAGGATGACCATATACAGTCTCATCGCCTTCGCCAACGGCGATAAGCCCAGGCAACCGAGCGCATCGAGGCCCCGGCAAGGCGTCCAGGCGTAAGCCGACGCCGACAAGACCGCTGGGGGTGCCACCTCCGTGCACTCCCAGCCCCAAAGGCCAAGATCGCCGGCTCGTCAGGCCAACCCCGACGGCGACTCCACCGCGTCGTCGGACCCGCGAACCCGACGCGATCAACGCCACGTTCTCCAAGAACGGCGGCACGAAGACGCACGCACTCGCATCGAGCGCAGAAGAGAAGCGCGACGTCAATCCGACCAGCGCGCAGGGCCCACTGTCGACATGCACGCACCCGGGGAACTGAGCGACTTGCCGTACGCGGCAGGTTGCCCTGCGTTCACCCGCGAGCTGCGGCAAGTCCAGTGGCCCAGAACCAAGAACTTCAAACCGGACGTGCCCGAGAAGCACGATGGCAGGATACATCCATCGGAGTTCCTCAGCATCTACACCATCGCGATGCAGGCTGCCGGAGGGCGCGATGAGAAGATCCTCGCCAACTACTTCCCGCTGGTGCTCAAGCCCAATGTCAGATCTTGGCTCATGCACTTGCCGGACGGTTCCATCTCTTCATGGGCGGACCTGTGTCATCAGTTTGTCGGCGCCTTCACGGGTGGCCACAAGCCTCATGGCCAGGAGAGTGACCTCCACTTGCTCGTCCAGAAGGAGGGAGAACCCCTGCGCAAGTACATACAGAGATTCAGTCAAGTGCAGCGTAACATCCCAGACGTCCACCCCGCCGTAGTTATCAGCGCGTTTCATCAGAACGTGCGTAACCGCAGGATGAGGGAGGAGATGGCGATGTGCAAGATCCGAGACGTCAGCGAGCTCTATGCTCTGGCCGACAAGTGTGCACGGGCTGAGGAGGGGAGGAAAATCCCCGGAGAGGTTGCAGGAGCAGAAGGATCTGACAGTGAGGATGCCGCCCCGGCAAGGAAGAGCCGGAGACGGAACAACAGGAAGAGAAAGTCTAAGGATGTGCTAGCTGTTGAGCATTCCGGCAATGGAGGCGGCTCCGACAAGGCTAAGGCCGATGACTCCGGCGAGGCTGTGGTAGCCGCCGACAAGCAAGATGGCTCCGGCAAGCGCTACTGCAAGATCCACCGCACCAAGGGCCATGATCTCCAAACCTGCAAGAAAGTCGAAGAGATGGCGGAGCTACAGAAAGCCGAGTACGAGCGCCGCGATAAGGAGAGAGCCCAGGGAGGTGGCGGAGGATCCGGCAAGAAGCTTCCCGCCCGGGGAGGACACCGCGGCAAGTCCAAGCCGCGGCAAGGGGATAGGCCTCCCCGCGGCCGCGACAAGGACGAAGATGAGGATGAGTATGATGAGATGGAGGAGGATGAGACCGATGACCAAGAGTTTCAGAAGGCAACAGAGGTGTTGTGCATCGACGGCGGTGCCTCTCTGCACGCCTCGCACCGCCAACTCAAGCAGTGGGTGCGAGAGGTGAATGCAGCGGAGCCATCCGTCGAGGCGCGCAAGTCTCTGAAGTGGTCCAGCACGCCCATCATCTTTGACGTTGAGGACCACCCTGATCGCATCACTGCGGTCGGGTGCTTGCCGATGTTGGTCTCACCAACAATCTGCAACCTCAAGGTCACGAAGATGTTGGTTGACGGCGGGGCCGGCCTGAACCTGATTTCCTCCGCAGTGCTCAAGAAGCTCCAGATCCCCGACAGCGAGCTCGAAGAGACTGGTACCTTTCAAGGGATAAATCCGGGAAGGAGCAAGCCCAAGGGGAAGATCATGCTGCCGGTGACCTTTGGCAGCGCGCTGAACTTCAGGACAGAGAGGGTCACCTTTGATGTTGTTGATATCCCATTACCCTACAATGGGATACTCGGCCGACCAGCGCTTGCCAAGTTCATGGCAGCCTCTCACTATGCATACAACGTGCTCAAGATGCCTGGTCCGATGAGTGTCATCTCTGTCCAGGGCGACAAGAAGGATGCACTTATCTGCACCGACAAGGTCTACCGGGAAGCAGCAGCCGCAGCAGAGTGCAAGCCACTTGCCGCTGGAGCTCCCCGGGGAAAGAAGATGGTTAAGTCCAAGTCCGGCAAGAGTAGCTCTGATGCCCACTCCGGCAAGCGCACCTCCCCGGAGTGCTGCGCTGCCATCGAGGACGCACCATCGAGCTCCACCGGCAAGTGCAAGAAGGCAGATCCGCCAAAGACTAAGCCCGGCAAGGACAGCTCTGGTGCCCACTCCGGCAAGCGCACCTCCCCGGAGTGCCGCGCTGCCGTCGAGGATGCGCCATCGAGCTCCGCCGGCTAGTAGGGCGAAGGAAGCATCCAGCTTCGAGCTTTTGAGTTGTATTCCCCGAGAATCCGTACCTTGTATGAATAACCTGTACGCTGAAGGGTCGAATCGTGGCTAAGTTGCGCCCTTGGTCTGTTTCGAGTCCGCTCAACGATGAAAGCGCGGCGCAACTGGCCCGACAAGTTCTTCCTGCCGGAAGCAACACCGCCAGCGGGCTGCTGATGTCCCGCACTCAGCAAGCGTGCTTGCACCGGCGGGTTCCCCGAAAGCGTGAGGGTGAAAACATACAAGGAAGGGAATCAAGGGGGAAGTACGGCCTTGCCGGAACACGGAAGACGGAAAAGCTAAGTCACCCAAGCTTGAGTACAGAGCACCTTTTTCTAGTTCTAAGCTTTTATGTTATATTCCTCGAACGTTCGTCCCTTGTACGAAAAACCTGTGCGCGGAGGAACCAACTCATGGTTAAGTTGCGCCCTTGCTTTGTTTTCGAGTCCGCTCAACAATACAAGTGCGCTGCAACTGGCCCGAGAAGGTTTCTTGCCGGGTACAACACCGCCAGCGGGCTGCTGACGTTCCGCACTCAGCAAGTGTGTTAGCACCGGCAAGTTCCCTAGAAGTGTAGGGAAAGAACGTACAAGGGATGTAATGAAGTAGGGAACGTAACATAGCAAGCCTTGCCGTGGGACGTCCTTCGTATGTAAAACTTGTGCGCAGAGGAGCTAACTCGTGGTTAAGTTGCGCCCTTGCTTTGTTTTCGAGTCCGCTCAACAATACAAGTGCGCTGCAACTGTCCCGAGAAGTTTTCTTGCCGGGTACAACACCGCCAGCAGGCTGCTGACGTTCCGCACTCAGCAAGTGTGTTAGCACCGGCAAGTTCCCCAGAAGCGTAGAGTGTAAACATACGAAGGGCGAAGCATGGCATTGCGCTGCCCAATCTAAATAGTCCTGCCACGAAAGAGCAACTTACTACGGCACTGTCTTAGTTGTTTTCGTGTCTATAATCACAGCGACAAGGAAGAACCAGAAGGGCGCCCTGGCGCAGGGGCCCCGGCAAGCCGATGTCGCTGGGGGCTGCAAGTACCGAAACCACTACGCGGCAAGTCAGGGTCCCCGGGGGCTGCGACGCCGGCGGCAAGGACAAAGCAAGGCGCACCGGCACCTGGGTCTCGGCGGGCCAGAGTTACCGGGGGCTGCAAATACCAAGATTCACCCCCGGCAAGCCAGAGTCGCCGGGGGCTGCGGTATCAGATAAGTTTTTCATCCCTCGTCATGCATCCTCTTATGGGCTGGGGAAAGCGAGGCCGCGTCCTTGAACGTTCATGCCTTGTAAAAAAACCTGTGCGCGGAGGAACCGGCTCGTAGCTAGTCGCGCACCGACTGTTGTTTCGAGTCCGCTCGACAATTTAGGTGAACTGCGGCTAGCTCAACGACAAGGTTTCTTGTCGGTCGCGGCACCGCCGGCAGAGAACCAACTCGTAGCTAGTTGCCTTACTGTCATTTCGAGTCCGCTCAATGACTTAAGTAAGCCGCGACTAGCTTCGCGACAAGGTTGCCTGTCGGTTGCAGTTCCATTGCCGACGTTCTGCACTCGGCGCTCACGGCAAGGTGCCCGCGCCGGCAAGTTCCCTAAAACCGTAGGGTAAAAACGTACAAGGCACAAAATCAAGTAAAGGACTTAAACCGGCAAGCTTTCCCCTCTTTTCATTAAAAAACATCCCAATTTAGTACAAGTCCATAGAGGATGAAAAACATGATAGAGAGGATTACAAATTTTAAGTACAGCTAAGGCCCGAAGGCTTACAAATTAAAAGATAAGATGCCCGTAATCCCTCTCTTGTTTCTCTCTTCAGGGAGTAGGTCAAGGAGGCCCCGGCAAGAGAAGCTTGCCGGGGAAGGCAAAAGGGGCGCCTAGGTGAGCTACGGGTGCCAGAAGACACCAAGAGAACACCCCGGGGGCCGGCCAGGAGCTTGGCGGAGACGGAGGCGCCGGAGGCAGAGCTCGAAGACGGGGCGGCAGAACGTCAGCACGCTGTCGAGGGCACCTCGCCCTCGTACCCCGACTTGACGGCCTTGCCGCCACCCCTCTTCCTCCTCCGCAGCCTCCCTACGCCAGCCGCCCAAGGAGACGGCCCCGGGGAGTTCAGAAGGCCGGCAACCCAGATGATGGGATCGCCGGTGGCGCGCGAGACGGCGTCCGACGCCTAGTCGGACCCGCCGTCCTCGTCGTCGCTATCGCTCCCCTCCTCGTCACTCTCGCTCGAGGAGGGGCCTTCGCTATCGGAGGAGCTGTCCACGCAGCATCTCGCCCGGATGCCGGAGTCCCCGAAGACCTTGACGACGAGAAGGTCGCCCTCCATTAACTTAAAATGGAGGGTAAACCCCGCCGTCAAGCTGTGGATGCGGGCGAATGTCTTCCACCCTCGATTGAAGAACATCACGCCGGGGGCTGGGGATACGACACTAACTCGAGTGCCGCAGATCCCGCAGCCCCTCATGCGCAACTCCAGCATCTCGGGCGGGTCCGGTTCCATCGCGCTCGCAAACGGAGCCGGAAGCCGGAGGCGTCGACGAGGTGCCCAACGCAGCTTGACGAAGAACTCCCAGGGGTCGTCCCCGATGTGGACCGCCTCGAGGAGAGGAGCCGCCGGCGGAGACGGGGGTGGCACACCACCCCGGCCGCCTCTTCCCCGAGCGCCTCGGCCACGCCCTCGACCTCGTCCACGGCCTCGCCCCCTCCCTCTCCCCCTCGCGGCCGGCTCCGCCACTGCAGGGGCGAGAGAGGGAAGGGTGCGCTGTCTGGCAGCAACCCTTGCCGCCACCGATGAAGGGCCAGGGTTCCCTTTCTCCATGGCGAATGGAAGAAAGGGGGGCAGAAGTTAAAAGAAAGAAGGAGATGAGGGAGTGCGGGTTTCCGTGCCCCCCTCCTTCTCTTTATAAAGGAGCAGGGTGGGAGCCCGGCCGCCCCGCTCAGCGAATCAAGGCACGGGAGAGCAGGGAATCGGGACCGACCCGCTGCCTCTGCTCACGCCGGCCCGTATTCCCAATCTCACCGTCCGTGACCCCAAGCCATGGGAGCCGCGTGGCAGGGATGCAGCGCCGAGTAGACGGGTGAGGCGATCTCGCCCCACCCCGTGAGCATGGGAGTGGATGCCTCAAAAGCCGCGCACTGGCCCCGTCCAGTAAATGCACCACGCCCCCACACCTACCTCCGTTTAGGTAGGAGGGCGTGAGCCGTCCCCTTCATCATGGCTTGAAGCATGCTCGCGAGGCTCAGCCCCGCACGCGCCTCCCGCGTCGCCCACGACACCGCGTTTGACGCGTGTCATTGCGGGAGGACGCGGTGGACACGGAGTCCGATGCGGTGTGACCTAGGCCGCGCGTGCCCGTGCACTGTTTTGGGCCTGGCCCAACAGCGCTCGGCACCGTGTATGGCCCAGGCCCGGGGGCTCCTGTCGGTGTACTAAAGTAGGGGGGTACCTTAGCACCCCGAACTTGTGCAAGGGCAGTCGCAGCAACCCGCGGCAGATCTTGCCGGGCGTCCGCCAAGATCCTCCACGGCTACTTTGATGCCATTCGAGATCGAAGTACTCAAACCAAGGCCCCGGCGAGAGGAGCTTGCCGGGAAGTCCAACCAAGGTCCCGGCAAGAGAAGCTGGCCGGGAAGAAAACAAAGGTCCCGGCAAGAGGAGCTTGCCGGGAAGGCCGACCAAGGCATCTCCAGAAGACTTGCCGCGGCGCCCCGCGCGTCCCGGCAAGGCCTGACGGCCGGCAAGCTTGCTGGCACGACAAGAGAAGGGCCACGGCAAGGCACTTGCCGCGGCAAGGCGGCCACCCAAAGTCCAGCACATCCAGCGACGTGTCACCCCAGGGCCACCCCAGGGGCACGTGGCGGGGCGTTGCGTAGCCATGCAGAGCAAGGTGGCAAGCGGAGCTGACGGGAACGCCATCGTGGCGATCGGTGGCGCCTCTAACGGTCGTCTCCTTGCACTGTTGGGGCGACCGGATGGGCATTAAATGCCCTTGTCCCCTGCTGTCAAAGTTAGGTAGGGGACACTGTTGGTAGCAGTTGTACCAACACGCGTTTTTACCTTTCTACCCATCTTTCTATGCTGCCACCTGTCGGTGCCCCCTTCAGACTATAAAAGGGAGGCCCATGGGCACGTAGAGGGGGTTGGGAATTTTGGTTCAGCGGGTCGGGCCATTCGACACACGCAACACCACCATACGCTCGTACCCTCGAGCAAGATCGAATACGAACCCAAAGCAGCAGTAGGAGTTTTATCTCTCCGGAGAGCTCCGAAGCTGGGTAAAAATCGTCCCGTCTCCCCAGCGCGCGCCCGGACCTCAATCTGCTCTGCGCGCGGCCTCCGCCCCCCTTGCCGGACCAGAAGGGGCCCCCCCGTGCCCCATAGGTGCTCGTGGCCACAGAGAGATACGACCCCGACACTTCGCCGCGGCAAGCGCCTTGCCGCGGTCGTTGTCTTGTCGTGCCCGGAAGCTTGTCGCTCGCCGGGTCTTGCCGGGACGCGTAGCGCGTCACGGCAAGTGTCTTGAAATGCCTTGGCTGGCCTTCCTGGCAAGCTCCTCTTGCCGGGGCCTTGTCCTTCCCGGCAAGCTCCTCTTGCCGGGGTCTTGTCTTCTCAGCTTGAACACTTTGTTCTTGAATGGCACCAAAAGGAACCACGGAGGATCTTGGCGGGCACCCGGCAAGCCTTGCCGCGGGGCGCTGCGACTGCCCGTGCACAAGTTCGGGATACTAAGGTACCCCTACTTTAGTACACCGACAGGAAGGATCAATGATGTTCTCATTGTTGCAAATAGAAATTTGGTGCCCGTAGATTTTATCGTTCTTGATATAGATTACAATCTTTCTTGCCCTATTATTCTTGGTAGACCTTTCCTTAGAACGATTGGCGCGATTATTGATATGAAGGAAGGGAACATTAGATTCCAATTTCCGTTAAGGAAAGACATGGAGCACTTTACAAGAAAGAAAATCAAATTAACTTATGAATCTATCATGCGAGCTACTTATGAATTGAGTGCCAAAGATGGCACTACTTAGATCTATCTTCGCTTTTATGCCTAGGTAGGGGCGTTAAACGATAGCGCTAGTTGGGAGGCAACCCAATTTTATTTGTGTTTTTTTGTTTTTGTTTATGTTTAGTAATAAATTTTGCATCTACCTTCTGTTTAGATGTTTTTTATGTTTTAATTAGTGTTTGTGCCAAGTAGAACCTATAGGATAACCTATGGTGATAGTTGATATGATTCTGCTGAAAAACAGAAACTTTGCGCGCACTAAATTAGTTTTGTTAAATCACAAAAACGAGCTTTTGCGTTGATTCATTTTTCTGTAGATCAATAGACAAACTGTCGAGGACTTCCTATTTTGGTAGGATTTTTAGAGTTCCGGAAGTTTGCGTTAGTTACAGATTGCTACAGACTGTTTTGTTTTTGACAGATTCTGTTTTTCGTGTGTTGTTTGCTTATTTTAATGCATCTATGGCTAGTATTAAGTGGTATGAATCACAGAGAACTTGGAATACAGTAGGTTTAACACCAATATAAATAAAGAATGAGTTCATTACAGTACCTTATGTGGTGGTTTTGCTTTCTTTCACTAACGGAGCTTATGAGATTTCCTGTTGAGTTTTGTGTTGTGAAGTTTTCATGTTTTGGGTAAAGATTTGATGGACTATGGAATAAGGAGAGGCAAAAGCCTAAGCTTGGGGATGCCCATGGCACCCCAAGAAATTCAAGAATATCCGAAAGCCTAAGCTTGGGGATGCCCCCGGAAGGCATGCCCTCTTTCATCTTCGTTCATTGGTAACTTTACTTGGACCTATATTTTTATTCGCCACATGATATGTGTTTTTCTTGGAGCGTCGTGTATGATATTAGTATTTGCTTTTTAGTTTTCCACAATCATCCTTGCTGTACACACAATTTGGGAGAAGCCTACTTGATTGGAATTTATTAGAATACTCTATGTGCTTCACTTATATCTTTTGAGCTAGATAGTTTTTGCTCTAGTGCTTCACTTATATCTTTTAGAGCACGGCGGTGGCTTAATTTTGTAGAAAGTGCTAGTCTCTCATGATTCACTTATATTATTTTGAGAGTCTCTTAGAACAGCATGGTATTTGCTATGGTTATAAAATTGGTCCTAAAATGGTAGGCATCCAAGTTGGGTATAATAAAAACTATCATAGGAAGTGAATTGGATGCTATGATCAATTTGATACTTGATAATTGTTTTGAGATATGGAGGTAGTGATTATGAATTTAAAGAATGCTTGTGTTGAAGTTAGCAAGTCCCGTAGCATGCACGTATGGTTAAAGTTGTGTAACAAATTTGAAACATGAAGTGTCCTACGATTGTGCATCCTTATGAGTGGCGATCGGGGACGAGTGATGGTCTTTTCTTACCAATCTATCCCCCTAGGAGCATGCTCATATTGCTTGGTTTTTGATGACTTCTAAATTTTTGCAATTAGTATATGAGTTCTTTTGACTAATGTTGAGTCCATGGATTATACGCACTCTTACCTTTCCATCATTGCTAGCCTCTTCGGTACCGTGCATTGCGCTTTCTCACCTTGAGAGTTGGTGCAAACTTCGCCGGTGCATCCAAACCCCGTGATATGATACGCTCTATCACACGTAAACCTCCTTATATCTTCCTCAAAACAACCACCATACCTACCTATTATGGCATTTCCATAGCCATTCCGAGATATATTGCCATGAAACTTTCCACCGTTCCGTTTATCATCATGACACGCATTACTTTTGTCATATTGCCATTGCATGATCATGTAGTTGACATCGTATTTGTGGCAAAGCCACCCTGCATAATTTTTCACACATGAGATTCATTGCACCATCCTGGTACACCGCCGGAGGCATTCATATAGAGTCATACCTTGTTCTAGTTTTGAGTTGTAATTCATGTGTTGTAAATCAATAAAAGTGTGATTATCATCATTATTAGAGCATTGTCCCCAAAAACAAAAAAAGACAGGCAAAAAAAAGGCAAAAAAAAGAAAGGCCAAAGAAAAAAAAGGCCCAAAAAAGAAGAAAAAAGAAAAAAAGAAAATAAATAAAAAGGGGGCAATTTTACTATCTCTTTTTACACACTTGTGCTTCAAAGTAGCACCACGTCCTTCGTATAGCGAGTCTCATATATTGTGCTTCAAAGAAGCACCATGTTTTTCATATAGAGAGTCTCATAAGTTGTCAATTTCATATACTAGTGGTATTTTTTCATTATAGAACTTGGCTTGTATATTCCTATGATGGGCTTCCTCAAAATGTCCTAGGTCTTCGTGAGCAAGCAAGTTGGATGCACACCCACTAGTTTTCTTTTGTTGAGATTTCATTCATTTATAGCTCTAGTGCATCCGTTGCATGGCAATCCCTACTCCTCATATTGGCATCAATTAGTGGGCATCTCCATAGCCCGTCGATTATCCTCGTCAATGTGAGACTTTCTCCTTTTTTTGTCTTCTCTACACAATCCCCATCATCATATTCTATTCCACCCATAGTGCTATATCCATGGCTCACGCTCATGTATTGCGTGAAGGTTGAAAAAGTTTGAGATTATTTAAGTACGAAACAATTGCTTGGCTTGTCATCGGGATTGTAGAATTTGGGAACATTTTTGTGTGACGAAAATGAAGCATAGCCTAACTATATGATTTTGTAGGGATGAACTTTCTTTAGCCATGTTATTTTGAGAAGACATGATTACTTTTATTAGTATGCTTGAAGTATTACTATTTGTTATGTCAATATGAACTTTTATTTTGAATCATTTGGATCTGAACATTCATGCCACAATAAAGAAAATTACATTGAGAATTATGCTAGGTAGCATTCCACATCAAAAATTATGTTTTTATCATTTACCTACTCGAGGACGAGTAGGAATTAAGCTTGGGGATGCTTGATATGTCTCCAATGTATCTATTATTTTTGATTGTTCCATGCTATTATATTACTCCTTTTGGATGTTTATGGGCTTTATTTTACACATTTATATCATTTTTGGGACTAACCTACTAACCGGAGGCCCAGCCCGTATTGGTTTTTTTGCCTATTTCAGTATTTCGAAGAAATGGAATATCAAACGGAGTCCAAACAGAATGAAACCTTCGGGAGCGTGATTTTTGGAATGAACGTGATCCAGAGGACGTGGAGTGCAAGACAAGAAGCGATCGAGGTGGCCACGAGGGTGGAGGGCGTGCCCACCCCTATAGGGCGCGCCCCTATCTCGTGGGCCCTTCGGGCGGCCACTGACCTACTTCTTCCTCCTATATATATCCATGTGCACCGAAAACATCATGGGAGCCAACGAAAAACAATTTCCACCACCGTAACTGTCGGGGATATAACTATTTGTGTAAGCCGCCCAGGAGGGGCCGGGTTACACAAAGAAGACTCATCAGAGAGAAGCCCAAGACCAAGCATGAAGATGGCGATTCAATAAAGGGCTTAAGGCCCACAAGCGACTTAAGGTCCGTTGTAGTAAACCGCCATGATGGCATGACTTGTAACATAAGGTAGATTTAACTAGTCATCGAGCCGGACCTAGTGTATAAGCCGGTCGGAACTCTGTAAGCCGCAGGGCGTCAACCCGTGTATATAAGGGGATGACCTGCTGACGGCTTAGGGAAAGAAACAACTCATCGAGAGCCAGGCATAGCGTATCTCGCTCCCTGGTCATCAAAACATCAATACCAACCCAACTAGACGTAGGCCTTACCTTCACCGTAAGGGGCCGAACTAGTATAAACCCTCTCGTGTCCTTTGTCCCGATTTAACCCCTTCAAGCTTCCTACTCGCGATGGCTCCACAACTAAGTCCTTTCACGAGGACATCTGACGTGACAATTCCACGATAGTTGGCGCCCACCGTGGGGCCAGCGCACGGTGGATTTGAGTTCTTGAAGGGCAACTTCGAAGGGCTCAAGGGATACGTAGTGGGCCGAATGACCAAGAGTCGTCGCGGCAAGATCTACATCGACGACTAAGGCTGGGGTCCCGACGCCGGCTCAATTGTGTATGGATACCGGGTCCCCTTCGGAAGAATCCACGTCTTCATCGGCCGGATCGGTGAGTCGGGCCCTGAGCCGGACAACTGCACCGACCTCGTTGAGACGGCTCAGCGTGCGAGGAAGACCCGGACTCAACCGGTAATGAGGCGTGCCTTCTAGGGCTGCATCCACGGAGAGGAACTTTCCGAAGGATCTGAAGATAGGGGTGAGACGGCTGTCCTCTCAGACGGTGATTTGTCCGCCGGTTCAACAGATTCGTTGTACCAAGTGCAAGACGGCGTGCTCGGGGGCTGTTCCGATGGCATCAGTATTCCGGACCCATGTGAGCTGCCAAGATGGGCCGGAGTCTTCATGGCTGGAACTCAGCCCGGCTCAAACTCTACAACCGCTGCAGCAATAACGTCCGGGTTAGGAGCAGCTGGGGCAGGCGGCCCCGTGCGCCCACCGGCTCAGGTGTTGATAGATCTCATGGACAAGCTTACGGCCCTATTAACAGCCACGGTTATTCCTGCACACAAAGATGAGCATGACGTAGCGGTAGCACAGGTGCGTGAGGAGATAGCTTAGGCCAAGGAGGCCTTGGCAGCCAAGGATACTAGACTAGCTACAGAGCGGGCGGCTCTCGACGCCCGGGCGCAGCGCTTGCAGTCAGAAGCTTACCAGCTCACGATGAGCCTAAACGCATCCAATGAGGTAATGAGGAGGAGACATCAGAAGACTCAGTCCCGTTTACCTCCGAATTACGACCCTCGGGTTCTTTTTGCTACACCCGGAGCCGGCTCAAGTAACCCGCCAGAGGCCAATCAGCTTATGACAGCCGGAACAGGGGGGCCGACTCAGCCTCGGGAGACGGTACCACCTCACGTGAGCATGCCACCACTGCGTTATGTGCCAATTCCCCCGGATCACTTTTCCAATCCCATGGAGAACTTAATTGCAGCTTCAACACGTTTGACGGCTCTTCCCATGGACGGTGATGACCCGGCAAAGATGGAAACCCGGAGAGTTAGAGAGCTTCTTCAGACGGCCTTAGCTCAGCACGAGACCTATTCTTACAGCCGGGACAGAATTCACTCAACGCCTCCACCTTGGTTAGCACCGCCTCGTCAGAACCGGAGCCCGAGTTGCAGCTGGCACATGGAGTCCGAAGCTTTTTCAAGCAACGCCCAACGCCATAACCAGCCCGGTGGCTATCACCCGGTGCAAGACCGAATATGTCAGGAGAACGAACGGGCGGCTCAGGCAGTGGCTCAACATGCGGCTTATCAGGACATCCCGGAGTATCAAACGACTTTTGTTGAGGCGGGAGTAGCCACTAGAACCGGTGGTGTTCCTTGTTTGGTACCGGCTCTATGCAATACGCGTCTGCCCAAGGACTTCAAGGGACCTCGAAAGATACCAAATTACACGGCCGACTTACAGCCCGGGGCATGGATCGAGAGCTATGAGATGGCCATGGAGCTGTTGGAAGTCAGTGACGCGGCGATGGCGAAATATTTCACCATGATGCTAGATGGAACAGCCCGATCTTGGTTAAAGGGTTTGCCACCCAATTCCATTTGCTCATGGGAAGAGTTAAAGGCCCGGTTCATCCAGAACTTCAAGGACACCTGTAAGCAATCTATGTCGATCGTGGACTTAACGAATTGTAAGCAGGGGGAGGGCGAATCCACCACCCATTGGGTGCGCCAGGTCAACGAGATAATTCATTAATCTGACAATATGGATGCCGGCTCTGCAGTCCTTATGTTGGAGAAGAATTGTAGCTTTGAGCCGCTGAGGCAGAAGCTGGGGCGCCTTAAACATGACTGCAAGGATATGGGCACGCTGATGGCGGCTTTAATTAAATATGTCGATTCTGATAGTACCAAGGATCCCACTTCTGACGATGAGAAGACAGGGAAGGGAAGAAGGAACGGCAATGGAAAGGGTCAACAGCACAACCCGGGGAATTAAAACGGCAATAAGCGTAAGGCGGATGGTAACCCGGAGTTTGTGGCCAATGCCAATGCGCAAGGTAACAATCAGAGACGTAAGGGCAAACCGCCTCGATGAGCCCTGCCCGAGACACGGCACCAGGGAGCAGCCTGCCACGCACCTGTGGAAGGATTGCGCGATCATGAAGGCGTTAAAGAATTCCAACACCTATGATGGCCATACTGGGTCTGGTGGTGGTTCAGAAGCTAGCGGTTTCCATGGCCCAGGTGGCGGCTCCGGTTCCGGCTTTCAGGGACGTCAAGGAGGAGGCTATAACCAACAGCAGTCTGGTCAAGGAGAGCAGCAGCAGCAGTCGGGTTATCAAATCAACCCGAAGCAGTTGAGTGGTGGGAAGTATCACGTATTTACCACTAGCTTATGCAAACGTGACCAGAAGGTTCATAAGAGGGCCGTCAATTCTGTTGAGCTGGCAATCCCTCGTTATTTGAGGTGGTCAGAGCAGCCCATCATATGGAGCAGGGAAGATCATCCTCCGCGGGTCGATAACCACGGTGCTCATGGACAGGGGTAGTAGCATCAACATCCTCTATTATGAGACCTTTCAACGCATGGGATTAACTAATAAAAATCTGAGAACATCCAACACTGTTTTCCATGGAGTAGTCCCTGGTAAGTCGGCTTACCCTGTTGGCAAGATTGAGCTGGAGGTGGCCTTTGCAGACGAATATGACTCCAGAGCTGAGAAGTTGACGTTTGAGGTGGTCAAATTAGGAGCCCATACCACGCTCTATTCGGGAGTTCATGGCCCGGTCGTGCTACGTTTATTTGCAGCTCAAGATGCCGGGTCACAAGGGCACCATCACTATACATGGTAGTCGGAAGGTAGCACTGGAGTGTGAAGAAGGCGACACGGCTTATGCTGAGTCGGCCTGCGCAGCGAAAGAGCTCAAATTTTATCAAAATAACATTGACCCGGCGGATATGACATCCCTGAAGAAGCCAACTACAGAGCACGACCCAACGTTGAAGTTTAAATCGGCTGCTGAGACAAAGCTCGTTGAGTTTACCCCGGGTGACCCTTCTAAGCAGTTCAGCATCAGCAGCAATTTGGATCCCAAATAGGAAAGCGCACTCATCGAGTTCATCCATGAGAACCGGGACATCTTTGCATGGAAACCTTCTGACATGTTGGGTGTACCGAGGGAACTCACTGAGCACACTTTCAATATTAATCCGAAGTATAAGCCGGTCAGGCAGTTTCTTCGGTGTTTTAACGAAGAGAGACGGAAAGCTATTGGAGAGGAAGTCGCCCGGCTCTTGGCGGCCGGGTTTATCATTGAAGTTTTTCACCCGGAGTGGTTGGATAACCCGGTGCTTGTCCTTAAGAAGAACCACTACTAGGAAAAGGGCTATAGATAGGATTGACAGTAATGGCGCACCGGGGAAGTGGTGCGCCACTACTATATACTAATGGCGCACCAGTAGGTGATGCGCCATTAGTGTGGAAGACACTAATGGCGCACCACACAAAAGGTGCGCCACTAGTGATATTTTTTTTTCATTTTTACATACATACTAATGGCGCATCCGACCAAAGTGCGCCATTACTAGTTCTAACTAGTAATGGCGCACTACCACGCGGTGCGCCATTAGTAAGCTTCCACCCCACTCCACCTATTCCCCTCCCTCCCTTCCTCCCCACTCGACCTAATTTGCCCCCTCCGCCCCAACCGTACGCCGCCGCCGCTGCCCCCTCCGTCCCCTCCGTCCCCTGCCGCCGCCGCCCCGACCCCCGCCGGAATCCACCCCCGCCGCCGACCCCGACCCCTCCGGCGACCGGCCGCACCCGCCTAGGTACCTCTCCTCCTTCCTCCTTCCTCCCTCTCCACCCTTCCTCCCCATTCCCTCCCTCCCTCCCCTTCTGCCGCGCCCTCCACCTCCCCTCCGCCCTCCTCCCTGCCGTTAGCCCCGCCCCCAAGTCCGAAGCTCCCCGCCTCCCCATCGTCCTAGCACCCATGGTGACGACACGAGGCCTCGCGCCCCCGCACTGCCGTAGCCCCATCCTCTCTGCTCCGGCTTCGGGCCTCCTCCCCTCTCCAGATGGAGCGCTGCTGGACCTCCGCCTGGCCGCCGCAGCCGCAGCCCGCCCCAGCCTCAACCCCAGGTGCGGCCCTGTACTTGACCAGCCACCGCGGCCTGAACTGGATGTTGCTGACCAGGAACATGACCTCGCCGTGGTACCGCCACGACGCGACGAACAGCGGCACCAGGATGTCGGCGTAGGCATGCCAGTAGTTGGCCGCGTACCTGCTGATCCCGAACAGGACGGCCGGCATGTCGTGGGTCACCGTGCACAGCGGGACGGCAGCCTGGTCCTGCAGCTGCGTCACGGTGACCTTCCTGAGGCTGGCGAACCTGCGCGAGTACGGGTTGATCATCCACTAGTGGCGCTCCGGCCAGCTCGCCGCCGGGACGAGGGTCACCGACAGGGCTGTGCCATTGGTGCGCATGTCGCCATCGACTTCGCAGATGTCGGAGTGGCCCTCCATGTTACACACCACCTTGCCATTCTCTGTCGCACGCCATGGAAATGGAAAATTTCACCATGGTTAGCTAAAACTAGCAAATCTGGCTCAAAATTTTTATCACCAGACACCTAAAATTTTGCAGGTTACTTAGCCAGGATCAAGATCAGATGAATCAAATAGTGTATAATACTATCGAGTAACATCGGAGACAGGGTTCACTCTTCCCCACATGTTGACTTTGATCCGGTAATGCATTCTCATTTTCTTTTTAAATTTTTATTTACGATGACCTTGGATTCTGAATCTGAAACAAACAAGCAACCAAATACGCATGATCAAACTAAACACGGGTGTTCACCTGTTTCACGGGGAGCTTTGATATTATCCGTGATCTGTGGTACTTCCGCACTGACAACTGCTGCAAATTAAGCCCCAACCGCGTTGTGCTCCATCCCAATGTCACCGTCGTTGTGCGTTGTACATGTCGTGTGCCGGTTTCCCTTTCTCTTTCTTCTTGTGCTTCCGCCTCCTTGTTCTTACTTCTCTTCGTCTTCTTGCTGCAGGGTCATACAGCCTGCTGTTTAACGCTCGGTCTGCTGCTCGGGGAGGTAGGGTCTTTCTTGCTCGTCACCTGTTCGATAAAATGCCTGTTTGCTCACGCATTCTTCCATGTTTATTTCTCTTGTTACCCAGGTTTCCTGACGTCTGCGTGATTCTCTGGCAAGGTTAGCTGTGCTTCTTGATGCATGTTGTATTAGCTTGTGAGAAAGTACACCTTTGCTTGCTTTGTTTCATGGCTTGTCTGCTGTGTTCTTGCCTTGTGAGACCATGGCACACCTTTTATTTTTGCAACTATATGCATAAATTCATGTATACGGAGGTTAAGAACGACATGCAAATTAATCTGAGTTTCAAAGTAATTATAACAACGGCAGTAAGTAATTATAACAGCAGCGGTTTGGTCTTCTTAGGTATACCATTGTTGAATAGCAAAGTTGTAGTTTAGTGCAATTGTACGTTGTGAGCCCTGCAAGTATTCTATTTTGTTGGCCAAAAAAATATGTTGCTTCTTTAGTCTGAAGATTTACTGTGGGCTGTGTTTTTGGCCAAAAAGTTTTTAGCATCAGGTCAATCCATTTGGTGGCTTCCTTAGCTAGAGATGATAGTAATTCTTGACAGCACAGCCAAAAAATTCTCATGTAGTATAAGTATTGCCTCGTTAGTGTGGAAAGCAGAGATGATAGTAATTCTTGTCGACGAGGATTTCTAAAGGACAAACATAGTAATCTTTGACCAAGTTTATAGAGAAAATCATTTATATCTGCATTAAGAAGCATATACAGTATGAAAATATATCTCATGAATCTGAATCTGATATAGGCTTTGAAGCACCGGTTTTTCCTGTTTCTAACTCTGAATCTGATATAAACCATACGGTTGGCATAAGTGGTCTTTTGTATATGTGCTGATGCTTTGTTAATATAAAGCTATAGATGATGTTGTACTTGTGATGATGCTACTTGTGATCTTCTGAAATGACCCATTGGCGACTTCATTACGCGGGGATAATGATATTGCAGGTACCCCGAGAGGCCCTTGAGTTTGCCGGAATGTCGATTAACTTCCGTTCTGGCAAATTCGGGTACTCCATATGTCCTATTTTCAGCAAAGGTAATGCTGAAATTTTCCGTGAATTTTAGCATGACTTTGCTAAAAATAGGACATATGGGGTACTTGCGACTAATGCTTGTTATCATGCATATTTTATGATTTGTTGTAAGGGTACTAATTGGTCTCTTCTGCTGCTTATCAGAGTTGGCGGGAAGCAGCCACCGCCGCTCTGCGACACCGCAGTATGAGTTGGATGCTTCCGAGTTCTTCACTATCATACTTGAGACTTCAGTATCATCCATGACCCAGATATATAAAATGGGAGATCTCCCCTTCACCCATCTCATTATGATATCTGTTGTTTGCTACATCACTCATTGTCCCAAACTGCAGAGGCTGCCTGACAGTTCTATGAACATGCTAATGGGTGAAGATCCGCCAAATAATGTGAAGCTGCGATAGGCCGGCATCGGGTTTTGCAGGCAGTGGGATGTGGAGTTGGTGATGAAGGACGGCCACATGTACTTGTCTCATGGGTGGGAGAAGTTCTACCGTGCCTACGACCTGCGGCTGGGGTAGTTCCTTCTCTTCAGGTACGACGATGACGCCACCATGCTCATCGTGAAGGTGTTCAACACGACTATGTGTCGCATGCACTACGCCGACGATGATGATGCCGGTACGTTCTACCTCTTCTTATTCCTCTACATTTGGCTTTGTCTCACATCGATTGTTAACGGTCATTGTTGCATTTTGGACAGGTAATGGGAGCAGCAGCAGCGACACTAGCTACAGCCAAAGCAGCAGCGACTATCGCTGTAGCGAAAGCAGCAGCGATTCTGGCTGTAGCAAAAGCAGCAGCGATTCTGGCAGCAGCATAGAGAACAAGAAGGATGATCCGGACTGGAGTGCGGGAGAAGAGGAGCAGAGTGGGGATGAGGAGCTGCAGGATGACGATGGGCATCAGGCTGAGGATGACCTAGGGCTGGTGGTGGCTGACCAAGGGCAAGAGATGGTGGTGGCTGACCATGGGCAAGAGATGGAGGTGGCTGAGGATGACCTAGCGATGGTCGTGCCTGAAGGTGGCCTCGCGATGGTGGTGGTGCCTGACAATGACCACGCACCGGTGGTGGCGCCGGCGATCCCACAGCCGTGCGACATGACCACGCCAATTGTGGTAGAAGACTACATCCCACTGCCTCCACTGCCTCCACCGCCTCGCCGCTCTTGGCGCATCAGGCTGAGGAAGGAGAAGGAGAAGGAGAAGAACAATGCATGAGAACTGAACTTTGTCAGGTATGTCAGATCTCCTATAGGTTAGTTATCCAAAATGATATATATATATACTTAGTTACCTATTTTATCTCTAATATGCTTAGTTTCCTATAGGTTAGCTTTATTTTTACCTAAATTGGCTCTAATATGCTAACTTAGAGCTTATATGCTTAGTTTCCTATAGGTTAGCTCCAAAATAACTTATGTTAGCACAAACTGATCAAGTTTACATAATAAGCTTATAGTCTTTTTCTTATTCTTCTTCTTTTCCAAAATGACATAGTTTAGCTTCATTTTACCTAAGTTGGCTCTAATATACTAACTTAGAGCTTATATGCTTAGTTTCCTATAGGTCAGCTCCAAAATAACTTATGTTAGCACAAAATGATCAAGTTTACATAATAAGCTTATAGTCTTCTTCTTATTCTTCTTCTTTTCCAAAATTCTTCTTATTCTTCTTCTAGTGTTCTTCTTCTCCTAGTATTCTTCTAGTCTTCTTCTTTTTCTTCTTCTAACTTCTTGTTTATCATTTTGCAGATTTGATTTAATTCATGGAAGCTTGCATGGATGGAGTGCTTCTTTTCCATTTGTGTTTTTATTTTGTATCAATGTGAAACTTTTGTGAATTGATGGATAACGGTGTTGGATGAACAATGTGAAACTTTTGTAATATGTAACCATGGAACTATATGTTGGCTATGTATGTATATATGATGGAACTTGTGTGTTGGCTATGTATGTATATATGATGGAACTTGTGTGTTGGCTATGTATGTATATATGATGGAACTTGTGTGTTGGCTATGATTGTTATATGGATGCTTGTTGTATATATATGTGTTGGATATCTCATAGGTGAAATAGGGACCTGAGATTAAGAAAAAAAAATTAAAAAAATTGTTACTAATGGCGCGGTACCATGTGGTGCGCCATTAGTATAGAAGACTCTAGTGGCGCACTGTGGGCAAAACTAATGGCGCACTGCATGGTGCGCCATTAGTATACCAGATACTAATGGCGCACCAGTGGTGCGCCATTAGTAAAAAATACTAGTGGCGTGATACTAATGGCGCACCGGTAGTGCGCCATTAGTAGGCAAAACCGGTGCGCCATTAGTAGGCCTTTTCCTAGTAGTGAACGGCACCTGGCGGATGTGTGTGGACTACACGGACTTAAACAAGGCCTGTCCGACTGATCCCTTCACTCTCCCCCGTATTGATCAAATCACTGATGCTACGGCGGGTTGTGAACATTTGAGTTTTTTGGATGCTTACTCTGGTTATCATCAGATCAAAATGGCAGTTAAGGACCAGGAGAAGACGGCTTTCATCACTCCATTTGGAGCCTTCTGCTATCTATCTATGCCATTTGGACTCAAAAGTGCCCAGGCGACTTATCAGCGGTGTGTGCAGAACTGTTTGCACGATCAAATTGGGCGTAATGTTCATGCCTATGTGGATGACATTGTGGTGAAGTCCAGAGAGAAGGAAACCTTGATATCTGACTTGAAAGAGACCTTTGATAATCTCCGGGTTTACAAGATGATGCTTAACCCGGCCAAGTGTGTATTTGGGTACCTGCAGGCAAGCTTTTGGGTTTTCTGGTATCAAACAGAGGCATTGAAGCTAACTTGGAGAGGATTAAGGCAATTACCTCTCTGGCTAAACCAGCGTGCATCAATGATGTTCAGCGATTGGCGGGTCGCGTTGCTGCTTTAAGCCGGTTCATAAGCCGGTTAGGTGAGAAGGCCCTACCGCTATATCAGATGATGAAGAAAACAGACACTTTTGTCTGGAGTAATGCCGCTGACGCTGCCTTTGAAGACTTGAAGAGACAGTTGTTTGAACCACCGGTTCTTGCGGCTCCCATTGATAAAGAGCCGTTGCTGCTATACGTGGCTGCCAATTCACGAGCCATCAGCGTTGCCATCGTGGTGGAGCGTAAGGAAGCTGGCAAGGAGCATCCGGTTCAACGACCGGTTTACTAACAGTGAGGTGCTCATTGAATCTAAGCAAAGGTACCCACATTGGCAGAAACTTGTTTACGGAGTGTTTATGGCCAACCGGAAGTTGAAGCAGTAATTTCAAAGCCACCCTATAACTGTGGTAAGTTCTGCCCCTTTGGGAGACATCATTCAGAACAGGGAGGCCACAGGACGAGTCGCCAAGTGGGCCATGAACTTGGGCCTCACGATTTGAAGTATATGCCACGTACTGCTATTAAGTCTCAGGCCTCGGTGGACTTTATCAACGATTGGACAGAGTTACAGGCCCCTGAGGAGAAGCCGGATAACACATATTGGACGATTCACTTTGATGGGTCCAGGCAGCTAGAAGGCTCGGGGGCTGGAGTGGTGTTAACTTCCCCTCGAGGGGATAAATTTTGTTATGTACTCCGGCTTATGTTTCCATGTACTAACAATGCAGCTGAGTATGAGGCCTTACTCCATGGTCTCCGGATGGCTAAGGAGATGAACTTAAGCCGGGTGAGATGCTTGGGCGACTCAGATCTTGTGGCTCAACAAGTGTCCGGCAAGCGGGACTCCAAGGACCCCCTTATGGCGGCTTATCATCGTGAAGTAGATGCTGTGGCTGGTCACTTCACGGGTTATCAAGTGGAGCACATCGATCGAAGGAAGAGTGAGGCGGCTGATGCTTTAAGCCGGTTGGGATCCCAACATAAGCCGGTGCCGCCCAACATCTTTCTCGATGTTTTGCATAACCCTTCTGTCAAGGTGCCTACCGAGGAAGAGCTAGTAGTGCCAGACCTGGAGGCACAGCTGGTGGCGGCTCTTCACGTTATCTCGGATTGGACAGTGCCCTACTTGGCTTATATGACCCGGGGTGAGTTGCCTGAGGATGAGACCTTGGCGAGACAAATCATCAGGCGCTCCAAATCTATGACGATTGTTAACGGCGAGTTACATCACCTAAGTGTCACGGGGGCATTTCAACGTTGTGTGTCCCCCACAGAAGGCCAAGAAATACTTCGTGAGATCCATGAAGGGGATTGTGGCCATCATGCCGGGTCAAAATCTCTCGTAGCCAAAGCTTTTCGTCATGGTTTCTATTGGCTGACGGCTCATGCTGATGCGGAGGATCTGGTCAGCAAATGTGATGGTTGTCAAAAGTTCTCACGACGAGCTCATGTGCCGCCTCAAGTGTTGAGGATGATCTCGATCACTTGGCCATTTGCAGTCTGGGGGCTTGATATGGTTGGACCTTTCAAAAGGTCTAAAGATAAAAAGACACATCTGCTGGTGGCAGTGGACAAGTTTACCAAGTGGGTTGAGGCAGAGCCAGTCAGTAAGTGTGATGCAGCCACGGCGGTTCAGTTCATGAAAAAGGTGATCTTTCGTTTTGGTTTCCCACATAGCATCATAACTGATAATGGCACTAATCTGTCCAAGGGTGCCATGGAAGAGTTCTGTCAAAAAGAACATATCCGGCTCGATGTTTCGGCTGTTGCTCATCCTCAATCCAATGGTCAAGTAGAAAGAGCTAATCAAGAGATCCTGAAAGGTATCAAACCCCAGCTCTTAGTCCCCTTACAGCGGACTCCGGGTTGTTGGGTGGAGGAGTTACCTTCCGTGTTATGGAGCATCAACACTACGCCTAACAGATCTACAGGCTACACGCCTTTCTTTATGGTGTATGGTGCAGAGGTGGTCCTGCCAAGTGACACCCGACACGATTCACCCCGCGTGGCGGCTTACGTTGAAGCTGACAACGAAGAAGCTCGTCAAAATGCACTTGACTTGCTGGATGAGGAGCGAGACTTGGCAATAGCCCGCTCGGCGATTTATCAACAAGACCTACGTCGCTATCACAGCCGCCGGGTTAGGAGCAGAACCTTTCAGGAAGGCGACTTGGTGCTCCGGCTCATCCAGGATTAGTCTAATATGCACAAGTTGTCCTCGCCTTGGGAAGGGCCCTTTGTGGTCAGCAAGAATCTGCACAACGGGTCATATTACCTCATCGATATTTAAGAGCACAAGGACTCACTTAAGTCGGAGGAGGAGACCCGCCGGCCGTGGAATATAGCTCATCTCCGGCCTTATTATACTTAAGCCACCGGATTTCAAGATGTATATATTTTTTGATGATGTATATATTGTATAAAGAAATAAAGCAGGACCTCCATCCTTTTTACCCTCAAAACTCTATGTGTCTTCCTTATCAGGTAGTGGAGACAACCAACAGGGAGCGGATCACATCTGAATCCGGCTTTCCCTTTGGACTGGCTTATGATCATATCTGAATCTAGCCATGGTCACTTGGGGGCTTCCTGTTCAAACATAGGTCGTATTCGAACCAAAGAGAACATAGCTGTCGATACCCACTTGATCGGCATACTGCCAAACCTACTTGGGGGCTTCTTGATCATATTTGAATCATAGCTTAACCCCTTTGGGTCTGACGTGGATCGTATTCGAATCAGCGTCATTAAACAACTCTTATGTTCACTTGGGGGCTTTCTGTTCAAACATAGGTCGTATTCGAACCAAATAGAACATAGCTGTCGATACCCACTTGATCGACATCGCTAAAGCCACTGGGGGCTATATGATCGTATCCTAATCTTAGCTTAAGCCCTTTGGGACGGTTTTTCGATCATATTCGAATCAGGAGCCTGTGAACATTGCTTATAAGTATAATCACTTTAACTATCATTGAAACATTCTTGAGGAGATGGTTCTTGATTCTTTCGGTTTAATATTGATTACCCCAGGTTCTAAAAGCGCCAGGTAAAGCATCAAATGAGCCGGGAAGACTATCCAAAGGGTCACAGGTATACTGTTGTGATTATATTTTAAATAATCATGAACCGGCCTGTATATGATGTCTTTTGATCATGTTCCGGGTTATCAGTACTCTATAACCCCCTGGTGCAGTAAACCGCCCAGAAAATTTTGCTTGTTCTGTGTGCAGGATAAGGTAAAGTAAGTTAAACATCAAGGAAATATATGGTTAACATAAGCCAGCAAAATATATTGATGGCAGCTTACAAAAGTAATAAACACCATCAACATGCGCAAAGGCATGACCAGCATTAACAAGCTTTTCTATCCTATTACAAGACTCCTCGAGTCTGAATAGGTGAAGCATTGTTTTGGCAAAGTTATCAAATGCCTGGCAGCTCATTCCTCCGGCTGGCTTGACGACTCCGGGTTATCCTTCTCCGCCTCTCCTTCGGTTGTTTTGTCCTGGAAGGTGGACGAGGCCCAGTCAAAGCCGCTCAAGGCTTCAAATTCAGCCTGATCATCTATTAAACCGGTCGGGTGCACTTCAGGGGCAAAGGTATGCTTACGCGTTGGAGGGATCAGGCTGACTTGGTTGTATGGGACATTTGGGATTCTCCGGTTCTCGCTATCATAGCCCGGCGAATACTTAGTAAGATCAGTATCGTTCCCAATGAGAGTCGCCAGGGGACGTATGACTTTGACACAGGCAGTGAAGTCTTGGTCATCAAAGGCAGTGCCGTCCTCCTTCAGGCTTGGATATCCAAGAGAGAGATCAACCAAGTCAAGTTCTGGCACCCATGCTCTTGCCCGGCTTAATGCGGCCACGGCTCCGGCTCTCGCAGATGCCCGCCTTAAGTCCTGAATTCGTTGGGGTAGCACTGAGAGATGCCTTAGCACATCTTGTAGGAGGCGAGGAGTGGTATTTGATAAGGCCACAACGGCTAAAGCACGTTGTGACCCGGAGTACAGCTGTTCCACTAAGGTGTAAACCGCCTTAAGCTTAATCAACATATTTTCCTTCAGATTGGTACTCCTGGGGCCTGTATATTCACAGGCATAACAGTAAGCCGGAGGTAACTATTACAATAATCCTTGGAAGATTATAATATTTAAGGTTTTTTAGAGTGACTTACCGAAGATGGTTGAGACCATTTGGGATATCTGTCGTTTTAAGTCGGACAACTCGGTTGTTGCCTCTGCAAGAGATGCTTCTGCTGTTTCGGCCCGAGTCACCAGTGAAGCCCTCTCATCAACCCAAGTTTTCTTCTCCGATTCAAAAATTTTCTTCAGCTTCTCTTGTTCAGAGACACTGAATTCAAACTTGGAGTTGGCTTTCTGAGTTTCAAGCTCTTGGGTTTTTAACTGGCTCTTCAGATCAGCAATCTCCGACTCAAATTGACTTATGGTGGCCTGTATTGACATCAGGGTATGGTAAGAATCATGGTAAGGTAACATTCAAGTCCCAAACACTTTACAAGTAAAGATACTTGGCACTTGGGGGCTAATGTATGCTTAAAGAATTTTTTGACCTATCCTACCGAGTCATACATATTAAGTCTCAAGCACTTTACAAGTAAAGATACTTGACACTTGGGGGCTAATGTGTAACATAAATTCAAAGTCTTATGCTATCACCGGGTTAAATGTATTCACTTTAAACCGGACAAACGAACAGTAAGTAGATTTCTAAGTCTACAGCATATTCATTCATAAGCAATAGACTTGGGGGCTGGTATAGTAAGTAAGGTTCAGGAAGAAAGCATAAGTTATACCTCAGATTTGTGCTGTATTTGCTTCACCATGTCAATTTCCAGGTCACGACTATTGTGTACTTGGTTCAGATAGCCCGAGACTATATCACCAATACTTAGGTGAGTATAATCAGTGATGTCCTATTTGGCTTTCCGAGGTTGAGCAAACTCCTCCTTGGCAGTGCATTGGGCAAGAACGGTAGGCCGGACCGGTTCAACATATTGGCTTCTCACAAATTCAACTTCTGTGTCAATCGTCTTGACCGGGCTAGGAATTTCTGGGTTATCAGAGTTGTGGACAACGTCTTCTGCAGGCGGGTCAGAGGTTGGCACCCGAATATCAGAAGCCGGTTCAGGTGGTGGCTGATGAGTGCAGCTGTCAGGAATGGATGAGTCAATCGCTGGTTCAGTGACCACCGGGTCTCGGGACGGCTTATTCTTCTTCGCCCTCTTGCTGGGCTTCACATGCGGGCTGTCAATCAAAGTGGAAGGATGAGTATCAAAGTATAAGTATGGAAAAACTTAAAGTAAGAAAAGGTTACATTACCTGGGAGCCATTTTAAAAGCCGGCATGTTTGATTGCATCGACTCGTCGGAAGGCAAAGAGGTATCCTAATAATTGGAGTCAGATGAATTGAGAGGTTTGTGAATTAGACCCGCCAAAGGTAAAGCAGAACGTAAATCAGAGATAACCTTGGTCCGACGCTTCCTGGTTGCATCGGGTAAGCGGGAGGAGAGTTCTGCATCTTGGTTGGCCCGAGTCTGCCGCCGATTCTCATGCTATTGTTGCTTCAAAAGAAATTGAGGATCTTGGTAAGCTAGAGGATGTGAAAATCTTACTTTCCGGGTCACCCTTCGGATTTTTTGTGTTGGCAAAGGCTTTGAGTCGGAGGAGATTATAGTTACCTCTTCATCAATTGCTTGACTGTTCCCTGTATCCTCCTGAAAGGATAAAATGTCAGTAAAATAACGACAAAGGAGTTAAGAAAATCAAAAGATTACCTCTTCCTCATCCGAAGAAGAGTCATCCAATTTAAGCATATCGGAGGCGCTGGGTTTCTTCTTCTTTGAGGTGCCCGTCTTGGCGGCTTTCCTTTCAGTTTTCTTGGCTGCCCTGCCTTGTTTGGCAGCCTCATGGTCATACTTGACCTTCCAGAAATTATCATTGGCCTATGGAAAAGATAAGGAATCAAGAATACAAGAAGGTATAATATGTTAAAGAGTATTTATGAAGATTGGTAACTTACCGCAGGGGCCGGGTTCTTCTTGCAGAAGGGAAGTAAGCCGAAGGCATTACTAGTTACAGTGCCCTCCTTCAACAGTGACTGGACTGTGGCGTCTCACACGTCATCCGGTAAGACGTCGGGACTGTGACGCATTGAATCAGACTTCTCGCCTGAGTAAGTACACATTAAGCCGGAGCAGTGGCTTAATGGTAGTATCCGCCAGGTGACCCAGACCCGAACCAAATCAATGCCACTTAACCCGTTGCCCAAAAGAGCTTTGATCTTCTTAATGGTGGGGTTAAGAGGCAGGTGCTCAACAGCAGTCAACTTTTCTGCCAGATGATGGTTGGATTCAAGGCGCAGGACGCGAAAGCTAGGTAGAGGACTCTCATCAGCCGGTGACATGTCTTGACAATAGAACCACGTCTGGTTCCAATCTTTCGGGTGACTTGGCAGTTCAGCATAAGGAAAGAGATAATCTCGCCGCCGCTGGATGGAGATGCCGCCAAGTTCAAGGCTAGGCCCGTTGGCACGGTCATTTTGCCGGTTCAAATAAAGAAGTTCTCTGAACAAAAGTAAACTTGGCTCCTCTCCCAGGTACACCTCGCAGAAGACCTGAAAATTGCAAAGATTTGACATGGAATTGGGTCCAATGTCTTGAGTCTAAGGTCAAAGAAATTCAGAACTTCCCTGAAGAATTTTGAGCTGGGAGGGGCAAATCCCCGGTTCATGTGATTCGTGAAAACTACTACCTCCCCATCTTTGGGTTGAGGTATCTCCTCAGACGGGTTAGGGGCACGGTAAGACATGACCTCCTTCTTTGGCAGATGGCCAGACTTCACGAACTCGGCAAGTTTGCTTTTGGTCACTGTGGATGGAACCCAATTGCACGTCACAGGGGCTTTGGCTGCTTTAGGAGCCATCACAACAGTTAGCCTACGACAAAATAAGAAAGCTCCGGTTCAGTTTTAACCCAGGAGAGATATCTAAATTATTTAAAGTGGCGGCTTAAAAAAGGGGCCTAATGATATAAGGGTGATTGCGCAACAATATTTAAAGCCGCTACAAGTATCAAGAGCAATTCAAAAATTCATAAGATCATGAGATGAAGGCAAGGCTTACAGTTCAGTATCATTTATTTAAACCGGACATCTGGACAGTGGTGTTCAAAGGGCATTTTCCAGAAGAAGCTTTCAGGGTGATAGAAACAAGTTTTGCAGACGACAACTATTATTCTGGATCAAATTATTGCTCTGAAAGAAAAATTTTCTAGACCTAAAGGCAGGGCAGAGAAGTTCATGCACTCGAAAAGGGTTTCCAAACAAGGGAAATGAGATCTGTTTCTACCCAAGATCAACACAAACACTTACCGCAACAGTTCTACATAGTTTTTATGATCTACAGGGCATTAGAGGTGAAAATTAGCAAGGGTTTTCATCGGGCAGTGATGAACGCCGACGAACTAAACGGTGTTCCAATGCAGATCTAAGAAAGGGGAGGAGAAGAACTCATGGATGAGGACGAGCTGCGGAGGTTCGCCGTCGGTTTCTGGTCAGAGTCAGGTTGATGCAGCGGCCTGGGTCGATGAAGACGAGGGGTCCGACGGCGGCGGCGGCGGAGCTCGAGTGGCAGAGAGGAGAGGAAGAAGACGACTGGAAGGAGGAAAATGAAAGACCTAAGTCGCGGTTATTTATAGGGAGAGGATAACTGAGACGGCGCGGGAAACGAGGAGATAAGAATTACTATCCAGCGGCCCCGACGCCTCGATTTTTGGAGCAATCAATAAAAGCAGAGATCCATTGAAGGATACGATGGAATATAAAATGAATTAAAAGAAAGGATGACGTCACACCGGGTTAAGACGGATCCAGAAGATGACGTTATGGCGGGTTAAAGAAAACCCTCTATTTAGTCAAAAGACTGAAGATTTATTCTTTAAATATATTTTCAAGATTGACGTGAACAGGTTCAAAATCAATCTGGGGCCTAATGTTGGGGATATAACTATTTGTGTAAGCCGCCCAGGAGGGGCCGGGTTACACAAAGAAGACTCATCAGAGAGAAGCCCAAGACCAAGCATGAAGATGGCGATTCAATAAAGGGCTTAAGGCCCACAGGCGACTTAAGGCCCGTTGTAGTAAACCGCCATGATGGCATGACTTGTAACATAAGGTAGATTTAACTAGTCACCGAGCCGGACACTGTGTATAAGCCGGTCGGGACTCTGTAAGCCGCAGGGCGTCAACCCGTGTATATAAGGGGACGACCTGCTGGCGGCTTAGGGCAAGAAACAACTCATCGAGAGCCGGGCATAGCGTATCTCGCTCCCTGGTCATCGAAACATCAATACCAACCCAACTAGACGTAGGCCTTACCTTCACCGTAAGGGGCCGAACTAGTATAAACCCTCTCGTGTCCTTTGTCCCGATTTAACCCCTTCAAGCTTCCTAGTCACGATGGCTCCACAACTAAGTCCTTTCACGAGGACATCTGACGTGACAATTCCACAACAGTAACCTTTTGTATCCGTGAGATCCCATCTTGGAGCCTTCGCCGGTGCTCCGCCGGAGGGGGAATCGACCACGGAGGGCTTCTACATCAACACCATAGCCCCTCTGATGAGTTGTGAGTAGTTTATCACAGACCTTCGGGTCCATAGTTATTAGCTAGATGGCTTCTTCTCTCCTTTTGGATCTCAATACCATGTTCTCCCCATCTCTTGTGGAGATCTATTCGACGTAATTCTTTTTGCGGTGTGTTTGTCGAGATCCGATGAATTGTGGGTTTATGATCACGTTTATCTATGAGAAATATTTGAATCTCCTCTGAATTCTTTTATGTATGATTGAGTTATCTTTGCAAGTCTCTTCGAATTATCAGTTTGGTTTGGCCTACTAGATTGATCTTTCTTTCAATGGGAGAAGTGCTTAGCTTTGGGTTCAATCTTGCGGTGTCCTTACCCAGTGACAATAGGGGTTGCAAGGCACATATTGTATTGTTGCCATCGAGGATAAAAAGATGGGGTTTATATCATATTGCATGAGTTTATCCCTCTACATCACGTCATCTTTCTTAATGCGTTACTCTGTTCTTATGAACTTAATACTGTAGATGCATGCTGGATAGCGGTCGATGTGTGGAGTAATAGTAGTAGATGCAGGCAGGAGTCGATCTACTTGTCGCAGACGTGATGCGTATATACATGATCATGCGTAGATAATCTCATAATTATTCACTTTTCTATCAATTGCTCGATAGTAATTTGTTTACCCACCGTAATACTTATGCTATCTTGAGAGAAGCTACTAGTGAAACCTATGGCCCCCGGGTCTATCTTTTATCATATAAGCTTTCAATCTACTTTTATTTGCATCTTTACTTTTCCAATCTATATTATAAAACACCAAAAATATATTTATCTTATCATACTATCTCTATCAGATCTCACTTTTGCAAGTGGCCATGAAGGGATTGACAACCCCTTTATTGCGTTGGTTGCGAGTTCTTTGTTTGTTTGTGTAGGTGCATGGGACTTTTGAGGAGCCTCCTACTAGATTGATACCTTGGTTCTCAAAAACTGAGGGAAATACTTACGCTACTATTGCTGCATCACCTTTTCCTCTTCAGGGAAAAGCAACGCAAGCTCAAGACGTAGCAATCGACATTCATGCAACAGGGGCTAGTACTTAGCCCCATCAATGGACTCCTATGGATAAGTGAAGATAATAAAGCCGTATAGTCTGTTTGCCTAGTTCATCTAGCAGACGCCTCCTCCATGGATCAGGACATTGGATAAAGAGCGGATACGCGTTTGTGAACACCACGGAAATACTTTCACGGGGGCAGAAGCCGACGACTGGCAATCTTAAGAAATATAACGATCGCACGGGAGGATAAATTAACAAAATCAAAAGACGCAAGCATAAATATTTCACATCATGAGTTCATTACATGGTTTTTACAAACCAAACTGCACTACTCAAATATGACATCCGTTGAACATTGGCCCTCTACAATCCGGGCTCCCTCGAGGACCTCACTGAAGTACCTCTCCGGCCTCCGGTGATCCTTCCCGTCGGGCTGCCCTATGGTTGCAATTTCGGTGGCCTTCATCTTCGCCCATTGCATATTGACGCGGGCGAAGGCCATCCGGGCACCTTCTATGCATGCCAACCGCTTTATGGCATCAATCCGAGGATGCGCTTTGACAAGACGCTTCAGGAGTCCAAAATAGCTGTTGAGCATGGGCTCGGTTGGCCAAAGTTGGACTATTAAATCCTTCATGGCCAAGCCGGCCACCCTATGCAGCTTGGTCAGCTTCTTCAGCTGGTCGCTGAGGGGCATCGGATGCTCTAGCGCAAGATACTGCGACTAGAACAACTTCCTCGTCGAGCTCCCCTCTTCAGCTCAGAAGAACTCCGTGGCGTCAGCAACACTCCTCGGAAGATCAGCAAATGCACCTGGAGAACTCCAAACTCGGGTCAGCAAGATATATCTCATACTTCCAAATTTACTTTCTAGAAGAAAGGCCTTACCAGCCGCTATCTACCACGCATGCTGGATCTCCTGGTGAGCGCTCTGGGACTCAACCCGGGCCTCCTTGATGTCCTAGAGAGCCTTGGCGAGCTCGGCTGCTTGGTCCGAAGTCTTCTGCTCCAAGGACTCGCACTTAGTAATGGGGTCCTTTAGCTCTTGCTCAACTTCGCCCACCCGAGCCTCATGTTTTCGGCGGGCAGCTTGCTCCGCCTCCAGCTCCTTCGCCGCTTTGTCAGTGACTGCCTTGTTCGCCTCCGCCTCCCTCTGGGCTTGGGCAAGCGCCTTTGAGGGACTCGACCTCGGCTGCGCTAACTATGATTATAATCATAAAATTCAACAAGTTAAAAAGAATTAACACACATATCACTTCTGGTATGTAAGTTCCGCATACCTTGCGTTTCGTCAAACCAGTTATTGACGCGGTCGAGCTCCTCATCGGCTAATCGAAGCTTTCGATTGAGCTCGGAAACCTCTGCGGCTTGGGCAGTAGCCACCAACATGGATGCCTGTCTCACAAATTAGCATAGTACATTAGTAATTTGTTTTGGGATCCTCTGTCCGAATTATTCTAATCCGAACAGAGTCTCAAGGGCTACTGTCTATACATGGGTTCATCCTTTTATATGAAAACCCTGTTAGAGGATTACATCACATACCTCAGAGCCCGTTAGTAGGTTGTTGAAGGCTTCGTTCAGTCCGCTTTTTGCAGACAAAACCTTTTCCATAACCGCACCCATCAGGGTGTGGTGCTCCTCCACGATGGAAGCGTGTTGCACCGCCTCCTCCAGAGCATCAGCAGTCTTCGGATTAACGTAGGCTGCTGTTGGAGCTGTTGCTCCCCCCCCCCCTCTGTTGAAGGGGGCTGCACATCCTTTTCTGGAGCCATATTGGTCTCCGGAATGGTGTGCGGCGGGGGCCCGGACTGTTGGGGCTCCCCATTATTGACGGTAATGGGGGTTGCCTCCCCCAGGTCTTTGGCGACCGAGGTGTTGACCTCAGGCAGTTTCTCGACGCCCTCGTCCACCCCGCCCGGGCCAGGAGGAGTCCTTTGGGACGACACCTTGGTGTCCTCCACCGCACTAGGCGAGGGGGCTCGCGACAGGGCGTCACTCTCTGCCTCCTCAGGCGCTAGAGGTTTCCCCGACGAAGATGCGGCGTTCGGAATAACGCGAGGGGGACTAAAAAGCAAACAATAATATAGCTTATATAACAAAGGTGGGAATGTGGAGGCCAAAGAGTGAGATTTTGGATACTTACGGATCGGCCAAGGGCTTCTCCCTGGGGACTCTCTTGGGGATGTGTTTGGACTCTCTTCTGCGCTGCCTCCTCTGGGTTCTCAGAGGCTGTCCTCTTCTTCCTCCTCATCTTGGAGGGGAGTCACTCTCCACCACCTCCTCCTCCTCTTCGTCCCCGTCTCCCTCATGAGAGGAGACGCTCTCTCTCTCTCTCTCTCTCTCTCTCTCTCTCTCTCTCTCTCTCCCTCCCTCCCTCCCTCCCTCCCTTCCTCCCTCTCTCTCTCTCTCTCTCTCTCTCTCTCTATGTCTCTCTCTCTCTCTCTCTCTCTCTCTCTCTCTCTCTCTCTCTCTCTCTCTCTCTCTCTCTCTCTCTCTCTCTCTCTCTCTCTCTCTCTCTCTCCGAACACAGCGTTCGAACGACCTCTACAGCGGGGGCCATCCTTGGGCTCTTTGCCTTCTTCTTGCCCTTATTCTCCGGGGCCTGGTAGGGGGACGGGACCAACATCTCCGTCAGGTGGGGAGTGGCCATGTCATCGTCGAGGATGACGACGCCGTCCTCGTCGCAGCGGCGGCGTTGAGCGGCGATCTACTCGAGGGTGTGGCGCTGGCGCTCCATCTTCTCCCGCACGTTGTCGTCCCGCGCCCATTTCAGGTTGGTTTCGAGGTCGGCTGCTGTAGAATCGAAAGTATGTCTAGAGGGGGGTGATTTGTGAGGCCCCGATTCAATCGTACACTAATCATGCACACAAATGTGTACGATCAAGATTAGGGACTCACGGGAAGATATCACAACACAACTCTAAAAGTAAAACAAGTCATATAAGCATCATATTACAAGCCAGGGGCCTCGAGGGCTCGAATACAAGTGCTCGATCATAGACGAGTCAACAGAAGCAACAATATCTGGGTTCAGACATAAGTTAAACAAGTTTGCCTTAAGAAGGCTAGCACAAACCGGTATAGAGATCGAAAGAGGCGCAGGCCTCCTGCCTGGGATCCTCCTAAACTACTCCTGGTCGTCATCAGCGGCCTGCATGTAGTAGTAGGCACCTCCAGCGTAGTAGGAGTCGTCGTCGACGGTGGCGTCTGGCTCCTCGGCTCCAGCATCTGGTTGCGACAACTAGGTAGAAAGAAAAGGGGGGGGGGAAGGGGGAGAAAAGCAACCGTGAGTACTCATCCAAAGTACTCGCAAGCAAGGATATACACTACATATGCGTGTAAGGAGGCAATATTGGTGGACTGAACTGCAGAATGCTAGAATAAGAGGGGGATAGCTAGTCCTATCGAAGACTACGCTTCTGGGAGCCTCCGTCTTGCAGCATGTAGAAGAGAGTAGATTGAAGTCCTCCAAGTAGCATCGCATAGCATAATCCTACCCGGAGATCCTCCCCTCGTCGCCCTGTGGAAAAGCGATCACCGGCTTGTCTGTGGAACTTGTCTGGGTGTGTTTTATTAAGTATCCGGTTCTAGTTGTCATAAGGTCAAGGTACAACTCCGGGTCATCCTTTTACCGAGGGACACGACTATTCGAATATATAAACTTCCCTGCAGGGGTGCACCACATTTCCCAACACACTCGATCCCATTTGGCCGGACACACTTTCCTGGGTCATGCCCGGCCACGGAAGATTAATACGTCACAGCCCCACCTAGGCACAACAGAGAGGTCAGCACGCCGGTCTAAATCCTATGCGCACAGGGGTCTGGGCCCATCGCCCGTTGCACACCTGCACGTTGCGAGGGCGGCCGGAAGCAGACCTAGCAACCTCCATTACAAAGGAAGTCACGTTACGCGGTCCAATCTGGCGCGCGCCGCTTAGTCGCTGATGTCACGAAGGCATCGGCTGATACCACGATGTCGAGTGCCCATAACTGTTCCCGCATAGTTGGTTAGTGCGTATAGGCCAGTGGCCAGACTCAGATCAAATACCAAGATCTTGTTAAGCGTGTTATTATGAAGTAACCGCGGACGCCGACCAGGGCCAGGCCCACCTCTCACTTAGGTGGTCTCAACCTGTCCTGTCGCTCCGCCACATAGTTACAGTCGGGGGCCGTCAGCAACCCAGGCCCACCTCTACCGGGATGGAGCCACCTGTCCTTTAAGCCCCCACATCAGAATCACTTGCGGGTACTCAACAAGCTAACCCGACTTTAGTCACCATTTGTATAGTATGTATATATGTATAGTATATACCCGTGATCACCTCCCAAGTGATCACGACACGATAGTATAGCAAGGCAGACTGACAAGAATGTAGGGCCAATGATGATATACTAGCATCCTATACTAAGCATTTAGGATTGCGGGTAAGGTATCAACGACTGTAGCAACAATGACAGGCTATGCAACAGAATAGGAGTAACCGAACAATAACATGCTACACTACTCTAATGCAAGAAGTATAGAGAAGAATAGGCGATATCTGGTGATCAGGGGGGGGGGGCTTGCCTGGTTGCTCTGGCAAGGAGGGGTCATCTTCGGTGTTGTCGAACACACGGACATCGGCACCGGTCTCAGAGTCTACCAGAAAGAAGTAACGGAGAGGGAACACAATAAATAACAGAGCAATCAAATATAACACAAAGCAAGACTCAACAATATGCGGTGCCAAGGGTGACCTAACATAGTGGTAGGTGATACCGGCGAAGGGGGGAAACATCCGGGAAAGTATCCCCGGTGTTTCGCGTTTTTGGACAGACGGACCGGAGGGGGAAAGTTCCATGTTTGCTATGCTAGGGATGTGTGGCGGACGAACGGGTTGCGTATCCGGATTTGTCTCGTCGTTCTGAGCAACTTTCATGTACAAAGTTTTTCCATCCGAGCTATGGTTTATTTTATATGATTTTCTAATGTTTTAAATCATTTTTAGAATTTATTTAATTAATTTAATTCAACATTATCCAGAACAGTGCATGCTGACGTTATCATGACGTCAGCAGTTAACAGAGGTTTTGACTGGGTCGCTGACGTGTGGGTCCCACTGGTCATTGACTTAGTTACCTAAACAGGATTAGTTAATTTAATTAAAGTGATTAGGTTAACTAGGGTTTAGGTTAAACTAATTAATGTTTATTTAAACTAACAGGTTAATTAGATTAATTAAATAGGATTAATTAACTTAATTAATTAATTAATTAATTAAGTAAATTTATTTTTATTTTTATTATTTTTTTCTAATTCTTTTAATTATATTTTTTAAACACATTCTGTGGGCGGGGCCCATATGTCATAGGCCCCAGGGGGCCTAACAGGCGCACGGGTAAGCAGGCGCTGGGCGTGTGCGCTGCCCAGACCGCACGGGCGCACGCCCAGGGCCACGGCAACGATCACTGCAGGATCAGGTACGCGCCGGCCGGCGAGCAAGGGGCCGAGGGCGAGGAGCAACAGCGCCGGTGAACGAAGGCGGTGGTCGGAGCAACTGCAGGGGAGCCGGTGCGGGCTCGCCGATGCGAGGCGCGGCACGGGGCACCAACGGGGTGGCGGCCCAGGCACGACGCACGGGGTGGTGCGCGCGCGGTGGTGCTGGAGCACGGCAACTGTGCGACGAGTGGGGTGGCCGGTGCCGGCAATAGAGAGGGGAAGGGAGGAAGCTCACGGTGGCCGTAGGGGAATGGCAGTGGGCTCGACGGAGGCCTTCGGGGAGGAGGTTGATGATGCGAGCAGTCCGGCGAGGAGGAGGTTGACGGGGGCGTCCAGCAAGGTGACGCCATGGAGGAGGACGAAGGCACGGCGGGACGGCGTCGGGCGGCGATGCATCAGGGTCGGACGACAGGGCGGCAGCGTCGGAGGATGTGGCGGCACGAGAGGAAGGGAGCCACGAGGAGGGGGCCGAACGGCGGCGCTCGGCGCCGGCGGGCGGCTACTGTCCTCGGGCGCGGGCGCTCCAAGAGGAGGGGAGCGAACAGGGGCGCCCCTCCTCCATGCGTATGCGTGTGTTTGTGTGGTCTTCGTGGGTGGCAGCACGGGGAGGGAACGAGGGATCGTGGGGGAACCGGGGTGTAGTGGGCTAGGGTTGCAGGGTGGGGGGGTTATGCAGGGGCGCGGCTGGGCCATCCCAATGGCCTGGTGCCCTGCTGGGCCGAACGGCCCAGGGGAGGGGGGGTCTGTTGTTTCTCTTTTTTTGCTTTGCTTTTTTATTCTTTTCTATTTTTATTTGTAGTTTCTTCTATATTAGTTTTATGAAAAACCAAGTTAGCTCTTAAATTACTATCCTGAATGTAGGCCACTGCCAAACCTAGTTTGTAGCCAAAATATATTGGTTTAATATTTTCATAATTTCAAAAGCAATTAAATTATTATTTTAGTCACTATTTTTAATTAGATCAAGGCAGTCAAATATTTTACAAAAATGTTTGTTCTCCACCAAAATTACCTATGAATTATTTGTCACATCCGGAACATTTTTAGTTTTAAAACTTGAAATTTTTTGTGATTTGGCTTTAGTTTAAATTTGAATATGAATTTCGTTTGAATCAACGCGGGTTTAATTAACGGTAATCGTGGTGACATGGCATCATTAGCAGGGAATTACTGTAGCTTAACTATCCGGGCGTCACAATTCTCCTCCACTACAAGAAATCTCGTCCCGAGATTTAAGCGGTGGAGTAAAGGGGGGAAGGTGTTGATAGCGAAAAACCTAACGAGTCTTCTCGGTCCTGGCTGCCCTTTTGAAGAGGTTGATCCCTTTCGTTGATGTCTTCATTTCTCTGCTTGAAGTCACCATGATCAATTCGTCATCCTTTCTTCGGGATCTCCGTCGTCCTACGAACGCGGCCAAGGGGGAAAACTCCGGAAGAACGCATCTCCACAAAGCTGGGCATCTGAAGGTGAACTCAATGGGAAATACACGAGGTACCCCACGAGTTGTATTTCAGTGAATTCGTTGAGTGCAACATACGATGGTACCAAAGTTTCAAACGGGTAGGCAATCATTTGATGACTAGACAGAAGCTGGAATGGGGGCTTGAGCAACGAGAATAACATGGTGTTTGATTCCAGGATGAATAATGGCATAGCATTCAGCTCGTGAATCACATACGAAGCCAGGTGCAAAGGATACATTAGAATCCGGGTTGTAAAGAAGAGTCAGGTTTCGATCCAGTGGACCTGTGGGTTATGGGCCCACCATGTTGGTTGAAAGTAGGAAGGGTGGTGACATCTTGCACAGCCATGACAGGGAGGCATGTCAGTGAATAGCTTGTCAGCTATGCCGGCAACTATGTCGGTACCAAGGACGGGGAACGAAGAGAGCAATTTTCCTGCTCGTTGAACGAGGTGAACCAATTGGCAAAGTTCTCACCCATTGGTGGTTAACGGAATGTCATCAACAATAGTAACAGGGTCTTACAGACAGAGTGGTACAACAAGGTGCCTACCTAAGCAGGGAATTATCTCTGCTCAGTTAAGTTAGATTACAGGAAAGGTTAAACAAAATAATGGAAAGGAAAACACAATTATCAGATTAAACAGAACAATGGAAAGGAAATTGTGATTACACACAATTATTAGGAGTATATCCTTCCCATGGACAAGCAGAGCATGATAACCATGACATGATATAATGTAGAAAACTCATTAGGTAAGGGGAGAGAAATTTCATGACATTACCCATACAACGGGGTTTGGATAATTGAGCAGGAAACATTTAGCATTGGGCTTCAAATGTTCTTATCGAAGGTCGGAGTACCACAGACATGCTTCGAGATAGCATTGACATGGTCTTCAAGCAAAGTTCAGACTTTGGATACACGAAGGATTCATCAGGAACAACTTGTAGAATAAGTCTTATAGTTTCCTCATGAAAGAATGGATAGCCGTGCCGAAAAGCAAGCTTATAACAATAGGGCCTCCGACTAGATGTGCTAGGCATGACATCACCTTATCGTGTCATATAAAGACCAATGTTATAACTCTTGAAAATATGTTCCAACCATCATATCTGACTGAGATTCGGAACTGATTGGAGTCAAGATACCTCAGACTCAGGATGCGTGAGAAGAAAAGGTGCAAAACAAATTGGCAAGATGACATTGTAAGATTCTCTAGAAATGTTGTACTGTGGAAGCGAGTTCTGAAACAAGAGCTTATCATTAAACCAATGAAGGAATAAGGAGGTAGCTGATGAACTCAGTGACAATTTATTGAGACTTCCAAAAGATGGGTTTCCAAAATTATGTGAACAAGGATATATCATTAGTCAGATCAAACGATATAATGATGTATGCTCGAGGAAAACATACACAATTAATCATTGGCTGAAAAGTGCACCCGAAATATGGGCTAGGTAGCACGAACAATGTTTGAATGATGATTCAACAAGCAATAGACTTAGAATGAAAATATCGACCATTAACTTCAAAGCAATAGGGATGCTAGAAGGGCAGAATCCAAACAGTATCGTTCACCTGTTGGTATCCTGGTTAGAACCAACACAAGGACCAAGAAAGAATGGTGATGGTGAGAAGTATCACTATACCAAGAATTCTTAAGAGGTGGTGAAATTCTCATGATATTATTGACATAAAAGATGGTAATACCCCAAGGTAAAGAAGAACAATTGCTGGACAACATGGATCTCAAGGTATAACACGAAACACGAACAAGTTTGTGTTGAACGAAAGGCAATAAAGTGGTCGATGATAATACAAATCATCGAGGGCAAGGATGGTATTTCTCTTCATGAATTCAGTTGATATCCTAGAAGAGCTCAAAATGTTGATGATGATCACGACACAATTGTTGAGAGATTTCACGAAGAAGCAATCGAACAACGACGACATCAAGAAAAAGCAATGGTGAAGCGAAAGGTCATTGGAACCACGGATACAACACACACTCGGAATCAAGCTTGATGTTCAAGGCAAAATGATAAGACGAGGAAGATCGACGTAAGCTTGGCTCATCATCAAAAGTTGTGCTCCGGGAATAAGGACCAGGTAGCATAGTTAAAATTTAGCACGATAATGATATAGCCGATCGGGATTGGGATGACTTGAAGGATTATTAAACTCGTAAGCAATGAAATCTACTTAGAGTTATTGAATCAGATTGCGGACTCGATTCACTATTTGGTGTTCTCGGCTGACGACAACCCAGAACCCAGGAAAATTGGAATCAAATCAGTTGATGAAGAACCCATAAGAAGTTATGCAGTTCCATGATATTCTCAAGATACCAGAGTGTAATACTCGACGGTAGAGCAGAGTAGATGGTGGACACATGAAATGATTTGCAGAAGACAAGTACTTAAACTTGCCCGAATGGGATCAAAGAAGAACATATGGTCGGAACCACGATTGCAAAGGATCAATTCACCGATACCAAAGGATATTATATCAAGGAAATAGTTATTATTACAAGAAGCTTCCATGATAGGATCTACATCGTGTACATGGGCATGAACACAAAAGTTCAAGGTCGACTCCCACTTCGTCAATGCATAACCTTCCATTCACCTCTTGTATTTCAAAAATGACATTAGTTGTTGAAAGTTTTACCTGGTGTAATACCAGATAAGTATGCCCCGTGAAATCTTTCGGGTTCACATGGATTAGGGGACGCGTAGGTTCAACCCATCAGGGCATCTTAGGAACATATACCACAAGTTTCAAGAGTAAATATCACCATCTCGAAAGAAGCACCTGGTTGAGAAAGCATAGGATACAATTTACCCAAGGCATTATGTATCCGAGGACGGCTTAGAAGATCACTGAATATGAAGGACGCTGTCAGATAAAATCCAACAAAGTATCTGACGGTCGATAACAGTGTTAATGTAACTACCGGCACAATGAAAGGAAGAAACAATGCAAAGGCACTGGATTATAGAAACAACTGTCTAATTCAAAGTTCAGATGCAAAGGAATTTATGATTTCCAAATCAAGGGATCAGAAGCAAACGCTCTGATTAAGGATGGACAACTTGAGTAAGCTTAGGGGAACAAACGACGACAATTTGATTGGTCGAGATCCAGCTCATGTTAAAAATGACACTTGAACCGGAAGGATGAATTCTAGGATATGATTGAGAATTGCGAGCATTCGCAACCTATTGAATTAATGGATTCAAAATGATAGTGACAAAGGATGCCAATAAGATTACTTATGGGATTAACCATAATGCAACAATTGAGAATTTCAAGGGCAATAAGCTGCTAAGGATTTTCGGAAGATCAAATATTATTTCGAAGACCTTAGTGAAACAGATAAACAACTGAGGATGGGCGGATACTCGGTAAGTGCGAGGCATTATCCGTAGGGGTATTCAGGTGGCTTAAAACTGCAAGGCAGTAGGCACAAAGTATTCTCGGAACAATAGAGAGAATTTTCGGCATATCTTGTAATAACAAGATCAATGGGATTGGAAGGGCAAGTGTATGTAGTTATCCATAATGATATAATAGTGGCAGGGAATTTGCAAAGGCGGTGGGCACAAGTGTCTCAAAAAACATCGAGGAGTGTCTGCAGAATCTTCTGGCGAAGCAAGCGATCATCGGTAATGTCGGGGCTCTCCAGGAGGAAGTGGGTACAAGAACCTAATGTCAGAGTTAGTAAAATGTTTACCCTGAATAGAAGAGAGGTCAGAATCCTAGAGTATAGACGAGGAATAAAAGATCCTAATACCACCCAATGGCGACGTGGGCCCGTAAGCCACACAGCCATGTTAGTAAAAGTTTTGTTAAGTCTAGACTCGACTTTGGCCAATGAGTGTGGAAGGGGTATTCCTACAGGCAGTCGGCTCTGATACCAACTTGTGACGCCCCCGATTCAATCGTACACTAATCATGCATGCAAATGTGTACGATCAAGATCAGGGACTCACGGGAAGATATCACAACACAACTCTAAAAGTAAAACAAGTCACATAAGCATCATATTACAAGCCAGGGGCCTCGAGGGCTCGAATACAAGTGCTCGATCATAGACGAGTCAACAGAAGCAACAATATCTGGGTTCAGACATAAGTTAAACAAGTTTGCCTTAAGAAGGCTAGCACAAACTGGGATACAGATCGAAAGAGGCGCAGGCCTCCTGCCTGGGATCCTCCTAAACTACTCCTTGTCGTCGTCAGAGGCCTGCTTGTAGTAGTAGGCACCTCTAGCGTAGTAGGAGTTGTCGTCGACGGTGGCGTCTGGCTCCTGGGCTCCAGCATCTGGTTGCGACAACCAGGTAGAAAGAAAAAGGGGGAAAAGGGGGAGAAAAACAACCGTGAGTACTCATCCAAAGTACTCGCAAGCAAGGATCTACACTACATATGCATTGGTATATGTGTAAAGAGGCAATATCGGCGGACTGAACTGCAGAATGCCAGAATAAGAGGGGGATAGCTAGTCCTATCGAAGACTACGCTTCTGGCAGCCTCCGTCTTGCAGCATGTAGAAGAGAGTAGATTGAAGTCCTCCAAGTAGCATCGCATAGCATAATCCTACCTGGCGATCCTCCCCTAGTCGCCCTGTGGAAAAGCGATCACCGGGTTGTCTGTGGAACTTTTCTGGGTGTGTTTTATTAAGTATCCGGTTCTAGTTGTCATAAGGTCAAGGTACAACTCCGGGTCGTCCTTTTACCAAGGGACACAGCTATTCAAATAGATAAACTTCCCTGCAGGGGTGCACCACATTTTCCAACACGCTCGATCCCATTTGGCCGGACACACTTTCCTGGGTCATGCCCGGCCTCGGAAGATCAACACGTCGCAGCCCCACCTAGGCACAAAAGAGAGGTCAGCACGTCGGTCTAAATCCTATGCGCGCAGGGGTCTGGGCCCATCGCCCATTCCACACCTGCACATTGCAAGGGTGGCCGGAAGCAGACCTAGCAACCTCCATTACAAAGGAAGTCACGTTACGCGGTCCAATCTGGCGCGCGCCGCTCAGTCGCCGACGTCACAAAGGCTTCGGCTGATACCACGACATCGAGTGCCCATAACTGTTCCCGCGTAGTTGGTTAGTGCGTATAGGCCAGTGGCCAGACTCAGATCAAATACCAAGATCTCGTTAAGCGTGTTATTATGATGTAACCGCGGACGCCGATCAGGGCAAGGCCCACCTCTCGCCTAGGTGGTCTCAACCAGCCCCGTCGCTCCGCCACATAGTAACAGTCGGGGGGCCGTCGGGAACCCAGGCCCACATCTACCGGGATGGAGCCACCTGTCCTTTCAGCCCCCACATCGGAATCACTTGCGGGTACTCAATGAGCCAACCCGACTTTAGTCACCATCTGTATAGTATGTATATATGTATAGTATATAGCCGTGATCACCTCCCAAGTGATCACGGCCCGATAGTATAGCAAGACAGACTAACAAGAATGTAGGGCCAATGATGATAAACTAGCATCCTATACTAAGCATTTAGGATTGTGGGTAAGGTATCAACGACTGTAGCAACAATGATAGGATATGCAACAGAATAGGAGTAACGGAACAGTAACATGCTACACTACTCTAATGCAAGCAGTATAGAGAACAATAGGCGATATCTGGTGATCAAGGGGGGGCTTGCCTGGTTGCTCTGGCAAGAAGGAGGGGTCATCTCCGGTGTAGTCGAACACACGGACATCGGCACCGGTCTCAGAGTCTACCGGAAAGAAGTAATGGAGGGGGAAAAAATAAATAACAGAGCAATCAAATGTAACACAAAGCAAGACGCGGCAATATGCGGTGCTAGGGGTGACCTAACGTAGTGGTAGGTGATAAAGGCGAAGGGGGGAAACATCCGGGAAAGTATCCCCGGTGTTTCGCGTTTTCGGACAAACGGACCGGAGGAGGAAAGTTCCATGTTTGCTATTCTAGGTATGTGTGGCGGACGAACGGGCTGTGTATCTAGATTCGTCTCGTCGTTCTGAGCAACTTTCATGTACAAAGTTTTTCCATCCGAGCTACGGTTTATTTTATATGATTTTCTAAATTTTAAATCATTTTTAGAATTTATTTATTTAATTTAATTCAACATTATCCAGAACAGTGCGTGCTGACGTCATCATGACGTCAGCAGTCAACAGAGGTGTTGACTGGGTCGATGACGTGTGGGTCCCACTGGTCATTGACTTAGTTAACTAAACATGATTAGTTAATTTAATTAAAGTGATTAGGTTAACTAGGGTTTAGGTTAAACTAATTACTGTTTATTTAAACTAACAGGTTAATTAGATTAATTAAATAGGACTAATTAACTTAATTAATTAATTAATTAAATTTAATATTATTATTTTTTCTAATTCTTTTAATTCTATTTTTTTAAACACGTTCTGTGGGCGGGGCCCATATGTCATAGGCCCCAGGGGGCGTAACGAGCGCACAGTTAAGCGGGCGCTGGGCGTGTGCGCTGCCCAGACCGCACGGGCGCATGCCCAGGGCCGCGGCAACGGCCACTGTAGGGTCGGGTACGCGCCGGCCAGCGAGCCAGTGGCCGCGGGCGAGGAGCAGCAGCGCCGGTGAACGAAGGCGGTGGTCGGAGCAACTGCAGGGGAGCCGGGGCGGGCTCGCCGATGTGAGGCGCGACACGGGGCGCCAGCGCGGTGCCGACCCAGGCGCGACTCGCGGGGTGATGCGCGCGCGGCGGTGCTGGAGCACGGCAATGGTGCTGCGAGTGGGGTGGCCGGCTCCGGCAATAGAAAGGGGAAGGGAGGAAGCTCACGATGGCCGTAGGGGAATGGCAGCGGGCTCGACTGAGGCCTTCGGGGAGGAGGTCGATGATGCGAGCAGTCCGGCGAGGAGGAGGTTGACGGGGGCATCCAGCAAGGCGACACCGTGGAGGAGGACGAAGGCACGGCGGAGCGGCGTCGGGCGGCGATGCATCAGGGTTGGGCGACAGGGCGGCAGCGTCGGAGAACGTGGAGGCGCGAAAGGAAGGGAGCCACGAGGAGGAGGCCGGCGGGCGGCGCTCCGCGCCGGCGGGCGGTGACTGTCCTCGGGCGCGGGCGCTCTGAGAGGAGGGGAGCGAACAGGGGTGCCCCTCCTCCGTGCGTATGCGTGTGTGTGTGTGTATGGTCTTCGTGGGTGGCGCCGCGGCGAGGGAACGAGGGATCGTGGGGGAACCGGGGTGTAGTGGGCTTGGATTGCGGGGTGGGGGGGTTATGCAGGGGCGCGGCTGGGCCAGCCTAATGGCCTGGTGCCCTGCTGGGCCGAACGGCCCAGGGGAGGGGGGGTCTGTTGTTTCTCTTTTTTTTTGCTTTGTTTTTTATTCTTTCTATTTTTATTTATAGTTTCTTCTATATTAGTTTCATGAAAAACCAAGTTAGCACTTAAATTAGTATCCTGAATATAGGCCACTGCCAAACCTTGTTTGTTGCAAAAATATATTAGTTTAATATTTTCATAATTTCAAAAGCAATTAAATTATTATTTTAGTCACTGTTTTTTAATTAGATTAAGGCAGTCAAATACTTTACAAAAATGTTTGTTCTCCACCAATATTACTTATGAATTATTTGTCACATCCGGAACATTTTTAGTTTTAAAACTTAAAAACTTTTGTGATTTGGCTTTAGTTTAAATTTGAATTTGAATTCCGTTTGAATCAATGCGGGTTTAATTAACGGTAATCGTGCTGACATGGCATCATTAGCAGGGAATTACTGTAGCTTAACTATCCGGGCGTCACATGATTAGACTACTTGACCAAATAAAAATCTAGCCTTTTTCCCAATTTTATGTATTGGCAGATTTTAGCAACTTAACACAAGTCAAGCAATCAACCTGCACGTGCAATTCTAAGAGTATAGCAGCAGAATGTAAATCATTGCATATGAAGGTAAGGGGAAGGAGTTTGGAGGGAGCAAACGCAATGTAGACACAGAGATTTTTGGCGTGCTTCTGATAGGTGGTGCTATCGTACATCCACGTTGATGGAGACTTAAACCCACGAAGGGTAACGGTTGCACGAGTCCACCGAGGGCTCCACCCACGAAGGGTCCACGAAGAATAAACCTTGTCTATCCCACCATGTCCATCGCCCATTAAGGACTTGCATCACTTGGGTAGATCTTCATGAAGTAGGCAATCTCCTTTCCCTTACAAACTCCTTGGTTCAACTCCACAATCTTGACGGAGGCTCCCAAATGACACCTAACCAATCTAGGAGACACCACTCTCCAAAAGGTAATAGATGGAGTGTTGATGATGAACTCCTTGCTCTTGTGCTTCAAATGATAGTCTTCCCAACACTCAACTCTCTCTCACAGATTTGGATATGGTGGAAAGATAATTTGAGTGGAAAGCAACTTGGGGAAGGCTAGAGATCAAGATTCTTGTGGTTGGATTGGAATGTCTTGGTCTCAACACATGAGTAGGTGGTTCTCTCTCAGAAAATGAGTAGTGGAAGTGTAGGCATGTTCTGATGGCTCTCTCTCAAATGGAGAAGGGGGTGGAGGGGTATATATAGCCTCCACACAAAATTTAACTGTTACACAAAATTTACCAAACTCGATGAGACCAAATAGTGAAACTCAGTGAGACCGACTTGATTCAAAATGTGAACATTAGGCTTTTCGGTGGGACCACAATCTCACTCGGTGAGACCGATGTGCTAGGGTTAGGGAAAAACCTCATCTCAGTGAGACCGATCACATGAACTCGGTGAAACCGATTTTAGTAATAAGCAAACAGAGACTTGGTCAGGCAAACTCGGTGGGACCAATCGCTCATTTCGGTGAGACCAAAATGTTATGAAAAGGAAATAGAGTTTGCACTATGAACTCAGTGGGACCGATCACACATCTCGGTTAAACCGAAACGTTACGAAGGGAAACAGAGAGTTTTCAATCTCATCTTGGTGAGACCGAGATCCCTATCGGTAAGACCGAACTGATTAGGGTTTTGGCTAGGGCTATGTCAAATGAACTCGGTGGCGCCAGATAGATCAAATCGGTGGGGACGAGTTTGACTATAGGTTTGGGACATATGTGGAAATGAGAAAGTGGTTGAGGGCTTTTGGAGCATATCACTAAGCATTTTGAGCAAGCAAGTCATTAAGCAACACATCATCCCCTTTTAATAGTATTGGCTTTTCCTATGGACTCAATGTGATATTGGATCACTAAAATAAAAATGTAGAGCCTTGAGCTTTTGCCAATATGTGTCCTTAGCATTTTGAGGGGTCCACATCTCTAGTCCATGCCATACCAACCATTGAACTTTCTGAAACATTGATCTTGAAAGAATATTAGTTCAATGAGCTATATGTTGCTATGAATTACCAAAACCACTCGGGGATTAGTTGCACTTTCAATCTCCCCCTTTTTGGGAATTAATGACAATATATAGATGAAAGCTTAGACAAACGATAATATAAATGAAGTACATCATCGCTTTGAGAAGTACTCCCTCTGTCCCGTAATGTAAGATGTTTTTTGACACTACACTAGTGTCAAAAAACGTCCTACATTATGGGACGGAGGGAGTATGTGATAAGCAAGAGCTCCCCCTAAATTTGTGCATTATTTGAAATTTTCTTCTGAATGCAACTGCACAAACAATTAGTATCATGGGTCACTCTTCCATGTCACATACATCTTGGTGTAGCGCTCAAAATGAAAGAATATGGAATATGCACTCATCACCAAGACAAGATATGAGTGATCATACATGAGAGATAGAATATCATCGTTAAGCACAACACATTAAAGTATGATATGACCAAACATATGATCATAGAAGTATCTCACACAAAAATCAATATTGTATCGCCCAAACAGGCAAGCAAATAGAGTAGCAAGAGAGACAAATAAAACCAAAGCACTCTCTCTGTTGAAGCTTGTGATCTATATACTTTCTCCCCCTTTGGCAACAAGTTACCAAAAAGCTTGAAAATGCATAGTGCTATGCGGCTCTCTAAGCACGATCTCCGAGAGCTCCAGAGTGCAAAGGTGGCGTGGAGAGGAGTCCTGCAACGAATGCATCCGAAGAGTTCTGAGGAGCTGGTGGAGTTGCAGCTGGAGGAGCAACTGAAGTTCTGGCTGCAGGTGTTGAAATTGTAGGTCTGGGATCAGTAGCAACTGGGACCTTGGTCCGCTTGGGACTTGCTGAAAAGCATCTATTGTAGGTCCCTCATCCCTGTCTTCAAGCTCTTCTTGAATCTTCTCAACAGTTGACTGTATTTCTGTGGCCTTCACATCTAAGTCATGAATTTTTGTCTCAATTATCCTCTCAAGACTTTCTTGATTTTGAGTCAGGGTGGCCAATCCTTTCTCAATCCTCAAAGTAGCTTGAATGAGATAACCAAGTTGTTCTTGCTTGGACTTCAGAAATATCTAGGATGCCTCTTCAGCACTTGGTGTCTTGGCTGCTTTCTCTGCTTTTGCTTTTTCCTTCTTCTCCCGAGCCTCTATAGATGTGGGATGTGATGGATCCATGACAATCACATTGTCTTCAAACTCTGGCAGCAGGGGAAGATGTTCCTTGTCCAAAAGATACATGCCCTTGCCCATCTTGGAGTTGATGAGCATCTGAATATGTGGAGCATAGCCACATGATTTCTTTTGGTCTGCAGCAGTCCTTTTGATAGTCTCTACTATCAAGGACATCACCTTGAATTTTTCAGGCACATCAAAGATATGAGGCAAAATTATTGAATGCCCTCTAATCATTCTTTCATCTCCAGACTTGGGCAGCAATGTGTGCCTGAGAATAGTGTTTATTGTTGGCAGCCCTGACAGTAGATAGGAAACTGACCCAAACTTCTGAGTGTCCAAGGCAGCATCTGGAATCTCCTTGTACATGTGTGCCATGGAGTCATGTCCTTTTCTAGGCTTGGCATACACATTAGTGTCATCCTCATGCTCTTCAGGGGCATTGATTAGCTTTTCCCACTCAGCAACAGAAGATTGGTACGTAGTACCCTCTGTCATCCAAACTATTTAACCATTAGGGTAAAAGTGTGTTGTAGAGTAAAACTGCATGATCAACTCATCATTCTATTTAGTCAATTTCTGACCAACAAATATGTCAACTCCTGTTGATCTGAAACTCTCATGGACTCTTGGGAAATAGTCAACATTGTTGTCAATGAACTTCCTGTCAACCCATCTCATATCACTTACTATGGGCTTCTTGTCCAGGAGCACAGTCTCATAGAAGTCTTGATGTTCCTTTGTATGGAACCTATAGTCCACAGTAGTCCTCCTTCTTATGGCATATGGGTATGTCTGCCTCCATAGCCTGAGACCTGCATCCTTCCTTAGCTTCATGTTCTCAACCATAGGATGTGTGTCATCATGATCAAGAATCTTGGGCTTAAATTTCCTAAGCACTTGCGCTTCATCTTCTTCCACTTCAGGCACTGGGGCCTTGTTCTTCTCAGCTGCTGGTATGTTCCTAGTGGATCTCTTGGGGGCTTGAGCAGCAGCCTTGGGGGCAGTCTTGGGCTTTCAAGGAGAATCCCCTGACTTGATTGCATCCCCCATCAACTTCTGAGTTTTTGCAGGAGGTGCATCTTGCTCTTCCTCCTCCTCATCTGAGTCTCTGATCATAGAAGATTTGCCAATAACTCTGGCCATGATCTTATTGACCCGCTCATTCCTCTTCTTGCCCTCACCAGCCTCTTTTGGTTCAAGAGTGAACTCCATGGTTTTCTGGGTTGAGGCTCTGGCTTTGGACATTGGAATCCTTCTAGCAGGAGCTTTCTTCTTCATCCCTGGCTTGGTGTTAGCAGCAGTGCCAAGCTCTTTATTGACACCTTTCCTCTTGGAAGAGACTTCCTCATCAACCTTAAAATCCTCATCTTCAGAATCTGATGTCTTCTTCCTCTGCCTACTTGTGGCTTTTGGCAGGTTGCTGGGGGTACTTCTCCTCCCATCATCATAGCTGTCAGAGGGACTAGTGCCCTCACTCAACTAAACTTGTTCCTCAGACTTGTTTTGGCTGTCACTGTCATCAGACATTGCTGAAAGCTGAAGACTGACCCTGTGAATAGATATAGATGAGACAGAGTGGATGAGCATCGCAAAGTGCAGAGATTTTGCAAAACAAATGAGCCAAAAACTTAGATTTTAGTTTTCTACAGATGTCATTTCAGAGCTACCGATTTGCTAAACTTGGTGACACCGAAGCAATGTTAGAGTCTAAACTGGTGATATTGGTCAGACCGAGACACAGTTCGGTGGCTCTGAGATTGCTAGAGTTACACTAAGATCTGAACTGGTCACACCGATTTGTAAGATTCGGTCAGACCAAAAATCACAAGTTCAATGGCCTGGGCCAAATCGGTGAGACCGATTTCTACAACTCGGTCGGTCCGAGATGAACTCGGCGGAAACCCAACCCTAAGTTTTTGAATCAAAACTAATCTAAAGAGGTTTTTGATTGGATAGAAGTGTTTCAAACTTGGTACGATTCATGGCATTGACCTAAGTGCACGAATCAAATGAAAATATTGCACATAGGGTTCAAGCTCATACCCTAACTCGGTGGTGAGCTCGCTACGGCGACAATGGCGGCAAAGAATCCATTGATGGCAGCGGAGACCAATGGCAGGAGGTCGCTGGCAACAGAGGCGATGATCCGGAGACCTCGAGTCGGCAGAGCTGGACAGCACGGGTGAAGGGTTCCAGAGAAATTTCCAAAATTTGACCTGTGGGTATATATATCCAGACCCTATCGGTCTGACCAAATTGAGCAACTAGGTGAGACTGAAGTGTTCAAATTGGTTGCACCGAGATTGAAAACAAGATCAACTCAATGAACTCGGTATAATCGAAAGGAATGAATCGGTCAGACCGAAACGCATCAAGAGGTTTTGGAAGTTTAAGTCTATGACGAATCAATGGCTCTGAGTGCTCCTCACCCAGAGGGTTCGAATCTGACTTGATCAAACTTTGTGGTGTAGCACGAATAGAGTTCGAGACGAGAAAAGCATAGATAGCTAGAGAGAGTACTTAGGAATTCTTGTCCATCCATTTGGCAAAAGAAAAGACCAAACAATCAAAACAACAAATGGATGTCCTTGAATGAAGAAAATTATGCAACCAACATGCTCACACAATAAGATAGCAAATGAAATATGTGGCAAAGCATGCACAATAACTCTAGCATCTATCAAGCAATTGGCAATGACTAGGTCATCTATATATGAGTATATTGACTTAGGAGTCAAATGAGAACATTTGATCATAGGCCATACTCATGGTTTAAGCACAAGTGGGGTTACCACTTTTACATAAAGCATTGTTGTGTTCACACCATTAGAGTTTCTTTAGCTCAATTCTTAGAGTAAAGCTCCCTCTAGATGTGATATCCCCTTTTAGAGGGATGAACTAACCTTGGGTTTTGTCGATGATCATTTCATGTAGATGTTGAAGATGTGGATGCTGAATGTTGATGTAGATCATTTGGAGCAATCCATTGGATGAGTTGCACTTTCAATACCTACATGGGTTGGTCCCACAAGGAACAAACAAGGATATCCATAGACATAGAGTGAAGTACACACAAGATGATGTACATGAAAGCATTAGGTTACCTTGTCCCTCGACTTACTAACAAGTGGGTTTATGACTCCTTGAACTAGTGCAAGATGTGGAAGTTTATTGCACTTGTTCTTGCCAATATGAATATGAGTGAAGAATGTTGGCAGAGTCACCCTTAAGAACTCTCTAGTTCTTCTTCTTCGGGATCCACATCATCTTGATGGGAATCCTTGGGGTTGTAGATGTACTTGATGAAGTAGAACTTGAGGTAGACTTGGGAACCCACTTGACCAAGGCCTTTGGAGCTTCTTCAAATGCATCAATCTCCTCTTGAAGCTTGTCCTTGCCTTTTAGCTTGTGGTCTTGTGGTGGAAGATCATCTTGAGCTTGTGTCCCCTTGAAGGAAGTAGGATCATACTTCTCTTGTTGAGGAACAAACTTCGTCTTGGGGTATTGATCTTCTTCCCACTCAACTCCATTGGCATTGAACTTTCGTTCAAAATCAACACCTTGATTCTTCCGGTGCCTTGCTTGCTTGCGTACAATTTCCTCAAATTGCTTACTTCCGGCAAGGCTCTTGTAAACACCTTCTCTATAATTCCCTTCAATAAGCTATTTTCTTGCTCAAGTGCAACTTGGCTAAGAGAATCATTAGTGGAATCAAGAGAACTACTAGAAGCAACAATATTGGATTTAGCATGATTATTGTTACTACTAGAAGAAGAATCTTTCTTACTCTTGTTGCTAGATTTTACTTATGGCATGTAAGTAGACAAGAGTAAATGCTTGGCAATGTAAGAAGAAATTTTCTTCCGAAGATCATCATTGATGGCTTTTAAGAACCCATGTTCTTGCTCTAGGTTGAGCTTCTCAAAGCGTAGCTTCTCATGAGTTTTTGAAAGTTCTCAATGATCTTCTAAAGTAGTTTCATGAGCTAACTTAAGAGTGTTTAGTTCTTTAGTTAGACGCTCAACCTCCTTCTTATCATTATCATTCGTTTCATCTTGCTTAGCATGATTAATAACCGTTTCAACATAGATTTCTTCACTAACATTGTCAACAAGTAACTCATCATCACCTAACAAATCATCTTCATCACTATTGAAATCAATATACTCGGGGTGTGATACCTTGGGGCCTTTAGCCACGAAGAATCTTCCAATTCCTTCATTTGGTGAGTCAAATATGTTGTAGGAGTTGGTTGACACAAGTGCAAGACCGGCAACACCTTCATCTTGAGTATATTCGGAGTCGGACTGATAACTTCTCTCAAAGTGGTGGCCAGAGTCAGAACCAGATACCCATTCACCAACATGAGCTTGATGTCTTCGTTTTGTGTAGCTCTTTGATGACTTGTCCTTCCTTTCCGAATCCTTGCTTCTGCGAGAGGTTCTTCATTCATAATGATCATCTCTACTCCTTATATCTCTTGGAGGTGATTATTATCTTCTGCTTATTCTTTTAGGTGAGTCTTCTCTTCTTTTGTAGGGAGCCGTACACTCATTGGAATAGTGTCCGGGTCTTCCACAATTGTAGCAATTATGCTCACAACTAGAAGATCTTTTGTCATGGTAGGATCTTGACTTGGAGCTTCTCTCTTTGCTTCTACTCTTGTAGAATTTGTTGAAGTTCTTCACCATTAAGCTCATTTCCTCATTGAAGACTTTTTTTCACTTGATGTGGCAGGAGCATCACACGAGGCTTTATAAGCACCATTAGACTTGTTGTGAAGCTCTTCTTTATCCTTGAGTGACATCTCATGAGTACCAATTCTTCCAATGACTTCTGTTGGCTTGAGATCTTTGTAGTTGGTCATCATTTGAATCAATCTGCACACGGTGTCATATTTTCCATCCAAGGCTCTTAGAATCTTCTTGATGATGAATCTGTCAGTCATCTCTTCACTTCCTAAGCCGGCAATCTCATTTGTGATGAGAGCAAGCCTAGAGTACATTTCAGCAACACCTTCACCATCCTTCATTTTGAACTTGTCAAGTTGACTTTGAAGCAAATCCAACTTGGATTTCTTGACAGACTCGATACCTTCGTGCATATCAAACAAAGTATCCCAAATTTCCTTTGCATTCTCAAGACGGCTGATTTTGTTGAATTCTTCAGGGCACAACCCAATGTAGAGAATATCGCAAGCTTGAGCATTGTATTGCAGCATCTTCAACTCTTCCACAGTTGCTTCACGATTTGGTTCTCTCCCATCGAAGAATTCACCTTGCAACCCAATACACACAATAGCCCAAACAGCGGGGTTATGTCCAAGAATATGCATTTTCATCTTATCTTCCAACTTGCAAAATTAGTACCATCAAAGTAAGGACCTCTACGGTGGTAATTTCCCTTTCTAGACGCCGTACTCTCCTAGGTTGTGAAACCAAGGCTATGATCACTAAAGCTATGGAAATGAAGGCAAATGGAGACCAAAGCTCTGATACCACTTGTAGGATCAAAAGTATGTCTAGAGGGGGGTGAAAAGACTACTTGACCAAATAAAAATCTAGCCTTTTCCCAATTTGAAGTCTTGGCAGATTTTAGCAACTTAACACAAGTCAAGCAATCAACCTACACATGCAATTCTAAGAGTATAGCAGCGGAATGTAAATCATTGCATATGAAGGTAAATGGGAGGAGTTTGGAGGGAGCAAAGGCAATGTAGATACGGAGATTTTTGGCGTGGTTCCGATAGGTGGTGCTATCGTACATCCACATTGATGGAGATTTCAATCCACGAAGGGTAACGGTTGCGTGAGTCCACGCAGGACTCCACCCACGAAGGGTCCAAAAAGAAGCAACCTTGTCTATCCCACCATGGCCATCGCCCACGAAGGACTTGCCTCACCTGGGTAGATCTTCACAAAGTAGGTGATCTCCTTGCCCTTACAAACTCCTTGGTTCAACTCCACAATCTTGATGGAGACTCCCAAGTGACACCTAACCAATCTAGGAGACACCACTCTCCAAAAGGTAATAGATGGTGTGTTGATGATGAACTCCTTGCTCTTGTGCTTCAAATGATAGCCTCCCCAACACTCAACTCTCTCACACAGATTTGGATATGGTGGAAAGATGATTTGATTGGAAAGCAACTTGGGGAAGGCTAGAGATCAAGATTCTTGTGGTTGGATTGGAATGTCTTGGTCTCAACACATGAGTAGGTGGTTCTCTCTCAAAAATGAGTAGTGGAAGTATAGGCACGTTCTGATGGCTCTCTCTCGAATGGAGAAGGGGGTGGAGGGGTATATATAGTCTCCACACAAAATCTAACCATTGCAGACAATTTACCAAACTCGGTGGGACCTAATGCTGAAACTCGGTGAGACCGACTTGATTTAAAATGTGAACGTTAGGCTTTTTGGTGGGACCGACAATATCAACTAGGTGAGACTGATGATCTAGGGTTGGGGTAAAGCCTCATCTCGGTGATACCGTTCACATGAACTCGGTGAAATCAATTTCAGTAATAAGCAAACAAAGACTTGGTCAAGCAAACTTAGTGGGACCGATTTGCTCATTTCGGAGAGACCGAAATGTTATGAAAAGGAAACAGAGAGTTTCCACTACGAACTTGGTGGGACTGATCGCTCATCTCGGTTAGACCGAAATGTTACGAAGGGAAACAGAGAGTTTGCAATCCCATCTCGGTGAGACCGAGATCCCTATCGGTAAGACCGAACTGATTAGGATTTTGGCTATGGCTATTTCAAGTGAACTCGGTGGCGCCGGATAGATCAAATCGGTGGGGCCGTGTTTGACTTTAGGTTTGGGACATATGTGGAAATGAGAAAGTGGTTGAGGGCTTTTGGAGCATATCACCAAGCATTTTGAGCAAGCAAGCCATTAAGCAACACCTCATCCCCTTTTAATAGTATTGGCTTTTCCTATGGACTCAATGTTATCTTGGATCACTAAAATGAAAATGTAGAGTCTTGAGCTATTTCCAATATGTGTCCTTAGCATTTTGAGGGGTCCACATCTCTAGTCCATGCCATACCAACCATTGAACTTTCTGAAACATTGATCTTGAAAGAATGTTAGTTCAATGAGCTATATGTTGTTATGAATTACCAAAACCACCCGGGGATTAGTTGCAATTTTAGTGGCCATGTCGATGTTCTCCTGCTTGAAGACGGCGGGTGTCTCCGGCTCCTTCTTTGGCCTGACCAGGCGAAGATGGCCACTAGGAGGAGAGGAAGGTCGGCGACAGCGGCCCTCGTTTATGACAAGGTTGCCGCTGTGCCGACGCTCCGGCTTCTCTTGGGGCTCGGCCTTGACGGCGGCGAGCGGCGTCGGTATGTCGGAGGAGTGGGAGCCAGAGGAGGAGGAGGACGCGCCCGCCATATGCCTCGACAGCCACGAGCTGCTGCTCCGGCGTGAGAAGGACGTCGCCGGGTACTCCATCCGCGGTGAGTTGCCGCCCTCTGATATGTCTCCAACGTATCTATAATTTTTTATTGTTCCATGCTATTATATTATCTGTTTTGGATGTTTTATATGCATTTATATGCTATTTTATACTATTTTTGGGACTAACCTATTAACTTAAAGACCAGTGTCAGTTTCTGTTTTTTGCCTGTTTTAGAATTTTGTAGAAAAGGAATACCAAACAGAGTCCAAACGGAATGAAACTTTCGCGATGATCTTTCTTGGACCAGAAGCAAACCAAGAGACTTGGAAATGAAGTCGGAGACTCAACGAGGCGGCCACGAGGGTGGAGAGCGCGCCCAGGGGGGTAGGTTGCGCCCCTACCTCGTGGGCCCCTCGGAGCTCTCCTGACCTAGTTCCTTCGCCTATAGATACTCCTATACCCCAAAAACATCAGGAGGAGCTAGGAAAATACTTTTCCACCACCGCAACCTTCTGTACCCGTGGGATCCCATTTAGGGGCCTTTTTTGGCATCCTGCCTGAGGGGAATTCGATCACAGAGGGCTTCTACATCAACACCATTACCCTTCCGACGAAGCGTGAGTAGTTTACCTCAAACCTATGGGTCCATAGCTAGAAGCTAGATGGCTTCTTCTCTCTCTTTGATTCTCGATACCATGTTCTCCTTGATGTTCATGGAGATCTATTCGATGTAATATTCTTTTGTGGTGTGTTTCCCGAGATCCGATGAATTGTGGATTTATGATCAGATTATTTATGAATATTATTTGAGTCTTCTATGAATTCTTATATGCATGATTTGATATCTTTGCAAGTCTCTTCGAATTATCGGTTTAGTTTGGCCTACTAGATTGGTTTTTCTTCCAATGGGAGAAGTGCTTAGCTTTGGGTTCAATCTTGCGGTGTCCTTTCCCAGTGATAGTAGGGGCAGCAAGGCATGTATTGTACTGTTGCCATCGAGGAAAAAAGATGGAGTGTTCATCATATTGCTTGAGTTAATTCCTCTACATCATGTCATCTTACTTAATGCGTTACTCTGTTCTTTATGAACTTAATACTCTAGATGCAGGCATGAGTCGGTTGATGTGTGGAGTAATAGTACTAGATGTAGAATCATTTCGGTCTACTTGACACGGACGTGATGCCTATGTTCATGATCATTGCCTTAGATGCCGTCATAATTATGCGTTTTTCTATCAGTTGCTCAGCAGTAATTTGTTCACCCACCGTATTATTTGCTATCTTGAGAGAAGCCACTAGTGAAACCTATGGCCCCCAGGTCTCTTTTCCATCATATAAGTTCTCTTTTCCGTCATATAAGTTCTCTTTTACATCATACTAGTTTCCGATCTAATATTTTGCAACCTTTTACTTTCCAATCTATAAACCAAAAATACCAAAAATATTTACTTTACCGTTTATCTATCTCTATCAGATCTCACTTTTGCAAGAAACCGTGAAGGGATTGACAACCCCTTATCGCCTTGGGTGCAAGTTTGTTGATTGTTTGTGCAGGTATTCGGTGACTTGTGTGTTGTCTCCTACTGGATTGATACCTTGATTCTCAAACTAAGGGAAATACTTACTCTACTTTGGTGCATCACCCTTTCCTCTTCAAGGGAAAAACCAATGCAAGCTCAAGGACGGCGTGGAGAGTGCGCCCGGGGATGTCCTACCACTGACGGCGGTCGGCGGAGTTGTGGCGCCCCCTGGTGCCGGAGCGTCGTTCGTTGGACGCGAGCTGGTCAGCTGTAACACGCCCAATGTCATGCTATAGTAACCCTCCTTAATTAAGCTAATCATTTTGCTAAAACGGTGCTTAGTCACCTTTGATCAATATCTCCTTTGAAATTCCACTTGAATTCAAATTCAAATTCAAATTTTAAGCGAAATAAAGAAATTCATAAACATGAAAATAGAAGTGTTCAAAGTGTTGCAAATATTCCATAACTAATTAAGGTGGTGAACCAACATTTTTATAGAGTGTTTTAATGCCCTAAAATAATCAAAATAGTGTCCTAAATAATAATTTAATTGCTTTTTAAAATTATAAAAATTATAAACTATTTTCATTTTGGTGCCAATATTTTTGTGGCACTGGCCTAACTCATAAATCTAATTTAGGTTCAACTTTTATATTTTATAAAACTAACTTACTTTTGTTATAAACGAAAACATAAAACATAAAGGGAAAACAGAAAAGTTAAAGAAAAGAAAAGCCCCCTGTAACGCCCCGAATCCGATGCGCCAGGTGTCTTCCAGTTATTCGCGTCATTGCCATGTCATTTGCTTGCGTGTTGGATTTTGCCATGTCATCATCTACATGTTTTTCAAAACTTGCATCCATTCGGGTTTCCCCGGTTCTCTCTGTTGTCCGTTCTGAGCCCAAACACACTCGCACGTGCCCGTGACACCTCCCAGTTCTTGTTTTGTGAGCCGCCAAAAAACATTCTCGGAATGGGCCAAGATTTGCCGAGTGGCCTTGGTATATCACCGGTAGACCGCCCGTCAAATTTCGTTCCATTTGGAGGTCGTTTGATGCCCCAATGGTTAACCGAGTTAACCGAAAGCCCCTCTCTTTGCATCCCAGCACCTTTTCACCACAGCCCACTAGCCCATCTAAACCCCCTCCATGCTCTCCGTCGTTCGATCACAATCATGTGGGCGAAAACCGCACCTCATTTGGACTCTCCTAGCTCCCCCTATCTATAAATATGCACCCCCCCCCTTCCAAATTCTCGCAGTCCAAACCCTAGCCCCCTTCCTCGTCGCGCCGCCGGACGCGTCCACCCTGCCACCAGACATGTCCACCCGCACCCGCAGCCACTCCGCAGCCGCCACGTGGCCCTGGCCACTGCGTGCTGCCGCCGGCCCGCCAGGCCCGGGGCGGGCCCCGAAGCCCATCCGTCCGCCGCCGCTCGAGCGCCCGCTCGCCTCCTACGCCGCCCCGCACCATTCGTCGCCGTCCACCGCCGCCCTCCGACCATCACCGACCGCCGCCGCCACCTCGTCGTTGCTCCGCCGCCAACCCGCGCAGCCGTGCCCGCGCCCCTCGCCGGTGTCTTCTCCGGCCAGATCCGGGCCGGCGCCGCCCGGATCCGGCGACCCCGCAGACCCCCGCCACCTCTCCTGCTCGCCAACGGCCGGATTCGGCAAGATCCTGCCCGGAGGAGCCTCGCCGCCGCATCCCGAGCTCGCCGGAGCCGCCGTTGACTTTTTCCCCGAGGTCCGATTTCCACCGTCCCAAAATCCTCATCATATGTGTGCATGCTCGTGATGCCATAACTTTCCGCTCGTAGCTCCATTTTTCATGTATGATATACCGAAATGTTCATTTTGTGATGCTCTCCATTGTATTGTATTGTGACACGCTTTTTTGAGTCCATATTGATACCGTAATCATCATTGCAAGAGTGGTATATCATGTTTACTACTGGAATCTGCTGATTGTTAACATCATTTGTGCATCTTGTGAGTGCCACAACTTTGTCCCTGTTGATGCTATGATGATAATCTTGATATGCACATGTTCTGATATTCATGATATACATGTTGGTATGTTTTGCATTGATGTTAGTTTGCATCTTGATATCTTAATCCCTGTTGCAAAAGTGCATGTTGCTGTTAACTGCTGAAAACTGTTGTAACTTGCTGATTTGTCATTTTTGTTGCATTTTGCGTGTGCATCCTATGGGCATGATGTCTACATATTTTAGGAGCATATTTATGCCATATTTATATAGGTGCAATCCATGTATTTTTATATGGCCCGTAGTGAGTGCATAAAGCTTGTGAAGTGGGCTACTTGCTGTTAATGTTCTGTCAATGCTGAAACTGCTATATCATGTTGCCATGTTTACTTTTGATGCTACCAATTAATCCATGCATATTCTGGAGATGCTTAGTTGACATGGTTTGTTCTCTATGTTATTCTATATCATTCCATGCCTTTTTATGCCCTATATATGTCCTGTAGAATATGTTTTCATTTCCATGAACATGCTTATATAATGTTCCAGACTGTTAACTTCATAATACCTTGTTGTGAGCTTGTTATTGAGTGATCCATGCCTCTTATGGAGATGATCCAATTACATGTTTGTAATTATGATATTAGTACTTTGTTTAAATTCCATGTTTGTTAATTTTGGATGTAATATGCCTCTGTTGCATGCTTGCAAACATGCTATCATAATGTTGCTGTTTTACACGTGCTGAAACTGTTTCAACATTCAATATTTTCATGTTGTTTCCCACTAATCCATGAGCTATATGTATATGATGCCAAGATGTTATTTTCTCTTTGTTATGTGTACTTTGATGCCATTCCCTTGTTTCCTATGTTTACTTGATTTAGCTTCTATTTTTATTGCTCTCAACTTGCCATCTTATTAACTCTGCTCATGTATATGCCATTGTGTTATAAAGTTGCATTTTGCATTGATCGTAATAGTATAATCTTGATGCCGATGAACCTGAAGCTTTAATGATATTTGAAGATTGTTATATGTACATGAAGTGCATGTCAAGTTTGTGCTCATAAGATTCCTGTAGCATGTTGTTTTGATGATTGAAAAGTGCCTACTTGCTGTTTTGGGCAGATTGTTGTTATATCTTGTTTGGAGTGTATGTGTTGCACCGTTGCTCCGTTTTGAGCATGCTCTATATGAAACTTGCTTAGAATTGCATGTAGTTTCATCTTATCATGTTGCATCCATGTTTTGAGAGTGTTTGCTTGATGTTTGAATGCATTTTGCATCAATGCCATGTTTAACTTGTTTTGCTCATATCTTCTAGGCCGTATCTCCGAATTAAATGAAATCTATATGGAAATTGACTAGAATTTCATGTAGATCATCTTGGTGCATCTTAACCTGCTGTTTAACAACTTGAACATATGAGGACTTACCGGATTTTTTATATGTTATTTCCGGCCTCATTTGAACTTGCTTTGATGTGTTGCGCTTGTATGCATCATCTCTTGCCATGAGTATCATCATATAGCCTTTGTCATGCATCATGCTTGGTTGTGCATCATGTCATGTTTATGTGTTGTGTGTTTACCATGTTGTTTGCTTCTTTTCGGTTGTGCTTCTTCTCGATAGTTCCTGTTTCGTTGCGATCATGAGGATTCGTTCGTCTACGCTTGGTTCATCTTTGTTCGTTCGTCTTCTTCATGGACTCGTTCTTTTTCCTAGCGGGATTTCAGGCAAGATGACCGCTACCCTGGATCTCACTACTATCATTGCTATGCTAGTTGCTTCATTCTATCGCTATGCTGCGCTACCTATCTCTTGTTTATCAAGCCTCCCAAATTGCCATGTCAGCCTCTAACTTTTTCACCCTTCCTAGCAAACCGTTTCTTGGCTATGTTACCACTTTGCTCAGCCCCTCTTATAGCGTTGTTAGTTGCAGGTGAAGTTGAATATTGCTCCTTGTTGGACCGGATTATGTTGGGATATCACAATATCTCTTATTTAGTTAATGCATCTATATACTTGGTAAAGGGTGGAAGGCTCGACCTTATGCCTGGTGTTTTGTTCCAGTCTTGCCGCCTTAGTTTCCGTCATACCGGTGTTATGTTCCTTGATTTTGCGTTCCTTACTCGGCCGGGTGTATGGGAACCCCTTGACAGTTTGCCTTGAATTAAACTCCTCCAGCAAGGCCCAACCTTGCTTTTACATTTGCCTAACAACCTATAACCTTTCCCTTGGGCGTAATTAACCCGAGGGTCATCTTTATTTTAAACCCCCCGGTCCAGTGCTTCTCTAAGTGTTGGTCCAAACTAGAGTGTCATGCCCAATATGCGACCCTATCCTACAGGAACTCGAAGGTCCGACCAAGGATAGAAGCGCATATTGGAGACACTTTTGCAAGGTGGATGCCATTACATCGTACCATTACATAATAGTTGGGGATACATACAAGAGGCATACAATGCTACACGAATACAACAACATCATACATAAGAGCATCATCCGACTACGGATGAAGCACAAACAAAAAATCAAATGACATCCACCCTACTAGCCCAGGTTGCCGACCAGGAACCTATCCCCTGAACGACGAAGCAGAAGAAGAACTCAAAACAAGCAAGCATCACTCTCGCGTCTTGATCATCGCATAACCTGTACCTGCAACTGTTGTTGTAGTAACCTTTGAGCCACGAGGACTCAGCAATCCCATTACCGTGGGTATCAAGACTAGCAAAGCTTAATGGGTAAGGAAGGAATAAGTGGTGAGGTTGCAGCAGCGACTAAGCATATATGGTGGCTAACATACGCAAACAAGAGCGAGAAGAGAAGCAACGGAATGGTCGTGAAGCTAGCAATGATCAAGAAGTGATCCTGAAACTACTTATGTTCAAACATAACCCAAACTGTGTTCACTTCCCGGACTCCGCCGAAAAGAGACCATCATGGCTACACATGCGGTTGATGCGTTTTAATTAAGTCAAGTGTCAAGTTCTCTACAACCGGACATTAACAAATTCCCATCTGCCACATAACCGCGGGCATGGCTCTCGAAAGTTTATACCCCGCAGGGGTGTCCCAACTTAGCCCATCACAAGCTCTCATGGTCAACGAAGGATATTCCTTCTCCCAGGAAGACCCGATCAGACACGGAATCCCGGTTATAAGACATTTCGACAATGGTAAAACAAGACCAGCAAAGCCGCCTGAGTGTGTTGACAAATCCCGATAGGAGCTGCACATATCTCGTTCTCAGGGCATACCGGATTGTCCAACTTCCGGTAGGCCAGCCCAGAGTTTCCCCTAGTGGCCACCGGTGGCTAACAGGTTGGACCAACACTCACGACGAGCACTGGCCCAAGGGTGGGGGGTAAATAAAGATCACCCTCGGGCTCCGGAAACCCAAGGGAAAAAGGCTTAGGTGAGGCAAATGTAAAACCAAGGTTGGGCCTTGCTGGAGGAGTTTTATTCAAGGCGAACTGTCAAGGGGTTCCCATAACACCCAACCGCGTAAGGAACGCAAAATGAAGGAACATAACACCGGTATGACGGAAACTAGGGCGGCAAGAGTGGAACAAAACACCAAACATAAGGCTGAGCCTTCCACCCTTTACCAAGTATATAGATGTATTAATTAAATAAGAGATATTGTGATATCCGAACATAAACATGTTCCAACATGGAGCAATCTTCATCTTCACCTGCAACTAGCAACGCTATAAGAGGGGCTGAGCAAAAGCGGTAACTTAGCCAAACAACGGTTTGCTAGGAAGGGTGAAAGGGTTAGAGACTGACATGGCTATTTGGGAGGCTTGAAGAGCAAGTGATAGGTAGCGCAGCATAGCGATAGAAGGAAGCAACTAGCATAGCAATGATAGTAGTGAGATCCAGGGTCGCGGTCATCTTGCCTGAAATCCCACTAGGAAGAAGAACGAGTCCATGAAGAAGACGAATGGGCGAAGACGAACAAAGCGTAGTCGTACGAATCCTCATGATCGCAACGAAACAGGAACTATCGAGAAGAAGCACATCCGGAAAGAAGCAAACAACATGGTAAATACACAACACATAACATGACATGATGCATAACCAAACATGATGCACGACAAGGCTGTATGATGCTACTCATGGCAAGAGATGATGCATACCAGAACAACACATCAAAGCAAGTTTAAATGAGGCCGGAAACAACATATAACAAACCCAGTAAGTCCCCATATGCAAATTTCGAAATTGGTGCAGAACTGAATAAACCTTATGTTCAAGTTGTTAAACAGCAAGTTAAGATGCACCAAGATGATCTACATGAAATTCTAGTCAAGTTCCATATAAAGTTCATTTAATTCAGAGCTACGGCCTAGAAGATATGAGCAAAACAAGTTAACCATGGCATTGATGCAAAATGAATTCAAACATCAAGAAAACACTCTCAAAACATGGATGCAACATGATAAGATGAAACTACGTGCAAATCTAAGCAAGTTTCATATAGAGCATGCTCAAAACGGAGCAACGGTGCAACACATACACTCCAAACAAGTTATAACAACAATCTGCCCAAAACAGCAAGTAGGCACTTTGCAAACATCAAAACAACATGCTACAGGAATCTTATGAGCACAAACTTGACATGTACTTCATGTACAGATAACACACTTCAAATATCATTAAAGTTCAGGTTCATAGGCATCAATATTAAACCAATATTATCAATGCAAAATGCAACTTAATAACACAGCAGCATATGCATGAGCAGAGTTAATATAATGGCAACTTGAGAGCAAGAAAGAGACAAGCTACAGGAAGTAAACTTAGCAACCAAGGGCATGGAATCAAAGTACACATAACAAAGAGCAAATACCATCATGGCATCATAAACATATGGCCCATGGATTAGTGGGAACCAACATGACAAGATTGAAAGTTGAAACAGTTTCAGCAAGTGTACAACATCAACATTATGATAGCATGTTTGCAAGCATGAAACAGAGGCATATGACAACCAAAATTAGCAAACATGGCATTTGAACAAAATAATCATAGAATACTACAATTCATGTAATTGTAGCATCTCCATAAGAGGCTTGGATCACTTAATAGCAAGCTCACAACAATGCATCATGAACTTCACAGAAATCTGGAACATCATATAGGCATCTTCATGGCAATGAACACATATGCTAAAGGACATATATAGGGCATCAAAATGCATGTCATGATAGAGCATAGCATGGATAACAAAACATCTCAACTAAGCATCTCCAGATTATGCATGGATTAAATGGTAGCATCAAGTAAACATGGCAACATGATATAGCAGTTTCAGTATTGACAGAAAGTTGACAGCAAGTGGCCCACTTCACAAGCTTGGTGAACTCACTACAGGGCATATACAAATACATGGATTGCACACCTGTAAAGATGGCATAAATATGCTCCAAAAAATGTAGACATCATGCTCATAATATGCACACACAAAATGCAACACAAATGACAAATTAGCAAGTTACAGCAGTTTTCAAGAGTTAACAGCAACATGCACTATTGCAACAGGGTTTAAGATATCAAGATGCACATGTTCATAGCATGAAGTCAAAGCACACCAACGTGTATAGCATGAAGAGCCTAACATGAAGGCAAAGCACACCAACGTGTATAGCATGAAGAGCCTAACATGTGCATATCAAGATCATCATCATAGCATCAACAGGGACAAAGTTGTGGCACTCACGAGATGCAGAAATGATGTTAACAATCAGCAGATTCCAGCAGTAAACATCATGAAGCACTCTTGCAACGATAATTAGGGCATCAAGATGGAACCAAACAAGCATGCCACAATGGAACAAAATGAATAGCATCTCACAATGAACATTTTGATATATCATATGAACAAAATGGAGTTACGAGCATGAAGCTATGGTATGATGAACAGAGCACAAGAATATCAGGGATTTCGGGACTTAGAGAAAATTCACCTTGTGGAAACTGGATCCCGCGGATCTGGGACGACTCAGACCGGGCGGCGCTAGGCGTTTGGATCAGGGGATGGCGGGGTCTAGGGACACCGGTGTACAGGCGTGGGCAGAGGAGCTCCGGCGTGCCCAAGACTCCGGCGAGGAGCGGATCTGGGACAGGGGATGCTAGATCCGGTGAAGGCCAGCCGGATCCAGCGACTCCGGCGGCGCAGGGGCATGGAGGCGGCGGGGAGGCGAGGAGCTCCAGCAGCGAAGCAGCGTCCAGCGATGGTGCGCGGATCTGGATGGGCGCCGGAGGCGGCGGAGGAGCGCGCGGGCGGTGCTATATGCGGAAACGGCGAGGTTCGGCGAGGGCGGCGGGGAGGCAAGGTGCACTCCGGCGAACAGCGGCGGCCAGCGACGGAGACGAGGTGGCGGACGGTGCTGGGGTTGCGGGGATCCGGCGATGGGCTTCGCGGGCGGCGGTGGGCGCGGTCGGGCTTCGCGCGGGCCCGCGATGGGCTCGGCTGGCCACGGCCGCGGGGAGAGACTGGGTGGCGACGTGGAGGCTTGGGATTGGACGGGACGGCGGCGACGATGACGTGGTGAGCTGCCAGTGGTCGGGCGACGTGGCTGGGCGGCGGTGGACGCGTCCGGCGGCGGGCGGACATGTTCGGCGGGCGAGAGGGAGGTTTGATCTAGGGTTTGGGCTGCGATTTGGATGGGGGAGGGCATATTTATAGGTAGAGGGAGCTAGGAGGGTCCAAATGAGGTGAGGTTTTCGCCCACACGATCGTGATCAAACGACGGAGAGCATGGAGGGGGTTTAGATGGGCTAGGTGGGCTGTGTGAAGGGGTGCTGGGCTGCAAGAGAAAGGGGGGTTTTGGTTAACTCGGTTAACCGTTGGGGCATCAAACGACCTCCAAATGGAACGAAATTTGACGGGCGGTCTACCGGTGATATACTAAGGCCACTTGGTGTTGGTGTACAAAAGTAGGGGCTCTGCTTTTGACCCCTTTACCTGTGCACGGGCATTCAGAGCCTCCCGCCACGGCCACGCACATACACGGCAGGAAAGGGAAGCCAGAGAGAAGCCGAAGCCACAAGACAAACGAAGCCACAACAAGGACCAAGGCCATGAAGATTAGATGAGCGAAGCAGGTTTTCCCGGCAAGGACCCTTGCCGGGGCAGCCTCAGCGGCCCCGGCAAGACCCTTGCCAGGGCAGCTCGCCCACGCCAACCGAGTGAGCCAACCTTGAGGCCACCGACGCTTGGCAAACGCGTCGGGACAAGGCTCGGGAGGCACCTCTGTGATGGTATGCAGATCTTTGTGAAGACATAGAATAGATGAGATCAGATGAGGATAGGAAGGCAATCATCCTCACCAAAGAAACCCACGAGACCCCCGGCAAGATCCTTGTCGGGGAAATCAGCGTGCCACGGCAAGACCCTTGCTGGGCCACCCAACAATGCCCTCACCGAGTGCACCGGCAGAGCCGCCACCAGGCCCGCGCCAACCAAGTCTTCACCGCCGTTCGCATGTAGCCACCAACCCAACCAGCTGGGCAGGCACCTGCGTGGCAGCATGCAATCCTTCGTGGAGGCTCCACCACCGCGCCACCTCAGCTGCTTGCCTGCCTACATGGCACCGCATGCACCGCTGGCTAGGGCGCGTGTCAAAGCGAGGAGGAGCAGCGATGGACGGGATGGGCCTCACTCCCGACCCCAATAAAGCGGAGGGACACCTAAGCCTCGCATTAAATGCGTCTTGTCCTGTAATACTAGCGATAAGCTCGTGCTACTGTATCACCTTCCAACTCTGGTGTGCCACTGTGGCAGCCCCTTTCGCCTATAAAAGGAGGCCCATGGCGCACAGAGAAAGGATTCGGCTCTTTCGAACCACATAGCACCCGGAGCTAGTTCGAGAGCTCGAGAACATTAATACATCCACCAAAGAAGGATCGTAGGGTTTTACGCATCATTGCGGCCCGAACCTGGGTAAATCCCACTTGTGTTGTCTGTTAGTCCCGCTCTTCTCACGATCCCCGTGCCCTGCAACCATAGAAGGGATTCCAGTGATCCCATAGGTGTTGTTTCCCACCGACATCTTTGGCACGCCAAGTAGGGGGTGCGCTATTGTGAGAATCCGGTCTAGCAGTTGGCCTAGCTGTTCTTCATCGCCATGGCTCCTAAGAAGAAAACGACCGCGGCGATCGATTCATCCGGGACCAAGTTGCCGGCACCGGTGCGGACCAGTAGCGGGCCAGTCATGGAGAGAACACGTGGCGCAGCCCGTGAACATCCACATCACCCTGGCGGTTCAGGCCTGGCGACTGGCGCCGTTCACGCGCCAGGCGACGAGCCACCAGTCGTGGGCTCCAGAGCCGTGGCGCGGGGCCCCTCCGGGGTGCCGCCGTCCCACCAGGCGGCGGCACGGCGACCTCCAAGACGCCAACACAGGTGCCCACGGCGCGGTCCTCTCAGGTTGTGCGTGATGAGCAGCGTCACCCTACCGGTGACCCTGCGCGCCGCCCTGGGAAGAGTCCCATGCGTCCATCACATGAAGAGGAGGGCCAGCGTGCGCGCCGAGGTGCTGTTGGAGGCGGCTAACGGCTGCGGAGCCGTGACGCAGCTCCTTCTAACATGGTTAGGAGTCGAGGCGCATCATGGTCCACCCAGCTTTCACCGCCACCAAGGCCTGCGGAAGCCCTAGCGCGCGCACAACTGCTCCTCGATTTTCCTCCCGCCGCAGAGAAGATTGACGAATGGAGGGCCAACGTCCGGAGCCTCGTCAGCATCGCCAACAACGATGGGCTGTGGCCGGCGGAGCCCGTCGGCCGTCGCTCCGCCGGGCTGCCACGTGCTAGCGGAGGCCACGCCGGAGGCGACGCGGCCACGGTGTATTCCCTGCCTCCATCCCGACCGCCCCGGGCGTCGGCCCGCCACGACGACGCTCGTGATGATATCTCCATCGCGTCGTCCGAACCGCGAACCAACCACAATCAGCGCCAAGTCCTCCGGGAGCGGGCTCACGAGGATGCTCGAACTACGATCGAGCACCGACGTGACGCGCGCCACCAGTCGGACAGGCGGGCATATACAAATGGCAAGGAGGCATGGAGGCTACGGTGGCCTACCTTATGAGGTGGGTTGTCCGGCCTTCACCCCTGAGCTGCGGCAGTTCCAATGGCCGTCCCACCGTACGTTCAAACCCGACGTTGGCGAGAAGTACAATGGCAAGACCCACCCATCAGAGTTCCTCAGCATCTACACCATCGCGATGAAGTTGCTGGGGCCCGCGATGACAAGGTTCTTGCCAACTACTTTCCGTTGGCACTCAAGCCTAATGTTATGTCATGGTTGATGCACTTGCCAGTGGATTCCATCTCTTCTTGGGCGGATCTTTGCCATGAGTTTATTGGAGCCTTTACCGGAGGTCACCAAGCTCATGGCCAGGCGAGTGATTTACACATCATCCCCTAGAAGGAAGGAGAAAACCTGTGCAAGTACATCCAAAGGTTCAGCCGGTTCGCATCTTGCGATTGCGCATGTTCTGGTGGAATGCACTAATCATGGCGGTAGGATGAACATCGTGGATGTTGTACTTGTGAAGAACTGGAGATGAACAAGGTTAAGGATGTGGCCGAGCTCTATGTTCTGGACGATCGGTGCGCTCGTGCTGAGGAGGGAAAGAAGTACCCCGACGAAGATGCCGGTGCGGAAACCGACTCCACTGGCGATACTGCCACCCCGCAAAGAAAGGCCGACGCCGTAATAGGAAGCACAAGGACAAGGCCGTGCTTGCCTTTGAGGGATCCGACGACAGCGGTACCACCAAGAAGACCAAGGCGAGTGACCCCGGAAGGAGGTTGCCAGGTGTGATCCTTGCCGGGCCTTGGTGGCTACCGACAAGCCAGGAGGCTCCGACAAGCAGTACTGCAAGATCCACCGCACCAAGGGCCACAATCTCCAAAACTGCCGACAGGTAGAACTGCTCGCCGAGAAGTAGAAAGTCGAGTATGAGCGGCAGGACAAGGCGAAAGGCCCAAATGGTGCCGAGGGATCCGACAAGAAACGTGGTGGCCAAGGAGACCGCCGCGGCAAGGATAATCAACAAGAGAGGCCCGCCCGGGGCCGCTACAAGAAGCAGGAAGATGATGATCATGATGAGGGCGACGAGTCCGGCGACCATGAGTTTCAGAAAGCCACAGAGGCCATGTGCATCGATGGTGGCGCCTCGCTGCATACATCTCACCGCCAACTCAAGCAGTGGGCGTGTGAGGTTGCAGCAGTGAAACCATCATTCGACGCATGAAAGCCGCTGAAATGGTCCAGCACTCCCATCATCTTCGACACCAAGGACCACCCTGACCGCACCACTGCGGTCGGGTGCTTGCCGTTGTTGGTTTCACCAACAATCCGCAACCTCAAGGTGACGAAGATGTTGGTTGACGGCGGGGCCGATTGTTGGGGAACGTAGTAATTTCAAAAATTTCCTACGCACATGTAAGATCATGGTGATGACATAGCAACGAGAGGGGAGAGTATTGTCCATGTACCCTCGTAGACCGTAAGCGGAAGCGTTATGACAACACGGTTGATGTAGTCGTACGTCTTCACGATCCGACCGATCCAAGTACCGAACGTACGGCACCTCCGAGTTCAGCACACGTTCAGCTCGATGACGATCCCCGGGCTCCGATCCAGCAAAGTGTCGGGGATGAGTTTCGTCAGCACGACGGCATGGTGACGATGATGATGTTCTACCGGCGCAGGGCTTCGCCTAAACTCCGCGACGATATGACCGACACTACTAGAAAAACCCCTACTAATGGCGCACCTAATATGGCCATTAATGGCGCATCTGTGGTGCGCCATTAATAGCACGCCATTAGTAATTTTTACTAATGGCGCACCACCTGGTGCGCCATTAGTATCTGGTATACTAATGGCGCACCGCGGGTGCGCCATTAGTATAGGCCAGGGTGCGCCATTAGTATGCCTCCCAGGGGCCATGTATACCCAGGTGCTTTGGCATACTAATGGCGCACCACCACTTGATGCGCCATTAGTAACCGCGGCATACTAATGGCGCACTGCCCAGTGATGCACCATTAGTATGCACTGTTATACTAATGGCGCACTGTCATGTGATGCGCCATTAGTATGAATATTAGGTTTTTTTTATTTTTTATTTTCTGTTTTTTGCACAGGTTACAAAATGTATAATTTGACAAAATATAGACAGCACACATCAACAACAGATTCATCGAATACAATAGAAGATTAGTCTTTGAATACAATTCATCATATTAGTCTCCGAATACAATTCATCATATTAGTCTCCGAATTGAAAAGACCGAACAAAGATAGAACATTATATTACAAGTCTCGAGACCGCGAGTAGCGAGTTTGTCTTCACATTACAAGTCGATATCGATCATCTACACTACCATCACATAGAAGAGAGCTGCAGTCATCACGATGAGCATCATCACGATGAAACTCGTCTTCATCCGGTTCCTCCAACGCTCCCTCCCCTCTCCCGCTAGATAGCGGGCGTATCTAGATTCGGCCTCGGCCCTAGTGGTGTACCCTTTGTAACTGTTACCGCTGAATCGGTGAACCTGTCTCCGACACTCCTCCCAGTCATCGTAGACTCCGGGAACCTTACCCTTGTACACGACATACGTTGGCATCGCTATGCACTAGCCAAACAAAACGTTAGTACCAATTCACAGACAATACATAAGCAATATATAAGTATGCAACAGAACGATCGGAAGAGAAAACCAAGACATTAATAGCATCGATTACATCTAAGTTGAACGACTCTCGAAACCAAAGAGACATACTACAAGTTCATTAAAGTTTAATTACAACATGAGCCAATCGATGTTTCAGAACTAGACACAGCATCACTGCTTTCGACTCGACTCAAGGGACCGGAGCGTGGATGAAGCCGCCGTCTATCGTGGGAGTCATGAAATAACGGTCGTTGTCAGCCTGCATTTGTAGCATTGTGTCGATGTCACTGTTGGACAGTTGATTGTTGAGGTAGAACTGCCCCGAGGTACGAAGGACATCTTGATGGATGATTTCCGCAAACTCCGACTGGATGCGAAAGAATTCTTGTCGGAGGTCCGCGTCCTGGATTGCCGACACGCTCTTTGCCCAATCTTTGAGTTTACTCGGTAGCAGAAGTTGATGATGGTCCCGTACGATCGCCCGCATGTGATGGATGGCGTAGTAGGCACCCTTCTGACCGCCAGGCGGCTGCTTGACGCAGCAGAACGTCGTATTGTGGGAGAACACGTGCTTGCCATACTTACGAATAGGCCTGGTGAAGGTGCCTCCAGATTTGGCGTAGCCGGGGAGAACATCATCAAGAACCTTCTTGACATTTGTGTAGTCTACATTCGACTGACGGTCCGGGTCGAAATACGTGGCCATGGAATATTTGGGGCTTAGGAGGGTGAGCGTGCAACGTGTGTCACTGCAGAAAACACGGAATGTTAAAAGAAAAACGATCGAAATGTAAGAATTCATATGTTACGAGCCGGTTGAGGGGAGGACTTACTCGGGAAAGTAAGGCACGAGGAAGTTATCCTTATCTTGGTTTGCCAGAATGACGCCTTTGAGGTAAGAACTCGCGACTTGCCGGTCCCCAGCGCTGCCCAAGATCTTGGCACGCATGTAGAAGGGGTCGACTATCACGATGTCCGGGGTCTTGTCGCGAATGATCCGCATCTCCATACTCAGCGAAAATAGCCGAACGAAGGTGTAGTGCAGCGGATGAAGGTTCAACATAGCGTGGATGTCATCAAAAGCAGGACGATCATACGCCCGATGGAGTTATCCACAAAGCCCTTGCCCTCTGGCACCTTGGCCGCGAAAACTGGGTATGCCACATCCTTCTCTCTGAGACGCCGCTTCTCCAAAGCAAGAACACTGTCATGCAGACTCCGCATAACACCGGTTGCAGCATTGAGCATATTTGTCGGTAGCATCGCCCTACCCGCCACATGCACCCTCCTCGAGATATCCTGCGGTGAAGGTGGCCCGTCTTGAGCACGGATCATACTCGGTGCCGGCTGGCTCGCACCCTTCTTAGTCTTTCTTTTGCGTGCCTTCTTCTTCTCCTGTAATGGGACCGAGTTTTGCTCACAGACCGCCTTCTTGAGTGTGTTGGGGCTGATAATATTTCGCACCTCGCCTATCTGAGGCTCGGTGAAGTCGGCAGCTGGAGGCGTCTCCTGAGAGCTGAACGCCAGACGGCGCCTGTTCCAACTTGGCTTCTCCGCGGTACCAGCTAGATCGCACACGTCTTTTGTTGGGTTTGGTTCTTGAGAAGGAGGCCACATGAAGTCGCCATCGTACCCATGATTGGCAAAGTACTGATCGACGTTGGCAAATGCATCGTCGTCGTCGTCGTCGTTGTTCTGATCCTGTGCCATATGCATGTTTGGATCCAGTGGCATAGGGATGTCCGGCACCGTTACGGCGGTCTTGCCATGGGGCCGACTTGGCGCCGGCACAACCGGCGGTGTTGTCTTTGTGGTGGTGTCCCCCGCCCCCAAACGAATCTGGCTCTTCGGCCAAACCAGGGGCCAGCTCAGGCAGGCGCTGAGGGTCATCACGTCATCAACGTCGGCCCCGACGGGTCGAATCGGAGGTAACAAGTCGTCGCAGCCTGGCAGCACCCGAACCAGTTGAACCTTAAACAAGTTGGGTGTCAATTGGGTACCGTGGAACAAGGGGTTGCCCGGTTGAACGATTTTGCCCTTGGCGACATCGACCAACTCGTTGTTCACGAAGTGGAGGAGAGTGCACGGAACGTCGGCGGCGCCCTACGAAAACATGTAGGGCGTCAGGGATGCCCAGTCAAAGGCAAGGAGATGAAGTCCTCGGCCAAGAGAGGCTTAATTAGTTACCGTGATGATGGCGTCGAGCTCGGCTAATGTCGACGCACCGCCAACGGCGGGCGTGCAGTTGACGGAGGGGCCGCTTGCTGAAGAGGTGCCGGCCGGCGTACACCCGGGTGCATTAAGCTCCCGTGCCGGCGTCGGAGACACCAATGCCGCCTCCACCGGAGGCACCAATGGCCCCGCCATCACATTGTGCGAGTTGCTGGCCGTGCAGCTAGGAATCGGGGGCGGCCCCTGTTGGCCGCCCGCAATCCACGCACTCAACCCCGAGATCAAGGTAGGCACAAGGGCGGTGATCGTCGCTCCGAGTCGTTGTTCCACTTGCTCTTGGATAATCTCCGGAATCCGCGCCACCCGTGCCTTGAGTTCTTGAACCTCTCGCGCCTGGCTTTCCGAGCTGGTCTTTTTCTCCTTCCGCACACCAGCAGTATAGTATGACCCCCATTTTGTCGACAAGCCTTTGCCGGCCACACGACCAGCTAACGTCGGCTTACTGAGCTTATCCTTGTTCTTCATTACATTCAACGCCCTATTTAGAGTGGTGTCCTAAGGGTTGCTCTTAGTCGACCCCACGCTACTGCTTTCAGTCGCCTGCGGAAGGAATGTGAACCATTTAGAAATTTGGCTTCATTAATTAGAATGCAACCATATGGAGCTAATTACGCGGGGGTGTATTCCTTACCAGAACAAGCTCAAGCTGCCTGGTCTTCAGATCCGTGGTAAGCTCCTTTGTTTTCGGGTCCTTCTTGTACCGGGCCCTGACAAAGTTCCTGGTCTGCTTGTTACCGCTGTATTTCTCGAAGAGGGGCGGTAGGCCTTGCTCGGCACGGTCCGCCTCCTCCTTGTCCCATATAGGCTCCGCCACTCTGTAACCGCCGGGACCGAGTGTGTGTTCCCCTATGTTCAGCTCCCGCATTTGTTTCCCCCACTCACTTGATTGGGAGCTTGCGGTGCTCGAGCAATTGATCTTGAAGTCGTTGTAGTCATCTTCGGTGATCGAAGGATTTTTCTCCTTGATCTTCTGATAACTCTCACCTTTCTCGATCATTCTCTTCACATTGCTTTTCGAAGTAGACAGGGCCTTGCTCATCTTCGTGAGGGCAGCATTGTTCACTTTATTCCCTTTGAGGCTTGTGTTTGCAAATTCAGTGGGGAACTTGTATCGTTCGTGCAGCTTCGTGAAGAGGAGGTGGCACAAATTCCCTCGGTCAGGATGCCTCAGGTTCTCGGTGTTGATCGAGACGGTGCTCCGGACAATGCACCCGAGCTGAAGCGAGTACCCCTTGACTATTCGTTCGGGCGCCGTTGGATACCTGTTGGAGTCCACTTCAGTAACTTCCTCCTTGAGGGTGAGGAGCACGATCAGGCGCCGGTCCTTCCGTTGTCTCTTCGGTTGGCTGCCATCTGTGCGGGCGCCGCCATCATCAGTGGTGGCATCCTCGGCGGCACCATCAGTGGTGGCATCAGTGTGGTCATCCTCGGCGGCACCATCAGTGGTCTCAGGATCGGTGGGGAAGGCGGCGGCCTCATACAAGTGAGGTAGTTCCTCCATCTCCTGGGACAGCTCCCAGAATGCCTTGCCGCCCGAACCCCCGGCCTCATCGTTGTGGGCCATGTTTCTCTCTAAATAGAAACAAAGTTTGGTCAAAAAGTTGGTTATTGTCAAGGAACAAGATCATGGTCTCATCATTTAGGGTTTGTCGACACCGAGGCATCCTAAAATCTAAGCTTTTATCATTGAGGGTTTTTCGACGCCGAGGCACCCTAAAAGCCTAAGCTTTCATCATTTCGGTTTTTATCGACACCGAGGCACCCTAAAAGCCATGCATTAGTCACAAGTACGCTGGGGCACTTGATCCTACTTAATTAACTACTACGATACCCCGGCCCATGCATTAGTCACAAGTACCCCATATGTCCTATTTTTAGCAAAGTCATGCTAAAATTCACGGAAAATTGCAGCATGACCTTTGCTGAAAATAGGACATATGGAGTACCCGAATTTGCCGGAACGGAAGTTAATCGACATTCCGGCAAACTCAAGGGCCTCTCGGGGTACCTGCAAAATCATTATCATAGGTGGACATGGATGCAATATCACATGTCACATGGATCCCACACCCACAGGAGCTGGTGAAGCTTCATGTGTATTTCACGAAAACCAGCCTGACTAAAGAGCTTTATGTAGAAAACAAATCACTCCACCAGTTCACACAGGATCATCCCTCTAAGCAATTACTCAAAATGGGGACTAGCAGCAAAATGAACATTTTACAATCTGAACTTTTTTTGTCATCTATGTGCTCATTTAACTTTGATCCAAATAGTATCAAAGTTCTTAGAAACAAGCAGCTCTGCTAACAAAGAATAGTAAAAATGGGGCCTGCCTTAAGATGGGAAGTAAAGTTGCAAAAACTATCACAAAGAACAGTAAAAATGGAACATAGCTCAGCATTTGTATTGATAGGAACAAACATAAAATCAAACCATGGGCATCTACTAGGTAGACCAACATAAAATTTTGACTGGAGTTACATAAGGGGAAATTGATGTGATGAATGGCAGTTTGGGAGCTGAGCTGATCATGTCCATGTATTCTAATTCTACAGTAAGATGGCATTGCTGTTGGTACCAATTTATTTGTTCACAAAGATACATTTTTGGTAATGCATAGACAACATCACCTTTTATTTATCATGGTTGGTTCTGTTCCATAATTATATCAGCCCAAAGTGTCTTATTAGATATCAGACTGAATTGTAATGCACCCATTCTAAAACTTTAAGTGAAAATAACCCTTGGTGTTTGATATGCATAACAATGAAAGATGTTGGTTCACATCTTTTACTGATAGTTTGGTGGTTTTATTTTTCTAGCCCACCGTCAATCACTTGGTAGCCATGACAGAGAAACCGCGGGGCAAATAGTGTGAGTAGCTAATAAGGGCTCAAAAAAAGACTTTAATATGTCTGATGATCCAATGGATTGGTATCTATCATCTGCTACCAATATGTATTTTTTTTTGAGAGAGATGGACTACCAACGTGTATTATGCTATTTAATTAAAGCTCATGCCATGCTTATCTTACATCAGATTTATTTATTCTAAGCTATAATTATTTGCCAGTTGCTTGGCAGTACGTACTAGACATTGTGGCATCATGCATGCTGCGTGAGGTGAGGTGAGAGCTCAACTACCATGGGCATCAAACATAAAATTTTGACTGGAGTAACAGAGGCATAAAAGTAGAAATTGCAGGTTTCTGAATCTGAACTTTTTTAGTTAACAGACTAACCCAAGCACCTTTTCTGGCATTATATTCAACATATATGAGATGAAACAAATCGTACGACGCATAACTAGTCTGATGGGATGCTAAAAAACATACATCTGATTCCTAGCAGTCAGATCGATTATTTTGCTTCTAAGGTCAGAGGATCATGCTGATTAAGGTTCTGTTTTTATACTGCAAGTTCCAGGTAATTAGAGTATGTGGCACTGTCTTGTGTTGAAATCAATTACTGACAGGGAATAGCACAGGCACACAGCAAACCCCTTATGAAGAAGAGATCAGAGATCATACTTGACTTCCTAATAACTAATGCATGCAGTGCACTGACTGGATGATGAGCCTACTAGAGTAGACAACACAAACAGACAATGCAAACAACCTACCAACTACTGAAGCACATGCAGAGCAGAGCAAAAGAATAAAGCATCAACTTTGTCAAGCGTATGAAATTTCTTAGGTTCAACAGAAAACAAAAATGCCCTATCAATTTTCAATGCCCTGTTTAATTGACCAAACAAGTGTTTTTATAGGCATAATACTATGAATGCCAAGAATCTAGACAATACACACACTGGTATAAAATGAAGATAGGAACAGAGCCGTTGCTCATAGGTATAGAAGGGTCAATTTCCAATTCCAGTAGGAAACTTTGGCTTCTATAGCAGAAAGATAGCACACTTCAAGGACATTCGCTGATTCACAACACAAAGATTGGAGCCACTCGAATGATAATTATCTGGATGCTCTTCATCACAATTTACTCTAACAGCATCACAACTTTGAACAAACGAAACTGTCAAGCTGGAACATAGTAAACTAACAAATTGATGTAGGCACTCACAAGCCGTTCTGATCCGGACGGTAAATTGTGACTAAATAAATGTATACTCCTCCTACAACTAACCTTTCTGATAGATTTGGGAGCAAAAAGGGCTCGGCTGTCCGCCTGTCCCAATCCAAATTCACCAAGATCCGGCCTTCTCTTGGGAGCAAAAAGGGCTTGGATTAGTTTTCTCTCCGCAGGGTGGGGGAGTCGAAGGAAGGGAGGAGAGGAAAGGGGAGGGGCGGGGCGGTTGACCTTCTCGGAGTACACAGCGCGGCGCTGGTGTCGGGGCGGCGTCAAGGGCGGCGGGGCGACGGTGGTGTCGGGGCGGCGCTTGCGACGGTGGTGTGGACGGGGCGGCACTGGTGTCGGGGCGGCGTCGAGGGCGGCGGGGCGACGGTGGTGTCGGGGCGGCGCTGGCGACGGTGGTGTGGACGGGGCGGCGCTGGTGTCGGGGCGGCGTCGAGGGCGGCGGGGCGACGGTGGAGTCGGGGCGGCGCTGGCGACGGTGGTGTGGACGGGGCGGCACTGGTGTCGGGGCGGCGTCGAGGGCAGCTGGGCGACGGTGGTGTCGGGGCGGCACTGGCGACGGTGGTGTGGACGGGGCGGCGCGGGATCGAGGGGGAGGAAGGGGAGAGGGAGGCGGCGGGGGCGAGTGGGCGGCAATGACGCAGTGGGTCAGGGCAGCGGGAAGGGGGGATCGGGCACAATACTAATGGCGCACCTCACCGTGGTGCGCCATTAGTATATCCATACTGAGGTGCGCCATTAGTATTTTTTTTATTTCAACTCGAGCCAACAGGTTATGTACCACCAGAACTGATCCACATCAAGTCCCCTCTACTAGCTCGATTGGTCAGCAGCCAGTTCTCACACCAGGAGGTCCTGGGTTCGACTCACAGGCTCCACAAATTTTTTTTAGTATTTAAAAAGCTGTTTGATACTTATTTGTGTTTAAATATGTTCAAACTTGTTTAAATAATAACAGTAATATTTTTTATAAGACAGTAGCATTTAAAAAGCTGTTTGATACTTATTTTTTTTATAAGACGGTGCGGGGGGTCGGCGGCGGCGGTTGAGTAGGGGAATCGAGGGTGCGGGGGGTCGGCGGCGGCGGCCGGTGGACTGGGGGGTGCTCGGCGGCGAGGGGGACCGGATCTGGCGAGGTGGGATAGCGATCGAGATGGAGGGGGATCGAGATCGAGTGTCCATGAAATTTAAAAATATTCATGATAGTTCAAACAGTACCCATGAAATACAATTGAGAAATGAAGGCTACGATTTAAATACAATCGATCTTAGCTAGCTATCTGTTCACAATCTTCTTGCCCTTCTTTTTCGCAAATGGAGTTCTTCTGTGGAACGGACGTCCTTTAGGTAGGGTGGTCCTGCTTCTTCTTGTGGTGTATGCTGCTACTTCATCATCGTCGTCATGTTCGATCCTCGGGTCGCCGTACTTGTCGAAGTCTTGCTCATTGGCTACTCCATCCATTTCGATGATCTTCCTTTTGCCTCTCCTCACGACAACACGACTGGGCTTTGGCGGGTCGGTAATGAAGAAGCATTGGTCCACTTGGGAAGCCAGTACCCATGGCTCATTTTTCGCGGTGACGTTTGCGCCCGCGGTCTTGGATTTGGCTTCGGGTATAACCATGGTGGTGAAATACCGGTCTTCTTTTATGACGTTCTTGGCCCATCTGACACGGAACATCGGGACCTTCTCTCCAGCGTAGCTCAGCTCCCAGATCTCCTCGATCCTTCCGTAGTATCTGTCCTTGTCGTTACTGGTGTAGGATTCCATCGTTACCCCAGAGTTCTGATAACCATCGCTCTTCATGTCCTTGGCCTTGGTGTAGAATGTGTAGCCGTTGATATCGTACGCCTCATAGGTCATCAGGTTGTGCTCGGCGCCCTGTGACACGGAGAATATGAGTTGTTCTTCCGCGGAAGAATCCTCATGTAAAGGGTACGACAGAAGCTTCTGCTTGAACCAACGCGTGAAACATGAGTTGTGCTCTTTGAGTATATCTCCGTCCATCCTCTGTTGGCCTCGGTCATTGTACGTCTTCTTAATAAAGGTTTTGTGCTCTACCACCCAAGGATCGACCACGTCTATGTGTTGTAGCGCGACTAGGTTTGCTCTTTCAAAGTCGGCGAGTCGACCCTCGAAGTCGACATGCATTTCGCGGCGACCCTCACGGTGACCCCATCCAGCGAGCCTGCCGAGGTGCCTGTTGACGGGCAGACCAACGGGGTTCTCGATGCCTAGATAATTCATGCAGTAGGAGATGCACTCTTCGGTCAGAAAGCCCCTGGATATGCTTCCTTCTGGACGTGACATGTTGTGAACGTATCCTTTGATGACACCATTCATCCTTTCAAACGGCATCATGCTGTGTAGGAACATCGGCCCGAGTTGGATGATATCCTCCACTATATGGACCAGCAGATGCACCATAACGTCGAAGAATGCGGGCGGGAAGTACATCTCAAGCTCGCATAGTATCACCACGATCTCTTCCTGTAGCCTTCTGAGTTGCCTCACGCCAATCGACTTCCGAGAGATAACGTCGAAGAAGTTGCATAGGCCAAATAGCGTTTCACGGACGTGCGCGTCCATGATCCCACGGATTGCAACTGAAAGTATCTGCGTCATCAGCACGTGACAGTCGTGAGACTTCATCCCGCTGAACTTCTGCTTCGCTGGGTCTAGGTATCTGCTTATCTTCCCCGCGTAACCGTAAGGAAGTTTTACTCCTAGGAGGCAGGTAAAAAACTGCTCGATCTCCTCCTGACTTAGAGTGAAGCATGCGGGAGGGTAGTCATTTCCGGTCTTCTTGGCCTTTTTGCCTTTGCGACGACTTTCTGTGTCCTGCTTCGCCTCATCAACATCATCATCATCATCATCATCATCATCATCATCATCATCATCATCATATATAGTGTGAAGCTCCTGCCTGATGCCCATTGATTTCAAGTCTGCCCTTGCTTTCGGCCCATCTTTGGTCCTCTCTGGCATGTTGAGCAGGGTACCAAGCAGACTCTCGCACACGTTCTTCGTGATATGCATGACATCAAGGCTGTGAGGCACACGGTGGATCTTCCAGTACGGCAAGTCCCAGAAAACAGACCTCGTTTTCCATACCTTCAGTAGCGGCTCTGGCGCCTTTCGCTTCTTTCCCGGCTCTGGCGCCTTTTGCTTCTTTCCCGGCAGTGGGCAGTCTTTCCAATTTTTCAACAGCTTGTCTATTTCCTCGCCGCTCCTCGTACACGGGCTTTTTCGGGGTTCGGTTTCACCATCGAACAGATCCTTGCGTTTCCTCCACGGGTCATCGTCGCGAAGCCACCTTCGATGTCCCATGAACACGGTTTTCGAAGACCCGGGATCTCTATCTAGCTGGCGATACGTTGTGTCATCCATGCACCTTACGCATCCAGAAAATCCGTGGACTACCTGCCCCGCAAGATATCCGTAACCGAGATAGTCGTGCACCATCGTGAGCAGTGCGGCTCTCATAGGGAAATATTCTTTCTCTGCAGCATCCCACATATTGGCTGGCGTTTTCCACAGCGTGTCAAGCTCCTCTTTCAGCAGCCCCAGATACAGATTGATGTCGTTCCCTGGTTGTTTCGGCCCTTCAATTAGCATACTCATGTGAATGTACTTCCTCTTCATGCACAACCAGGGGGGAAGGTTGTACATCCACACAAACACAGGCCAGGTGCTATGTGTGCTTCTCTGGCTGCCAAACGGATTGACTCCATCGGTGCTCGCGCCCAGCACGATGTTCCTTGGATCGTTCCCAAATTCTGGGTATTCGAAGTTCAACGCTTGCCACTGGCTCGCATCCTTAGGGTGACTCAGCATCTTGTCTTTTTTATCTATCTCCGGATCATTTGCGTCATCTTCTCGCTTCTTCTCCTCCCTATCCGCATGCCAACGCAGGAGCTTTGCTACCTTAGGGTCCGCGAAATACCGCTGCAGACGAGGAGTGATCGGAAAGTACCACACCACTTTTTGAGGAGCTTTCTTCCTCTTCTTGTATCGAGTGACACCGCACACCGGACATATGGTAGACTCCGCGTGCTCGTCCTGATAAATGATGCAATTGTTCATGCACACATGGTATTTCACGTGCGGTAAATCTAGAGGACACACGATTTTCTTCGCCTCCTCCAAACTGGTCGGGCACTTGTTCCCCTTGGGAAGACGTTCATGCAAGAATGACATGTTCTCGTCGAAGCATGCGTCGGTCATTTTGTGTTTTACCTTCATCTCCAGAGCCATGAGCGTTACTTTCAGGCGGGTATCCTCGGGCCTGCATCCTTCATACAATGGAGTAACCGCATCTAACTCAAGTTGATCCATCTTGGCTTTCTCTCGGGCGGCAGCTCTTGCGTTATCCGTCTGCTTGAGAAGCAGCTCTTGAATATGAGGGTCCTGCACCCAGCCCATCGATGGTCCAGTGTCGTCTGCTCCGCCGGCATCATCATCATGCCCTGCATCTTCTACATGATGACTGTGTACAGCATCACCGTCGTGATCATCTCCTAGGTATTCTTCGTCTTCTCGCCCCCCCGAGCCGCGGTGGTTGTCTTGCTGCCCTTCCTCATTTCTTGCCCGGCCCCCATGGACGACTTCGTAGTCATCTTCATCACCTTGCCACCGATAGCCATCCATGAAACCACGCAAGAGCAGGTGATCCCGCACCTGCCCGGAATCCGGGTCCGCAATAAGGCTATTCAGCTTGCATCTTCGACACGGACATCTTATCTCCGTCTCGTTCTTTTGAAGCATCTCGGCCTTCGCGGACCTCAAAAACCTATTCACGATGCCTTCGGTCATCGTGCGGACCATGGTCGCCTGCGGGGTAGAGCAAAACGATATTTTAGAACCAAGAAAAAATTTGGCATGACTTTCCCTAAAAATAGGACCAAAAAGAATGCTTAATGCCAAAATTCTTGCCGAAACGGAAATGAATCAACATTCCGGCAAAATATTGGCAACTATCGCATTTCAAATACCGGTACACCTCCAAACACAAACACATATGCAACACCACAAACATATGCAACACCACGAACATACATAGATCTAGCTAGGCCATAAAAAGTGCATGTGCACATTGTTGTAGGGAGAACAACATAAATATAGCTTCCCCCCTTACTTACCTAGCAAAACAAGGTAACTTAACCACTTAATTTGAATGAATCTATGGTGAAAATGAGGTGAAAAAGAGGAGGCACCCGAGACAAGGAGGAGGGGGTGGAGAGAATGAAGTGGGGAGAAAGTGAGTGTGGGAGGAGAGGTTGTCCAAAATATCTTGTTGCTGCCCACTTACTAATGGTGCACCATCAACAAATGCGCCATTAGTAATCCAGGTTACTAATGGCGCACCCCCTGGTAGTGCGCCATTAGTAGTTTTGCAAAAAAAAACATACTAATGGCGCACCCTGCCACGGTGCGCCATTACTAGTTTGAACTAGTAATGGCGCACCGTGGCAGGGTGCGCCATTAGTACTTTTGCAAAAAAAGGAATAAAAAAATAACATTAGTGGCGCACTTTCTGGCTGGTGCGCCATTACTAGTTACAACTAGTAATGGCGCACTAACTGCGGATGCGCCATTAGTATGTTTGGACAGGCGCACTAGTTCAAAAAAAAATTGGTACTAATGGCGCACCGTGGGCTTGGTGCGCCATTAGTAGTTTCAACACTAATGGCGCATCAGAAGGTGGTACCCCATTAGTATATACTAATGGCGCACCGCTTGTCTGGTGCGCCATTAGTGTCAATACCATCTATAGCCCTTTTTCTAGTAGTGCGAGGTGGAATATGGTGGAGGGGGGCACCGCACACGGCTAAGGAACGATCCGTAGATCAACTTGTGTGTCATGGGGTGCCCCTTTGCCCCCGTATATAAAGGAGCAAGGGGGAGGGGGGCGGCCAAGGGAGGAGGCGCGCCCAAGGGGGAGAATCCTACTCCAAGTAGGATTCCCCCCTCTTTCCTAGTCCAAGTAGGAAAGGGGAAGGAAGGGAAGGAGAAGGAGAAGGAAGGAGAGGGAGGAAAAGGAGGAAAGGGGGGCAGGCCCCCTAGTCCAATTCGGTTTGGGCTAGGGGGGCCGCGCGCCCTGCCTCCTCTCTTCCACCACTTGGCCCATGAGGCCCATTGCTTCTTCCTCGTATTCCCGTAACTCCCTAGTACCCCCGAAAATACCCGAATCACTCAGAACCTTTCCGAACTCCGAATATAGTCGTCCAATATATCGATGTTTACGTCTCGACCATTTCGAGACTCCTCGTCATGTCCCCGATCTCATCCGGGACTCCGAACTCCTTCGGTACATCAAAACTCATAAACTCATAATATAATTGTCATCGAAACCTTAAGCGTGCGGACCCTACGGGTTCGAGAACTATGTAGACATGATCTAGAACTATTCTCGGTCAATAACCAATAGCGGGACCTGGATGCCCATATTGGCTCCCACATATTCTACGAAGATCTTTATCGGTCAAACCGCATAACAACATACGTTGTTCCCTTTGTCATCGGTATGTTACTTGCCCGAGATTCGATCGTCGGTATCTCAATACCTAGTTCAATCTCGTTACCGGCAAGTCTCTTTACTCGTTCCGTAATGCATCATCCCATGACCAACTCATTGGCCACATTGCTTGCAAGGCTTATAGTGATGTGCATTACCGAGAGGGCCCAGAGATACCTCTCCTACAATCGGAGTGACAAAACCTAATCTCGAAATACGCCAACCCAACATGTACCTTTGGAGACACCTGTAGTACTCCTTTATAATCACCCAGTTACATTGTGACGTTTGGTAGCACCCAAAGTGTTCCTCCGGTAAACGGGAGTTGCATAATCTCATAGTTACAGGAACATATATAAGTCATGAAGAAAGCAATAGCAACATACTAAACGATCAAGTGTTAGGCTAACGGAATGGGTCATGTCAATCACACCATTCTCCTAATGATGTGATCCCATTAATCAAATGACAACTCATGTCTATGGCTATGAAACTTAACCATCTTTGATTCAACGAGCTAGTCAAGTAGAGGCATACTAGTGACACTATGTTTGTCTATGTATTCACACATGTATTGTGTTTCCGGTTAATACAATTCTAGCATGAATAATAAACATTTATCATGAAATAAGGAAATAAATAATAACTTTATTATTGCCTCTAGGGCATATTTCCTTCACCGACCTGAACTTGATCTCGCTCGTTGTGGTCAGAAGGCTGCAGATCCCTGATGGAGACCTCAAGGAGATGGGTACGTTCCAAGGGGTCAACCCGGGGAGGAGCCAGCCGAAGGGGAAGATCACGCTACCCATGACATTCGGAGGCGAGCTGAACCACAGGACGGAGAGGATTGTCTTCGACGTGGCCGAGATCCCCTTGCCTTACAACGGGATCCTCGGCCGCGCGGCGCTAGCCAAGTTCATGGCGACTTCACACTACGCCTATAACATGCTGAAGATGCCCGGGCCGATGAACATCATCACCGTCCCCTCTAACAAGAAGGACGCGCTGATCTGCGCCGACCAACTCTACCAGGAAGCAGTTGCAGCAGCTGCCACTAAGGCACCTGCTCCTGCCGACGGAGCCCCGAAGGAGAAGAAGACCGGCAAGACCCCTCGCACCCACTCCGGCAAGCGCACCTCTTCGGGGTGTTGCGCTTCCGTTGACAACATGCCAGGGAGCTCCGCCAGCAAGAGCAAGAAGTCCAGAGCTACACCACCAGAGACCAAGAAGGTGCCCATCAAGGAGGATGGCATGGGAGGAGCTTTTACCATAAGCTCCATCCTCGACAGCAAATAGGAAAGAGAGCTCGTCACCTTCCTGCGGGCAAATGTCGATGTGTTTGCATGGCAAGCCTCTGACATCCCCGGCGTTCCCAGGGAGGTGATTGAGCACCACCTTGCTGTCTGTCCTCATGCGCGGCCCGTCAAGCAGAAGGTCAGGAAGCAAACTCTGGAGAGGCAAGAGTTCATTACAGAGGAAATCAGAAAGAGTTTGGTAAGGGGAGTACTCCATCCAACGTGGTTGGCCAATCCGGTAGTGGTGCGCAAGGCAAATAGGAAATGGAGGTTGTGTATTGACTACACAGACATCAATAAGGCCTGTCCAAAGGACCCTTTCCCATTGCAGTGCATCGACCAGATTGTTGACTCCACGGCTGGGTGTGACCTCTTATCGTTCCTCGACGCCTACTCAGGATACCACCAGATCTTCATGATGAAGGAAGACAAGGAAAAGACAGCATTCATCACCCCATGTGGTACGTATTGCTTTTTACGGATGCCTTTCGGGTTGAAGAGTGCTGGCTCGACCTTTGCAAGAGCAGTACAAATTGGTTTTGAGCCCCAGCTACATAGAAATATGGAAGCTTATATGGATGACATAGTGGTCAAAATCAAGCACAAAGCAACCCTTGTGCAAGATCTGGAGGAAACGTTCGGGAACCTGCATAAGATCAACCTCAAATTGAACCCTAAGAAGTGTGTCTTTGGCGTCCCATCCAGCAAGCTTCTCGGGCTCTTTGTGTCCTAGCGCGGGATTGAAGCAAACCCAGATAAGATCAAGGCCATCGAGCAGATTGAGGCACCCAAGTGGATCAAGGACGTACGTCGGCTCACTGGCTGCATTGCTACCATGAGCCGGTTCATCTCCAAGTTTGTGGAGCGTGCCCTTCCTTTCTTCAAGATCTTGAAGAAGGCAAGGCCAGTGGAGTGGAACCCAGAAGCCGAGGCAGTGCTGCAGGATTTGAAGAAATACCTCTCTTCTACCCAGTGCTGGTTGCACCCAAACCACATGAACCGTTGCTGCTCTATCTAGCGGCAATGAACCAGGTGGTTAGCACCGCACTGGTGGCACAGAGAGAGGCCGGCGAAAAGGCAGCAACAGTTGCAGAGCCAACAGATGGCGGACCGAAACCCTCTCCGGCAGGGCTCGATCCCGGCGAGATCGAGTCCCCGAAAGGGGCTGGCGGCAGCCCAACGGGACCCATGCAACCGGGTGAAGAGGCGCAGAAGAAGAAGATGGTGCAGCACCTAGTGTACTTCGTCAGCTCCCTCTTGTAGGGGGCTAGGTTGAGGTACTCAGGTGTGCAAAAGCTGCTCTTCGGCCTCCTTATGGCTTTGAGGAAGCTGCGCCATTACTTCCAAGCGCACAAGATCACGGTGGTCACCCCGCCTCCCATTGCAACGGATACTGCACAACCCAAATGCGACGGGGAGGATCGTGGAATGGGCCCTAGAGCTGTCGAGTATCGGTTTGAAGTTTGAAAGCACCTCGACAATTCAGAGCAGGGTCTTGGCGGAGTTTGTTGCAGAATAGACCTCGACGCCCGAAGAAGAGGTACAGGAGACCACTCTCCCCGGCAAGGAAACAAGCTGCAACTGGATCATGTACTTTGATGGTGCTTTCTCGCTGCAAGGCGCCGGTGCTGGTGTGCTGCTTGTCGCACGCACCGGAGAGCACCTCAAGTATGTTATCCAGATGCACTTTCCCCGGGAGATGTCGACCAACAACACCGCCGAGTACGAGGGCTTGCTTGCCGGTCTCAGGATCGCGACAGACCTTGGAGTTAAGAAGCTCATCGTCAGGGGCGACTCACAGCTCGTCTTCAGGAAGATCAACAAAGATTATCAAAGCCCGCTGATGGAAGCTTACGTAGATGAGGTGAGGAAATTGGAGGAGCGCTTTGACGGTATACAAGCAGAGCATGTCCCTTGGGCGGAGAACGACATTGCCGATTACCTGTCAAAGCGCGCCGCCCTCAAGCTACCTGTGGAACCAGGTACTTTTGTGCTTCAGTTAACCCAACCATCCGTTGAGCCGTTGGCCGGGCAGAGCAAGTGGAGGAAGCTAGGCCCCAGCAAGTACTTCCCCACCGAGCTCCCCGGAGCCGCCGACGAAGATGTTGCCGTGGATGCCGATCCTGCCGCAGGGCAACCGACTCCGGCAGGACCTCAGGTCATGGCCGTAGAGGCTGCCGCTCCCGCGGCAGAAGAGATGCCTTTGGTCTTTGCCGTCGAGCCATAGGCTCCGGCATGGCACATCACACCATTTGATTCCTTCAAAAAGGAGAGCTTCCCGAGGAGCAGGAAGAGGCAGAAAGAGTAGCCCGCCGGTCTGCTCTATACCAATTCGTTGATAACGTATTGTGCAGAAGGAGACCGAATGGGGTGAAATTAATGTGCATCTCCAGGGAGGAAGGACTAAAGCTGTTGGCAGAGATACATGGAGGCATATGTGGCTCCCACATAGGGTCGAGGGCCCTTGCCGGCAAGGCCTTTCGGCAAGGTTTCTTCTGGCCCACCGTCCTCCAGGATGCGACGGCGCTAGTAACCAAGTGTGAAGTGTGCCAGTTCCATTCAAAGATGCTCCATCAACCAGCTCAAGCCCTTCAAACTATCCCTCTCTCCTGGCCCTTCTCGGTCTGGGGGCTCGACATACTGGGCCCTTTCCCCCCGCGCTGTCGGGGGCTTTGAGTACTTGTACGTCGCAGTCGACAAGTTCACAAAGTGGCCAGTGGTGGAAGCAGTGAGGAAGGTGACGGCGCAGTCAGCCATCAAGTTCTTCAAGGGGCTAGTGTGCCGTTTTGGGGTGCCCAACAGGATCATCACCGACAATGGCATGCAGTTCACAAGCCATGCCTTCATGCAATACATTGAAGATCTCCGCAGTAGGGTCTATTTTTCTTCCGTGGCACACCCACGGAGCAATGGCCAAGCGGAGAGAGCAAATGCTGAAGTCCTGCGAGGCTTAAGGATGAAGACTTTTGATAGGCTGCACAAGAGTGGAAGGCTCTGGATTGATGAGTTGTCGGTGGTTCTTTGGTCGATCAGAACGACGCCAAATTGAGCCACCGGCCAGACACCCTTTGCCCTGGTTTATGGGGCAGAAGCAGTTCTCCCCACATAACTCATATACGGGTCACCTCGAGTGCTCGCTTATGATGAGCTTGAGCAAGAGCAGTTGCGGCAAGATGACGCGGCGCTCCTTGAGGAAGATCGTCTCCGGGCGGCTGTGAGAGCAGCACGCTACCAGCAAGCCTTGCGCCGCTACCATAGCCGCAAGTTAATGCCCGGAGCTTTGAGGAAGGCGACCTTGTTCTTCGGCACGTTCAGTCGACCAAGAATTCCAACAAGTTGACGCCAAAGTGGGAAGGCCCTTATCGGGTAACACGAGTCACCAGGCCCGGCGCAGTCCGGCTAGAGACCGAAGATGCCATTCCAGTGAGCAACTCCTGGAACATCGAGCATCTTCGCAAGTTTTACCCATAAGGCGCGACTACCGGGCCTCCCGGAAAGCCACCCTTTTGCACGAGCTTTGCAGACAAGGCATGTAACATTTTGTACAGAGCCAGGCGTAGACCCTGAGTATAAATAAATGAAGCACTGGCGCCCTATGTTATAGCATGCATGCTAGGTTGAGTCTCTTCCTTGGTTAGGGTTGATAAGTGCTCAGCGGCGGCTAACCCCTAGCTTAGAGGTTGAGTGCGCGTCTCTCTGTTCTTCTCTATCTTCTTTGGTTCGCAGGGCACGTAAGTATTCTTGCTGAGCCATTTTGGAAGGAAAGGAACGGACCGACGGGCCCCGGCAAGCCAGAGTTGCCGGGGGCTGCAAGAACAAGGATCTCTCCGCGGAAAGCCAACATCGTCGGCGGCTGCAGATCCAGATAAGTCCTTTATCCCCTATCATGCATTTCGTTGTGGACTGGGATACGTGAAACCCCGTTCCATCTCTGAGCTACCGTGATCCCTCTTTTCGGCACCCAAGGATTGTTTCCTGGGTCTGGATCTGGTCGTAGATGCGGCAGGAGAGAAGGGGAACGAGGGGCCTAAGCCCACCTCATCCCTGCCTCCGCCAAGAGCGTGAGAAAGGTCGAGCAAGGTGGGGAGATGGCAAGGCCTATTGCCGGGCAAAAAAACACGTTTGTCTTAAAGATGACAAGGATTTACCCCTTGTCGTGGGTTCCTCCCGCGAACGAAAATCCCAGCAAACATCCCTTTTTCATTAAAAAACCTCCCGTACAGGTACCGTTCATACGAAATGAAAAACATGAACAAGGGGATTACAAGCTCTAAAAATAACAAACGCTCGAAGGCTTACAAGACTAAAAAGATATAAGATGCCCGTAATCCCTTTCTTGTCCCTCTCCTCAGGAAATGGAACAAGAAAGCAGAAGGGCAAAAGGGGTGCCTAGGCGAGCTACGAGCGGCAGAAGACACCAAGAGAACATCTCGGTGGCCGTCCAAGGGCTGGATGGTGATGGTGACGCCGGAGGCAGAGCTTGAAGACGAGGCGGCAGGACGCCAACGCGCGACGAAGGCGTCGGTGCCCGCGTACTCCGACTTGACGGCCTTGCCGCTTGTCCTCTTCCTCTTACGCAGCCTCCGTACGCCAGCCTCCCAAGGAGACGACCCCGAGAAGTTCAAGGAGCCGGCGACGCGGATGATGGAGTCGCCGGTGCCGCTCAGAGCAGCGCCCGGCACCTAGTCAGACCCGTCATCCTGTCGCCCGCTGCCCTCGTCGTCGCTGCCGTTGTCTTCCTCGCCACTCTTGCTTGAGGAGGAATCTTCATCATCGGAGGAGCTCTCCACGCAGCACCTCACGCGGGTCCCGAAGTGCCCGAAGATCTTGACGGAGAGGAGGCCACCCTCCATTAGTTTGAAAAGGAGAGCGAGCCCATCCGTCAAGATGTGGAGGCGAGCGAAGGTCTTCCACCCTCGGTGAAGATACATGACGTGAGGGGCGGGAAACTCGACGTCGACCCACGTACCACTGTTCCCACAACCCCTCATGTGCAGCCGCAGCGCCTGCGATAGATCCAGCTCCATCTCCTATGCAAACGGGGTCGAATGGCGAAGGCGACGGCGCGGCGGATGGCGCAGCCTGACGATGAATTTGTAGGGATTGTCCCCAGCGTGGCCCTCCATTGGAGGAAGGGCTGCTGGAGGGGGCGAGGCGGACCTTCTGCCCCGTCCTCCTCTCCCTCGGGCGCCACGGCGGCCTCGACCTCGCCCCCTCCCCCTTCCTCTAGCGGCCGGCTCCGCCGCTACAAGCTCTTGGGGAGGAGCGGTGTGCTGTCTGGCCGAAACCCTCGCTGCCACCGATGAAGCATCACCGCGCCCCCTCGCCATGGCAGAAGAAGAAAGGAAGCGGTGGCGAAAGATTGAGAGGCACCATCCCCTCTTTATAAAGGGGCGGGTGGCGAGGCTCAGCCGCCCCCTCTCGGCCAATCCGGTCTCTTGAAGTGACAGCGAGTGGGGCCGTCGACCGCCCTCCACGCTCCATTGAAGGCGCGTGGGAATCGACCCGCACGCGCACGACTACCCACGACCCATGCGCCTGTCATTCGCTCTGCATGCAGCGAACGTGGCGCAAAGGGCGGGCACAATGGGACGCGTGGAACGACGGTTCCCGAGCGAGGGCAGTAAATGGGAGGCGGCCCTGTGGTCTCAAAGAGACACGCAAGCCGCCTCTTTACTGTCCACCATGAGGTGACGCCATCATGCCCATGTCATGCGCGCACATGACCCCCACGTCGCGCGTTCAATGCGGGTCATTGGAAGCGCAACGGACGGAATAGTGGCCACGGTAAAAATCTACCCCAACTGCCCACGCACCGTCCTGGGCCTGGCCCAACAACGTGCTGTGCTTATGTGTGGCCCAGGCCCGGGGGCTCCTGTCGGTATACAAAAGTAGGGGCTCTGCTTTTGACCCCTTTACTTGTGCATGGGCAGTCAGAGCCTCCCGCCACGGCCACGCACAGACACGGCAGGAAAGGGAAGCTAGAGAGAAGCCGAAGCCACAAGACAAACGAAGCAACAACAAGGACCAAGGCCACGAAGATCAGACGGGCGAAGCAGGTTTTGCCGGCAAGGACCCTTGCCGGGGCAGCCTCAGCGGCCTTGTCGGGGCAGCTCGCCCACGCCAACCGAGTGAGCCACCCTTGAGGCCACCGACGCTTGGCAAATGCGTCGGGACAAGGCTCGGGAGGCACCACTGTGGTGGCATGTAGATCTTTGTGAACGCATAGAATAGATGAGATCAAATGAGGATAGGAAGGCAATCATCCTCACCAAAGAAACCCATGAGACCCCCGGCAAGATCCTTGCCGGGGAAATCAGTGCGCCAAAGCAAGACCCTTGCCGAGGCACCCGGCAAGATTCTTTCCGGGCCACCCGACAAGGCCCTCGCCGAGCGCACCGGCAGGGCCGCAGCCAGGCCCGCGCCAACCAAGTCTTCATCGCCGTTCGCATGCAGCCACCGACCCAACCAGCTGGGCAGGCACCTGCGTGGCAGCATGCAATCCTTCGCATGCACCGCTGGCCAGGGCACGTGTCAAAGCAAGGAGGAGCGGCGACGGATGGGATGTGCCTCGCTCCCGACCCCAATAAAACGGAGGGACACCTAAGCCTCGCATTAAATGCGTCTTGTCCTGTAATACTAGCGATAAGCTCGTGCTACTGTATCACTTTCCACCTCCTGTGTGCCACTGTGGCAGCCCCTTTCTCCTATAAAAGGAGGCCCATGGCGCACACAGAAAGGATTCGGCTCTTTCAAACCACACAGCACCCGGAGCTAGCTCGAGAGCTCAAGAACACTAATACATCCACCAAAGCAGGATCGTAGGGTTTTACGCATCATTGCGACCCAAACCTGGGTAAATCCCGCTTGTATTGTCTATTAGTCCCGCTCTTCTCACGATCCCCGCGCCCTGCAACCGTAGAAGGGATTCCAGTGATCCCATAGGTGTCGTTTCCCACGGACACTTGACAAATCTCGGCCCATTCGGAGAACGTTGTTCTCCCGCTCACAAAACAAGGTCTAAGAGGGGGCGACGGGGCACGTGCAAGTGTGAAAGGGCTCGGAACGGACAACAGAGAGAACCGGGGGAACCCGAACGGATGCAAGTTTTGAAAAACATGCAGATGAAATGCATATGATGAAATGGCAAAATGCAACACGCAAGCAATGACATGGTAAAGAAGGCGAATAGCTGGAAGACACCTGGCGCGTCGGACTTGAGGCATTACAACTCTCCTCCACTAACAAGAGATCTCGTCCCGAGATCTTAGGAACGATACGGAAGAGAAAGAGGAAGAGGTGAAGTAAGAATGCAAGAGAAAAGATGAACCAAGTTAAGAGCACTCGGGTAGAAAAGAGGAACGGCGAATATGAAGAGAATGAAAAGCTCAAGAAAAAGATAGATTCTGAAACCACTCAGGTTAGAACAAGATAGGAAAGGAATAAGAATGGAAGAATTTAGGCACCACTCCGATTGAAAATGGAAGGAATAGAACATGAACTTCACAAAATGGGATGACACTTGACGAGGTGAACCGCACGATGCCTCCGGAAGAATTGAAAGAATGGAATGGAAAGAACGTAGAAGGAAGGATTGAATGGGATTGTTGAGAAAATCAACAACTAAAGAATAAGCTTGTTGTGGACTTATCAAAACAACTCAAAACTTGAGGTGAAATTATACCACAACCGAAAGTTTGAATAGCTGAGAAGAAAGAAGAAAAGAAAAACTCCACTTCAGAAGAAAATGAAGAATTATTTGCACTTCGAGACGCGAGAAGAAAAGATAGTTGAACTCCTCCAACAAGAATCTAGATGAACTTTTGAAGAATGAATTAAATCATGAAGAACCACCATGAAGAACTCCGGTGACAAAAGGATGATGAGATAGAAATGAAGGCAACCTGGTGCATGTAGCTCCCGCTTGCGCAGGGTCCAGGGAAGGGTCCGACCACTTTGGGTCTATAGTACGCAGCCTTTCCCTACATTTCTGTAAGAGGCTGTTTCCAGGACTTGAACCCATGACCTCATGGTCACAAGGCAGCAGCTTTACCACTGCGCCAAGGCTCCCCTTCACAATAGACACGCCAAGCCTTGCGGTGATTTGGATGGAGGTTCCTACGAAATGGCCGAGGAAAATTTGAACTCCGGAAACGAAAATATGAATGCACTTCGAGGAAATAAGAATAAGATTTATTGTATGCTTATCCTTCATCAGATTAAATTGATGACAAGCAATGGATTTGCATACTACTTATTCTTGTTGGAAAAGGATTGAGGAGTATATAGCACAAAACTTGAGAAAGTCTTCATGAACCACCGGTGGAATTAAAAAGACCGAATGAATTAATATGATGTCAAAGGAAAAGGAATCTGAAGGAACCACCGTAAGAATTCGAAAATGACTAATGAAAGAGAATGAATCACCGATAAGAATTAGAAGAACAAATATGCTTGAGGGCATTTAGATGCAAAAGAACAAAGAGATAATGAGCTGATTAAAGAATGCTTGAACGAATCACCGGTACAAATATGGGAACGGACGAAGCTGAAAACTTGGAACGAAGGAATCTTCTGAAATGGAAGCCTCCGGATAATCGAAATGGAAGAACAACTCCTGAAATACTCCGGATGGGTAAGAAAAGAATATCTAAAAAATGGAATAATTCGAGAGGATAACATGAAGCTAGAACCACGAATCTTCGAGAGAACGGGAAAGATTTAGAAGGAACTCTTCTTCGGTCTTCAAATGACGACGGGAAACACCACCAAAAATTGTTGAGACACTCCGAGAGAATGAAAAGAGTAAAGGTTGAGCCAGCAATGAAAAGAATTTGAAAGCAGTCTTGGAGAAGGCATGTGACTGATGGAATCCATTCTTACGTCACACTTTGAAAAGAATTTGAGCATAACTTCGGATGATTAGAAGAGTCAGGTAAGATCCTGGGAAAAGACCTGTGGGTTAGGGCCCACTAAAGAGAAAAATACGGTTGGAAAGGATTGTTGAAGAGATAGATGATACACTGGAACAATTGAAATATTTGAATGAGGTGATAACCTCGAATTAATTCGAACACAGACAAATCTCCTAAGATGTCTTGAACACTCTGGAAGGATAAATTGGCGAGAGGGGAACCAGCAAGGAAAACACTTGATCCAAGGAAAAGAATATGATCAACCCGAAAAAACATGAATTGAATCCACAGGAAAGGAAAAGAGATGAAGAATGTCAAACGGAACGAGAATTCACCGGTTGAAATAATTGACGAAAGACTGAAGAGGCTCCGTATGAATGAAATTGATGCTCGAAAGAGGCTCAGGCTCCGGGGAGAAGAGGGTGGGATGGCGGGAAAACCAAGACAACTTGGAAGGGAGAACCGACGAATAACTTGAAGAGAAGACACCGGTTGAAATAAATGAGGAAAGAATGCAAAGACTTCGCACGAGTAGGATGGATACTCGATTATGGACTCCGGCTCCGAGAAAAAAAGGGTGGGCGGGTGGGAAAACAAGACAACTAAGGGCAGAGAAACAACTTCGTTGAGAGCGATCTGAGGATTTAACTTGCACAAACAAAGAGGGTCGAATCGTCTTGACGAGAAAATGCACCGGATAAAAAGAGCTGAGAACCAACGAATGAAAAACTAACCGCGTGATCCGGTGGCACAGGGGCATGGAGGCGGCGGGGAGGTGAGGAGCTCCAGCGGCAGAGCAGTGTCCAGCAACGGCGTGGGGATCTGGACGGGCGCGGGAGGCGGCGGAGGAGAGCGTGGGCGGCACTGGATGCAGAGACGGCAAGGTTCAGCGCGGGCGGAGGGGAGGCGAGGTGCACTCCGGCGAACGGCGGCGGCTGGCAGCGGAGACGAGGCGGTGGACGGTGCTGGGGTTGTGGGGCTCTGGCGATGGGCTTCACGGGCGGCGGCGGGCGTGGTCGGGCTTCGCGCGGGCCCGCGATGGGCTCGGCGGGCTGCGGCCGCGGGGAGAGACTGGGTGGCGACATGGAGGCTCGGGGTTGGACGGAATGACGGCGACGATGACGTGGCAAGCTGCCATTGGTCGGGTGACGTGGCTGGGCAGCGGTGGCGGCGGGCGGACATGTCCGGCGGGCGAGAGGGAGGTTTGATCTAGGGTTTCGGCTGTGATTTGTACGGGGGAGGGCATATTTATAGGTAGAGGGAGCTAGGAGGGTCCAAATGAGGTGTGGTTTTCGCCCACACGATCGTGATCGAACGGCGAAGAGCATGGAGGGGGTTTAGATGGGCTAGGTGGGATGTGTGAAGGGGTGCAGGGCTGCAAGAGAAAAGGGGGTTTCGGTTAACTCACTTAACCGTTGGGGCATCATGCGACCTCCAAATGGAACAAAATTTGACGAGCGGTCTACCGGTGATATACCAAGGCCACTCACTAAATCTCGACCCATTCCGAGAACGTTTTTATCCCTCTCATGAAACAAGGTCTGAGAGGGGGCGACGGGGCACGTGCGAGTGTGAAAGGGCTCGGAACGGACAATAGAGAGAACCGGGGGAACCCGAATGGAAGCAAGTTTTGAAAAACATGCAGATGATGACATGGAAAAATGCAACACGCAAGCAATGACATGGCAACGAAGGCGAATAGCTGGAAGACACCTGGCGCATCGGACTCGGGGCGTTACATAGAGCCACTTCTAGCGCCAGCTCGGGGAAACTTGAGGGTTGGTTTTAGCTGTACGTAGTGTTCATCCGGTGTGCCCTGAGAGCGAGATATGTGCAGCTCCTATCGGGATTACATTCAGGTGGTCTTGCTGGTCTTGTTTTACCATTGTCGAAATGTCTTGCAATCGGGATTCCGAGACTGATCGGGTCTTCCCGGGAGAAGGAATATCCTTCGTTGGTCGTGAGAGCTTATAATGGGCTATGTTGGGACACCCCTGCAGGGTTTAAACTTTAAAAAGGCATGCCCGCGGTTATGTGGCAGATGGGAGTTTTTACTATCCGGGTGTAGAGAACTTGACACCAGATTCGATTCAAAATACCCAACCGTGTGTGTAACCATGATGGTCTCTTTTCGAGTGGGCCGATAACTGAACACGGTTTGTGTTATGTATGAACGTAAGTAGTTTCAGGATCACTTCTTGATCACTTCTAGCTTCTCGACTGTTCCATTTGCTACTCTTCTCGCTCTTATTTGCGTATGTTAGCCACCATATATGCTTAGTCGCTGCTGCAACCTCACCATTTGTCCATTCCATACCCATTAAGATTTGCTAGTCTTGATACCCATTGTAATGGGATTGCTGATTCCTCGTGGCTCACAGATTACTACAACAACAGTTGTAGGTATAGGTTATGCGATGATCATGACGCGAGAGCGATGCTTGCTTGTTTTGAGTTCTTCTTCTGCTTCGTCGTTTAGGGGATAGGTTCCAGGTCGGCAGCCTGGGCTAGCAGGGTGGATGTAGTTTGAGTTTCTATTTGTGGTTCACCCGTAGACGGATGTTGCTCTCATGTATGATGTTGTTGTATTCATGTGGCATTGTATGCCTCTTGTATGTATCCCCAACTATTATGCAATGGTATGATGTAATGATATCCACCTTGCAAAAGTGTCTCCAATATGCGCTTCTATCCTTGGTGGGACCTTCGAGTTCCTTTAGGATAGGGTCGCATATTGGGCGTGACACCCCCCCGGTTGTGCACTTGGGCCTCAAGTACACAGCGAGGCCCGGATCACTCCCATGTCTCCCCCTTTTCACTGTCCAAGGCGTGACCGTGAATGCAAATCACCCGTCCACTATGTCGATGGCCACGGGGCGGCCATCCAGCGGCTCCTCGGCGTCCTCGAGACGCTGGCGACCCCCTCTGTGCCCCGGAACCCTAACGCCCCACTTTCCTTTCCCCTTCACTCTCTCCCTCACCAGATCCACCGCGGTGCACACCCCTCCCCGAACGTCTCAGTCACCGCCCGTCGCCGTCCACGCAGCCACTGCCCGACTCTCGTCTCGCCGGTGTGTCCAGGAGCATCCTCGCCCTCGCCTACGTCGTCTACATCGACATGTTCGAGCTCAGCATCGCCACAACGCCGGATCGGCACCGTCTTCAACCTCGAGACACCGCTGTTCCTCCTCTTCGGTCTACTCCCCTGCAGCTCCTAAACTTCCACCGAGCAGTCGTGCGCTCCTTGGTGAGGTCTGCTTCCTCCCCCCTCTCTGCTCCTCGATTTGCCGCATGCTGCTACTGCTGCTACCATTGTTGTCATCGCTCCGCCGTTGCTGCCATTCTTGACACCGCTACTGCCGCCCGTTTCAAAGCACGACAACGCACTCAGTGCATCACCGCGATGCCGCCAGCACCTTTAGATTGCTAGCATCCGTGCCCAAACGCCGAACCCGACGATCTCCTGATTCGGCCTCCGCCACGGCTCGTCGCCGATGCCGATTGCGACCTCCCGAGCTCGCGTGGTTGGCTCCATCGGATGCGCCTCATCACTCTCGTCATCTCGGTGGTCGCAGGCGACCATTTGGTTGCGTGTACGCCGATTCCGGACGATGTCACCTTCTCTGGTGCTCGCCGGAACTGCGCCGACAAGCGCTGGTGATTTAACTCCATGGTTCCCGCGTGTCAGCTCATTAGCATCTAACCCCAGCCTTAACACCCACTGACGCGTGGGCCCGCATTAACTAAATAAATTAGTTTAGACTAATTAGGTCAATTAGTGTGTCACTGACCTCTACAGCATTAATTAACTAGAATAAATTAGATTAATCACCATTTCATTGATAGGTGGGTCCCCTGACCCAGTTGACCAGTCAACGGGTCAACATTTAGCTCTGCTGACTCAGGCCCCTGGTCCGACCAGTTAACCACTACGGACTGGGCGGTTGACCGAGTCAACTGGGTCCCCCTTGTCAGCGTGTGATGCATAATACTGGGTACACTATTGTGTACCCATAACATTTATATCTAATATAATTTCGAATTAAGTTAAATCCAGAAAAAATATATAATCATTTAAAACTTTGAAAAACATATAAATTAAACCGTAACTCAGATTAAAATAATTTATATATGAAAGTTGCTCAAAAAAATAAAACAAATCCGAATATGCTATCCACATACATGTCACATGCCTCCATCACAACAAACATGGAACTTTCCCCTCTAGTTCGACTGTCCGATGAATGCCTGAAGCCGGGAAAACATTCGTAGATATTTTCCCACTCCATCTGTAACACATAGTACTACGTTAGGTCACCCCTAGCACAGCGTATTGCCATATTATGCTTTTTTTTGCTTTGTATTTATTGGTTCTTCCCCCTCTTCCCTTCGGTAGACCCCGAGACCGCTGTCGATGCCTCTATGATCGACTACGTCGACGACGACGACCCTTCCTTCTCAACAGAGCTTCCACGCAAGCAAACCCCCTTGATCATTCTGATATCACCCATTCCATTCTCTCTCATGCTTGCATTATATTTTGCTACTATATTTGATTGCTCCTATTCTGATGCATAGCCTCCTTTTGTAACATGCTATTGTTACCTTGCCTGTTATCCTATATGCTTAATATAGTTGGTTAGTGATCCATCAGTGACCCCTCACCTTGTCCCTGTTGCTCCCACTGGATTATCTGTTGACTTGATCTACGTGATCGACGTCCAGGGCCCAACACATCACATCACACCCCCCATACTTGTATGACTCTATAGAGCTACTATCGAGTGCCGAGGGTGATACCTCATAACGTACTCCTGATGATAACTCTATTGTGTAGCTAGTCGGTTGTGGTCATCGAGGGTGATTCCTCCTTCACCACTCCCGATAATGACTCTGTCGTGGAACCCCTCAAGTGTAGACCATTGAGGGTGATTCCTCCAAGTCCACCTTGACGATTACATCGAGTGGGAATCCATCGAGGGTGACTCCTCGGGTTCCCCCCTTGCTGTTTTGGACACATGGTTACTTTAACTTTACCACAGAACCATGTTGCTAAAGTCTGGTCAGCCCTGAGGGGTACCTGCGAATTGATTTGTAGTCGGGTTGAAGTGGACGGTACCCGCGAGTTTACTACATGGCACGACCGGGCATTCCGGGCCCTTGCCGTAAGTCCACAAGATGGGGCGACGAGGATCACATGATCGTGAGTCTCTACTTATTACCGCGCGCTCCCAAGACACTAATGGTTTTGGGTATTTGATCTGAGTTGTCCACTGGCCTATACACACTAACCACCATGTGGGAACAATTATGGGCACTCGGCATCGTAGTATCAACCAAACCTCTTCAGATGTCAGCTACGCAGCGGCGCGCGCCGGGTTGGACTGATTATTCCTGCAGTTGTACAAGGGAGGCTAGGTCTGCTCCCTGGCCGCCCTCGCAACGTGCATGAGTGCAAAGGGCGATGGGCACAAGATCCCTTCGCAGTTAGGATTTAGACTGGCAAGCTGGCCTCTCTGTTTAGCCTAGGTATGGTTGCGATGCGTTGATCTTCAAAGGCTGGGCATGACCCAGGAAAGTGTGTCCGACCAGAGTGGTCGAGCGTGTTGGGTAATGTGGTGCACCCCTGCAGGGAAGTATTATACATTCGTATAGCCGTGTCCATGGTAACAGGACAACTTGGAGTTGTATCCTGATCTTTACAATTAAAATTGGTTAGTGAGATGTGATTTGGATATGATGGCCCCGGGATTGCTTTCTCGCAGGGAGTCGAGAAAGGATCTCTGGGTGTCAATGCTACAACATGCTTGCTAACTATAAAATGCTATTCTGTACTCTTCTAAATGCTGCAAGATGGTGGCTTCAAGAAGATGCTAGTCTTTGATAGGCTAGGTTTCCCCATCTATTCTGGCATTCTGCAGTATAGTCTACATATAGGGCCCCTTCCTTTTGATACCAGTGCATATGTGGTGTAGATCCTAGCTTGCGAGTACTTTGGATGAGTACTCACAGTTGCTTTGCTCCCCTTTTTCACCTCTTTCCATTCCTCCCAGATGTTGTAGCCAGATGGTGGAACCCAGGAGCTAGATGCTACCGCCGATAACTAATACTACCTCGATAGGCCTTACTACTACATGGAGGCGGCCGACGACCAGGATTAGTTAGGAGGATCCCAGGCAGGAGGCATGCGCCTCTTCGATCTGTATCGCTGTTTGTGTCGTGGAATTGTCACGGCAGATGTCCTAGTGTAAGGACTTAGTCGTGAGGCCAACGCATCTTTGTAGTAGCTTGAGAGGGATTGAGCGGAATCGAGGGACGCAACACAAGACAAGGATTTAGACAGCTTTGGGCCCCGGGAAACATCATCCGGTAATAGCCCTACATGGTGTTTGTGTCTAGATCTCATTATGCTCATAAGAGAGTCACCGCATAAGCCGGCTCCCCCTTTGTGTCTAGCCATAGAGATTGTTTCTTGCCTCTCCCTCTTGGGGTGCCCTGCCCTCCTTATATAAGTTGGAGGGGCGGGTTACATATGGAGTCCTAGTAGGACTTGGACTATTCTATAACAAGTGGAATCCTAGTCTGCCCCCTTAAGGGAAAACTCCATATATGTCTTTCCTCGTAAACCGGCCCACCATAGCATGAGCCGGCGTTCTGGGCTTTGGGCCTTGTCATCCGTCTGACCTGCCCGTCGGGTCACCAGTGAGTCGCAATGTTCAAGCGGGTTGCCCGTAAACCTCCAAGTCCGGCCGGGTCGCTAGTGAGTCGCCAAGCTCTAGCCGGGTCATACATCCGGCGGGTTACACTGCGGGGTATATCCGCGACATTAGCCCCCAGTTTAATTTGGATTTATCCATGTTAAACTGATCCTGTAAAATGAACACAAGAAAAAACTTGATAGGTTGTGCTCCGGGTTAAATATTTTCCGGCACCTGATCATCCTTAAGTCCTTGTCATTTCCTCCTGGGTGTATGTCTATGATCTTATAGCAAATCTCCTTTAACATACATGTCCAAACTTTGCCAATGCAAAAAGTCGAGGCACTTCTTCTGAAAAATCTGGGTCAACATGCTAGCTTCATAATCAATTTGCTGACATTGGCTCTTGGAGAGAGATATTATAAGAAATAATCCATTTGAGTCGGCCTTCAAAGCTCTGATTTTGATAAAAATATTGGTCTTTGAAATATTCAACTGATATTCAGCCGGCTTAAACATGTAGATTTTGCCGGTTTATCATTGCCAAAATCGCCGGGTTATAAATAAATGTTGCTGGGTCATGTAATTGTTGCTGATGTCAGGTCATATACTTTGCAGATTTCTCCAATAATAATATAATACCTGATTTTCTCAAAATAGAGAATTTGAAGTTATTCCTTCCTTATATGCATATCACCTATAGCTCCCAAGTGCCGGATTGTCATGCTTGCAGCAACCTGGGACTTGTAATTGCATTATGCTCATAAAAGTTTCAACCAGTGTAACCCCTAAGGGCCGGATCATTGTGCCATAATGAGCAGGGACTTTGTAGATAATTCATTGATAATAACCTCATATGATGTAATCTCCACCATGGGGCTTGAACCCACGTCCACAAGGTTAAGAGCTTTGTACTCTATCAACCTAGTAGTAGACCTTTTCAATATAATGGATTTAAATCGTGTACCTTGAATTTTTAACAGGAGCAATTGGTAGCCCCCAAGGGTCGGCTCATTACAATGTGATGAGTCGGGTCTTCAATAAGTTGAGCAAAAAATGACCTTACATTAGCCCCCAAGTGCCATGGTGCATGCTGGCAGTGACATGGGACTTGCATATTTGATGTAATCTAAATTTAAATAATGTAGCCCCCAAGTGTCGGGTCGTAAGCCTGCAGCGACTCGGGGCTATTCCTTCCATTGTAGAATAAATCATATCCATTGATAAAATAATAGCCATTGCGCCAAAGCAACTTTGAATACCTCATCTGTTGATAAGTAAATCTTGAGTTTAAATACCCGGCGGCTCTTGGCCGATGGCGATTTAATAAGCCTCCATTGTAAGCCAGAATTTTTATAACCCGGCAGCTTATAGCCTTTGAGAAAATCAAGAATTGATAACCCTTTTGAGACACCAATTTCAATCCTTGATGATGGGCTTGAACTTAATCATTTATGTAAGTCATAGCTATGTAAATCCTGCACAGAGTTTAAACAACATATGCCCTAGTGACTTAACGTCATAAGCCAGGGCAGGTAACCACCCAAATGTAGTCTTATCCTGCACACAAGTAGATCACAAGATCCCTTGGCGGTTTATCGCAGGGCGGGTCATAATATCTCACATATAACCACTGTGATATTGAATTTGTACTGCTGGTTTACATGACCTGTGTAGTAAGGGTGATAATCCCAATCCTTAGAAGCCAATACTTCCAAATATATGATGGTTGTCACATACTGGCGACTTATCGTCCAAAGTCAAGCCGGGTTAAATAGAAATCACTCATATATACTTCAGATATGATCAAAAAAATCTCAAGACAAAATCAAAGATTGTGTTCAAAAAACTTTAGCCAAACAAGAAGAAAATCAAGGCTTCTGATTCGAATACGATCAGTAAACCGTTCCAAAGGGGTTAAGCTAGGATTTGAATACGATCATGTAGCCCCCAGTGGCTTTGGCATTGCGCCAATCAAAAGGATACCGACAACTGTGTTCTCTTTGGTTCGAATATGACCTATGTTTGAACAGGAAGCCCCCTAATGACCTTGAGAGTTTTTAACGATGCTGATTCGAATACGATCAACGTCGGACCCAAAGGGGTTGAGCTATGATTCGAATACGATCAAGAAGCCCCCTAGTGAGTTTGGCAGTGTGCCAATCAAAAGGGTACCGACAGCTATGTTCTCTTTGGTTCAAATACGACATATGTTTGAACAGGAAGCCCCCAAGTGACCATATAAGGTTTGGCATTGCGCCGACCAAGAGGGTACTCACAGCTATGCTCGATGAGCAGGAAACCCCCAAGTGACCATAATAAGATAAGCCGTAAGGCGGGATACCCATGTGTGAACCGCGCATCATGGCAACAAGCTCTTTTGGACACCCTTTAATCTTTCTGAGAACTCGAACTTATGAGAGATTAATTATTTTTGAACTAGAACTTTAAACCGGATTTGAAAGCTTCAAAACTTTGTGAGAGATAAATTTACCTTGAGCCGGATTTTGAACCGGATTTGAGAGCTTCAAAGCTTTGTGGTAAATAAATTTCCCTTGAATGACCCGGAGCCCTTGAATTCATTGAAACCAGCTAATTTTGCCGAGTCATACCATTGTAGCCCCCGAGTCTCAAGACGACTCGAGGAGTTGGCTTGACATTCTCCATATTTGACCATAGCAGAAGGTGTATATCATTGGCATTGATAGCTTGATGTGAATCCACAGAAGGTTGAAGTGACAGCGGCGGGTTATAAATGATCCCGTATGAGCCATGTCAGCAACTCGGCCAATGGTTCCTTCAAACTGGCTGTTTGAAGTTTAACCAAACTTGTAGTGGCGATGACTTGTGCGCCTCCCCATTGAGCCATTCAGTGCAGACGGCGGCTCATAATACATGATAATTCGCCTCCAATTTGTTGGAAGAAAATCGGGCTTCCCAAGCAGTGACTCGCTTATATTCAATAAACAGCTCATGCAGACAGGTGCGGCCCGGTGTGTTGATGTAGACCAGGCCGCGAGAGACGGACGGTAAAGACGACCGCAACATCTGAGACGGCACAGACAGATGAAACGGCCGTGGCGTTGTAAGCCGGCGTGGTCGCGAGAGACGGCCACGGCGTTGTAAGCCGGTGCGGGAGTCTGTTGAGTAACGACGACAACCTGTGCCAAAAGATGTTGCCGTGCCTCCATCTCCATGGTATAGTATCACTTTTTGTCATAAATAGTTGCCCTGTATAAAAAATATTGCTGACCAAGACAAAGACATACTTGTTCTTTGACAAAAACAACATCTGCTAATAAAACAAACTTGGATGGATATCACCTGATCTGTTTGGACGACGGATGACCCGTTTATCGTGACAGGGGTAGCTCGGGCAGACCAGCGACTCGATATAGTTCCGGCGGCTCAGGCAGCCCGGCAACTTAATGTAACCCCGGCGGCTCAAAGCGGCAAGGGCGGCTCAACGCAACTCTGGTGGTTTGATGTAGATTAAGCTGCACGGGTGGCGACTTGCGCATACCTGTTCCATCAGTAAGCAGGTGCAGACGCCGGTGCGTGATGGTACTGACGTACACTTCATAGGCACAACATGGCACCACCTTTGCTGCACATAAAAATATACAGACCAAAGTAATTGTTCTTTGATGAAAACAATATGTTTAATAAAATAAACTAGCTGGATTTCACCCGATATGTCAGGCCAGTGATTATCCACCGCGGAGTTGATGATCACTGTGGTGAAGCTGAAATCAATTCAAGGGTGAGCCGGCCGCAGCGTTGTAAGCCATCGCGGACGGGCGAGTCAATCACTGGCGTGGTATATATCCATGACACAACCATCGCTCTTGCCGTGAACAATTTTCCTGGTATTTTTATCAGATGAACGCAAACGCCTGTGCTGGATAATGCACCGTGGTGCTTTTGGCTTATTACAAAAGAATTGATCTGGTGTGTACTGTTGAAAATGATTGTCTTTGAGCGCCCAGTATGATTGAGGTCTCCACGTGGGGAGACTCCCCTTTTTTTAGCAAGTACAGAACAGTGTGCACGCGTCTTATTGAGCAGAATTGAACTTGATCCATTGGTTAGGTGTTTCATGTCCCTTGTGTCAAGAGCAAATGTGACACAAATCTGCGGAAAGCGGCGGAAACGCGGCTCAAGGCGGGCTCAGTCGTGACTGCGGAGGTCCTCGTGAGGCACAACAGGGCCGACACAGCAGACAGCGGCTCACGGCGGGAGCAAGTGAGGGCTGCGGACACGCCTCGATCCACGCGGGGTCGACGCCGACGAAGAAAAATCCGTAGCGGAGGGATCCAGACGGTTTGCTAGAACCACGGTCGGTAGGGGCGGAGCAGCGGCTCAGACGCAGACAAGGGCAGCGGCTCACAGGTGCTACCGCAGCAGAAGCTCATGAGCAGAGGTGCAGCAATGTCCACGCCCACGAACCCATCCAATCCGGGTCGTGGTTGCTTTGATTTTTTTTAAGCAGCGATGAGGCAGGTTGACTCGGAAGTGGCTTAACACGCTGGAATCTTCCATTAATGCTTCAGATCTCTCTAAACGATGAATAGAAGTTGATCCTTTTCTGGTTAGAGCTCACGTGCTAGCCATAGCAGTAGCACTACTACTCCAAAATCAAAACAGATCTCATACAACGTGCAACTACTAGCACTTGGTTGTGATTTCCTTGATCGTAGCAGCATCAGTAATTCAATCAATCGCTCCTGTCATGAAGTAGACGTCGTCATCGCGTTGCTGCAGCAGATATTGATCGGTCTTCGAATTCGGCGAGTCACCAAGCCACACACGGGGCTGCGCACATAAACCATAAAATATCTTTATCTCTGATCAACCTTGTATCTGTCAGCTCTAAAGTTTAACCATGACTCCAATCATTAGACAATGAATACTGCCGGCTCTTTTTTCATCCGACGAATCGCGAGCTTCTTGATCCCTATAGAAATCCCTCCAAGAACTCAACACCACCGTGCGCCTGGCCCTATGGTGGGCGCCAACTGTCGTGGAATTGTCACGGCAGATGTCCTAGTGTGAGGACTTAGTCGTGAGGCCAACGCATCTTTGTAGTAGCTTGAGAGGGGTTGAGCGGAATCGGGGGACACAACACAAGACAAGGATTTAGACAGCTTCGGGCCCCGGGAAACATCATCCGGTAATAGCCCTACATGCTGTTTGTGGCTAGATCTCATTATGCTCATAAGAGAGTCACCGCATAAGCCGGCTCCCCCTTTGTGTCTAGCCCTAGAGATTGTTCCTTGCCTCTCCCTCTTGGGGTGCCCTGCCAGTGAGTCGCCAAGCTCTAGTCGGGTCATACATTCGGCGGGTTACACTGTGGGGTATATCCCCGACAATTTGCGCTAGCCATCTTATGGCACCTTGTTTAACTTTATGTATGTACTCAGATATTGTTGCTTCCGCAGACTCGTTTGTAGTTGAGCTGATGTATTCGAGCCCTTGAGACCCCTGGCTTGTAATATAAAGCTTGTATTATTTTTGTGTTTAGAGTTGTGCTGTAATATCTTCTCGTGAGTCCCTGATCTTGATCGTACACGTTTGCGTGTATGATTAGTGTACGATTGAATCGGGGGCGTCACATCGGCGTGGCGGCGCTCGAAGTACGTCGTCCACAGATTGTTGCTATCGGGGGTGTACCTCGCCTGATGGCGACTTTCTCTAGCAGTGCTGACCGGATCCGCGTGATCTCAGCGCGGCGTTCAGCACTGGTAGGCGGCGGGGGCACGGGGACTCCTCCGGCGCTGAGCCTCCATGAACCCGGCACGCGCATGTCGGGCGGTGCCGGGTAGTCCGCCTCATGGAGGAGGCATGCTTCCCACTTATGCAGATGGCGGCGGCCGCAGCCGTTGGCCGCTGCTTCGTCACTGGGAAACGCTCGGCCATCTATAAAGGAGGAGAGAGGGTGAGCAAAGGGCGCCGAGGGAATGAAGGTCGTCAGCGGCGAGAGAGCTGTGGGAGGCGGGTGTGCAGCCAACTGCGATGAAGGGTGGCTTTTATAGCGGCGAGGGGATGGCAGCAGTGTGGACGCGTGGCGGAAAGGGGCGGGATGCGCGGTGGTGCGCCTTCACTGTGCTGCTCGTGATCAATGAAAGGCTGCCCGGAGGCAACCTTCGCATTGATTCACGCGGGAGTCGAGGAAGGGCGCCGAGGACGATGCAGTCGCTGACTCGACGGGACCATGGGGTCGGAATCCTGCGGGGAAGTTTTGCCGTGTTTTTTCTTTCACCCGGCGCCCCCGGTCGCCCCCTAGCGCACTGAGTTCGACCTGGGTCCACCGACGTCAATTTCTGCCGGTAATCCGTAGAACAATCGTTCTACGGTGATATATTAAGCCAAAATATAAAGTACTAACGCAAGCCTCCAGGCGGCCAAGAAAAGTTAGAAAAATTCAACCTACACCTTCTCTAGGCAAAGAACCAATCATTTAACAAACTAGGTGATATCCCGCGCGTTGTTGCGGTAAAGTATGCTATGAATTTTGTTTGAAAAATAAAACAGATGAATACATAGTATCAAAACAAATAGCTCAATATTGTATGTGGTAGCTGAAACAATAAGTAAGCAACCCTATAGAGCCCCTTATCACCAATATTCCACAGTGAAAACCATTGGAAGGCAAATTTGTTGCAATGGATAAATGCGATGATGTCAATCCGATCCATTAAGATTATACGTGTGTGAGAGACAAAAAGAAGGGCAAAAATGGTGAGCAATATTTAGCAAAGTATCACTATGTAGACCTAAAAAAATCTAGAAAACCACATAATAAAAATTAATGTTAAACATTGACTGTATTAAATTTCCATTTAAATCCTACATATTTGGTTAATTGAAAGATCTATACTACCCACCTAGTTATTTGCCAGTTGTACATAACCAATGATGTATGAGAACCATGTTAAACTACATGTAGTATGTCGGTGCCATATTAAACTGCAAAAAGATTTAAACAATCAAGGTTAAATTGGTAAGTGGTGGTGGCTAAGTATAAGTATAATAATTATATTTCAGTTCTCTCCATTGTTCCATGATCCACATTCCTATACACAAAAGTTATTCGGAGGAGGATGGATAGTATGAACTATCATGTACGGCTGGTGAAGTGTAATCATAAAAGAAAATAGAACTATAAGTTGAATGAGAAAAACAGCGGGAATACATGTCCAAAATGGAATTCTTAAGTCATAGGTGATCAGTGAGATAGAAAGCTGATGCTGCTCCAGTGGTGATATCTTGAGACGGCCACCAACATACTTGCGGTCGACGACAATTCTTCAAATTTAAGAAACATGTACATCGAACATTTTTTCTTCTTCAGCAGTCTAGGAGAGGCTTCACAATCTTTATTTATAAAGAAGAATGTTAACTTGTCGGTACATAAGTTGAATATGCTGACAGAGATAGCCCTATATGGAGAACAAAAAAAGGTTAATTAAGGTGAGTTACTAAAATTTCAAGACATAAGGCAAAAGTGAAAATGGGGCCACAACTACTGGATGCTAGACAGCAGTCTACTCTTATCAATCAAATATAATGGTCCTTATTCAAGGGGAAAGTAAATTGTTCTTAGAATGAGACTGCTAAATCATTGGTTGAAATTGTAACTTCGGAAAGTGTAGTAGTACACACGTGAGCCTTTCATTCAGCTATGCCCATTCGTGGTGCCTACCTACAAACAACACAATTTCATCGTAAGCATCATATCATAAGAAAATCAATGCCCCATACGACATAAAATGTTGATAACATACATGGTAATATTCTGGCTGCATCTGTAGCAATGGCATGTCGGCAAACAACACTTGAGAAACAGTAAATTTCCATCAAACCTGACTAAGAAAAAAGATATGGCAGATCATGATGAGTGAGGTAACTGTCCAAGCATCATTCACTGTCTAGTTTCAAGGAAGATTAACAGTGCATTGGCCAACTTATAGTTCTTCCTTGTTGTAGCGAATTAATTGCAAAAGGAAAAACACCAACCCTTACTCCAATCAAACCCAAACACACCTTGTATTTGGCACATGAACAAGTTTAATTGGTACTATGAAGCAAGAGTCCATGAATTGGGGATTAATAAACACATCATAGTCTCGAAGAGTGCATAGTAGATAAGGGAGGAGGATGTACCCGCAGATGGATATCGGCGGCCGTGGCGAGGCTCCCGATTTGTACTGCGTGACAAAAAGTGACAAAGAGGGGGTGGATACCCTATATGAGCGCTAGATCAGATCGAATTGGACCTGGCCTATGCATGGCCAGAAGGAGGCGGGGATGGATGCGACTTACGTGTAAACTCTCCCGCAAGGATGTTTGATGCCCGTTTGCTTGAATTTCCACCCATCCTCCAGATCGATCATCTAGGGGTCCTGCTCTTGCCATGCCATCGCTGCCTTAGCCATTCGTTTGACCCTCAACGGCGGCTAAAACACTCGAGGAGGATGAGTTCTGTTGCATCCATCAGCATGTGGGGTTTGTAACACCCCACCCATGGGCTGTCACCCTATACTTCGTAAATGGGCCTGGGCTACGAGATGGGCCGTTCATTGGAGGTCAGTTTCCACACGGCACAGGCTACATATGCAATCGAGAGAGCACGGGTAAAGGCAGCGAATGAATGAATCGTCTTCAACCTTCTCGTCCTCTGCTCTTGTTCCTCACCTCCCTGCTATCTGTATCTCCCCCTTGTTGCTGATCCTCACCTCAAATCTCTTCTCTTGTATCCTAAATCGGTACTGATTTGATTGCTCACCCCATGTATGTGCTTGGGTCGTGACAATTTGGTTATCAGAGCCATAAAATTTCCTCAAATTTTGCTTTCGCTGTGTGTTCCTCAACTCTCTCGATCCTTAACATCCACTGCCCTGGGTGTGATTTGCTTCGATGAATCGCACAAAATTCTTGGGCTAGGTTGGATCGGTTTGGAGTGGAGCAACAGTGCCATCGAAACCCTTAAGGCAGAGCCAAGAAAACAATCCCCACCCACTCCTGCGTACCATCTGTTCGACAAAATGTCAAGCTATCCAGAGATGCTTACCGGCGGCGTTCTCCGCGTCATCGTGCACCATGTGTACTACCCAGTCACGGAGGATACACTCCAGCAGGTGTTCGCAGCGTATGGTGTGGTGAAAATCTCAGTATCCCAACGAATCGACCATGTGGAGGCGGTGGTTCAGTTTCGCACAAGACGCGGGGCAGCGCAAGCCTTGGCCCTACATGGTCGTTGCATCTATGAGCGTGCCTGCCTCCTCGACATCCAGGAGGTTTTGCCGGATTTACTTCCTGCCACCACCGCGGGGTGCCTAGGAGTGGCGTCGGCAGCTCGTGTCACGGAGGTCGCCTCTCCTTCACCAGCGCTGACAAACAGTGCCACGACCACCAGCTGGGCACAGCTTCGGGCCATGTTGGAGGAGGCCCTCGAAAGGATGAAGGCCTTATCCACACCCGTTGCATCTGTCGTTGCCTCGCCATTGCCAGGCTCCGCATCAGTGAACATCGAGGATGCCAACGATAGGCAGGGGGCGGCCATCGCAGCTCCACACATGGAGGTCGTCAACCAAAAGGCCAACAGCGTCGAAACCACAGGATCAGCCTCGCCCTCTACAGGCATGTTTTCGGCAATTGCAGCACCTGCAGAAACTCTGCCAGCCCCTGAGTTGGCGACACTGATGCCCAACATATGTTCGACAGAATGCTCCCAGGAAGACGCCAACAAGGTGACCCATGTGGTCCCTTTGGATGCATCTCGCTTGACCACGGCACCACTCAGCAACATCCTCTGCAACACTTCACCTTGTGCTATGCCTTTGGTGTACGCAGATACTGACAAGGAACAGATTGGGAAGAGTGGTGTCATGCAACCACTATGGCCACCACGAGCACCACCAAGTACATGGCAGTTACAGTGCGTGGAACATCCTATTGTAAACTTGACTGAGCTGAAACCATGGCCAGATCCATGTATGAGCAAGAGCAGTGGAGGCAGGGACATACCACCGTGGACACAATACGCTATCGGTCCTGGAAAGAGTGACAAGTTTCTGGACCTTTATGAGGGAAGTGGGTCAAGTTGGAGGTTAACAAAATGTGGAACACCTGGAAACATTGGCAGTTTTGAAGATATTCTATTTGCAAACAACGACATGCAATATTCTCCAATTATTGTTGTATTGTTTCCTGTCTTCCATGAACGTCTGTTGTATGTATGGCCTAGTTATGTGGATATGACGAACCGGAAGCTTGGGTTGGCTAAGTTCCCTGAAGATAGTAGATTCATAAATATGGAATCAGCCCTTGTTGCATTAGGTTGCAAGGCTTGTCTTCTTCTGGCAGATTTTGAGAAATCAATAGATTTGCAAGCTCTTCAGGATGCTATTATCAATTGCAATATTCTTCTGACTGAAAGAAAGAAGGCTGAATTTAAATCTAGAGATCTTGTGCAGGATCTTGGTAGAATAATCAGAAGTTATGTCGAGCCAGTTCGTGATCTCCTATCTCAGTTTGACTATACTTTGGGTGCCCTTGGAGCTCTAGTATTATATGCTGAGTTGCTAGCAGATGATACTAATTATGGAAATTACATGATTGAGAAATACAATTTGGACTGCTACATACGACTTGATTCTGCTGCGGTGCTAGCATTGGATATTGTTGAAGGAAAAACTGATGCAAACAAACAATTTAGGTTGTTTGGTTCGATAAAAAGAACTTGCACTGCTGGGATGGGGCATCGAGTACTTAACAAAGTGCCAAAACAACCTCCGCTGGATGTCAACGACATAAATAACAGATTATATATGGTTCAGACTTTCGCGGAAGATTCCGAGCTTTTCCAGGGTCTTAGGCAACAACTTAAAATGATGTCTGATATTGATCGCCCGACACATGCTCTCTGTAAGAAATCAGCCAACCAGCCTGCTGTTACGCTCTACAAGTTCTGCTCTAGAATCTCATACATCCAGAGTGGTCTTCAACAATACAATGGCCAATTTTCTACATTCACAAGGACAAGGTTCCTTAGCTCTTTTGAAGTGTGGCTGACAGAGAATCAATATGGTAGGTTTCCTAATCTTGTTGAGATAGATATTGACATCGATCAAGTAGCCAATGCTGAGTACAGGATATCTCCACCTCGCTTGTGGCCACCATGGGACACATATGATCCTTCTGTCAGCCATGTGCAAGAATGGTTTGAAGCCGCCAGGAACATGAAAAACCTGGATAGGAGTGGTTGTCACCGTTCAGCTTTAGAGGCATGCAAGTTTCTTTTGCCATTAGATTCAGACGACCCAAAGGGTGCTCTGTTTTGCATGGACTCCTTTGCTCTAAGATCGAAGCAGTACAAATGGTTGGAACAGTTTGCTGAAGAGTACCAGTGTGATAACTCCCTTTGGCTGTTCCCCAATTTCTCTTTTTCACGTGATGTGGCATCTGAAGATGTTTCTAATGATGTTGACAAGACAACAGTTGTAGACCTTTTGAAGCAAGCATTCATGCTTCACCCTCTGGTGCTTTCCAAGATGGTTGACAGGGCTCCTTTGAACGACTCTTCATGGACCCAAATACTTGAGAATGTGTTCTGCACAGGCCAACATGGGTGTTCCCCTGATGGTGCAGTAGAAAATTTTCAGAAAATTGGCATTGCATTGGGAGGACTGAACACTACCAAGCACACTTATGAAGAGGATTTCAGTTTCTTTCATCAGCTTGTGATTAGCAGTTTAATCGGCCCCAACCACATACTTCTACCATATGATCCAGGTGGCTTGGCTCTTCGGCTCGACGAGTGTGGCGGTATTTCTGATTCAAGGATGTTCATCACCGGCTTGAGGGCAAGCCGAATTTCAAGGGAGGAAGAGTGTAACACCCCACCCATGGGCTGTCACCCTATACTTCGTAAATGGGCCTGGGCTACGAGATGGGCCGTTCATTGGAGGTCAGTTTCCACACGGCACAGGCTACATATGCAATCGAGAGAGCACGGGTAAAGGCAGCGAATGAATGAATCGTCTTCAACCTTCTCGTCCTCTGCTCTTGTTCCTCACCTCCCTGCTATCTGTATCTCCCCCTTGTTGCTGATTCTCACCTCAAATCTCTTCTCTTGTATCCGAAATCGATACTGATTTGATTGCTCACCCCATGTATGTGCTTGGGTCGTGACAGGGTTTGTGTCGATTGGGAGAGGGATGGGGAACAGGAGACATGGCGGCCAGCTTATGAGACGGAGGGATTCAGTCGTACGAAGGACGTTTCAATTGGAGGAGGTTCGCTTCCACTTCCTTTTCTTTTTTATTTGAGGATCGTTTGCTTCCGCTTCGGCTTCCCTAGTTGAGGAAGGATGAGGGGTGTGCACGGGGGATAAAATCTTTGGGCTGCAGATCCTAGCCATCTATGGTTAATCGAATGGCTGAAAAAAATTGGGGTGATGTGGAGGCATGAGAATGCAGGAAAATCAAGTAGTGGGGAGCTCCTATTTAGATATAGTAGATTATTACTGATCCAGAGCTTGAAACTATCAATATGCTTTTCTCTGATCTTGATTGAAGAAGATTCAGATCATGTTTAAGGAAATATCTCCAGCCACGAAGTGTCTGCTGCAGTCCTCTAAAAACTTTTCCATTCCTTTGCGTCCAAATGTTCCAACATCCAAGGATTATAATTTTGAGGAGAATTTCTTGGGAAGATGCTCTAATGCAAGGAGAAGTTCTTCATAAAGAGAAGTGCCTCTTTTCCTTCCAGGGGTTAGTGAATTCCAGCAGTCCTGAGCAAAAGTGGAGTCCCATAGAAGATGCAATACAGTCTCTTATGCACTGCACCTACAGTTTGGGCAATGGGGATCATCTAGATGCATTCCTTTCCTTAGTAGCAAGGCTCTGGTGTTTATTCTTTCATGGGCAGCTAATCAAAAGAAAATCTTGTGTCTCAAACTATTTTTACTTTTCCAAATCATCTTGAAAATTGGATGCTCCTCTGAGTTTGGTATCAAGCTATTGTAGACTCTGATGGAGGAAAAATTTGCCTTCCCTTCATGGCTCCGTTGATCATCTGCAGAATTTGTCAGCTATGGGAAAAGATTCTCCAGCTGCTGAAGTTGATCAAAGGCTTGAGTTGATAATGATAGTTGGAAGTTGTTTGTACTATCATCAGCCTCATGATAATGTTGAACTGAGATATAATGATTTGTGGAGAAGGAATGGAGCTGTGGGTACTGAATGTATAATGGCTCACCCATCCACTTGTCTTGCCACAATAAAGCAGATGCACCTGAGAAAACCTTACAATCCATGATATTCTTAAAATCACTCAGAAGAGATATGTGATCTTTCCACCAAAAGGATCCAACCCTAGCCTCAGTTAGTGGTCCATGATGATAATGCTTTTCCCAAATCAGATTAACCCAAGGAATATATGCCATATTTACGAACTTATGCAAAATTTTCATGAGAGGTGCTTTATTGTGGGTTGCAATATCTAGAATGCTAAGGCCACCCTGCAATTTGGGATTGCAAACTGTCTGTCAGGAAATAAGTGCAGTGCCCCCATCCTCCATACCATATTTTCTCCAAAAGAACCTTCTGAGGAATTTGTTAAGCTGCTCAATGACTCCTGCTGGCAGACCCAGTGTACTCATGTAGAAGATTGGCAGTGAAGAAGACACTGACTTAATCAACAGCAATCCACCATCATAAGATAAAAGTGTTGAGCATCCAGATAGTCTTCTGTCAATCATCTGCAATATAGGGCTGAAATCCTCAATTTTAGGCTTTGATGTACTCATTGGAAGGCCTAAATAGGTGAAAGGAAAGCTTCCACGCTTGCAACCAAGAAGTGACAGTAGAGTGAGCAGATCATCTTCAGGCACATTGATTGGAACCATCATAGATTTCTCATAATTCACCTTAAGACCAGTGAAAGTTGTGAAGTGCAGAAGGAGGTTTTTAATATGAGCTAGTTGCACTGACTGAGTAGGTAAGACAAGGATGGTATCATCTGCATATTGGATTAATAGGAATTCAGGACATGCTTAACTAGGGATTGGAGGTTGGATAAGATTGTTTCTCATTGCTTCATTCAGAATGGACTGGAGGATGTCTGCTGCAAGAACAAGTAAGAGTGGTGATAGAGGATCACCTTGTCTAACTCCTTTCTTATAGAAGAGAACTTTTCCTGGCACCCCATTTAGAAGAACAGAGGAACTACCAGAGGAGAGGATCATGTTCATCCAATTTATCCATTTGTCCCCAAATCCTCTAGCTTTTAGAATATCAATAATTGTTTTATGCTCAGTTAGGTCAAAAGCCTTTTCAAAGTCTAATTTGAGCACTATAATGGGCCTTTTGGACTGATGACACTGGTGGAGATATTCAAAAGCCCATCCCAGGCAGTCCTGAATAGTTCTCTGTTTAATAAATCTATACTAATTTTTACGCACCAATCGTAAGATTATTGTTTGTAATCTGTTGGCAAGGAGTTTTGTGATGATCTTTGTGGTGCGGTTAAGCAAAGAAATGGGTGTGTAGTCTTTGGTGCTCAAAGGAGAATCTTTCTTTGGAACAAGTGTTATGAAGGAGGCATTGACGCTTTGCAAGGAGATTTTTTCTTCTTGAATATCATGGATCAACTTATAAAATCTTTGGCCAAAATGTCCCAACAAGCTCTGATGAAGTCACCATTAAATCCATCTGGCCCAGGGGCCTTGTCTGAAGGCAAATCTTTACTACCTCATCAATTTCCTCTTTGGAGAAAGGCTTTTCTAGGTCTTCCAAACCATCAATCCTTTGAATAAGGCCTATCAGGATTAGGGAGTGAATGGTGTGAACAAATTCCCCCAGTCTTTTTTTAAAAGCTTGCCAAATAACAACAGCCTTTGCATGATGCTCAGAATGCTCCTGCCCATGATCGTCCTGCAGAGATTGAATGAAGTTGTGTCTATACTTGATGGAGGCTTTAGCTTGGAATTTTTTTTAAATTTTCATCACCAAATTTCACTGTTCTGATAGTGGTCCTTTGTCTCCAATAAATTCTCTGATATGACAACAACTTAAGGAGATGTTCCTTCAAAATTTCTCTGGCAGATCCTTATTCTTCAGAAAGAGGCCTAAATTCTTCAAATAAATCCCACATGAAAATGGTATTATTTGTGGCCTTAATAAGAGCAGCCAGATTTGACAGGTTTTTACTCCAAAGTTTGAGCCCTTTCCTTAGCCTTTTGAACTTTGTTATGATCAATTTGGCACTGTTTTCCTCTTTAATTGGCTGGTTCCAAATATCTGCCACAGTATCTTTGAAATTGTGATGATGGACTTAGAAATTTTCAAATCTGAACACTGTGGATTTTGGGATGCTAGTGCCAATGGATATTACAGAAGGAATATGATCTAAGATTGGTTTGGCCAGGGGAAGAACTGAGGTGTTAGGATACTTGAGAGTCCGAGAGTCCAACATTCAGAAGTAAAAAACCCAATCAATCTTTTCTAGCAATGCTTGTTGCATATTACTCCAAGTAAATTTTCTTCCTTTTAGAGTGAATTCCACCAGGGCCAAGGAACTAATAGTGTCATTATCTCGTTGCGCATCATTCCTATTCGAGGGGTATCAGTGAAATTTGGGCTCCTGGTAGCGTGACTGAGCCGTTTTTTAGCGCCGACGATAAAAGAACGGCCTGGGAGGTCTGTTGAGGTGAGTGGAAATGCTGTGAGCAGTAGCGTTCTGTGCAGCCAGCTGGGCCATGTGTCTGTTCGGAAAAAGAAAAAGAAAGACGGGCGTGGGATGTGACAGCCGGCGTTAAACGTGACAACTCTCCACCCTTTTGCCCTTTGCGTGGCAGTGCGCGCGTCCAACACCCTGCCTTCGCGTCGAAGCAAGGCAAGCGAAACGTGAAATGGGTCGCCAGCGCTAGCTAGCTCTCTATGTTTAGCAATGGCTGCTACACGTACGTCTATCTGTTTATACGTGCAGCTGTAGCAAGTCCGTGATGGTCTACATGAGAGCTTTTGGTTGCATTGCATGTACCTTTTTTTTGAACAAAAGACGGGTCCAGAAGGACCCCGATGCTGCATTAACATTGAACATGAAGTACACAACATTTTACAGATGGACCTAGAACTAACTGCAAATAACACACTGGTCCCTGTCTTTTACAAAGAGGACCCCAACAACTAGATAAGAAAAGCAATCGGGTCCTTGACATCTTCTGCACGGCCGTTTTCTCGCCGTCGCCCATTGCCACTTGGAACAACTAAGCTTCCATGGCACCACGCCATAGACTCTATGAAAAAGATGAGCTGCCTCCCTTTAGGCATCTTGGCCGGGAGAAAGAAGTAGAAAGGCCACCCTTTGGCTAGTATGTACGATGGCGTGATGGAGCCGGCCGGCCACTGAACTCTATAGCTGGTGCTAAGGCTAGTCCAAAACAGCCACCGGATAAGAGCACTGACCCGATCTAGTTCTCCATCTCTTCTCCTCTTCGTCTTCACCACCACGGCGATGCCACGAGCAAGAGAAGTAGTGGAGGGCCTCCAGAACAGGGGACTAGATGAGCTTATTGGTGGATGAACCAGCAGCACGCCCCTCGACAGCGACTGGCCGCCAGCTAGCCTTGCCTAAGATGCAGCCATCGTGAGCCACCAGCCACTGCTTGTATGCGGCGGCGGCGCTCTCCACATCGGCATACAGCCATACGCCACATGGGCACTACTCGACCTCAACCTATACCTAGACTCTATATACATAGGACAACGCCATGCACCTCTCCCGTCTCTGCTCCAGCCGGCGTCGCCGTCGGAGAAGATAAGGCCAACTCCACCGCGCGACCTCAAATCATACGGGTTTGTCCATTTTGGGCAAAACGGACATACCAGACGGCCCAACATGCGACCCCATCTGCAAAAAACGTCAGTTTTTGGTTTGCCTCACCCCATCCCAGGCACAAACATGGTCTGGTGTTGCGTCTGAAACAGACACAGTCGGACGTTTCTTGCGTGGTCCTCGTCCGCCCCTGTCCCTTTGCATGTGAGGCTTGGCCCGCTAGTCATTGAAACAAAGGGGCCCACCCACCCAACCATCCCCCTCTCTCTCTCCTCCTTTTCTCTGATTCTTTCCCACAATGCCGACGCGCGCGACCCCGACAGCCGCGACTGACCGACGGCCTACGCCATCCTAGGCTCCGACAGTTTCCTACCTTCACGCGGTTGCGGTGACCTCCCTGCTCGTCATGCAGACGGGGCCGGATGATGCAGGCAGGCTCGCAGGTGGGGCCGCGGCGAGGGGACGCAGGCAGGTCCCCGTCAGGCATGCACGGCATGGGCGAGCAGGCGAGGCCAGGGCGCTGTTGGGCGAGCAGGCGCGCGCTTTATGGTGAGCACACGCGATGGGCGCGGCGGGCAAGGCCGGGCCACGTCGGAAGGCCGAGGTGAGCGTGCGAAAGGGCGGGGCACGGTGCATGATGTGCGCGAGCAGGTGAGCGCGGGAGTGCGCGGTTTGAGCCCGGGAACACGGCGCGTGCGGGCGACGACTGCTGCTGCTGCGGTGCTTGAGCGCAAGCGGGCACGGCGAGCTCTGGAGCAGCGACGGCCGGGCGCGCGAGCGAGCGCGACGGCCGGGCTCAGCAGCGGGCGACAAGGCACAGCGTGCGTGCATGCCTGGCAGCGCATGCTAGCTAGCTGGCTGCGGCATGCGCGGGTGTGCTAGCTAGCTAGCTAGCCAGCCCCGCTACAGACGAGCACGGGTCGGTCGGCGACTGTGGCTGGCGCGAGCGCCCGGGCAGCTGCAGCCCCGGCGCGGCACGCGGCGAGCGGCATGGCCGCGGGAGCTGCATGTAGGGCCTGGGCGAGGACGAAACGGGGAGGCCGCACGAGCTTGCTTGGAGGGCGCGGGCGGGAGGGACGGCGGGCAGGCGTGGACGAACTCGACGGCGGCGGCTACACCGGCGGGCCGAGACCATGAGCTCGCGGGCGGGCGAGGCAGACGTTTTGGGGCGGTTAGCCACGTTGGGCGCCTCCAAATGAAGCCGGACGCGTATGTCCATTTTGCTACTCATCACCACCCCAAACGGACGAAAATCCAAGCAAAGCGGACATCCGTTTGGGGTCATGCGGTGTAGTTGGCCTAAGGAATCGGGGCCGGAGCGGTGGAACTCTCTAGACTCTCAACAGGGGCTGGTGTGGAGTAGCTATAGGCATTGCATGTACCCAGTTCACATCGTTGAAGAAGCACGCATGCACCAAAAGCATCGCCAACGATAATCGATGGGTTCTACTTTTATGTGCGAACTGTACAAACTTACACGCTCTGGATCAGGATCACGCAAGATCGGCGTGTTTCGGTGCCCACCTTGCCCAAAACGGACGGTATGAGGTCCCTTGGCAGCAAAGACAACATGTGGACGTCATACGCGTCTCAAATCCGGCCGCAAAACTCACAACTAACACGTTTGCCGACCTTTCTTCCCACCAAACTAAGAGCACCCGCTAAACTATTGTACCGTAAAATTTGTTTATGTGATACCCGTAAATCGACTTTGCGGTACTGCGCGTGGCACGGCATAATGGATCCTGTAACATGCATTGCATAATTTAAACATAGTACTTCCCGTCACGATATTTTGCCATAATTAAGATAGAGTTCATCACAAGCTTGACACATGCGAGAACCTAAATTCATCACCATCCTTCTTGACGTGGAGATGGTACTCCATGAAAGAATTGGAGAGGATGAAGGCAAGGTCATACTCCTCCTTCGCTGCCTCCAGCCGCACCGCGACACCTTCTCCTCTGGTGGCGGCTGCCTCCTTCGACTCGAAGAATGCATGCTCCGCCTCCCAGAGGTGCTTGGTCGTTAGCCAAAATATCTTGTGGAGACAGTTGAAGAAATGCCACGCCCATTGGCCATTGCTGCGGGAGAGCGCGCCACACTCCTGCACCTGCTCTATGCCACTCCTCCATCGGCGAGCGAAGGAAGGAGCTCCCGGCCTTGTCGTCATGGCGGCGCTTGTCCGTTGGTGAGCCACCGCAGCCCTCAAAGCTACCCCTCCCATGCATGGCACTTGACATCGGGGCGAGCGTGGTGTGCCTGTGCATATGGCAAAGTGATGTAGGGTAGAACCCTAGACACCCGATCTTTCACGTTTTGGAGGGAATCCTACCAAGAACACGAAGAACACGAGAGGGGATACGAGGGGAACACGAGAGAAACACAAGAGAAAACACTCAACCAACACGAAGATAGTCACACATGTGCTAGATCCTCGAAACACAAAAGGGTACAAGATCTGAATCCAACAAGGGACGATACATAGGATAACCGGTTCTTCTTCGTGAGGAGGTCTTGAGGATGGTCTTCTCCAAGAGGAGGTCTTAAATCTAAGTGGATCTTCTCCGAAGAGGTGTCGGTCCCTCGCGGTGGAGTAGATCCGGATGGATGAGCAAAGCTCTATCTCAAATGAGCTATCACAATGCCAACCCTAGAAAGAGGGTGGAGGAGAAGTTTATATAGTCTAGGGGGTGAAGGGGGGTACATGGGCTCGGCCCTTTATTGTGCGCAGACAGGTCGGGCCGGATGTCCGGGCGTCGGGCCAGATGTCTGGGCGCTCGTGAGGTGCCGGATGTCTGGGCTGTCGGGCCGGATATCCGGCTGGCCTGGCGCCATCTTGGATCTCATTGGGCAGGACTGGTCCGGATGTATAGGCACTGGCCATACGTCTGGGGCGACATGAAGGGCCGGATTTCCAGGGATTTGGCTGGATGTGCGGGCTAGATGGTTCTTTGATGGGGCGCCGGATTTCCGAGGGTCGAGCCGGATGTGCGGCCACTCGTTGTGCGTCGGATGTCCGGGTCCTGGGCTGAACGTCCGGGGCCTGTAGCTTTGGCTGGGCTTCGGCTATAGTAGATGCTCCAGGGGCCGGATGTCCGGGGCCTGGAAGCTGTCCTCGTCTTCGTCCGTTGGTTCTCTTCATCCGTGGACTTGGGAGCTTTACCATCTTCATGTGCATCCTCGGGAGGGTCCTCTTGGTACCTAATCATGCACAACATTCCGAACTTAGGTAGTAGCCATGTCTCGAGAGGATCGAATGAGATATCACCAAGGAAAGAAGTCACCTCGGTCTCGAGAGCTCTAGCTCATGCTTGTGTCATGGGTCCTCTTGGCACTTGGTGAGACGGTGGTAGGTCCATGGGGATGACCATAGTATGCTCCGCTCTCCCCTCCCTTGGGAAAGATCCAACCTCGGATCGAAATCCTCATCACCATGGTACGGGGAGAAATCATGACGTTGAAGATGTCGCTCACAGAGTACTTGTCGCGTGGAGTGTTGATCTTGTAGGCGTTGTTGTTGTTGTGTTCAAGCACCTTGAAGGGTCCATCGGCTCGTGGTAGAAGTTTGGACTTGCGTTCATTGGGGAAGCACACCTTACGAAAGTGTAGCCACACGAGATCTCCAATGTTGAATATCATGGGTTGCTTGTTGATGTTGAGCTTGGTCGCGAGTTGTTATACTTGGCGCTCGATGATAAGTCTTGTATCTTCATGCATCTTCTTGATGTAGCTTGCTCGTGTACTCGCGTCCATGTTGGTGCGCTCTTGTAGTGGAAGAGGTAGAATGTATAATGGGGACAACGGGTTGAAACCGTAGACGACCTCGAAGGGGGACTTGTCGGTAGTCGAATGCCTTGCACGGTTGTAGGCGTACTCGGTGATGGGTAGGTACTCCTCCCACTCCTTGATGTTCCTCTTGATCAACACGCGAAGTAGAGTAGAGAGTGTACAGTTCGTCACCTCCATTTAGCCGTTGCTTTGTGGATGGTATGCCGAAGAGAATAATAGCTTGATTCCGAGCTTGGCACATAGAGTCTTCCAAAAGTAACTCAAGAACTTGATGTCGCAGTCCGAGACGATCGTCTTGGGCACTCCATGTAGGCGCAAGATTTCCCTACAAAATATGTTCACAATATGTGAAGCATCATCTATCTTGTTGCATGGAATAAAATGAGCCATTTTAGAGAATCGGTCCACAACGACAAACACGAAATCTTTTCCATTTTGAGTTCTAGGCAAACCAAGTACAAATTCCATGCTAATGTCTTCCCAAGGTTGATAAGGAATAGGAAGAGGCATGTAAAGACCATGGGATCGAGCTTTTGAGTTAGCTTTGCGACATGTAGAGCATCGGTTGGTGAAGCGTGAGACATTGTGGAACATCTTGGGCCAAAAGTAGTTCATGGAGAGCGTGGAGAATGTCTTGTCGCGTCCAAAGTGTCCCATGAGTCTGCGTCCATGAGCCTCTTGCAAAAGGAGCAAACGAAGAGAAGACTCAGGAATGCAAAGTTTGTTAGCTCGCATAAGATTGTCATCCTTGATGTAATATCGTACCCAAGATGTGTGCATCAAACACTTAGCATAAGGAATAGCAAAGGTAGGATCATGTGCATACAAGTATTTTATGTGCTCAAAGCCAATGACATTGAATTCAAGTTTAGTGACAAGCGTGCATATGCGGGAAAGGGTATCTGCCACTATGTTTTCCTTACCCTTGATGTACTTGATGACATAAGGAAAAGACTATTAATTCACTCCATTTGGCATGATGCTTGTTCAACTTAGTTTGTCCTTTTAAGTACTTTAGCTTTTCATGATCGGTATGAATGATAAATTCTTGAGGGAGAAGGTAATGTTCCCATTCATGCGAAACTCGCACTAAAGCATATAGCTCTTTTTTATAGATGGGATAATTGAGTTGCGCTCCGGAAAGTTTCTCACTTAAATATGTTATGAGGCGCTTCTCTTGCGGTAACACACCTCCTATGCCATGACCACTAGCATCACAATGAATCTCAAAAGGTTTGTCAAAGTTGGGTAATGCAAGGACGGGAGCATGAGTAAGAAAATTCTTAATCTCATTAAATGCGGTATCTTGGGATGGTCCCCAAACAAATGGCGCATTTTCTTACTCAAAGAATGTAAAGGTGAAGCAATGGTGCTAAAATCATTCACAAAGCGGCGATAGAAACCGGCTAAACCAAGAAAACTACGCACTGGTTGCAAGTTGGTTGGTTGGGTCAAAGTTTTAATAGCATTGATCTTAGATTCATCTACATGAACACCCTTAGAAGACACAACAAAACCCAAGAAAACAAGCTTATCAACACCAAAAAGGCATTTTTCCACATTAGCGTAAAGCCGCTCTTTCTTAAGGGTTTGCAACATGGTTCTAAGATTGGTGACATGCTCTTTGAGTGATTTGCTAAAGGCAAGAATATCATCAAAATATACCACAACAAATACACCAATATAGGGACGAAGAACAAAGTGCATGACTCGCATGAAAGTACCGGGTGCTTCGGATAAACCCATGGGCCTAACTAGCCATTCATTAAAGCCAAATTTGGTCTTAAATGCGGTTTTCCATTCATCACCTTCTTGGATGCGTATTTGATAGTAGCCACTCTTAAGATCAATTTTAGAGAAAATGGCAGCTCCACTAAGCTCATCAAGCATATCATCTAAGCGTGGAATAGGATAACAATATCTAACGATGATAGCATTGATGGGACGGCAATCAGAAACCATGCAATAAGTACTGTCTTTCTTTGGAACAAGTATGACCAGAACGGCACAAGGGCTCAAGCTTTCACGTAATTGACCGTTGTCGATGAGTTATTTACTTGCCGCTGGATCTCCTTAGTTTCCTCGGGATTGACACGGTAGGGAGCCTTGTTAGGAAGAGGTGCTCCGGGGATGAGGTCGATTCGGTGCTCAATGCCTCGTAGTGGAGGTAGACCCGGAGGTATCTCATTGGGGAAAACATCTTGGAATTCCTGCAAAAGAGAAGACAACACTAAAGGTAGTTCGTGAGAGGTGTTAGTTTTTGGTGCCTCGTCCTTGCACACAAGGACATAGTGCATAACACGTGATGGGTTCTCACACACTTCTCTCATCTCACTTTTGGTGGCAAATAGGACGAAGTTTTTCTTGTCGCTCATCGTGGAGGCACTCGATTTTGGCTTGTGGCTCTCACTCTCTTTTGGGTGGATCATTCTCTCACTCTTTTCTCCATGATGGGTGGCTTGCTTGTCCGCGATCACTTGACTTGGAGACATAGGTTGTAGCACATATTCCTTTCCTTTCATCTTGAAGCTATAGTGATTGGTCCGCCCGTTGTGGATGACGCCGCGGTTAAATTGCCATGGTCGACTGAGAAGGAGGTGGGAAACGGACATCGGGATGACATCACACTCCAAAGTGTCTTCATATGCTCCGATTTTGAAGGAAACTTTGACTGTATGCTCAGGTTGTATAGTGCCAGAATCGCTTAGCCATTGGATCTTGTAGGGGTGTGGGTGCTTCATCTTGGCCAATTGGAGCTTGGAGCATAGTTCTTCACTTGCCAAGTTGTGACAACTACCTCCATCTATGATGACCTTGATGGACCTTCCATTGATGCCGACCTTGGTGTGGAAGATGTGGCATCTTTGGTCTTCGTCTTGTTGATGTTGAAGAGTCAAGACTTTGGACACAACGAGAGCGGGGCTCGAATCCTCATCACAAAAGTCTTGATCACCTTCATCTTCATTCACGTGTTGGTGCATGGCCACTTGCTCAAGGGCTTCCATCTCCTCTTCACTCATGGAGTCATAGGTTCCGTCGTCGTTGAGGATCATGGTGTGCTTGTTGGTACACTCAAAGGACTTGTGGCCTCGGCCGCCGCAAGTGAAACACTTGATAGAACTTGTCTTGACGGTCTCATTGGTTGGAGTAGATGATGAAGCACGCATCTTGAAGTTGCTTGTAGTAGGAGGACGGCTTGAGGTTATCAAAGTTTTCTTGTAACTCGATTTGTCGCCGTTGCTTGTAGATGGCTTGGTTGAGGTAGAAGTTGTTGGAGCCTTTGAAACTTGGGTGTTGGAGAAGTCGTAGCTCTTGTACGAGTACTTGGCATACTTGAAGTCATCTTGCACTTGATGTTCCGCTTTGGTAGCTTGATGCACGAGCTCAATGAGGTTGGAGTAGGGTTGGAAGTCGGTAATCTTCTTGATGGGATGATTGAGGCCATTCAAGAAATCGGCCATAGTTTGCTCATCATCTTCCGTGACATCGGCTCTTATCATGGCTATCTCCATTTTCTTGTAGTATTCTTCAACACTCTTTGTTCCTAGCTTGAGGAGTTGGAGCTTCTTGAAGAAATCGCGGTTGTAGTAGGTGGGCATAAAGCGTGCTCGCATGACATCTTTCATTTGAGCCCAAGTAGTGATTGGTGGTTTGCCTCTTGCTTCTCCGCGCTCAAGGACTTGTTCCCACCATATGAGCACATCATCTTGGAACTCAAGTGATGCCATACCGATCTTCTTCTCTTCCTCATATTTGTGCAAATGAAAGATTTTGTCGACCTTCAATGCCCATGATAGGTATTCTTCAGGATCATTACTTCCATTGAACTTTAGCTTGCTATAGCGTTTCTCTTCATTGTGTTGGGGTCGAGGGTGATGATGACGCCCTTGACGTTGAGGATTATCAACCTCATGTTGCTCTTGGCGTGGAGGATTTCCATAGTCATCTTGCTCTTGTTGAACTTGAGGTTGTGGTGGAGCTTGTCGAGCTTGTGGAGGAGCTTGAGGAGCTTGACGATGCACACTTGGTTGGCAGTTTCGCTCTTGAATTTCTTCGCGAAGTGCTTCCTCTTGATTGCGCCTATCTCGATTGTTGTTGGCAATGGCTCAACTTGATTCTTGAAGGGCACATTGCGCCTCAAGAGCTTGTGCTTCACGTTGTTGTTGTTGAAGACGTTGAGCTTCGGCGTCTTGTTCGTCTTGATGTTGTCGCGCTCGCTCTTTCTCTTGGTGACGTTGACAGTGTCGTTCTTGAGCTTGTGCAAGAGGAACTTGCTATTGACGATGTCGATGTGCTTGCTCGTCGACTTGCCCTTGTGGATGATTGTTGTGTCGAGGATTGCGAGTTGCTTGACGGTCTTGACGCGCGGCTCGATGTAGAGTGTTTGATGTCGGTGTACTTGAGCCGGAGAGGGTGTCTTCGGTGTGTCGACTTGAACGGCTCGTCTTGAGTAGGAAGAAGTGGAAGAATGGAAGTTCACCAACAAGGCACGGATCTCGTCCATTCTTCCATTGTTCTCTTGCTTGTGAGTGTCGAGCTTGTTATCAAAGTAGTCTCTTGTTCGTTGCTCGGAGAGTCGCAAGTCAGTGGCGGCATTGTCGATGCGGTCGCTCATTGCTTGTTGTTCTTGGTGCAAAGCCCTTTGTGCACCGAAGAGGTGGCTCTTGGTGACATAGAATGACATGTCATCGTCTTGCTCGATGAAGAGTAGGTTGGTAGAAAAACTTGGCCTATGCATCATTCCAAGCAAATATGTGAGTGGGAGAAAGAGAAGTACTTATACCAAATGTACCTTGACCAATGTTGAACATGGATGAATGATCACTCAAATGTGGACAAGGAAATAGCACAATTGGTACCAATTCTTGTCGGTTCTCACACCTACACAAATAAAAGCTTATGGCGGAGCTCGGTTAGGATGGTGGCACAAAATTTGATGCAATTGTTAGTGAGCTTCAATAATGTTGGAAAATATTCACAAATTTGCAAATGCAACAAGTAGACCAATAGCAAGATGTGGTACACGGAAACACACACACAAATAGATAAGTGGGGTCGTGCAACCAAGGGATGAGCCAAAATGTGGAGACCACGAAAATGCTCTTGTTGCACAACACTAGAGAGACGCTAGCATGATTGCACAATAGGCGGATATGAAACTTGTGCACAACCTACTAGGCAAAAATGCAACGACTTCTATCCCAGGTATGATATATGTATGGTATTCCGATGGTATGATCCAAGAAGATCGGATATGACAATCTTAATGTAGTATGATGTTATGGTTCTTGCTTATAAGCCCTTTGCTTATCTTTCCTTCTTGCTTAAAAGCTTGTTTGGGTCTTTCACTTTTGAGCTCTTTTCTCATGCAAAACTTCACGAACCAAGATAGCAACTGTGTATGCGATGACAACTTTGTGACACAAAAGATGATACCAAGATATGCACCACTATGATATGGTATGTATGCTATGTGGAGTATGATCACTAATGTGCAGAAGTCATGTTGCCAGCAATACTCAAAGGCTAGTCTCGATGGGTAAGCAATGCAAAAGTAAGGCTATGTGGTTATCAATGCAATGGCAAGGAAATGACAAAGATGTCGTCGAGGTTACCACGAAGGTAGTTGTTTGTAAGTACGGACAGTTGTTGGCGATGACGAGTCCTTGGCGAAGATGAGCGGTGGTGATGTTGACGTTGAACCATACCTATATAGCCGAAACACAATAGGGCACGGGAACAACAACTCAAATTCTCAAAGACCAAAACGGGTCAAAAATTGTCGTAGGTGGTAGCGGTATGCAAAAGGTGGTGCTTGCGGAAAGCGGTGGTGGTATGTGGAAGTGATGGTGGTATGCAGAAGTATGCGTGGGCACCGGCGCAAAATTTGGCGAAAGTTAGGCGAAAAAACGGGGCGGTGGATGGAGTTGCTGCTGTTAGGGGCCGGATGTCCGGGCCAGCAGTCGGATGTCCGGGCCAGGAGCCGGATGTCCGGGGCAGCCGATGTCCGGGGGACACCGGCCGGATGTCCGGGCGCTGTATCCGTGGACGAACGTGAAGAACTCCACGGGGAAAAAGGGCAACTTTGGGGAAAATTTTGGATGATTTAGTGGATGAAAATTGCGGACAAGATGGGGTAAAGGTAGATTCACACATGGCAAAGCAAATCCATGGATCAAATTCAACAAAACTTCATCACACCAACAAATCACACAAAAAATTGGGGCTATTTTTGGTGGGGATTTTCGGATTTAGGACGAAATCAACAAAATCGAGCTAGAAAACAAGGGGGTAGGGGCTCCAAATTCATGATAAACCTTGCTCTGATCCAAGATAATGTAGGGTAGAACCCTAGACGTCCGATCTTTCACGTTTGGAGGGAATCCTACCAAGAACAAGAAGAACACAAGAGGGGACACGAGGGGAACACGAGGGAAACACAAGAGAAAACACTCAACCAATAAGAAGATAGTCACACATGTGCTAGATCCTCGAAACACAAGAGGGTACAAGATCTGAATCCAACAAGGGACAATACATAGGGTAACCGGTTCTTCTCTGTGAGGAGGTCTTGAGGATGATCTTCTCAAGGAGGAGGTCTTGAATCCAAGTGGATCTTCTCCAAAGAGGTGTCGGTCCCTCGTGGTGGAGTAGATCCGGATGGATGAGCAAAGCTCTATCTCAAATGAGCTATCACAATGCTAACCATAGAAAGATGGTGGAGGAGGAGTTTATATAGTCTAGGGGCGAAGGGGGGTACGTGGGCTCGACCCTTTACTGTGCGCAGACAGGTCGGGCTGGATGTCCGGGCGCTCGCCAGGTGCCGGATGTCCCGGTTGTCAGGCCGGATGTTCGGGCTGGCCTGGCGCCATCTTGGATCTCATTGGGCAGGACTGGTCCGGATGTCCAGGTGCTGGCCGGACGTCTGGGGCGACGTGAAGGGCCGGATTTCTGAGGATTTGGCCGGATGTCCGGGCTGGATGGGTTTAGGTTCTGTGATGGGGCGCCAAATTTCCGGGGGTCGAGCCAAATATCCGGCTGCTCGCTGTGCGCCCGATGTCCGGGTCCTGGGCCGGACTTCCGAGGCATGTAGCTTTAGCTGGGCTTCGACTGTAGTAGATGCTCCACGGCCGGATGTCTGGGGCCATGGCCGGATGTCCGGGGCCTGGAAGCTGTCCTCGTCTTCTTCCGTTGGTTCTCTTCATCCGCGCACTGGGATCTTGACCATCTTCATGTGCATCCTCGGGAGGGTCCTCTTGGTACCTAATCATGCACAACTTTCCGGACTTAGGTAGTAGCCATGTCTCGAGAGGATCGAATGAGATATCACTAAGGAAAGAAATCACCTTGGTCTCGAGAGCTCTAGCTAGTGCTCGTGTCATGGGTCCTCTTGGCACTTGGTGAGACGGTGGTAGGTCCATGGGGATGACCGTAGGATGCTCCGCATCACAAAGTGCGGCCGAAGGCGGATGAATTTCTCGCCAGAGGGAATGATTTGCGATGAAGGGGGAGAGGGAAAATGTCGGTTGTGAACCCTAAAACACGGCTACTCCGACATACATAAACCTGGGCGATTTATGGGTCGCCCGTAAAAAAAGCTGGGTCATTTCTATGGTATCTGATCGGGCGGCCTTTTCACGCGTGTTGTAAATTTGTCGAATTTTAACGGGTCGGCGAGCTTTATACGGGATCTGACAGAGATGCTTTGATTCACCGAAATGCACACCTCACTCTATTTATCACTTCTACCGCTTCATTTAAATTTGATTGAAACCTTAAAATCTTCTATTCTTACCTTTTGTTAAAAAACTGTTTTTTTCAAGAGTACGCCAAAGGCGTACCATATTTTTATAGAAGGCAGAAGACAATTATAAGGGACTACAACTTGTTGCGAACAAGTGTAGTACTAACACCACACCCGAGCTAATTCGAAGAGAAGCTTCTGCACACATTACAAACACAATGTAAAGGAACTTTTCTTGAAGAGCAACAAGGCCACGTCTCGACCTACATCGATCGCCTTGAAGGGTAGCAACTTTAACAGGACTCCCCTTGCAGACGCACCAACCACCCTTGATTGCCGAAAGAAGATGGCCAGTGGGTGGAGGGACTCGTTGGCCCCGCGAAAGCCACCGTCTTGGACTCATCGGCTTCGACGTACATTGTGCCCAAGAACCTCTACTCAGACTAGAAGCACGCGCCGGAGGACCGCAGCACCGAACAAGCCATGTCTCCATCCACGATGCTTCCAACAGATAAATGATGCCACCACGCCGCCATCGCTGGTCCAAGACCTAATCTTTCGCCCGGAGACCGCAACCAAGCAAGAGGGGTAGAGGACCACAGCACCGAACAAGCCGAGGACAATAACTTCAGCTCACCTACCACAACCAGCACAACCAGGCATTACAAAAAAATACACTTCCGTGATGATACATGTTTGTCACAGTAGGTCGCGTTTTTTGTCATGGATGTGCATCCATGACGATTTTATGACAGAATCAAGATAGTCATACCTGTGCTGTCGTAGAAGTGTTCCATGTGTCCGGACTCCGATCCTATGCCACACCGATCTAGCATGTAACACCTCATATCACTTTGCGGCCTCACGCACGGTATTCCCACGGGTGTCGCCTTACCAGGCCCAGGACCGTTTGCGCCTTTTGGCTCACGTATATGATAGTGTCGCTAGCATCCATATGACAAAGAATCCGGGCTGACATGGCTAGTCGTGAACCCAAAGTGGCGCTAACTTACAGGGACAGGCATACATGACCCAGCAACGAACGTGTCAGTCATCAGCGAGTGAATCCGGTCTATAGCAGTTGGGCTAGCAGGACTTTGGGGAATCCGGGCTGTAGTAGGCTAACAGGACTCCGGCAGACACCGCGTGACATTTCCCCGAAGGGACAGACACATGAACGAAGCAGGACACATGCCGGCCAGCCTAAGTGTTCCGGAGCAGTAGCAAGCTACCATGGCTCAGTGGAAGCACTAGGAGACATTTCCCGGTAAGAGAGGCTACCAAGGATAAAAAACTAGATAGTCAGTTCCCACACATACCAAGCATTTCAATAACATACACACAATATGCTCGATATGTGCAAATACAACATGGCATCACAACATGACTCTACAACTCAAGTATTTTATTCAGTAGGATTCGAGGAGCGAGATATTACAAACATAGGTCTCATGACCCAACATACAGAGCATACAAGCATCAAGCGGAAGCATAACATGTCTGAGTACTGACAACTACAAATGAAAAAGGCGGAGAAGCCTGACTAACTACAAGACCCGCCCGAGGTACAAGATCGTAGCTGAGGTAACAAGTTAAACGTCGAAGTCCACGAGGAACTACTAGCGAGACTGATGTCTCTCTGCAAAAACATAAAATAGGCAAACGTGAGTACAATGTACCCAGCAAGACTTACATCAGAACTATCTACATATGCATCGGTATCAACAAAGGGGGTGGTGGAGTTTAACTGCAGCAAGCCAGCTTTGACTCAGTGGCTAACCTGAACTACAACTGCAAGTAACTCTTTTGAGGTGGCGCACACGAGTCCACATATTCACCAAATCAATACACCACTATGGATCCGCTCCCGTCTCCCTATGAGAATGCCATCCATAGCACTCACGCTTATCTTGCGCATTTTAGAGTATCCACTTTCACTTGTCTATGAACTGTATAGGCAACCCAGAGGTCCTTTACCGCGGACGCGGCTATTCGAATAGATCATATTAACCCTGCAGGGGTGTACTTCTTCACACACGCTCTCGCCACTTACCACCATGTACACGTTGTGTATCTCGGCAACCTTCAAGCGTAAGCCTAGAGAGGGAGTCGGCCACGACCTAACTAACCACACAAGTCTCTAGTCCAGATTTATCGCCTATTCGGGTTCCATCCGCAAGGAGATCCGGCCTGGGTGTCGCTCACGGCCCCAAACGATGTGAGCAAGGTTCCCAAGCCCACCATCCGGGTGCCACTTGGTACACCGTGTCACTGCGCCTAGTCTGTCCCAAGCCCACCTATATCGGGTGCCACTTAGAAGACTACTAGCATTACCTACAAACACCAGAAACTAGTTGCAACTCCTGGACAGAGATCGAGTTGATTAATAAGTCGAGAGAGCTTGGAGTGCCCGGAGCCCAATGTGTGGTAGTAACTGTTCATGGATCACAAACACAGAACTCAGTTCACGAGGACGGTTTCAATGAGACAACCCACCATGTAGTCCTACATGGCCTCTCACCGCTACCTTTACCAAATCATGTTCACACACTTAGCTCGCACATAGTAGGAGATGTTCACACACCTCCAATTCATCCCCGATGAATCAGACCTGACTCAACTCTAAGCAGTAGCAGGCATGACAAACAAGCATGAATGAGTAGGCACATTAGGGCTCAAACAACTCCTACTCATGCTAGTGGGTTTCATCTATTTACTGTGGCAATGACAGGTCATGGAAAGGAAAGGGGTTCAGCTACCGCAGCATGTAACAGTTGAAACGTTCTTGTCCTAACGCAGTAAAAGAGAGCAGGAGCGAGAGAGTGGGTTTGTATCGGAATGAACAAGGGGGTTATGCTTGCCTGGCACTTCTGAAGATAGTATAGTTTTCATCGATGTCATCAATCTCATCGCCGGAACACGTCTATCGAGAGGGAACAATTACCGGCAAAGATGCCAGAACACAATCAATGCAATGCACAATATGATGCATGAATGTGACATGGCAATAATTTTATGATTTGTGCTAATGCATCTAGCAAAAATTTAGACGAAGTCCATATGAACCAAGGGTTCATATGCAAACTCCATATTTAGCATTTAAAATGCCATTATCATGTTTTCACTTATACAGTGGGTATAAGTCTGTTTAACATGCATGAAAGTAGCATAGTTGGATAGATTGGATTTTTCTAATCATTTTTCATATATAAGTCTTTGCATTTGGAGTTATGGTTGATTTCCTATGATTTTTAGAAGTTTAGGCAATTTTCTAGATTTTCTAAATATTTAGAATTAAACTAATTCCAGAAAATGCACTGCTGCGTCAGCACTATGCCAGCATGACGTAAGCGAGTCAATGGGGTGCGGTCCAGGTCAAACCTGACCAATGGGGCCCGCGTGTCGGTGTAACAGCGTCAACGGCAGAGGTTGGCCAGTAGGGCCCGGTCAACGCTGAGGTGGCAAGGTCAAACTGACCTGTGGGGCCACGGGCATTAGCTTAATTTAAACAGGGAATAAATTCCAGGGTTAATTTTGGCATGGGGCGCGTAAATCAGTGAGAGAGGTGGTTAATTAGCGGGGTCATTAGTGGCTAATGACATGCCACGTCATACCGCCGGAGTTAAACGCCGGCGAGCACACGCGGCGGCGACACTCGGGAACGCGCTACGGGCGGTGGTTTGGCGCGCTGAGGGCACCAGGGCATAGCCCTTGCTCGCCCGCATCGAGCAACGGTGAAGCTGGACTCGCCGGAATCGACGCCGATGACGAGGTTGCGGCGGCCGTGGTTCGGGCGTGCTCAAGAACGGCGATGTGGTGCACCATAGTTCGAACAGGTGATGGTTTTCAGCTCCTGGTAGGCTACAGAGCACGGTGGCGCACTCGGACGCAAGCTTTGCTTGCTGCTGCCACGGCGGCGACATGGCCGGCGGAGCCGAGCTCTCGGCATGATGACCAACAGGGTAAGGGGGAAGCTAGAGAGACGTGGCTAGGGGGAGAAGGAAGAGGAGCTCACGGTGGGTGTAGCGGTGGCCTCGGCAAGCTCGGGGAGGGGCTGGTGATGACGGGAGGTCAACGGTGATCTCGGTGGCCGAACAAAGAGGGCGGCGGTAGTGGAGGTGTTGCAGCGCGTCCGGGGCCTCGTGGCTCGTCGAGGGGGTCAGGAACGTCGAGACGGAGCTCGTGGGCACGGCGAGGGGTCGAGGGGGAGGCGGTGGACGCGGTGGCAGCGAACGGCGGCAGCGGCAGTGCTCTATTCTTGCAAGAGAGAGGGCCAGAGGGGGATGTGAGAGAGGAGAGAGGCAGAGGGAAACGAGGGCATCTTCATGGCGCGGTTGGAAACACTGAGACGCCGTTGGGTGGCAAGCAGGAGCTGGCGCGGCTCGGCTGTGTATCGGGCACGCAGCTGCTTCTCCTCCTGGCAAGAGGAAGAAGACAGTGCTGCCCCTGGTGGGCTGGGCCTGCACCAGTGGTGGGCTGGCCTCTCTGGTGGGCAACACAGGTGAGGCCATGTAAGTGCGAGGTAGTGTTTCTGTTTCCCTTTCTAATTTTATTTCTGTTTTCTATTTTTTTGCAGTATGTTTTGATTTAATTCAAAGACGAAACCACTTTCATAAATCTTGAAATTGTTTGTGGGTGCAAACTATATTATTACAGGGCCCCACCTCAAGTTTCAGAATTTTTAGAGCAATAAATATATTTATAGGATTTATTTGCTCCAACTCAAATAGGTATTGTATTAATTCAAATACCAAAATGTCCTTGAAAAATATGCATCATCTCTGGATATGGTTTTCACCTTTTTCCCTAAATCATGAACATTTTTGCAGACCAATTTGGGTTCATTGAAAATATTTTAAGTTGAACCTATTTGCAATGTTTTGGTGATAAGGGTTTGATCAATCCCCATTTCAAGTTCATTTGAAATTTAACATGATGCATGGATGCAATGCCAATATCCACAACCAAATTCTAGGGATGTGACACCATGACATTACCAAAATTATCATCACGGGAGTGTCCACTTCCATGACGATAAATCGCGCGTCACAGAAGTGCTTTCGTCAAGGGTGACTGACACATGGCATCCACCGTAACGGAACGCCGTTAACCTATCGGGTTGGGTTTTGGATCCGATAATCCGTTAACAGCCCGGACCAACGGGAAATTTCCACGTGTAAAATTCTGATTGGCCGAAGGGAACACCTGTTAGCTCGTTAGTGGGCCAGATGTCGCCCGTCCATTGGAGGAGACATGCCTATGATACATCGACACGTGGCTGGGCCCAACAGAGGCCCATATAGGTTAAAAAGGCCGGCCCAGCCAAAGGCCCGTAGTACTTAATTAGGTACTAGTGGGCCAGCTCAATAACGGCCTGCTTAATAAAGGCCCATTTACGGCCCGAAGCCAGATCTGGCCCATTAATTGTTCGCCCAATATATGGGCCCATTTACGGCCTGAAGCCAGATCTAGCCTGTTAATTGTTCGCCCAATATTTGGGCCCATTTACGGCCCGAAGCCAGATCTGGCCCGTTAATTGTTCGCCCAATATTTGGGCCCAACTAAAGCCCAATGACTTTCGGCCTATTAGAGGCCTGATGTAGACATGGGCCCACAACCCGGTGTGACTTTCGGCCTAGGAATGGCCCGTGCTGCCCATGGGCCATATATGGTCCGACGGGACATCGGGCCCACTAACGGCCCATGCTAAAGGTGGCAACAGTTAAGCCCAATGTGACTTTGGGCCTGTTAAAGGCCTGTCGCGTAATTCGGCCCGTTGATGCCTGTACTAAGCTTTCGGCCTCTTAAAGGCCCATGATATCAGTGGGCCAACTAAGGCCCGAGATATGTTTCGGCCTGGTAACGGCTCCTGAGCTAACTGGGCCCAAAAAGGCCCGGTCTACATTTCAGCCTGCTGAAGGCCCGTCGATGACTAGTAAAAATTGAGGTCCAACATGCATTTTGGCCTGCTAAAGGCCCGTGATTTCATCTCGGCCGTAAGAGGCCAGTACAATATTCAGCCTGTTAGTGGCTCAACGCTACCTAGGCCAAACTAAGCGCTGGGTCAACAAAAGGCCCAACTAAAATATAGGTCGGTGTAAGTTTGGGCCTGGCGCAATGTGTGAAGGCCCCAATCATTCAGGCCCAAGAATGGTGCAGGCCGGCCCAATTGTGGCCCGCTAAAACCAAGCTCGTTAGAGTCGAATGTTTCGGCCCGGACGACTACATCTGATTTTTTTTCAGATAGCGAATGATGGCAGTAACTAGTAGGAATTAAGAACAAACCTACTCTATACAATAAAGAAGTTACGGCATAGAAACTAAGAATAAAGCTACACTATACAATAAAGGATTTAAGGTATATTACATCCACTGGGAATCGAAGTTCGCCACCAGTGATCATAAAGTGCAACGAAGAAGCAGATTACAAAAACTGGGCACCATTGCAGCGTAACAAAATAATACTGAACCAAGACCACTTCCAAGACAGTTCAAGAAAGGTTAGCCTTGCGGGGGAACTGCTCCGCAAGCTGCTGAGCAAGGCTGTGAGACCGGCCTAGCATGTCGGTCATAGCTTCCAGGTGTAGCTGTTTAGCGATGAGGTTCTCATTGGTGTTCTCCGCAATCTTTCTTAGAGATAGGACTTCAATTCTAAGTTGAGTTGCAGAATGCCTTTCTGCTAGAACTTGGGACTGAAGAAGTCGAACTGATTCAGACAACGAACTCTGTGAGCTTGTCTGACTACTAGTCTCAAGTAACTTGAACACTGCACCAAGACAAGACTTTGGGGTTGTCTCGCTATCTTCAAGATGTTTTGCCTTCTTTGCTGCAGTATATGTTGGGTTTGTCTCACAGCCTTCAGCAGACTTGTGCATGCCATCAGGCATATCACCCTGAAACAAAGCAAAGAGATGACAGGTTTTGCACGTGTATAAACAAAGATGATAACTGTGCTATTAATTCCATCCAATTTCAAATTAGAAAATAAAGAGTAACTTCAAAATATCAATAGCATAATTTGGCATTGGTCATAATGCGGGGAGCTTCACCACACTACTGGATTACCATGTCAACATAACAAGCATAGATGAAGGGCAAAGAAAATCATTGTATCTATTTTGGATAATGTGCATGGCATGTTGTTCATATCATCAGCCACATCAGTAAGATAAAACAGGAGATGACAAGGTGCAAACGTGGGCTGCTTCACCACACACTGGATAATAGATCCACAAAAACAAGCATACATATAGGGAGTATTAAGTAATGTGCATGGTATGAATAAGGAATTTGGTTTTACAAGTAAAACTTAGAACTTACGGTTCTTGCGAACATGCATTTTGGTAAAAACAGCAAACTAAACAGCAGTAAACGATAGGGAGTATGAGCAAATTAAACAGTAGTTGAGGATAAAGGCTTTAGAAGGACTGACTTACATTAACAGTTAACATCGGCTTTATAATGCCCTTCTCCATGTCAAGGGAAGGATAACTCAAGAATTTCAGCATAGAATCTTCTTCATAAGCATTGCATGTACTGTACATTTTGTAGAGTGTAATTATAGATATGATAATACTGGAAGGGATAGAGGATAATGAAGATAAGATGCAGATTGATGCTACATAATCAACTACCAATCCCTGGAAGTACAAGCGTTGCATGACAAAATGTACTGACAAGAGCAATGGGCTACACTTCTGCACCGGCATTGTCTGTGTATTCTACTTGTTGGTAAGATTAAATATAGATCTGATCTTTTTTAGTAAATGGTGGGCGAGGGAGATAAGATGTAGAATGCTACATAATAAACCAATCCCTCTTCCCATAATACAAGAGTGTTTTGAACACTTGTGTACTGTACAAAATGTTCTTATATTATGGGACCAAGGGAGTAGCTGTTCATGTAAGTACAGTGATAGACCACATTCTGTCCTTCCAAGAGTACTGCAGAGCTAAACCTCTTCAAAAGCATTGGGTTGATTCTCAATTTATATAAGAGTCCATACGGATCTTATAATGTCCACCAAATGGACGATTACGAGGCTAACATATGCAATGATGCTACATAATCAAACAACTATGAAAGTAAGTATGGTCATACAGGGCAAGAGGTACTCACAAGAGCAATGCAGTGTGCAGTATAGTTGCGAGATTCTATGGTCCCTTGAGAACAAATGTTCTTCTGCTAACAGTTTCCGTACAAGTGAGACATTAAGGCAAATGCAGAAATGTAGTTCAAATTGTGATGTGATATCATAGACAGTACCTTACGCTGCAGCCGAGACCAATGCGTAACAAGATTATTCCAGTCACCGTCGGATAAATGTAGCACCGGAGACTTTACAGAAATTTCATTCAGAGGCTTGCCATCGAAGTGCGCTTGCCTCAGGTAGGAATGATACTTCATCAATGACTGCTTGAAAAGCGCAACCAACCCTTGCTCTTCTTCACAATCCAGTTTGCTCCTCGCCTATTTAAAAGAATGAAATCTTGTGTCTTCTGTCAGCAGAAACATATGCAGTAATGACCATGAATAACATTAGTACATTACTTACGCGTCAGTTGCGGAGGAAGACTAGAAATTGTTCTGTTTCTGCGGTATAATCTTTCCATGAAGGAAAGATGCGCACAAAGTTCCTGATAACAACATAAGCTTCGTCTTCTATACTGGTAAGAAATGGAACAGGGGTCCTATTTGCTGCAATTGGGGCTCTCTCTGGTTCGAAAAGGGATTTGGCAACTGGATTTGGTGTACTCTTTGCTGGAATGGGGGTTTTGCGTCGTAGAGTTGCTGCTATGTCAACTGGCATAATCATACTGTTTGCTGCAGTTGGGGTCTGCTGAGTTGGGGCATCGGAAATGACCAGTGTAGTAGGGCTAGAGTCTGCTAGAGTTGGGGTGTTTTGTGGGTCAGGTGATATTGCAACTACACCTAATGGGCTATTTGATTTATCAGGTGCCACTACCTTTTCCAAATACTTTGCTTGTGCTCCTCGACGATCAGCAATCGCCCTCTTCCTTTTGAACGTCTGATACACAAGAACAACATTTGAATGGATAAATATGGTATGGTGACAGATGGAATATGCAGTGAAAATGGATAGGCAGGGCGTATTCACATACACAATGTGTAAACTAAGCTAATGGCAGTTCAACAAAGTAGAAGCAATGCAAAGCATCAGTTGCAAGATATATGCGAGCAATGTAACCTGGGAAAGTTAGAGCAAGTACCTTGATGGGTGAATAAGATAGGGCATCTTCCTCTGACTCCTCCACTAGGGAGCTACATTGACTTAGGTCTCCCTCTAGCTCAGAATCACTGTTAGGATCATATTCTGAGCATGAATCTGTAGGTGGAGAGCGTTTGCATTGCATTGCATCCAGACTTGATTTCAGTCCTTTAATGCCAAGTTTGACAGCCATGGCATTGTTCTGCTTTATTCTTTTCATGTGCGCAAGCTCATAATCATTATGATGCTTTTTAGAATCTGAGATTCATGAAAACATAAAAAGTAGTCAGATTATCTATGGAATGCATTGTGGATCAACTCGAAGAGTGTCTCGCTATAAACCCCTGCATATGCAAAGTTCACCCCCCCAACCATGCTAACCAGACCACACACAGAAATACAAACCCCTTATGTCTCTATAACAGGTAGGCACACATTTCAAAACTGAAGTAGGAACATTAGAATCATATGAAATTCGTATTTGAACAAATAAACTAAGCAATTATAAGTGGCATAATGTTTTGCTTCAAGGGTGGAGTGTTGGTAGTGCGACACAAAGCAAGTAGGCAGATTGTATTCCATGTAAAAGATCGAAACCTATGTAAAAGCTGGAAATGACACTTTCTTTCTATACAATGTAGTGTTCGTTGCCCACACATGATGGAAGAGATCACATAGAGAAATACTATTCACTCATGTCTACGGTTCCAGTATTTAGAAACAGGGTGGTCCACCCTAAAAGAATATTGACAACAAATATGACAAGGCAAGCATAGATATAGTGAATCAATCATTTACTTGCGAGCTTACTAGGACAAGTATGCAGAATTGTAACTGCAGTAAGAGAGCATCCAAAATCTGAATGAAGAAGTTTGTCTAGCACTTATTGTTTGCAACTAATCGACGTGAATAATTGTATATTATATCGAATGAGTAAGAAAGACGAGTAAAATTGTTAACAAACCTGGCTTGCAGTAGTATTCTGGGTCAATGTCACTATGACCAACAATCCAAAATGGCTGGTGTCTGTTCCGAGGGCCGGAATTTTGAAAACCGTGTGAACTTTAGAGGTACTAAAGATTACCGAAATACATATGAACCATTAAGTGTAGGTAGCACTGAGCACACAACAAACCCTAATGACAGTCCTACCTAATGAGTAATGAATCAATTAGAAAATGGGTGATGAGGCGTGGCTGCTGAGTGTTGAGGATGTATCTCAGGATAAATCGGGTTGGCTTGGTGGGTGATGCACACCTGAGCCCTGAACGGACTAGGAAGGTAGGCACGGCGACACGCCCGGGCAGCGGTGGCGCTGTTGGGAGAGCGGCTCCTAGTCTCCTGTTAGTCCGGCGCCTCCTCCTAGAGTCATGCCGTCCGGGGACGGCAAGTTGCCGGCGAGGCAGGTAGCTGGGGGCGAGTAGAGATCGGAAGTGCGCAGCAGAATAGAGGGGAATCGGGGCCTGGGACGACCCAAAATCCCAGGGTGGGCCGGCCCACCGTGGGCACCCTGTAGAGATACACACCCGAGCGGCGAACATGCATTTTCGAAACTAATTTAGGAACATTTAGCTGACCAATTAAACAACTCTGTTTTAATAATATCATATTCGTATTTGAACAACTAAGCTTGTTTAGTATGATGGGTGGAGCAGTGTTATTATGACACGAAGCACGTATTCAGATCGTATAGTGATCATAAAAGGGGGAAACTCTAAGCATATTTTTTTAGCAAAAGAGGGTTTCCCCTCCAATTTCTATTAAAGAAACCACCACGGAACCAACATGATCAATTAAAACCTAAACATGATCAATTAAACCGTATTATGGTTGTGCCATGGCAGATTTGAAGCTGCAAACCGGAGAAATGATATTTAGCATCCATTGTTTGCTTCGAACTAAGAACTAAATTCTAAGAGCTGAAAAGAAAGTAGAGTAACCAAGTTAAGATCTATTTTCTGGTTGAGATCAAAAATTTGAGGAGATATGAAGTACCACCTCTCTTGCAGTGTCGTGTAGGCATCGGGGGTGCGATGGCCGTCGGTGGCGTTGAAGCAGATCTGCGACGGTAAACGGGTGCATCAGGGGATAAGTCCCGTTGCGGTGGAAGAGAAGGTCATGTGAGCGGCCCCGGCAAAGAGGACGACGGCGCTGATGAAGCGAGAGGACGCGATGCAAGGCTATTGGTCCGTCGCCGTGGATGAGAAACGTCCATCTCTAGCAGTGGACGACGCGGTCTTGGTAGGGGGTCAGGCATGGTGGAGGACGGTGGCGATGGATGTGGTGGAGGACAGCGGCGATGGATGGGGTGGCGGACAGAGGCTGGTGTGGGGATGGGGTGTTCTAGCGCGGACGGTGTATGAATGGGAAAATGGAGGGAGAGGTACGAGGAACCATGTTTCTGGGACGCGCCTGTCTGAAATATGGGAAAGTTACAAACTTAGACCCCGTTTAAAATTTGGACGTCTCGTCGGTTGGGGATAGGACGGTAATCTCGCATCTCGCCAATATTTGCCCAGAGCAATTTCGGGCGAGGAGAGGGTGGTTGGCGCCCATGGTTGGCGCCCATGGTGTATGAACGGGGCTGACAGGTAGGGCGGTTGTGTCACGTCTGAGTGAAGTTACAAACCTGCCCCTATTGAAAATATTTGCCTACATCGATTTCGGCCGAGTCGAGTTTGTTTTGCTGCCCACCGTGTATGAATGGGGAATGGGAATGGAGGGAGAAACAGAGGTCTTTCAGACGAGCTTGAATCAAATGTGTTTTGCCGCCCATGTTTGACGCCCACCGTGTCGGAATGGGCTCAGAGGCGGTCGTGTCACGTCTAATTGAAGTTACTAACCTACCCCTATTTAGAACAGTGGAAATCGGGCTGATGCATTGTTCGTGTAATGGGTAGACAATAACTTCCATCTCCCAAACACTTGGCTTCGGGTAGCCGACATGGGAGTGGACATTTTGCCGCTTCTTTCAAATTTTGGGACAATAAGCATCCACGTTTACCCTGGCAACTAAATTCGAATCCATTTTGTATTCCTATATGAATCTTTATAAATCATTCTATGTGCTTTTATATATCTTCAAAAGGATGACAAAGATGTATTCCACTGTCATATATGAATATGGTTTACAAATGCCGATACTCAAATTCAGAAGCTAGAATCCAGTTTAAGGTGAATTCGAATATTTAGAACACTTCATGTCCAACTCAAATGTCACACGCAGCATAATGTGTACTCCCATTTAGATATGTACACAAGCGATGTATCAAGATTCAAATACCGAGTCAATCAACCAAGAATGTACAGAACTAACAGACATATAAACACTTATAGAGTATATGGATCAATAATATCAACTAACATACATAAGCCAGGCCGCTGTACTTTTTTGTGATACAACAACATCCTTTTTTAGCCAGCATCTTGGCCCTTTTTGATGCGTGCCACTTATGGTCCATCTATACTTCTATTAGTGTTGAATGCACATTCAGCCCAATTGGCATATTTGTAGGTCTGGCACAGCAATCCAAATGAAATATCTCCGAGTCTTATCAATTAATACAAACTTGTGCTCAAATAAAATTACAAACCAAAAAACAAAAAACAAAAAACAATTATTACATGATCTCTAAAACAAATGGTTTGATTGATTACATGAACAAACAACACAAAGGTTATTCAACGATGGAAAGAACATTTCACCTATTATTTACCAAGTGGGAATTTAATTTCCTTTTTTCCTTCAGGACCTTAACAATGTGGTCAGCCTCAGCTTGCTTTGTTTTGAAATCCACCAAATATTTAATGGTTGTCTTGAGTACTGCTTGTGATTGTGATGTTTGCTTCCTTAACATGTCAACTTCATCTCTAAGTGCAGAAGCAGAATCTCTTTCTATAGCCTCTAGAGCATCAGCAGTTGGCAATTCATAATGCATGATTGGGCCGGTGCCACTACTGTGGGATGATACAACGTCCATGGGGACCTCGCTCTTTGATCTTGGGCTAACCTGTTTTGCCATTAAAGTTCCGATTGGATTCAGAAAAGTTGAAGTTAGCAAAACATCTCAACTGGGAGTTATAACAGCAAACCAGTTAAACAAACAAGGAATTAAAGAGTTTCAATTGGATGCTGAAAAGTAGTTATTAACATCATTGTAACCCACAGTTGCAGCAGCAAATCAGTTAAACAAACAAGTAGATATTTAAGTTAAGGCAAACAGGTAATTCTTAACAGTAAGTATCAAACACATAGATAGGCGCAGTCTACAATAGGATTAACAGGTTGTGGCATTATGTACTCAGTAGCAAACTAAGTTAAGCCAAGTAACATAATTGAACAATTTTGCAATAAGTGGCTAACTAAAATTCTGAGAAGCAGGTAACTGAACTTACGCTATTTCTTTGTACAGGCACACTGCAACTTCTTTTTCGCTTACAAGGTTGTACGAAGGAGTCCATGGCATCAATTGCTTGGATACGCAGTCCCAATACTTCTTTCTTCCCACACTGCATTGGTAAGTCGAATGGTTAATCTGGTAAGATGGTGCGTCCTTGATATGTTATATGAGGACGTGTAGTCAGACTAGTTGTAGCCACACACATCACACTGGCTTTTACTGTATAATTAATGCGGTTACTTTTGGCATATCGAGATCTAAGCAATCTACAATAGGATGAAAAGACTGGCATCCTTCACACTATTGGTGAACTCAGTTCATAGAAACAAGCAATTCAACCATTCTGTGGGTAAATCAAAAGCACCACTAGAGTATTTTTCACTACCCAATCATACACGCAAAAAGGGGCGACGCCACCATAGGGGCTGGTATGAGCGGCCGCCTCAGGTGGCTGGAAAGTGTGCGCCTAGTTTCAGTTGTCCAGGTTGGCCCATGCTAGTTTTGTTCGTCCCAACGCACGAGCAGGCAATGTAAAAAATGAAGAAAAATGTTTCAATTTGGATGGGCCAATAATATAAGTGCAAGGCAGGCCCTATAGCAGGCTCGCGGACCAAAACGAGCGCCTCCCATGTCGATCGACAGCAGGAAAAATCCCAATTCATTCGCTCCAGCCTCCAGTCTGGTTTTCTCCTAACCTAGCCGCCGCTGGATAGACCGACACAGCACTTTCTCGCGCCCTCGTTGGAGGGCGGTCGCCGGGCTTCAAGCGAACGGAAGGACAAGAAGATGAAGATCCAACTTTGGGTGTAACCTGCGTGGGAGGCAGCGGCGGCAGCACGGGCATGGCATCGAGCTTGTGCAAACGGACAGTCGTAGCTTGCAAGAGTAGCATGCGCAACGAGCAGGTACATCACATCCCTGATTATATCTAATTCACCTCTTCAATTTCTGGCCAATAGTTAAACCTGACGGTGTTGTAAAACTGCTTGTATGTAGGGAATCTATGAGAAAATGAAACCAATTTCTACTTATTTTATAACTCCCCCAATCAATACTAAACTGACTGAATCTGATGTATCCAATCAAGTTTCCGATGCGAACATACAAGCTCATGTTGTTCTTGAGCCTGAAGTGTCTAATGAACAGACTGCTAATGAAGGATTTGATGCAGACATTTTACATGCTCCTGGTGATGGACATATAGTGTCTAATGAGGGATCTAATGCAAGCACTTTGCAAGATCATTGAAGGATTTAGTGTCTAATGATGATCCGCTATGTTGAGAGAGACAGAGATTTGCAGGCATTGATGACAAGCAAATTATAGTGCATTTTCATAGCTTGAGGAAACGTCGAGGCCATCTACCAGAAAGTCCCCGTATCATGACAACATAGCATAAATACTTTTCTAATCTGTTGTTTGAAACTATTGGCATACTTGTGCAGGATAGATATATTGATATGCAGTTTGCGCACTGGTTATGGGTGCAATTACACTTTGATATTTTCAGCCAGAGAACGAATAATTCAAGCAGGTACAGACCATGTTTGTAGTCCTTGTACACCATGTTGCATTTTGTGTTTTTTGGTGCTTGCATCATTTAGTGTTTATAATCTGAACTACTTTGAATCATTAGCTGGTTTTCAAAGTGCATGTAGCTTCACATTTCTCAAGTTATGTGGATTTCCGGAGTGGAAGTGCCTTCGTATTTTTTAAGTTAAATGTTCGCCTCTGGTAACTTGAATTCATGGATCCGCCACTGCGCGCAAATCATACACGAATGCCAGTACGAACTAAATGAAATGCAGGGACTTACGCTAGCTTGTTGTACAGGCTCACTGCAGCTCTTCTTGCGCTTGGGATGTTCCATGTACAAGTCCATGTTACCACTTGCTTGGATGTGCAGGCCTTGTGCTCCTTGCATCCCCCTCTGCATTTTTGACATAGCGAATGGTTGATCAAATAAGAGGAATTGACCTTGATGTTGTACCGGAGGACAGATACTTACAAGGTTATACAGGTGTGCAGGATGTGTACCAGATCCAGTAGCGCCGTCATGCTTCGCTAAAAATGGATTTTCTTGTTTCAGATGATATCTCCAGAAGAAATAAGAGTTAAAGTCAGAGTTGCATAGGCGTTTAAGCTAAGAGAGTAGTGAAAGGATATCCAGACATCGTCGGAACAGTGCACACGGGAGTGATGTGTGGATACCTAGTTTGTGCCGGCGTTTGGGCATGCTGGCCTAGCTAGAGTGCGGGTCACTTCAGAGCCGTTGAGGGTGATGCACTGGCGTTGGCTGCCCGTGCACGGATGCAGATCTTGAGTGGCAGCGGAGTGCTACGATGCGATGGACGAGACCATTGGTGAAGCCCCAACGGCCTCGGGGGGCGGAGGTGCGACGATGTGCTCGGTGAAGTAGCCCCGGCGAGCTGGGAGACGGCGTCGGTGAAGCGCACCTGATGCGGTGGAACTCGGTGTCTGTGAGGCACGTCGGTTGCGGCGGTAGACGCTGTTGGTGGACCACCCGGTGCGGTGGATGAGGGGGTAGATGAGGTAGCTCCGATGCGGTGGTGAAGCGCGACCGTCGTCTTCATTGTCGTCATCTGGCATAGAGGTGGGGAAAGAGATGAGACGATGGGGCGATTCAAACTTTGCTTCGGTTGGCGGCGAATTAGGGATTTGAGCAATCTGGGCGCGGAAGGGGACGGTGGAGAAGAGAGATTTTGCAGGGCTGGAATTGGGGCCGCCAGATATTTCCATCCAAAACGTGGAAGCGCGAACTTATTTTTGTCTTCGTCCTTTTTTGGGTGGGGGGTGGGGGTGGGGGAGTGGGGGAGGGAGGGAGGGGTGGGTGGTTGGGTGCTACGCGTCCGTCCGACACACGCGACCACCCCGACAGAACTATGCTTTGGTGCCTTATGGCACCTGCCTTTGTGTCCATGACATGTGGGCCCAACAGGTGGCTGGCCCACATGTCAGTGACCCAAAGGCAGGTGCCTTTAAGGCATCGAAGCAGCGTCCACCCCGACACGACCCTGGTCTGCGTGGTGTGCCTACATTTGAGAATGCAAACGAATCTGTATGTATTACCATGCCCGTGTTTTCCTTGCAATAATTAGTCACTCGAAACGAGATATCCCTCCGTTCACTTTTCTAAGTCGTTTTAGACAACTTAAAATGAACTGTTTTGCACATTGTCTGAAATGTCTTCAAGGTCTTATAAAAGTGAACAGAGGGAGTACTATAAATTAATTAATGAGGAGTTATTTGAAAAAAATCGAAACGGTATCCACGCTAACGTGGATTAGAGTGTGTGTCACATAATTACTTATTTGAATTAAAGTGTGTGTCACGTAGCGATCTCCAATTCTAACATGGAATTCACATTTCACTGTATCCACGCTACTTTATTAATACAAACTCATATGTATATGATGAACACCATGGTAGTGAGAAAACTTTTGGATGAATTCAAACATATGACCTACAAAAAAGCACAACAAATTGAGTCAATGTCAACTTTTGAAACTTAGTATGGCATGAATTCAAAATAATTACCCAGTAATGCATGGTTCTCAGTTCAAATCTTACAATGTACACCGAATTGAAACATCGATATTAAGTCTCGTACTATGTACATGCAAATGTTGTTTTTAGCCCCCCCCCCCCCCCCCCCGCACACACGCTACCTACTTCCTGTATCAGTCAATCTTCCTCTCCTAACCACCTTAGTAAGCTATCGGTTTCCAACACACATTCATTATTTCTCTCCATGTTTCATTCTCTAAGTCTCTCAACTACACAACCCCTTTTTCCACTCTGTTACCAAACATATTTACCTCACACACCCGCCATTGCACCCCATGCCGAGCTCTCTCTCCCCCCCCCCTCTCCCTCTCACCCTCTCGCGCTAAATACATGCATTGCATATCTATCCCCCCCCCCAACGTCTCGTGCGCACGCACGCACGTTGTATATCTAGGTCACTCCCTCGAGACTGTCTCACTCTTTCTTTTGCACGGCGGGCCACACTCGCTCAATCTCGCTCTCTTTATTTGAGTCTTGTTTAACCTCGTTTTCTTTCACACACAAATGATATATCTCCCTGTTCGGGCCTCGATCGACATACTCTATACTCTCTCATGCAGATTGTCTATCTAGGTCAGTCCATCCAAGCCGCCGCCACTCTTTCGACCTCATGGCGGGCCACACTCACTCAATCTCTCTCTCTCTCTCTCTGTATGTCTCTTGACCTTGCTCTTTCTCGGATAAAAACAATATATCACCATGTTTGAGCCCAATTCGACCTATTCACATTGTATACTCTCTCACGCACATTGTCTATCTAGGTCACTCTCTCCAACCCGTCTCACTCTTTTGATCGCACGGCGACCCTATGTGATCGATTGACCTTGCTTCCTCCCACGCACAAAATATATCTACATGTCTGTGACTGGATCATCTCTCAAGCTATATCTTACAGCCCTCACCCTTGCCAAAAGCTCAATGGGACAATATCTCTCCAGAGCATATACATCTGTTCAATGAATGTCGGACCACACTCACTTTGTCTCTCTATCTATATGTCTCTCGATTGGCCTCGCTTTCTCACACCGTATCTTCCACGCATTGAAGCTACTACCTCTCCATCCCTCACAAAGCCGGAGCTATTTACATTGCGAGGGGCACTCCAACCTTGGATTAATTTGTGTAGGCATTTATTCCGGTCAGTTTAGATTATATTTTCGTAGCATTCGGCCCACAACTACTCCAAGCACCGTCGCAACCCCCGGAACTCCCAAAGTTGATTTCCCTCTGGCTCGGTCATCGCTCTCTCGCACGTCCTTTCTTGCCTTCAACGTCGCACCATGGTATTATTGCAAAAAACTATGTTGTTCTCTTTAATTATTATAAATAAGCTACAAAACTACACACCGATAGTCCACTTGGAATGGAACGAATTTCGACCCACAAATTAAAGTGCTACAAACTACACACCCAGGGGCCCACATGTCATGAAACCAATTTGGACCCATATACAAATTAAAAAATAAAGGACGAGGATCGAACATGCGACCGGGCCTTCAAGCCGCACATCAATAGGCAACATACGTAGAACAGCAATGTTTGTTGTACCCCCCCCCCCCTTTGTTCACATAATGTTTTTATATTACCACAGCCTATTTAATGGATAACATGTAATATTATTTTTAGTACTATTCGCCTTCACTTACTGGTGGGTTCCATGTGTGCTCTCTCTCTCTCTCTCCTCCCCTTCTGCATTTAGACGCACGGGCAAACACGAAGAACTCGCGGGCCATGTTGCCGTTGACCATATCTGGACGCGTTCACAAGTCACGGCACCAGTTTCACATACTAGCAGCACTAGTCAGTGTGTACGTGCAATGCACGTTAATTTGTAAGTATATTAAGTGCATGCGGATATTAAGTAGGATATCATTTGCATGTTATTATGTGATTAGTACTATTTTGGCATGAAATTAACTGCACGCTAAACGTGTTGAGCGCTCGACATTGAAGCAGTCTAGGTCGTTAGATGACAAGGAATACATGTGGCTTGATGACGTTTTATATTTCATTTGATACAGCTCTAGCAGAACATTCAATCGATCAAACCATAGATTTTGTTTAGTCTGACTCTGACTTTAAATTATACGACGATCGATATAAAATAAACGGAAATGATAAACATTCGGATTTTAAGCATGGCAATCCGAATGTTTTTCATGCAAATTTAGATTACGCGGCGGCGGCGGGGGCGTCTTGCGGTGGGAAGCGGCTCCTCTACCGTGCTCTGTGTGTCGTCGGGCCACTGACCGACGGTGACGGCGGCGTCTTGCGCCGTTGTTGGCGTACTCCTGGATGTTGGCCTAGCTTCAAGGAAGGCCAAAATGTTCTGGACTTCGGAGCGAGTCAACTGGCAGGAGGAGGCGACTGGTGTTGGTGCAAGGAAGCGGTCGACGGCGGCCATCCATGCCGCTGAGGGGGGCACTGGCACCCTCGCGGGGACAGGCGCTGTCAACGGCGCGGCAGAGACAATCGTGTGCACGGGCACCGGCACGGGCACGCACATAAGTGCACGCGCAGGCGCATGCACTGGCAGGTGCATGGGCACCGGCACGGGCGTGCGTGTCAGTGCACGCGCAGGCACATGCGCTGGCAGGTGCACGGGCACGTGAAAGTCGGCGTGGACCTCGTGGAACCCCGTGGGATCAAGCTCGTCGACAATGTGCGGCTCCCAGCCCATCAATGCCACGGGGATGGGCGCTCGCGCAGTCGGGGCGACGGGAGCCGGAACGGGAGCGGGGACAGGCGCGGCGTCTTCCCGCAAGGCCAGTTCAAGCTCGTCCCAAAGCGCCCTTATGTTCTTGAGACTCTGGCTGGGTGTCTTCCTCAGGAAACTAGAACACTAAGGGCAGACCATCGTGATGCGGCATGGCGTACGTTTAGGTCAGGCTAGTTGGAGGTAGATGATACGTCCATTTTGCGCCATGCTTTTATATCGATATTTATTGCATTATGGGCTATAATTTCACGTTATGTCACAATACTTATGGCTATTCTCTCTTATTTTACAAGGTTTACATGAAGAGGGAGAATGCCGGCACCTGGAATTCTGGGCTGGAAAAAGAGCAAATATTGAAGGACTATTCTGCGCAACTCCAAAAGTCCTGAAACTCCACGGAATACCTTAAAATAAATAAAGAAAAAATGTCGCCAAAGATGAAGGCCAGGGGGCCCACACCCTGCTCACGAGGGTGGGGGCACGTCCCCCCACCTCGTGGGCCCCCTGGTGGCTCTCCGACGCCCATCTTCTCCCATATGAAGTCTTTCGATGAGAAAAAAAATAGAAGATAACCTTTCGGGACGAGACTCCGCCGCCACGAGGCGGAACCTTGGCGGAACCAATCCAGGGCTCCGGCAGAGCTGTTCTGTCGGGGACACTTCCCTCCGAGAGGGGGAAATCATCACCATCGTCATCACCAACGCTCCTCTCATCGGGAGAGGGCAATCTCCATCAACATCTTCACCAGCACCATCTCATCTCCAAACCCTAGTTCATCTCTTGTATCCAATTCTTGTCTCCAAGTCCGGGATTGGTGCTAGTAGGTTGCTAGTAGTGTTGATTACTCCTTGTAGTTGATGCTAGTTGGTTTAATTGGTGGAAGATCATATGTTCAGATCCTTTATGCATATTATTACCCCTCTAATTATGAACATGAATATGCTTTGTGAGTAATTACGTTTGTTCCTGAGGACAAGGGAGAAGTCTTGCTATTAGTAGTCATGTGAATTTGGTATTCGTTTGATATTTTGATTAAGATGTATGTTGTCCAACCTCTAGTGGTGTTATGTGAACGTCGACTACATAACACTTCACCATTATTTGGGCCTAGAGAAAGGCATTGAGAAGTAATAAGTAGATGATGGGTTGCTAGAGTGACAGAAGCTTAAACCCTAGTTTATGCGTTGCTTCGTAAGGGGCTGATTTAGATCCATATGTTTCATGCTATGGTTAGGTTTACCTTAATAATTTTGTTGTAGTTGCGGATGCTTGCAATAGAGGTTAATCATAAGTGGGATGCTTGTCCAAGTAAGGGCAGTACCCAAGCACTGGTCCACCCACATATCAAATTATCAAAGTATCGAACGCGAATCATATGAGCATGATGAAAACTAGCTTGACTATATTCCCATGTGTCCTCGGGAGCGCTTTTCCTATTATAAGAGTTTGTCCAGGCTTGTCCTTTGCTACAAAAAGGATTAGGCCACCTTGCTGCACTTTATTTACTTTTATTACTTGTTGCTCGTTACCAATTATCCTATCACAAAACTATCTGTTACCACTTATTTCAGTACTTGCAGAGAATACCTTGCTGAAAACCGCTTATCATTTCCTTCTGCTCCTCGTTGGGTTCGACACTCTTACTTATCGAAAGGACTACGATAGGTACCCTATACTTGTGGTTCATCAAGACTCTTTGTTGGGGCCGTTGCCGGGGAGTGAAGCGCCTTTGGTAGGTGGAATTTGGTAAGGAAAAATTTATTTAGTGTGCTGAAATTTTCTGTCACTTGTTACTATGGAAAGTAATTGTTTGAGGGGCTTGTTTGGGGTATCTTCACCCCGTACGGATTAGCCAAGAGTTGCTCCTCAACCTACTGAAGCTACTGAACCTACTGAATCTATTGAAGATGAAACTGCTTTTCAGATTCCTTCAGGTATGATGGAAAAACTGCTAGCTAACACTTTTGCAGGAGATGGAACGAAGCATCCCGACGAACATCTACGCTTTGTGGATGATATTTGTGGACTATTTAATCTTGCAGGTATACCCGATGATGTTGTTAAGAAGAAGGCTTTCCCTTTATCTTTGGAGGGAGACGCATTGACATGGTATAGGTTATGTGATGATACGAGATCATGGAACTATAAAAGAGTGAAATTGGAACTTCATCAAAAGTATTACCCTATGCATCTTGTTCATCGTGATTGCAATTATATATATAATTTTTGGCCTCGTGAAGGAGAAAGCATCGCTCAAGCTTGGGGGAGGCTTAAATCAATGTTATAGTCATGCCCCAATCATGAGCTCTCAAAATTGATAATTCTCTAGAATTTTTATGCTCGGCTTTCTGATAATAATTGCAACATGCTCGATACTTTTTTGTGCTGGCTCTTTTATGATGAAGTCTATTGAATTTGGATGGAATTTATTGGATAGAATTAAATGCAACTCTGAAGATTGGGACCTCAACGAAGGTAAGGTGTCAGGTATGACACCTAAGTTTGATTGTGTTAAATCCTTTATGGATACCAATATTTTTCGTAAGTTTAGCACTAAATATGGACTTGACTCTGAGATAGTAGCTTCTTTTTGTGAATCTTTTGCTACTTATGTTGATCTCCCCAAGGAGAAGTGGTTTAAATATCATCCTCCCATAGAAGTAAAAGTAGCTGCACCTATTAAAGTTCAAGAAAAGATTGTCACTTATAATGATCCTATTGTTCCTACTTCTTATGTTGAGAAACCACCTTTCCCTGTTAGAATGAAGGATCATGCTAAAGCTTCAACTGTTATTCGTAAAAGCAATACCAGGACTTATACACCTCCTGAGCAAGTCAAAGTAGAACCCAATATTGCTATTGTTAAAGATCTCTTGTCTAATAATATTAATGGGCATGTTATTCAATTCACTGGTGAAACTTCTAGAATTGCTAAACCCTGTGATAGAGATAAACATAGACCTGTGGTAGGCGTGCCTGTTATTTCTGCTAAAATAGGAGATCATTGTTATCATGGCTTATGTGATATGGGTGCTAGTGCTAGTGTTATACCCATTGGCTTATACAAAGAAATTATGCATGAGATTGCACCAGCTGAGTTAGAAGAAATTGATGTTACAATTAAACTTGCCAATAGAGATACTATATCTCCAATGGGAATTGTTAGAGATGTTTAAGTCTTGTGTGGGAAAACCAAATATCCCGCTGATTTTCTTGTTCTTGGTTCTCCACAAGATAGCTTTTGTCCCATTATTTTTGGTAGACCCTTCTTGCGTACTGTTAATGCTAAGATAGATTGCGAAAAGAATGTTGTTACTGTTGGCTTGGATGATATGGTTCGTGAGTTTAATTTCTCTAAATTTAGTAAACAACATCGTGAGGAAGAATTGCCTAGTAAGGATGAAATTATTGGGCTTGCTTCTATTGTTGTACCTCCTAGTGATCCTTTAGAACACTATTTGCTAGACCATGAAAATGATATGTTCATGAATGAAAGAAGGGAAATAGATGAAGTATTCTTTAAATAGGAACCTATTCTGCAACACAATTTGCCTGTTGAAATCCTAGGGTATCCCCCTCACCCAAGGGTGATCCCGTGTTTGAGCTTAAACCGTTGCCTGATAATCTTAAATATGCTTATCTTGATGAAAAGAAAATATATCCTGTCATTATTAGCGCTAACCTTTCAGAGCATGAAGAAGAAAGATTATTGAAAACTCTAAAGAAGCATCGTGCCGCTATTGGATATACTCTGGATGATCTTAAGGGCATCAGTCCCACTCTATGTCAACATAAAATAAATTTGGAAGCATATGCCAAACCGGTTCGTGATCCTCAATGACGTTTGAATCCTAAAATGAAACAAGTGGTAAGAAAAGAAATACTCAAGCTTCTGGAGGCAGGTATAATTTATCCCGTTGCTGAGTAAGTGGGTAAGTCATGTCCATTATGTCCTAAGAAGGGAGGTATTACTGTTGTCCCTAATGATAAGGATGAATTGATCCCGCAAAGAATTATCATAGGTTATAGGATGGTAATTGATTTCCGCAAATTAAATAAGGCTACTAAGAAATATCATTACCCCTTACCTTTTATTGATCAAATGCTATAAAGATTATGCAAACATACACATTATTGCTTTCTAGATGGTTATTCTGGTTTTTCTCAAATACCTGTGTTGGCTAAAGATCAATTAAAGACTACTTTTACATGCCCTTTTGGTACTTTTGCTTATAGACGTATGCCTTTTGGTTTATGTAATGCACCTACTACCTTTCAAAGATGCATGATGGCTATATTCTCTGACTTCTGTGAGAAAATTTGTGAGGTTTTCATGGACGACTTTTCTGTCTATGGTTCCTCTTTTGATGATTGCTTGAGCAATCTTGCTCGAGTTTTGCAGAGATTTGAAGAAACTAATATTGTCTTGAATTGGGAAAAGTGCCACTTTATGGTGAATGAAGGTATTGTCTTGGGGCACAAAGTTTCTGAAAGAGGTATTGAAGTTGATAAAGCCAAGGTTGATGCTATTGAAAAGATGCCATGTCCCAAGGACATCAAAGGTATAAGAAGTTTCCTTGGTCACGCCAGATTTTATAGGAGGTTCATTAAGGACTTCTCAAAAATCTCACGGCCTCTGACTAATTTATTACAAAAAGATGTACCATTTGTCTTTGATGATGATTGTGTAGAAGCATTTGAAATACTTAAGAAAGCATTAGTCTCTGCACCTGTTGTTCAGCCACCTGATTGGAATTTACCTTTTGAAATTAAGTGTGATGCTAGTGATTATGCTGTAGGTGCTGTTCTAGGGCAAAGAGTTGATAAGAAATTGAATGTTATCCATTATGCTAGTAAGACTCTAGACAATGCTCAAAGAAACTATGCTACTACCGAAAAGGAACTTTTAGCGGTTGTATTTGCTTGTGACAAATTCAGACCCTATATTGTTGATTCTAGAGTAACTATTCACACAGATCATGCTGCTATTAAATATCTTATGGAAAAGAAAGATGCAAAACCTAGACTTATCAGATGGGTTCTCTTGCTCCAAGAGTTTGATTTGCATATCGTTGATAGAAAAGGAGCTGAGAACCCCGTTGCAGACAATTTATCTAGGTTAGAGAATGTTCTTGATGACCCACTACCTATTGATGATAGCTTTCCTGATGAGCAATTAAATGTCATAAGTACTTCTCGTAGCACTCCTTGGTATGCTGATTATGCTAATTATATTGTTGCTAAATTTATACCACCTAGCTTCACATACCAACAAAAGAAAGAGTTTTTCTATGAGTTGAGACATTACTTTTGGGATGACCCACATCTTTATAAGGAAGGAGTAGATGGTGTTATTAGACATTGTGTACCTGAGCATGAACAGGAACAGATCCTACGCAAGTGTCACTCCGAGGCCTATGGAGGACACCACGCTGGAGATAGAACTGCACATAAGGTATTGCAATCCGGTTTTTATTGGCCTACTCTCTTCAAGGATACCCGTAAGTTTGTTTTATCTTGCGATGAATGTCAAAGAATTGGTAATATTAGTAGACGTCAAGAAATGCCTATGAATTATTCACTTGTTATTGAGCCATTTGATGTTTGGGGCTTTGATTATATGGGACCTTTTCCTGCCTCTAATGGTTACACTCATATTTTAGTTGCTGTTGATTACGTTACTGAGTGGGTAGAAGCTACTCCAACTAGTAGTGCTGATCATAACACTTCTATTAAAATGCTTAAGGAAGTTATTTTTCCGAGGTTTGGAGTCCCCAGATACTTAATGACTGATGGTGGTTCACACTTTATTCATGGTGCTTTCCGTAAGATGCTTGCTAAATACGACGTTAATCATAGAATTGCATCTCCATATCACCCGCAGTCTAGTGGTCAAGTAGAATTGAGCAATAGAGAGCTCAAATTAATTTTGCAAAAGACTGTCAATAGGTCTAGAAAGAATTGGTCCAAGAAACTGAATGACGCATTATGGGCCTATAGAACTGCATACAAAAATCCTATGGGTATGTCTCTGTATAAAATGGTTTATGGAAAAGCATGTCACTTACCTCTTGAACTAGAACATAAGGCATACTGGGCTATTAAAGAGCTCAACTATGATTTCAAACTTGCCGGTGAGAAGAGGTTATTTGAAATTAGCTAACTTCATGAATGGAGAACCCAAGCTTATGAAAATGCCAAGTTGTTTAAAGAAAAAGTTAAAAGGTGGCATGACAAAAGGATACAAAAGCGCGAGTTTAATGTAGGTGATTATGTATTGCTATACAACTCTCGTTTAAGATTTTTTGCAGGAAAACTTCTCTCCAAATGGGAAGGTCCTTACGTTATCGAGGAGGTCTATCGTTCTGGTGCCATAAAAATCAACAACTTTGCAGGCACAAATCCGAAGGTGGTAAACGGTCAAAGGATCAAACACTATATTTTAGGTAATCCTATAAATGTTGAAACTAATATTATTGAAATCGTAACCCCGGAGGAATACATAAGGGACACTTTCCAGAACGTTCCAGACTCCGAAAAGGAATAGGTATGTGGTACGATAAGTAAACCGACTCCAAAACAATTTTTAAGGCAATATTTCTCCGTTTTGGAATATTTAGAAAAATAGAAAAATAAGTAGCAGTCCGGGGAGGACACGAGGCCTCCACGAGGGTGGAGGGTGCGCCCTACCCCCCTGGGTGCGCCCCCCTACCTCGTGAGCACCTCGTGTGCCCTCCGGACTCCATTTCCTTGCATGATACGTATTTTGGTCGGTAAAAATTCATTATATATACTCCCGAAGGTTTTGACTCTCGTATCACGCAAATCTCCCCTGTTCTTGTTTCGAGCTGTTTTTCTGACAGGGCTAGATCATCATGACGACCCCAATTGCTTCCAAGGACAAGTTCTTTGAGAAGGTTATCAACCCTTACCTCGCGGAGGTGCTGCGACACCCCCAAACCATTGAGATGCGTGATGGGTTGTTGCACATCCGCGATGTTGAGGGACCAAAGGGAACCGGAAGCGTGGAGTTGAGGCTCGAAGCAATGGAGCAACAAGTTTTCAAGTGCCAGGGGATCGTGGAGCGTGGAATCAACGCTACCCACGAGATGCTGGTAGAGTTCACCAACAACTATGAGCCGGATGCCAAGAAGACCGAGGAAGCCATCTATAAGCTACATGAGAAGATCGAGCACCTCCAAGCCCAAATCTATGATCTGCAAAACCAAAACTGTGGACGACAAGCTTGCATCATCATCAACACCTCCACCGCCAACAACAAAGAAGGAGACATAATCATCTGGGTATGGGCACTCCCCTTGGCAACTGCCAAGCTTGGGGGAGGTGCCCTGGTATCGTATCACCATCACAACTCCTATTGTTACCGTTTTTCTTAGTTCGATCCTATTAGTAGTATCTTGATTTAGTAGAATAAAGTCATGGCATGATCTAGTTTTGAATTTTGCTTTACGATCCTTCTTTGTAATCGAGTCCATGAGCTATATAATAAAGATTAGTGTTGAGTCAAGGGCTTGAGTATTTTGCCATGATCTTGGATGATTCGAAGAAAAAGAATAAAAAGAATCAAAGAGTTCATATTGATCTTAGTGAAAGTAATGACTTCACATAGAAAGAGTATGATGATTTAAAGTTGTTGGGAGTTGGCAAATATAGCTTTGGTCATCGTTGCAATTAATAGGAAGTAATAAGGAAAGAGAGGTTTCACATATATATATATATTATCATTGACATCTTTTATGATTGAGAGCACTCATTAAAATATGACATGCTAAAGAGTTGAGGTTGGAGAAGGAAGACAACATAATGAGATATGTTTTCTTACATCTGAGATAAAGTATGTTCTCATGGTTCCTCTACCGTGTTGAGCTTGCCTTTCCCCCTCATGCTAGCCAAATTCTCAGCACTAAGTAGAAATACTACTTGTGCTTCCGAATACCCTTAAACCAGTTTTGCCATGAGAGTCCACCATATCTACCTATGGATTGAGTAAGATCCTTCAAGTAAGTTGTCATCGGTGCAAGCAATAAAAATTCCTCTCTAAATATGCATGACTTATTAGTGCGGAGAAAATAAACTTTGTACGAACTTGTTGTGGACGCAATAAAAGCGATGGACTGCATAATAAAGGTTCACATACAAGGGCCAATATAAAGTGACGTTCTTTTGCATTAAGATTTTGTGCATCAACCCTAAACGTGCATGACAACCTCTTCTTCCCTCTGCGAAGGGCCTATCTTTTATTACTATCCTCTACCTTATGCAAGAGTCACGGTGATCTTCACCTTCCCTTTTTCATTTTATCCTTTGGCAAGCTCAGCATGTTGGAAAGAACATGATATATATATCTAATTGGATGTGGGGGAGCGTGAATTATTATTCTTGACATTACCCTTGAGGTAAAAAGTTGTGGGGCAAAACTATAAGCCCCTTTCTTTCTCTGTGTCCGATTAAAACTCCGTAACCACAAGTATCACGTGAGTGTTAGCAATTATGAAGGACTAAGTGATAGTTGAGTATGTGGACTTGCTTTTAAGCTCTGACATAGACTCTTTCCGATGTTATGATAAATTGCAATTGCTTCAATAACTGAGATTATAATTGTTGGGGCCCAATAATGTTTCTGATTCATATTTTGGCTTTGTGAAAAGATCATCACTTGAACATGAGTAATCATATGGCAAAATCTATATATGTTGCTGTTATGAAATAATCATGATGCCTTCATGTCTGTATTTTATTTTTATCGACGCCTCTACCTCTAAACATGAGGACATATTTATTGTTATCAGCTTTTCGCTTGAGGACAAGCGAGGTCTAAGCTTGGGGGAGTTGATAAGTACATTTTGCATCATGCTTTTATATCGATATTTATTGCATTATTGGCTGTTATTTCACGTTATGTCACAATACTTATGGCTATTCTCTCTTATTTTACAAGGTTTACATGAAGAGGGAGAATGCCAGCAGCTGGAATTCTGGGCTGGAAAAGGAGCAAATATTGAAGGACTATTCTGCGCAACTCCAAAAGTCCTGAAACTCCACGGAATACCTTAAAATAAATAAAGAAAAATCGTCGCCAAAGATGAAGGCCAGGGAGCCCACACCCTGCTCACGAGGGTGGGGGGCGTGCCCCCCTGGGCGCGCCCCCTACCTCGTGGGCCCCCTGGTGGCTCTCCGACGCCCATCTTCTCCCATATGAAGTCTTTCGATGACAAAAAAAAGAAGAGAACCTTTCGGGACGAGACTCCGCCGCCACGAGGCGGAACCAATCCAGGGCTCCGGCAGAGCTGTTCTGCCGGGGACACTTCCCTCCGAGAGGGGGAAATCATCACCAACGCTCCTCTCATCAGGAGAGGGCAATCTCCATCAACATCTTCACCAGCACCATCTCATCTCCAACATAAATTTGGCACACAAATAATTCTCCATTAACCCTTTTAGTGAAAAGAGTAGAATCAATTTTTTCAATCTCAAAGCCTTTTTCAATAAGGAACTTGGTCAAGCATTTATACCATGCTCTAGGAGCTTGTTTAAGACCATAAAGAGCTTTGTGAAGTTTGTAACATGATTAGGTTTCTTAGGATTGACAAAGGTGGGAGGTTGTTTAACATAAACTTCCTCCTCAATTTCACCATTTAGAAAATCACTTTTAATGTCCATTTGGTATAAAGTGATATCATGGTGATTAGCATAGGCAAGTAAGATGCGAATGGACTCAAGTCTAGCAACGGGGGCATATGTCTCACCATAGTCATACCTTTGACTTGAGTGTAGCCTTGGGCGACGAGACGTGCTTTGTTGCGAACTACTTGTCCATCTTCATCTTGCTTGTTGCGGAACACCCATTTGGTACCGATGATGTTGTGGTTGTTGTCGGGCTTCTCGACCAATGTCCACACTTGGTTTCTCTCAAAGTTGTGTAGTTCTTCGTGCATGGCGTTTATCCAATCCGGATCTTCCAATGCTTCTTCAACCTTCATAGGTTCAATGCTAGAGATGAATGAATAATGTTCACAAAGTTTAGCCAAATGAGATTTAGAGCGAGTAATTCTCCCGGTTTGGATATCATTGTAGATTTGCTCGACGGGATGGTCTCTAGCAACTCTTGCTCGAACTCGTGAGAGCTTTTGCTTTGATCAGGGTGGAACATCTTCTTCATCATCTCGTTCTTCTTCTTGGCCTTCATCATTGTTGACGTTGTCGTTCTCTCGTCATGGTGGAGAAGGAGGTTGATGCGGTTCATCTTGGTGTGTCCCACTTGTGGATGCTTCCATATCAACTCTTGGTTCACCTTGTCGTGAGGTAGAAGCTTCCACTTGGACGGACGAGGTACTCTCCTTCACCTCCATTGGATGAACCTTGCCAATATACAAGTCTTGGATTGCTTTCGAAGGATCTTTATCTCCTACATCAATTGGCAATTGCTCTACTTGCGAGCCGTTAGATTCATCAAACTTCACATCTACCGTCTCTTCAACCTTTCGGGCGAAATTGTTGTAGACACGGTAAGTGTGAGAGTTTGAACCATAACCAAGTAGAAATCCCTCATGATATTTAGGAGCAAATTAGGACGACGATGCTTATCAAGAATGTAGCACTTGGAGCCGAATACTTGAAAGTATCCAACTTGGGGTTTGTTACCGGTGAGGAGCTCGTATGCCGTCTTGCCGAGTAGCTTGTGAAGATACAAGCGATTTGTCGCATGACAAGCTGTCTCAACCGCTTCCGCCCAAAAGTGCTTTGGCGTCTTGTACTCATCAAGCATCGTTCTTGACATTTCGATGAGCGTCCGGTTCTTACTCTCAACAACTCCATTTTGTTGAGGTGTGTACGTAGCCGAGAACTCATGTGAAATCCCTTCTTCGTCAAGAAAGGTGTCCACATTGGTGTTCATGAACTCTGTTCCGTTGTCGTTGTGAACCTTCTTGATCTTCACTTCAAATTGATTTTGGGCCTTCCTAGCGAAGTTTTTGAAGATCTTTTGGACCTACGATTTATCATCGAGAAAGAACACCCACGTAAATCTTGAAAAATCATCAACTATAACTAGACCAAATGAGTTTCCACCGAGACTTTTGTAAGCGTTGGGACCAAAAAGATCCATGTGTAGTAGCTCGAGTGGTCTCCTTGTGGTCATGATGTTGTTCACGGGGTGGCTTCCTCCAACCTGTTTTCCTGCTTGGCAAGTGCTGCAAAGTCTATCCTTATCAAATATGACATCTTTAATGGCAAGGATATGATCGCCTTTAATAAGCTTTTCAAGGTTTCGCATGCCCACATGACCTAACCGTCTATGCCACAACCGGCCTTTAGAGGATTTAGCAATTAAGCAAGTTCTAGGTTGAGCCTTTTTAGTGAAGTCAGCAATGTATAGATCACCTTTGCGTATGCCGGTAAACACCATTTTATGATTATCTCTACGAAACACTTGGCAATCTACTTTGGTAAATAGGACATTGAAGCCAAAGTCAGCTAGTCTAGAAACAGAAAGCAGATTGTAGCCAAGAGATTCAATGAGCATGACATTTTGTATGGAGCTATCATGTGAGATGGCCACCTTACCGAGGCCAACCACCTTACCCTTTGAGTTATCACCAAAAGTGACATACTTTCGAGGGCCATCGTTTTCAGCAAGCTCATGAAACATATCTGTATCTCCGGTCATGTGATCGGTACATCCACTATCAAGGACCCATTCCCTCCTGCCATGTATCCTCAAAGATTTGCCATAAGACCAGAGTGTCTCATTGCATCATCAAGATCATAGTCACTATCATCATCCTCATCATAGTATCCATGTTCAACATCTTCATGTGGTGGATCAATTCCTAGAGAGGGTGATTCATTAGATAAATGACTTTGACAATGATCATCTTTATGAATTCTAATAGCTTTGGAAATAATATTGCTAATAATTCCAACATCTCCTTTGACACGCATAAGATTTGAAAGCTCAAATAGACAATCACTAAACTTAGGATCATTGGAATTCATCTTACTCAAGGCAATAGGCTTATGAAGAATCTCATCTAGATTTTGCAAGGAATAATTTGGAAATCGTTCCTCAAGAAATTTCCATATAGTGTAGGCACACTTAAGAGTAGGCAAGCAACCAATCAAGTTTCTAGGCAAACCTCTAGTGATAAGATTATCAGTTCTAAGATTGCAAATCATGTCAATTGACTCATCAAGGGTAGGATGCATGGATCAACATGAGGTGCACAAGGGCTAGTAATGTACTTGTTCAAATGACATTCATTGAAAATCACAAGCGTCTCATTTTTTCACTCATGAAAGTACTCTCCATCAAGTATAGGCACTCTATGTCTAAGACTCCCCAAAGTAGACTCATCCATCTTCCTCCAATTGTGTTTAAACCAAAGCAATGGAGATCAACGCTCTAATACCAATTGAAAGGATTGAGAAGAGGTGTCTAGAGGGGGGTGATTAGACCCTCAACAAACAAAGTTGGCAGTTTTTAAGTTTTTCAAGTTTAGGTGAAGTTTAAGCACAGGTTCAACCATTCACAATACATATCAAGCAAGCATGCAAAGAGTATATGGGTAGCGGAAAGTAAAGCATGCAACTTGAAAGAAAGTAAAGGGATGGGATTGGAGTGTGCAAACGCAATTGGAGACATGGATGTTTTTGTCGTGGTTCCGATAGGTGGTGCTATCGTACATCCACGTTGATGGAGACTTCAACCCACGAAGGGTAACCGAGTCCACAGAGGGCTCCACCCACGAAGGGTCCATGAAGAAGCAACCTTGTCTATCCCACCATGGCCATCGCCCATGAAGGACTTGCCTCACTAGAGTAGATCTTCACGAAATAGGCAATCTCCTTGCCCTTACAAACTCCTTGGTTCACTCCACAATCTTGTTGGAGGCTCCCAAGTGACACCTAACCAATCTAGGAGACACCACTCTCCAAAAGGTAATAGATGGTGTGTTGATGATGAACTCCTTGCTCTTGTGCTTCAAATGATAGTCTCCCCAACATTCAACTCACTCTCATAGGATTGGATTTGGTGGAAAGATGATTTGAGTGGAAAGCAACTTGGGGAAGGCTAGAGATCAAGATTCATATGGTTGGATTGGAATGTCTTGGTCTCAACACATGAGTAGGTGGCTCTCTCTCAGAAAATGAGTAGTGGAAGTGTAGGCACGATCCAATGGCTTCCCTCACGAATGAGGAGAGGGTGGAGGGGTATATATAGCCTCCACACAAAATCTAACCATTACACACAATATAGCAAACTCGGTGGGACCGAATCAGAAAACTCAGTCGGACCGATTCAGTACATATGTGACCATTAGGCAATTTCGGTGGGACCGATATGATCAACGTGGTGGGACCAATGTGCAAGGGTTAGGGTAAAACCTCATCTCGGTTTGACCGATTACACATCTCGGTGGGACCGATATGGTAATAAGCAAAACAGAGAGTTGGTCAGGAAAACTCGGTGTGACCGATTACATATTCTCGGTGGGACCGAAAATATTGCAATAGACAACGGAGAGTTTGCAAGCCCATCTCGGTGAGACCGAGATCCCATCGGTGTGACCGAACTGATTAGGGTTTCTGGCAGTGGCTATGACAAATGAAATCGGTGGCGCCGGATGGATCAAATCGGTGGGGCCGAGTTTGACTTTTGGTTTTGGACAAATGTGGATATGAGAAAGTGGTTGAGGGTTTTGGAGCATATCACTAAGCACTTTGAGCAAGCAAGCCATTAAGCAACATCTCATCCCCTTTTAATAGTATTGGCTTTCCTATAGACTCAATGTGATCTTGGATCACTGAAAATGGAAAATGTAGAGTCCTGAGGTTTGAGCTTGAGCCAATCCTTTGTCCTTAGCATCTTCGAGGGGTTCCACATCCTCTTCTCCATGCCACTCCACTGTTGGACTTATCTGAAATATACTAGATGGAAGTATCAGTCCGACAAGAGATATGTTGACATCAATTACAAAAATCACCCAGTGAGCCCTTGTGCTTTCACAACCCATCAGTCCGGCCCATATCGAATAGACCGGACGCCCGAGGACCCCTTAGTCCAGGACTCCCTCAATAGCCCCTGAACCGGTCTTCAATGACGACGTGTTCGGTACGCGGATTGTCTTCGGCATTGCGAGGCGGGTTCTTATCCTTGAATACCATACATCAACTTTCCCTTCATAAAAGAACTATATCTGGCTCTGTATAATTATCACAACCCTTAGTCGCGAAGGCAGAATATATATAAAAATAGGAATATTGTCTTTACTAACAACTTTTTTCGGCGAAGCGTCAGACTCGGCTCTTTAGTATTTTGAACCGTTTTCACACTCCTCGTTTCGTGTTTCGAGGGCGAGCCCCCTTGGCCCGTCTTGTCAAAGCAGAGATCGTGCCCACTTATTACGGGATTCTCATCAATGGTATTTGGGTAACCCAACCGACCACAACGCATGCTCTCATCGGGAATGGGCGAGTTTTAAGGCTTAAGTGGGGGGACGGTTGGCATTTCTACTACCTATAAGAGGGCGAAAGATTCCTCCTTTCTTCCCCACGCCTTCCTATCGCCTCTGCCTCCCAATCTCTCAAGCTCCAGCGCCCAAAAAAAAGTTCTCTTCTTCCTCACCGCCACCACCTTCTCCAGCCATGGCTAGCTCAGGCTCCAAGGGTAAGTGGGAGGCCTCCTCCGTCACGGAGAAGGATGTGAAGCATCTCCGGAGCGCGGGGTACCTGGCCGCAGACATTGCGCACAGGCTCCCCGATGAGGGCCAAATCATCCCCACTCCGGCGCCCGGCGAAAGGGTTGTCTTCCTCCCCCATTTTCTTAGAGGGCTAGGGTTTCCAATCCACTCTTTCATCTGTGGCATCATGTTCTATCACGAGCTAGATTTCCATGATCTAGCCCCGAATTCCTTCCTCCACATATCGGCATTCATCGTCGTGTGTGAGGCTCTTCTCCGCATTCCACCACACTTCGCCCTATGGCTCAACATCTTCAACGTGAAGCCGAAGGTGGTCGATAGATAGCATGCGGACTGCGGGGGGGCTATGATAAGCAAGCTGCCCAACGCCACATGGCCCAAGGGGGCCTTTATTGAGACCGTCAATGTCTGGCAGCAGGAGCAGTTCTACATCACCGAGCCGCGCCGCGCCAACTGGGCGGCCATTCCAGAGTTCAAATTCGGACCCCCCACAAGGCTCACTTCGTGGACAGCTAAGGGCCTCGACTGGAGGTCCCAGACGGAGGTGCAGATGCTGCAGAAGCGCATCACCAAGGTGATGGGCAAAAATGTCGGTCTCACCAATGTGGTGCAGATCATGCTCATCCGCCGCATCCTCCCCTGCCATTAGATCATGCTCTTCCGCCGCATCCTCCGCTTTGGCAACCCAGCGCAGGGCTGCAGCAAGGACGGCGGTGTGCAGGACGGCGACGGCGGCGGCGACTACACCGTCTTCTACAAGCTCCTCGGCATGTAGAAGGCTCGGGACGGCTGCGACGACATAGGATTTTAGGGTATTAATTATGTCTTTTGAATTATGTACAAATACGAATGAAAACCGCCTGAATTTCGTCCAAATTTGCCATGGACCTGTGTCATTTTTTTAAAATTTTAGCCGAACTGTATTTCAAAAAACGGCATCTGAGGGCCAATTTGGAGCGGCGACTGGAAACCCAACTACCCCACGGCGAAAATACCGCTGGCTAGCCCTAGGAGGTGCTATTTCAGTCCTGGAGGCGCCGGACGGCTGGAGATGCTCTCAGTTTGTTGGGTAAACAAACTCGACGCCGGCAGCCGACAGCGGCTGGATGTCCTTTTCTTTACCTTATAATCACCGGTCGGTCACCAGCTCATGCACCGGTGATTTGTTCCTTCCTTGTGATCGGTAGATGGCACGCCGCCGTTGGACGGTGTGACGCACGCACCAGATCAAAACTAAAAAGGAAATACTATTCGATGCTTCGCTTGCATATGCATGTACCTACCTACCTTGGTCCACGGCGGCTTGTGGCCAAGCCAAGCACAACTGTTGCGCATCCGTCCCAAAGCAAAAGCGATATGTACACATAATTCTTCATTTATTTATTAATCTTTCTCAGGAATTATGTGTCCTTCAACTGCCATGGACCTAGTACATGAGTTACATTGTTAATTACTGGTAGTACTACTTGATGATTCATCCAAGTATTGCGGCTCGGTGTGAAGCCAACAAATCTGACTTATTCAAACGTTTCAACATCTCTGTCGCATTATGCTCCACATGATTAGCCTCAGCTGCCACAACCGCAAAGCAATTGGAAGCTTCCGCAGGATCCTTCGGTGTGTACTGAAAAATTGATCCTTCAACTACTCTACTACTATACTAGTTATGCCGCCTTAGAAAGCTAATCCGTACATGATTAGCACATACTGTAGTACTGTCAACGTTTTGAGTATTTATTCACAATCACAGCACAACAATCACCCGCAAAACAAAAAAATTAAAAAAAATCACAGCGCAATAATGCATTTTCGTAATGTGACTTTTGAGTCCGTTTTTCTTTTATTTGTGTCGGGTGGGCTCGATCCCTTTGTCGTTGCGTATATTGCATTACATGTGCTTGCCAAAAGAAAAACAGTGATGGTGGTATGCCCAGCTACACAAACTTTGAGCTGTCTTGCTTTGCCCTGGTGAAGAAAACAATGCGTGGAGAGAATGGGTAGACGATTTCGATTCTCTCTTTGTCGATCGACAATATGGCCCTGGTGCGTGCAGCAGAACAGCAGTTGTACCACTCTTCCAGAATTGATGAACTAACTAATGGATTAGTGTGATTATACTAAAAGATTGGTTGAAGCGTATGCCTCTGGCAGGGACACGCTGCGTGTTATATAAATCGATAGGTTTACAAGATACGGTAATTTGGTAGGGGCTGGGTTGATCCTCAAGAAAGGTTATACAAAGATGAGGATAAATCCTAACTACCGGAACCACCTGATTACAAACAACTCACACTCACGCAACATCTGATCCTACCAGAAAGTATATACGATTTATACTTATATCGTATATACATATACAATACTTTCTAACACGCCCCCTCAATCACAACTTCACCAAGTTGAGATTGCTCTTAAAGTCTTCCAATTTTAGGATAAGGCCTTGGTAAAACCATCTGCAATTTGATCACCCGTGGGAATAAAGCGAATATCCAGTAGCTTGCTAGCTACTCTTTCTCGAACAAAATGATAGTCAACTTCTATATGTTTAGTCCTTGCATGAACACTGGATTTACTGACAAATATGTGGCACCAATGTTGTCACACCAGAGACGAGCAACTGGTGAATGAGCAACTCCAAGTTCACGCAGAAGAGTTTGGGCCCAAATAATCTCAGCAGTTGCATTAGCCAAGGATTTATACTCATCCTCAGTACTTGATCTAGAAACAGTAGCCTGTTTACGTGCTCTCCAAGAAATCAAGTTGGGACGAAAAAACACACAGAAACCCCCTGTTGATCTTCTGTCATCAGGACATCCTGCCCAATCAGCATCCGAGAAAGCACTAACAAAATTGCAAGTTGACTTAGACCTGTACGGTACCTCTAAGATATCTTTAAATCCTTTTAACTGTTGTCATGTGTTGAGAGGTAGGAGAATGCAAATACTGACACAGTTTGTTTACAGGAAAACAAATATCAGGTCTTGTCAAGGTTTAAATATTGCAAAGCTCCTACCATACTTCTATACCTTGTTGACTCTTCGGCCCCCAAAGGTCCTCCTTCTTCTCTTGACAACTTTTTAGATGTAGAGAGAGGCATGTTTGAAACCTTGCAACTTATCATACCTGCACGTTTCATTATATCCATGACATACTTTTCTTGGGTCAGAAAAATTCCATCCTTCACCTTTTTAACTTCAATTCCCAAGAAATAATGTAAGACACCTAAATCCTTTAGGGCAAAATCTTTTCTTAAATCTTCCAACAATGCTACAGTTGCATCCTGTGATGAGCTAGCAACAATAATATCATCAACATAGACCAACATAAAAATGATATATTTCCTCTTCTATAAAAGAACAAGTATCCCCCTTTGATGGTTTGAAACCAAGTGCTTGAAGTTTGTCACATAACCTGGAGTACCATGCTCAAGGTGCCTGTTTCAGACAATACAAACTTTGTCAAGCTTGCAAAGATAATTTTCTTTACCCTTTATCTCATAGCCAGGTGGTTGTCTCATATAGACTTCTTCCTCTAGAACGCCATGAAGGAACGCATTCTGAACATCCAATTGCCTAAGGCTCCAGTTATTGGAAACTGCAACAGAGAGAACAAGTCTGATAGTAGCTGCCTTATCAATAGGACTAAAAATATCCTCATAGTCTATACCGTATCTTTGTTTAAAACCCTTGGCTACTAGCCTTGCCTTGTATACGTCAATTTGACCATCTGCCTTTCTTTTAATCCTATAGACCCACCTACAGTCAATAACTTTTTTATTTTTTGTTGGTGGAACTAGGTGCCAAGTTTTATTTTTAATAAGAGCATCATACTCATCATTCATAGCCATTGTCCATTTTTTGCCATTTAAAGCTTCCTGCAAGTTACTTGGCTCACCAATGGTTGCCAATCCTCCAGAACGAGGTTTTAACTTGTCATACCTGACCGTACCGTTTGTACGTATTTGAGGTTTCACGATACCATTTTGTGATCTTGTTACTCGGGTTGGCACATGATGGGTAATTCCTAACTGGCGAAAGAAGGAATTAAGGCGATCATACTCGCCACCCCAATCTGTTTGCATAGTGATGATTTTCATATTGAACAACCTTTCAACAAGAGTTTGAAACTCATGAAAAACTTTGAACACTTTAGACCGGTGCTTAAGGAAATATATCCATGTGAATTTACTCTAATCATCAATGAATGAAACATATATTTTTTTTATTGATAGAATCACGGGCAGGCCCCCATATATCGGATTTTTTTTGCTCTAAAGGAGCTTTGGAAACACTGATCGAACTAGGGTAAGGAAGTTGGCGACTTTTGCCCATTTGGCATGCATCACAAACACCTTCCTTATTCAACTCACTACTTGAGAAAGGAATATTGTTTTGGCTAAGGACATGACGCACTATGGTAGATGAAGGGTGTCCTAGCCGGTTGTGCCACCTCTCAGTGGACAGTTTATTGCGCCAAAAACTTGCTTGCTTGAGCTTAACGGAGCCGATGAAAGGGAGTGGAGACCACGTCTCCCCGGAGAAGGGTTTTCCTCGTCCCCTATTCCTTAACAAGAAACAAACTTGGGTGAACTTCAAGATAGGTATGATTATCAGTGGACAAACGATTAGCAAAAATCAGATTTTTGGTGGCATCAGGTACATGCAAGATGTCTTTTAGATGAAGATCACGAGTGGGGGTACGAACAGTAGATTGACCAATATGACTAATTTCCATACCTTCTCCGTTTGTAGTGTGGACTTGTTCGTTGCCGTTGTACTTGTTGCGAACCGTTAGCTTGTCAAGCTCGCTGGTGATGTGGTCGGTGGCCCTGTATCAAGGTACCAATTTGTGTCCACCCCATAGGATGAAGTAGTGGCCGACCCTGCGCTCTTATCATTCTTGGTGAAGGAGATGTCGAAACGTCGGTAGCGTTCGAGGGCGGTGTGGTTCGGCCTCTTGCATATTTGGTAGGTGACTTCAGGAAGATCATCACCTCTTCCATTGCTGTTGTCGCGGCCTCCATTGCCACGACCACAGCCTCCATTGCCACGGCCTCTGTTGCCGCAACCACCTCCTCCATTGCCGCGACCACCTCCACCTCGGTCGAAACCACCAAGGCAACGGGAGACAACATTGGCCGCGGACTGGGAGGGGTGGTTGCCACCTTCGAACATAGCAAGGCGTTTTTCAAAGCCAATCAACTGAGAGTAGAGTTCGACTACCTTGATTGGTTCGGTCCTCGCAGCGCAGATGGAAGAGACAAACGAGATGTAGTCGTAGTCTAGTCCAGCGAGGATGTAGGAGATCATGTCATCATCGTCGAGCGGCTTTCCTGCTGAAGCCATCTCGTCGCCCAGCGCCTTCATGTGCCCTATGTAGTCAGCGATGGTCGCGGTGCCCTTTTTGGTGTTGGAGAGGGCGATCCGCGTGTTGACGATGTTGGCCTACGTCTGGGAGAGGAACATCTCCCTGATGGCGGTCCACAACGCGGCGGCTTTGGTGCAGTGGGCGACTTGGATCATCACAGGGGCTGAGATCGAGTTGAAGATGAAGCTCAGCACCTGAAAGTCTTGCGCCAGTGCGATAAGATGCGCCGGGTTCGCCACATCGGTTGGCTTGTCATCCTTGTCAGCAAGCTTGGGCTCCGAGAACGGGTGATCGGGGTTCAGGTGATCGATCAGCTGTGCTCCACGGATGATGGCTAGGGCTTGCGCGTACCACACCAGGTAGTTGCCCCGGTGAAGCTTGTCAGCGATGGGAATGAGGGGAAAAGCAGCGGCGGCGGTGGAGCTGGAGCTAGCCATAACTAGGGTTGAATGTCAAAGAGGAAGTAGGCTCTGAAAACCATGAAAGATTGGTTCAGCGCATGCCTCTGCAGGGACGCGCTGCGTGTTATATAGAACGATAGGTTTACAGGACACGGTAGTGCGGTATGGGCTGGATTGATCCTCAAGAAGGTTATACAAAGATGAGGATAAATCCTAACTACCTGAACCACCTGATCCTACCAGAAAGTATATACGGTTTATACTTATACCATATATACATGTACAATACTTTCTAACATATACATGGTTACAGTAAACCTGCCAAGGTGTGCTGCGCGTGTGTGTGTTTTCTTTTCTTTGGGTGACCGCTGGGCATTCTTTGACGAATGAGACAAACATTCAGGGTATTTTACCCTGAATGTATAATCAGGGAGTAGTCCAAGAACCCTGTTCTTTAGGCTGGAAATTCCTCGTTGGAGATCATTCCTTGCGCCGCCAAAGGTAATGGGCCAAGATTTCTCTCTACGTAGCATGTCTGCTGGTACTTGTAAGGTTCTGATTGTATTTCATTACTATGGTCTACTTAATGCATTTGTATAGGCTTACAGCAAATCTCACAGTTCTCCAGATGGCACGAAACATTCAGGTTTGTTCAGTAACTCCGTTCGGCAAAGGCGGGAAAATCCTCACGGGAGATGATTATTTGGTGTTGGTTGTCCTTGAGTGAGGATATGTGTGAAAACTTCTCTTAAAGTAGGTGCCATGCCATGGTTAACACTTCTCCACTTACGAGTGTCCAGATTTATGAAACATTAAATAGAAATTTCCCTAAAAAAATGTTCATATGTGTAACAGTAACACTCTTCTCTTTGTGAAATATAGCCCACCTCCGACAGCGATAGCAACAATCATTAACAAAATATTTGTAAGTAGATATATCTATTTCCAAGAATAGCTATAGTTGGTTGTGTCATACTCCCTACTTCACAACCAGAAAATAAGGAATGCATGTTACAGCAAAAACACATGAATCAGAATGTGATGCATGTTGTTCCATGTGAACAAGGTCAATCAGTACCTGCAGGGTTTCAAATGGATGGGCAAATAGAAGCTCATAGTAATATGAGATTACTCAGTCACGCACAAATAGCAGTGATTGCATTCTTATATGGAATTGTGAGCTACACATCTGATCACAAACTATCACGAGTATGTACAGCAATCACAGGAAATCACCTTTCTACTACGGGTATATGTACATTATAAGTTGGACACAGCCAAGGTAATTTGGTGTGGTGGAATAGCTGAAATAAATGGCATAATTCTTATTCATCTAAGGTTCGTTGGTTCAAGCACTACTAACCCTGTGTGAATAGGAAGGGACTTTGGTATATGGTACAATAGCTGAGATAGGGACCAAGTTGCTTCACCTCTGGTTTAAGCACTAAAACCCTTGTGTGTGGCACTCCAGGGGTTGGTTGGGATGCTCGTGCACGCCTGAGCAGCAACCTTTGCCATCGCTTCAGGAACAATGCCGACATTGCAGATGTTTGCAAAGGACCGCATGTGCTTCATTCCATACTGCGCCAGCGAGCCACATTGTGATTCAAAAGTACGCACCTGAAGAAAGGGAAGACACATATTAGTCATGCATGGGCAACATAAATTACAAACTGTAACTGCAATACTGCATTATATCCCATATGACACCTGCAGTTGGGAGCTGGCAATATGTTCAAGTAAAGAAACTAGTTACTTAGAGCATCCATAGTTTCAAGACAGAAAATATCGATCCTGAATAGTTCAACTGACCATTGAGCAGACAGTTTGGCTGTTGAGAAGGTCATCCAGGTACAAAGTAACAAATGCCTTGATAACTATATGAACCACGACATAGGCAGGGGCATGCTGATCCCCTTTGTCACATTCACTCCTCCCTTTTTAGTGCTGATTACCAAACTGGTTGGTTTTAGAAATTTGGAAATTCATAAATTATTTTTTCACCTAGAAGTAATACTCTGACCTAATTACATATGCCAAGTCAACCACTCCACTTCTTTTGCTATAATTGTCCTCAACCCACCATGTGCATAGACCAACAGAACACTAAATCTAAGGAAGAGTTGATGAGAAATGACCCTGCATTCCTCTGGCAAAATGACATGCTACAATCACTTGACCTATTCAAAAGCATAAAGTGTGGGTGGAGTGCCTAAGAATGCATTAACTACACTACCTATTCTCTCAATGGACATGTAACTCGAACAGACACTAAAAGTTGTGAACTGTAGTGAAGCGCTGGGAAATGATAAACACAATTCTCTTTGTCAGCCAACCAATAACAAATAAATTATCTGCAAGAGTATATACTACTATTATTGTACTGGAAGCAAATCTAAAGAATTTTGTCCCAGTTCCAAACAATTAACATATGATCAATAGGCAACAGCAAAACACAGCAGAAGCATAAGATAAGAGATGCTGATAGACGACCAACCAAAGTCAAATAGAGCCTTACCGTAGACTTGAGACAACTCCAGTCATCAACAAGAGGCTCACCAGCTGGGCGAACAGCCTTTAGAACCATCGGACCACCCGCAGAACCAAACAGAAGGTTTCCAATCAGCTCGATGCTGTTGTCAATATGAGATCTATGACCCATCATTTCAAGCAATTGCTTCCGAGCATCGTTTTTCTCAGGGGAGCTCTCAGCCAATTTCCGGTACTACATGCAGAACAAAAGAAATTAATCAGTTAGTTTATCCGTCTTTTTTACCGAGTTTATGCATATGCTACTGTTGTGGGTAAAGCATGGCAATGATCAACAGATCACATGACAATAAAATCAACATACAAGATTTCTCATGATATAATTACAAACCTTCTGCCAGAAATAAACAAGATCAGCATCCCTCTGATTAACAGCTCCTGAGAATGATGGCAGTGCGTTATCTTCAACAAATGTAGTGTTCTCGTTAGCAGGGTTTGACCCAATGTACGAGAACAAATGTTCAGCATTCAGGTCCAAAGAACCGTATTGCATCACATGGGAACCATAGCTGTATGAGTCCTGAGCTGCCGTTCTCTTCTTGACCTGCTCAACCATTAGGTTATGTTAGGAAAGAACTGCTCCAAGATTTAAGCTAAAAGAAATTGAAGTTTTAAGTACTTACCAGGTTATACTGCTGCTTGAGAGATTCAGTTCTCAGGTTGTGGACATCACTGTCAACATTGAAAGTTCAGTGTTATTTGAGCACAATTAAAATGGCTAAGAACCATAACGAAAAACAAGTTCTCTTCAAACAAATGACCCAAGGATTTTGACTCGGGGTTCATCTATAAAATGGTGAACTGCAACAATCACTACCATGACAGCCGATAGGAGTACATACAGGTCATGTTCTGTTGCAATTTCATAAGAATATGGTCGTGTGCAACAGCTACAGCTATTTCTACATGGAGCATTAACAGCGAAAAAAGCCCCAAAGCTCCATGGCCATCAGATTTGCCCTGCAATCGTTGTCTGTTACTACAGGATGCAGTTTACAGCCAGCAGAAAAATAGCTCTAGTTGGCCCAGTTAAATGCATGGTATTCAGCCGAACTGCACCCTGCAACAATAGTGCATGGCTGTGCGTGTGTGTGCTCTTGCGTGTGCGCTCGTGCGTGTGTGTGCACGTGCGCCTGCATGTGTGCAGGATTTGGTTTGATTAAGCTCAAAGAGTTGACTGTGAGTCGGGCAGGCAGACCTGACATCAGATTTATTCTGTGTAGTTAAGGGACCAAACAAGACAACATAGTCAGCACATGCTTAGAGCTCAGTAAAAACCACAGCACATGCTATGCACACAGCATAAGTATTTGTCATTCATGTGCACCTAAAAGTAAGCAACACATGCATATCACCCTCATTCAGAGAACACATGCGTATCACCAGCGTCTTACTTAAATAGAGAAAGATAGAAGGTAGTGCCGTACTAGTTGGTTAATCATTTTGAAATAACACACCCTGTACGGTAGCAGAAAGTACTAACTGACATGAGCGCCACATGTGCGTTCGAACTGACCTTAACAGTACATGATTTTAGCGTCTGAATGGAAAACATGGTAGAAGGACCCAGAGAGAGGGAGAGACGAGGAATAAAGTACCTGTCTTCCATCCAAGAAATGCTGTACAGGTCGCCCAAGCAAGTGTCATATTCCGGCGGAGGGCTCGGGTACTCGCCGGGGCAATACGTTCCCCAACTGCTTTCCTCTGCGTTCGATGCGGTGGTCGCATAGACACCGATGTCATTCGGCAGAAGTCCCTCAAAGATGCTCCCAGATTCGCAGGCTTCAAGGTAAAATACCTACAAAATAAGATGACTATACACCTCAGGCCATTGCTTCAAGCAGCACACCATGCAGAGCAAAAATAAACCAAAGAGCGATGGGGTACCAGGCTTTTGTAGGTTCCAGCAGCGTGCTTTTTCTTCAGGACATCTACAAGATCGTCACCGTAAAGGTATGGATAGGTAGGCATCCCTGAAATTTTTACCAGAATGAAAAAACCATGACACTAATAAGTTAATTGTGCATATCTGGATTTGAATATATGTATACGAAATATCTGTTCTGACTGGTTTCAGATATTTAAAATTCTCCAAAGAAGGCAATAAAAGACAGGAAGCGCAAGAATGGCAGGTTCTGAATACTGACCAAGGACCCCAGGACCCCCATGGTCACTGTAAAACACAAAAATGTGATCATTAGGGCCACTGTCCACGACTTTGCCGCTCCCACCACTCACAGCGGTTCTATTACCGAGCAGGACAGCAAAGAAGTTCTTGACATTAACCTCCTTTCCAGTGTAGTCCTACAGTCGGAACAGAAATATTCAGTCGAACAGATGTAAAATTGTGGATAGGGATGCATGATCATTAGAATTGATTCATTCCATTAAGACGTTGACGTTATCACATAGAAAGTTGGCATTCTTCATATCCACGACCAATTGGAAAATAACATAAAGACTGATAAAAATTTAGACATTCAATCATTTTGCAAACTGCTATTGAAATTTCCCTTCGTGTAATTTGTAGAATATCATATTCACATTTTTCTGCAACCATCAAACAGTTTGTAGCACCTAGTAAGGCTATCTACCAATCTTAGATTTTTACTACATCAACAATTACTGGAAAATTATCCTTGAAGACGCATGATTACCTTAGGGACCCCAGCATAGACATCTCCACCCTGGGGGTGGTTGATGATGACGCCCGGCCTCGGGTTCTCCGGGTTGTGCGCAATGTCGTCATACATGAATATGATGATGTTCTCATCCTTGAGACCACCCTTCTTCATGATCTGGTAGGCGTGACAGATATCCGCCTGCAAAGTGCAAAATTCCAGTCCACAAATCAAACACAGTACTTCATTGTCGTCACTAACCCCTCCCAGTTTCATCCTTATGGTAGCACTGTACTACCAAAAGTACAAAACACACACATAACTGAAATCGTGTTCATAGAGCCTGCCATTACGTGGCAACAACAAAATCATTTTGGCTGACCAGTGCAGTTAATTACTCCCTCCGTCCGAAAATTCCGAAAATACTTGTCATCAAAATAGATAAAAGGAGATGTATCTTCCCGACAAAGGGAGTACATCATTAAAGTTAGTACAAAGTTGAGTCATCTATTTTGGGACGGAGAAAGTACTATTTATATATATAGACAAAATACTAGCATCAGGAACCGTACTTATTAGTGGGTGGAACCAAGGGTTGTACAATAATACACTTATCAGTGGGTGGAGACCGCAACAAACACGCAGGCCCCAAAAATCAGGAAATCTCATATGTACGTACGATATTTAATTTTGTTTCCAGTTCATATGCCAAATGAGATGCACACGAAATCGTTCTTAAACCAAGTATTTGCCTCACGGCGATATGGCACCGCGCCAATATCATCATATTAACAGGGTTTGCCAATCATAGTTCAATTGCGGTCGGATTACTCAACAAATCATCAACCACACAAAATAGGAGGGAAATATCCGGAACCCGCAGCAAGAGCAAACGGAACTTTTTTTTTTCAACCTATTCTTTCGGCGATGCACACCAGGTATTAACCGACAGGAAGACAAAACAGGAACGGAAAATCGAGGATCGCGGAGATGCGAACGAGCAAAGAGCAATATAGCGCGTGCGCACCTGGTGGCGGTAGTTGTAGTAGCCGTTGGAGCCGGCGATGAGGACGGCCCACCTGGTCCCGACGGAGTCATCGTCCTCCTGCCCGGCGGCGCGCTGCGACGGCAGCCGGATGGTGGGCTCCAGCCGTGGGGTCCGCGCGTGCGCCACGGCCAGCACGAGCGCCGAGAGGCACGCGGCGAGCAGGAGCGCGAGGGGAAGGGGGCGGAAGGACGCCATCGCCATGGCTGGTGTTTGGGGTTTGGATTCCGCGAAGAAGCGAGGGGGAGGAGGAAGGAGGGGTTTAATTCGGGCTGGGGCAAAGGGAAAGCCACCAACGTCTCCTTTTATTATGCGCCGGCGCCTCAGGGTATCTTTTGACTTGCATGCTCCCCGAGCGTGCTCCCATCCATGCTCCCGCATACGTGGCATGATTTAATTGAAACAAAATAAGGCCCGGCCCCACCCCCTTAAAATCAGGGGGGGAGATGATTAGATTAGAAAAAAAAAAGAAAAGAACAGCCGTAGGATGGAGTGGGAGCACAGATGGGAGCATGGCGAGGGAGCAGGCAAGCCGGATCCATCTTTTCTTATTCAATATATATGGCGCTCGTAGTCGTAGGTGGGACCTGGTCGTAAATAAGTGGGGTTTTCCGTTTTTAACACGCACATACGTTCACTCTAGGGCTGTTTGGCTGCCTGTATCAACCTCAACCAGGGCTGCTAGATACATGTTTTATTTTTGTTTTATTTTTGTTTTGACTGTTGGCTTGGCTGTTGAGGAATGCTAAAATCGAGCGTTTTCAGCGAGCCAAATTCGAGGGATGCGAGGGGGCGCATGTGGGCGATGACAGTTGCACACACGGGGACACGCAGTAGAAGTCGTGTTGGTTCCCCAAACGGTGTCGTAACTCGCGCCACCCCCTCCTCCCACCGGACGCGGCTCGTCTGACGTACGGCCCACACACTGACGTGTGGGCCCGGACCCACCCGTCAGCGGCCCAACGGCAGGGGGCCGTACGTCAGGGGATCCGGCTCCCCTCCCACCGCCCATTCTCCCACTGCTTCACTCTTCCCTCCTCTCACCGCTCACTCTTCCCTCTGTCACTCCTTCTGTCTCATCGGTGGCGAACACAAGATTCGCACGACGAGCACCGGTTTCACCCGCCCTCCGCGTCAATTGCGGTATGCCTTACGTTCCTACCGTACCATCGATTTTCCTACAGCCGCGTTAGATTTATACTTGATTGTAGATCACACACCATCGATTTTCCTGCGGCAGCATTAGATTTATACTTGATTGTAGATCACACATTCGATTCAAGGTTAGGCTTCTATCTAGGACCAATTGAACCGATTACAATTAGGGATTCGAGGGTATTCACACACACGGGGTAGGAATTTCGAGGGTTTGAACAAACCCTCGAATCAATTAATCAGCACTTCGGATATAGCCTAGCGGCGGGGTTGAGGTGCATGGGGCACGCTGAGCGGCATGTAGGTCGAAGGTAAGTCTCTAACGTTCATGGTGGTAGTCGTCCACCTTGAGGGGCATTGTAGAGCAGCCAGGTTGAGAAGCCCTCGCCATCATCTTCAACGCCTGGTGCTCCTCCTCCTCGTCAGAGACGTCTAGAACGATCTTGTTCATACATGTAGTACGTTTTTGATCGGGACTAGTTCATATGTATATGTTCAATGAAGATTGACAAGCTTGCCGTGGGAGGCAACGACAAGGAGGGAAATGATAAGTGAAGGAAATATGCCCTAGAGGCAATAATAAAGTTATTATTTATTTCCTCATATCATGATAAATGTTTATTATTCATGCTAGAATTGTATTAACCGGAAACATGATACATGTGTGAATACATAAACAAACATAGTGTCACTAGTATGCCTCTACTTGACTAGCTCATTGATCAAAGATGGTTATGTTTCCTAACCATAGGCACGTGTTGTCATTTAATTGATGGGATTACATCATTAGGAGAATGATGTGATTGACTTGACCCATTCCGTTAGCTTAGCACTTGATCGTTTAGTATGTTGCTATTGCTTTCTTCATGACTTATACAAAGTTCCTGCAACTATGAGATTATGCAACTCCCGTTTACCGGAGGAACACTTTGTGTGCTACCAAACGTCACAACGTAACTGGGTGATTATAAAGGTGCTCTACAGGTGTCTCCAAAGGTACATGTTGAGTTGGCATAATTCGAGATTAGGTTTTGTCACTCCGATTGTCGGAGAGGTATCTCTGGGCCTTCTCGGTAATACTCATCACCTAAGCCTTGCAAGCATTGTAACTAATGAGTTAGTTATGAAATGATGTATTATGGAACGAGTAAAGAGACTTGCCGGTAATGAGATTGAACTAGGTATTGGATACCGACGATCGAATCTCGGGCAAGTAACATACCGATGACAAAGGGAACAACGTATGTTGTTATGCGGTTTGACCGATAAAGATCTTCGTAGAATATGTAGGAACCAATATGAACATCCAGGTTCCACTATTGGTTATTGACCGAGAATAGTTCTAGGTCATGTCTACATAGTTCTCGAACCCGTAGGGTCCGCACGCTTAACGTTACGATGACAGTTTTATTATGAGTTTATAAGTTTTGATGTACCGAAGTTTGTTCGGAGTCCCGGATGTGATCACGGACATGACGAGGAGTCTCGAAATGGTCGAGACATAAAGATTGATATATTGGACGACTATATTCGGACACCGGAAGTATTCCGGGTGATTTCGGAGAAAACCGGAGTGCCGGAGGGTTACCGGAACCCCCCCCCCCCCCGAGAGAGTAATGGGCCTTATGGGCCTTAAGGGAAAGGAGAGAGGGGCGGCCAGCATGGGCCGTGCGCCCCCTCCCCCCTCTGGTCCGAATTGGACTAGGAGGGGGGGCGGCGCCCCGCCTTTCCTTCCCCCTCTCCCCCTTCCTTCCTCCTCCTAGTAGGAGTAGGAAAGGAGGAGTCCTACTACTAGGAGGAGGATTCCTCCTCCCTGGCGCGCCCCCTTTGGGCCGGCCGGCCTCCCCCCTTGCTCCTTTATATACGGGGGCAGGGGGCACCCCAGAGACACACAAGTTGATCTACGGATCATTCCTTAGCCGTGTGCGGTGCCCCCCTCCATCATATTCCACCTCGGTTATATCGTCGCGGAGTTTAGGCGAAGCCCTGCGCCGGTAGAACATCATCATTGTCACCACGCCGTCGTGCTGACGGAACTCATCCCCGACGCTTTGCTGGATTGGAGCCCGGGGAACGTCATCGAGTTGAACGTGTGCTGAACACGAAGGTGCCGTACGTTCGGTGCTTGGATCGGTCGGATCGTGAGGACGTACGACTACATCAACCGCGTTGTCATAACGCTTCCGCTTAACGCTCTACGAGGGTACGTAGACAACACTCTCTCCTCTCGTTGCTATGCCATCACCATGATCTTGCGTGTGCGTAGGAAATTTTTTGAAATTACTACATTCCCCAACAGTGGTATCAGAGCCTAGGTTTTATGCGTTGATGTTATATGCACGAGTAGAACACAAGTGAGTTGTGGGCGATACAAGTCATACTGCTTACCAGCATGTCATACTTTGGTTCGGCGGTATTGTTGGATGAAGCGGCCCGGACCGACATTACGCGTACGCTTATGCGAGACTGGTTTTACCGCCGTGCTTTGCACACAGGTGACTAGCGGGTGTCAGTTTCTCCAACTTTAGTTGAACCGAGTGTGGCTACGCCCGGTCCTTGCGAAGGTTAAACAGCACCAACTTGACAAACTATCGTTGTGGTTTTGATGCGTAGGTAAGAACGGTTCTTGCTCAGCCCGTAGCAGCCACGTAAAACTTGCAACAACAAAGTAGAGGACGTCTAACTTGTTTTTGCAGGGCATGTTGTGATGTGATATGGCCAAGACGTGATGCTATATTTTATTGTATGAGATGATCATGTTTTGTAACCGAAGTTATCGGCAACTGGCAGGAGCCATATGGTTGTTGCTTTATTGTATGAAATGCAAACGCCCTGTAATTGCTTTACTTTATCACTAAGCAGTAGCGATAGTCGTAGAAGCAATAGATGGCGTAAACGACGACGATGCTACGTTGGAGATCAAGGTGTCGCGCCGGTGACGATGGTGATCACGATGGTGCTTCGAAGATGGAGATCACAAGCACAAGATGATGATGGCCATATCATATCACTTATATTGATTGCATGTGATGTTTATCCTTTATGCATCTTATCTTGCTTTGATTAACGGTAGCATTTTAAGATGATCTCTCACTAAAATTATCAAGAAGTGTTCTCCCTGAGTATGCACCGTTGCCAAAGTTCGTCGTGCCCAGACACCACGTGATGATCGGGTGTGATAAGCTCTACGTCCATCTACAACGGGTGCAAGCCAGTTTTGCACACGCAGAATACTCAGATTAAACTTGACGAGCCTAGCATATGCAGATATGGCCTCGGAACACGGAGACCAAAAGGTCGAGTGTGAATCATATAGTAGATATGATCAACATAGAGATGTTCACCATTGAAAACTACTCCATCTCACGTGATGATCGGTTATGGTTTAGTTGATTTGGATCACGTGATCACTTAGATGACTAGAGAGATGTCTGTCTAAGTGGGAGTTCTTAAGTAATATGATTAATTGAACTTAAATTTATCATGAACTTAGTACCTGATAGTATTTTGCTTGTCTATGTTTGTTGTAGATAGATGGCTCGTGTTGTTGTTCCGTTGAATTTTAATGCGTTCCTTGAGAAAGCAAAGTTGAAAGATGATGGTAGCAATTACACGGACTGGATCCGTAACTTGAGGATTATCCTCATTGTTGCACAGAAGAATTACGTCCTGGAAGCACCACTGGGTGCCAGGCCTGCTGCAGGAGCAACGCCAGATGTTGTGAACGTCTGGCAGAGCAAAGCTGATGACTACTCTATAGTTCAGTGTGCCATGCTTTACGGCTTAGAACCGGGTCTTCAACGACGTTTTGAACGTCATGGAGAATATGAGATGTTCCAGGAGTTGAAGTTAATATTTCAAGCAAATGCCCGGATTGAGAGATATGAAGTCTCCAATAAGTTCTACAGCTGCAAGATGGAGGAGAATAGTTCTGTCAGTGAGCATATACTCAAAATGTCTGGGTATAATAATCACTTGATTCAACTGGGAGTTAATCTTCCGGATGATAGTGTCATTGACAGAATTCTCCAATCACTGCCACCAAGCTACAAGAGCTTTGTGATGAACTATAATATGCAAGGGATGAACAAGACAATTCCCGAGTTCTTCGCAATGCTAAAGGCTGCGGAGGTAGAAATCAAGAAGGAGCATCAAGTGTTGATGGTCAACAAGACCACTAGTTTCAAAAAAAGGGCAAAGGGAAGAAGAAGGGGAACTTCAAGAAGAACAGCAAGCAAGTTGCTGCTCAAGAGAAGAAACCCAAGTCTGGACCTAAGCCTGAAACTGAGTGCTTCTACTGCAAGTAGACTGGTCACTGGAAGCGGAACTGCCCCAAGTATTTGGCGGATAAGAAGGATGGCAAAGTGAGCAAAGGTATATGTGATATACATGTTATTGATGTGTACCTAACTAGAGCTCGTAGTAGCACCCGGGTATTTGATACTGGTTCTGTTGCTAATATTTGCAACTCGAAACAGGGACTACGGAATAAGCGAGCACTGGCGAAGGACGAGGTGACGATGCGCGTGGGAAACGGTTCCAAAGTCGATGTGATCGCGGTCGGCACGCTACCTCTACATCTACCTTCGGGATTAGTTTTAGACCTGAATAATTGTTATTTGGTGCTAGCGTTGAGCATGAACATTATATCTGGATCTTGTTTGATGCGAGACGGTTATTCATTTAAATCAGAGAATAATGGTTGTTCTATCTATATGAGTAATATCTTTTATGGTCATGCACCCTTGAAAAGTGGTCTATTTTTATTAAATCTCGATAGTAGTGATACACATATTCATAATGTTGAAGCCAAAAGATGCAGAGTTGATAATGATAGTGCAACTTATTTGTGGCACTGCCGTTTAGGTCATATCGGTGTAAAGCGCATGAAGAAACTCCATACTGATGGACTTTTGGAATCACTTGATTATGAATCACTTGGTACTTGCGAACCGTGCCTCATGGGCAAGATGACTAAAACACCGTTCTCCGGTACAATGGAGAGAGCAACAGATTTGTTGGAAATCATACATACAGATGTATGTGGTCCGATGAATGTTGAAGCTCGTGGCGGATATCGTTATTTTCTCACCTTCACAGATGATTTGAGCAGATATGGGTATATCAACTTAATGAAGCACAAGTCTGAAACATTTGAAAAGTTCAAAGAATTTCAGAGTGAAGTGGAAAATCATCGCAACAAGAAAATAAAGTTTCTACGATCTGATCGTGGAGGAGAATATTTGAGTTATGAGTTTGGTTTACATTCGAAACAATGCGGAATAGTTTTGCAACTCACGCCAACTGGAACACCACAAAGAAATGGTGTGCCCGAACGTCGTAATCGTACTTTACTAGATATGGTGCAATCTATGATGTCTCTTACTGATTTACCGCTATCGTTTTGGGGTTATGCTTTAGAGACGACTTCATTCACATTAAATAGGGCACCATCTAAATCCGTTGAGACGACGCCTTATGAACTATGGTTTGGCAAGAAACCAAAGTTGTCGTTTCTTAAAGTTTGGGGCTGCGATGCTTATGTGAAGAAACTTCAACCAGATAAGCTCGAACCCAAATTGGAGAAATGTGTCTTCATAGGATACCCAAAAGAGACAGTTGGGTACACCTTCTATCACAGATCCGAAGGCAAGACATTCGTTGCTAAGAATGGATCCTTTCTAGAGAAGGAGTTTCTCTTGAAAGAAGTGAGTGGGAGGAAAGTTGAAATTGATGAGGTAACGGTACCTGCTCCCTTATTGGAAAGTAGTTCATCACAGAAATCAGTTCCTGTGACAAATACACCAATTAGTGAGGAAGCTAATGATATTGATCATGAAACTTCAGATCAAGTGTCTACTGAACCTCGTAGGTCTACCAGAGTAAGATCCGCACCAGAGTGGTACGGTAATCCTGTTCTGGATGTCATGTTACTTGACCATGATGAACCTACGAACTAAGCGATGATGATCCCAGATTCCGCAAAATGGCTAGAGGCCATGAAATCTGAGATGGGATCCATGTATGAGAACAAAGTATGGACTTTGGTTGACTTGCCCGATGATCGGCAAGCCATTGAGAATAAATGGATCTTTAAAAAGAAGACTGACGCCGACGGTAATGTAACTGTCTATAAAGCTCGACTTGTTGTGAAAGGTTTTCGACAAGTTCAAGGGGTTGACTACGATGAGACTTTCTCACCCGTAGCGATGCTTAAGTCTGTTCGAATCATGTTAGCGATTGCCACATTTTATGATTATGAAATTTGGCAGATGGATGTAAAAACTGCATTCCTGAATGGATTTCTGGAAGAAGAGTTGTATACGATGCAACCAGAAGGTTTTGTCGATCCTAAAGGAGCTAACAAAGTGTGCAAGCTCCAGCGATCAATCTATGGTCTGGTGCAAGCCTCTCGGAGTTGGAATAAACGCTTTGATAATGTGATCAAAGCATATGGTTTTATACAGACTTTTGGAGAAGCCTGTATTTACAAGAAAGTGAGTGGGAGCTCTATAGCATTTCTAATATTATATGTGGATGACATATTGTTGATTGGAAATGATATAGAATTTTTGGATAGCATAAAAGGATACTTGAATAAAAGTTTTTCAATGAAAGACCTCGGTGAAGCTGCTTACATATTGGGCATTAAGATCTATAGAGATAGATCAAGACGCTTGATTGGACTTTCACAAAGCACGTACCTTGATAAAGTGTTGAAAAGGTTCAATATGGATCAGGCAAAGAAAGGGTTCTTGCCTGTATTACAAGGTATAAAGTTGAGTCAGACTCAATGCCCGACCACTGCAGAAGATAGAGAGAAAATGAAAGGAGTTCCCTATGCTTCAGCCAAAGGCTCTATCATGTATGCAATGCTGTGTACCAGACCTGATGTGTGCCTTGCTATTAGTTTGGCAGGGAGGTACCAAAGTAATCCAGGAGTGGGTCACTTGACAGCGGTCAAGAACATCCTGAAATACCTGAAAAGGACTAAGGATATGTTTCTCCTATATGGAGGTGACAAAGAGCTAGTCGTAAATGGTTACGTCGATGCAAGCTTTGACACTGATCCGGACGATTCTAAATCGCAAACCGGATACGTATTTTTATTAAACAGTGGAGCTGTAAGTTGGTGCAGTTCTAAACAAAGCGTCGTGGAGGGATCTACATGTGAAGCGGAGTACATAGCTGCTTCGGAAGCAGCAAATGAAGGAGTCTGGATGAAGGAGTTCATTTCCGATCTAGGTGTTATACCTAGTGCATCGGGACCAATGAAGATCTTCTGTGACAATACTAGTGCAATTGCCTTGGCAAAGGAATCCAGATTTCACAAGAGGACCAAGGACATCAAGAGACGCTTCAATTCCATTCAGGACCAAGTCCAAGTGGGATACATAGAGATTTGCAAGATACATACGGATCTGAATGTTGCAGACCCGTTGACTAAGCCTCTCTCACGAGCAAAACATGATCAGCACCAAGACTCAATGGGTGTAAGAATCATTACTGTGAAATCTAGATTATTGACTCTAGTGCAAGTGGGAGACTGAAGGAAATATGCCCTAGAGGCAATAATAAAGTTGTTATTTATTTCCTCATATCATGATAAATGTTTATTATTCATGCTAGAATTGTATTAACCGGAAACATGATACATGTGTGAATACATAGACAAAATAGTGTCACTAGTATGCCTCTACTTGACTAGCTCATTGATCAAAGATGGTTACGTTTCCTAACCATAGGCATGTGTTGTCATTTGATTGATGGGATCACATCATTAGGAGAATGATGTGATTGACTTGACCCATTCCGTTAGCTTGGCACTTGATCATTTAGTATGTTGCTATTGCTTTCTTCATGACTTATACAAAGTTCCTGCAACTATGAGATTATGCAACTCCCGTTTACCGGAGGAACACTTTGTGTGCTACCAAACTTCACAACATAACTGGGTGATTATAAAGGTTCTCTACAAGTGTCTCCAAAGGTACATGTTTAGTTGGCATAATTCGAGATTAGGTTTTGTCACTCCGATTGTCGGAGAGGTATCTCTGGGCCTTCTCGGTAATACTCATCACCTAAGCCTTGCAAGCATTGTAACTAATGAGTTAGTTATGAAATGATGTATTACGGAACGAGTAAAGAGACTTGCCGGTAACGAGATTGAACTAGGCATTGGATACCAACGATCGAATCTCGGGCAAGTAACATACCGATGACAAAGGGAACAACGTATGTTGTTATGCGGTTTGACCGATAAAGATCTTCGTAGAATATGTAGGAACCAATATGAACATCCAGGTTCCACTATTGGTTATTGACCGAGAATAGTTCTAGGTCATGTCTACATAGTTCTCGAACCGGTAGGGTCCGCACGCTTAACGTTACGATGACAGTTTTATTATGAGTTTATAAGTTTTGATGTACCGAAGTTTGTTTGGAGTCCCGGATGTGATCACGGACATGACGAGGAGTCTCGAAATGGTCGAGACATAAAGATTGATATATTGGACGACTATATTCGGACACCAGAAGTGTTCCGGGTGATTTCGGAGAAAACCGGAGTGCCGGAGGGTTACCGGAACCCCCCCGAGAGAGTAATGGGCCTTATGGGCCTGAAGGGAAAGGAGAGAGGGGCGGCCAGCATGGGACACGCGCCCCCTCCCCCCTCTGGTCCGAATTGGACTAGGAGGGGGGGCGGCGCCCCCCCTTTCCTTCCCCCTCTCCCCCTTCCTTCCTCCTCCTAGTAGGAGTAGGAAAGGAGGAGTCCTACTCCTACTAGGAGGAGGATTCCTCCTCCCTGGCGCGCCCCCTTTGGGCCGGCCGGCCTCCCCCCTTGCTCCTTTATATACGGGGGCAGGGGGGCACCCCAGAGACACACAAGTTGATCTACGGATCGTTCCTTAGCCGTGTGCGGTGCCCCCCCCCCCCCCCACCATATTCCACCTCGGTCATATCGTCGCGGAGTTTAGGCGAAGCCCTGCGCCGGTAGAACATCATCGTCGTCACCATGCTGTCGTGCTGACGGAACTCATCCCCGACGCTTTGCTGGATTGGAGCCCGAGGAATGTCATCGAGCTGAACGTGTGCTGAACACGGAGGTGTCGTACATTCGGTGCTTGGATCGGTCGGATCGTGAAGACATACGACTACATCAATCGCGTTGTCATAATGCTTCCGCTTAATGGTCTACGAGGGTACGTAGACAACACTCTCCCCTCTTGTTGTTATGCCATCTCCATGATCTTGCGTGTGCGTAGGATTTTTTTTGAAATTACTATGTTCCCCAACAATAAGACTGGCAAGGAGGTTGACGGTATCCTTGATTAGGTGGGTGCTTACCACGTCGGCCTATCATTCATGGGCTGGGCCAAGGACCCACCGACAAACGAAGAATGGGTCATGCAAGCCATGGCCCTTGTGTACTCGAGATGGTTGTCTAAAAAAACTCAAGATGGAATCATTCCAAGATTTGGCGTATACTTCAAGCCATATTCAAATTATCGGCATGTTTATCCCCACATGTAGCCGACATACGTGTAACCCTACCCCTGGTGTCTATATAAGCCGCAAGTCTTTTTTTAGGCAAGTTAGAACTCATTCATATGATCTCGAGGTAGATCATCCTATACTTTGTACCCCATCCATAATCAATACAAACAAGCAGGGCTTAGGGTTTTACCTCTTGGAGAGGGCCCGAACCTGGTTTAACATCATGCCTTTCTCTACTTCCTGTTACATCTAGCCAAGACTACCAGCTCGGGACTGTTGGGAAACATAGTAGAAAGGAAAACAAAATCGCCCTACGAACACCCAAGAACAATATGAAGATGCATATAGTGTTTGGTCAACGATCGTTACCGACTCCGGAGTATAGCGAAAGTAGACGAGTCGGTGTAGATCGTACTTTGAGTCTCTCAAACTATTGATGATGATCCCACGAACCACCCTTGAACAATCCCTCGAACGAAATATCGAAAGCACGGCCGCTCTACTTGGCTGCAAGCGCACGGTCTTCATGATATGGCAGTGCTTCGCCGTCCAGAGCTTATCATCACCGGATAATTCGAGGGAGGAGATTAGAACCACACTAGGCTTCTAATCATGAGAATTAGAGGATCTAGGTCAAGTTCTAATTGATCAACTAGGATAAACTAGAACTAGAGGAACTAGAGGAGGTTCCAAAACTTGTGTGTTCAAAAGAGCTCAACACCTCAAGTATATATATATGTTGGAGGGGAGGAGGGGCACCACAAGGGGGAGGACTTCCCCTTGCGCCAGTCAAGGGGGAAGGACTCCTCCTCCCCCCACCCCGATTTGACCTCCTAGGAGGAAAGAGGGGGAACCTCCCCTATTGGGCCTTGGTGGCCCAATTCTCCCTCCACCACTTGCCCTTTTTTAGCCCCGTTGGTATTAAATTAAATACAAAAGCCCTCTAACAGTCTAATTTAACATCACCAAAAACATTTTTTCATCCATAATTAATTATCAGTAATACCCGGTATACCCAATGCTGCTCATGCTTCACTGGTGGTAGAGCTTTTGTCATCGAGTCTGACACATTCAAATCCATGTGAACCTTGAGGATCTTCACAAAACCTTTCTCGACATGATGTCAAATAATGTGATACTTGCACTAGATGTGTCTGGTCTTCATGTGGGATCTTAGTTCCTTTGCTTGAGCAACAACACCAGTATTATCACAATAGAGTGCCATTCGGTTCATCGCACTTGGGACCACACCAACTTCTTCAAGAAACTTCTTAATCCAGAATGCCTCCTTTGAAGCTTCTGAAGCCGCAATATATTCTACTTCTCTCGTAGAATCCGTTATGTTTGAAACTTTTCCAAACTATCGCACCACCATTAAAGGTGAAAACATACCCCGTTTGAGATTTATAGTCATCTATATCAGTCATGAAGCTGGCATCGGTTTAACCATTTACAATGAGCTCTTAATCTCCTCCATAAACAGGGAGTGTGTCCTTTGTTCTTCGGAGGTACTTAAGAATATTTTTAACAACTTCCCAATGAGCCACTCCGGGATCACTTTGGTACCTGCTACTAGCACTTAGTGCATAAGAAACATTTGGTCTAGTACATATCATAGCATACATGATGGATACAATAGCAGAGGCATATTGGACATTCATCTGCACTCACTCATCAACTACCTTGGGACATTGATTCTTGCTAAGTGTTGTACCATGTGACGTTGGGACACTAGTGGAGAAAAGCCTAGCTATGGTGTGCCAAAAACAGTCTTGCTGGCGTGGACACACGACACCACTAATATGGCACCATTGCTAAAAGGTAGTGGTGGCATTGGAGGACACGTCAATAGTATCCTACATCGTGCTGGCGTATCATCACTCCAGCGCCAACACTAAGTTCATCATAACTCTGGCATGCCTGCTCGTCCAACGCCAGCAAATGTTTTTTTTGGTAATAAAAAATTTACTCATCAACACTAGCTAGCTACTTACTTAATAGATACTCCTAAACACAATATACTCATCAACACTAGGTACTTACTTAATAGATAATCATTACATAAGAGACTCATGAACTGAACAAGTTGATATTAAACTTCACAAAAGCTCACTCAAGTACTCTAGTTACTCGATCATCATCAACTAATAAGATGAACTAGCTAGCTACTTAAAAAACTAATCTTCATCAAGGAGTGTGCCCAACTAGAGAAGCTTATTTCTATCCGCCTCTCCTTCTCTTCTGAAATGATCTATGTCCATCTTCGGGTCAATCCTCTCAGCCCTGAGGCGTCTTCTCTCCTCCTTCAGTTTATCCCGATCCTCGACGAGCTTATCCCTCTCGTCCCTAAGCTGATTATTCTCATGAACGAGCCGAACAACATCCTTGCGTAGCTCTCTAATCTCCCCCTTTAGATCGTCATTTTACCCTTGCACGCTCTTGATGACATACCCCAAAGTGTAAGAATTCATTGTTGGCCATGTCCACATCGCACACCAACTCGTTGTTTGCTCCAGAATTGGCCATGACCTACAAACACATCGCGTATACGATCAAGATAATATGCAATGTAAAGTAGTTCATGTGTTGGAAAGACATGATTTGTAAAGTTTCATTATCAAATACTTGGTGTGAGCTGTAACAAAACAAAATCAGATACTTTTATAGTAAAGAGTGCATGTGTTGGAAAGACATGATGTTGTTAATTAAGTAGAATAGATAAAATTATGAAACTATTTTGATAAATAAGACATAGCAAACTGACTTCTATACACACATACTATCATATATAAGAATAACTTATGTATGCAAAGCTATTTGATTTACATATACCAGTCAACCTATATAGAAATGTGGAAAGAAAACTAAAATGATAACGAAACATATAGAGATGGAAGTCTGGTGTCGACTGCCAGCAATGGATAAGTATTAAACTAGCTCAGATCCGCCAACGGAGGGGAGACACACAAGTAAAAATGCACTATAAATATCGGATTCTACACAATAGCAATCAGATTCTACACACTAGCTCAGATCCGCCAACATAGGGGAGACACACTAGTAAAAAAATGCAACAAACTTAGTAATCTACATGACACAAACCAAATCCCGGTCGTTTGGCGTGTCCGCAGACGGAGTAGTGGATCTAACCTTGGTGCCGGCGAGGGGCGGCGACGGGGCGTCGGCGGCTTTGGTCCAGAGGGGTTGTGTCTACGACCGGGCTGGGTGGGGTGTGAAATGAGAGAGAACAGTGACTTAGGTCTTTTACTAACTTGACTTAGATAGGTTATTGCTGGCGTTGGATAAAATAGCAACGCCATAACTAATCACAGGTCAAATAAAAAAAGAGTAGAATTAATGAAAGACTTGACAAAATAAAAGACTCAAATTTGAACTGGTGGTAAAGAAATAAAATTCCTAAAATGATAAAAACTGTAAAAAAAATGATGACAAAAAGCATAATATAATTAAATACTTAAAACACTTGATCAAATGGGAAAAATGTTTCTTGCGTGCAAAGAAAAAGAACACCAGCACTAACAAATTAACTATGGTGTGCAAAGAAAACCAACGTCACCAGTGCTTTCCAAACGGTGAGTGCATATGGGCCAATAGATATGTGGCGTTTCCAAAAAAGCAACGCCAACACTATGCTTGTAAAGCTGACATGTTGATTTAGCCTACGCCAGCACTATTTGAAAATAATAGTGCTGGCGTGGATAGAAAATGGCGCGGCACCAACTAAACTTGTGGCTAGTACTTTTTCCACTAGTGGGAGAAATCCTTCTTTGCATTCTCCATTTCAAACCTCTTTAAAACCTTGTCAATGTACGTTCTCTGGCTTAGCACAATTAGGCGTCTTGATCTGTCTCTATAGATCTTTATACCCAAAATATATGTAGCTTCGCCTACATCTTTCATTGAAAATACACTCTTTAAATAGTCCTTTACTGTGCTAAGAAACTTTGTATCATTTCTAATCAATAATGTGTCATCCATGTATAAGATTGGAAATTCTACAGATCTCCCACTAAACTTCATGTATACACAAGCTTCTTCATCATTTTTAATGAAGACAAACTCTTTTACCACTTCATCAAAACGTTGATTCCAGCTCCTTGATGCTTTCTTCAAACCATAGATAGACCTTTGAAGTTTGCATACTTTTCCTGCATCGTTCAGATTGACAAAACCTTCTGGTTGTATCACATATAAATCCTCTTTCAAATAACCATTTAGGATAGCAGTTTTGACATCCATCTGCCATATCTCATAATTGAAATATGCAACAATCGCCATCATAGTCTGCATAGACTTCATCATAGCTACTGGTGAGAAAGTCTCGTCATAATCAACTCATTCAGTCAACAAAAACCCTTTCACAACTAGCCTCGCTTTATAGATGGTAGGATTACCATCCGGATCTGTCTTTCTTTTGAAGATCCATTTACACTGTATGAGTCACACCCTCTAGAAGATCAACCAAGTTCCAAAATTGATTATCATACATGGATTCCATTTCGGATTGCATGGCTTTGAGCCATTCTTTTGAGTTGGGCGCCACCACCGCTTCTTTGTATTGCACAGATTCATCTTCTTCTAAGCTGAATACTTCATTATGAAACCATTCAGGATGTTTGCTAACTCTTCCTGGCCTACGTGGTTCAGTTACAGTTTTAACCGGAGTTTCTAAAGTTGGTGTAGCAACTTCTGGTTCAGTTGTGTGGACAAATTCTAGAACAAATTCTATTTCGTTAGTCCTGGTCACTTCTGGAGATTCAGTAATCTGTACTGTCCTCCCACTTACTTCTTTAGCGAGAAACTCCTTCCCAAGAAAGTGTCATTCTTAACGACAAACACTTTATCTTCAGATCTTTTGTAGAAGGAATACCCATTTTCTTCTTTGGGATAACCTACTAAGTAACATTTGTCTGCCTTGGGATCAACCTTATTTGGATGTTAATGTTCTACATAAGTCTCACAACCCCAAATTTTTAGATGTGAAAAATTGGACTTCTTCCCATTCCATAACTCATATGGTGTCGTCTCAACAGATTTAGATGGTGCTCTGCTTAGTGTGTATGTTGCTATTTCAAGTGCATATCCCCGAAATGATATCGACAAATCGGTAAACGACATCATTGACCTTATCATGTCTAGCAAGGTTCGGTTACGCCTTTTAGACATTCCATTTCTCTATGGAGTTCCAAGAGGAGTAAGTTGTGAGACAATTCCACAATCACTTATATGTTTGTTAAACTCATGACTCAAATATCCTCCACGATTTGATCGTAGAAAATTTATCTTCTTGCCATGATGGTTCTCAACTTCGTTATGAAATTCTTTGAACTTTTCAAATGTTTCAGGCTTATGTTTCATCAAGTAGATATAACCGTATCTAATTAAATCATTAGTGAAGCTTACGAAGTATAAGTATCCACCACACACCGAAATACTCATCGGACCACATACATCACTATGTATTATATGATTATATCCAATAATTCAAGTGCCCATTCTGGATGACCAGCGAATGACATTTTAGTCATTTTACCCATCAGAAAAGCCTCGCATGTATCAAATGATTCAAAATCAAATGATGTTAGCACTCCATGTTTATGAAGCTTTTGCATATGTTTCTTTTCGATATGACCGAGACGATAGTGCCACATGTAAGTGGTATTACCAATCTTCTTAAGATGTTTAGCACCAATGTTATAGATAATCTTTCCAATTTCAAGATCTAATATGAATAATCCACCAATCATGGGTGCAAATCCATAAAACATATCCTTATAATATATTGAATAACCATTGTTCTGTGATTGATAAGAATAACCGTCATTTATCAAACATGATCTAGAGATAATGTTTTTCCATAACTTCAAAACAAAATAATAATTGTTTAGTTCTAATATTAATCCTGAAGGTAAACTCAAAGACATGACACCGATGGCTTGAGCAGCGATCCCATCACCATTCCCGAAACGCATCACAACTTCACTTCTTTCAGGCTTCCAAACATTATGCAGTCCCTGTATCTTGGTATCAAATACCCATGACTTGGACCTTTCAGTGAGTAGAATATCATTAACATTAATTTGTAAAACTTTTATACCTTTACCAAAAGATGAGTTCTTCTTATTTGCATGATACTTCAAGCCATTTTCTTTTCCAGTGTCATTTTTCTTTGGAATAGAAACATATAGTCTCGCAAGAAGCTCCACCCTTGTTCTCTTAGTGTTGCGCTTCCTTTTGAAACTTCTTGTTTTGTTCATGAGAAACTTTTGCTGGTTCTGCATCCCGATTTCATTGCTTTTGAGCATTGCTTCATAAAGCAAAGTAACGATCAAATCGTTCTTTGATGTCTTGGGAAAATCAATTTCCATTGCATTAATACTATCATAATAGTCTGCAAGCCTGACAGCTTGCTCATCAACTTCAGCGATCTTGCACTCATCCATTGCTTCAATCATCTCATGAACTTCAGGTGGATCTTTGTGGTACAAAACTTCCAATGCCTCGACAATCTCGACGGTACTGAGTTGTTGATAACATTTTTGTAATACTTGATCCATGCATGATAGCATTACACTTTTGACAACACTGAAATCATTCTTGCGAGAGATAAACACATTGATGACATCTCGAGACGCTTCGGACGTCGGGTATTCACCAAGTGGTTGATCCAGCACATATTCTTTCTTAGCACTCATGAGAACATATATTAGAGTGTGGATCCAATCCTCAGTTTCCACCATTTGCAGGAAACTTTCCTTTATCAAACAGAGGTGCTAAATTAAAACTATTGCAAGCCATTGATCTACAACAATAAGCACAAGATTCACTTTAGACATAATTCATAATTAAACTTGCATAAGGGATTAAACAAATTTTAATATATAAAGTGCACTCCCACTCAAATCAATATCTCTCATAATTGATAGTGAGTGATTCAAGATCCTGATCTCATTCTCATCCATTGATGTGGACATCACTCTTTACAAGAATTTTGATCGGTGGGCAAACTTTTGTCAATCATATCCCCATAGGACTCTTGTTCATCTTTCGATGCTTTGTGGTCCGAGCTCAGAATGATTCTGCCAAAACTTTAAGACAACCGAGTGTTATCTGCACACATTGTCTGACCATCTCCGTCTTACACTTCTCATCTCGTTTGTACTCATGTCGACGTGACATACTCCGAAACACTAAGTGTCGTAGACGGTTGCAACACTGGGAAGAGCACATTTTAATCTTGATTTTTGCTGTGAGAGATCACCCTAATAATTGACTACTATGCAATCAAAGGGTGAAAGCAACAAAGGGATAAACATCTCAGGAAATTCATAATATCATCATATGGTATAGCCCTGGGCACCGGGGATGTCTCCATGGTCTTCCAAGGTCTTTGTAGCGACCACGATCCCAATGGACCGAAGTCTCTATGCTTAAGTGTCATCCCTGGATCGGTATGCTGACACACACAGTACTCGAGGAATTATAACAGAGTTCAATCACACACCTATTACATCGAGGTCCTCATAAAGAGTATCTGTTACACAAATAATATGGCCGAAGGCCATCTAAACTAAAGCTTCGAAGTTAAATGAGTCCATTAACTCCAACGGCATAGTTGAGTGCATGACAATGACCTATCACACCTTATTCTTCGTCGGTAAAGTCTGCAACATGAGACGTTGTAGCCGCGTAGGTCAGCACATGGAATATGCTGGCAGAGTTACACTGTAGAGCAAATGAATGCAAGAAACTATATCTACATGCATATTTGGCTGGTGGAGGCTCTAAGTTTCATATTTTGCATAAAGGTAATTTTTTCCTACAACAAAGGAATAAATTTTATTTACTACAAAGTTTATACCAATATTTGAGAAGGTTCCTCCAACTCAAATCCCAACATTAATCAAGTAGCATCATTAAACCCAATTCATTTAATTAAAGAGTGATGAGATCAACAATAATATCCACTTCTAGATACTCAAGATGTCCATAACCGGGGACATGGCTAACCATGATTAGTTTATACACTCTCCAGAGGTTGCGCACTTTTCCCCACAAGACTCGACCGCATCCATGCTCGGAAGATCAAAACATAGTCTTTCTGGAGCATTAACTCTCTACTCTGGGTAGACCGGTACACTTAATTTCCCCTACATCTGCTATTCCACCTCTTTAAGAGCTCACACAACTTACTCAACTATGCCAGAGCCCATATTGGCTTGTGGCTGCACATGGAAGTTTCTAGGCATGAAATATCATATGAGCCCTTTGAGCTTGGGTGCAAACTGAGGAAAAATTATACGGGTACTCCGGGATTTCCCAAATGGGCAAGCACTGGTTTCTCCAAGTGCCCCAATCAATCCACCTAGATGTGTATTAAAGTTGCCACCTTAATGTTGTCCAAAATTATTATTTCTCACAACTTCCATGTACATCACGAACCAATCCCCGTCTACAAGCATGGCTAAGCAATATAAGAGCATAGTGTATATTACCGGGGTGTTCAAAGGTAATAGGTTCCTACCTCAAGTACTACAACTAAACCACATGTTCCCAATCCTACTCATGCAAATATTTGAGGGGCAATACTAAAGCATAGTAAAAACTAGGTATAAAAGAGTATGATCAAAGTGTAACTTGCCTTGATGACGATCAGAAAATTCTAGAGATTCATAGTAACAAGCTTCGCACTCTAGAAAATCTGGCATAGACAAACAATAGCGTACATAAGCAATCAAGCAAACGGTGCAAAGAGAAATCGAGAAAAGATCCAAATAAAACTCAAAAACAAGCAAATGACTAAATTAAACAGAAAACAAATTTTAACAGCATTATTTTTGTGTGGATTTGATCTTAACAGTAGGTACATTTGATTAGCTACGATTTGCAAAAAGAATCAGCTCAAACGGAGCTACGAAACTCAAGATACGAACAAAACAAGATCAAATACTAATATGAACTAAACTCAAATTTTAAATTGTCAAAATCATGTTCAAGTTGGTTTACTGGATAGAGGGGACTGTTCTAAAGATCTAGGTGTTGATTTCATCTAATTTGGACAAACGAGCTACAAGTTACGTTAGTTTGAAGATCAGGGGCTAAACTACGATAGAACTATTCACGGATAGGTCCCTGGACGAAAATAAAGAGAAAAAGAAAAAACTATCGGAGGAACGTCCGCTAACAGAGACTAACGGATGAATTTGTTCGTTAATAGATCCTAACGGGTGAACGTTCGCTCACTAACGAACTAAAATATATAAACAGATCTAATTAACTAAACCGAAAAAAAACCCAAAAGAAAACCCAAAAGACCGATCGGTTTTACCGGTTCTTGCGGATTTGGCCGACGGTGAGGAATCCAATGACGGCGGTGGTATTCGGGTGAGGCGGCGGCGGCGGCAAGCTAGGGCTCCGGCAGCGGGCGGCGGCAGACGTCGCAGCGGTGGTGGCAGAGGCGGGTGGCGGCGCGGCTCGGGACGGGGAAGAGGTGGCAGGGTGCGACGACTTATAAAGAGGCCGAGGGGGGGTCCGACTTGCGGTAGGGGGCAGCGCGAGGCAGCTCCGACCCGGACTCCTGCCAAAGTCCGGCGTGGACACGGTGGCGATGGCGGTTGGCGCGGGAGGCAAGCTGGGCCTTGGCCTGGCTCTCAGCTGGGCCGGCCCAGTCCGTGAACTTTTTTTCCCTTTAAATTTTTTTTCCAGGGGCTAAAAACACTCGGAAAATTATATAAATATAGTCCTAAAAATTCTAGAAATATTCACGTAGCTAAATGGCCTTATATATGACCTCGTGAACATTTTTCTGGACTTATATGCCTAAACTAAAAATAAACATTACAGTTGTAATTACTCAGCTAATAAATAAATAAACTAGTGAATAAAATCAAATAAACTCGCAAAAATTCAAAATTCAATTTCCAATATTTTTCTACTGAATTGAAGAAGTCATATTATCTTCTCTCATTATTTTCAAAATATTTGGAAAAAGAATTTTGAAAAACAATTTGATCCAACTACCAAATTTTGATAAATCAAAACTGGATTTTCGTGAAACCTCCAACTCTCTCAAATTGGTCCTTGAGTTGCTTAAGGCCTCTTGGATCAAAATGCAACTAAAACAAACAACAAAATGCAATAAATCATGTATGCATATGAATGATCTATGTATATCATCCAAATTGAAAATTGGGATGTTACAGTCCATGAAGTTCTCTAAAAATGTTGTCGTGGCGACAATTTTGAGAACTATCGTCGTGGCACCGGTTTCGTTCTCCTGCGCCTGGTCAAGCTTCGGTTCCTCTGTAACCTGTAGGCTATATCTACGTCCATAACATTAAGGTGGCAATCCCGTGGATCCAGCCATCATGTCGTGATGTGCAGGCACTTCACATTACAACATATAACCATCTCATACAAAAACTCATTGTCATGACAAAGGCTATACCACATCATATGCAAACCTGCAAAACCAAGTTAGAAGTCCTCTACACGGTTTGGAAAATTTGAATTACCTGGTTGCTAGGGTTTTTGGATAACACTAACTACCTACATGCACAATCAAGATGATAATTCTTGTTGCTAGATTAACTTTTGGGGGTGTGTGAGGGAAGAGAACTAATTAAAATCTCTAGCCCGCACTAAACTTCGTATAATATGCATGACCCCCTAGAAGTTTTTACATCTTCATCACCCTCTTGTGTAAGTGACGGTTCACTATTCTTGACTATGATGAAGCCCAAGGAACTGTTAGCGGATCATCGACAGCTAGAGCCGGTCGATTGTCAGAACCTTGTACAAAGCTTACACCATACCGTCAATGAACTTAACCGAATCAACACTCGAGGGAGGCAAAGCAAGAACATCAAACACTCACATCCACATGTGATCTAGATCAAAACATGCATCTACTCATAGAACCGCTCATGATGCCACTATTGGGAAACGTAGTAAACAAGAAAAAAATATTCGCCCTACAAACACACAGGAACAATACGAAGACGCATATCGATAGAGGAAAAGGTGTCCTGATGTTTCAATGAGATAGCGATCATTTTCTATGGGAGTCGACTTTGACGATCTGACTACGAACGTGCGAGACGTCGTGCCTTAGCAATCGCTAAACCAACTTCCGAGGGTTATTGACCACGCCGGAGCATGATTAACCAGACCACGAGGGTATATTTCCTATGAGCAAATGAAGAACAAGCAAGAAACTGAGATTGCAATTTTGGATATTGCGAATATAAGAGGAAAGCTTTATTGATGAAAGTGGGGTTCTGGTCGTTGAACACAAATGAAATACGCGAAGTTGCAGCTTTGGCGAACTTTTAATCTAAACAAAACCCGAAGTCTAAACGATGCCCGAAGGTTTGTATATATGGAGGAATAGGGGGAATTTTGTGACCCCTTGAAGGAGGGGTCTGAAACCAACCCTTACTTTGTTTCCCCAAACATACAAACTCTAAAAATAGCCTATACCGAAGTATTTAGAAAATACATGGGCCTGGCCCAATAACAAGGCGATGCAGCACCTATAATAGCCTCTGGACGAAATTTATGAAGTAGCATCTTGTATATTTTGTCCAAGCCTTCATGCACTCATTATGGTGGCTTGAAAGTCTTGAAATCATCACTTGAAACTCCATTCTTGTTCTCCTTGCGCATGCCACCATCTCTATGATTGATCTTGCTCCAATGTTCATCCTTCTTGTCCAAGCTAGATCCTTCATTTGTAAGCAAAACAAATGTATCCAATATAGGCATCATCATATTCTCATGAACATTAGAATCGTTACCAAGAATGGAAGTGCCTGATAATTTAATTGGCGTGCGCGAGCTCTAGTAATTTGTCCAGTATATGTAGCTACAGGGGTCATGGGCGTAACTGTAGTATTGATGTCCTCATCATCCTCCCCATCTTGAATTGAAGTCGTCCTCGACGAAAAATCATCTTCCCCACCTAAGTAAGGCTTCAAATCTGCAATGTTAAAAGCGGGACTAACCCCAAAATCTGCAGGAAGCTCAAGTTTATATGTATTATCATTTATTTTCTCTAACAACTTAAAAGGACCATCAGCACGTGGCATTAGCTTTGACTTGCACAAATCAAGAAACATATCCTTACACAAATGGAACCAAACAATACGTTTTCTTCCCTTATCTCCAACAAGTTTATATTTAGCATTCATGCGCTCAATATTTTCTTTAGTTAACTCATGCATTTTAATATCAATTTAGCACATTGTTTAGCATCAAAATTAACCTTCTCTGAAGATGGAAGAGGCAACAAATTAATGGGTGCACGAGGTAGGAAACATACACAATCTCAAAGGGCACATCTTACTAGTAGAATCCAGCGAACGGTTATAAGCAAATTCAATACGAGGCAAGCATTCTTCCCACATTTTAAAATTATTCTTCAAAATAGCCTTAAGCAATGTAGAAAATGTTCTATTGACTACTTCAGTTTGTCTATCAGTTTGGGGGTGACATGTAGTACTAAAAAGTAGTTTAGTACCCAACTTAGCCCATAAACATCTCCAAAGTGGCTAAGAAACTTAGTATCACGATCTGAAACAATAGTATTTCGCACACCATGCAAACGAATAATTTTGCGGAAGAGCAAATCAGCAACATTAGCAGCAACATCGCTTTTATGACATGGTATAAAGTGTGCCATTTTTGAAAATCTATCCATGACAACAAATATGCTACCCCTCCCCTTCTTTGTTTGAGGTAAACCTAAAACAAAGTCCATATATAACCTCCCATGGAACACTAGGTACATGCAAAGGCATATATAAACCATGAGGATTAAGTCGTGACTTAGCTTTTTGACATGTAGTGCAGCGAGCAACAAAACGTTCAACATCCCGTCTCATCTTTGGCCAAAAGAAATGTGTAGCAAGTACGTCCTCCATCTTTTTCATGCCAAAGTGACCCATTAATCCTCCTCCAACAACAAAAGACGAACGGAGCTAACTAAGGATGACTCCGCCAACATATTCCACTCATACTCATTTTTGCAAGAATTTGTGCAACCAACTTCAACATCTTGCACTAGTTCATGGAGTCACAAACCCTCTTGTTGTTAAGTCAAGGGACAAGGAAACTCAATGCATTTTTGGACATCATAATATGTGCAATTCACTCTATGTCTATGGATATCCTTGTATGTTCCTTGTGGGACTAACCCATGTATGTATTGAAAGAGCAAAATTAGAAAGAATTGCTCCAAACTCCTGATGGACTACATCAACATTGAGCATCCACATCTTCACTATCTACATGAAGTCATCATTGACGAAACCCAAGGTTAGTTCATCCATCTTTGGGGGGATATCACATCTAGGGGGAGCTTTGCTCTAAAAACTGAGCTAAAGCAACTATAATGGTGTGAACACATTAATGCTTTATGTAAACGTGGTAACTCCACTTATGCTTAAACAATGAGTATGACCTATGATCAAATGCTTTCATTGGACTCCTAAGTCAATATACTCATATAGATGACCTAGTCATCGCCCATTGCTTGATAGATGTTAGAATTGTTTGTGTATGTTTGACACATATTTTATTTGCCATCTTATTGTGTGAGCATGTTGATATGCATGTTTTCTTCATTCGAGGACATCAATTTGTTGTTTTTATTGTCTTGGTTTTTCTGGCCAAGTGGATGTACAAGAATGCCTAAGCATCCCCTCTAGCTATCTATGATTTCTGTCTCAAATTATATTCTTGCTAGATCACATAAATTGAACAAGTCATTTTTGGACCCTCTGGGTGAGGTGTACTTGGAGTCACCGATCTGAGAAGGACTGAACTCCAAAACCTTCTTTATGCATTTCGGTTGGACCAATTCACTCAAACTCGGCCAAACCAAAATCATTTAGATTGATCTAGTTTCCTTCTTGGTGTCACCGAGTTGAAACATTTTGGAACCACTGATGTTCTACACTGCTAGCAGTTACATATATCGGTGCCACCGAGTTGTTCCACTCGAAGCCACCGACATCACACATGTATATATATACTCCGCAAACTGTACGATTGAAAATTTCTTCAAACGTCTGGTTCCCGACCCCTTTGTTGTCGTCGCCCTAGTCTTTGGATCATCGCCCTTGTCTCCTACGCGCCCTCGCCATCGGATTCTGTTGCCGCCAACGGGAATTTGCCCCGCCATTGCCACTGTAGAGGATCTCCACCAAGTTAGGGTGAGATTCGACCCCTCCGTGCTCTAATTTTTGATTCAATGCACGAGCGGCAACGGGAATCTGCCTCGCCATTGTCGTCGTCTCCTTGGTCTTTGAATTGTAGCCCTTGTCTTCTCCATGACCTTGCTGCCAGATTATGTCTTCGTCAATGGGAATCTGCTCCACCATTGCCGCCATAGAGGATCCCCACTAAGTTAGGGTGAGATTCGACCCCCTCGTGCTCTAATTTCTGATTCAATGCACGAGTGGATTGCCATTATTCTTGCCACAGATTGAAACCTACCCTTACGCTGCAAATTCCGTAGATTAGTTTCGAGCAAAAATTTTAGGTTGAAGTTTTCGCCGAAAGCATACCGGACCGTCTGATTTGAGATTTTCAGAGTCACCGATTTTTCCCATGCCATTGTACTAGTACGTCTCGGTGCCACCGAGTTATGCTAATTGGTGAGACCGAAAGTAAAGTTTCAGTGAAACGCTAACATATCGGAGACACCGAGCCACATATCGGTTTGACCGAAACTGTGTGCCATGTTTTTGTTAAGTGCTTCAGTATAACCGAGATGTTCAACTCGGTGGATCTGAAATGCCTTCTGTGAAAACTTAAAACTAAGATTTGAACTCAATTTTCTTCAAAATTATCTGCTTTTTGTGATGACTCATGTACGTTGCCCATACCCAACTATTCATAGGGTCAGCTTGCAAGATGTCATAAGCTAGTGACAGTTAGAATGCGTCAAAAGCTAATGTTGATCTCAGTGAAGGATCTAGTCCTGAGGGAAGCTATTATGAGGGAATAAGGAGTTCTCCAGAACCGCCAAAAGCTGTTACAAGGGCAAGGAGGAAGAGAACTGAGGATGAGTATTTTGTTGCAAGTGAAGCTTCATCAAAGAACAAGAAGATTGTGCTTGCAAAGGAGTATGGCACAACTGCTAGCACAAGACCTTCTGCCAGCTCCAAAGAAAGGACTGTTGTAAGGAAAGTCCCCTTGTCCAAGAAGGACTAGATCTCTGTGGATGATCCACCAAAGAAAAAGAGAGTGAGAAAATAGTCTGTGAAAGTGGTCTTCAAACCCACTTCAATGAGGAGAGATGATATGCCTGAAAGTGAAGAGGAAGAGGAGGAACCAACAGCTAATCCACCTCCTGCCAAGTCTCGGAAACTTACAACAGATGCAATGAAGACTGCTGCCACCTCCAAGTCTAAACCTAAAGCTCCAGCACCCAAGAGGTCCACAAGACCCTAGTGCCTGAAGTTGATGCTTAAGATGAGCTGATACGTCCATTAAGATGAGTTGATATTTATTGCATTATGGGCTGTTATTACATATTATGGTACAATACTTACACTACAAAAAAATACACATCCGTGATGATACGTGTTTGTCACAGTAGGTCACATTTTCTGTCATGCATGTACATCCATGACGATTTTATGACAGAATCAAGATAGTCATACATGTGCTGTCGTAGAAGTGTTCCATGACATTACCAAAATTATCATCACAGAAGTGTCCACTTCCATGACGATAAATCGCGTGTCATAGAAGTGCTTTCGTCAAGGGTGACCGACACGTGGCATCCACCTTAATGGGTCGCCGTTAAGCTATCGGGTTCCAATTTGGATCCGATAACCCGTTAACAGCCCCGACCAATGGGGATTTTCCACGTGTAAAATTCTCAATGGCCAGAGGAACCACGTGTCGGCTCACCGTTTGGACAGATGTCATCCACTCATTGGACCGAAGGCGCCTATGATACATTGACACGTGGCACGGCCCAACAGAGGCCCATTTCGGTGAAAAGGTCGGCCCATTTAACTTGGTCAAAAGGTAGCGGGCCGGCCCATGGAAATCATGTTAACGGCTTGTTCGCATATAGCCCATTTACAGCCGGCTAAGTCACGGCCCGTTACGACCTATTCGAACTAGGCCCAGTAGTGTCATCTGGGCCGTCCAATATGATTCCAGCCCGCTGTAACTTCCGGCCCATGTATGGCCCATGATGTCTTTCGGCCCATATGAGGCCCTTTGTAACTCTTGGCCCATTAACGACCCATGGTGAAACTGGCCCGTAATGAAAGTTTATTGCTTTATACCCATTATCAGCCCATTATTTCATTGGGCCATTTCTAGTCCGTGTTATCTTTCGGCCTTCTCATGGCCCATATATTCTTGTGCTCATTTCCATCATTCAGTTACGTATGGCCCGTTACTGGCCCTTTCTGCTAGTGGGCCAAATTTAGCCCGTGGTTACAGTCGGCCCGTTTGTGGCCCGTTAATCCATTTGGCTGTTTTCATAGCGTCATCAAATACGGCCCATTAATGATAGCCCATTACGGTCGGCCCATGAATGAACGATTCCAACACTAGCCCGTTTACGACCCATAATGTGGTCTGTTATAGCCCATTATTTCTACGGCCCATAAAAGGCCCATTGTTTGTACGGACCATAGGAGGCCCATGGTCACTACAGTAAATATGTAGCCCATGGTTATTGTGGCCTAGTTTTAAAATATAGGTTATTGCGGCCACTAGCAAACCGCAGAAAAAGAACTGCACTGACTACAAGCAAACAAATAAACAAGACAACAAGGAAATAAATAAGCAAGCAACTTACACTAGGCTATCACGGATTCATGGCTATTACACATATTACATCCACTAGCATCAAAGTTCGCCACTAGTGCAAATATAGGGAACAAAGCAGCATATCACATACACTGGTTGTCAAAGTTGGCGACCAGTGCAAATAAACGCTGCAGCAAAACAAGTCAAGAACCGAAACCACTCTAGAAGAGCTCAAGAAACAATATCCTGGGTACCCATAATACTGGCAAGATGCTTAGCAAGCTTATTAACTTTCTCTTGTTTGGCGCTTAAATCCTCCACCATTTGCTATTGCACCAGAAAGTATGCATCTGAGTTGTGCAGGGACTTCCTCAGTCCTTCGACTTGAAGTTGAGACTCAAGAAGACGAACTAATTTAGGTAGCGAGTTCAAAGAGCTTGTGCCAGCAGTAGTGGCCAGTAACTCAAACACTACATCAAGACAAGACTTTTGGGTTGTCTCACTGTCGTCCAGATAGTCTTTATCATCTTTCTTGGAGACCAACAGGGATGTCTCGCTATCTTGAACCTTATCTGCATTACTTCCTTTACTGTTGCATAACGGGGCACTCTTCTCCAATATTTTGTCCGCATTCTAAAAGAGAAACAAGCAGACACATCACAGGTTTACCATGTTGTATATGAAACTCATTTTGGTAAATCAGTTCAGTAGTAAAGTGGACAGGATAACAGCATGAAACAAACATATATCTATGTACCATGGTCACTGTATGGTCTATATCATTCTAGTTTTTGTTGCTAAATCAAGATAGAGACACAGTTCAAATAATATCTATTTAAGATAAAGCAGAATAGACAGAATATAAGTGTGGGAAACTATAGAGCAATAACAACACTTGTAATGTGCATGACATGAGAACATAACTGTTTATTCAAGGGAAAATGTAATCAACATAGAGCAAGTTACAACAGCAAATCAGTTAAAGAAACAGGTTTAAAACATACTTGTTGCACCATTGGAGTTTCAATTCCATCCTTCAAATTTGAAAATAGTTGGCATGAGTAAATACAGTGATGCAAGAGCAAAGGAGTATCAACCATAGCTACAGAACCTGACCCGAGAACAATTCTTCTTCTGCTTCAAGCGTTGAGTTGGGATTTGGAGTGGTGGTCCTCGTGCTTTGGGCACTGCAGTTCCCTTACTAACTGCTCGTGTTTGGGTGCTCTATGATGGACACAGTGTTGTGTCAACTAGAACCGGGTTACTATCTGCTGGGGTAGGGGTTAGAAGGGGTGTAGCTGGTTCTCTATCCAACTGGGTAGGGGTACAATCTGTGAGAGTCGGGTTATGTGTGGTGGGGCTGGTTCTTGGGCAAGTAGAACCATGGTTCTATCTGCATAGACTGGTAGCACTATCTTTTCCGAAGACCGTGTTGTTACTCCCTTAGATACTGCCATCACCCTCTCCAATTCAAATGGCTGATAAACAAGAAAAGTAATTGAATGTACAGACATTGTATGATAGACAGTTGCAATGGATAGTGGGGAATAAAAGAGGGCATGAAATAATTCACATTTATGTTGTCTAACCAAACAGGATAGCATGACACAATTTCACATATATGATGGCTAACTAAACAAGATATCATGACACAATTTCACATGTATGATGGCTAACTAAAAAGGATGGAAAGACATAGTTCAAAATATGATGACTATGTAAATAGGATGACATGTTATAACTATATAATGTATTTATTAAATAGGTTCGCATGCCATAATTCACATACATTCCGCCTATGGAAACATGATAGCATGATATAATTCACGGATAGAATGGCATAATTCAAAATATGATGACTATAAACACTAAACATGATGAGATGATATAACTATATGATGTCTTTATTAAATGGCTTGGCATGCCATAATTCAGATAGATGCTGTCTTTAACATGATGGCATGATATCATTCAAATATATGATTTATATACTTAGCAAGTAAGCAGATGACAATCACATATATGATGTAAAAACTAAGCACTGCAAGACAACATGCATGAAATGAGTAATATAACCCTGCCAAGTTTGAGCATGGACCTCAGGGGGGAAATAGGACTGGTCATCTGTCTCTAAATCCTCCTCCGAGGAGCTATCTGTAACCAACAAGATGTCTGCTTCAGCAGGTAGCACTGTCTGCTCTGAATACCTTGTTTTCACTCCAGATACTTCCATCAGTGCTTCAAATGGCTGATGCATAGGAAGAGTAGTTGAATATACAAACGTTGTCGACAAATGGAACACGTAATACAAAAAAGGATAGCATGATATAATTCACATATATGATGATTGGCTAAACAGCATGACATTGCACAAACAATGCCTTGCAACAAGATAGCATTGCATAATTCACATATATAATGTCTTGCAACAAGATGGCATTGCATAATTCACATATATGGTAATTAGACACTAAGCAGGTGGCATTCACACAAAGCATGTCTAAACTAAGCAAATGACATAGCAATGCAAGACACCATACGCACGATATTAGCAACATAACCCTACCAAGTTAGAGCATACACCTCAGGGAGGGGGGGCATAGGACTGGTCATCTGTCTCTGAATCCTCCTCTGAGGAGCTATTGGTAACTGGTGAGATATGCGCTTCGTCAAATAGCATAGTCTGCTCTGAAGACCTTGTTTTCACTCTAGAATTTTCCATCATCGTGTCAAATGGCTGATGCACACGAAGAGTAGTTGAATGTACTAACATTGTTGACAAATGTAATACATAATGAAAAAAAGGATGGCATGATATAATTCACATACAAGATGACTAGCTAGGCAGGATGGCATTGCAAAATTCACATATATGATGCATGGCTAAACAAGATGGTGTTGCATAATTCACATATACGATAAAGAAACTAAATAGATCACGTTCACACAAAGCATGTCTAAACTAAGCAGATGACATATTTGATGTATAAAGTAAGCAATGCAAGGCACCATATGCATGATATTACCAACATCAGCATGCCAAGTTAGAGCGAAGACCTCAGGGGGTAAATAGGAGTGCTCTTCTCCTTCTGAATCCCCCTCAGAATAGTTATCTTCCTCTTGATTACAATCCGAAATGGGTGGAGGGGGGCTGCCTTTGCGCCCACCATGGAGCGACGTCTGCATGAAATTTTATTGCCACTCAAGGCTGATCTCTTTTGCTCTACATGTTCAGTTCCATTGTCTACAATAACTGACATGCATAGGAATAAAACATAGTGAGATTATGTAGGGAGTGCATGCAGAAATCCAGAGTGATGGTAGCAACCTCTGGATAGACCCAAAACCAATGATAGCAGGCAGGTAATGGCTTCTGTTTAAAAATACAAATAATACCTTCTTTACTTTTTGTTTCCCACCCAACATGAAACTCATAGTAGACACCAGAGATTAACTAGATAGTAGATTGATACTATTGACTGCGGCCCCGATATGTAGCCCACAACCATTTAAAAACTCAAGTTTGAGCATTAGTTTGGAGCCGACTCAGAGTCTAATTGGTGAACAGGATGATAAAGTAGCATGTGATATTAAGTGATGCATAACGTAAGCAGACACGAAAGAGTGCGACCTCTCTTGCGGACCCGTGTAGTCCTCGAGGTCATCTGCTCGGTTGATGATGGTAATGCAGTTGTCGTGCCTACCGGCAGCGGGGAAGAAGATCTGAGGCAACGAAAGACAGTGTAGAGGGCGGATCCCTGCTGTTGTGAACCCTTCCGTCGTTGGAGCAGCTAAGCTAGGGTGGAACACAGTGCATTAGGCGCGGGACAAACCACACAAGGTTTTCTTCTACACATATCTGTAAAAGAAGTAATTGTGTAAGGGCTTGTTTGAATTTGAGGATTCTAACAATGCAGGGATAGGGAATGCACGGGAATAGGATAGGAATGCACGTGCAAAACAGATCTAAAAACCCGTAAACATCGAATCATATGATGGTACAACAGACCCCGCAGTATGGATCGAAGATTTCCTTCTCCATATTTACATGGCCCACGGAGATGATCTACACGCCATCAAGTATCTCCCCCTTAAGCTCAAAGGACCAGCCCGGCACTGGTTAAACAGCCTGCCAACAAATTCCATTGGCAGTTGGGAAAACTTGGAAGATGCATTCCTTGACAACTTCCAGGGCACATATGTGTGACCACCAGATGCCGATGACCTGAGCCACATTACTCAACAGCCCGAAGAGTCAGCCCGAAAATTCCGGACTCGGTTCCCCACTAAAAAGAACCAAGTAGTCGACTGTCCGGACACCGAAGCCCTGGCGGCTTTTAAGCATAATATCCGTGATGAGTGGCTCGCTCGACACCTCGGCCAGGAAAAACCCAAGTCTATGGCAGCTCTCACAACCCTAATGACCCGTTTTTGTGCGGGTGAGGATAGCTGGTTGGCTCGTAGCGGCACCATGCCACATTCTGGCACTTCGGACGGTCGCGATGCTAACAGCAAGCCACGGCGCAACAGACATAAGAGACGGAACAACGGCAACAGCACAGAAGACACGGCAGTCAACCCCGGATTCAGCGGGTCCGGACAGCGGAAAAAGCCGTTCAAAAGAAATAATCAGGGACCGTCCAGTCTGGACCGCATACTAGAGCGCTCGTGCCAAATTCATGGCACACCGGACAAACCATCCAACCACACCTATAGGGACTGCTGGGTGTTCAAACTGGCCGGCAAGATAAACGCCAAAAACAAGGACAAGGGGCTGCACAGCGACGATGATGATGAGCCCCGGCGTCCGAATACGGGGGGGGGGGGGGGGCAGAAGAAATTCCTCCCCAGGTGAAAACGGTCAATATGATCTACTCCACCCACATCCCCAAGCGGGAACGGAAGCGGGCACTAAGGGACGTCTATGCGATGGAGCCAGTCGCCCCCAAGTTCAACCCATGGTCGGCTTGTCCGATCACCTTTGATCGTAGGGATCACCCTACCAGCATCTGTCATGGCGGCTCAGCCGCATTGGTCTTAGACCCAATCATCGACGAATTCCACCTCACGCGTGTCCTTATGGACGGCGGCAGCAGCCTGAACCTGCTTTATCAGGACACGGTGCGTAGGATGGGCATTGACCCTTCAAAGATCAAGCCCACCAAAACCACCTTTAAAGGTGTTATTCCTGGAGTAGAGGCCCGCTGAATGGGTTCTATAACATTGGAAGTGGTCTTCGCATCCCCAGACAACTTCAGGAGCGAAGAGCTGATCTTCGATATTGTCCCTTTCCGTAGTGGCTACCACGCACTGCTCGGACGAACCGCATTCGCAAGATTCAATGCGGTGCCACACTATGCATATCTCAAGCTCAAGATGCTAGGACCGCGCGGGGTCATCACTGTCAACAGAAATATGGACCGCTCCCTTCGAACAGAAGAGCATACGGCAGCCCTCGCGGCAGAAGTACAATGCGGCCTCCTCCGACAAACCAATCCAGCGACAACTTCGAGCACTGTCAAACGAGTCTGGAGCACCCCGCAACAGGATCAACATGAATATCAAGATCGTGATTAGCAGTCCGGCCTCCGCTCAAGCCCCTCCAAAGCAGCATTCGTGCCACACGTACACAATTACGCACTCAAGATACCTTGGGCATAGGCGGAGGCGCATCAATGACTCAGTCGATAATGCAGGTAACTGCTAAATACATTCATACTCTTTCCCTTTTACCTTTCAGGACACCGCGTTAGTGCAGCATCCTCAGAAGAGCTGAATCGCCGGACTCATATGGAAGAGACACCCAAGGAGGCAACAGACGTTGTGCGTAGAAGGAAATACCCAGGTGGAATCTATTTACGATCATTATACCTGCTTCATCTATCCGCACACGGCTTGCCCCTGGATAGGACATGTCAAATAGTCCTATTTTTATCTCTGCCTAATGCATCCATTGTAAACATACGCTTAAACGTATTTTTCGTCAAATGGAGATTATATAGCGTCAGCTTATTATCTTTATTTGAGTATTTTTCTCTTATAAATGTTCATTGGATATTGCACCCGTACACCTTGGTACGGCCAGTTTGCCAGGGGCTTCTTACGACGCCCCGTAATATGGCAACTAAAAGTCCGAACACTTTCTATAGTGCGGCATCCCGAACTTATAGCACTATATGCATCAGCTTTGAATCATATCTTGGGTCTACAGTTGGGATAGCCCGGCTCACTTGTTTTGGTGCCTTACATTCCGTTATATCGGCTAAGGAAGCGCAGGGAGAACTACTGCAATTGTGTCCTGGTTCTTCCGGACGAGCACCTCAGTAAAGAAAGCCGAAAACTGACCGGCATGATGTGGCGAGAGCTGGTCGTTGTTCGAGAGGTACTAAAATACTTAAAGATTTTCCGCTTTAGGCGATAAATTGGCTTTGTCCGATCAAGGCGTATATAGCACCCCAATTCGGCCTTCCGGATTCTAGGGGCTTCGCCGAAATTTAAAATTGTAGACTTCTATGGCTAAGTGAAAGTTATAAAGCCGCATAGTCCGATTGCCTCGTTTGCTGCGCTGGACACCTCCTTAAGGGACCAAACATTTGGATAAAGATTGTCTGGGTTTTCCACAAACACCCCAGTGCTAGTTGCGTGGGGGCGGAAGCCGACGACTGGCCTACTTTCAGGATATTATAAACAGCTGCACAGAAGGTAATATTTTAAATAACAAAAGCGCTACATAGCGCAAGTAACTTCGTCCTTAAAATACAATCATGACAGAAGCGAATTCATTCAAAAATGGTGTCTTTGGTACATTCGTCAGCCACGAGGCGAGCACCCTTCATAATGCCATCATAGTACAGCTCGGGATGGCAATGCGCCTTGCCCTTCGGCGGTCCGTCCTTGACCAGCTTCTCCGCATCCATCTTGCCCCAATGCACTTTGACGCGGGCAAGGGCCCGGCGGGCACCCTCGATGCACACGGATCGCTTGATCACCTCAAGCCGCGGGCAGGCATCCATCATCCGCTTGATCAGGCCGAAGTAGCTACTGGGCATGAGCTCACCAGGCCACATCCGGACTATGAACTCCTTCATAGCCAGTTCGGCCGCCCTGTGGAGTTCGACCAACTACTTCAGTTGGTCACTCAGAGGCATCGGGTGTTCGGCCCCATCATACTGGGACCAGAATAGCTTCTCCGTTGAGTTCCCCTCCTGCGCACGGTAGAACTCCGTAGTGTCTGATACGCTGCGTGGTAGATCTGCGAATGCCCCTGGAGAGCTCCAAATTCGAGTAAGTAATAGAAACGCCCCCTCCACATGTTTGCTTTGCATAAAGAACTTCTTACCCGCTGCTATCTTCTTGGCCTCCTGGATCTCATGCTGTGACTTCTCGGCTTCGGCCTTGGCGTCTTTTAAGCTCATAAGGGCCTTCGCAAGCTCGGCCTCTTTGGCCTTCAGATCATGCTCCACAGACTCACATTTCTTGCCTAGGTCCTGGAGCTCCTGCTGTACCTCACCTACCCTAGCACTTTCCTTTTCGCGCTCCTTACATTCTGAGGCCGCCTTGTCTTCGGCCTCGGACAGCGCCTTCTTCAGGGCCGCCACTTCGGCAGGCGCCCCTGTTACACGGTCACGACACTTAGTTGTTAGACCCACCAATTCTGCCTATCCTTAAATACATAAGAACGGGAATTACTTACCCTTGTTCTCTTCGAGCTGCCTCTTCGTGAGGTCAAGCTCTCCCTGCGCCTGCTCCAGGTCCCGCTTCAGATCGTCAACCTCGGCAGTACGGGCAGCAGCAGCAAGCAGCACAACCTGCTAATTCAAAATAACACTTATGATTAGACTCCTGCGGAATTTAATTGACCATCAGCTCGGCTTTTCCTTCCGAAGGCCAAACAGAGTTTCAGGGGCTACTACCTATCGGGTGGTAATTTTGCACATATTCATTACTTACCTCGAAGCCTGTTAGGAGGCTGGTGCAAGCTTTGGTCAGTCCGCTCTTGGCGGACGAAACCTTCTGAATGACCGTACTCATAAGAGTACGGTGCCCTTCGTCCAGCGAAGCGCCGCAAAGCGCTTCCAGCAGACCGGCCGGCGCTTCTTGTGCAACGGAAGTCCGCGACACAGACGGCTCGCCCTCCCTAGCGAGGCGTCGCCTGCCTAAGTCCGGAACCATCGAAGGTTCTGGAATTGTGTTCGGCTCAGAGCCCGGCTGGCCGTGGCTCTCGTCGACACGATCCGCGGGGACCTTGAACCCCGCATGTGCGACGTCTGGGATCCCGCCTCGGGGCGTCTCCAGAGTCACCTCCCCCCGCTCTGGGATCCTTTGGGAAAACACCTCCGTGTCGTCCGCGGGTTGAGGAGTGGTGGCCGTCGGAAGCGAATTCATCTCCGAATTGCTCAGGGACCCGGAGGAGGATACCTCGGGGTGATCCCTGGCCGGACTGCACATATGTTCGGCATTATAAATACAAAAACTGTAAGTGAAGTCATGATAGAATGCAAACACTTACGATCGCGCTAGGGGCTTCCCCCTAGGCAGCCACCCCTCCTTGCTGAGAGAGGCCGTGGCGGAGTAGTCTGGAAGGGGCCCCTTCCCCTTCTTGGACGCCCCAGCCTCCCCTCCTAGGGCGGCTTTTCTCTTCTTCTCCCCCCGGTGGGAGAAGATAGGATCTCTTCCTGATTCCCCCCGCCTCCGCGGGAGGAATCCGACTCGTCATCGTCGGACGACAGGGGAATGACGGCCCGGCGCCGAGGACCTTTTCCGGCCCCCGGGTTCGCCTCCCCGGACCCCTCATCCTTTCCGGATGGGGTGTCTTCTTCTTCTTCCTCCTCCCCTTCGTGGGAGGAGTCCGCCTCGTCGTCTTCGGACGAGGCTTCCGGCACAACCTTCCGCCAGAACCCTTTCGGATCCCCAGGGCCTTCTTATCGGCCTTCTTCTCTGGCACCATGTACGGCGCCGGGACCAGCATCTCCGTCAGGAGAACATCTGCTGGGTCTTCTGGCAGCGGAGCCCAGCAGTAAACCCGGTCCAATGTCTCCACGTAATCCTGAAATAAACATGCACAATTACTTAAGGCACTCCGGTGAATATATCGAGAAGAACTGGGTCCGGTGTTAGTCTAAGAACTCACCGGCCTAGGAGCCCGCGCGGCGTGAAGCCCGCGGTCTTCGGATGTCGGAGGAGGAATTTCGGAGGCCTTGAACAGCTCCTTCCATGCGCCTTTGTGCGTCATGTCGTAGAGCCTTTGGAGCGTCTGGTGCTCGGTGGGGACGAACTCCCACAGATTGACTGCCCTCCTCTGGCAGGGCAAGATTCGGCGAACGAGCATGACCTGGATCACGTTGACAAGCTTGATGTTCTTGTCCTTCATGCTTTTGACGCATGTTTGGAGTCCGGCCAGCTCCGCGGAATCGCCCCAGGACAAGCCCTTCCTCTCCCAGGAGGTGAGCCGCATGGGGGCTCCGGATCGGAACTCGGGGGCGCCGCCCAGTTGGCACCATGCGGCTCGGTGATGTAGAACCACCCCGATTGCCATCCTTTTACGGTCTCCGCAAAGGAGCCGTCGAGCCATGTGACGTTGGGCATTCTGCCCACCATGGCCCCTCTGCACTCCGCATGTTGGCCTCTTACCACCTTCGGCTTCATGCAGAAAGTTTGCAGCCATAGGCCGAAGTGAGGCCGGATGCGGAGGAAAGCCTCGCACACGACGATGAACGCTGAGATGTTGAGGACGAAATTTGGGGCTAGATCGTGGAAATCTAGCCCGTAGTAGAACATAAGCCCTCGGACGAAGGGATGGAGTGGAAATCCCAGTCCACGGACGAAGTGGGCGATGAATACGACCCTCTCGTTGGGTCTTGGGGTCGGAATGACCTGCCCGTCGTCTCGTAGATGGTGCGCTATGTCCGCGGCCAAGTATCCGGCTGCCCGAAGATTGGTGATGTGCTTCTCCTTGACGGTGGAAGCCACCCACTTGTTTCCTGGCCTGGACATGTTTAGCTGTGCGGGTAAGACTTTGGCTTGGGTGCTGGAGCTCGAGGGGGCAAGAGTGGGCAAAGGAGGAAGAAGGCGTGGGTGAAAATGGGAGAATCTTATCCCTTTATAGAGGCGCCGGAAGCGGTGCGCCTCCCCACTTGCCCGTTGGGAATCGCTTGTTTCCCAAGCGCCACGATTAATGGCGTGGTGAGATTACCCATACCCGTATTGATGAGAATCCCGTAATAAGGGGACACGATCTCTTCTTCGGCAAGACATGTCACAGAAACCGCCTCGTGATATGGGTTGTAGCTGGTTTTGTGGAAATGGTTCGAATAATGGATCCGATCATAATAATGTGTCACGTCATCAGGAAAAGTTGTCAGTAGATTGCATTTGTGAAATATCCTCCTCTCTACGATGGTATGCGAAGATCATTTTTCAGATCCGGACATGATTTCAGTGTTCGATGATTACTTTGGAGTATTCGGTGGAGGAACCCGCCTTGCAATGCCGAAGACAATACTGCGTGCCGGACTCATCGTCATTGAAGCCTGGTTCAGGGGCTACTGAGGGAGTCCTGGATTAGGGGGTATCCGGACAGCCGGACTATGTACAACATCCGGACTATTGAAGCATGAAGATACAAGACTCAAGACTTCGGCCCATGTCCGGATGGGACTTTCCTTGGCGTGGAAGGCAAGCTTGGCGATCCGGATATTATATTTCCTTCCTTGTAACCGACTCCATGTAAACCCTAGCCCTCTCCGGTGTCTATATAAACTGGAGAGGTTGGTCCTTAGAAGGCCGATCACAATTACATTCATACCATCATAGGCTAGCTCCTAGGGTTTAGCCTCTACGATGTCGTGGTAGATCTACTCTTCTACTACCCATATCATCAATATTAATCAAGCAGGAAGTAGGGTTTTACCTCCATCGAGAGGGCCCGAACCTGGGTAAACATCTATGTCCCTTACTTCTTGTTACCATCAGCCTTGACGCACAAATCGGGACCCCCTACCCGAGATCCGCCGGTTTTGACACCGACAGTGGGCGATGTATGATGTGTTTTGCCGTTGCACGTCAATTATCATAAAGAAACACATACCTAATTAAAATACACATGCCAAACCTATATATGTTTTTTCCCAATGATATAGAGATGTTGTTACACCCTATTACACATTTTTTATTATTTAATTGAAGGTAACATTACAACCAGCTTATGAAAATAATGGTAACCGGTTTTACGTGTTTATAATGGTATTATCATTGGACTACCATGTAGGATAAATGATGAGGTGGATGAGAGAGACCATAAGAAAATGCATGTCTTCTCTTGATTAATAGATGATCTCTTACCAACATTATGTCTCACTAAATATTTAGAAATATCACGTTATCAAAGATAAGACTAAAATTAACCCACTACAACATATTTTGATGTCTCCTCTAGATTACGTGATAGTCTTAAGATAAAACTGTCTTATCAAGCACTGTGCATGCTCAAATTAGTAATAAATCAACATTTGGGTAGTTGAGAATAACATGTGAGATTATGAATATATCTTTTTGCAAATATATCAGAACAAAATGTTCATATTTTGCCAGTAGAAAAGAGTGTTCAATGTGTCTGATTAGCTCCATGCTGGTTTTGACTAATTTAATTTAAAAATGAACCACGCATTTTCTTTGGTAACACATAACTAGGAACTAAATGGAGACTGGACACCATGTAGTGCCACATACGTAAGTGGAGCAACCAAGATTTATTCACGTACAGGGCAGGCTTGTACTCCCTATAAGAGTGTTTAGATCACTAAAGTAGTGATCTAAAACTCTTTATATTAGTTTATGGAGGGAGTACTTCTTAGAGAAAAGTAAAGAACAGAAATGGGCAAGCTGACTACGATAGCATGTGAAGTTTTGAACCCACAGGTTGCATGAGCACGTGCCCTATAATTCTCTACGATAGCGTGTCCGAGATGGTTCACCGGATGGCGCGGTAGTTTCTGCTTTGCAGCAGCATGTGCAAGGTGACAACAATCTGAGTTCTAAAAGAGTTAATCCAATGCTTGGTTTTGTTTATAATTTCCAACTATGACCATTGGATAGAGTGAAAGCAATGGATTAGATTCAAAGTGATTCTCACACTATAGAATGATATATGAACGTGCAGAGATTTGGTTGATTTTATATTGCCGAATAATATAAAATATTATGAGTGCAGACGCTCCACCGCGAGGTTCGTTGCTCCTTCTCAGTCGTCAGGAATCTATGTTATTCCACTCTTTTGTTTAAGATGTGAGTGTTGTTCATCCTTTTGCTGACACGCGGGACATCTAGCATCAAGGTGGTCGTGTCATGCAAGAAAATGGAGATAAGCAGTGCGTAAGTGAGTCGTGCACTTCGATGGCACCTAGTACTATGGAATATTTTTTTCTCCTCGATGGCACATGAATAGTGCGCGCACTCAATGACGGAGCACACGATGGTAGCCATGGACATGGTCGGCCCTTTTTGGAGAGAGTACTAAATATCTTTAATGTGTCCTGTCAACTCAACGAGAAGCTTGCTTACTACACCTTCTCCCTCGCCAACACGTGCGTGGTGGCTCACAACACGAGGAGAAACTTTTGCTTATAAGCGGTCGACATGCATCGGTTCATTTGGTGTCAGATTGCCAGAAGTACTAATGTAGTACCATCATTATTATTCGACTTCCGGAAGAGGAGAAGAGCCAAGCGCAAGGTCACCTACTAACCTAGTACAGTAGTATACTATAGGCAAAGCTAGTCCACCTTTTTAGAGCATGGTTAATTAATATAGGCGGCTCTTGCAGCGACACATCATTAAGAGCAAGTACTCTCTTCATAGGAACAAAGGAAGTGAAAAAAAGTTGGAGCGGATGCTAGATTGCCAATTAAAACATGATTACATAGGGAAAAAAAATCCTATAACATTCTAAACTATGAATCAAACGACCAATGTAGGAAAATTGTGAGGGGGGTCTCTCCAACAGTGTTCCTCGGCTCGCACCTAGCATCATGGTGGTCGAACTTGGATTCATTCATCTGGTACACGTGGCATCTCAGATCTGGACACAAGGTGATGTACACCTTCAAGGATAATGTTCTCCTCAAAGCCGGATGTACACGGTCAAGGTCCACGGTCAAGGGGGTAAGGGTGGACATGACCTCTCACTGCGTCCACCATTTTAAGTAGCACGCCAGCCGAGGGCGCCGCCCACTGCACTCCTAGCTGTACCCGCCTCCTCGCCTCATTCAAAAACCTACATTTACTAGCAAGATGCCCATGCATTGGACGGAACATCAAGATGCATTTGTATGAGTAGTTTATCTTGTGGGAGAAAAGGATGAACGAGGGAAGGCCTTATTTGCAAATGTGGAGAGGGGTGTGGGTATATTTTTGCAAAATTGCCATTGTTTCCTTCCTATCCGTCAGATATAAATCGGACGACCTATATTGCAGGATGGCAGGCACACCATCATCACCAACTCTGTTTTTTATAAGAGTAGAGATAGAGAAACCCGCGTGGAATGTGAGAAACCCACCCCGTCCACACACATCCATTCAAGAGCAGGACGCCGGCCAAGCTCCTCGTTCCACCATTTTCTCCACTCTTTCGGTGGCATCCGACGAGCAGAAAGAGTAGTTCTCCGACTTAATAGCCATCTGGGCATGGCGGCATGGGCATTGTCGCTGCCCTCGATGTCGGCGTGTCGTAAAGCGCCTCCGGTGCCTGTGACTGCGCCATCCGCCATTGGCGTGCGTGTATCCGTGCCATGCAGGCAGATAAAGAAGCCGCCGTGGATGTCGATTTTAGTGGAACCTGCTGTCAGCTGACCTCGCGGTGCTTCAGGTATTTCTACATTCGTAACTAGGTACTCCCTCTATTTCTTTTTAGTTTCCAAATAATATTTGGTCAAAGTCAAACTTTGTTAAGTTTGACTAGCTTTGTAGGAAAATATATCAACATTCACACTATGGAATCAATACTATTAGATGTATGATGAAATTAATTTTCATAACATATAACTTTAGTATTGTAGATGTTGATATTTTTTCTACAAAGTCAGTCAAACTTTACAAAGCTTGAATTTGACCAAATCTTATATGCAGACTAAAAAGAAATGGAGGGATTTGAATGACTAATGCAAGATGAAATAAGCTTATTCGTATGCTGACTTATGTTTGAAGTGTTGAACGAGCCTGTTATGTGTGGAGGAGCAAACAAGCACTGCAGCCATGCCGTCAACCAAGATAAAAGGGTCCGAGTCATTGATGGCCTGGCCAACGAGTAGGGGTCGTGCATATGGTGGTGCATTATTTTGGTGGAACTACACAAAAAAGATACTGGGGTTAGTTGGACAAATTTTCTACAACCACACGGAAGGAATTGCGCTCATCGATTGGATAGAATTTCCTCCGTGCCATCATAGGAGATCCCAAGGTGGAAATCAACTAACCACCTACAAAGTTATGCATAGTCTTCCTCACGCAGGTCAGTATCCCCTTCGTCCAGATGATCGTGTTTTGTCATGCCGAGCTATTGATATGTGCTACTATTTTGCTACACCGTTTAAGTACAACACTTTCCTATCTTTTCACATTCAGGACAGTGAAGATGATTTTAGTTGAACTGCACAAAATGGCATGATGTTGAGTGTTCTCTAATGCCTCCTCTGTTTGCTGCAATGTGTCGGCGTAAATTGCAAAATGAACCAAAATGCTCAAAGTGCATGCAACATTGAGCAGAAAGAAGCATGCCCAGGAAATTAATGCGTGCGTAGGGAGGCCCTTTTCTCAGAGAAGCATCGATCGTTTTTTCTTTATTTCTACACCTTCTCACAACTTTGTCTTGGTTATAGTCTTGTGAATCATTTAGATGCATAAACATCCTAAACTTAAGTGCTTGTGAACGTTTGCTAGTATGCATACAGTATCTTGTGAAGCCTAGTTTGAATGTTAGCGTGTCAACCTTTACAATCTATGTATATTGTGGGCATGTTATTTGACCCCTCATTTTGCCGCGCTACAACCAGTGTGAGATTCTGCATGCAGTACACCATCCTCTAATTTGGTGGATGCCAAACCGGCAGAAAAATGAGCAATAACTTTTTTTAAGTTGAAAAATGTTACAGATGAGGAGCCATAATTAAGATAGAGTCGTCTATTTTTTCTTTCGAATGGGCAATCAGCTGGAGAGTGTCTCTAATGGGCTGCCTCTAGTGTTAAGGGCCTCCAGTACGAAACATGGGCAGCCGACTAGGCCGATACAAAATCCTATCCATCATAAAGCCCATTTGTTTTTTTGCAAGGAAAAGCCCATATTTCTTAAAGAGGGGCCGATCCCAGAAAAACCCTCCTTCCTCCTCGCTTCCACTTATACTGCAGTTCGCTGGACTCTCCCGCTTCCGTCGCTGCCAATTCCCCCCGCACCCTATCTTCCTCACTCATACAGAAAACCACCACTCACCTTCTTCCTCACTCGTACAGAAAACGCCTGCTCCTCTTCTTCCACTCCTACAGAAAATCCCAGCCCTCCTTCTTCCCAACTGGCACTGCCCCTAGGCTCGTCTCTGGCTACTCTTCTCAAACCCGTGAGCTCGGCACGAAGCCCGCAGGGAAAATGGAGTCGGCTAGCCCCAGTGCCAAGAAGATGAGGCTTCCGCCAGCAGCGACGCCGGTTATAGATCCTGCACCCGGCAGCGTAGGGAGAAGCGGTGAGCCCCCCCACCCGGATCCGAGGAACCCGTAGAATCTCCGGTGGACCGCATCAGCGATCTCCCGGATGACATCCTTGGGGAGATCATCTCGCTTCTCCCCACCAAGGATTGCTGTTGCACACAAGTCCTCTCAACTCGGTGGAGCCCTCTATGCCCCTCAATCTCGACTGTCGTCATATATCCGTGCTTCTTAAATTTGATCTCCTTAGAGCCATCATCTCCTCTCACCAGCAGGGCCCCGTTCAACACTTCTGCATCTCGACACGCTACCTGCTGTGCATACCCTGCACGATGGACGCTTGGCTGACATGCCCTGAATTCGAAAAACTCTACCAGTTTGAGTTCTACCATTAGCACAAAAGTTTCATACCACGAACCGAACACCAAGAATTTGTGCCCACACCTCCATTGTCCATCTCATGGTTTTCCTCCTCTCTCCATACCGCCACCTTCACCCGGTGCCATCTACCAGACGATCTGGTACAAATGCTTCGACTCCCACTGTCGGTGTCAAAACCAACGGATCTCAGGTAGGGGGTCCCGAACTGTGCGTCTAAGGCTAATGGTAACAGGAGGCGGGGGACACAATGTTTACCCAGGTTCGGGCCCTCTCGATGGAGGTAATACCCTACTTCCTGCTTGATTGATCTTGATGATTTGAGTATTAGAAGAGTTGATCTACCACGAGATCGAAGAGGCTAAACCCAAGAAGCTAGCCTATGATTATGATTTTTGTTCTTGTCCTACGGACTAAACCCTCTAGTTTATATAGACACCGGAGGGGGCTAGGGTTACACAGAGTCAGTTACAGAGAAGGAGATCTACATATCTGAATTGCCAAGCTTGCCTTCCACGCAAAGGAGAGTCCCCCCCAGACATGGGACGAAATCTTCAATCTTGTATCTTCATAGTCCTACAGTCCGGCCGAAGCATATAGTCCGGCTGTCCGAGGACCCCTTAATCCAGGACTCCCTCAGTAGCCCCTGAACGAGGCTTCAATGACGATGAGTCCGACACGCAGATTGTCTTCGGCATTGCAAGGTGGGTTCCTTCTCCAAACACTCCATAGAAGATCTTGAATATGAGGATCGTGTCCGGCTGTGCAAAATAATTTCCACATACCACTGTAGAGAGCACAATATTCCACAAATATAATGTGCTGACAAATTTTCATAGCGTGACATCACGCCACGGACCTGCCATTATTCGAACCGTTTTTCTCAACCAGCTACTGCACATATTGCGAGGTGGTTTCCTTGGCACATCTTGTCGAAGCAGAGATCATGTCCCCTTATCACGGGATTCTCATTAATACAGGTGTGGGTAACCCAACCGCGCCATCAGTCGTGGCGCTTGGGGAATAAGCGATTTCACCGAGCAAGTGGGGAGGCGCACAGTTTCTACCGCCTTTATAAAGAGATATGGATTCCCCCTATTCTACCGCCTTGCTCATCCATTCTCGCACGCTCAAGCTCCAGTGCCCAAGCCATTCCAAACATGTCCCGAGCGGAAGGTAAGTGGATGGCTGATACGTTTCCGTCGTATCTATAATTTTTGATTGTTCCATGCCAATATTATTCAACTTTTATATACTTTTGGCAACTTTTTATACTATTTTTTGGGACTAACATATTGATCCAGTGCCCAGTGCCAGTTCCTGTCTGTTGCATGTTTTTTGTTTCGCAAAAACCCAATATAAAATGGAGTCCAAATGGGATAAAAATGGACGGAGATTGTTTTTTGGAATATTTATGATTTTTGGGAAGTAAAATCAACGCGAAACGGTGTCCGGGGTGGCCACGAGACAGGGGGCGCGCCCTCCCCCGTGGGCGCGGCCTGGGCTCTCGTGGGCCACCCGTAAGGCGGTTGACGCTCTTATTTTGGTGCAAGAAAGCTAATTTTATGAGAAAGATCTGGGCGAAAGATTCACCCCAATCGGAGTTACAGATCTTCGGATATTTAAGAAATGGTGAAGGGGTAGAATCTGAGAACGCAGAAACATAGAGATAGATCCAATCTCGGAGGGGCTCTCGCCCCTCCCATGCCATGGGAGCCAAGGACCAGAGGGGAAATCCTTCTCCCATCTAGGGAGGAGGTCAAGGAAGAAGAAGAAGAATAAGGGGGGCTCTCTCCCCCTTGCTTCCGGTGGCGCCGAAATGCCGCTGGGGGCCATCATCATCACCGCGATCTTCACCAACACCTCCATCATCTTCACCAACGTCTCCATCACCTTACCCCATCTATATCTAGCGGTCCACTCTCCCACAACCCGCTGTACCCTCTACTTGAACATGGTGATTTATACTTCATATTATTATCCAATGATGTGTTGCCATCCTATGATGTCTAAGTAGATTTCCGTTGTCCTATCGGTGATTGATGAATTGCTATGATTGGTTTGAGTTTCATGTTTTATTATTGGTGCTGTCCTATTGTGCCCTCCTGTCGCGCAAGCGTGAGGGATTCCCGCTGTAGGGTTTGCAATATGTTTACGATTTGCTTATGGTGGGTTGCGTGAGTGACTGAAACACAAACCCAAGTAAGTAGGTTGTTTGCGTATGGGATAAAATGGGACTTGATGCTTTAATGCTATGGTTGGGTTTTACCTTAATGAATCTTTAGTAGTTGCGGATGCTTGCTAGAGTTCCGATCACAAGTGCATAGAATTCCAAGTAAGGGATGATATGTTAGCTTATGCCTCTCCCTCAAATAGAATTGCAATAGTTATTACCGGTCTAGTAACGTATTCAGTTGCTTAGGGACAATTCCACAACTCCTACCACCACTTTTCCACACTCGTTATATTTACTTTATTGCATCTTTATCCAAACAGCCCCTACTTTTTATTTACTTGTTCTTTATTATCTTGCAAACCTATCCAACAACACCTACAAAGTACCTCTAGTTTCATACTTGTTCCAGGTAAAGCGAACGTCAAGCGTGCGTAGAGTCGTATCAGTGGCCTATAGGACTTGAGAGAGTATTTGTTCTACCTTTAGCTCCTTGTTGGCTTCGACACTCTTACTTATTGAAAGAGGCTAAAACTATCCCGTATACTTGAGGGTCATCAAGACCTTTTTCTGGCGCCATTGCTGGGGAGTCATAGCGTGGGGTGAATATTCTCATGTGTGCTTTTTTGCTTTATCACTAAGTAATTTTTATTTGCTGTTCTTAGTTGTTTTCTATATTTAGCTATGGGTAGGAAACGCAAAATACAAAAAGAATTAGTTGTACCTACTGAACCAATGGTTGAAGAACCACTCAAAATCTATCACACTCCTGAAGGTTTTTACTTGGATCATCTTCGATCCCTTTGTGCTCGTGCTGAAACCCCCACTAGTTTAGTTGAGGGCAAATCTTTAGATGAGCATGCTTGTTTTGTGCGACGTATATCTGAAAAAGGGAAACTATTATGGGATCAAATTCAACGTTTGCAATGCTATGCTTGGAATTTATGTGAAATATATGAGTTTACTTGTTATTCTGAGGACCCTAAGAAACACCTACCCTATCAATGCTTGTTTAGTGATAATGGACTCGTATCTTCGTATGCTAAGGGTGTTTACAATTACTATGATGTTCAACAAATTGAAGAATTTGTTGCTTTTAAAGGTGCTTATGAGATTGCCTCTTTGATTGTAAAGTATGATGCTACTCTTTACCAATCTGAAAGTTTTGCCATATTTCAATATTGTTATGATAATTATGCTTCTAATGCCTATGTTAAACCATATATTGAGGATTTCTTCGCTGTCCAAGAAGAGACTAATATTTTGTAGGAAGCTATGGAAGAAGAAATTGATGAAACAGTGAGCTCATTGGATGAAAAAGATGATGAGAAGAGCGAAGAACAAAAGGAGGAAGAGCGGATTAGCTACCCGTGCCCACCTTCTAATGAGAGTAACCCTCCAACTCATACATTATTTAATTCCCCTTCGTGCTTACTGAAAGATGATTGCTATGATCCCTTGAATTTGTCTGAAATATCCCTTTTTGATGATGCTTGCTATGCTTGTGGCCAAGATGCCAATATGAATTATGCTTATGGAGATGAACTTGCTATAGTTCCTTATGTTAAACATGAGATTGTTGCTATTGCACCCACGCATGATAGTCCTATTATCTTTTTGAATTCTCCCAACTGCACTATATCGGAGAAGTTTGTGCTTATTAAGGATTACATTCATGGGTTGCCTTTTACCGTTGCACGTGATGATTTTGATGAATATAATATGCATGTGCTTGCTGCTCCTACTTGCAATTATTATGAGAGAGGAACTACATCTCCACCTCTCTATGTATCCAATATGATAGAATTGCAAGAAACTGCTTATACTATGCATTGGCCTTTACTTGGTGTGCATGAATTGTTCTCTTATGACATGTCGATGCATAGGAAGAGAGTTAGACTTCGTTGTTGCATGATATATGTTACTTTGTGCTCACTACTAAATTACAAATCATTGTTAATTAAAATTGGCTTTGATATACCTTGGGATCCGGGTGGATTCATTACTTGGGCACTAAATGCCTAGCTTAATGGCTTTAAAGAAAGCGCTGCCAGGGAGACAACCTGGAAGTTTTAGAGAGTTATTTATTTCTGTTGAGTGCTTTCATATAGTTTAAAAACACAAAAATAAAGAGGGGAACCTTAAAACTTTTCAAAAAAGGAAAGTGAAAGTGAGAAAGACAAGCATTGTTGAAGTGGGAGCTAGCCTTGGACTTTGTTCATGCTCACGGAAACTTTGTGAATCTTGATTACAGAAACTTTTCATCAAAAATAATTATCCCCTTGTGTAATTCCATTGTATTATAAAAATAATGTGCTAAGGTTTGCCTTTAGGATGTTTACAATGCTTGTTGGTTTGTACGGTGCAGGACAGAAACTTTGGCTGTAGTGCGCGATTTTACATTTTTAACTGGAACATCAATTGGTTCTGATTCCTTTTGCACTGTCTTGCTGTACAACTTGTTTAGTTTTCCTAATTTTGGTAGAATTTTTGGGATACATAAGTATGGTGGATGTTCAGATTGCTACAGACTGTTCTGTTTTTGACAGATTCTATTTTTGATGCATAGTTTGCTTGTTTTGATGAATCTATCAATTTATACTAGTGGATTAAGCCATGGAAAAGCTATATTATAGTAGACACAATGGAAAAACAAAATATGAATTGGTTTGCAACAGTACTTAGAGTGGTGATTTGCTTTATTATACTAACGGATCTTACCGAGTTTTCTGTTGAAGTTTTGTGTGGATGTAGTGTCTAATCGAGGATGGCTCGATATGAGGAAAAGGAAGAGAGGCAAGAGCTCAAGCTTGGGGATTCCTGAGGCACCCCAAGTAAATATTCAAGGATACCCAAGCGTCTAAGCTTGGGGATGCCCCGGAAGGCATCCCCTCTTTCTTCAACAAGTATTGATATGTTTTCGAATTCGTTTCGTTCATGCATTATGTGCAAGTCTTGGAGCGTCTTTTGCATTTAGTTTTCACTTTTCTTTTATGAACCATGCTAGTATGAGATAGTCCTTGGTTGATTTATAGAATGCTCATTGCACTTCACTTAAATCTTTTGAGTATGGCTTTATAGAATGCTTCATGTGCTTCACTTATATCATTTGAAGTTTGGATTGCCTGTTTCTCTTCATTTAGATAACCGCCATTTATAGAATGCTCTTTTGCTTCACTTATATTTGTTAGAGCGTGGGCATATCTTTTTTAGAAAGAATTAACCTCTCTTGCTTCACTTATATCTTTTTAGAGAGATGACAGGAATTGGTCATTCACATGGTTAGTCATAAAATCCTACATAAAACTTGTAGATCGCTGAATATGATATGTTTGATTCCTTGCAATAGTTTTGCGATATAAAGGTGGTGATATTAGAGTCATGCTAGTGGGTGGTTGTGGATTGTAGAGACACTTGTGTTGAGGTTTGCAAGTCCCGTAGCATGAACGTATGGTAACCGTTGTGTGACAAATTTGAAGCATGGGGTGTTTCTTTGACTGTCTCCCTTATGAGTGGCGGTCGGGGACGAGCGATGGTCTTTTCCTACCAATCTATCCCCCTAGGGGCATGCGTAGTAGTACTTTGCTTCGAGGGCTAATATATTTTTTGCAATAAGTATATGAGTTCTTTATGACTAATGTGAGTCCATGGATTATACGCACTTTTACCTTTCCATCATTGCTAGCCTCTTTGGTACCACGCATTGCCCTTTCTCACCTTGAGAGTTGGTGCAAACTTCGTCGGTGCATCCAAACCCCATGATACGATACGCTCTATCACACATAAGCCTCATTATATCTTCCTCAAAACAGCCACCATACCTACCTATCATGACATTTCCATAGCCATTCCAAGATATATTGCCATGCAACTTCCATCATCATCATATTCATGACTTGAGCATTCATTGTCATATTGCTTTGCATGATTGTAAGATAGCTAGCATGGTGTTTTCATGGTTTGTCCATTTTTGATGTCATTGCTATGCTAGATCATTGCACATCCCGGTACACCGCTGGAAGCATTCATATAGAGTCATATCTTTGTTCCAGTATCGAGTTGTAATATCGAGTTGTAAGTAAATAAAAGTGTGATGATCATCATTATTAGAGCATTGTCCACAAAAAGAAAAAAAAAGAAAGGCCTAAAAGAAAAAAAAAGAAAGGCCAAAGAAAAAAAAAGAATAAATAAATAAATAAATAAAAAGGGGCAATGTTACTATCTCTTTTTCCACACTTGTGCTTCAAAGTAGCACCATGTTCTTCATGTAGTGAGTCTCATATCTTGTGCTTCAAAGTAGCACCATGTTCTGCATATAGATTGTCTCCTATGTTGTCACTTTCATATACTAGTGGGAATTTTCATTATAGAACTTGGCTTGTATATTCCAACGATGGGCTTCCTCAAATGCCCTAGGTCTTCATGAGCAAGCAAGTTGGATGCACACCCACTTAGTTTCTTTTGTTGAGCTTTCATACACTTATAGCTCTTAGTGCATCCGTTGCATGGCAATCCCTACTCCTCACATTGACATCAATTGATGGGCATCTCCATAGCCCGTTGATTAGCCGCGTTGATGTGAGACTTTCTCCTTTTTTGTCTTCTCCACATAACCTCCATCATTACATTCTATTCCACCTATAGTGCTATATCCATGGCTTGCGCTCATGTATTGCGTGAGGGTTGAAAAAGCTGAAGCGCGTTAAAAAGTATGAACCAATTGCTCGGCTTGTCATCGGGGTTGTGCATGATGGGGACATTTTGTGAGATGAAAATGAAGCATGGCCAAACTGTATGATTTTGTACGGATAAGCTTGCTTTTGCCTTGTTGTTTTGAAAAGACATGATTGATTTATTGGTACGCTCGAAGTATTATTGTTTTTTATGTCAAATGATGGACTATTGCTTTGAATCACTCATGTCTTAATATTCATGCCATGATTAGACATATGATCAAGATTATGCTAGGTAGCATTCCACATCAAAAATTATCTTTTTTATCATTTACCTACTCGAGGACGAGCAGGAATTAACCTTGGGGATGCTGATACGTCTCTGTCGTACCTATCGTTTTGATTGTTCCATGCCAATATTATTCAACTTTTATATACTTTTGGAAACTTTTTATACTGTTTTTTGGGACTAACATATTGATCCAGTGCCCAGTGCCAGTTCCTGTCTATTGCATGTTTTTTGTTTCGCAGAAACCCAATATCAAACGGAGTCCAAACGGGATAAAAACGGACGGAGATTTTTTTTGGAATATTTATGATTTTTGGGAAGTAAAATCAACGTGAAAGACAGGGGGGTGCACCCTCCCCCCTAGGTGCGGCCTGGGCTCTCGTGGGCCACCCGCATGGCGGTTGACGCTCTTCTTTTGGCGCAAGAAAGCTAATTTTATGAGAAAGATCTGGGCAAAAGATTCACCCCAATCGGAGTTACGGATCTCTGGATATTTAAGAAACGGTGAAGGGGTAGACTCTGAGAACGCAGAAACAGAGAGATAGATCTAATCTCGGAGGGGCTCTCGCCCCTCCCACACCATGGGAGCCAAGGACTAGAGTCTAGGGAGTAGGTCTAGGAAGAAGAAGAAGAAGGGGGGCTCTCTCCCCCTTGCTCCCGGTGGCGCCGGAACGCCGCCGGGGGCCATCATCATCACCGCGATCTTCACCAACACCTCCATCATCTTCACCAATGTCTCCATCACCTTCCCCCATCTATATCCAGCGGTCCACTCTCCCGCAACCCTCTGTACCCTCTACTTGAACATGGTGCTTTATACTTCATATTATTATCCAATGATGTGTTGCCATCCTATGATGTCTGAGTAGATTTCCGTTGTCCTATCGGTGATTGATGAATTGCTATGATTGGTTTGAGTTGCATGTTTTATTATTGGTGCTGTCCTATTGTGCCCTCAATGTCGCGCAAGCGTGAGGGATTCCCGCTGTAGGGTTTGCAATATGTTTATGATTTGCTTATGGTGGGTTGCGTGAGTGACTGAAACACAAACCCGAGTAAGTAGGTTGTTTGCGTATGGGATAAAAGGGGACTTGATGCTTTAATGCTATGGTTGGGTTTTACCTTAATGAATCTTTAGTAGTTGCGGATGCTTACTAGAGTTCCAATCATAAGTGCATATAATTCCATGTAAGGGATGATATGTTATCTTATGCCTCTCCCTCAAATAGAATTGCAATAGTGATTACCGGTCTAGTAACGTAGTCAGTTGCTTAGGGACAATTCCACAACTCCTACCACCACTTTTCCACACTCGATATATTTACTTTATTGCATCTTATCTAAACAGCCCCTACTTTTTATTTACTTGTTCTTTATTATCTTGCAAACCTATCCAACAACACCTACAAAGTACCTCTAGTTTCATACTTGTTCTAGGTAAAGCGAACATCAGGCGTGCGTAGAGTCGTATCAGTGGCCGATAGGACTTGAGAGATTATTTGTTCTACCTTTAGCTCCTCGTTGGGTTCGACACTCTTACTAATCGAAATAGGCTACAACTATCCCGTATACTTGCGGGTCATCAATGGCCTCCTCCATTACGGATGAGGACATTACGAAGCTCCGGGAGGCCGGATACCTGGCTGTAGACATTGCGCACCGGCTCCCGGACGCAGGGCAGATCGTCCCTACTTCGGAACCCCACGAGAGGGTTGTATTCCTTGCCCACTTCATCCGCGAACTGGGATTTCCCCTGCACCCATTTGTCCGCGGGCTCATGTTTTACTACGGGCTAGACTTCCACGATCTGGCCCCCAATTTCATCCTCAACATCTCGGCATTTATCGTCGTGTGCGAGGCCTTCCTCTGCATCAAGCCCCACTTCGGCCTGTGGCTGAACACCTTCAACGTGAAGCCGAAGGTGGTGGTCGGCCAGAAAGCGGAGTGCGGAGGTGCCATGGTGGGCAAGATGCCCAACGTCACTTGGCTCGAAGGCTCCTGTGTGGAGACCGTGAAGGGATGGCAATCGGGGTGGTTCTATATCACCGAGCCGCGTGATGCCAACTGGGCGGCGGCCCCCGAATTCCAATCTGGCATCCCCATGAGGCTCACCTCCTGGAAAAAGAAGGGATTAGCCTGGGGTGCACCGGCAGAGCTGACCGGACTCCAGAATTGTGTCAAAAATATGATAAGCAAGAAAATCAAGCTTGTCAACGTGGTCCAGGTCACGCTCTTCCGCTGGATCCTTCCGTGTCAAAGATGGGCATTCAATATGTGGGAGTTCGACCCGGCCGAACATCAGACGCTGCGAGAGCTCTTCGACAAGATGCACAAAGACATCTGGAAGGTGTTGTTCAAGGCCGCCGAGGTACCTCCTCCCATTACCGACGATCGCGGACTCAGCGCAAAGCGCCGCTCCAATCCGGTAAGCTCTCTATATTTTGTAAGATGCTCCTTTCCCTAGTATATTCGTGGGAGGAATCTAAGCTCCCATACCAATTTAATAGGACTGGGTAGCGACAGCGGAGCGGATCGACTGTCCAGCTCCGCTACCTGAAGATCCAGGAACGGCTCTCTTAACGGAGATGCTGTTTCCGGCGCCCTATGAGGTGCCGGAGAAGAAGGCCAAGAAGGAGGCTGCGGGGACGAGGAAAGGTCTCTGATGCAAGGTCGTGTCGGACTCATCATCCGAAGACACCGAGGCGCGCTCCTCCAACGAGAACGAGGAGGAGGAAGAGCAAAGTCCCCCCCCCCCCCCAACCGGGGGAAAAGAGAAGGAAGGCCGCCCCATCTGGGGAGGCCGAAGGGTCCAAGAAGGGAAGGACCCTCCCTCCGGACCACTCCACAACAGCCTCCTACCGCGACGAGGAGTGGTTTCCCAGGGACAAGCCCCTGGCGAAGTCGTAAGTATCCGGATGCTATAATACTTCCGATATGTTTTGCTTTATTGCTTCTTATCATGTCAAATATGATTGTGCAGTCCGTCCAAAGCCCACATCGGCGCATCCTCCTCGGATGGATCTTTGAGCCATTCGGCGATGAACAGTGATTCACTCCCGACGGCCACCACCCCCCGGCCCGCGGACGACACCGAGGTGTTGTCTCAGAGGATACCGGACCATGGGGAGACAGTTCTGGAGACGCCCTGATACGTCTCCAACGTATCTATAATTTTTTATTGTTCCATGCTATTATATTACCCCATTCGGATGTTTATGGGCTTTATTTTACATATTTATATCATTTTTGGGACTAACCTGCTAACCGGAGGCCCAGCCCGTATTGCTGTTTTTTGCCTATTTCAGTATTTCGAAGAAAAGGAATATCAAACGGAGTCCAAATGGAATGAAACCTTCGGGAGCGTGATTTTTGGAACGAATGTGATCCGGAGAACTTGGAGCGCAAAACAAGAAGCAAACGAGCCGGCTAGGAGATAGGAGGGTGCGCCCACCCCTCTTGGGCGCGCCCCCTGTCTCCTGGGCCCCACGAGCAGCCACAGACGTACTTCTTCCTCCTATATATACCTACGTACCCCGAAAACATCCAGGGAGCCAACAAAAAACAATTTCCACCGCCGTAACCTTCTGTATCCATGAGATCCCATCTTGGAGCCTTCGCCGACGCTCCGTCGGAGGGGGAGTCGACTACGGAGGGCTTCTACATCAACATCATAGCCTCTCCGATGAGTTGTGAGTAGTTTACCACAGACCTTCGAGTCCATAGTTATTAGCTAGATGGCTTCTTCTCTCTTTTTGGATCTCAGTACAATGTTCTCCCCCTCTCTTGTGGAGATCTATTCGATGTAAACTCTTTTTGCGGTGTGTTTGTCGAGATCCAATGAATTGTGGGTTTATGATCAAGTTTATCTATGAGAAATATTTGAATCTTCTCTGAATTCTTTTATGTATGATTGAGTTATCTTTGCAAGTCTCTTCGAATTATTAGTTTGGTTTGGCCTACTAGATTGATCTTTCTTACCATGGGAGAAGTGCTTAGCTTTGGGTTCAATCTTGCGGTGTCCTTACCTAGTGACAGAAAGGGTTGCAAGGCATGTATTGTATTGTTGCCATCGAGGATAAAAAGATGGGGTTTATATCATATTGCATGAGTTTATCACTCTACATCATGTCATCTTTCTTAATGCGTTACTCTGTTCTTATGAACTTAATACTCTAGATGCATGCTGGATAGCGGTCGATGTGTGGAGTAATAGTAGTAGATGCAGGCAGGAGACGGTCTACTTGTCGCGGACGTGATGCCTATATACATGATCATGCCTAGATAATCTCATAATTATTTGCTTTTCTATCAATTGCTCGACAGTAATTTGTTCACCCACCGTAATACTTATGCTATCTTGAGAGAAGCCACTAGTGAAACCTATGGCCCCCGGGTCTATCTTTTATCATATAATCTTTCAATCTACTTTTATTTGCATCTTTACTTTTTGCATCTATATTATAAAATACCAAAAATATATTTATATTATCATACTATCTCTAGCAGATCTCACTTTCGCAAGTGGCCGTGAAGGGATTGACAACCCCTTTATTGTTTTGGTTGTGAGTTCTTTGTTTGTTTGTGTAGGTGCGTGGGACTTTTGAGGAGCCTCCTACTGGATTGGTACCTTGGTTCTCAAAAACTGAGGGAAATACTTACGCTACTATTGCTGCATCACCCTTTCCTCTTCAAGGAAAACCAACGCAAGCTCAAGACGTAGCAAGAATGATTTCTGGCGCCGTTGCCGGGGAGGTCTTTGCTCAAGTAAAGACATACCAAGTACCCATCACAAACTCATCTCCCTCGCATTTACATTATTTGCCATTTGCCTCTCGTTTTCCTCTCCCCCACTTCACCCTTGCCGTTTTATTTTCCCTCTCTTTCCCAATCTCTTCTTTCTTTTGCTTGCCCTTTCATTTGCTCATTTGGTTGGAATAGATGCTTATTTATTGCTAAACAGAACCTAAGATCTATGGATCCTCATCCGCTTGCTAATCTTTTTAAGAGATCCAATTATGATGAACCAATTGCTAGTGAGTTTTGTGCACTAGATTATCTTTATAAAGCTTTGCTTGAAATTTGTGAATCTGAAAATTATGATGAAGAAATTTATGAAGAGATTCACGATAACTCTTTGAATAAATAGCATGATTGCAATGATTTTACTATAAATTCTCTTGATGTCAATTGCGCTAATAATATGCAAAACCCTAAGCTTGGGGATGCTAGTTTTTCTATGTCTACTACTTGTTGCAATAATCATGATTGGGGTGATTCTTCTTATGATCTTGAAAATTTATTGAAGCCCCATGATGAATATGAGATTGATAATAGTGTTTGCAATATTATTGAAAGTGGGTTTGGAAGAGTGTCAACTTTAGATCCCATATATTTGGATAATGTTTAATCTTATGAAATTTTTGAGAAAAGTGGGTTTGGAGAGGTCATGACTTTACTTAATGATAATCCCACTATTTTGGAAGAGTGTCAACTTTGCATGCATGTGGATCGTGTTGAGAATATGTTATGTGATAGCTATTTTGTTGAATTTGCCTATGATCCTACATGTAATTATTATGAGAGAGGAAAATATGGTTGTAGAAATTTTTATCTTACTAAATTACCTCTCGTCATGCCGAGATTGCTATCGTCTCTTTCTTCTTCCTTGCAAATGCTAGCTTTTTCTTTCCTTGCAAAATTGTTTGCTTATAATATGCCTATGCATAGGAAGTATGTTAGACTTAGATGTGTTTTGTCACATGTTTCATGATGCTTTCTTTGCGCTTCAATTCTTGTCTTTCATGTGAGCATCATTAAAATTATCATTGCCTAGCTAAAAGGCTTTAAAGAAAAGCGCTTGTTGGGAGACAACCCAAATTTTTTTCTTGCTGTTATTTAATAAATTTAGCATCTACCTTCTGTTTAGATGTGTTTTTATGTTTCAATTAGTGTTTGTGCCATGTAGAACCTATAAGATAACCTATGATGATAGTTGATTTGATTCTGCTGAAAAACAGAAACTTTGCACGCACGAAATTAGTTTTGTTAAATCACATAAACGTGCTTTTGCGTTGATTATTTTTTCTACTGATCAATAGACAAATTTTCCAGGACTTCCTATTTTCGTACGATTTTTAGAGTTCCAGAAGTTTGCGTTAGTTACATATTGCTACAGACTATTCTGTTTTTGACAGATTCTGTTTCTCGTGTGTTGTTTGCTTATTTTGATGCATCTATGGCTAGTATTAAGTGGTATGAACCATAGAGAACTTGGAATTAGTAGGTTTAACACCTAAATAAATAAAGAATGAGTTCATTACAGTACCTTATGTGGTGGTTTTGTTTTCTTTAACTAACCGAGCTTATGAGATTTCCTGTTGAGTTTTGTGTTGTGAAGTTTTCAACTTTTGGGTAAAGATTTGATGGACTATGGAATAAGGAGTGGCAAAAGCCTAAGATTGGGGATGCTCATGGCACCCCAAGATATTCAAGGATAGCCAAAAGCCTAAGCTTGGCGATGCCCCGGGAAGGCATCCCCTCTTTCGTCTTCGTTCATTGGTAACTTTACTTGGAGCTATGTTTTTATTCGCCACATGATATGTGTTTTGCTTGGAGCGTCGTTTATTATATTAGTACTTGATTTTTAGTTTACCACAATCATCCTTGCTGTACACACCTTTTGGGAGAAGCCCATTCGATTGAATTTGCTAGAATACTCTATGTGCTTCACTTATATCTTTTGAGCTTGATAGTTTTTGCTCTAGTGCTTCACTTATATCTTTTAGAGCAGGGCGGTGGCTTAATTTTGTAGAAATTTCTATTCTCTCATGCTTCACTTATATTATTTTGAGAGTCTTTTAGAACAACATGGTATTTGCTATGGTTATAAAATTGGTCCTAGAATGGTAGGCATCCATGTTGGGTATAATAAAACTATCATAGGAAGTGAATTGGATGCTATGATCAATTTGATACTTGATAATTGTTTTGAGATATGGAGGTAGTGATATTAAAAGTCATGCTAGTTGGGTGATTATGAATTTAAAGAATGCTTGTGTTGAAGTTTGTGATTCCCGTAGCATGCACGTATGGTGAACCGCTTTGTGATGAAGTTGGAGCACAATTTTATTTATTGATTGTCTTCCTTATGAGTGGCGGTCCTACCAATCTATCCCCCTAGGAGCATGCGCGTAATACTTTGTTTTTGATGACTTGTAGATTTTTGCAATAAGTATATGAGTTCTTTTGACTAATGTTGAGTCCATGGATTATACACACTCTCACCCTTCCACTATTGCTAGCCTCTCTTGTGCCGCGCAACTTTCGCCGGTACCATGCACCCACCATATACCTTCCTCAAAACAGCCACCATACCTACCTATTATGGCATTTCCGTAGCCATTCCGAGATATATTGCCATGAAACTTTCCATCGTTCCGTTTATATGACACGCATCATCATTGTCATATTGCTCTTTGCATGATCATGTAGTTGACATCGTATTTGTGGCAAGGCCACCTTCATAATTTTTCATACATGTGACTCTTGATTCATTGCATATCCCGGTACACCGCTGGAGGCATTCATATAGAGTCATATTTTGTTCTAGTCTTGAGTTGTAAATCAATAAAAGTGTGATGATCTTCATTATTAGAGCATTGTTCCAGTGAGAAAAGGATGATGGAGACTATGATTCCCCCACAAGTCGGGATGAGACTTCGGAATTTACAAAAGAAAAAAAGAGAGAAAGGCCAAAAAGAAAAAGAAAAAGAAAGGCCAAAGAAAGAAAAAAAAGAAAAAAGAAAAAAATAAAAGAAAAAAAGAAAAAAAAAGAAAAAAAGAAAAAATTGAGAGAAAAAGAAAGAAGGGACAATGCTACTATGCTTTTACCACACTTGTGCTTCAAAGTAGCACCATGATCTTCGTGATAGAGAGTCTCCTATGTTGTCACTTTCTTATACTAGTGGGAATTTTTCATTATAGAACTTGGCTTGTATATTCCAATGATGGGCATCCTCAAAATGCCCTTGGTCTTCATGAGCAAGAGAGTTGGATGCACACCCACTTAGTTTCTTTTGTTGAGCTTTCATACATTTATAGCTCTAGTGCATCCATTGCATGGCAATCCCTACTCACTCACATTGATATCTATTAATGGGCATATCCATAGCCCGTTGATACGCCTAGTTAATGTGAGACTATCTTCTCCTTTTTTGCCTTCTCCACAACCACCATTCTATTCCATATATAGTGCTATGTCCATGGCTCACGCTCATGTATTGCGTGAAAGTTTAAAAAGTTTGAGATTACTAAAGTATGAAACAATTGCTTGGCTTGTCATCGGGGTTGTGCATGATTAAATACTTTGTGTGATGAAGATAGAGCAACAACTAGACTATATGATTTTGTAGGCATAACTTTCTTTAGCCATGTTATTTTGAGAAGACATGATTGCTTTGATTAGTATGCTTGAAGTATTACTATTTCTTATGTCAATATGAACTTTTATTTTGAATCATTTGGACTTGAACATTCATGCCACAATAAAGAAAATTACATTGAGAATTATGCTAGGTAGCGTTCCACATCAAAAATTCTGTTTTTGTCATTTACCTACTCGAGGACGAGTAGGAATTAAGCTTGGGGATGCTTGATACGTCTCCAACGTATCTATAATTTTTTATTGTTCCATGCTATTATATTACCCCTTTCAGATGTTTATGGGCTTTAGTTTACATATTTATATCATTTTTGGGACTAACCTACTAACCGGAGGCCCAACCCATATTGCTGTTTTTTGCCTATTTCAGTATTTCGAAGAAAAGGAATATCAAACGGAGTCCAAACGGAATGAAACCTTCGGGAGCGTGATTTTTGGAACGAACGTGATCCAGAGAACTTGGAGTGCAAGTCAAGAAGCAAATGAGGCAGCCAGGAGATAGGAGGGCGCGCCCACCCCTCCTGGGCGTGCCCCTGTCTCCTGGGCCCCACGAGCAGCCACAGACGTACTTCTTCCTCCTATATATACCTACGTACCCCGAAAACATCCAGGTAGACAACAAAAAACAATTTCCACCGCCGTAACATTCTGTATCCGCGAGATCCCATCTTGGAGCCTTCACCGGCGCTCCGCGAGAGGGGGAATCGACCATGGAGGGCTTCTACATCAACACCATAGCCTCTCCGATGAGTTGTAATTAGTTTACCATAGACCTTCGGGTCCATAGTTATTAGCTAGATGGCTTCTTCTCTCTTTTTGGATCTCAATACAATGTTCTTCCCCTCTCTTGTGGAGATCTATCCGATGTAAACTCTTTTTGCGGCGTGTTTGTCAAGACCCGATGAATTCTGGGTTTATGATCAAGTTTATCTATGAGAAATATTTGAATCTTCTCTGAATTCTTTTATGTATGATTGAGTTATCTTTGCAAGTCTCTTCGAATTATCAGTTTGGTTTGGCCTACTAGATTGATCTTTCTTGCCATGGGAGAAGTGCTTAGCTTTGGGTTCAATCTTGCGGTGTCCTTACCCAGTGACAGAAAGGATTGCAAGGCACATATTGTATTGTTGCCATCGAGGATAAAAAGATGGGGTTTATATCATACTGCATGCGTTTATCCCTCTACATCATGTCATCTTTCTTAATGCGTTACTCTGTTCTTATGAACTCAATACTCTAGATGCATGCCGGATAGCGGTCGATGTGTGGAGTAATAGTAGTAGATGCAGGCAGGAGTCGGTCTACTTGTCACAGACGTGATGCCTATATACATGATCATGCCTAGATAATCTCATAATTATTCGCTTTTCTATCAATTGCTCGACAGTAATTTGTTCACCCACTGTAATAATTATGCTATCTTGAGAGAAGCCACTAGTTAAACCTATGCCCCCGGGTCTATCTTTTATCATATAAGCTTTCAATCTAGTTTTATTTGCATCTTTACTTTTTGCATCTATATTATAAAATACCAATAATATATTGATCTTATCATACTATCTCTATCAGATCTCACTTTCGCAAGTGGCCGTGAAGGTATTGACAACCCCTTTATTGCGTTGGTTGCGAGTTCTTTGTTTGTTTGTTCAGCTGCGTGGGACTTTTGAGCAGCCTCCTACTGGATTGATACCTTGGTTCTCAAAAACTGAGGGAAATACTTACGCTACTATTGTTGCATCACCCTTTCCTCTTCAAGGAAAACCAACACAAGCTCAAGATGTAGCACGCCCCAAGGCGAAATCCCCGATGCTGGGCACATTGGGGCGGGAGGGGGGGACCCCATGGATTCTGATGACGGGGGCCGCAGCAAGTTTGGCCTCCAGCCGGATACTACGCCGGAACCTCCAGTGGTTCCGGATTCAGGTAGGCAGCCCCTCACTAAGGAGGGTGAGCCGCCTGTGCCGATGACCTCTGTCCATCCAGAGGCATCGGACAACCTGCTGGAAGCGCTTCACGGCGCTTCCATTGATGAAGAGCACCGCACCGTCATGAGTGCAGTGATTGAGAAGGTCCGGTCCGCCAAGAGCGGATTGACCGAAGCCTGCGTCAGCCTCCTAACAGGCTCCGAGGTAAGTAGAAAATATCACAGTATAGACAGTAGCCCCTGATGCTCTATTTGGTGTTCGGAAAGAAAAGCCGAACAGAGGATCATATAACAATCACTGGAGGCTAACAAAATGTGTCTATGTGAATAAGCAGGTGTCGCTGCTGGCCGCTGCCGCCCGTACTGCGGAGGTCTCCGGACTAAAGCGGGACCTAAAGCAGACCGAAGGAGAGCTCGGCCTCGTGAATAGGCAGCTCGAGGAGAACAAAGGTAAATAATACCCCGTCTGTCTATTGATAATGAAGGAATGGTTTTAGCTTATAGAAGCACTATGAATTTTAATAGGGGCCACGACCGAAGTGGCGGCCCTGAAGAGAGCGCTGTCTGAGGCCGAAGACAAAGCAGCCAAGGAGAGCATCGAGCGCGAAAAGCAAGAGGCCCGAGTAGACGAGGTCTAACAAGAGCTCCAGGATTTCGTCAAGAAATATGAGTCCTTGGAGCATGACTCTAAGACGCAAGAGTCCGAGCTTGCGAAAGTCCCTCCAGAGCGCACAAGATGCCAAGGCCAAAGCCCAGAAGGACCTTCAGGAGATTTAGGCGGCCAAGAAGATAGCGGCGGGTAAGGCATTCATTATGCAAAGCAAGCATGTGAACGAGACTTTCCTTTTACTTACCCGATTTTGAAGCTCTCAAGGAGCATTCGCAGATCTGCCGCGAAGCATCTCTGATGCCGCAGAGTTCTACCGAGCTGAGGAAGGGAGCTCAACGGAGAAGTTGTTCTGGTCCCAGTATATTGGGGCCGAACACCCGATGCCCTTGAGTGACCAACTGAAGCAACTGGTTGAACTTCACAAGGTGGCAGAACTGGCCATGAAGGATCTCATAGTCCGGATGTGGCCTGGCGAGCCACTGCCCAGCAGCTACTTCGGTCAGTCTGCATTGAAGGTGCGCGCAAGGCCTTCACCTGTGCGAAAGTGCACTGGGTGAAGATGGATGCCGAGAAGCTGGTGACAGAGGGGCCGCTGGAGGGCAAGGAGCATGACCACCCCGAAAAGTATTATGACAGTGTCTTGAAGGGTTTCCGCCTTGTGGCGGAGGAATGTGCTAAGGATGTAATATTTGAATAAATGTACTCATATGATCCTGTAATATGAAAATGAGTTCATGTGCGCTATATAAGGCTTGTTGATTTAAAATATTACCTTCTGTGCGGCCGTTTATAAAATCTGAGAGTTGGCTAGTCGTCGGCTTCTACCCCCATGTAAGTAGTACTGGGGTGTTCGCGATAAATCTGAACACTCTTCATCCAAATTTTCGGTCCTTTAAGGAGGTGTTTAGTGCAGCGAACAAGGCAATCGGACTATACAACTTTATCACTCTCACTTAGCCATAGAAGTCTACAATTTTAAATTTTGGCGAAGCCCCTAGTACTTGGAAAGCCGAACTTGGGGCGCTATACACGCCTAAATCGGACAAGGACGATTCCTCGCCCAAAGCGGAAAAAATCTTTAAGGTTTTGAGACCTCTCGAATAGCGACCAGCTCTCGCCGCATCATGACAGTCAGTTTTTGGCTTTCTCTACTGAGGTGCTCGTCCGAACGAACCGGGACACAATCGAAGTAGTTCTCCCTGTGCTACCTTAGCCGATATAGCAGAACGTAAGGCACCGAAACATGGGAGCCGGGCAAACCCAACTATTGACCCAAGACATGATTCGGAGCTGATGCATATAATGCTATAAGTTTGGGGTGCCGCACTTTCGAAAGTGTTCGGACTTTCCTGCCATGTTATGGGGTACACTGAAGCCCCTGGCGATCTGGACGTACCAAAAATGTACGGGTGCAATTTGTAATAAATAAGCAGTCAAGGGAAAAAGATAAAGAAATAATAAGCTAACGCTGTACATTATTTTCCATTGTTATTTAAATAATACATCAAAGCGTATGCATACAAGTAGTGCGATAAGCAAAATAGGACTATTTGACATGTCCTAGCCAATGGTAAGCTGCGTGTGGGTATGTAAAACAGGTATAACGATCATTATAAGAGACCACCTGGGGGTTCCTTTATACGTCAAAGCTTCTTGCCTCCTTGGTGTTTCCTTCCCGTGATGGGTCCGATAATCATGCTATCTGAAAGAGCTTCCAGAAAATGGGGTCCTGAAAGAAAGAGAATGATGAAGGTATACGGGTCCTGGGGCGGTTGAGCCGCCTTGTGGACCGCATTATGGCTGTGCCTCCACCCATTCCCATGGTATTTTAAGTGCGCAATTATGTACGCTTGGCACAAATTTTGCCGCTTGACTGGGACTAGGATGGAGGCCGAATTGCTTAGCGAGCTCTGGACGTGCTGGACGATCCTGTTGCAGTGTACTCCGGACTTGCTTGACGGTGTCCAGGGTTTTATAGCTGAATTGGTGGTCTGCCTAAGAAGGCTGCTTTGTATTTCTGATGCGCGAGCTGCAGTGTGCTCCTCCCTACGGAGCGAGCGCTCTGTGTATCCATTAACTGCTATAACCCCATGAGGTCCTGGCATTTTGAGCTTGAGGTATGCATAATGCGGTACCGCATTGAATCTAGCAAACGCGGTTCGTCCGAGCAGTGCATGATAGCCACTGCGGAAGGGGGCGATATTGAAGATTAGCTCCTCACTTCGGAAGTTGTCCGGAGATCCGAAGACCACTTCTAGTGTGATTGAGCCCGTACAACAGGACTCTACACCTGGTATGACACCTTTAAAGGTGGTTTTTGTGGGCTTGATCCTTGAGGGGTCGATGCCCATTTTGCGCACTGTATCCTGATAGAACAGGTTCAGGCTGCTGCCACCGTCCATAAGGACTCGTGTGAGGTGGAATCCGTCAATGATGGGGTCAAGGACCAATGCGGCCGAACCGCCATGACGGATACTGGTGGGATGGTCCCTGTGATCGAAAGTGATCAGACAAGAAGACCATGGGTTGAATTTTGGGGCGACTGGCTCCATCGCATAGACGTCCCTTAGTGCACGCTTCCTTTCCCGCTTGGGGATATGGGTTGCGTATATCATGTTCACCGTTTTCACCTGGGGAGGAAATTTCTTCTGCCCTCCTGTGTTCGGCGGCTGGGGCTCCTCATGGTCATCGCTATGCATCCCCTTTTCCTTGTTTTCGGCATTCAACCTGCTGGCCTGTTTGAACACCCAACATTCTCTGTTGGTTTGGTTGGCTGGTTTCTCGTGGGTGCCGTGAATTTGACACGAGCGATCGAGTATGCGGTCCAGACTGGACGGGCCCAGATTGTTTCTTTTGAATGACTTTTTCCGCTGACCGGACTTAGAGCCACTTAATCCGGCATTGAATGCCGTGTCTTTGGCGTTGTTGCCATTGTTGCGATGCTTATGTCTGTTGCGTCGTGGCTTGCCGTTGCTATCTCTGGCATCTAAAGTGCCAGGATTTCTTGATGTGCAGTTGCTGCGAGCCAGCCAGCTGTCCTCGCCCACGCAAAAGCAGGTCATGAGTGTCATGAGGGCTGCCATGGATTTCGGCTTCTCTTGGCTGAGGTGTCGAGCGAGCCACTCGTTGCGGATGTTATGCTTAAAGGCCGCTAAGGCCTCGGCATCTGGACAGTCGACAATTTGGTTCCTTTTAGTTAGGAACCGAGTCCAAAATTTCTTGGCTAGCAATTTGGGCTGTTTGGTTATGTGACTTAAGTCATCAACATCCGGTGGTCACACATAAGTGCCCTGGAAGTTGTGAAGGAATGCGTCTTCCAGGTTCTCCCAACTGCCAATGGTGTTTGCCGGCAGGCTATTCAGCCAATGCCGAGCTGGTCCTTTGAGCTTTAGTGGGAGGTACTTGATGGCATGTAGATCATCACCGTGGGCCATGTGAATGTGGAGAAGGAAATCTTCAATCCATACCGCGGGATCTATTGTGCCATCATATGATTCAATGTTCACGGATTTAAACCCTTCTGGGAATTCATGATCAACTACTTCATCAGTGAAGCATAGGGGGTTTGTGGCGCCCCTGTGCCGGGCTACATCACGATGCAGTTCAAATGAGTCTGGTGTGTTGTATTCGGCCCGACCAGATTTGTTTTTAGTATATCCGGCATGACGGTCATTGTCACGCGTTGGGGCGCGCCCCCGTGATCCGTAGATCGACCTTGTCTATCCTGCTTTGTTTTCCAATACGTCTCACGGGTCCTGCGTGTAGCCCCGGGCCTTAGTGCTTTTGTTTGATTGGCGACGGGGTGCGGGCTGGTGTTCGGGCTGATACGCCGCTTTGTCTTGGCCACGAGGTGGCCGGTCAGCCGCATCCTACGCTGGTAGTGTAGGCTTTAATGCCTCCTCCTCGCATTGAGGTAGCAACCTACGCTTTGGATAACTTGTGGTTGGGCGCTCGAGTCCGTATTCCTTGGCTGCCAGGACCTCAGTCCATCTATCAGTTAGCAGATCTTGATCAGCTTGAAGCTGCTGCTGCTTTTTCTTCAGGCTTTCTGCAGTGGCTATAAGCCGAAGCTTGAAGCGCTCCTGCTTGACAGGATCCTCAGGCACGATGAATTCTTTGTCACCAAGGCTCTCTTCATCTTCAGAGAGGGGCATGTAATTTTCATCCTCTGATACTCTGTCCATTGCCTATTCCATAGGGCTAGCTTGCCCATCCTGCAGTTCGGCCTGCTTGAAGCCTGGTTGGGTGGGATTGTTTTTGTCTTCGGCACCATCCGGATTGCTATCATCTCTTGTGCCGGTATCGCTATTTTTGCTATGGCGGGGCTTAGAGCGGCGCCTATGACGCCGGTGCTTAGATTGCTTCTCAAGGGGATTATCCTCCGTTGCCTCATTGCCATCACCTTCTTTGGGCGTGTCCACCATATATATATATATATATATATATATATATATATATATATATATATATATATATATATATATATATATATATCATATGATGAGGTGGCTGTCCAGCGCCCTGTGGGCGGTGGTTCCTGTTCTTCTCTTGCATCGTCGTCCATACTGTCGATGTCGGTGGGAAACAACACCTATGGGATCACTGGAATCCCTTCTACGGTTGCGGGGCGCGGGGATCGTGAGAAGAACGGGACTAGTAGACAACACAAAGGGGATTTACCCAGGTTCAGGCCGCAAAGATGCGTAAAACCCTACGATCCTGCTTTGGTGGATGTATTTAGTGTTCTTGAGCTCTCGAACTAGCTCTAGGTGCTGCGAGGTTCGAAAGAGCTGAATCCTTCTCCCATGTGTCATGGGCCTCCTTTTATAGGCGAAAGGGGCTGATACCGTGGCACACAGGAGGTGGAAAGTGCTACAGCGTTGCGAGCTTATCGCTGGTATTACAGGACAAGGCACATTTAATGCGGGGCTTAGGTGTCCCTTCGCTTTATCGGGGACGAGGGTGAGGCCCGTCCCGTCCGTCGCCGCTCCTCCTTGCTTCGACACGCGCCCTGGACAGCGATGCATGCGATGCCATGTAGGCAGGCAGGCAATTGAGGTGGCGCGGTGGTGGAGCCTCCACGAAAGGCTGCATGTTTCCACGCAGGTGCCTGCCCAGCTGGTTGGATCGGCAGCTGCATGCGAACGGCAGCAGAGACTTGGATGGCGCGGGCCTGGTAGTGGCCCTGCTGGCGCACTTGGCGAGGGCCTTGCTGGGTGGCCAGGAAAGGGTCTTGCCATGGCGCGCAGGCGTCCCCGACAAGGATCTTGCCGGGGGTCTTGTGGGTTTCTTCGGTGAGCATGGTTGCCTTCCTATCCTCATTTGATCTTGACTATTCTTTGTCTTCACCAAGATCTGCATGCCACCACGGAGGTGCCTCCCGAGCCCTGTCCCAACGCGTTTGTCTAGCGTTGGTGGGCTCAAAGGTAGCTTGCTCGGCTGGTGGGGGCGAGCTGCCCTGGCAAGGGTCTTGCGAGGGCCGCTGAGGCTCCCCCGGCAAGGGTCCTTGCCGGGGAAACCTGCCTCGTCCATCTGATCTTTGTGGCCTTGGTCCTTGTCGTTGCTTTGCTTGTCTTGTGCCTTCGGCTTCTCTCTGACTTCCCTTTCCTACCCTGTTATGCATGGCCGTGGCGGGAGGCTGTGACTGCCCATGCACAAGTAAAGGGTTTAAAAGGAGAGCCCCTACTTTTGTACACTCACAGGAGCCCCTGGGCCTAGGCCATACATAAGCGCGACACATTGTTGGGCCAGGCCCAGAATGGTGCGCGGGCAGTTGGGGCGGATTTTACCGCGGCCACTGCTCCGTCCGCTGCGCTTCCCCATGACCCGCATTGAACATGCGATGTGGGGGGTCGTGCACGCACACATGACGGAAGCATGCTGGCGTCACCTTGTGGTGGACATTAAAGAGGCGGCTTGCGTGTCTTTTTGAGACCGCAGGGCCGCCTCCCATTTACTGCCCTTGCTTGGGAACCATCGCTCCACGCGTCCCACTACGCCCGCCCCTTGCACCACGTTCGCTGCATGTACAACCCCTGGGCATGCACAACCCACGAGTTCCCCGCCCCTTGCTCCACGTGTGGGAATCAACCGGCCTCTAGAGGAAGGGGGAGGGGGCGAGGTTGAGGCCGTCATGGTGCTCGAGGGAGAGGAGGACTGGGTGACAGATCAGCCTCGCCTCCGCCAGCAGCCCCTCCTCCGATGGAGGGCCACGCCAGGGACAACCCCTGCAAATTCTTCGTCAGGCTGCGCCAGCCACCACGTCGTTGCCTTCGCCTCCCGACTCCATTTGCGTGGGAGATGGAGCTGGATCCGCCGCAGGCGTTGCGGCTGCATATGAGGGGTTGCGGGATTAGCGGCACATGGGCCGACGTTGAGTTCCCCGCCCCTCACATCATGTATCTTCATCGAGGGTGGAAGATATTCGCTCGCCTCCATAGCTTGTTGGATGGGCTCACTCTCCATTTCAAACTAATGGAGGGTGGCCTCCTCTCCGTCAAGATCTTCGGGCACTTCGGGACTCGTGTAAGGTGCTGCGTGGAGAGCTCTTCTGACGACGAAGATTCCTCCTTGAGCAAGAGTGGCGAGGAAGACAACGGCAGCCACGATGAGGCTATCGGGCGGTAGGATGATGGGTCCGACTAGGCGTCGGGCGCCGCTTCGAGCAACAACGGCGACCCCATCATCCATGTCGCTGGCTCCTTGAACTTCTCGGGGTCGTCTTGTTGGGCCTGGCGTTGGGAGGCTGCGGAAGAGGAAGAGGGCGGTGTTGGGGAACGTTGCATAAAATAAAATTTTTCCTACGTTCACCAAGATAAATCTAGAAGTTCATCCAGCAACGAGAGAGAGGAGTGTATCTACATACCCTTGTAGATCGCGAGCGGAAGTGTTCAAGAGAACGGGGTTGAGGGAGTCATACTCGTCGTGATCCAAATGACCAGAGATCCTAGCGCCGAACGGACGACACCTCCACGTTCAACACACGTACGGTCAGCGTGACGTCTCTTCCTTCTTGATCCAGCAAGGGGGAAGGAGAGGTTGATGAAGATCCAGCAGCACGACGGCGTGGTGGTGGATGCAGCAGGGATCCCTGCAGGGCTTGGCCAAGCGTCTGCGGGAGGGAGAGATGTAGCAAGGGGGAAGGGAGGCGCCAAGTGCAAGGGTGCGGCTGCCCTCCCTCCCCCCTCTTTATATAGGGTCCCCAGGGTGGGCAATCGCCCTAGGAGATTGAATGTCCAAGGGGGGCGGCGGCCAAGGGGGTGCCATGCCCCCCAAGGCAAGTGGAGGCGCCCCCCACCCTAGGGTATCCAACCCTAGGCGTAGGGGGGCCCAAGAGGGGGCACACCAGCCCACCAGGGGCTGGTTCCCCTCCCACTTCAGCCCATGGGGCCCTCCGGGATAGGTGGCCCCACCCGGTGGACCCCCGGGACCCTTCCGGTGGTCCCAGTACAATACCGGTGACCCCCGAAACTTTCCCAATGTCCGAAACTGCACTTCCTATATATAATTCTTCACCTCCGGATCATTCCGGAACTCCTCGTGACGTCCTGGATCTCATCCTGGACTCCGAACAACTTTCGGGTTACTGCATATCCATATCTCTACAACCCTAGCATCACCGAACCTTAAGTGTGTAGACCCTACGGGTTCGGGAGACATGCAGACATGACCGAGACGCCTCTCCGGTCAATAACCAATAGCGGGATCTGGATAACCATGTTGGCTCCCACATGCTCCTCGATGATCTCATCGGATGAACCACGATGTCGAGGATTCAATCAATCCCGTATACAATTCCCTTCGTCAATCGGTACGTTACTTGCCCGAGACTCGATCGTCGGTATCCCAATACCTCGTTCAATCTCGTTACCGGCAAGTCACTTTACTCGTACCGTAATGCATGATACCGTGACCAGACACTTGGTCACATTGAGCTCATTATGATGATGCATTACCGAGTGGGCCCAGGGATACCTCTCCGTCATACGGAGTGACAAATCCCAGTCTTGATTCATGCCAACCCAACAGACACTTTCGGAGATACCCGTAGTGCACCTTTATAGTCACCCAGTTACGTTGTGACGTTTGGCACACCCAAAGCACTCCTACGGTATCCGGGAGTTGCACAATCTCATGGTCTAAGGAAATGTTACTTGACATTTGGAAAAGCTCTAGAAAAAAGAACTACACGATCTTTGTGCTATGCTTACGATTGGGTCTTGTCCATCACATCATTCTACTAATGATGTGATCCCGTTATCAACGACATCCAATGTCCATAGTCAGGAAACCATGACTATCTGTTGATCAACGAGCTAGTCAACTAGAGGCTCACTAGGGACTTGTTGTGGTCTATGTATTCACACATGTTTTACGATTTCCGGATAATACAATTATAGCATGAACAATAGAAAATTATCATGAACAAAGAAATATAATAATAACCATTTTATTATTGCCTCTAGGGCATATTTCCAACAGTCTCCCACTTGCACTAGAGTCAATAATCTAGTTACATTGTGATGTATCGAACACCCATTGTGTTCTGGTGTTGATCATGTTTTGCTCTAGGGAGTGGTTTAGTCAACAGATCTGCTACATTCAGGTCCGTATGTACTTTACAAATATCCATGTATCCATCTTGAACGTTTTCACGGATGGAGTTGAAGCGACGCTTGATGTGCCTGGTCTTCTTGTGAAACCTAGGCTCCTTGGCAAGTGCAATAGCTCTAGTGTTGTCATAGAAGAGTGCGATCGGCCCCGACGCATTGGGTACGACTCCTAGGTCGGTGATGAACTCCTTCACCCAGATTGCTTCATGCGCTGCCTCCGAGGCTGCCATGTACTCCGCTTCACATGTAGATCCCGCCACGACGCTCTGCTTGCAACTGCACCAGCTTACTGCCCCACCATTCAAAATATACACGTATCCGATTTGTGACTTAGAGTCATCCAGATCTGTGTCGAAGCTAGTGTCAATGTAACCCTTTACGACGAGCTCTTCGTCACCTCCATATACGAGAAACATGTCCTTAGTCCTTTTCAGGTACTTAAGGATGTTCTTGACCGCTGTCCAGTGTTCCATGCCGGGATTACTTTGGTACCTTCCTACCAAACTTACGGCAAGGTTTATATCAGGTCTGGTATAGGTCATGGCATACATGATAGACCCTATGGCTGAGGCATAGGGGACGACACTCATCTTTTCTCTATCTTCTGCCGTGGTCGGGCATTGAGCCGAGCTCAATTTCACACCTTGCAACACAGGCAAGAACCCCTTCTTGGACTGATCCATATTGAACTTCTTCAATATCTTATCAAGGTATGTGCTTTGTGAAAGACCTATGAGGCGTCTTGATCTATCTCTATAGATTTTGATGCCTAATATGTAAGAAACTTCTCCAAGGCCCTTCATTGAAAAACACTTATTCAAGTAGGCCTTTATGCTATCCAAAAGTTCTATATCATTTCCCATCAAAAGTATATCATCCACGTATAATATGAGAAATGCTACAGAGCTCCCACTCACTTTCTTGTGAACGCAGGCTTCTCCATAAGTCTGCATAAACCCAAACGCTTTAATCATCTCATTAAAGCAAATGTTCCAACTCCGAGATGCTTGCACCAGCCCATAGATGGAGCGCTGGAGCTTGCATACCTTGTTAGCATTCTTAGGGTCGACAAAACCTTCCGGCTGCATCATATACAGTTCTTCCTTAAGGTGATCATTAAGGAATGCCGTTTTGACGTCCATTTGCCATATCTCATAATCATAGTATGCGGCAACTGCTAACATGATTCGGACGGACTTCAGCTTCGCTACGGGAGAGAATATCTCATCGTAGTCAATCCCTTGAACTTGTCGATAACCCTTAGCGACAAGTCGAGCTTTATATATGGTAACATTACCATCCGCGTCCGTCTTCTTCTTAAAGATCCATTTGTTTTCTATTGCTTGCCGATCATCGGGCAAGTCTGTCAAAGTCCACACTTTATTTTCGTACATGGATCCTATCTCGGATTGCATGGCTTCAAGCCATTTGTTGGAATCTGGGCCCGCCATCGCTTCTTCATAGTTCGAAGGTTCACCGTTGTCTAACAACATGATTTCTAAGACAGGGTTGCCATACCACTCTGGTGCGGAACGTGTCCTTGTGGACCTTCGAAGTTCAGTAGGAGCTTGATCCGAAGTATCTTGATCATCATCATTAACCTCCTCTCTTGTCGGTGTAGGCACCACAGGAACATCTTCCTGAGCTGCGCTACTTACTGGTTCAAGAGGTAGTACTTCATCAAGTTCCACTTTCCTCCCACTTAATTCTTTCGAGAGAAACTCTTTCTCCAGAAAGGACCCGTTCTTGGCAACAAAGATCTTGCCCTCCGATCTTAAGTAGAAGGTATACCCAATGGTTTCCTTAGGGTATCCTATGAAGACGCATTTTTCCGACTTGGGTTCGAGCATCTCAGGTTGAAGTTTCTTGACGTAAGCATCGCACCCCCAAACTTTTAGAAACGACAGCTTAGGTTTCTTCCCAAACCATAATTCATACGGTGTCGTCTCAACGGATTTAGACAGTGCCCTATTTAAAGTGAATGTAGTTATCTCTAGAGCATATCCCCAAAATGATAGCGGTAAATTGGTAAGTGACATCATAGATCGCACCATATCCAATAGAGTGCGATTACAACATTCGGACACACCATTTCGCTGAGGTGTTCCTGGCGGCGTGAGTTGTGAAATGATTCCACATTTCCTTAAGTGCGTACCAAATTCGTGACTTAAATATTCACCCCCACGATCTGATCGTAATAACTTTATCTTTCGGTCACGTTGATTCCCTACCTCATTCTGAAATTCCTTGAACTTTTCAAAGGTCTCAGACTTGTGTTTCATCAAGTAGACATACCCATATCTACTCAAGTCATTAGTGAGAGTGAGAACATAATGATATCCTCCGCGAGCCTCAACGCTCATTAGACCGCACACATCAGTATGTATGATTTCCAATAAGTTGGTTGCTCGCTCCATGTTCCGGAGAATGCAGTCTTGGTCATCTTACCCATGAGGCATGGCTCGCATGTGTCAAACGATTCATAATCTAGAGACTCTAAAAGTCCATCAGCATGGAGCTTCTTCATGCGCTTGACACCAATGTGACGAAGGTGGCAGTGCCACAAGTATGTGGGACCATCGTTATCAACTTTAGATCTTTTAGTATTCACACTATGAATATGTGTAACATTACGCTCGAGATTCATTAAGATTAAACCATTCACCAGCGGGGCATGACCATAAAACATATCACTCATATAAATAGAACAACCATTATTCTCGAATTTAAATGAGTAGCCATCTCGAATTAGACGAGATCCTGATACAATGTTCATGCTCAAAGCTGGTACTAAATAACAATTATTGAGGTTTAAAACTAATCCCATAGGTAAATGTAGAGGTAGCGTGCCGACGGAGATCACATCGACCTTGGAACCATTCCCGACGCGCATCGTCACCTCGTCCTTCGCCAGTCTCCGCTTATTCTGCAGTTCCTGCTTTGAGTTACAAATGTGAGCAACCGCACCAGTATCAAATACCCAGGAGCTACTACGAGCACTGGTAAGGTACACATCAATTACATGTATATCACATATACGTCTGGTTTTGCCGGCCTTCTTGTCCGCTAAGTACTTCGGGCAGTTCCGCTTCCAGTGTCCGCTTCCCTTGCAATAAAAGCACTCAGTTTCAGGCTTGGGTCCATTGCTTGACTTCTTCCCGGCAACTGGCTTACCAGGCGCGGCAACTCCCTTGCCGTCCTTCTTGAAGTTCTTCTTACCCTTGCCTTTCTTGAACTTAGTGGTTTCATTCACCATCAACACTTGATGTTCCTTTTTGATCTCTACCTCCGCTGATTTCAGCATTGAATATACCTCAGGAATGGTCTTTTCCATCCCCTGCATATTGAAGTTCATCACAAATCTCTTGTAGCTTGGTGGGAGCGACTGGAGGATTCTGTCGACCACCACGTCATCTGGGAGATTAACTCCCAGTTGAGATAAGCGGTTGTGCAACCCAGAAATTTTGAGTATGTGCTCGCTGACAGAACCATTCTCCTCCATCTTACAACTGTAGAACTTGTCGGAGACTTCATATATCTCGACCCGGGCGTGAGCTTGGAAAACCATTTTCAGCTCTTGGAACATCTCATATGCTCCGTGCTTCTCAAAACGCTTTTGGAGCCCCGGTTCTAAGCTGTAAAGCATGCCACACTGAACCAGGGAGTAATCATCACTACACGATTGCCAGGCGTTCATAACGTCTTGAGTTGCTGGGAAAACGGGTGCTTCACCTAGCGGTGCATCTAGGACATATGCTTTCTTGGCAGCTATGAGGATGATCCTCAAGTTCCGGACCCAGTCCGTATAGTTGCTGCCATCGTCTTTCAGTTTGGTTTTCTTTTGGAATGCGTTGAAGTTGAGGGCAACATTAGCGTGGGCCATTTGATCTACAAGACATATTGCAAAGATTTTAGACTAAGTTCATGATAATTAAGTTCATCTAATCAAATAATGAACTCCCACTCAGATAGACATCCCTCTAGTCATCTAAGTGATCCATGATCCGAGTCAACTAGGCCGTGTCCGATCATCACGTGAGACGGACTAGTCATCATCGATGAACATCTTCATGTTGATTGTATCTTCTATATGACTCATGTTCGACCTTTCGGTCTTCCGTGTTCCGAGGCCATGTCTGTACATGCTAGGCTCGTGAAGTCAACCTAAGTGTACTGCGTGTGTAAATCTGGCTTACACCCGTTGTATTCGAACGTTAGGATCTATCACACCCGATCATCACGTGGTGCTTCGAAACAACGAACCTTCGCAACGGTGCACAGTTAGGGGGAACACTTTTCTTGAAATTATTTCGAGGGATCATCTTATTTAAGCTACCGTCGTTCTAAGAAAATAAGATGTAAAACATGATAAACATCAGATGCAATCAAATAGTGACATGATATGGCCAATATCATATTGCTCCTTTGATCTCCATCTTTGGGGAGCCATGATCATCTTCGTCACCGGCATGACACCATGATCTCCATCATCATGATCTCCATCATCGTGTCTTCATGAAGTTGTCACGCCAACGACTACTTCTACTTCTATGGCTAACACGTTTAGCAATAAAGTAAAGTAATTTACATGGCGTTCTTCAATGACATGCAGGTCATACAAAAAAATAAAGACAACTCCTATGGCTCCTGCCGGTTGTCATACTCATCGACATGCAAGTCGTGATTCCTATTACAAGAACATGATCATCTCATACATCACATATTTCATTCATCACATCCTTTGGCCATATCACATCACAAAACACTTGCTGCAAAAACAAGTTAGACATCCTCTAATTGTTGTTGCAAGTTTTTACGTGGCTTCTATAGGTGATCTAGCAAGAACGTTTTCTTACCTACGTTAAACCCACAACGTGATTTGCCAACTTCTATTTACCCTTCATAAGGACCCTTTTCATTGAATCTGCTCCAACTAAAGTGGGAGAGACAGACACCCGCTAGCCACCTTATGCAACTAGTGCATGTCAGTCGGTGGAACCTGTCTCACGTAAGCGTACGTGTAGGGACGGTCCGGGCCGCTTCATCCCACAATACCGCTGAAGCAAAATAAGACTAGTAGTGGCAAGAAAGTTGACAATATCTATGCCCACAAAAAATTGTGTTCTACTCGTGCAAAGAGAACTACGCATAGACCTAGCTCATGATGCCATTGTTGGGGAACGTTGCATAAAATAAAATTTTTCCTATGTTCACCAAGATCAATCTAGAAGTTCATCTAGCAATGAGAGAGAGGAGTGCATCTACATACCCTTGTAGATCGCGAGCGGAAGCATTCAAGAGAACGAGGTTGACGGAGTCGTACTCGTCGTGATCCAAATCACCGGAGATCCTAGCACCGAACGGACGACACCTCCGCGTTCAACACACGTACGGTCAGCGTGACGTCTCCTCCTTCTTGATCCAGCAAGGGGGAAGGAGAGGTTGATGAAGATCCAGCAGCACGATGGCGTGGTGGTGGATGCAGCAGGGATTCCGGCAGGGCTTCGCCAAGCGTCTGCGGGAGGGAGAGGTGTAGCAAGGGGGAAGGGATGCGCCAAGTGCAAGGGTGCGTCTGCCCTCCCTCCCCCCTCTTTATATAGGGTCCCCAGGGGGGGCGCCATCCCTAGGAGATTGAATCTCCAAGGGGGGGCGGCGGCCAAGGGGGTGCCTTGCCCCCCAAGGCAAGTGGAGGCGCCCCCACCCTAGGGTTTCCAACCCTAGGCGCAAGGGGGCCCAAGGGGGGCGCACCTGCCCACCAGGGGCTGGTTCCCCTCCCACTTCGGCCCATGGGGCCCTCCGGGATAGGTGGCCCCACCCGGTGGACCCCCGGGACCCTTCCAGTGGTCCCGGTACAATACCGGTGACCCCCGAAACTTTCCCCATGGCCGAAACTGGACTTCCTATATATAATTCTTCACCTCCGGACCATTCCGGAACTCCTCGTGACATCTGAGATCTCATCCGGGACTCCGGACAACTTTCGGGTTACTGCATATCCATATCTCTACAACCCTAGCGTCACCGAACCTTAAGTGTGTACACCCTACGGGTTCGGGAGACATGCAGACATGACCGAGACGCCTCTCCGATCAATAACCAACAGCGGGATCTGGATAGCCATGTTGGCTCCCACATGCTCCTCGATGATCTCATCGGATGAACCACGATGTCGAGGATTCAATCAATCCTGTATACAATTCCCTTCGTCAATCGGTACGTTACTTGCCCGAGACTCGATCGTCGGTATCCCAATACCTCGTTCAATCTCGTTACTGGCAAGTCACTTTACTCGTACCATAATGCATGATCCTGTGACCAGACACTTGGTCACATTGAGCTCATTATGATGATGCATTACCGAGTGGGCCTAGAGATACCTCTCCGTCATACGGAGTGACAAATCCCAGTCTTGATTCATGCCAACCCAGCAGACACTTTCGGAGATACCCATAGTGCACCTTTATAGTCACCCAGTTACGTTGTGATGTTTGGCACACCCAAAGCACTCCTACGGTATCCGGGAGTTGCAAAATCTCATGGTCTAAGGAAATGTTACTTGACATTTGGAAAAGCTCTAGCGAAATGAACTACACGATCTTTGTGCTATGCTTACGATTTGGTCTTGTCCATGACATCATTCTCCTAATGATGTGATCCCGTTATCAATGACATCCAATGTCCATAGTTAGGAAACCATGACTATCTGTTGATCAACGAGCTAGTCAACTAGAGGCTCACTAGGGACTTGTTGTGGTCTATGTATTCACACATGTATTAGATTTCCGGATAATACAATTATAGCATGAACAATAGACAATTATCATGAACAAAGAAATATAATAATAACCATTTTATTATTGCCTCTAGGGCATATTTCCAACAGGCGGGCGGCAAGGCTGTCAAGTCGGAGTACGCGGGCACCAACGCCTTTGTCGCGTATTGACGTCCTGCCGCCTCGTCTTCGAGCTCTGCCTCCGGTGCCGCCATCACCGCATCCAGCCATTGGACGGCCACCGAGATGTTCTCTTGGTGTCTTCTGCCACTTGTAGCTCGCCTAGGCGCCCCTTTTCCCCTTCTGCTTTCTTGTTCCATTTCTTGAGGAGAGGGACAAGAAAGGGATTACGGGCACCTTATCTCTTTTTAGTCTTGTAAGCCTTCGGGCCTTTGTTAACTTTAGAAACTATAACCCCCTTGTTCATGTTTTTCATTTTGTACGAACTGTACCTGTACGGGATGTTTTTTAAATGAAAAAGGGATGTTTGCCAGGTTTTCCGTTCGCAGGTGGAACCCACGACAAGGAGTGAATCCTTGTTACCTTTAAGATAAACATTTTTTTGCCTGGCAACAAGCCTTGCCGTCCCCCCACTTCGCTCGACCTTCTTCACGCCCTTGGCGGAGGCAGGGATGAGGTGGGCTTAGGCTCCTCGTTTTATTTCCTTGTTGCCGCGACTACGACCAAACTCGGTCCCAAGAGGCGAGTCCTAGGGTCCAGAATGAGGGGAGCACAATAGCCTAAGGATAAAACGAGGTCTCACATACCTCAATTCATAACGAAACGCATGATAGGGGATAGAGAACTTATCTGGATCTGCAGCCCCTGGCAACCTTGGCTTGCCGGGGATGGATCTTTGCTCTTGTAGCCCCCGGCAACTTTGGCTTGTCGGGGCCCGGATGCCGGTCCGTGCCCTTTCTTCCAAAGCAGCTCGGCAAGGATATTCATGTGTCCTGCGAACCAAAGAAGACAGAAAAGAACAAAGAGACACGCACTCGACATCTTAGCTAGGGGTTAGCCACCGCTAAGCACTATCAACCCTAACCAAGGAAGAGACTCAACCTAGCATGCATGCTATAACTCAGGGCGCCAGCGCTTCGTTTATTTATGCTCAGGGTCTATGCCTAGCTTTGTACAAAGGGTTACATGCCTTGCCGGCAACCCTTGTACAAAAGGGTGGCTTGCCGGGAGGCCCGGCAACCGCGCCTTATGGGTAAAACTTGCGGAGATGCTCGATGTTCCAGGAGTTGCTCACTGGAACGGCGTCTTCGGTGTCCAGCCGGACTGCGCCGGGCCTGGTGACTTGCGTTACCCGATAAGGGCCTTCCCACTTCGGCGTCAACTTGTTGGAATTCATGGCCGACTGAACGTGCCGAAGAACAAGGTCGCCTTCCTCAAAGCTCCGGGCATGAACCTTGCGGCTATGGTAGCGGCGCAAAGCTTGCTGGTAGCGTGCTGCTCTCACAGTCGGCCGGGTACGATCTTCCTCAAGGAGCATCGCGTCATCTTGCCGCAATCGCTCTTGCTCAAGCTCATCATAAGTGAGCACTCGAGGTGACCCGTATATGAGTTCTGTGGGGAGAACTGCTTCTGCCCCCGTAAACCAGGGCAAAGTGTGTCTGGCCGGTGGCTCGATTTGGCATTGTTCTTATCGACCAAAGAACCGCCGGCAACTCATCAATCCAGCGCCTTCCACTCTTGCGCAGCCTGTCAAAAGTATTCGTTCTTAAGCCTCGCAGGACTTCAGCATTTGCTCTCTCCGCTTGGCCGTTGCTCCGTGGATGTGCCACAGAGGCAAAGCAGACCCTGCTGCCGAGATCCTCAATGTATTGCATGAAGGCATGGCTCGTGAACTTTGTGCCGTTGTCGGTGATGATCCTGTTGGGCACCCCAAAACGGCACACTAGTCCCTTGAAGAACTTGATGGCTGACTGCACTGTCACCTTCCTCACTGTTTCCACCTCTGGCCACTTTGTGAACTTGTCGATTGCGACGTACAAGTACTCAAAGCCCCCTACAGCACGGGGGAACCCAATATGTTGAGCCCCTAGACCGAGAAGGGCTAGGAGAGAGGGATAGTTTGAAGGGCTTTAGCTGGTTTATGGAGCTTCTTCGAATGGAACTGGCATGCTTCACACTTGGTTACTAGTGCCGTCGCATCCTGGAGGGCGGTGGGCCAGAAGAAACCTTGCCGAAAAGCCTTGCCGGCAAGGGCCCTCGACCCTATGTGGGAGCCACATATGCCTCCATGTATCTCTGCCAACAGCTTTAGTCCTTCCTCCCGGTAGATGCACATCAATTTCACCCCATTCGGTCTTGTTCTGTACAATACGTTATCAACGAATTGGTACAGAGCAGACCGGCGGGCTACTCTTTCTGCCTCTTCCTGCTCCTCAGGAAGCTCTCCTTTTTGAAGGAATCGGATGGTGTGCTGCGCCTATGCCGGAGCCTGTGGCTCGATGACAAGGACCAAAGGCATCTCTTCTGCCACGGGAGCGGCCGCCTCCACGGCCATGACCTGAGGTCCTGCCGGAGTCGGTTGCACTGTGGAAGGATCGGCATCCATAGCAACATCTTCGCCGGCGGCTCTGGGGAGCTCGGTGGGGAAGTAGTTGCGCGGGCCTAGCTTCTTCCGCTTGTTCTGCCCGATCGACAGCTCAACAGATGGTTGGGTTAACTGAAGCACAAAAGTACCTGGTTCCACAGGTAGCTTGAGGGCAGCGCGCTTTGAGAGGTAGTCCGCGATGTCGTTCTCCGCCCGAGGGACATGCTCCGCTTGTATACCGTCAAAGCGCTCCTCCAGTTTCCTCACCTCATCTACGTAAGCTTCCATCAACGGGCTTTGATAATCTTTGTTGATCTGCCTGACGATGAGCTGTGAGTCGCCCCTGACGATGAGCTTCTTAACTCCGAGGTCTGCCGCGATCCTGAGACCGGCAAGCAAACCCTCATACTCGGCGGTGTTGTTGGTTGACATCTCCCGGGGGAAGTGCATCTGGATGACATACTTGAGGTGCCCTCCGGTGGGTGCGACAAGTAGCACACCAACACCGGCGCCTTGCAGCGAGAAGGCACCATCAAAGTACATGATCCAGTTGCGGCTCGTTTCCTTGCCGGGCGTCGAGGTCCATTCTGCAACAAACTCCGCCAAGACTTTGCTCTGAATTGTCGAGGTACTTTCAAACTTCAAACCAAAACATGACAGCTCCAGGGCCCATTCCATGATCCTCCCCGTTGCATCTGGGTTGTGCAGTATCCGTTGCAATGGGAGGCAGGTGACCACCATGATCTTGTGTGCTTGGAAGTAATGGCGCAGCTTCCGCGAAGCCATAAGGAGGCCAAAGAGCAGATTTTGCACACCTGAGTACCTCGACCTAGCCCCCTGCAAGAGGGAGCTGATGAAGTACATTGGGTGCTCACCATTTTCTTCCTCTGCGCCTCTTCACCCAGCCGCGTGGGTCCTGTCGTGCTGGCGTTAGTCCCTGCCGGGGACTCAATCTTGCCGGGATCGAGCCCTGCTAGAGAGGGGTTCGGCTTGCCATCTGTTAGCTCTGTCGCTGCCGCTGCCTTCTCGTCGACCTCTCTCTACGCCACTAGTGCGGTGCTAACCACCTGATTTGTTGCCGCTAGATAAAGCAGCAACGGTTCTTGTGGTTTGGGCGCAACCAACACTGGGGTAGAGGAGAGGTATCTCTTCAAATCCTGCAGCGCTGCCTCGGCCTCTAGGGTCCACTCCACTGGCCCTGCCTTCTTCAAGATCTTGAAAAAAGGAAGGGCACACTCCGCAGACTTGGAGATGAACCGGCTCATGGCAGCAACACAGCCAGTGAGCCGATGCACGTCCTTGATCCATTTGGGTGTCTCAATTTGCTCGATGGCCTTGATCTTATCCGGGTTTTCTTCAATCCCACGCTGGGACAAAAAGAATCTGAGAAGCTTGCCAGACGGGACACCGAAGAGACACTTCTCAGGGTTCAATTTGAGGTTGATCTTGCGCAGGTTCCCAAATGTTTCCTCCAGATCTTGCACAAGGGTCGCTTTGTCCTTGGTTTTGACCACTATGTCATCCATGTAAGCTTCCATATTTCTATGTAGCCGGGGCTCAAAACCAATTTGGACTGCTCTGGCAAAGGTTGAACCAGCACTCTTCAACCTAAAAGGCATCCGTAAAAAGCAATACGTACCACATGGGGTGATGAATGCTGTCTTCTCATCGTCTTTCGTCATGAAGATCTGGTGGTATCCCGAGTAGGCGTCAAGGAATGATAACAGGTCACATCCAGCCATGGAGTCAGCAATCTGGTCGATGCGCGGTAATGGGAAGGGATCCTTTGGACAGGCCTTATTGATGTCTGTGTAGTCAATACACAGCCTCCACTTCCCATTTGCCTTGCGCACCACTACCGGATTGGCCAACCACGTCTGATGGAGTACTCCTCTCACGAAGCCTGCCTCCTCTAGCTTTCTGATTTCCTCCGTGATGAACTCCTGCCTCTCCAGAGCTTGCTTCCGGACCTTCTGCTTGACGGGTCGCACATGAGGACAGACAGCAAGGTGGTGCTCAATCACCTCCCTGGGAACACCGGGGATGTCGGAGGCTTGCCATGAAAACACATCGGCATTCGCCCGCAGGAAGGTGACGACGTCACTTTCCTATTTGCCGTTGAGGGTGGAGCATATGGTGAAAGCTCCCCCCGTGTCATCCTCCTTGACGGGCACCTTCTTGGTCTCTGGTGGTGTAGCTCTGGACTTCTTGCTCTTCCCAGCGGAGCTCTCTAGCACGTTCTCAACGGAAGCACAACACCCCGAAGAGGTGCGCTTGCCAGAGTGGGTGCGAGGGGTCTCGCCGGTCTTATTCTCCCCCGAGGCTCCGTTGGCAGGAGCAGGTGCCTTAGCGGCAGCTGCTGCAACTGCTTCCCGATAGAGTTGGTCGGCGCAGATCAGCGCATTTTTCTTGTCGGAGGGGACGGTGATGATGTTCATCCGCCCGGGCATCTTCAGCATGTTGTAGGCGTAGTGTGAAGCCACCATGAACTTGGCTAGTGCCAGGCGGCCGAGGATCCCGTTGTAGGGCAAGGGGATCTCGGCTACATCGAAAACAATCCTTTCCGTCCTGTGGTTCAGCTCGCCTCCGAATGTCACGGGCAGTGTGACCTTTCCCTTTGGCAGGCTCCCCCCCGGGTTAACCCCTTGGAACGTGCCCGTCTCCTCGAGGTCTCCATCGGGGATCTGCAGCGTTTTGACCACAACAGGCGAGATCAAGTTCAGGTCGGCCCCGCCGTCAACCAACATCTTTGTCACCTTGAGGTTGCGGATTGTTGGTGAAACCAACAACGGCAAGCACCCGACTGCAGTGGTGCGGTCAGGGTGGTCCTTGGTGTCGAAGATGATGGGCGTGCTGGACCATTTCAGCGGCTTCCGTGCGTCGAACAATGGCTCCACCGCCGTGATCTCACGCGCCCACTGCTTGAGTTGGTGGTGGGATGTATGCAGTGAGGCGCCACCATCGACGCACATGGCCTCTGTGGCTTTCTGAAACTTGTGGTCGCCGGACTCATCGTCCTTGTCATGATGATCGTCTTCCTGCTTCTTGTCGCGGCCATGGGCGGGCCTCTCTTGCTGATTATCCTTGCTGTGGCGGCCTCCTTGGCCGCCATGTTTCTTGCCGGATCCCTCGGCACCATCTGGGTCTTTCTTCTTGTCCCACCGCTCATACTCGGCTTTCTGCTTCTCGGCGAGCAGCTCTACCTGCCGGCAGTTTTGGAGGTCATGGCCCTTGGTGCGGTGGATCTTGCAATACTGCTTGTCGGATCCCCCTGGCTTATCGGCAGCCGCCAAGGCCCGGCAAGCGGCACACCCGGCAACCTCCTTGCCGGGGTCACTTGCCTTGGGTTTTTGGTGGCGCCGGTATCGTCGGATCCCTCGATCGCAAGCATGGTCTTGCTCCTGTGCTTCCTGTTACGGCGCCGACCCTTCTTCGCAGGTGTGGCGGTGTCATCCGTGGAGTCGGTCTCCGCACCGGCGTCTTCGCCGGGGTACTTCCTTCCCTCTTCAGCACGAGCACACCGATCGGCCAGAACATAAAGTTTGGCCACATCTCTGACCTTGTTCATCGCCAGCTTTTCACGCATCTTACGATTGCGCACATTCTGATGGAATGCACTGACCACGGTGGCATGATGAACGTCGGGGATGTTGTACTGCACTCGGCTGATCCTTTGGATGTACTTGCGCAAGTTCTCCCCTTCCTTCTGGGGGATGATGTGTAAATCACTCGCCTGGCCATGAGCCTGGTGACCTCTGGTAAAGGCGCCAACAAACTCATGGCACAGATCTGCCCAAGAAGAGATGGAATCCACCGGCAAGTGCATCAACCATGACATAACATTAGGCTTGAGTGCCAACGGGAAGTAGTTGGCAAGCACCTTATCATCACGGGCCCCAGCAGCTTGCATCACGATGGTGTAAATGCTGAGGAACTCTGACGGGTGAGTCCTGCCGTTGTACTTCTCGCCAATGTCGGTCTTGAACGTACGGTGGGAGGGCCACTGGAACTGCCACAGCTCACGGGTGAAGGCCGGACAACCCACCTCATAGGGAAGGCCACTGTAGCCTCTCGGTGCTGGGTGGTCCGTAGCAGGCCATGCCCGCCTGTCTGACTGGTGGCGCGCGTCACGTTGGTGCTCGATCATAGTTCGAGCGTCCTCATGAGCCTGCTCCCGAAGGACTCGATGCTGATTGCGGTTGGTGCACGGGTCGGACGACGCGATGGAGATGTCGTCTCGAGTGTTGTCGCGATGAACCAATGCCCAGGGTGGCCGGGATGGAGGAGGGGAGTGCACCGTGGCTGCATCGCCTCTAGCACGGTCTCCGCTCGCATGCGGTGGCCCGGTGGACCGACGGCCTACAGGTCCCGCCGGCCGCAACTCACCGTTGTTGGCGATGCCGATGAGGCTCCGGACGGTGGCCCTCCATTCGTCGAGCTTCTCCGCGGCGGGAGGAAAATGGAGGAGCAGCTGCGCGCGTACTAGGGCCTCCGCCGGCGTGGGTGGCGGCGAAAGATGCGTGGACCGCAATGCGCCTCGACTCCGCAGCCGTTCGCCACCTCCATCAGCACCTCGGCGCGCATGCTGGCCCTCTTCTTCATGTAATGGGCGCATGGGTCTCTTCCCAGGGCGGTGCGCAGGGTTACCGACAAGGTGACGCTGCTCATCGCGCACAACCTGGGAAGAGCGCACGGTGGGTGCCAGTGTTGGCGTCTTGGAGATCGCCGTGCCGCTGTCTGGCGGGACGGCGGCGCCCCTGGAGGTCCCCTCACCACCTGCGGGGGGCTCGACTCCACCTCTGGAGCCCGCGACTGGTGGCTCGTCGCCCGGCGCGTGCACGACGCCGCTCGCCAGGCCTGAACCATAAGGGCAATGTGGATGTTCGCGGGCCGCGCCACGGGTTCTCTCCGCGACTGGCCCGCTACTGGTCCGCGCTGGAACCAACCCGGTTCTAGACGAACCGATCGCTGTGTCGTCTTCTTCTTAGGAGCCATGGCGATGAAGAACAACTAGGTCAACTGCTAGACCAGATTCTCACAATTGCGCCCCCTGCCTGGCACGCCAAAGTTGTCGATGGGAAATGACACCTATGGGACCACTGGAATCCCTTCTATGGTTGCGGGGCGCGGGGATGGTGAGAAGAGCGGGACTAGTAGACAACAAAAAGGGGATTTACCCAGGTTCGGGCTGCAAAGATGCGTAAAACCCTACGATCCTGCTTTGGTGGATGTATTTAGTGTTCTTGAGCTCTCGAACTAGCTCTAGGTGCTGCGAGGTTCGAAAGAGCCGAATCCTTCTCCCGTGTGTCATGGGCCTCCTTTTATAGGCGAAAGGGGCCGCCACAGTGGCACATAGGAGGTGGAAAGTGCTACAGCGTCACGAGCTTACTGCTGGTATTACATGACAAGGCGCATTTAATGCGAGGCTTAGGTGTCCCTTCGCTTTATCGGGGATGGGGGCGAGGCCCGTCCTGTCCGTTGCCGCTCCTCCTTGCTTCGACACGCACCCTGGCCAGCGATGCATGCGATGCCATGTAGGCAGGCAGGAAACTGAGGTGGCGCAGTGGTGGAGCCTCCACGAAAGGCTGCATGTTGCCACGCAGGTGCCTGCCCAGCTGGTTGGGTCGGCAGCTGCATGCGAACGGCGGCGGAGACTTGGATGGCGCGGGCCTGGTAGTGGCCCTGCTGGCGCGCTTGGTGAGGGCCTTGCCGGGTGGCCCGGCAAGGGTCTTTCCGGGTGGCCCGGCAAGGGTCTTGCTGTGGCGCGCAGGCGTCCCCGGCAAGGATCTTTCCGGGGGTCTTGTGGGTTTCTTAGGTGAGGATGGTTGCCTTCCTATCCTCATTTGATCTTGACTATTCTTTGTCTTCACAAAGATCTGCATGCCACCATGGAGGTGCCTCCCGAGCCCTGTCCCAACGCGTTTGTCTAGCGTTGGTGGGCTCAAAGGTGGCTCGCTTGGCTGGTGGGAGCGAGCTGCCCCGGCAAGGGCCTTGCCGGGGCCGCTGAGGCTCCCCCGGCAAGGGTCCTTGCCGGGGTAACCTACCTCATCCATCTGATCTTTGTGGCCTTGGTCCTTGTCGTTGCTTTGCTTGTCTTGTGCCTTCGGCTTCTCTCCGGCTTCCCTTTCCTGCCCTGTTAAGCGTGGCCGTGGCGGGAGGCTCTGACTGCCCGTGCACAAGTAAAGGGTTCAAAAGGAGAGCCCCTACTTTTGTACATCGACAGTCGGTTAAGTCATCGACAGTGGCTATTAAGTGGGTGGTGGGTGGGGAACGAGTTTCTTTGTTGTCCGCTTCCCACTCAAGCCGGACATAGTTCGGCCAAGAGTCTCCTAACAGAGAGAGAGAGAGATCTCAATGAATTTAGCACGTCACCCAAGGGCTAGTGCTGAAAGATATCCGCGGAGGTAAACTCCATGATCGGTGTCCAATCAGATTCGATAGGCACGGACGCACGCGGTTCGGAACCTATGGTCGGAGATGAGTCCGAGGGTCCGATGACACAGATCTCTTTGGAGATGAAGACTGTGTTCGGCTCTAGCGCCGATGAGTGTGCGGCCGCCGTGGCGGGGTTTATCCACCCATCCTCGGATGGCACGATCTGCTCCGAATTAAGAGCCGGGGCGACCGCAGGTGTGATTTCCTGAACATCGTCCGATGGCCGATCTAAGTCGCGCTCATCGTGATTGTTCGGCGCACCTGCCATGGGCTCGAATCCGTTGAAGATCAAATCTCTGCGGATGTCGGCGATGTAGTTCAGGTTTCCAAACCTGACCTAATGACCAGGGGCATAGCTATCGATCTACTCCAGATGGCCAAGCGAGTTGGCACGCAGTGCGAAGCCGCCTAATACGAAGATCAGTCCGGGGAGGAAAACCTCACCCTGGATCACATCACTGTAGATGGCTGAAGGAGCCATCAAGCCTTATCGTGACGGCACAGTGGAACTCTCAATGAAAGCACCAATGTCGGTGTCAAAACCGGCGGATCTCGGGTAGGGGGTCTCGAACTGTGCGTCTAAGGCTAATGGTAATAGGAGGCGGGGGACACAATGTTTACCCAGGTTCGGGCTCTCTTGATGGAGGTAACACCCTACTTCCTGCTTGATTGATCTTGATGATATGAGTATTACAACAGTTGATCTACCACGAGATCAAAGAGGCTAAACCCTAGAAGCTAGCCTATGTTTATGATTGTTGTTCTTGTCCTACGGACTAAACCCTCCAGTTTATATAGACACCAGAGGGGGCTAGAGTTACACAAAGTCGGTTACAGAGAAGGAGATCTACATATCCGAATTGCCGAGCTTGCCTTCCACGCAAAGGAGAGACCCACCTGGACACGGGGCGAAGTCTTCAATTTTGTATCTTCATAGTCCTACAGTCCGGCCAAAGCATATAGTCCGGCTGTCCGAGGACCCCTTAATCCAGGACTCCCTCGCCCACTACTAAAAAAAACTTCCGCTTATGGTGGTTTATCTGCTGGAGGCCTCATTGCACAATATCATCCACTCCAGTTGCCCTGCCCTGGAGCGCTTGCTAATTGATTTTGGAATAGAAATCCCTATCAGTTGTCTCCAAATAAAGTCGCCTCACCTTAAAAGCATTGGAATTTGTTTTGAAGGACAATAGATGATCATCGAAGATGCCCCTTCACTTCAAAGGTCGCTCCTTGATAATTATTATAAACCTTCACAAATAACTGTCGTCTTTGCGCCCAAACTGGAGACCTTGGGTGTAATTCATGATCCGTTTAATGATCATGACAAGTTGGTGTTTGGCTCCTCACTTTTTCATGTATCGTATATTATCATCTACACATTTGTAATCATAAGCTTCATTTTCATTTGTGCACATAAGTTTTATATCATCTTGGAGTACACTTTGGGTACCAATATTATGTTATATGCTCAATGAAGAGTTCGTCCATGGATAGCCTATCAATGCTGCTAGATTCTGTCAAGATCTTATATATCGGAATGTTTAGTTATGATCTAAACATAATTATTTGGCTTGCTGTGATGCTTTCGATGTTTGGAGAATTTATATAGAGGTGATGATTTCATGCACATTGAAAGCCCGTATATATTGTACTAGAATTAACCATTCAGCTGTCTCTCTTTCGACATGCTCTTTTTTCAGACCTTAACTGTTTTCAATCTTCATGTCTACTTAGGCACTAACACACGGACAAAAACATATAACCAATCGGTGGCGTAATAAGCACCAGGATTTTCTCAATTCTCATGACATTCGTTTGAGGACAATAACGATTGAAGGATATGCATCCAACCAGGCAAACAGAAGCTCTGTCACATTCTTCTTATTGAATGCAAGGTTCTATTGTCCATGAGGCTTAAGTTTTTCAACAAGAGATTTCTCACGGACGGACATGTTGAACAACAAAAAAAGAAGTTTTTGGTGGACAAATGGGCTTCTAAACGTGCTCGGCTTCTATTTACAGCAACTTGTAGTCATCCTCCAATAGATTTTTGTGCACAGGATGTTGATTTTATGGATCAGACCGATCCATTTGTTTGTGACTGCGAAAAAGAGTGGTTGGGTTAGATGTTATTGCCATATTCAATCTGGATTTTGTCTAAATTTGATGAACAGTTATTCCTTGGGCTTTTTGTACCGTTTGTAAGCTTGAGTTACATGTTGTTGCCCTCATACTCAAAGGCGGTTCTAGGCCCCAGGCAGCCATGGCCTTGGCCTAGGGTGTGGTGAATTTTTTTTGAGAGAAAACCAATTATATTCCACTTAAACTTGGGAAACCACATCAGCATTCACAATGACAGAAACAAAGTCTGGGGCAACATTCACCCACACATGGAGGGGTTCAGCAGCACCCAGAGCAAACTGCGCCAAAGCATGCGCCACATGGTTACAGTTCCGGGGACAAAACATGAATTCAGAGAAAACAAAAGAGGCATGTCACAGGCTTCTTGCTTCTCTGAAGAGAATTCCTAGCTCCGCAGCGGCATAGTCCCACCCTTTAAGTGCAGAAATCATTGTCAAACAGTCTGATACAAAACCGATACATTGTGCACCCATGTCAGCTGCCCCTTCAATAGCTCGCATACAAGCGATCACTTCCGCATGCAGTGCAGATCTTACATGGTTCATCTTGCCAGTTGTAGCCGCCGGGAAATTGCCATTTTCGTCTCTCGCAATGAAACCCCATGCACCAGTCTCAGACTCCACATGAAAAGCAGCATCCATATTGATCTTGATCAATTTTGTAGCTGGAGGGATCCAAACCTGGGGTTGTTGCGGCTGGGGCGTTTTCTGAATGTCCACCGAAGTGAAATCAGTCAAGTGTTTTGTGATGAAACAACTGATTTTTGTTGGCGTCTTCTGTACTTCACCTGCATTGGCTTTGTTCCTCAACGTCCACCAGTCCCAAAGGATCACAACTTCTTCGCTGCATAGAGCAAACATGGCATATCATATCTTGATGATCTTGACACTGGCATGGTGGATTTGTTCTTTGTTAACTGTAGCGTACTATAGGAGAAATGACACTGTAGCTCACTGTAGTAGCATTGCTTACCTGGGACATAGGTTGAACCTAGCTCCGCTACTGCTCGTACTCCCCTACGCCGGCTGCTACACTGTCGCATCTTCCACGACTCCTGTTCGATCCTGTCCGAGGCCTCGCCATCGTTCTCCGCCTTGGTTCACTCGATGTGCCTGCCGCCGTCTGGCGTTGTCAACTTGGTCAACAACCGAGAGGAATCAGGAGATGACTGTACGTGGAGAGGCTGACAGTAGGGACCCACCAGGGTCATTGCATTACACAAGCAGGTGCCTCGTTATTGCAAGACAAAAAAAGCCCTCAGCTTTTAGTTTTAGAGAAGAATAACACCAGGGACCCAGCAGCTCGCCCAGTTGTTTTTTACTTTTAAAGACGGATGTCGGTGTCAAAACCGGCGGATCTCGGGTAGGGGGTCCCGAACTGTGCGTCTAGGCGGATGGTAACAGGAGACAAGGGACACGATGTTTTTACCCAGGTCCGGGCCCTCTCCATGGAGGTAAAACCCTACTCCTGCTTGATTAATATTGATGATATGGGTAGCACAAGAGTGGATCTACCACGAGATCAGAGAGGCTAAACCCTAGAAGCTAGCCTATGGTATGATTGTTGTTCTGTCCTATGGACTAAAACCCTCCGGTTTATATAGGCACCGAAGAGGGTTAGGGTTACACAGAGTCGGTTACAATGGTAGGAGATCTACATATCCGTATTGCCAACCTTGCCTTCCACGCCAAGGAAAGTCCCATCCGAACACGGGACGAAGTCTTCAATCTTGTATCTTCATAGTCCAGGAGTCCGGCCAAAGGCTATAGTCCGGCCATCCGGACACCCCCTAATCCAGGACTCCCTCAGTAGCCCCCGAACCAGGCTTCAATGACGACGAGTCCGGCGCGTAGATTGTCTTCGGCATTGCAAGACAGGTTCTTCTCCAAATCTTGTGTACCTGTTGAATAGCGTCTGGCTTTCTGTAAATATGGCGCTCCTCGGCTTCCACGCCCAATAATGGCCATCTTCCACATGTTGAACGAATGCGAAAAGCCAGGGTATTTTTACATTTACCCCCTAGCTGCGCAAATGAGCTGCCTATAAAAAAGAGACGAGGATCTAGATCCGAATCACACCATCCTCCCTCCGCGAGCGTTCATCAGAGCGTATCTGACAGAAATCCATTCCATCATGGACAGTCGACACGGCTCCTCCTCTCGTCCTTCCAGCCCTCGGCCTGGAGACTGGAAGAGATGCTCCGTCCCCCACAGCGAGTTAGTGACGCTCCAAACCAAGGGATTTCTTCCCCCAGCCTTCATGGTTCCGGTTCGAGCCGGACTCGCCACCTATAAGGGCGGAAAACTAGCGGATCGCGTCCCCAACCCATCCAAAGGAGAACGGGTATGCTTTGTCTCTTATTTGATAAGAGGGCTCGGATTTCCAATTCATCCGTTTCTCCGGGGGCTCCTGGAGTTCTACGGCCTCCAGTTGCACAACCTTACGCCTGCCTCCATTTTGCATATCGCGGGCTTCGTGGCCCTTTGTGAGCTGTTTTTGGGCATCGAGGCTCATTTTGCGCTATGGAAGAAGCCGTTCTGCCTTGTGCCCCGTTCTCAAGAGGGGTCAATATATCAAGTGGGCGGAGCCGAACTATGGCGCATCGCCGGGACCGGATATCTTTCCGGAACCCCGAAGAAGGCGTCCGAAGACTGGCCTTTGGAATGGTTTTATATAGAAGATGTCCCCCTGCCAGACCCTGTTCAGATCGGCCTCCCTGAGTTCAATAACGCTCCTTTGAAGAAACGCCTAAGCTGGCGTCCACGGAGCCCTCAGAAGTAAAATGACAAGGACGTCCTTTACCCGATGAGCCGAATAAGGTTGTTAGCTCATTCCGGACTGACCATGATCGGGGTCATGGCCACATGCATTATGCGGGGGGTGCAACCGCTCCAGTATAGAGGCCACCCTATGTGGGATTTCCATGGGGAGGATGATGCCACCCGCTGCGGCCGTAAGGGGCCAGGATCGGTCACCGATCTGATGAAGATTTTGTCCGCATTGTACAAGGGAGAAGAGGAGGAATTCCTCTACATCAATCCACAGGGCGGATTTTCTATGCACAACCCTCCAAGCTGGGTAAGCGGACATTTATTTTTGCCTATCCGATCCATACTCCCATAGTCAAGTATCTCATTTTGTGATTTCGGCGCAGGAACTGCGCCGGGCCGTAAAGGATATAAACAGCCCGCCTCCACAACCCGAGGATCCGGAACGGTTCTTCGATCTGACCTCCCAAGAGGATCCGGACATATCGGAGGAGCTGATCGACGGGGTGTTTCACCAACTGAGCATCGATAATGCCTTGGTCGCCATTATGGCTGATTACCCCGGAATACTTCCCGCCCCGCAGGTAACTGAGACCGAAGTCCCAATACTTTGAAAATGACCCATCCGTGCCTGTTTTTGATCACCGTATACCAATGGTGTTTCGCAGGGGAAGTCCTTGAGGCGGAAGGCCGAGCCTGCGACGGCCAGTCAACAAGGGACAGCTAGGCCCAACAGGCTGAAAAGAAGTGCAGTCCAGATTGAAACGCCGGTGCAACGGTATGGCATGTCATATTGCTCCTAGGTTTTATTCCCGGGAGGCATACTAATGCTCGTGCTTTTTCAGGAGGAAGAGCGCTCGCCGGACTATATCCGGAGAGGTTGCCAATCAATCCTCGGCTCGCCAGGCTCCAAAGCCAGGTCCAGAAGAGGAGGCGAACATGAGGCGTGCGTCGGATGCTCCTCCGACAAAGGATGCCGACAGGTTATCTGCCACCAATTCTGAGGTGGAGAGTGCCATGAATCACAGGCGTCGCCGGACAGTTCTTCGTGACGCATGTTTCTCCCCAGAGGCATTGGATGCTTTCAATTCGGGAGATGCGCACCTCCGTGCTGCTCAAAATGGTTTAGCCAGAGCCACGGAGCAGTATGTAAAAGACATACGGGTGAGAAAATTTGATAGTTATATATGCCAGTAGCCCCCGAGACTTGAAGTAGTTAGAATAACTGATTTAAGGATCATTTATTATGCAGGATCTAACGGAAAAGAATACCCAACTGTCCCAGGAGCTGGAGGATTGCAAAGCCCAACTTGAGGCCGCACTAGCCGCAGTGGGGGAAGCCAAAGAAACCCCCTCTGGTAATATATGCTTCAAAAGATGAGTAATTTGTGAGGTGTGGCGTGTGTATAAATCTGACAATAATATTGCAGATGGTGCCGGGATAGATCCGGACAAGCAACAGCTCATGCGCCGGTTAAAGGCCGGCGAGAATGTGCTTACAAGGGTGAGGCAAGAGAAAAATAATCTCCAAGATGCCAACACCCAGCTGGGTGAGGAACTAAAGGATGTTCGTGCCCAGCTGTCTGACTCCGTTAAGGAGAATCGGCGGCTTCGACGCGACATTTTTAGTAAGTGCTTCAACGAACTTTGAAAAAAGAGTTCGGCGAGGAAGTCGACTAACAGAGTTATGTCTGTAGGTATGCTCACAGGCCGTCCTGCAGAGGAAATGCCCGGTTCTACGGGTGACCTACTTCTCGAGCTCTTGCAACTGCACGAACGAGTTTGGCAGGTGATGAAAGGCATCGCCCAGGCCTTTTGGCCATCTGTCTCCCTGCCCGAAGGCCTTGGAGAGCTTGGAGAGAGGCTTTAAGGAGCACGGCAGCACTTCCGCTTATGGAAGATATCGGCCTGCCGTCAAGGCGCCAGGGAGTCCTGGGCCGTGGTGAAGACGCGGTACACGAAGGCTGACCCAAACCACATGGCCGAGGTCGGACCTGCGTGGCCCGATGGGAAGGAGATCCCTATGAGCTTAGTGTACGAGCAAGTAGAATTGGCCGCAAAGTATTCCCAACAGGACTGTAAACTAGACAGCCTGCTGGATGGCATTGAAGAGGAATATGCCCAGTCAAGTTGACTATGTAATTTAAGATGACATGTAAAATGCCTTCTAGCCGGATTGTAGATCGTTTGTCATAGCGGACCTTTTCGCTTCAACCTCGGGATCCAATTGTCCGGAGTGTGTCCGAATACCCTCACGGTTATATAAGAACCGGGGCATGCGTGGAGACCAGGCGTAGGGGTCATTAGTGCTTTATCAGACAAGTGCCCAACTAGTTATGTTATATTACATGGTTAGTAAGAAACATCTTCCAGGGAGAATAGTTCCGTTAGGGGTTCCTTTCCCTTGGAGGCATGCCCTAAAGTGCATGTCCGGACTGCGAAAAAAGCAGAAAAACATCTGGGGGCAGATAAATAAATAGATAAGAATTCGTCTTTTAGTTCACCGACCGAATATTCCCTTAAGAACGCTAGCTGTCGGCTTCACCCAGTCTGAGGTACACATCCGGCTGACCCGGGAATAACAATCGCAGAAGTGCTCCCTTTACCGCCTAGCCGAACAATCGGGAACGTAGGGGTAAGCACAGGAGCCAGCCAACCCAGATTGGCCAAAACTTAAGTCATATCGATGCATATAATGGTGAATAAAAGGTACATGCGGAAGTGTGACACATGTATTGGGCATGAAGCCCGTATAAATAAGCTTCTGTTAAAGAAGCCCCCAGGTATAATGAGCGCGGATAGCGCGTCAAGTGTGTGCGAACAAGCTTTCAAAGGCTGTAATAAGAAAGGAGGGAGAAGGAGAGAAACAAAAGATAGCTAATATGTAAAATATAGACGGGGGAGGGAGACGAACTCAGAATCCGGCGCTAGGCGTAGAATCTTCGGAGATAGGCTGCGTTCCATGGGTTCGGCTCGAGTCGGTTATCCGATGCATCTCGCAGACGGTACGCTCCACCAGTCAGGACTTGGTCGATGATAAAGGGACCTTCCCATTTGGGCTTGAGTTTGTCCTTTTTCTTGTCCGGCAGGCGTAGAACTAACTCGCCAATGTTGTAAGTTTTGGCCCGTACTTCTCTGCTTTGATATCTTTGAGCTTGCTGTTGATAGAATGCGGAACGGGCTTTTGCCACGTCACGCTCCTCCTCCAATGCGTCCAAACTGTACTGCCGATCGAGCTCGGCTTCTCTTTCTTCATACATGTGCACGCGAGGTGAGTCATGAATTATGTCACAGGGCAGAACTGCCTCAGCGCCGTATACCATAAAGAATGGTGTAAATCTGGTGGTGCAATTCGGAGCGATCCGCAGCCCCCAGAGTACGGAGTCGAGATCCTCTACCCAGTGCGTGTTAGATTCCTTGAGGGACCGCACTAATCTGGGTTTGATGCCGCTCATGATTAGACCATTTGCTCGCTCGACTTGACCGTTAGTTTGAGGGTGATAGACTGAAGCATAGTCGAGCATGATGCCCATGTTTTTGCACCAGAGTTTAACCTCGTTGGCCGTAAAGTTCGTGTCGTTATTAGTGATGATGCTATGGGGGACTCCGTAACGGTGTACGACCCCTGATATGAAGTCTATCACTGGTCCGGATTGGGCCGTCTTAACAGGTTTGGCCTCTATCCATTTGGTGAATTTATCCACCATGACCAGTAGGTATTTTTGCTTGTGGGTTCCTCCTTTAAGGGGTCCAACCATATCAAGCCCCAGACCGCGAAGGGCCAGGTTATGGGTATATTTTTGAGGGCAGTGGGTGGCATGTGGCTTTGATTAGCAAAGAGCTGGCAACCGACGCATCGTTGGACTAAGTCCTGAGCATCTGCCCGGGCCGTCAGCCAATAAAATCCTGTACGGAAGGCCTTGCCTACAAGGGCCCGGGCTGCGGCGTGGTGCCCGCCGAGTCCGGCATGAATTTCAGCCAGAAGGTTCCGCCCTTCCTCTTCGGAGATACACCTTTGAAGGACTCCCTTTGTGCTTTTCTTGTAAAGCTCTCCCTTATGGACCTTATAGGCTTTGGATCGCCGCATTATGCAGCGGGCCTCGTTTTGGTCCTCAGGAAGTTCCTGCCTGGTTAGGTAGGCTAGGAATGGTTCCGTCCACGGGGCGATGACTGCCATTATTACGTGGGCTGAGGATGTTACTTCGTTGGCAGGACCACCAATTGTGTCAGAATGTTCGATGTCGGGCAGTGCGGTTGGGTCCGGGTTGTTATTTCCGGACTCCCCCTCCCATTGTACGGATGGCTTGAACAGCCTCTCTAGGAAGATGTTGGGAGGGACGGCATCGCGCTTTGCGCCAATGCGTGCCAATACGTATGCTGCCTGGTTGTTATCTCGGGCTATATGGTGAAATTCGAGCCCCTCAAACCGAGCTGACATTTTTAGTACGGCGTTGCGATAAGCTGCCATTTTTGGATCCTTGGCATCGAAGTCTCCATTTATTTGGGATATCACGATGTTCGAATCCCCGCGCACCTCTAGGCGTTGAATGCCCATGGAGACTGCCATCCGGAGGCCATGTAGAAGGGCCTCGTATTCGGCTGCGTTGTTGGAGTCCGTATACATTATTTGGAGTACATATTGAACTGTATCTCCGGTAGGGGACGTCAGAACGACGCCAACCCCCAGACCAGCCAACATTTTGGAGCCGTCGAAGTGCATTATCCAGTTGGAATATGCGCCGTACTCTTTAGGGAGTTCGGCTTCAGTCCATTCAGCGACGAAGTCGGCCAAAACTGGCGACTTAATAGCTCGCCGTGGCTTATAGGTTATGTCGAACGGGAGGAGCTCAATGGCCTATTTGGCAATCCGGCCCGTTGCGTCGCGGTTGTTTATAATGTCATTAAGAGGTACTTCGGAGGCTACTATTATCGAACATTCTTGAAAGTAGTGTCGCAGCTTCCGGGATGCCATGAACACCGCGTACGCTATCTTTTGATAATGCGGTTACCGTGACTTGCATGGAGTTAGGACAGTGGACACGTAGTAAACTGGTTTTTGAAGGGGGAACTTGTGTCCGTCCATTTTTCGTTCGACAACGAGCACCGCGCTCACAACTTGATGAGTTGCCGCGATATATAATAGCATTGGTTCGCCCATGTTGGGCGCGGCCAGGACCGGGTTTGTTGCCAATATGGCTTTGATTTCTTCGAGTCCGGCCGTGGCGGCATCCGTCCACTTGAAGTGTTCGGTGCGTCGGAGGAGGCGATAAAGGGGTAATGCCTTTTCTCCTAAACGGGAGATAAAGCGGCTTAAAGCCGCCACGCATCCCGTCAATTTTTGTATTTGTTTGAGGTCCTTTGGGATATCCAATTGTGACAGAGCCCGGATCTTGGCTGGGTTTGCTTCAATTCCTCTACCGGATACAATGAAGCCCAAGAGCTTTCCGGCTGGTACACTGAAAACACATTTTTTTCGGGTTAAGTTTAATGTCATATGTTCGGAGATTATCAAACGTGAGCTTCAAATCGTCTACTAGAGTTTCGACGTGCTTGGTTTTGACGACCACATCGTCTACGTATGCCTCCATTGTTTTGCCGATCTAGTTTGCCAGACATGTCTGAGTCATGCGCTGATATGTTGCGCTGGCGTTTTGAGCCCAAAGGGCATTGTGTTGAAGCAGAATGGGCCGTATGGGGTGATGAATGCCGTTGCGGCCTGGTCGGGCTCTGCCATCTTAATTTGGTGGTAGCCGGAGTATGCATCGAGGAAACACAATGAATCGTGTCCTGCGGTAGCGTCGATAATTTGATCGATGCGGGGGAGGGGGAAGGGATCCTTTTGGAAAGCCTTGTTAAGGTCCTTGAAATCGACGCATAGGCGCCAGGATTTGTCCTTCTTTGGTACCATCACCAGGTTTGCTAGCCAGTCCGGATGTTTTATATCTCTGATGAATCCGGCCTCCAATAGTTTGGCTAGCTCCTCTCCCATGGCCTGTCTCTTGGGTTTGGAGAAACGCCGAAGAGCTTGTTTGACTAGCTTGAATCCTTTTAGGATGTTTAGGCTGTGATCGGCCAGCCGCCGTGGGATTCCTGGCATGTATGAAGGGTGCCAGGCAAAAATGTCCCAATTTTTGCATAGGAATTCTCGTAGTGCGGCGTCTACATCAGGGTTTAATTGTGCCCGATGGAGGCCGTTTTTGTAGGGTCCGTTGGATGGACTTGGAATTTGACTATTTCGTCCGCCGGTTTAAAGGAGGTGGACTTGGATCTCTTATCGAGTATCACATCGTCCCTGTTTACCGTGGAGCACAGCGCAGTGAGTTCCTCGGCCGCTAGGGCTTCGGATAGTGCCTCAAGGGCTAGTGTGGTTGTCTTGTTTTCGGCGCGGAGTGCTATGTCCGGGTCACTAGCAAGAGTGATGATTCCATTGGGCCCAGGCATTTTGAGCTTCATGTACACGTAATGGGGTATAGCTTGAAAAATTGTGAATAACTCTCGCCCTAATAGAGCGTGATATCCGCTGTTGAACGGGGCCACTTGGAACGTGACCTCCTCGGACCTGTAATTATCCGGCGTGCCGAACACCACATCCAGTGTGATTTTTCCAGTACAACATGCTTCCCGACTTGGGATTATTCCTCTAAAGGTTGTGCTGCTTCGCTCAATGCAGCTCCAGTCTATTTCCATTTTTCTGAGGGTTTCCTCGTAAATGAGGGTCAATCCACTGCCACCGTCCATGAGTACCTTGGTAAGGCAAAAGCCGTCCACTATTGGACTGAGGACCAATGCGGCTGGTGCTCGGGCTGTTCGGAATTTAGGTTCGTCACTGGCATTAAAGGTAATAGCCGTGTCACTCCATGAGTTTATTGTTGCTACTTGGTAGACTTCGGCAAGGCTGCAGAGTGTTCGTTTCCGCATATTATTTGATGCGAAAGTCTCGAAGACTGTTAATACCGTACTGGTATCCTTGGGCTGGTGCTCTGGAGTTAGAAGCTCTTCGCCACTTTTGGCCACCTGCCATAGTATCCAACATGCTCTAAGGCTATGAGTTGGAGTGGCGCCCTCTGTACTATGAATTTTGCAGGGTCCATTGAGCCATCCTTCCAGTACGGTTCCATGCCCTATAGAGGGTTTTTACTTTTTGGTGTTTAACCCAGGTGCCTGGCGATAATGCACCCTTTTATTTCGGACTAGAGTTGTATTCATGGCCGGATTGTCCCAAAATTTGATTTAGGTTTTCCAGGCGCTTTCCATCGCACAGTACTTTTGTACTATGGACGCCAAGTCAGTGAAGCGTGTAATTTCACGATGACTTACGGCGTTAAGGATTCCCTTGTTCGTGCAATTATTGCAGAAGAATGAAATTGCGTCCCCCTCGCGGCAGTCCTTTATCCTGTTCATAACCAGGAGGAATCTGGCCCAGTAATGGTGTATTGTTTCTGCGGGCTCTTGCCGGATTTGGGATAGATCACTTATGTTTTGGTGGGCGGGCGGGATTAAATTAACCCCGTCCACTCTAAGACTCATGGGCCAAGAAGTTTCTGAATTTGGAAGCTTGGGTTCTTGGATGTTGTCCAATGAATCTAGCCTGCTGCCTGGCTTTAGGTTCAGGGCTTGAGTGACGTCCTCCCCTCCGCGGGAATCCGGCATGGAGGGATCGGGAATCCGGACATAGCTAGTCCATAAAATAGAGGAAGGGTCGCCGTATTGTTCCTCAACCACAACAACATGGTGGGTAACCTGGGGAGAGTTGATCTCTCTCAGATCGGGTTTAGGCCCAATCTAATCGTAGTCTGTAGCGACTCAAAGGGCGGCGATGCGATCCAAGAGCTCATTTAAAGAAGAGAGCTCCATCGGATCTAACTGCTCGGCGAGTTCCGAGCTAATGTGAAGATTGGTTTCGATGACCCGAGAAGTCATCGTCGGCGCGGCGGCCAGACAGGCGGTCATAAGGAAACCGCCTAGCCGGAGAGTTTGGCCGATAGCCAAAGCTCCTTTAGCAACAGTGCCGTCTTTAAAGACGGGATGAGGCATCCTTCCTGATGGCGATGGCACAGAGGAACTCTGAATGAAATCACCAATGTCGGTGTCAAAACCGGCGGATCTCGGGTAGGGGGTCCCGAACTGTGCGTCTAGGCGGATGGTAACAGGAGACAAGGGACACGATGTTTTTACCCAGGTTCGGGCCCTCTCGATGGAGGTAAAACCCTACTCCTGCTTGATTAATATTGATGATATGGGTAGTACAAGAGTGGATCTACCACGAGATCAGAGAGGCTAAACCCTAGAAGCTAGCCTATGGTATGATTGCTGTTCTGTCCTACGGACTAAAACCCTCTAGTTTATATAGGCACCGAAGAGGGTTAGGGTTACACAGAGTCGGTTACAATGGTAGGAGATCTACATATCCGTATCGCCAACCTTGCCTTCCACGCCAAGGAAAGTCCCATCCAGACACGCGACGAAGTCTTCAATCTTGTATCTTCATAGTCCAGGAGTCCGGCCAAAGGCTATAGTCCGGCCATCTGGACACCCCCTAATCTAGGACTCCCTCAATGGAGCTCAACTGCAGGCTGTGCGGGGGCGGTGGCCCGTCTAGCCCACGCTTACACTTTTATTTAAGCACATGACAAGCCAGTTGATATCTTTTTTCTTTCTGAAAATGGCTAGCTCAGTTTTCTTTGGAGAATACCTAACCGAGGCCTACTTGCTTTTCTCAGCCCTACTGGGCTGCAAATCTTTCAAGACGAGTAGGGATGTAAGTAGTAACAAATGGGCTTCCCCAAAAAATGGGCTATAAGTAGTAAGAAATTGGCTGTAAATTTTTAAACCAAAGCCAACCGGCAATTACATTCAAATATTGTTTTTTCTGGATTTCTCTACTCTTATAAAAAGCATAAAATGGTGAAAGGAGGATCTTGGTCGGTGTCTGCTCCTAAACGGACGTGTGTGGCCGGAGTGGGTTTCTCGCATTCCACGCGGGTTTCTGTATCCCTATCTCTATCTCTATCTCTACTATTATAAAAACAGGGTTGGTGATGATGGTGCGCCTGCCATCCTGCAATATAGGTCGTCCGATCTATATCTAACGGATAGGAAGGAAACTATGACAATTTACCCTCACTCCTCTCCACATTTGCATATAAGGCCTTCCCTCATTCATCCTTTTTCTCCCACAAGAACCACATTTGCAGATAATGCATCTTGATGTTCCGTGCAACGCACGGGCATCTTGCTAGTCAAGATTTTAAATTTCAATCATTTTTTGTGGAGATTTTTTTGAATTTTATTTTGATATAAGTTTTTAAAAATTATTTTTAACATGACTTGAAATTCGTGATTAAAAGAGTTCGATCCCAACCAAAATATGCAAAATTTCGTTGTTTTTTTTAGCACTGCCCAAAATATGGTCTGTAATGCTAATAAAAAGAATATGGGCTTCAAAATATCCTTAAGAATCAGCGAATGGGCTGTAAATTATTGAAAATACTGGCTAATGGGTTGTATGCTGTTTTCCACAGATTTGGAGACCCACTTTTGGGCCTACTTGGTTGACGATGACGCTGCCCTAAAATTTATTTTTTGAAGCGTACGCAAGGCTTTGTCAACTTAGTCAAGACAGAGCAGTGACTGTTGGATGTCCATCCAACAGCATCGTGCTTCTTCAATCTCTGATCTTCCTACTCCAGCCGCCTAAACCAGATCCGGTGGGACTGCCTGCTCCCTCCTCCCGTGGCTAGCTGTGCTGCAGCCAGGCCGTCCCTCTACCCACCCGCACATCCTGTTATTTTCCGGCGATGTCAGCCTCACCCAGCAGCCGACTAGTCAGCCCTCGTACTGCCCTCAGCATGGGCATCCGCTGCCGTGGCTTCGCTAGCACCAGGTCGTTCCCTTCCTGGGCCTCGCCCTCATCCATCGCGTTTGTGCTCTCGACGCGACGTAGTCAACATGGTCAACAAGAAATAGCCATCTGAAGAGGGATGTGAGTGGAGAGGCTGACAATAGGGACCCAGACAAGCAAGTGCCTCCTTATTACGCGAAAATAGTGGGGCTTCTTCGGGTCGTTCCAGTCTGGGGCCTCGTCATCGTCCACTGCCCTGGTTCTCTCGGCGGTGTGGTCAATGTGGTCAACGAACGACATCCATCGGAAGATGACTGTACGTGGAGAGGCTGACAGCTGGGTCCACGGCCACACGCAAGGAAGTGCCTCCTCATTACGTGCAAAATAATGATTCCTCCACCTGATAGATGGGACCCACTGGAAGGGCCTCTGAATTTCACGAAAAAAACGTTCCTCCCACTGATAGGTCGGACCCACTAGCTATATCTTTGCACGCAAGAAAGTGCCTCCTTATTACGCACAAAAAAGAGAATACTCCCCCTGCTAGCTGAGACCCACCATAGTGGGAGGCTGAGTTGTGGGCCTACTAAGTTGACGCAGATGGAGGGCTTTGTCAACTTAGTCAACATGAATGATTCTAGCTCCAGTGACCGTACAATGTCCATCCAACGGCCGTAGTGCTTCTTCAACCTTTGGTCTTCTTGCTCCAGCCGCCCAAACCAACGCCGGTCGTGCCGCTTTCTCCTGCCTCCCGTGGCCAGCTATGCTGCCATGGAGGCCTCTCCGCCCCCTACTACTCCCACCACTGGCCAGGCCATCCCTCCACTCACCCACACCCCCAGTTATTCTGCGACGATGGCAGCCTCACACCGGAGCCGAACCAGTCAACCTCGTACTCCTCTCCGCGTGGGCATCCACTGCAGCGTCTTCCCCAGCTCCGCGTCGTCCCCTTCCTAGGCCTCGCCGTCATCCACCGCCCTAGTGCTCTTAGCACGGCATTGTCAATGTGGTCAAGGAATGACTTCCATCGGAAGAGTACTGTACGTGGAGAGTTTGACAGCTGGGTCCACGACCGCAACAAGGAAGTGCAACCTTATTACGTGTAAAAAATTATTCCTCCACCTGATAGCGGGGCCCCACCGGAAGGGCCACCGTACTTCATGAAAAAAACTTTTCCCAACTGACCGCTGGGACCCACCAGCTACATCTTCGCACACAAGGAAGTGTGGCCATATTATGGGAAAAAAGATTCTCCCCCTGACAGCTGGGACCCACCAACAATAACTTCGCACGCAAGGAAGTGCCTTATTATCCTCCCTGACAATCCGGACCCACCTTGTCGAAGAGTACATAGCGTTCTCATTCTGGTCGCGAGCGTGTACATACATACTGGTCGATCGGTCTGTCTACGGGCTGCAGCGATGAACCATGGACGAGTAAGGAAGGGCACATGTCGTAGTAGAGGCGTGGACATAGCATGTCACGCAGTCCCATCAATATCATGTACACGTACGTACAAGAAGGGTGCAAGAAAGTAAATACAACCACATACGTACTACAGGCGGGGTCTCGAACGCCTACTCGCACATATGTACGGCTAGGGCTCGTGTACATGGAGAGGCATCGGAGAGCAGCGACGGCTGATGACCCACAAGTATATGGGGTCAATTGTAGCCTTTTTGATAAGTAAGAGTGTCCAACCCAACGAGGAGCAGAAGGAAATGACAAGTGGTTTTCAGCAAGGTAATGTCTGCAAGAGCTAAAATTGTAAGTAGCAGAGTAGTTTGATAGCAAGATAATTTGTAATGAGCAAGTAATGATAGTAGTAACAAAAGTGCAGCAAGGTAGCCCAATCCTTTTGAGGCAAAGGGCAGGCCAAAACGCTCTCTTTTGAGGCAGAGGGTACACGGGAATTTCATCTAGTCACTTTCATCATGTTGGCTTAATTCGTGTTTGCTACTTTAATAATTTGGTATGTGGGTGGACTAGTGCTTAGGTTTTGTTCTTACTTGAAAAAACCTCCTACTTATGATTAACCCCCTCACAAGCATCCGCAACTACGAGAAAAGTATTAAGAATAAATTCTAACCATAGCATTAAACTTTTGGATCCAATCAGTCCCTTACGGAATAGTGCATAAACTAGGGTTTAAGCTTCTGTTACTCTTGCAACCCATCATCTAATAACTACTCCACAAGGCATTCCCTTAGGCCCAAATATGGTGAAGTGTCATATAGTCGACGTTCACATGACACCACTAAGGGAATCACAACATACCTATCATCAAAATATCGAACACATATCAAGTTCACATGATTACTTGCAACATGATTTCTCCCGTGACCTCAAGAACGAAAGTAACTACTCATAAATGATAATCATGCTCAACATCAGAGGGGTATTAAATAGCATAATGTATCTGAACATATAATCTTCCACCAAATGAACCAGATAGTAATCAACTACAAGATGTAATCAACACTACTAGTCACCCACAAGCACCAATCTATAGTTCCGGTACAAAGATTGAACACAAGAGATGAACTAGGGTTTGAGAGGAGTTGGTACCATTGATGATGTTGATGAAGATATCCCTCCCCAAGATGGGAGAGTTTTTGGTGATGATGATGACACTGATTTCTTCCTCCAAGAGGGAAGTTCCCTTGGCAGAATCGTTCCGCCGAAGGGCGAAAGTACTCCTGCCCAGGTTCCGCCTCGAGACGGCGGCGCTTCGTACCGGAAGTCCTCTCTTTATTTTTTCTAGGTCAAAATGACTTATATACTAGAAGATGGGCACCGAAGGTGGGCCTGGGTGAGCACAACCCACCAGGGCACGCCTGGGCTCCCTACCGCGCCCAGGTGGGTTGTGCCCACCTGGTGGGCCCCCTCTGGTACTTATTTGCTCCAATATTCCTCAAATATTCCATAAAAAATCCTCGTAAAGTTTTAGCTCATCTGGAGTTGTGCAGAATAGGTAGCCTGACGTAGCTTTTTCAGGTCCAGATTTCCAGCTGCCAGAATTCTCCCCCTTTATGTGTACCTTGCATATTATGAGGGAAAAGGCATTAGAATTACTCCAAAAAGCATTATTATACAACAAAACAACATAAATAATAGTAGGTAAACATGATGCAAAATGGACGTATCAACTCCCCCAAGCTTAGACCTCGCTTGTCCTCAAGCGAAAACCGAAATCGAAAAACATGTCCACATGCTTGGAGAGGGAGAGGTGTCGATAAAAACAAAAATATGGACATAGCAGCATCATGTAACTTATTATAACAACAAAAAACTTTAACATAAAACTTTCATCATAGAACTTTACTCATAGACTTCTCATGAACAAGTGACAATTCATCACAACATTGAAGTATAAAGCATAAACTCTATTGTAAACCAAAAAACTATGTTCTCAGTCAACTTTGCAACTACAATTCATCATTTTTAGGAAAGGTCACGTAACAGAGCCTTTAGGCAAGTCCACATACTCAACTATCATTTAGTCTTCTATGTTTTCTAACACTCGCCACATACACATGAGCAAAACGTTTCAACCGGACACATAGAAATATAGGGGCTTATAGTTTCGCCTCCCAACGCATTCACCTCAAGGGTGATGTCAACAATAATAACTCATGCTACCCATATTCAACTATATATATGTGCCTAGATCTTTCCTCACCACATGATTCTTGCCAAAGGAGAAAATAAAAAGGAATAGAGAGAAGAACTTTGACTCTTGCATGAAAGTACATACATGAAAGTAAAAAATAGGCCCTTCGTAGAGGGAAGCAGAGATTGCCATGCACTTTTTTGTTTGTATGCTCAACCCATTAGTGCAAGAGAACATTAGATTATATTGCCCCTTATGATGGCAACCTTTATTATGCAGTCTGTCGCTTTTATTCTTTGCCATCACAAGTTCGTACAACGCTCAATTTTCCCTTACACTAAATGATCTTACACTTTTAGAAGCAATTTTTATTTCCCTTTTTGCACCGATGACAACTTACTTGAAGGATCTTATTCAATCCATAGGTAGGTATGGTGTACTCTTAAACAAGATTTGGGTTTAAGGGTTTTGGATGCACAAGTAGTATCTCTACTTAGTGCGGAATTTTTGGCTAGCAAAGATAGGGGCAAGCACCACATGTTGAAGGATCTTTGACAATATAACTTCTATGTGAATATGAACAAACATAAATCATTATGTTGTCTTCCTTGTCCAACATAAACAATTTTGGCATATAATATTTTGATGGGTGCTCACAATCACAAAAGATTTCCAGGATAGTGTATTGGCATGTGAATCTTCTCTTCCCTTATTAATTCTGTCATGAGTTGCATTTTTGACCAATGCTATGTTTGTCAATCTACAATAAAATTTTCTATTATACATTTCCTTGTGTAATGTCACCACTTACCATAAGATTAGCATATGATATTTTTCATTCATTTCCTTTCTTTTTATTGAAACAAGAAAGTAAAGAAAGCAAAACTCAAACTAAACTTTATTATATATCTCGCACACGATTGCAAAGATAGATCACTAAGCAAACTCTTTGAAAAGAAAGAATAGAACTAACTTGTATTCATCTAAAGCAAAAGATAACCATGGATCGAACTAAGAAAAGTAAAGGCAAAAGATAGTGGGGATGATACGATACCGGGGCACCTCCCCAAGCTTGCCGAAAGCCAAGGGGGGGTGCCCATACCCGATACTCAATTTTCATTTGGTGATGAAGAAGGACGTGGGGGTGATGAAGTAGAAGCGATCTTGTCCTCAAGTTTCCACGGAAGAGTCTCACCATCATAAGAGGAAGAGTTTGTCTCTCAGGTCTTGCAACTGGCAGCCAAACTCATACCTTTAAACCTTGCCTCATATTCAAAGACTTGGTTTTGGAGGTCGTAGATTTGGCTCTGGAAGAAGTTGATTTGCTCGTTGAAGGAGAAGACGATGTCCTTCATGGACTTGCCATCCACCTTGAGATCACGGGTGTAGTCCGCAATCATGAGGTGATTGGCATTGAGTCCACGTTCCACCAACCCCTTGCAGCGGAAGACTTCCTGCTCCATAGCTTCAAGCCTGGCCTCCATGAATCCAGTTCCCTTTGGGCCTTGCACATCACGGATGTCCGCACCCCATTGCGCATCTAGATAGCTTGAGGGTGCTGCATCATCTCTCGCAGGTATGGGTTGATGACGTTCTCGAAGAACTTGTCCTTGGAGGAGCTCGAAGCGGACATGGTGGATTAGATCTTACAGAAAACAGCAAGAAAAGAAAACAAGAGATTTCTCCGCGATACGGAGGTCAGCAGGTTCAGGGGGTATATAAAGATTTTTTATCTTGGGGAACAAGCAGAACGGAAGAAAAACGGAGTCCAAAAAGTACCCGAGGTGGGCACAACCCACCGGGGTGCGCCTAGCAAGCCAGGCATGCCCTAGTGTATCGTGCCCCCCAGGGTCACTTTCCTGGTAGTTTTTTATTTTCCTAATTTTTTTAAATATACCAAAACTGACAAAAAATATTTTTGCAGATTTTTTGGTGTCCGTTTACTTACCGTATCACATACCTCCCCTTTTGTCATGATTCTGGAGTGTTCCGGAAGGTTTCCTTGATGTGTTCTTCCGGTGTCATAGTTTGGATAATATTGCTTTCAACATTAATGGGCGTACCTGAGATATAATGTTTTATTCGTTGCCCATTAACAACCTTCGGGTTAGTACCTTCGGTGTTATTTGTTTTGATAGCTCTGGATCGATAGACCTCGTCGATAACATAGGGTCCTTCCCATTTGGAGAGGAGTTTTCCTGCAAAGAATCTGAAACGAGAGCTGTACAAAAGAACATATTCTCCAACTTTGAACTCACGCTTTTGGATTCTTTTATCATGCAATCTTGGGTTCTCCATTCATCTAAAGAGCTAATATCAAATAATCTCTTTTCACCAGCAAGTTTGAAATCATAATTGAGTTCTTTGATTGTCCAATATGCTTTATGTTCTCTCAAGAGGAAAATGACAAGCTTTTCCATAAACCATTTTATAAGGAGACATACCCATAGGATTTTTATATGCTGTTCTATAAGCCCAAAGTGCATCATCTAGTTTCTTAGACCAATTCTTCCGGGACCTATTGACAGTCTTTTGTAAAATTAGTTTTATTTCTCTATTGCTAAGTTCAACTTGACCACTAGACTAAGGATGATAAGGTGATGCAATTCTATGATTAACATCATACTTAGCAAGCATTTTATGGAAAGCACCATGAATGAAGTGTGAACCACCATCAGTCATTAAATATCTAGGGACTCCAAGCCTTGGGGAAATAACTTCCTTAAGCATTTTAATAGAGGTGTTGTGATCAACACTACTAGTTGGAATAGCTTCTACCCACTTAGTAACATAATCAACAGCAACCAAAATATGAGTATACCCATTAGAGGAAGGAAAAGGTCCCATGAAAACTCAAATCCCCAAATATCAAATGGTTCAACAGCAAGTGAATAATTCATAGGCATTTCTTGATGCTTATCGATAGTACCTATTCTTTGACATTCATCACAAGACAAGACGAAGTGACGGGCATCCTTGAAGAGAGTAGGCCAATAAAAACCAGATTGCAATACCTTATGAGCAGTTCTGTCTCCCGCATGATGTCCTCCATAAGCCTCAGAGTGACATTTCCGTAGGATTTGTTCCTGTTCATGCTTAGGTACACAACGTCTAATAATACCATCTACTCCTTCTTTATAAATATGTGGGTCATCTCAAATGTAATGTCTTAAATCATAGAAGAAAATTTTGTTTTGTTGGTATGTGAAGCTAGGTGGTATGTATTTAGCAAAATATAATTACCATAATCAACATACCAAGGTGTACTATTAGAAACAATTGTTGCAGCTAACTGTTCATCAGGAAATCTATCATTAATAGGATGTGGGTCATCAAGAATATTTTCAAGCCTAGAAAAGTTATCAGCTACGGGGTTCTCTTCGCCTTTCCTATAAGTGATATGCAAATCAAATTCTTGTAGCAGAAGAACCCACCTAATGAGTCTAGGTTTAGCATCTTTATTTTCCATAAGATATTTTATAGCAGCATGATCGGTGTGGACAATCACTTTAGAATCAACAATGTAGGATCTAAATTTATCACAGGAAAACACCACTGCCAAGAATTCTTTTTTAGTAGTAGCATAATTTCGTTGAGCATTGTCCAGAGTTTTACTAGCATAATGGATACCATTTAATTTCTTATCAACTCTTTCTCCTAGAAAAGCGCCAACAACATAATCACCAACATCACACATAATCTCAAAAGGAAAGTTCCAATCAGGTGGTTGAACAACAGGTGCAGTAATTAAGGCTTTCTTTAGTGTTTCGAAGGCTTTCAAACAATCATCATCAAACACAAAAGGAATATCCTTTTGCAAAATATTTGTAAGAGGCCTAGAAATTTTAGAGAAGTCTTTGATAAACCTCCTATAGAAACCAGCATGACCAAGGAAATTACGAATACCTTTGATATCTTTAGCACATGGCATTTTCTCAATTGCATCAACCTTGGCTTTGTCCACCTCAATGCCTCTTTCAGAAATTTTATGGCCCAAAACGATACCTTCATTGACCATAAAGTGGCACTTCTCCCAATTCAAGACAAGATTTATTTGTTCACATCTCTGCGAAACTCGATCAAGATTGCTTAAACAATCATCAAAAGACTTCCCATAAACAGAAAAGTCATCCATGAAAACTTCAACAATCTTTTCACAAAAATCAAAGAGTATAGCAGTCATACATCTTTGAAAGGTAGCAGGTGCATTGCATAAACCAAAAGGCATACGTCTATAAGCATAACTTCCAAAAGGACAAGTAAAAGTGGTCTTTTCTTGATCAGGTTGTGAAACATGTATTTGTGAAAAACTAGAACATCTATTAAGGAAGAAAAAATGTGTGTGCTTAGATAATCTTTCTGGCATTTGATCAGTAAAAGGCAGAGGGTAATGATCTTTTCTAGTTGATTTGTTTAATTTTCTATAATCAATTACCATCCTATAGCCTACAAATTTTTTGTGTGGAATAAGCTCATTCTTATCATTAGGAACAATAGTAATACCTCCCTTCTTAGGGACACAATGAACAGGACTTACCCATCTACTATCAGCTATAGGATAGATTATACCTGCTTCCAGAAGTTTCAATATTTTTGTTCTTATCACTTCTTTCATCTTCGGATTTAACCGACATTGGTGATCAACAACGGGTTTAGCATCAGGTTCCATATTAATCGTGTGCTGACATAGAGTGGGACTAATGCCCTTAAGATCATTAAGAGTATATCTAATAGCAGCTTGGTGCTTCCTTAGAACTTTCAATAATCTTTCTTCTTCATGTTCTGAAAGGTTAGCACTAATAATAACAGGATATATCTTTCTCATCAAGATAAACATATTTCAAAGTGTCTGACAATTGTTTTAATTCAAACATAGGATCACCTTTAGGTGGAGGAGGACCTCCTAAAGTTTCAATAGGTTGATTGTGTTTAAGCAGAGGTTGTTGTTCGAAAAAGATTCTATCAATTTCATTTCTTTCACACATATGCAAATCTTTTTCATGGTCTAGCAAATATTGTTCTAAGGGATCAGTAGGAGGTACAACAATAGAAGCAAGACCAATAATTTCATCCTTACTAGGCAAATCTTTCTTTTGAGGTTTTCTACTAAACTTGGAAAAATTAAATTCATGAGATTCATCACCAAAGCTAACACCGACAGTTTGTTTCTTACAATCTATTCTAGCATTGACGATGTTCAAGAAAGGTCTACCAAAGATAATGGGAGAAACGTCATCTTGTGGAAAGCCAAGAACAATAAAATAAGTAGGGTATTTTATTTTCCCACACAAGACTTCAACATCTCTAAGGATCCCAATTGGTGATATAGTATCTCTATAGGCAAGTTTAATAGTAACATCTATGTCTTCTATTTCAGAAGGTGCTATTTCATTCTTAATTTCTTCATATAAGGAAAAAGGAATAGCACTCACACTAGCACCTATATCACATAAACCATGATAACAATGAACTGCTATCTTGACTGAGACAACAGGCATGCCAACAACTGGTCTATGTTTATCTTTTTCATCGGGTTTGGCAATTCTAGAAGCTTCATCACAGAAGTAAATAACATGCCCATCAATATTATCGACCAAGAGATCTTTAACCATAGCAACACTAGGTTCAACTCTGATTTGTTCAGCTGGTTTGGGTGTTCTAATATAACTTTTGTTAACCACAGTTGGAACTTTAGCATGTTCCTTCATCCTAACAGGGAAAGGTGGTTTTTCAATATAAGCAGTGAGAACAACTGGATCAACATTGTAGATAATAGTTTCTTCTTTAGCTTTTACCGATTCTTTAATTTCTTCTTTAATAGGTGGGTGATATTTAAACCACTTCTCGTTAGGGAGATCAACATGAGTAGCAAAATATTGACAAAAGGAAGCTACTATCTCGGAGTCAAGTCCATATTTAGTGCTAAACTTTTGAAAAGCATCGGTATTCATAAAAAATTTAACACAATCAAACTTAGGTTCAATACCTGACTCTTTACCTTCATCGAGTTCCCAATTTTCAAAGTTGCGTTTAATTATTTCTAAAATATCCCACCGGAATTCAATAGTCTTCTTCACAAAAGAACCAGTACAGGAAGTATCAATCATGGATTGATCATTATGAGAAAGCCGAGCATAAAAATTCTGAATAATAATTTCTCTTGAGAGCTCATGATTGGGGCATGAATATAACATTGAGTTAAGCCTCCCCAAGCTGGAGCGATACTTTCTCCTTCATGATACCAAAAATTATATACACGATGAACTAGATGCATATGATAATTTTTTTGATGGAATTCCAATTTCAACCGATTCCAGTTCCAAGATCCAATATCATCGCATATCCTATACCATTTCAATGCTTTCCCCTTCAAAGATAAAGGGAAAACCTTCTTATTAGCTTCATCTCCGGGCAAACCTGCAATCTTAAACAATCCACAAATTTCATCCACATATATCAAGTGCATATCAAGATGTTCGGTTCCATCTCCTGCATAAGGATTAGCTAGAAGTTGTTCTACCATACCAGAAGGAAGTTCATATTCAATATTTTCAGTAGGTGTAGTAGGTTGAGGGGCAACTAATTGTGGTTCCGGTCAAGGTGAAGATACCCCGAACAAACCCCTGAAAGGATTGTTTTCCATAGTAGCAAGTGACAATAAATTTCAGCACGTAGTAATAATGTTTCCTTACCAATTTCCACTTACCAAAAGCGCGTCACTCCCAGGCAACGATGCCAGAAAATATCCTTGATGACCCACAAGTATATGGGGTCAATTGTTGGCTTTCCAGTAAGTATGAGTGTCAAACCCAACAAGGAGCAGAAGGAAATGACAAGTGATTTTCAGCAAGATAATGTCTGCAAGTGCAAATATTGTAAGTAGCAGAGTAGTTTGATAGCAAGATAATTTGTAATGAGGAAGTAAGGATAGTAGTAACAAAAGTGCAGCAAGGTAGCCTAATCCTTTTGAGGCAAAGGAATGGGCAAAACAGTGTCTTATGATAAGCAATGTGTTGTTGAGGGTACACAGGAATTTCATCTAGTCACTTTCATCATGTTGGCTTAATTCGTGTTCGCTACTTTAATAATTTGGTATGTGGGTGGACCGGTGCTTCGGTGCTTTTATTACTTTAAAAAACCTCCTACTTATGATTAACCCCCTCACAAGCATCCGCAACTACGAGAAATGTATTAAGAATAAATTCTAACCATAGCATTAAACTTTTGGATCCAATTGGTCCCATACGGAATAGCGCATAAACTAGGGTTTAAACTTCTGTCACTCTCGCAACCCATAATCTCATAACTACTACACAACGCATTCCCTTAGGCCCAAATATGGTGAAGTGTCATATAGTCGACGTTCACACACCACTGAGGGAATCACAACATACATATCATCAAAATATCGAACACACATCAAGTTCACATGATTACTTGCAACATGATTTCTCCTGTGACCTCAAGAATGAAAGTAAGTACTCACAAATTATAATCATGCTCAAGATCAGAGGGGTATTAAATAGCATAATGTATCTGAACATATAATTTTCCACCAAATAAACCATATAGTAATCAACTACAAGATGTAATCAACACTATTAGTCACCCACAAGCACCAATCTATAGTTCCGGTACAAAGATTGAACACAAGAGATGAACTAGGGTTTGAGAGGAGTTGGTGCTGTTGAAGATGTTGATGAAGATAGCCCTCCCCAAGATGGGAGAGTTTTTGGTGATGATGATGACGATGATTTCCCCCTCTGGGAGGGAAGTTCCCCCGGCAGAATCGCTCCGCCGGAGGGCAGAAGTGCTCCTGCCTAGGTTCCGCCTTGAGACGGCGGCCCTTTGTCCCGAAAGTGCTCTCTTTATTTTTTTTTCTAGGTCAAAATGACGTATATACCATAAGAGGGGTAACGGAGGTGGGTCTAGGTGAGCACAACCCGCCAGGGCGCGCCTGGGCTCCCTGGCATGCCGAGGTGGGTTGTGCCCACCTGGTGGGCCCCCTCTGGTACGTATTTGCTCCAATATTCTGCAAATATTCAATAAAAAATCCTCGTAAAGTTTCAGCTCATTTGGAGTTGTGCAGAATAGGTAGCCTGACGTAGCTTTTCAGGTCCAGATTTCCAGCTGCCAGAATTCTCCCCATTGTGTATACCTTGCATATTATGAGAGAAAAGGCATTAGAATTACTCGAATAAGCATTATTATACAATAAAATAACATAAATAATAGTAGGTAAACATGATGCAAATTGGATGTATCAACGGCGTCCTGTTCATCGGGAGACAACCGGGAGGGTCGTGATAACCAAGAAGTATATGGGATCACAATAGTTTTCGAGGGTAGAGTATTCAACCCAAATTTATAGATTGAGTTGTCAATTCAACCACACCTGGAGATTAATTATCTGTAGCAAAGTGATCAGTAGCAAAGTAGTATGATAGTTTTGATAGTAGTAGTAACATCAACAGTAATGGTAATAGTGATAGCAATGGTTTTGTAGCAGTAACGATAGGAGTAGCAACAGTAGTAACTTAGAAAGAAAAATATAAGGTAAAATAGTAGACATTGGATCGGTAATTTGTTGGATGATATTCATCATGAGACAGTCATAACCTAGGGCGATACGGCACTAGCTCTAGTTCATAAATATAATGTAGGCATGTATTTCGTAAATAGTCATACATGCTTATGGAAAAAACTTGCATGACATCTTTTGTCCTACCCTCCCGTGGCAGCGGGGTCCTATTGGAAACTAAGGGATATTAAGGCCTCCTTTTAATAGAGAACTGGAACAAAGCATTAACACATGGTGAATACATGAACTCCTCAAACTACGGTCATTACCGGGAGTGGTGCCAACTATTGTCACTCCGGGGTTGCCGGATCATAACAGGTAGTAGGTGACTATAACTTGCAAGATCAGATCTAGAACCTGGATATAATGGAGATAACATAAAAAGTTCAGATCTGAAATCATAGCACCCGGGCCCAAAGTGACAAGCATTAAGCATGGCAAAGTCATAGCAACATCATTCTCAAAACATAATGGATACTAGGGATCAAGACGTAACAAAACTAACTCGATTACATGATGAATCTCATTCAACTCCTCACCGACCAGCGAGCCTACAAAGGAATTATTCACTCCCGGTGGGGAGAATCATGGAATTGGCGATGGAGAATTGTTGGTGATGACGAAGATCGAAGATCCCCCTCTCCGGAGCCCCAAACGGACTCCAGATCTGGCCTCCCTATGAAGAACAGGAGACCACAGCGGCTCCGTCCCGTGAAACACGATAATTTTTTCTCTCTGATTCTTTTTCTGGAAAAATAGGATTTTATAGCGTTGGGTTCATGGTCTGCGGGGCCACCATGTGGGGACAACCCACCTAGGCGCGCCTGGAGGGGGTGGCGCGCTGATACGTCCGTTCTGCATCATGTTTTTTACTGTTCTTTATAATGTTTTTATCCATAATAATGCTTTTTGGAGTAATTCTAATACCTTTTCTCTCATAATTTGCAAGGTACACACCAAGAGAGAGAATTCTGGCAGCTCGAAATCTGGACCTGAAAAAGCTATGTCAAGCTACCTATTCTGCACAACTCCAAACATGATGAGCCTTCACGGAGAATTTTTATGGAATATTTAAGAAATATTGGAGCAAATAACTACCATAGGGGCTCACCAGGTGGGCACAACCCACCTGGGCATGCCAGGGAGCCCAGGTGCGCCCTGTTGTGTTGTGCCCTCCTCGACCCTCCTCTGGTGCCCACCTTCTGGTATATAACTCATTTTAACCTACAAAACTAAAGGGGGAGACATTCGGGACGAAGTGCCACTGCCTCGAGGCGGAACTTGGGCATGAGCACTTTTGCTCTCCGGCGGAGCGATTCTGCTGGGGGAACTTCCCTCCCGGAGGAGGAAATCATCGTCATCATCATCACCAACAACTCTCCCATCTTGGGGAGGACTATCTTCATCAACATCTTCACAACACCAACTCCTCTCAAACCCTAGTTCATCTCTTGCGTTCAATCTTTGTACCAAAACTATAGATTGGTGCTTGTGGGTGACTAGTAGTGTTGATTACATCTTGTAGTTGAGTACTATATGGTTTATTTGGTGGAAGATTATATGTTGAGATACATTATACTATTTAATACCCCTCTGATCTTGAGCATGATTATCATTTGTGAGTTGTTACTTTTGTTCTTGAGGTCACATGAGAAATCATGTTGCAAGTAATCATGTGAACTTGATATGTGTTCGATATTTTGATGATATGTATGTTGTGATTCCCTTAGTGCTGTCATGTGAACGTCGACTATATGACACTTCACCATATTTGGGCCTAAGGGTATGCATTGTGGAGTAGTTATTAGATGATGGGTTGCGAGAGTTACAGAATCTTAAACCCTAGTTTATGCGCTATTCCATAAGGGACCGATTGGATCCAAAAGTTTAATGCTATGGTTAGAATTTATTCTTAATACTTCAGTTAGCAGTAGTAGCGATGGAATCGCTCGATCGGGTCCCGTTAATAGCCAGGGATCAATCGATCGCTCGGGTTCGGTAATACGTAGCCAGTGCAATCGCTCGGGTTCAGTAGGCGAACACCTCACTCTGGTTCAGTTAGAGCCCAACGCCTCGCACCCACGCGCGTACGTGTACGAGACCAACGCACAATCCCTCCATGCATCATTCGGCCCTGATCACCCACCGTAACCGGGAACTCCGCGATATTTTCCTCGCCCTTGCTTCGACCACTATTTTTTCCGTCATGGACGGCTCAAAGAATGTCATGTAGCTGCGTCTCCGGGCCGCCCAGGACGAAAAGCCCATTTTCTATCATGATACCAGGTTTTGTCACAATTATCGTCATAGAAGTGTCATAAGCATGACAGAAAAAAATTCGTTTGGCCCAAAATGTCATGAATGTGTCTTTTTTTGTAGTGATTGGGACGTCGTCATCCTACGGATGCCTGGCGGCCAGCCAGTCGGCAGCAATAGCTGCCATCTCCTTCTGGTCTGTCGTCCGCCCGTTGCGAAGAGCGCTAGAGCGCAAGGAAGCCATGGTGGGCAGTAGTTTTGTGGACAGGAGAAAGGGAACGGAGGCGGATGACTGCGGCTATGGCTGGTGGAGCAATTTATATATCAATGGTGGGCGGCAGAGGGAAGGACTGGTGGCACCGGAGTAGCCGCCTCAGCAATCGTGGATCATTAATGTGGGCAGTAGACGGACGGACGGATGACACTTGTGTCATTTGAACGCAGAGCAATTTCCTGCACCGGGAAGCGGTGCCGGTGGCGCTACCGTTTGAGGAGGAAAGCGCACGCGGGCGAGGGAGGCGGTCTGGGTGGGCCAAGGGTGGTTAGACTCGTGCTTGGCAGCGGTCCAGGCGTCTAGTAGCCGGACATGCTGGCTCAGGAGCGAGCTCGCCAAGCTGAGCGACAACAATCAGATGATGAACGTGGCTTCCGACCAGGAGCCGGGCGGCACCGCCCAAGCCGGTTCATGTTGTGTTCACCATAGAGCAGGTGCGTCCGCACTTCGATGCCCTAATGGCAGAAGAGCTACCAGCACAGGAGGACCTGTGCTGCAAGCTCCATCTCCTCAATGAGCACCGGCTCGCACAAGGACGAATCACCGGTGAACAAGCGAACGACAATGCCGTTGCGGACATGTGGCCCTATGATCTTGGCTTCCTGAATGAGCAATAGGCGCTGTATCAGACCATCCATAGGGCCCGCGAAGCCCTCTCCATCATCCTTCAAGTTGTTGCGCTGGCCGTGGCGCCGCCGTCTCGCATTGTCAACATGGTCAACGAACAAGAGGAATCAGAAGATGACTTTAATTGGAGAGGATGACACTGGATCCCACCAGGGCCATAGTCGCACGTACGCAAGTGCCTCCTTATTATATACAACTATAATTTTTTTGCTTCCTCCTATTTCCTAACATCACGGTCCCACACCATTCTCAGCTTATATAGTCAATAAACGAGAGAATTGCACAAGGAGCGGCCGATAGCTAGGACCCAGCAGTTCGAGCAGTATTTGTGTTTTTGAGGTGTGAGCAGAGTTTTCTTGAGCGATGTTTTTGTTGTTGTTCAAAGGAGCAGGGTACCAACTCGGCGGGCTGTGGTCCGTCTGGCCCAGGCTATTATTTTATGTCGACCAAATATCAAGCCTAGATATTAATATTTAAATGTGAAAAAGGCTAGCCCAGCTATTCTTTTTTTGCGGAATACCCAACCAAGGTCAGATTGTTATTCCCCGGGCCGCATTGGACTTGCCAAGAAAATGGGCTTTAAGAAATAATAAATGGGCTGTAATTTAAAAAATAGGCTGTAAATATAAAAAACGCACAGAATGGGTACATTTTTTTAATACTTCTAAAAAAGTTACATTTTAAATTTATTACTTGTTGCACTTGCAAAATTTCATTGGATTTTTACCTAATACAAATTTATTTTGAAACTATATTTAATCTGACTCTAAATTTCGGGTTAAAAAATATTTTGGATCCCATCAAAATATTGGAAATTTTGTTGAATTTTTTTTGAGCGGTTAGCTGAAATTATTAACAAAGTCCTGGCTAGAAAATGGGCTGTAATTTGACAAACAGTAAATGGGCTGAGTAAATTCCATTAGAATTAAAAAATGGGTTGTACATTATAACAAATCACAAATGGGCTATATGTTCTCTGCCACAGATGTGATGGTCACTTGTGGGCCTACTAAGTTGACGTGTACGCAAGGCTTTGTCAACTTATAGTCAACACACATCCCTCAAACAAACTTATAGTCAACACGCGATTCTATTAGAAGTGGTCGTTGTATGTCCATCTAACGGCTGTGGTGCTTCTTCGATCTCGGATATTCATACTTCAGCTGCCCAAACCACCGCCGGCTACCACTACCGATGGCCGGTTGTGCTGCCGCACATGCCTCACCGGCCCACCCTACTCCCATCACCGTCCAGGCCATTCCTCTACTCAGCAAAACCTCCTGTTATTCTCCGGCAATGACAGCCTCACACTGCAGCTGAACCAGTTAACCCTCGTAGTCCCTTCTTCATGGGCATCCACTGCTGTGTCTTCGCCGTCTTCGGGTCGTTCCCTTCCTAGGCCTCGCCATTGTCCATCATGTTGGTTCTCTCGGCACGGTGTGGTCAACTTTGTCAACAAACGACAGTCATCGAAAGAGGCATGAACGTGGAGTGGCTGACAGTAGGGACCCACATAGCGCATGGCCGCACGCGAGCAAGTCCCTCCTTATTATGCGAAAAATGATTTCTCCCCCTGACAGGTTTGAGCCACCAACTATATCTTCGCATGGAGGGAAGTGTTTCCTTTATTACATGGAAAAAAGTTGCCTCTCCCTGACAGCTGGGACCCACCAGCCTAATTATGATCCATTTCTCAAAAATATAGATTGTACCAAAGATGCTAAATTATTTTATTTTTATTCTAACTCGAAAAGAAGAAATTAAAAAACCAGAAAACATCTTCGCACGCAAGGAAGTGCCACCTTATTACGAGCAAAAAAATGATTCCCCTGCTAGTTGGGACCCACCAGATTTGGAGGCTGACTTGTGGGCCAACTAAGTTGACATGTACGGGCTTTGTCAACTTAGTGAAAATGATTCTAGCTGCATTGAACGTTGGATGTTAAATCAACGGCCGTGCTGCATCTTCAACCTCTAGTCTTCTTGCTCCAGCCGCCCAAACCAGGCTCGTTGTACCGCCTGCTCCAGCGTCCCATGGCTAGCTATGTTTCCATGCTGGCCTCACAGGCCGACCATACTATGACTGGCCAGAACTTCCCTCTACTCACCCACACCCCCTGTTATTCTCTGGCGATGGCGGACTTATGCCGCAGCCGAACTAGTGAACCCTCATACTCCCCTCCGCGTGGGCATCCACCCGCCTCGTCTTCTCTGGCTCCTCATCGTTCCCTTCCTAGGCCTCGCCGTCGTCCACCACCTTGATGCTCTCGGCGCCTCACAACGTCAACGAACGACAACCATTGGAAGTGAGCTTTCGGCTGTGAGGCCGACAACTGGACCCACCAGCTACATCTTCGAAACCAAGAAAGTGACTCCTTATTACGCGCAAAAATAATGATTCCTCCACCTGACAGCAGGGACTCATCGGACGGACCATATTTCATGAAAAAAAACATTTCCCCCCTGACAGCTGGGACCCATTAGCTACATCTTTGCACGCAAGGAAGTGCGTCCATACTACAAAAAAAAGATTCCCCTGATAGCTGGGACCCACCATCTATATCTTCGCACGCAAGGAACAGCTGGGACCTACCTGGTCGAAGCGTACGTAGTGTTGTTTATCTGGTCGCGAACGTGTACATACATACTTATCGATCGGTCTCTCTGCAGCGATGAACTGTGGCTGAGTAAGAAGCAGCACGTGTCATAGTAGAGCCGCGAAAGTAGCATGTCACACTGTCCTGTCTATAACGTGTACACATACGTACAACCATGCTGCAAGAAAGTAAATACGGCTACATACGTACATACAGACGTGGTCTCGAAGGCATACAACAACGTCGTCTTGTTCATCGACAGCCAATAGGTTGGGTCGGAATGGAGGAAACAACATCATGTTCATCAGGAGGCAACCGACTGGGTCAAAATACATCGTGTTCATCGGGTGGCAACCGGCTTGGACGGAACAACCAAAACGAGGTCTGGCGTACCGTAGAACGGAGGAAACAGGCCTTCTATTCGACCGTGTATGGTCAATACGAGATCATGTTCATCAGGTAGGGTCTGGCGTACTGCAAAACGGAGGAAATAGACTTCTGTTCAAGCGCCTACGGTCGAAACGGGGACTTGTTAACCGGGAGGGGTGTGGCGCACCGCATAACAAAGGAAACGGGCTTGTGTTGGAGCGCCTATGGTGAAACAGGGTCCTGTTCATCCACCGTCTACTGCCTCGCTCTAGCCTCCACGTGCTACTGTTCATCCACCTTCGACCTCCTCCAGCCTCCATAGGCTACTGTTCATCCAGCCTCCATCGGCTGCTGTTCATAGAGCCTCCACGGGGTCCTATTCATCCACCCCCAACCGGCTGGGGTGCGGCGGCCTCCTCGGGGTCCTCTTCATCCAGCGGCAAAGGCCTACTACCACGGTGTCCTGTTCATCCAACCCCCACCAGGAACTGTTCATCCACAGCCAACCAACTAGCTCGACTCACCACATCTCGACTCATTCTATGTACCGCACGCATGGTAGCAACATTCACTGTCCATCGAGAGGCAACCCAACACCGGCTGGCTACGTCTCACGCGGGGGCTCGATCGGCTTCAGTAAGCAGCAGCAGTGATCGATCTCTCAGGTTCAGTTAGCAGTAGCGGCGAAGGAATCACTCGGGTTCAATTAGTAGCGAATTAATCACTCGGGTTCAGGTAACAGCCAAGGGATCGATCGCTCGGGTTGAGTTAACAGCCAAGGGATCGATCGCTCGGGTTCAGTAAGTGCGATCGCTCGGGTTCAGTTAACAGCCAAGGGATCGATTGCTCCGGTTCAATAACGTGCGATCACTCGGGTTCAGTTAACCAATGCCTCGAACATACGTGTGTACATGAGAGAAACGTGGAAACCTCCGTGCATCTCTCGGCCATAACCACCCACCGTAACCGGGAACTCCCTGATATTTTCGTCGCTGTCGCTTCTACCATGATTTTTTCCGTCATGGACGGCCCAAAGAATGTCATGCAGCTGCGTCTCCAGCCTGTCGAGGATGAAAATCCCATTTTTGTCATGATTTTTTGTCATAGAAGTAGGAGCCAACCACATCTATGATTATACTTGTCATAATTATCGTCATAGAAGTGTCATAAGCATGACAATTTTTTTCGTTTGGCCCAAAATGTCATGGATGTGTCTTTTTTGTAGTGTTATGTATTTTCTCTCTTATTTTACAAGATTTACATGAAGAGAGGGAATGCCGGCAGCTGGAATTTTGTACGGGAAAGGAGCAAATCTGAGAGACCTATTCTGCACAACTCCAAAAGTCCTGAAAATTTATGGTGAATTATTTTGGAATATATAAAAAATATTGGGCAAAGAAATACCATAGGGAGACCCACCAGGTGGCCACAAGCCTGGGCGCGCGCCCTACCCCCTGGGAGCGCCCCTAGGGCTTGTGGACCGCCTGGCAGGTCTTTGTTCGGAAATGTAGCGTGCAATTTCAAAAAAATTCCTATGCTCACACAAGATATATCTAGGATATGCATAGCAACGAGAAGGGGAGAGTGTGTCTACGTACCCTTGTAGACCGTAAGTGGAAGCGTTTGACAACGCGGTTGGTGTAGTCGAACTTCTTCTAGCTCCGACCAATCAAGTACCGAATGTACGACACCTCTGAGTTCTGCACACGTTCAGCTTGATGACGTAGCTCGTCCTCTTGATCTGACAAGATGTCAAGGAAGTAGATGAGTTCCATAAGCACAATGGCATGGTGACGATGATGGTGAAGTGATTCGCGCAGGGCTTCACCTAAGCACTACGAAGATATGACTGGAGACGTAAACTGTGGAGGGGGGCACCACACATGGCTAACAATTGATGTTGTGTGTTGTAGGTGCCTGAGGGAGTCCTGGATTAGGGGGTTCTCGGACAGCCGGACTATATATTTTGGCCGGACTATAGGACTATGAAGATACAAGATTGAAGACTTCGTCCCGTGTCCGGGTGGGACTCTCCTTTGCGTGGAAGGCAAGCTTGGCAATCCAGATATGTAGATCTCCTTCTCTGTAACCGACTCTGTGTAACCCTAGCCCCCTCTGCTTTCTATATAAACCGGAGAGTTTAGTTCATAGGATGACAACAATCATAAGCATAGCCTAGCTTCTAGGGTTTAGCCTCTACGATCTCGTGGTAGATCAACTCTTGTAATACTCGTATCATCAAGATCAATCAAGCAGGAAGTAGGATATTACCTCCATCGAGAGGGCCCGAACCTGGGTAAACATTGTGTCCCCCGCCTCCTGTTACCATTAGCCTTAGACGTACAGTTCGGGACCCCCTACCCGAGATCCGCCGGTTTTGACACCGACATTGGTGCTTTCATTGAGAGTTCCACTTTCCCGTCACGGTAAGGCTTGATGGCTCGCCATGTTGTCAAGGACAACATCACCTCTGGGGGAGCCTTGGCTGTAGGCCAAACTCTCCGACTGGGCGGCTTCGTCGTGACCGCCCGTTTGGCCACCGCGCCGATGATGACTTCTCAGTTCATCAAGAATAGCCTCCATGTCAGCTCGTTATTCACCGAGCAGATGGATCCAATGGAGATCTCCTCCCTAAATGAGCTCTTGGATCGCATCGCGGCCCTAGGAGTCGCTACAGAATATGATTGGATCGGGCTTAAACCCCACCAAAGGGAGATTAACTCTCCGCCGCTCACCCATCAGATAGAGGTGGTGGAGGAACAATGCAGCGATTCTTCCTCTATTTTGAGGACGAAATATGTCCGGATTGCCGAGCTCTCCGAGCCGGATACCCGTCTACTAGAGGACATGGCCCAAGCTACGAACCTTGAATCGGACAGCGGGCCAGAAAAATTGGGCAACATCCCGGAGCCCAAACTGCCAAGCTCGGAAGCTCCTCTGCCCCTGGGTCTCAGATCGGGTCAGGGTTTGGACTTAAATCTACCCAGCCACCTAGATACAAGTGATCTTTCCCACATTAGAGAAGAGCCCCAAGAGACAGTACATCACTTCTGGGCCATATTCCTCCTTGTAATGAGCAAGGTAAAGGACTGTCGCGAGGAAGACGCAATCTCATTCTTTTGCAAAAATTGGACGGACAAGGGAATACTCGACGCCATAAGTCGCTGTGACATAGCATGCTTCACCGACTTGGCGGCCGTCATACAGAAGTACTGTGCGATGGAAAGCCCCTGGAAAACCAAAAAAAAATTATGGGATCCTCCGGCTCTCACTAAACCCCTCGTCCGAACTAAAAGGGTGCACTCTCGCAAGTCAGCCGATCCAATTACAAAGAAACCAAAGCCCACTATAGGGAGTGGAATCGTATTGGAGGGATGGCTCAACGGGCCATGCAATATTCACAACACACCGGATACCATACCAACACATAGCCTTAGAGCATGTTGGATACTTCGGCAGGTGGCCAAGAGCGGCGAGGATCTCCTCATCAAAGTTTCCACAAAGCATCATCCCGCAGAAAATAACAATACAGTATTGACAGTCTTCGAGACTTTCGCCTCAAATAGCAGGCGCAAGCGAGCAGTATGCAGCCTCGCTGAAGTATGCCACATTGCAGCAATAAATCCATGGAATGACATGGCCATAACCTTCAATGCCAGTGACGAACCTCAATTCCGAACAGTTCGAGCACCAGCCGCTTTGGTCCTTAGTCCAATTGTGGACGGCTTCCGGCTTACCAAAGTGCTCGCGGACGGTGGCAGCGGATTAAACCTCATCTACGAGGAAACTCTTAACAAAACGGAAATAGACAAGAGCCGCATTGAGCAAAGAAGCACGACCTTCAGAGGAATCATCCCTAGTCGGGAGGCACGATGTGCGGGAAAAATCACACTAGATGTGGTATTCGGCATGCCTAGAATTATAGGTCCGAAGAAATCACATTCCAAGTGGCTCCATTCAGTAGCGGATACCACCCCCTTTTAGGGCGGGATGCATTCACGAGCTTCCAAGCTATACCCCATTACAGGTACATGAAGCTCAAGATGCCCGGGCCCAATGGAATCATCACTCTAGCTAGTGATCCGGACGTAGCACTCCGCGCCGAAAATAAAACCGCCACACTGGCCCTTGAGGCATTATCCGAAGCCCTCGCGGCCGAAGAACTAACTGCGCTGCGCTCCACAGTGTACAGGGACGACGTGATACTCGACAAACGACCCAAGTCCACCTCTTTCAAACCAGCGGACGAAATAGTCAAATTCTAGGTCCACCCAACGGACCCTACAAAAACAACATCCGTCGGGGCACAGCTGAACCCCACAATAGATGCCGCACTTCGAGAGTTCTTGCGCGAGAATTGTGACATCTTCGCCTGGTATCCTTCAGACATGCCAGGTATCCCACGTAGGCTGGCCAAGCACAGCCTAAACATACTGAAGGTATACAAGCCGGTCAAACAGACTCTTCGGTGCTTCTCAGAACCTAAGCGACAAGCCATGGGAGAAGAGCTAGCCAAGTTACTCGAGGCCGGATTCATCAGAGAAATAAAACATCTAGACTGGCTAGCAAACCTGGTGATGGTACCAAAGAAGGACAAATCCTGGTGCCTATGTGTCGATTTCAAGGACCTCAATAAGGCTTGCCCCAAGGATCCCTTCCCCCTCCCCGCATCGATCAAATCCTCGACGCTACCGCAGGACACGACTCATTGTGCTTCCTCGACGCATACTCCCGATACCATCAAATCAAGATGGCGGTGTCCGATTAGGCCGCAACAGCATTCATCACACCATACGACCCCTTCTGTTTTAACACCATGCCTTTCGGGCTCAAAAATGCCGGTGCAACCTATCAATGCATGATTCAGACATGCCTGGAAAAACAAATCGGCAAAACAGTGGAGGCATACGTAGACGATGTGGTCATCAAAACCAGACATGTCGAATCTTGAATAGACGACTTAAGCCTTACGTTCGACAATCTGCGAACATATGACATCAAGCTCAATCCGGAAAAATGCGTTTTTGGCGTGCCTGCCGGAAAGTTCTTGGGCTTCATCGTTTCCAATAGAGGAATTGAAGCAAATCTGGCTAAAATCCGAGCTCTATCACAGTTGGCTACCCCAACAGACCTCAAGCAAATCCAGAAATTAACTGGATGCGTGGCTGCCCGAAGCCGCTTTATCTCCCGATTGGGAGAAAAGGCACTACCTCTTTATCGCCTTCTTCGATGCACCGAACACTTGAGTGGTCGGATGCAGCTATGGCCGGATTGGAAGAAATAAAGGCCCTCTTGGCCAGCAATCCAATCCTGGCCGTGCCAAATATCGGTGAACCCATGCTGTTATATATAGCTGCAACACACCAGGTTGTAAGCTCAGTGCTCGTCGTCGAACAAGAGACGGACGGACATAAGTTCCCGCTTCAAAAGCCAGTATACTACGTATCCACTATCCTCACCCCATGCAAGTCACGGTACCCACATTATCAAAAGATAGCATACGCAGTCTTCATGGCATCCCGGAAACTATGACACTACTTTCAAGAGTGTTCAATCACGGTGGCCTCTGAAGTACCACTAAATGATATAATAAATAACCGCGATGCCACGGGCCGGATTGCTAAGTGGGATATCGAGCTCCTCCCGTTCGACATCATATACCAACCATGGCGAGCCATTAAGTCGCAAGTACTGGCTGACTTCGTCGCCGAATGGACAGAAGCCGAACTCCCTAAAGAGTACGGTGCATACTCCAATTGGATCATGCACTTTGACGGCTCTAAGATGCTGGCTGGTCTGGGAGCAGGCGTTGTCCTGACATCCCCACCGGAGACATAGTCCAATACGTACTCGAAATATTATACACAGACTCCAACAATGCAGCCGAATACGATGCTCTGTTGCATGGTCTTCACATGGCAGTCTCCATGGGCATTCAACGCCTAGAAGTGCATGGAGATTCGAACCTTGCAATATCTCAAATAAATGGAGACTTTGATGCCAAGGACCCAAAAATGGAGGCTTATCGCAAGGCCGTCCTCAAAATGTCAGCTCGGTTCGAGGGGCTCGAATTCCACCATGTGGTCTGAGAAAACAATCAAGCGGCGGATATCCTCGCCCGCATCGGCGCTAAGCGCGACCCCGTCCCACCTAATATCTTCTTGGAAAGGCTGTTCAAGCCATCCGTGGTGTGGGAAGGGGAGACAGGTAATACCAGTCCGGATCCGAACACAACCCCAGAACCCGAACACTCTGACGTAATCGGAGGCTCCGCCACCGAAATAACACCTTCGGCCCACGTGATTATGGCTGTCATTGCCCCGTGGACAGAACCCTTCATAGCCTACCTAAATATGCAAGAACTCCCTAAGGACAAAAATGAGGCACATTGCATTGTGTGGCGCTCTAAAGCCTACAAGGTCCACGAGGGGGAGCTTTATAAGAAAAGCGCGACCGGAGTGCTCCAAAGGTGCATCTCTGAAGAGCAAGGACGGCAGCTACTGGCCGAAATTCACGCTGGACTCGGCGGCCACCTCGCCGCAGCTCGGGCCCTTGTAAACAAGGCCTTCCGTACAGGTTTCGACTGGCCGACAGCCCGAGCAGACGCACAGGACCTCGTCCAACATTGCGTCGGTTGCCAGCTTTTTGCAAACCAAAGCCATATGCCACCTACCGCTCTTCAAACAATCCCCATAACTTGGCCCTTTGCGGTCTGGGAGCTCGATATGGTCGGACCCCTTAAAGGAGGAAGCCATAAGAAAAAATACTTGTTGGTCATGGTGGATAAATTCACCAAATGGATATAAGCCAAACCAGCTAAAACGGCCGAGTCCGGACCAGTGATAGACTTCATATCCGGGTTCGTACACCATTACTGTGTCCCCCACAGCATCATCACCGATAACAGCTCCAACTTCACAGTCGACGAGGTGAAAAATTGGCGCGGCAACATGGGCATTAAGGTCGATTATGCCTCCGTCTATAACCCCCAAACAAATAGTCAAGTCGAACAAGCAAACGGTCTTATTATGAGCGGCATCAAACCCAGACTAGTGCGATCCTTGAAGGAATCAGATAGGCACTGGGTCGAGGAGCTCGACTCTGTACTATGGGGGCTGCGGACCACGCCGAATCGCACTAACGGATACACACCATTTTTTATGGTGTACGGTGCAGAGGCGGTATTACCCTGTGATATCATTCATGACTCACCTCAAGTGCGCATGTACAAAGAGAGAGAAGCTGAGCTTGATCGGCAGGACAGTTTAGATGCCCTGGAGGAGGAGCGTGATGTCGCAAAGGCCCATTCCACATTCTATCAGCAACAGGCTCGAAGGTATCAAAGCAGAGAAGTACGGGCCAAAACTTATAATGTTGGCGAACTCGTTCTACGCCTATCGGAGAAGAAAAAGGACAAGTTCAAGCCCAAGTGGGAGGGCACCTTCATCATTGATAAAGTTCTGACCAGAGGGGCATACCGTCTGCGTGATGCATCTAATAATCGACTCGAGCCAAAGCCATGGAACGCGGCCAGACTCCGAAGACTCCACGCGCTAGTGCCAAACTCTCAGTTCGTCTCCACGCCTCCGCCTTTTTTTAAGTTATGTCTTCTTTCTTTCTTTCTTTCTTCCTTTTTATAGCCTTATAAGCTTCAAGTGTGGCTAGACTACACACTCTTGCCGCACTATGCACGCTCAGTATACCTGGGGGCTTCTTATACAGAAGCTTAATATAATTATCTACCGGGCATTATGCCCATTACATATGTGTCGCTTATCCATATGTATCTTTTTTCGCCATTATATGCATCGATTATGCCCTACGTCCCCATTAGTTCGGCTAGGTCTCGGTGTACAAAAGTAGGGGCTCTCCTTTTGACCCCTTTACTTGTGCACGGGCAATCGGAGCCACGCGCCATGGCCGCATGTAGAAGGGCAAAGGAGGGAAGCCGGAGGCTCGAGACAAACGAGGCAACACCAAGGACCAAGGACATTGAGATCGGATGGACGAAGCAGGTTTCCCCCGCATGACCCTTGCTGGGGCAGCCTTAGCAGCCCCGACAAGCCCCTTGCCAGGGCAGCTCACCCACATTAGCGGAGCGAGCCACCCTCGAGCCCATGGTCTCCAACGCCAACACCCACGTTAGGCCAGGGCTCAGGAGTCACCTCCATGGTGGCATGCATATCTTTGTGAAGACAAAGAATACACAAGATCAGATGGGGATTCAGAGGCCGCAATCCTCACCAAGGTTCTCGCCAAAGAAACCCACAAGACCCCCGACAAGATCCTTGCCGAGGACGCCAGCGCGCCACGGAAAGACCCTTGCTGGGCCACCCGGCAAGACCCTTGTCGGGTCACCCGACAAGACCCTTGCCAGAGGCGAAAGCAGGGTCGCTGCCAGGCCCGCACCCACCGAATCCCCGCCGCTATTCACATGCAGCTGCTAGCCCGACCAGTTGGGCAGGCACCTGCTTTGGAAATCGTGTACCTCAACCTTCGAAAAGCATTCGTTATACAAGCTATGGAAATACTCCCGAACTCCCCAGTACTGGGTGGCGTCGAGGTTATCTCACCAACAACTGCATAAAAGAGATTTTCGATGTCGGCAAAATTCAGGTATTCCAGAACTGAAACAATAAAATTATGACGACAACACCTCGAAGCTCAACTCCCCGGGACACTACCACAACCCCTAAATGTCAGGAGGCACCAAGAACAATGTTCTCGTCATAATAATATCGGAACGATCCCAAGATACCCGCGTGATCCTAAAAAAATTAGTGAAATTTGAGGCGAGGAAAGACAAAACATCTACGTCAGGAGACCTCACCAGAGCGACGAAGGGACCGAGGAGTAAAAAAAATCTTACTCTCTGATATATATAATCCTAAGACTCAAAACATTTTGATCTAGACTCAACAACGCCAGCGATTCGATCAAGCAGGGGGCTCCTAAGTCGGGGATGGCTCTGATTACCAACTTGTAACACCCACGATGCGGCTATATCTCCCACGTGTCGAAGCACGACTTAGAGGCATAACCGCATTGTGGTTTTGTCGCAAGAAGGGTCATCTTCACACAATCCCATGTAATGAACAAGAAAGGGATAAAGAGTTGGCTTATAATCGCCACTTCACACAAGTACTTAAATAAATCATACATCATTCAGAGCACACACATAGTCCGACTACGGACGAAGCCAAAAGAAAAGAAGATAATCCAACTACTAGATCCCCGATCGTCCCAACTGGGCTCCACTACTGATCAACATGAAACGAAACATAGCAACAACCAAGATCTTCATTGAGCTCCCAACTGAGCTCGGTTGCATCACCTACACTGGTATCATCGGCACCTGCAACTGTTGTGATAGTATCTGGTGAGTCACGAGGACTCAACAATCTCAAAACCCGCGAGATCAAGACTATTTAAGCTTATGGGTAGGAAGTGGTAATGAAGTGGAGTTGCAGCAAGCACTAAGAAAATATGGTGGCTAACATACGCAAGTAAGAGCGAGAAGAGAAGCAACAGAACGGTCGAGAAGTTAGAAGTGATCAAGAAGTGATCCTGAAACTGCTTACGCACAATCACACTACTAGGGAAAACCTTATACACAGAACTTTAGCAGTAGCGAGGGTCAAAAAAGCACGCTGGTTCTAAGTAGCAGTAGCGCGCCTGAGGAAACCGAACTGCAGATAAAGTTCTAGCAGTAGCGCGTCTGGCTGTAAACACATTACTACTAAAATTCCCACAGCTTAGCCGATAGGCTACACATAGTAGTAGCGACCTATGATGAACCGCGCTACCACTACTTTATTTGTAGCAGCGCGTTTTAATATAAACTTGCTACTGCTAAAGGTTATAAAATTAAATGGTAAGAAAATAGAAAGGTAACTGAAAATGAAAGAAATAGAATAAGGTGAAAGGAAAAAAATAAAATGTGAAGAAAACTAAATGAAAAAGGGGAAAAAGAGAAAGGAGTAGCAGTAGCGTGTATCCCAGAACGCGTTGTAGCTAAGGTAGCAGCAACGCTTTTCCTGGAACACGCTGCTGCTACTTCTGACTTAACCACGGGGTTCGTCCTTCCCCACGCGGTCACTTCCCCCAAATCCAACTCTCTCCACTCTCGCTGCCGCCGTCGCCCGTCGGCCGCCGCGCGCTCTCCGCACCCTCTACGCCGCCCCGACCCCAGATTCAACGCCGCCCCCGCTCCCAACGTCAACGCCGCCCCGGATGTCGCCCCCGACCCCGACGTCGAAGCCGCCATCCGCCACGCACCCGAGCCCCGACCCTGACCTCAACGCCGCCCTACCCCTCCCTCGTCGTAGGTACCCGAGGTGAGCACGCCCGCTCCTCCCTCTCCCCTACCTCTGCCTAGGGTTTCTTTATATTTTAGTTGCATCAAATTAGTTAGGGTTCATGTAAGAGTGGAAACAAATCGGATGCGGATGCGGCTCAAATGAGTTAGGGCTCATGTAAGGGTGGAAACGAATCAAATTGCTAAGATGAATCATAAAACGAGTAAAATTTGACCACTTATTTCACTTTATAGTTGGATAATTGAAATATCCGCTACCACTTTCCACCCCTATAGGTTCATCAAATTAGATGGTAATTAGGGCAGTAGTTCCTAGGTACTAATTAGTTAGTAAGAACTAGGTACTAATTAGGTACTAGAATATTTTTATTTATAGTAAGTTTATTTTTAGTAAGAACTAGTTGAATTAATAGAACTAGTTAGTAAGAACTTGTTGCTATTTTTTCGTTAAGGCAATTTTTCCCGCCTCGACGTGGATGATGCCTATCCCGCATCCTCGTCATCGAGTCGGCAGAGGACGACACCTGCTTGACCAGATCGGCCATGTCCGGGACTGGGCTCTGCCAGGGTGGTACTGGGAGGCGCTACCTACCGGGGGGCGCAGGTTGGTGAGGAGCCAGCCTGTTGTTGACCCGAACCTTCTTTGGTGGTGGTCGCGTGGGCCAGTGACGATCCAGAGGCTCGAGGACTCCACGGAGGTGGTGCGTCACCGTGTCAGTGAGAAGGATGCGCATGTCCGTCGCTACTTGTTTGCGTTGGAGCACAGGTCGTTCTCCAATACCTGGCAGGTTCTCCGGGGATCTCACTAGAGCTATGATCCTGTGATGGTTCCTTCTCTGTGGGTGTCCACCGCCCGCGCCGATACCCGTCGTGTGCTAGGGTTTTAGTTGTATTAGTGATGTTATATGCATGATACTATTCATGATGTATTAGTGATAATATTCGACGATGTACGGACGCATGAGATGATTTACTTTTGCTTACTGAATGCATGCTAATTTGAGTCCTATAAGATATTTTGAAATGTATATCTTGTGTTTCTTAATATCCAAGTGGCTGGTCATGTTTGCAGGTTACACCTCCGAGTGGCCTATGTTTTGCCGGAGTGTTGATTCATTTCTGTTCCGGCAAATTTCAGGCGCTCGATATGTCCTATTTTAGCAAAGGTCATGCCGGATTTTTCCGTGAATTTTGGTATGACTTGTGCCAGAATATGTAGGAAATATCGAGTGCCCCGGATTTGTGTGTTGAGTATCCTGGTAGTTGTCTTCGATCGATTTTCAATTAATGTTTTAACTATGAACATACGAAATGTCTGACGATGAATAGGATTTCAGTATTTGCAAATACTACGAAGACGAGTGCGGCCTGTGCGACGGAATCTTTTGAGATGATGATAGGCACTTCAGCATCAAGCTAGACGAGAACTTCGAAGTGGATAAAGTAACTCACAACGACAAGTCTTTTTTCATAATTAAGCATGATATCTGCTTCAGTTGCTTCAACTTATATTTTTTTTACTATTCTACTAGCGTATCCCCTGCCATGCAAGAGTTTTTGTATTGGATAAGATAGGTTTCAGTCATACTACAGAGGAAAAGAAAGTTTACTTGAAGACTGAGCATGGTTATATTTTCCATGCAAAATTATACAATTCAGACGACTACACCTAATTTGGATGCAAAACATGGCGAGCACTATGCAAGACTTATGCATTTGAGCCTGATATGGTTATCACCTTTGATATTCGTCCCAAAGATGATATTGAAGGTAATACCGACATCTGGGTCGATGTGCAGACGCCTCCAGTTATGCCATTATGTAAGTTTCTCAACCATATTTATGTCTTTGATATTGTTTATTCAAAAATAGTTGACAACTAATTTGTATTGTGAGCTTATTTCGGTGCAAGCAAACATGTCCAGCGCTTGGTAGACAGGACCGTATACTGTCCTGGGGCTGAACTCAACTGCGAGGAGCTCAGTCATTATGTTTCATGGCTTGAGGATCTTGATACTGTCAAGACAAAATTTCTTCCTACATTTAGAAATGTGAGTACTGAAAATGTGCGACCAATAGTGTTCATAATGAACTACGGTCACATCTATTTAGGAAGGACGGTAAGATTTTTACTATTTGTCCTTAGTGCATCTTTTCCATACATTATTTTTTAAGCTAAACTTCATTGCTAAGTATGTTACCATACGATGTTCTTCAATAGGGACTCCCGATGAATGTTGTGCCTTATGGGATCGAGACTCAAGGTACCATGAGTATTATCAGCTTACGGCCAAGATATCCTGCAGATTACTTTAGTGCATTCAAGATTAGCGACAGATGCTTAATAGTGCAAGACTGGACCAAATATGTGATGGGGTAGCGCAGAGAAGTACTAGGGGGCAGCAAACAGATGCGCTACCCACGATTAGGGGACAGGTTCATCTGCATGCTCCAACTTGATCAAGGAGGAGAGCTATACATGTTTTATGTTATTTTACCTAAGAGAGAGCAGCAGGAGTGATTAGCTAGCTAGAAATGAGTTTGAGGATGATTATGTGCTACACTATTACTGTTGGTGGTAATGACTATGATGATTATTATTAGCTAGTGTTAGTGGTGATTAAATAAATACTGTTGGTGGTAATGACTATCATGATGATTAAATAGCTTGTGCTGGTGGATTAGATTCAAGTGGAGGCAACATGTGGTGCACATCGAAAGTACTACTAGTCCAAACTAGATCAAGTTTGGATTAGTAGTATACTTTTGACATGCACCACATATTGCCTCCACTTGAACCTAATCCACCTTCATTTGACACACTTTTATGGACATAATGATGTAAACCGCATAACCGGTATGGTACCAATATTTGTATGATGGCGCATAAATACACTAAAAATAAAAAAATAAAATAAAAAAAGAATACTAGTAGCGATGGACAGAAAACACGCTGCAAGTAGTTACCTTAGCAGTAGCGTGGGAGTGAACAAACACTGCAGCTATTTGTCCTAGCAGTAGCGCATGCGGGCACGCGTTACTGCTAAGCAATAGCTGTAGCGCCTTATTAGTAGTGCGCCTACCCGCGCTACTAGTGAGCACAAAACCAGCGCTACTGCTAGGGTTTTCCCTACTAGTGTCATAACACAAAGACCGTGTTCACTTCCCGGACTCCGCCGAAAAGAGACCATCACGGCTACACACGCGGTTGATGCATTTTAATTCGAATCTCGTGTCAAGTTCTCTACAACCGGATATTAAGAAATTCCCATCTGCCACATAACTGCGGGCACGGCTCTCGAAAGTTTATACCCTGCAGGGGTGTCCCAACTTAGCCCATGATAAGCTCTCGCGATCAACGAAGGATATTCCTTCTCCCAGGAAGACCCGATCAGTCTTGGAATCCCGGTTTACAAGACATTTCGACAATGGTAAAACAGACCAGCAAAGCCGCCCGATGCACCGACAATCCCGATAGGAGCTGCACATATCTCGTTCTCAGGGCAACACCGGATAAGTCAAGCTACGAGTAAAACCAGACCTCGAGTTTCCCCGAGGGGGCCCCGCAGGCTGCTCGGTTCGGACCAGCACTTAGAGAAGCACTGGCCCGGGGGGCTAAAATAAAGATGACCCTTGGGTTAATTACTCCCGAAGGAAAGGTATAGGTGGTAGGCAAATGGTAAAACCAATGTTGGGCCTTGCTGGAGGAGTTTATTCAAGGCGAACTATCAAGGGGGTCCCATAAATCACCCAACCGCGTTAGGGACGCAAAATCCGGGAACATAATACCGATATGATGGAAACTAGGGCGGCAAGAGTGGAACAAAACACCAGGCATAAGGCAGAGCCTTCCACCTTTTACCAAGTATATAGATGCATTAATAATATAAGAGATATTATGATATCCCAACATAATCTTGTCCACCATGGAGCAATCTTCAACTTCACCTGCAACTAGCAACAATATAAGAGGGGCTGAGCAAAGCGGTAACATAGCCAAGCAACGGTTTCCTAGGAAGGATGAAAAGGTTAGAGGCTGACATGGCAATATGGGAGGCATGGTAAACAAGTGATAGGTAGCGCAACATAGCGATAGAGCGGAGCAACTAGCAAGCAAAGATAGAAGTGATATCGAGGGTAACAGTCATCTTGCCTGAGATCCCGCAAGGAAGAAGGACGAGTCTATGAAGAAGACAAGCGGACGTAGTCGAGCTAATCCTCACAACTCCGGAACAAAACCGAAGCTAACGAGAGAAGCAAACCGGAAAGAAGCATACAACATGGTAAACACACGAGCATAATCATGGCATGATGCACAATCAAGTATGATGCATGTCCGGTTTAAAGAGGCATGGCATGGCAAAGTGCAACAAGCACTACTACAAATTAAGTGGAGCTCAATATGCAACGAGTTGCATATTGACAGAACACCACATCAATTATTTAGTTTCTCTCTCGGTTATGTACCCAACAATATTAAATGTTATTAAACATGGCAAGGGGTGAAGCATAAGAAAACTACCTATCTAGGCAAGTTTAAATGAGGCCACAACAATCAAACAACAATTCCGGAAAATCCTGATGTCATTTAGCAATTTAATGCAAACACAATTTTAAACATTTTAATTGTTGTTATCATGATGCGGATGATATATGCAAGTTTTAGGCAATTTTTATGAAGATGTTGACATGAGCAAGATATGAAACATTTGGCACCGTGGTGGAAAGAAAGGGTGCCACGGCAATGAATTCGAAAATGATGCCACGGCAACATATCGATCATCCGATAACTCATTCAGATACCGGTGCAAAAGAGCAAGTGTGCGGATGTGCGGAACATGCAAAAGATGGTGGGGTGATCCCGGTTACCGGGTTCCCATGGGATGGAGGCATGGAAAATGAGGAGGAACATGCAAAGACCTCTCGAACATGATGCAAATATGAGCATCTCATACAACACATGCATTGGGCGGTCGACTCGGCGGTTATACCTTCGAAGCATGCGTTTTCAGAGCGGTTCGAGTCGTCGAGGGAAGTAGTGGTACTCGTGGGTTGTAGTGGAAGTAGTTGTACACGTTTCGTAGATGTACACACTCCATAGGTGTTCAGGGTCACGACGAGGAACTTGACGTCCACGGGGTCGACGATAGAGTTACACGCATTGTCGGGGTACTTGTTGGTCCGGTCTTGGCGTCCGTAGATGTACACGCAATCGTAGTGGTACTTGGCGGTTCCGTGTAGTCGAACTTGACGATCCAGGTATGGGTCTTGGCGGTCTTGACGAATCCAAGTGACACCAGGCACACGTCCACGGTAGTCTTTGGACTTGGACTCCGGGTAGATGACTTGAGGGTCCCACTCAGGAGCACTTGCGGCAAAGAAGTGCCCACGAACGAGATGATGCAGCACGAACAGGAGGCGGATGCCACGTTCAGGCGAGCGGCAGGGCTCCCTGGTCGGAGTCGGTAGGGACGGCACGAGGCGGTGATGAAGAGGAGGTCGCAGGGAGAGCTACTGGAGGTGGATGCAGAGGGTCGCCGGGCAGCGAAGGTACGGCGGCGCGCCGGTAGCAGGAGGCCAATGCGGAGATGGTCTGGTTGGGCGACGTGGATGGATCTTAAGGTGGAGAAAGCACGCGAGGAGGGGGTCAGGGATGGGTCATCGAGGCTGGAACCAGGGTGGAGGCGCACAGGAGGAGGCTCGAGGCGCACTGGAGGTGGTGGTGCTCGCGGGTGCAAGGCAGCCGGTGCTGGGGCTCCGGCGAAATCCGACCATAACGGAGGGGACGAGCAGCGCGGGGCTCCTGCTGGGCGCGGAGGATGGTGGATGCGGGCGCATGTGCTCGAGGAGCTCCTCTCCTCGAGCGCTCGGGCGACAGGGACTTGGCGAGGAGGAGGCGCATAGGTGCAGGCGACGGAGGGCCGCCGGAGTTGGCCGCCCCGGTGGTGTTGCAGAGGCCGAGCGCGGGGCTGAACTCCTCTCTGCTTGTGGTAGCGGAGGAGGAGGACGATAGGGAGAGGGGATCGAGAGGAGGGGCAATGGGATCGAGCAATGGGTGTGTGGCGGCGGGCAGAGGGAACGAGAGGAGGAGATGGGATCGAGCGATGCTCTCCCCTGCGGCTAGGGTTAGAGCTGGTGGGGGCGCCGACTGGGCTTTGGGCTGGGCTGCAGGCTCTCTTCTCTCTCTCACTCTAAATAAAATAAAAAAACAGAGATAAGAAAGAAAAGAAAGGGAGGTTAGGGGAAGAAGTTGGACATGGGGATGATTTTCCCCTCCGTGATCAGATCATAGAAACTTTATTTTCTTGTTACAATGATTCTCCACTTCACTCTGAAATTCTTTGAACTTTTCAAATGTTTCATACTTGTGTTTCATCAAGTAGATATAGCCATACCTACTCAAATCATCTGTGAAGGTCAGATAATAACGATACACGCTGCATGCTTCAACACTCATCGGACTGCATACATCGGTATGTATTATTTCCAATAAGTCATTAGCTCACTCCATTGTTCTGGAGAACGGAGTTTTAGTCATCTTGCCCATGAGAGATGGTTCACAAGTATCAAATGATTCATAATCAAGTGATTGCAAAAGTCCATCATCATGGAGTTTCTTCATGCACTTTACACAAATATGACCAAAACGGCAGTGCCACAAATATGTTGCACTATCATTATCAACTTTGCATCTTTTGGCATCAATATTTTGAATATGTGTATCACCAAAACCAAGATTCAACAAAAATAGACCACTCTTCAAGGGTGCATGACCATAAAAGATATTACTAATATAAACAGAACAACCATTATTCTCTGATTTAAATGAATAACCGTCTCGCACTAAACAAGATCCCTTTGCAGTAAAAGCACTCAGTTTCAGGCTTGGGTCCAGCTTTGGGCTTCTTCTCAGGAGTGGCAACTTGCTTGGCATTCTTCTTGAAGTTCCCCTTCTTTCCCTTGCCCTTTTTATTGAACCTAGTGGTCTTGTGAACCATCAACATTTGATGCTCCGTCTTGATTTCTACCTCCGCAGCTTTGAGCATTGCGAAGAGCTCGGGAATTGTTTTCTCCATCCCTTGCATGTTATAGTTCATCATGAAGCCTTTGTAGCTTGGTGGCAGTGATTGAAGAACTCTGTCAATACCACTATCATTTGGGAGGTTAACTCCCAGCCGAGTCAAGTGGTTATGATACCCAGACATTTTCAGTATGTGTTCATTGACATAACTATTCTCCTCCATCTTGCAGCTATAGACCTTGTTGGAGACTTCATATCTCTCAACTCGGGCATTTGCTTGAATATTAACTTCAACTCCTGGAACATCTCATATGCTCCATGACGTTCAAAACTTCTTTGAAGTCCCGATTCTAAGCCGTAAAGCATGGCACACTGAACTATCGAGTAGTCATCAGATCGAGCTTGCCAGACGTTCAAAACATCAGCATCTTCTCCTACAGCAGGCCTTTCACCTAGCGGTGCATCAATGACATAATTCTTCTGTGCAGCAATGAGGATAACCCTCAAGTTACGGACCCAGTCCATGTAGTTGCTACCATCATCTTTCAACTTAGCTTTCTCTAGGAACACCATTTAAATTCAAGGGAACGGTAGCACGGGCCATTGATCTATAACATAGATATGCAAATACTATCAGGACTAAGTTCATGATAAATTAAGTTCAATCAATAAAATTTCTTAAGAACTCCCACTTAGATAGACATCCCTCAAGTCATCTAAATGATACATGATCCAAATAAACCAAACCATGTCCGATCATCACATGAGATGGAGTAGTCATCAATGGTGAACATCTCTATGTTGATCATATCTACTATATGATTCACATTCGACCTTTCGGTCTCTAGTGTTCCGAGGCCATGTCTGTACATGTTAGCCTCATCAAGTTTAACCCGAGTATTCCACATGTGCAAAACTATCTTGCCCCCGTTGTATGTGAACATAGAGTCTATCACACCTGATCATCACATGGTGTCTCAACACGACGAACTGTCACAACGGTGCATACTCAAGGAGAACACTTATACCTTGAAATTTAGTTAAGGGATCATCTTATAATGCTACCATCATACTAAGCAAAATAAGATGCATATAAAAGATAAACATCACATGCAATCAAAATATGTGACATGATATGGCCATCATCATCTTGTGCCTTTGATCTCCATCTCCAAAGCATCGTCATGATATCCATCGTCACCGGCTCGACGCCTTGATCTTCATCGTTGCGTCGTGGTCATCTCGCCAACTATTGCTTCTACAAATATCGCTAACGCATAGTGATAAAGTAAAGCAATTACATGGCGTTTGCATTTCATACAATAAAGATACAACCATAAGGCTCCTACCGGTTGCCGATAACTTCTACAAAACATGATGATCTCATGCAATAACATATATCAATTCATGTCTTGACCATATCACATCACAACATGCCTTGCAAAAACAAGTTAGACATCCTCTACTTTATTTTTGCAAGTTTACATGGCTGCTATGGGCTTCTAGCAAGAACCGTTTTTACTTATGCATCAAAACCACATATCAAGTTTGCAATTTTAACCTTTAACAAGGACCGATCGCAGTCAAATTTGATTCCACTAATGTAGGAGAAACATACACCTGCCAGCCACCTTTATGCGAAACTAGTTGCATGTCTGTCAGTGGACCCGGTCTCATGAACGTGGTCATGTAAGGTTGGTCTAGGCCACTTCATCCAACAATACCGCCGAATCAAAATAAGACATTGGTGGTAAGAAGTATGACGATCACCACCCACAACTCTTTGTGTTCTACTCGTGCATATCATCTATGCATAGACATGGCTCGGATGCCACTGTTGGGAAACGTACCATGCAATTTAAAAAAAAAATCCTATCCTCACGCAAGATATATCTATGAGATGCATAGCAACGAGAGGGGGAGAGTGTGTCTACGTACCCTCGTAGATCGTAAGCGGAAGCATTTGACAATGGAGTTGATGTAGTCGAACTTCTTCTAGTTCCGATCGATCAAGTACCGAACGTATGACACCTCCGAGTTCTGCACACGTTCAGCTCGATGATGTCCCTCATCCTCTTGATCTAGCAAGATGTCGAGGAAGTAGATGAGTTCCATCAGCACGACCGCTTGGTGACGGTGATCGTGATGTTATCCACGCAGGGCTTCACGTAAGCACTACGAAGATATGACCGGAGGCGTAAACTGTGGAGGAGGGCACCACACACGGCTAACAATTTATATTGTGTGTTGTAGGCGCCCCTCCCTACATATATATAGGTGGGAGGGGAGGGGAGGCAGCCAGGGAGCTCCCAAAGTAGGATCCGAATCCTACATGGGGTTTCCCCAAGTGCTGCCCCCCTTTCCTTATTATACCAGAGAAGAAAGGGAAGGGGAAGAGAGAAAGGAAGGGGGGGTGAACCCCCCTTTTTCCTTCTCCCACTCGGGCTCCTGCCATAGGGGGGCGTGCCACCCCTTGTGGGCTGGTGTGCTCCCCTCTCATGGCCCATATGGCCCATATCTTCCCTAGGGGGGTTCTGGTAACCCCTTCGGTACTCCGATAAATACGCGATACACTCGAGAACACTTCCGGTGTCCGAATATTATCATCCTATATATCAATATTTACTTCTCGACCATTTTCAGACTCCTCGTCATGTCCGTGATCTCATCTGGGACTTCAAATAACATTCGGTCACCAAATCACATAACTCATATAATACAATATCGTCATTGAACGTTGAGCGTGCGGAGCCTACGGGTTCGAGAACTATGTAGACATGACCGAGACACCTCTCTGGACAATAACCAATAGCGGAACCTGGATCCTCATATTGGCTCCTACATATTCTACGAAGATCTTTATCGGTCGAACCATTATGACAACATATGTCATTCCTTTGTCCATAGGTATGTTACTTGCCCGAGATTCGATTGTCAATATCTTCATACCTAGTTCAATCTCGTTACCGGCAGGTCTCTTTACTCGCTCCATAATGCATCATCCTGCAACTAACTCATTAGTCACTTTGCTTGCAAGGCTTCTTATGATGTGCATTACCGAGAGGGCCCAGAGATACCTCTCCGATACTTGGAGTGCCAAATCCTAATCTCGATCTATGCCAACCCAACAAACACCTTCAGAGATACCTGTAGAGCATCTTTATAGTCACCCAGTTACGTTGTGATGTTTGATAGCACACAAGGCATTCCAACGGTATCCAGGAGTTGCATAATCTCATAGTCGAAGGAATATGTATTTGACATGAAGAAAGCAATTTGCAATAAAACTGAAGAATCATAATGCTAAGCTAACGAATGGGTCTTATCCATAACATGATTCTCGTAATGATGTGATCCCATTACAAAATGACAACTCATGTCCATGGTTAGGAAACCTTAACCATTTTTCATCAACGAGCTAGTCAAGTAGAGGCTCACCAGGGACACAATATTTTTCTATGTATCCACACATGTATTTAGGTTTCAGATCAATACAATTCTAGCTTGGATAATAAACATTTATCATGAATAAGGAAATATAAAATCACAACTTTATTATTGCCTCTAGGGCATATTTCCTTCAGTCTCTAGTGCCCATCTTCTGCAATATGGTGGCTTTTGACCTGGAAAAAATCATAAGGAAGCTTTCGGGACGAAGCGCCGCCGTCTCGAGGTGGAACCTGGGCAAAAGCAATCTAGGGCTCCGACGGAGCTGTTCTGCTGGGGAAACTTCCCTCATGGAGGGGGGAAATCAAAGCCATTGTCATCACCAACGCTCCTCTCACCGAGAGGGGTCAATCTCCATCGCCACCTTCACCAGCACCATCTCCTCTCAAACCCTAGTTCATCTCTTGTATCCAATCTTTGTCTCAAAATCTCAGATTGGTACATGTGGGTTGCTAGTAGTGTAGATTACTCCTTGTAGTTGATGCTAGTTGGTTTATTCGGTGGAACATTATATGTTTAGATCCTTAATGATATTCAATACCCCTTTGATCTTGAACATGAACATATTTTGTGAGTAATTACGTTTGTTCCCGAGGACATGGGAGAAGTCTTTTTATAAGTAATCATGTGAATTTGGTATTCGTTCGATATTTTGATGAGATATATTGTCTTTCCTCTAGTGGTTTTATGTGAACCTCGACTACATGACACTTCACCATGATTTGGGCCTAGGGGAAGGCATTGGGAAGTAATAATTAGATGATGGGTTGCTAGAGTAACAAAAGCTTAAAACCTAGTTTATGCGTTGCTTCGTAAGGGGCTGATTTGGATCCACATGTTTCATGGTATGGTTAGATTTATCTTAATTCTTCTTTTGTAGTTGTGGATGCTTGCGCGAGGGGATAATCATAAGTGGGAGGCTTTTACAAGTAAGGATAGCGCCCAAGCACCGGTCCACCCACATATCAAGTTATCAAAGTAACGAACGTGAATCATATGAGCATGACGAAAACTAACTTGACAATAATTACCTTGTGTCCTCGGGAGCTCTTTGGTTTATATAAGAGTTTGTACAGGCTTATCCTTTGCTACAAAGAGGATTGGGCCACCTTGCTGCACTTTAGTTACACTTGTTACTTGTTACCTGTTATGAATTATCTTATCACAAAACTACTCGTTATCGATAATTTCAGTGCTTGCAGAAAAGACCTTGCTGAAAACCGCTTGTCATTTCCTTGCGCTCCTCGTTGGGTTTGACACCCTTACTTATCGAAAGGACTACAGTAGATCCCCTATACTTGTGGGTCATCAAGACTCTTTTCTAGTGCATTACCGGGGAGTGAAGCACCTTTGGAGAGTGGAATTTGGTAAGGAAACATTTATATTACGTCCTAAAATTTACTGTCACTTGTCACTATGGAAAATCATCCTTTCAAGGGTTTGTTCGGGGTATCTTCGCCCCGACCAGAAGAGCAAAGAGTTTCCCCTCAACTTACTGAACCTACTAAAAATATTTATTATGAAATTCCTTCGGGTATGATAGAGAAACTGCTAGCCAATCCTTATGCAGGAAACGGAACATTACATCTTGATATGCATCTAATATATGTGGATGAAGTTTTTGGATTATTTAAGCTTGAAAGTTTGCCCAAGAATGAAGTCAAGAAGAAGGTCTTCCCTTTATCTTTGAAGGAGAATGCATTGACATGGTATAGGCTATGTGATGATATTGGAGGTTGGAACTACAACCGATTCAAATTGGAATTTCATTAGAAAGTTTATCCTATGCATCTGGTTCATCATGATTGGAATTATATATATAATTTTTGCCTCGTGAAGGATAAAGTATTGCTCAAGCTTGGGGGAGGCTTAAGTCAACTTTATATTCATGCCCCAATCATGAGATCTCAAGAGAAATTATTATTCAGAATTATTATGGTCGACTTTATTTTAATGATCAATCCATGCTGGGTACTTCTTGTACTGGTTCTTTTATGAAGAAAACTATTGAATTCAAATGGGATTTATCGGAAAGAATTAAACGTAACTCAGAAGATTGGGAGCTCGACGAAGGTAAGGAGTCAGGTATAAACCTTAAGTTTGATAAATTGTTTGTGGATACCAATGCTTTTCGTGAATTTAGCACTAAATATGGACTTGACTCTGAGATAGTAGCTTCTTTCTGTGAATCATTTGCTACACATGTTGATCTCCCTAAGGAGAAGTGGTTTAAATATCATTCTCCCATTGAAGTAAAAGTTGCAGAACCTATTAAAGCTATAGAAGAAACTATTACTTATAATGTTGATCCAGTTGTTCCTACTACTTATATTGAGAAACCACCCTATCCTATTAGGACAAAAAAACATGCTAAAGCTTCATCTATGGTTCATAGGAGTTATACTAGAACACCTACACCCCCTAAACAAATTAAAGTTGAACCTAGTATTGCTATGGTTAAATATCTCTTGGCCGATAATATTGATGGGCATGTTATTTACTTCTGTGATGAAGCTGCAAGAATTGCTAAACCCAATGATAAAGATAAACATAGACCTATTGTTCGCATGCATGTTGTTTCTGTTAAGATAGGACCTCATTGTTATGATGGCTTATGTGATTTGGGTGCTAGTGTTAGTGCAATTCCTTTTACCTTATATCAAGAAATTATGAATGATATTGCACCTGCTAAAATAGAAGATATTGATGTCACTATTAAGCTTGCTAATAGAGATACTATTTCACCAATTGGCATGGTTAGAGATGTTGAAGTCTTGTGTGGAAAAATAAACTACCCTACTGATTTTCTTGTTCTTGGTTCCCCACAGGATGATTTTTGTCCCATTATATTTGGTAGACCTTTCTTGAACACTGTCAATGCTAAGATAGATTGTGAGAAAGAAACAACCAGTTTTAGTTTCGGGGATGTGCCTCATGAGTTTTATTTCTCCAAATTTTATAGACAACCCCATGGTAAAGATTTTCCCAATAAATATGAAATTATTGGTCTTGCTTCTATTGTCGTGCCTCCTACTGATCCTTTAGAACAATATTTGCTAGACCATGAAAATGATATGTTCATGAATGAACGAAACAAAATAGATGAAATATTCTTTAAAAAAATGCCTGTTTTGAAACACAATTTGCCTGTTGAGACTCTTGGAGATCCTCTACCACCCAAGAGTGATCCTGTGTTCGATCTTAAACAATTACCTGACACTTTGAAGTATACTTATCTTGATCAAAAGAAGACATATCCTGTTATTATTAGTGCTAAACTTTTAGAGCAAGAAGAAAAGAAATTATTGAAAACTCTGAAGAAAGCACCATGCCACTATTGGATACACTCTTGATGATCCTAAGGGCATTAGTCCCACTCTATGCCAGCACAAAATTAATATGGAACCTGATGCTAAACCAGTTGTTGATCACCAACGATGGTTGAATCCTAAGATGAAAGAAGTGGTAAGAAATGAAATATTACAGCTTTTATGCAAGTATAATCTATCCTATTGCTGACCCGTTCATTGTGTCCCTAAGAAGGGAGGTATTACTGTTGTTCCCAATGATAAAATGAATTGATCCCACAAAGAATTGTTACAGGTTATAGAATGGTAATTGATTTTAGAAAATGAAACAAAGCTACTAGGAAAGATCATTACCCTCTACCTTTTATTGATCAAATGCTAGAAAGACTATCCAAACATACACACTTTTTCTTTCTAGATAGTTATTCTGGTTTTTCTCAAATACCTGTGTCACAAGAGGATCAAGAAAAAAAATACTTTTACATGCCCTTTTGGCACCTTTGCTTATAGACGTATGGCTTTGGGTTTATGCAATGCACCTGCTACCTTTCAAAGATGTATGACTACTATATTCTCTGACTTTTGTGAAAAGATTGTTGAGGTTTTCATAGATGATTTCTCCGTTCATGAAACTTATTTTGATGATTGCTTAAGCAACCTTGATCGAGTTTTGCAGAGATGTGAAGAAACTAATCTTGTCTTGAATTGGGAGAAGTGCCACTTTATGGTTAATGGAGGTATTGTCTTGGGGCATAAAATCTCTGAAAGAGGTATTGCAGTTGATAAAGCTAAAGTTGATGTTGTTGAAAAAATGTCATGTCCTAAAGATATCAAAGGTATAAGAAGTTTCCTTGGTCATGTTGGTTTCTATAGGAGATTTATTAAAGACTTCTCTAAAATTTCTAGGGCTCTCACTAATCTTTTGCAAAAAGATATTCCATTTGTTTTTGATGATGATTGTGTAGAAGCATTTGAATATCTTAAGAAAGCCTTAATTTCTACACCTATTGTTCAACCACTTGATTGGAACCTACCCTTTAAAATTATGTGTGATGCTAGTTATTATGCTGTTGGTGTTGTTCTACGACAAAGAGTTGATAAGAAATTAAATGTTATCCATTATGCTAGTAAAACTCTTGACAGTGCTCAAAGAAATTATGCCACTACTGAAAAGGAATTTCTAGCACTTGTGTTTGCTTGTGATAAGTTCCGATCTTATATTGTTGATTCCAAAGTTACTGTTCACACCGATCATGCTGCTATTAAATATCTTATGGAAAATAAAGATGCTAAACCTAGGCTTATTAGATGGGTTCTCCTGCTACAGGAATTTGATTTGCATATTATTGACAGAAAGTGAGCTGAGAACCCTATAGTAGACAACTTGTCTAGGTTAGAAAATATTCTTGATGATGCACTACCTATTGATGATAGCTTTCCTGATGAACAATTAGCTATCGTGAATGCTTCTCGTAGTACTCCATGGTTTGCAGACTATGCTAATTATGTTGTTGCTAAATTTATACCACCTAGTTTCACATACCAGCAAAAGAGAAAGTTTTTCTATGATTTAAGACATTACTTTTGGGATGACCTGCACCTTTTTATAAAGAAGGAGTAGATGGTGTTATTAGATATTGTGTACCCGAGCATGAATATGAACAGATCCTATGCAAGTATCACTCCGAGGCCTATGGAGGACACCATGTTGGAGATAGAACTGCACACAAGGTATTGCAATACGGTTTTTATTGTCCTACTCTCTTCAAAGATGGTCATAAGTTTGTGTTGTCTTGTGATGAATGTCAAAGCATTGATAACATTAGTAGACGTCAGGAAATGCTTATGAATTATTCGCTTGTTACTGAACCTTTTGATGTTTGGAGTTTTGATTATATGGGACCTTTTCCATCCTCTAATGGGTATACTCATATTTTAGTTGCTGTTGATTACGTTACTAAGCGGGTAGAAGCTATTCCAACTAGTAGTGTTGATCACAAGACTTCTATTAAAATGCTTAAAGAAGTTATTTTCCCAAGGTTTGGAGTTCCTAGATGTTTAATGATTGATGGTGGTTCACACTTTATTCATGGTGCTTTCCGTAACTTGCTTGCTAAGTACGATGTTAACCATAGATTGCATCACCTTATCACCCTCAGTCCAGTGGTCAAGTAGAACTTAGTAACCGAGAAATAAAATAGATCTTGCAAAAGACTATTAATAGATCTAGAAAGAACTGGTCTAAGAAACTTGATGATGCATTATGGGCTTATAGAACTGAATATAGGAACCCGATGGGTATGTCTCTTTATAAAATGTTTTATGGAAAAAGCATGTCACTTACCTCTAGAACTAGAACACAAAGCTTATTGGGCAATCAAAGAGCTCAGTTATGATTTCGAACTTGCCGGTGAGAAGAGGTTATTTGACATTAGCTCACTTGATCAATGGAGAACCTAAGCCTATGAGAATGCCAAATTGTTTAAAGAGAAAGTTAAAAGATGGCATGACAAAAGGATACAAAAGCGTGAATTTAATGTAGGTGACCTTCTCTTGCTATACAACTCTCGTTCAAGAGCAAGAAGACTTCTCTCTAAATGGGAAGGTCCTACATTATCGAGGAAGTTTATCGTTCCAGTGCCATCAAGATCAACAATGTCGAGGGCAATAACCCGAAGGTGCTAAACCGGCAATGTCGGGGATATACCCCGCGGTATGACCCGGACGGAGTTATAACCCGACTGGGACTTAGTAAACCAGCAGACCGTTAACGCAGGTGATAAACTGGCATGTGATAAACCGGCAGATGAAAACCCGACAGATGTTAAGTCAGATGATAACCCGGTAGGTGTTAAGTTAGATGATTACCCTGCATATGTTAAGCTAGATGGTAAGTCAGATGGTAAACCGGCAGACAATCATAAACCGGCAGACAATCATAACCTGGCAGACAGTCATAACCTGGCAGACAGAGTCGCCTGGGGTTAGCAAGCCCGAGACGTTAAGAAGCCCAAGATGTTAACAAGCCCATGAAGAGAAGTCAGAATAGTTTAAGTCTTAGTCCGAGATGGACTCTACATGTAACCCGCCACTTCAACTTATATAAGGAGGGGCAGGGCACCCCAAGAGGGGACAAGAAATAATCTTAAGGGTTAGACATAGCTAGGAGAGCCGGTTTACGGCGACTCCCTCATGATGATAATGAGACCTAGCCACAAACAGCATGTAGGGTTGTTACCGGATGATGTTTCCCGGGGCCCGAAGCTGTCTAAATCTTTGTCTTGCGTGTTGCGTCTCTTGATTCCGCTTAGCCCCTCTCAAGCTACCATATAGATGCGTTGGCCTCACGACTAAGTCCTCACACTAGGACATCTGACGTGACAAATCCATGACAGTTGGCGCCCACCGTGGGGCCCGCGCATGGTAGTGTTGAGAGTCTTGGACGGATCTATCTTAGGGCTCGAGAAGTTCGCGATGTGCTGGATGAAAAAGAGCCGGCGCAGAAGACGTCCGATGAACAATCAAAAAATTAGGGTTGTAGGTTCAATGCCCGTTACATGCGCCATGATAAACCGCCGAGTCTGAGACTAATTGGGGTAGGTCAAAACAATTACTGTTGGTAATAGTACTTGTCCGATTTACAGAAAGAAGGAGAGGTGCCAGCATACAGGGATCTCTATTCAACATGGAATTAAACCGGCTAATAGTCCATACATGTCAAAATCGTAAGTTGCGGCAGTTTTTGTCTGATTCGCCGGGTTGCCATTGATGCATACAGGCATGAAGTCGCCGAGATTATCAATTCTTCCGCGACCTTTTTACTGATTAGACACAGTTCAAGTCCTGAGGGCATCAGCCAGTACTGCTACTCCCCAACGCAAAAAGCCATGATGGCGGAGGCCAGGCATCAAGTCACAAGTACAGACAATATTGTATTGTTTCCATCAAATCAAGCGTCAACCAAATGGTTCCACATACTAGTACAACACAATTGAGGAAGTTACCACGAGGTTAATTCAAGAATTAAGGGAAGGAAAGAGGAACACGACCCGGAAGTGGATATATCTATGGAGTACTACTACTAAATTTTGACGATGCTATGCGGCTGCGTCTTGACACGCCTAGTTCGCCCGCGCCGTCGACCCACCGGCTCGCCTCCATGGCTCGCCCGGCTGCTGTTATCCTAATCTGATTTTGGCCATCATGATCCAACCATCTCTGCCTCCATTGCCCCTACCGCTGCTTGTTGAGCCGGCGCTGCTGGTGTGGTCAACGGCCGTGCTCCATGCCACCTATCACCTCCTACTGCTCCCGCATCAGCCACCTTGACAACCGCTAACAAGCATCACCAGATTCTACTGTCCGAGTTGGCAAAGTCTGAGGCAACCAAACCGAGTCGACATCATCGAGAGAAAGACCAAAAGCTAGTATGGATACCTGCAAGGAAAGTCACGTGCGCGGCTGACGGCAGTTTTTGAAGGGATGAGGCTAGAACTCAGTTTCCGTCTCTAAATCACCGCCACACTCCTCTTCGCTTGAGTATCCGCTGCGGATGAGTGGCCGTCGGTGCCGCCGCTAAACCGCCTCTGCTTCGGGTTCAAATAACCATCGCTCCGCCAGAGTCAACAGCCCCCAGCACAACTTGCCTTCGCAATGTCTGAGCCGTCCGGGCCTACCTGAGCCCTCGCTGAGCCGCCAGTTTAAAACGGCTGTCAACATACGGCCGCGTTAAGTCGCGGTCGCTCCTTGATGGGTCACCAGAGCCCCGCTGCCACGATGAGCCGCCCCGCATGCCTCCGCCTCCGTTCTGCCCATTGGCCTCCGTGTTCGAGCCGCCCCCGCCGGGTCATGCAAGGTCTCTGAGTTGGTTTGCTGAATCCGATGGCAGTAAATCGCCAAAAACACACAAAGCAAAAGTCCCAATCGAGCCATCATATGAGACTACGGATCGGACACTATTTGAGACTAATAAGGAAATTGATGTTTAATGATATGTCAGATGGATCAAAGTATCGTTCTATGACTCGGGAACGGATTGTCCGCGGGTCTGACTCCTCCTAAGAATCACAACGTTGACGACCGGCCTCTGCTTTGTGGCCGAATTGCATGCAGCGAGCTAGCCGTCGACGAGCCACCTCCTCTATAGCGAGTCAAAGCCTGGCCTCGCTCCAAGCCGCTGTCGGGCCCCGCTGCTGCGACCGCAACTCTGCCTCCGCCGGTGAACCGACCTTCCCTCTGCTATGATCTGTCGTCCATAAGACGCCTTCAACACCATGCTAAGTCGGCCTCGTGCCGCTGACCAGTTCACTCCGCCAAGCCGCTTTGGTTTTAAACTGCCACTGCCACTCGCCGTGAGCCGCCGCACTTCACAGCACCACGCTTCAAACTCGCTATGTGTCCTTGAGCCGGCGCTTCCGCCGCGCGGCCATTACCCCTACCTAATGCTGCCTCCGCCGTGGCCACAATGAATCGACCCAGCTGAGCAGCTTACCTCCACCTCTGTTTCCACCATTGAGGATCGCCGTCGTTGCCTTGCCGAGTCGCCGGCGCCCTTCTACTACGTCCGCGTCAAGCTGCTGCAGGCCTCGCCTCACACTGACGAGTCGCCGTCTGTGAGTTGCCTTCGAGCATAGTCATCACCTCCATCGTTGTGGCCGCCTTGACCCGCCCGCCGTCGAGCCAGCCTTGCTTCTGCTACAAATCGCTAACCCGCCGGCCGCTGACACGCCGCGCGCCTCAAACCGCCCTCCTGACTCGCAGGCTAGGGCAGTCACCGCGCGCCTTAGCCAAGCTCCTATGCTCGCATCTAAGCCACCCCCGCCATTCCGGCCTCGCGCCACCGCCTCGCGCCATCCGTTCCTGTGCCAAGTTGCCACCGGGCTGGTCCGTGCCTGCGCCGTCCCGAGACGGCCCGGCGCCCTGCCTCGCCTCACGGGCTCCCCAGTCTGCTACCGCCCCGCTCTGTCCGCATAGGCTGTGACCCGCGCCGCCGAACCTTGGATTTGCCTCCTCCGTCATCGTAAGTTGCCGTGGCCGATAGGCCCTGCCTCGTCGCTACCTCGCGCTGATGCGGCCGTGTCCTGCTCCTGAGCCACCTTCGCTAGGGGCCTCCTTGGCTGCGTCTGTGTCGAGTCACCGGCCTTGCCGCTGTCTCTGCCATGGGTCCCCCCTCTGCGCGCCCCTGCCGTGCTGCCCCTGTGAGTGGACTACGCCTCGCCTGGCCACCGTAAACCGCTGTGGCTTGCTTCTGCTGCAGGCCGCCTTGAAAACAATCGCTGCCCCAAACGCCGTGGCCTCGGGCCTCCTTTACAAGTCGTCATCAGGACGCCCCGCGGTCGCCATTGAATTACCCGCTGGCGGTGACCCGGTCCTCGACGCTTAATGATTCACGCTCTCGTGCGCCTCACTTCCTCAGCGGAGGCCGCATTGGGCCGGCCTGGCTCTCAACCCGCCGCCGGTTGAATAGCCGCGTCAGTCCCGCTTCTAAACCGCCCGCGCCGTGAATCGTTGCTTCCACTATTCCTTCCCCAACAGTTGTGAACCAGCTGACTGAAATGAACCGGCATGGACAACAGCAGGGAACAAAAGATTATTGGCTCAGTCTACGGGCATGGACGCCAGAGCAGGAGCCTTGCTTCCCATGTGCTTGCTCTAACTGGAAAGAAGGAAATGAAGGAAAAGTGAAGGGCGGTTTAAAAAAATTCGTGGAAGCAGTAAAATTCAGACCATTTTTAAAACCAACAACGTACATGGCAGGCTCGATGTCCCAGGAAAATATCAGGTGCTATCCACCTTATTTATTTTTTCACCGTACTTTAAAAGTCCTTCGAGAACAACTATTTTCCCTTTAATATTTTTTGTTCCATGATCATGGCAGAGACGACAAGATCATCTGTCTTCCAAATACATCACGACAATTATTCACCGCCGAAGTGGAATTATATCGTGGATATGGAGTGCATAGCATCGTCATTTTGCACTAACATTTATCTGTACTGCCGTGCTCAACGGAAGTGCTTGTGCTGCCGCCCTTGCGGTCCGGTCTACATCAACACACTGGGCCGCACCTGTCTGCATGAGCTGTTTATTGAGGATGAGCAAGTCACTACTTGGGTAGCCCGGTTTTCTTCCAACAAATTGGAGACAAATTATCATCAGCCGCCGTCGGCGGTGGATGGCTCAATGGACATGCACATAAGTCGCCGCCACTACAGTTCGGTCAACTTCAAACAACCAGTTGGAAGGAGCCGTTGGCCGAGTTGCTGACACGGCTCTTACGGGATCATTTATAATCCGCCGTAGTCACCTCAACATTCTATGAATTCACATCATGCTATCAATGCCAATGATATACACCTTCTGCTATGGTCAAATATGGAGAATCTCAAGACAACTCCTCGAGTCGTCTTAAGACTCGGGAGCTATAATGACATGACTCAACAAATCTTGCTAGTTTCAGCAGGCTCAAGAACTCCGGATCATTGGAGGGAAGATAACCCGGTCCCGGAGGCTACCGCCATATTGGTTAAAATATGAAGGTCGTCAGGAGATTTCCGTCTCAATGAAGAAGTTCCGGGTCATCAAAAAGGATTCCGGTTCAAAATCCGATTAAAGAGACATCTCTCTCCCAGAAAGCGTTGAAGCTTGCAAATATTTGGTTTAAAATCCGGCTCAAGGGAAGTTAGTCTCACTGAAGCTCTCAAATATCCAGTTTACAATCCGGCTCAAGGGAAATATGTCTCCTACAAAGCTCTGAAGCTCTCATATCCGGTTTAAAATTCCGACTCAAGAAGAATATCATCTCTCACAAAAGTTTGAGTTCTCAGAAAAAGTTAAAGGGACCAAAGAGAGTCTATTGCAAAAGCACAACTCAAACATAGGTGCCCCCTGAGCACAGCTCAAAATATTGCTTGGGGGCTCTTTCTGTTCTAAAGAACAAGAGTAGCTATAACCCTTGTGATAGGCTGTAAAAGCCAGGCTTGGAAGCCAGGTGTATTCACCTAAAACCCCGGCTTCCGAAGGTTTTGACCACCGTACCGAGGCAATTTCCTCTGTTCTTATTTTGAGCTATTTTCTGATAGATCTAGATCGGTATGATGTCCCTAAGCGCTCCGAAGGACAAGTTCTTCGAGAAGCTCATCAACCCTACCTTGCGGAGGTGCTGCAACACCCTCAAACCATTGAGATGCATGAGGGGCTGCTGCACATCCCAGATGTTCAAGGGCCAAGGAGGGCCAGAAGTGTGGAGACAAGGCTCGAAGCAATGGATCAGGAAGTCTTCAAGTGCCAAGGGATGGTGGAACGCGGACTCAACGCCAATCACTGCATGATCACAGAATTTACCCGTGACCACGAGCTAGACGCCAAGAGCATCGGAGAGGCCATCCTCAAGCTTCACGAGAGAATCGAGCATCTCCAAGCCCAGATGTATGACCTGCAAAGCCAAAACTGTGAGTATGAATACATATTTAGGAGGATGAGTTTGTCTGCAGATTTGAGGATCCCGGAGACTCGATAATGCTTTTACGATGGTGAACCTATGCCTTGGAAGACAGAGGACAAGCTTCCTACATCATCAACACTTTCATCACCACTTTCAAAGAAGGAGACTTGAGTATGTAGATATGGGCACTCCCGCTGGCTTGTACCAAGCTTGGGGGAGGTGTCCCGGTATCTTATCACCATCACATCTTTACCTTTATCGTTTTTCTTAGTTTGGTCCCTTTTGGTTATATCTTGATCTAGTGGAATAAAGTTTTGGGTATGATTTAGTTTTGAGTTTTGCTTTGCGATCTATCTATGTAATCGAGTCCGTGATTTATATAATAAAGAGTAGTTTTGAGTTGAGGGCTTTGCTTTCTTGCTATGATCTAAATAAAAGGGAAAAGAATAAAATAAGTAAAAAGATTATATAATGGTCTTATGGAGAGTGATGACGTCACATGTAAAGAGTATGATGAATAAATTTTGCTGAGAGTTGAAAAACATAGTTTTGGTCATTGTTGCAACTAATAGGAAGTAATAAAGAAAGAGAAGTTTCACATATAAATACACTATTGTGGCGACCCGATCCCAATGGATCAAAGTCTCTGTGCTTAAGTGTCCTCCCCGGATCGGTATGCTGACACACATAGTACTCGAGGATTTAAAACAGAGTTTAATCACACACTTATTACATCGAGGTCCTCACAAAGAGTATTTGTTACATAAATATGGCTAAAGGCCAACTAAAATAAAATAACTGTGGAAGCTTCGAAGGTAAATGAGTCCATCAACTCCACGGCAAAACTGAGTGCATGAAAACGACCTAGCACACCTTAATCTTCGTCGGAAAACTCTGCAACATGATATGTTGTAGACGTGTAGGTCAGCACATGGAATATGCTGGCAAAGTCACACTATAGAGCAATGACTAAAAAATACTATATTTATATGCATATTTGGCACGTGGTGGCTCTAAGTTTAATTTTTGCATAAAGCTAGTTTTTCCCCACAACAAAGTAATAAGTTTTATTTACTACCAAGTTTATGCCATTATTGAGAAGGTTCCTCCAACTCAAATCCCAAATACCAAGTATAAATAATAATCCAAAATTCATTAAGTAAATAGAGTGATGTGATCAACCAATAATTCACTTCCAAATACTCAAAGTTGTCCATAACCAGGGGCACGACTAATCATGATTAGTTTCTACACTCTGCAGAGGTTTGCACACTTTTCCCCACAAGACTCGACCACCTCCATTATCGGAAGATCGAGACACTAGCCTTTCTGAAGTATTTCCTCCAAACCCTGGGTAGACCGGTACACCTACTTTCCCCTACATCAGCTAGTCTACCACAGAAAGAGGTCACACAACTTACTCAACTATGCCAGAGCCCATAATGGCTTGTGGCTTTACACGGAAGTTTCTAGGCATGAAATATTGTATGACCCCTTTGAGCCTGGGAGGCGGACCTAGGGTAATCACACAGGTACTCCGGGATTCCCTAGGGTAAGCACTGGTTTCTCCAGGTGCCGTAGTTGCCACCTTAATTTTCCCTTAGTTATTGTTACTCTCGCAACTTTCATGAATCTCACATACCAATCCCCGTCTATGAGCATGGCTAAGCAATTTATGAGCATAACGTATATTCCCGGGGTGATCAAAGGTAATAGGTTCCTACCTCATGAATTATATAGCAAAACCACATGTTCCCAATCCTACTCATGCAATCTTTGAGGGTGAAACTAATGCATTGTAAACTAGGTATAAAAGAGTATGATAAAAGTATAACTTGCCTTGCTGACGATAGGTAAACCCTAGAGATTCGTAGTAGCAAGCTTTGCACTCTTGAAAATCTAACGAAGCAAACAATAGCATACATAGGCACAGAAACAAAGAACCAAAAGGAAAACCGAAGAAAAGACTTATGAAAACTCAAAAATCAACCAAATAAAACTTCTGGACAGCATGAAATCTTAAAAGTAGCAAAATTGTGTGGTTTTGATCTTAATAGAAGGTACAAGTGATGAGCTTCGATTTGCAAAAAGAATCACTCAAATCGGAGTTACGAAACTCAAATTATAGCCAAACGAAGTTTAAACCCGATCTGTACAAATTCAAATTTTAAAACTTTCAAAAAAATTCTTGATTGGTTCTCTGGATAGAGGGGATCGTTATGAATAATTTGGCATTGGTTTCGTTGAATTTGGACAAATGGTTTAGAAATTGTGCTAGTTTCAAAAATAGGGACTGATTTGTAAGAAAATTATTCGCTATTGGGTCCTTGGCGACGAGACAGAAAACTAAAGGACAACCGTCCGCTACAGAAGTTTAAGAAACGAAAGCGTTCGCTACAGAGGCTAAACTAGCGAATGTTCACTATCTAACCGACATCGGTTCAAAAAAGAAGAAAAACAAGATCGATCTAATCCTAACCGCAGAAGTGAGATCGGACGAAGGGGCTGCTCCGGTGGCGTACCGTGGTGGCCGGGGTCGTCGGCTTTGGAGAAGATGGCGACAGCGGCTTCGACTTCGAACGGGGCGGCGTCTCCGGTGGTCGGCGGCTTCGGGTGGAGACACGGGGAGGTGCGGCGCGTCGAGGCAAGTCCATTGGCGGTGGCGGTGTTGGTCGAGGGTGGCGGTGGAGCGCGGGGCAAGGCGGCGAAGCTACGACAGCTTGAGATGCAGCGGCTGCTGCTGCCGCTTTGGGAGGAGAAGGGACAGCCGGGGTTGGGGCTATATATAGGAGGGAGGGGCGGCCGCTTGGAGAAGGGACAAAGGCGAGGCGGCGAAGAGACCGACTCGGCCACGGCGTCCAGAGGCGACACTGCGGCTGCGTCATGCTCGGGCGGAACTCCGCCCGGAGTCGGAGGCGAGCGGCGCTTGGCTGGGCCACGACCTGGCTAGCGAGCTGGGCCAGCCCAGTTCGGCGGGAAAGGATTTTTGTTTAAAACATTTTCCAGAATAAGACATACGAAAACTATAATAAATATATCTAAAAAATAACAGAAAAATTCACATATACTGAGGGCCTTATTATTGACCTTGTGAACATTTTTCTGGACCAAAATGCCTATTTTAAAAACAAGTTGCTTAGTGCTAATAAAAACATGCTTAAAATAATTTTTTTGCAAATAAAACCAAATTAATATTTTGATTCAAAATACAATTTCCAATATTTCTTTTGCAATTTTTGAAGAAGTCCTTTTTATCTCCTCTCCTTATTTTGATTTATTTTGAAATATTGGAATCGAAAATTGAAGAAAATCAAATTTGATCCATACCCCAATTTGGAAAACAAAACATGGGTCTTTTTTTGGGAAACTTCCAACTCTGTCAATAGGGCCTTGAGTTGCTTAAGGTTTCTTGGGTCAATATTCAAACAAAACAGATGAAGGCAAAATGCATAAATCATGGAGGCATATGAATGATCTATAAATAACATCCAAATTGAAAATTGGGATTTACAAACCTACCCCCCTTAAGATGAATCTCGCCCTCGAGATTCGGGTTGGCTAGCAAAAAGGTGTGGGTGGTCCTTTCGGAGGTCTTCTTCTCGTTCCCAGGTGGCTTCCTCCTCGGTGTGGTGATTCCACTAAACTTTGCAAAACTTGATAACCTTATTGCGAGTAACTCGGTTGGTGAACTCGAGAATCCTGACAGGTTTCTCCTCATAAGTCAGGTAACTCTCCAACTGAATTGCTTCCAGAGGCACTGTATCTCTCAGAGGAATATCGGCCATCTCTGCATGGCACTTCTTCACTTGGGAAACATGACACACATCATGAACCCCTGACAAACCTTCGGGTAATTCCAACTTGTAGGAAACTTCACCCATATGTTCGAAGACTCGGTATGGTCCCACAAATCATGGTGCTAACTTTCCTTTGACTCCAAATTGTTTAACTCCTCGAAGTGGCGACACACGAAGATATGCTCTATCTTTGACTTCATAGGTTACCTCCTTGTGTTTAGTATCCGCATAACTTTTCTGCCTAGACTGGGCTACCTTGAGTCTATCACGGATCAACTTGACCTTCTGCTTAGAATCTCTGACTAAATCTGGTCCGAACAACTTTCGATCTCCAACTTCATCCCACATCAATGGTGTCCTGCACCTCCTTTCGTACAAAGCTTCGAAAGGGGCATCTTCAAACTGGCTTGATAGCTGTTGTTATATGAGAACTCTGCGTAAGGTAAATTATCATCCGAAGTAGATCCATAATCTAGTGCACAAAAGCTCTCAACATGTCCTCCAGAATCTGGTTGACGCTCTCGGTTTGTCCATCTGTCTGCGGAGGAAAGGCTATACTAAACTCTAGCCTGGTACCCAAAGTTTTGTGTAACTGATTCCAAAACTTCAAAGTAAACTGTGTTCCTCTATCTGATATGATGGTCCTTGGAACTCCATGCAGACATACAATCCTGGTCATGTATATGTTGGCGCACTCGTATAAGTGATTTTCACAGGGATGAAGTGGGCTACCTTGGTCAAGCGATCAACTACAACCCAGATGGAGTCATAACCTGAACGAGTCCTGGGCAATCCAGTGATGAAATCCATGCCAAGCTTATCCCATTTCCATTCGGGTATCGGCAAAGGCTGAAGTAATCCTGCTGGTTTCTGATGTTCTGCCTTAAATCTCTGACATACATCGCATACTCCTACATACTCAGCAATATCCTTCTTCATACCTGTCCACCAGAAACTCTCCTTCAGGTCTATATACATCTTGGTGTTGCCTGTGTGAATCGAGTAAGGTGAATCATGAGCCTCCTGAAGAATTAACTTCCTGATCTCGGTGTCATCGGACACATAGATGCGATCCTAAAACCATAAAGTCCCATGCTCATCCTCACGAAAACCTTTAGCGTTTCCATTACTCATCCTTTCTTTTATCTCTGCAATTTCCTTGTCCGTCTTCTGGGTTTCCAATGTTGCAACAAAACCTCTCGAAACTATCTCCAAGCGAAGTTCTCGGAGATCATCGGCTAACTCCTGAGGTAATCCTACGATTATGAGAGTATTAACATGTGTCTTGCGGCTCAAAGCATCTACCACGACATTGGCCTTTCTTGGGTTATAATGAAATATCATGTCATAATCCTTTATGAGCTCCAACAATCTCTTCTGCTGAGGTTCAACTCCTTCTACGTGAAGATGTATTTCAAACTTTTATGATCCGTGTAAACATCGCAACGATTTCCGATAAGAAAGTGTCTCCAGGTCTTGAGCGCATGCACTATGGGTGCTAACTCCAAATCATGCGTGGCATAATTCAACTCATAAGGTCGAAGCTGATGTGAGGTATATGAAACAACTCTTCCTTCTTGCATAAGAATGCCTCCAAGTCACTGACGAGAAGCGTTGCAATATACTTGGAAATCCTTGCGTATATTCAGGAGAATTAGCACTGGGCATGTAACCAAACGTTTCTTCAACTCTTGAAAACTAGCCTCACAATCCTCGGTCCAATTAAATTTGGTGTCTTTCTTCAACAACTCCATCATGGGCTCTGAGATCTTGGAGAAATTCTCAATAAATCTCCGATAATATCCTGCGAGTCCAAGGAAACTGCGTATCTCTCCAACTGGGGTGGGTGCCATCCATTCGGTGACGGCTTCAACCTTGTAAGGGTCTACTGCTATACCTTCTCCTGATATAACGTAACCAAGCAATCCGACTTCCTTCAAGCAAAACTCGCATTTGCTGAACTTGGCATATAACTGATGTTCCCTGAGTTTCTCGAGAACCAAGTGCAAATGTTCCTTGTGTTCTTCTTCATTCTTCGAGTAAATCAATATATCATCAATGAATACCACCACAAACTTATCCAAGAACTCCATGAACAATTCATTCATCATACTCATAAAGTAGGCAGGGGCATTAGTCAAACCAAAAGACATAACCGTGTACTCATATAGCCCATACCTTGTGGTAAAAGTTGTCTTAGGTATATCATGTTCTCAGATTTTCAGCTGGTGATATCCTGATCAAAGATCGATCTTGGAGAAAACTCTAGCTCCCTGCAGCTGGTCAAACAAATCATTAATCATCGATACAGGATATTTGTTCTTGATCGTCACCTCATTCAACGCACGATAATCAACAACCATTCTCAAGGATCCATCCTTCTTCTCGACTAGAAGCACTTGGGCTCCCCAAGGTGATGAACTTGGTTGAATATAACGTTTCTCCAATAATTCCTCAATCTGCTTCTTAATTTCCTCCAGATCATTAGCGGGCATCCCGATAAGGTCTCTTGGATATTGGTCTGGTGCCTGGCAACAACTCGATCAAAAACTCTGTGTCTTGGTCTGGTGGCATGCCTGGTAGTTCCTCCGAGAATACATCAGGATAATCCTTCACAACTGGTACTTCCTCTTGAACAACTCCCGAAATGGAATTCACTTGAGTCCTCCTTGGCGCATGCCTAGACACATACTTGATCCGTTTTCTCTCTAGGGTGGTGAGAATAATCGACTTACTAACACAATCGATGTTTCCCTCGTACTTAATTGGATAGCCAATCCATGCCTAGGATCACATCCAATCCTTGTGACTCCAAGATAATGAGGTCTATGGGGAAAACGTGTCTACCTATGGTCAATGTCAACTGAAATCATCCCCGGCTAGCTATATACTCTGCTCCTCGTGAGCTCACTAACATAGGTGACTTAAGGACTACGGTTGGCAACTTAAACTTGTCCACAAATCCCCTTGATATGAATGAATGCGATGCACCCGTGTCAAAAAGAACAAGGGATGTAAATGACTTAATCGAAAACTTACCAACAACTGCGTTAGGCTGCTCGTCAATTTCCTCCACATTAACGTGATTCACCTAACCTCTGGTAAAAGGGTTGGGCTTCTTTCCAGAGCTTCCATTGCCTTTACCATCCTTTGCCTCAGGACATTCAGTGGCGTAGTGTCCGGTCATCCCGCACTTGAAATAGGTAATGTGACTTAGATCTTTCTTTGCGGGTGTCGCGGAGTTGGAACGACTCTGACTGTTGTTTCCTCCATTCCCATTACCATTCTTAGGGCCACTATGGTTGTGTGAATTTCCTCCATTGTGTGAATGCCCCCATGGTTATGTCCTCCATGGGTATGATGAGTGTGTCCTCCAGAGTACGGGGAATAGCAGGGCTTTTGTTGAGCTCCAGAGTTGTACTTCCCCTGTCCATACTTCCGCTTGCGGCTCTCTATCTGCTACTGCTTGCTTTCAATCATGAGGGCCCTGTCTACTAGCTCCTGGTAGTTGTTGAAAGTTGCCACCATCAACTAAGTACTCAGCTCATTATTGAGCACCTCAAGAAATTTCTCCTGCTTCGCGGCATCTGTGGCCGCATCATCTAGGGCATAGCGAGCTAACTTGTTGAACTCTTCAACATGCTGCCCCACCATACGATTCCCCTGGCATAGGGTGCGGAACTCACGCTTATTCAAACTCATGGCTCCAACTGAGACATGTGCGGTGCGGAAGGCCTGCTGAAACTGATCCCATGTAACTGTAGCAATGGGGTAGGTGGCGGTGAAATTGTCCCTCCAAGAGGTTGTGGGTTCATCAAGCTCATGTGCCGGAAAGCACACTTTCTCCGCATCTGTGCATCCAGCAGTTGTTAGCTCCCTTCCGATGTTGCGGAGCCAATCATCAGCAATAATAAGCTCGGTGCTTCTAGAGAACACCGGTGGATTCAATCTTAGGAAACGGGCTAGGTTAACAACTGGGGGTGGTGGCGGTGGGTTGTTGTTGTTATTGCCTTGGTTCTGGATGAGCATGTGCATCAAGGCATTCTGCTATTGGATCAACTCGGTGAGCACCACCAGGAAAGTGAATCCAGAGTCACGTCTCGGAGGCATCTGATGGGTTAGAGGGGTGAGAAAACAGAATATTATAAGGTCTAATTTGAGGTTTCACCACCCATATGCATATGAGACAAAGATATTCAAATCACACCACTCAGATTCAAACAAGATTCACACAATCGATCTAAAATACTATTACAAAAATCTCACGAATCATTTCTAACTACTTGGAAGAACTCTAATAGTAATATGGTGGTTGATTAGAAGTTTTGATCGATGGAAGACTCCATTGGCTCATAATCATCACCACCATCATCATCGTCATTGTCTTCATCCTCATCACTGTCTTCATCTTCATCACTATCTTCGTCCTCATCATCACTGTTTGTGTTATCTAGCACAATGTAGTCGTCCTCATGAATATTCACTTCATGTTCTGGCTTCACCTTGGTTACTCCTAGTGTAACATCCCAATTTTCAATTTGGATGTTATACATAGATCATCATATTTATTTTGCATTTTGTTGTGATCCTAGATATCTTAAGCAACTCAAGGACCCAAGGAGAGAGTTGGATGTTTCATTTAAATTTCATTTTTGAATTTATTTTCAAATTTCAAAAGAGGATCAATTTGATTTTCCATAATTTCTCTCCAATTATTTCCAATAATAAAAGTAAATCAGAGAAGATAAAATGACTTCTTCAACAGAGGAGAAATATTGGAGAAGAAAAATTTGAAATCAAATTATTATTTATTTGTATTTTATTTGCATTTTATTTGAATTAGAGAAAAACATGCATTTTTAAAAATTGTATTTAGTCCAGAAAAATGTTCTTATTGTCCCAAATATTAGGTATGGACAGTGAAAATTGTTTCTGGAATTTTTAGAACTTTATTTATAACTTATTAGGATTTTTTCTTCGCGGAAATCATTTAAAAAAATCTTCCTGGGCCAGCCCAGCTGAGCCAGGCCATGGCCTAGTGCCTCGTCACCGACTTCCTCCGCGCGGGAGTCACGATCGCCGCCGCCTTGGAGTCCGGCTCGGACTCCACATCGCCGACGCCACCTCCGCCCGCTGGAAGCCCCCCCTTTATAAGCCGCCGAAGCCCCCCCACCTCGTCAGCCGCACCGCCGCCACCGAGCACCACCGCTGTTCGCGCCGCGCCGCCTCACACCGCCGCCTGCGTCGCCGGCCGGCATAGCCACCGCCCGCGCCGCTAGCTGCTGCTGCAACTGCACGCCGCCGCGGCCGCCAAGCCTCACCGCTGGAGCCGCGCCCCACCTCGCCGGATCCCGCCGGTGACCTCGCCGTCCGTTTTGACCGGTATAAAACCGATCTAGTTTTTCTCGGTTTAGTTTGGCTTTTTTTAAGTTGCGGTTTATTAGGTTTAAATCGGTTTTATTTTTCTTTTGTTTAGTTAGCGAATGTTCACCTGTTAGCTTCATATAATGAACGATTTTGTTTGTTAGGTACTGTTAGCGGACGTTCGTCCGAGAGATTTTTCTTTTTAGTTTTATTTTCGGCTAGGGACCTATCTGTGAATAGTTTTCTCATGATTTAGCCCTGATTTTAAAACTAGCGTAACTTTTTGCTCGTTTATCCAAATTAGATGAAACCAACGCCTAAATCTTCGTAACGATCTCTTCTTTCCAGTAATCCAAGTTGAACATGATTTTGATAAATTAAAATTTGAGTTTAGTTAAGATTAGTATTCGATCTTCTTTTGTTTGTATCTTGAGTTTCGTAACTCCGCTTGAGTTGTTTCTTTTTGTTGATTGTAGCTAATCACATGTACCTACTGTTAATAACTAATCCACATGATAATAATGCTGTTAGGTTTTGTTTTCTGTTTAGTTTAGTCGTTTGCTTGTTTCGAGGTTGATTTGGATCTTTTCTCGATTTCTCTTCGTTTCGTTTGAGTGATTGCTTATGTACGCTACTATTTGTCTATGCTAGATTGTCCGAAGTGCGAAGCTTGTTACTACGAATCTCTAGAGTTCACAGATCATCGGCAAGGCAAGTTACACTTTGATCATACTTTTTAATACCCAGTTTTTACTATGCATTATTTATGCTCCTCAAACATTTGCATGAGTAGGATTGGTAACATGTGGTTTGGTTGTAGTACAATGAGGTAGGAACATAATACCTTTTGATCACCCCGGGAATATATGTTATGCTCTATTATTGCTTAGCCATGCTCGTAGACGGGGATTGGATCGTGATACACATGGAAGTTATGAGAGTTATTAATCATGAATAACATTAAGGTGGCAACTTTAATACACATTTGGGTGGATTGGTCGGGTCACCTGGAGAATCTAGTGTTTGTCCAGTTGGGAAATCCTGGAGTACCCGTGATTATTCCTCGGTTCGCCATCCAGGGTCAAAGGATCTGATGATATTTCATGACTAGAAACTTCCGTGTGCAGCAAGCCATTATGGGCTCTGGCGTAATTGAGTAAGTTATATCAGCTCTTGAAAAGGTGGACTAGCAGATGTAGGGGAAGGTAGGTGTACCGATCTGCCCGGAGTAGAGAGTAAATGCTTTAGAAAGACTATGTCTCGATCTTCCAATCATGGATGCAGTCGAGTCTTGTGGGAAAAAATGCGCAACCTCTGCAGAGTGTACAAACTAATCATGGTTAGCCGTGTCCCCGGTTATGGACATCTTGAGTATCTGGAATTGGATATTATTGTTGATCTCATCACTCTTTAATTAATTGAATTGGTTTTAATGATGATACTTGTTTAATTGGGATTTGAGTTGGAGGAACCTTCTCAAATATTGGTACAACTTGGGAGTAGTAAATAAAATTTATTCCTTTGTTGTAGGGAAAAACTAGCTTTATGCAAAATCTTAAACTTAGAGCCTCCACCAGCCAAATATTGCATGTAGATATAGTTCTTGCATTCATTGCTTTATAGTGTAACTCTGCCAGCATATTCAATGTGCAGACCTACACGGCTGCAATGTCTCATGTTGCAGACTACTCAAACAACAAATAAGGTGCGATAGGTCATTCTCGTGCACTCAGCTATGCTGTTGGAGTTGATGGACTAATTTACCTTCAAAGCTTCCATAATTATGTAGTTTAGATGGCCTTCAGCAATGCTATTTTTGTGTAATCATACTCATTATGAGGACTCGATATAATAAGTGTGCGGTTGAACTCTGTTATAATTCCTCGAGTACTGTGTGTGTCAGCATTACAGATCCAAGGATGACACTTAAGCACAGAGACTTCGGTCCATTGGGATCGTGGTCGCTACACATAGCCTCTTCTTCAGGTCTTCATTCTGCTCCAGTAGCACAACAATTTCCTATTCGTATCCATCGCGGGTTTCCTTGAGTTCCTCCTCTATCTCGATATTCCTGGTCATCACCTTCTTGGTCTTTTTCATGATAGCGCACATCTGATTCTCATATCGATGAATGTGTTGATGCATCTCCTGTATTTATGCTGCAATAGATCCATCCTTCCAGGTGCAAATCATCTCACATTTCTCATCCCGGCATCCACATATCTGGTAGACGGTGTCTTCAAGATCCTTGTTGTATACCTTGCCAATGCGTCGAAAGGTGATGTGGGCGGCCATGCTCTTTCCTAAGCTTCAAGTTGGTGCATCAAAGGTAAACTCAATGGGCTCGGTAGTTGGTGCAGAAGTCCTTCCAGGAACACAAACTTTGATCCTCCAGCGCTCTTCTTCTGGTAAAGTTGCAGTGAAGGTTTTGGTGAAGCTTGGTAGGCCGATGTTCAGATATTTCGTGACTTCCTTTAAGTGTCGTACAAAAGGGGTGTTGTCACCAGGTTGAGTGAACTTGCTCCTAGGGTCCGACATCTATAGCGTAGAAATAGAGGAGGATTAGAAATGAATAGAGAAGAGTATCACGTGGCATGTCCTAGTGGTCGTGTCCTATAGTCAACGTGTGCTCTGATACTATCTTGCAGCGACCCGATCCCAATAGATTGAAGTCTCTGTGCTTAAGTGTCATCCCTGGGTCGATATGCTCACACACACAGTACTCGAGGATTTATAACAGAGTTCAATCACACACTTATTACATTGAGGTCCTCATAAAGTGTATTTGTTACATAAATATGGCTGAAGGCCAACTAAAATAAAATAACTGCGGAAGCTTCGAAGGTAAATGAGTCCATCAACTCCACGGCAAAACTGAGTGCATGACAACGACCTAGCGCACCTTAATCTTTGTTGGAAAACTCTACAACATGAGACGTTGCAGTCATGTAGGTCAACACATGGAATATGCTGTCAAAGTCACACTATAGAGCAATGACTGAAAAAGACTATATCTATATGCATATTTGTCAAGTGGAGGCTCTAACTTTAATTTTTGCATCAAGCTAGTTTTTCCCTACTACAATGGAATAAGTTTTATTTACTACCAAGTTTATGCCATTATTAAGAAGGTTCCTCCAACTCAAATCCCCAAATTACCAAGTATAAATAATAATCCCAAATTCATTAATTAAATAGAGTGATGAGATCGATCGACAATTCACTTCCAAATGCTCAAAGTTGTCCATAACCGGGGACACGGCTAATCATGATTAGTTTGCACACTATGCAGAGGTTTGTGCACTTCTCCCCACAAGACTCGACCACCTCCATGATTGGAAGATCGAGACACCACCTTTCTAAAGTATTTCCTCCAAACCCCGGGTAGACTGGTACACCTACTTTCCCCTACATCAGCTAGTCTACCACAGAAAGAGGTCACACAACTTACTCAACTATGCCATAGCCCATAATGGCTTATGGCTGCACACGGAAGTTTCTAGGCATGAAATATCATATGATCCCTTTGAGCTTGGGTGGCGGACCTAGGGTAATCACACGGGTACTCCGGGATTCCCTTGGGCAAGCACTGGTTTCTCCAGATGCCCCAAACAATCCACCCAACTGTGTATTAAAGTTGACACCTTAATTTCCCCAAGTTATTTTTACTCCCACAACTTTCATGAATCTCACATACCAATCCCCGTCTACGAGCATGGCTAAGAAATTTATGAGCATAACCTATATTCCCGAGGTGATCAAAGGTAATAGGTTCCTACCTCATGAACTACATTGAAAAACCACATGTTCCCAATCCTACTCATGCAATCTTTGAGGGTGAAACTAATGCATTGTAAAACTGGGTATAAAAGAGTCTGATCAAAGTATAACTTGCCTTGCTGACGATCAGTAAACCCTAGAGATTCATATTAGCAAGGTTCACACTCCAGATAATCTAACGAAGCAAACAATAACATACATAAGCACACAAACAATGAACCAAAAGGAAAACCGAAGAAAAGACTTACGAAAACTCCAAAAACAACCAAATAAAACTTATGTACAGCACAAAATGTTAACAATAGCAAAATTGTGTGGTTTTGATCTTAACATAAGGTACAAGTGATGAGATTAAATTTGCAAAAAGAATTACCTAAATCGGAGTTACGAAATTCAAATTATAGCCAAACGAAGTTTGAACCAAATATGTACAAATTCAAAATTTAAAACTTTCATAAAAATAAATTCTATATTTGTTTTATGGATAGAGGGGATCGTGATGAAGAAGTTGGCATTGGTTTCGTTGAATTTTGGACAAACGGTTTAGAAATTGTGCTAGTTTTAAAAACAAGGACTGATTTGTAAGGAAATTATTCGCTACTGGGTCCTTGGCTACGACATAGAAACCTACAGGACAACCGTCCGCTAGGGAAGCTTAAGAAACAAAAACGTTTGCTACATTGGCTAAACTAGCGAACGTTCACTATCTAACGGATACCAGTTAAAAAAAAAACAGATCGATCTAGTCCTAACCGCAGAAGTGTGATCGGATGGAGGGCGGCTTCGGTGGTGTACCGCGGTGGCTGGGGTTGTCGTCTTCGGAGAAGACGGCGGTGGCGGCTTCGGCTTCGAATGGGGCGGCATCTCGGTGGCCGGCGTCTTCGGGTGGAAGCACGGGGAGGTGCGGCGCATCGAGCCGAGTCCGATGGCGGTGGCGGCGTCGATCAAGGGTGGCGGTGGAGCGTGGGGCAAGGCGGGGGAGCTGCGGTGGCTTGAGATGCGGAGGCCGCTATTGCTGATTTGGGAGGAGGAGAGACGGCCGGGGTTGGGGCTATATATAGGAGGGAGGGGCGGCTGCTTGGACAAGGGGCAAAGGCGAGGCGGTGAAGACACCGACTCGGCCACAGCGTCCGGAGGCGGCACGGCGGCTGCGACGTGCTCGGGCGGAACTCCGACCAGAGTCGGAGGCGAGCAGTGAGGGAGTACTTGATTAAGGGGTCCTCGGAAAGCCGGACTGTATGCTTGTGCTGGACTGTTGGGCTGTGAAGATACAAGACATAAGACTTCTTCCCGTGTCCGGATGGGACTCTCCTTTGTGTGGATGGCAAGCTTGGCGATTCGGATGTGTAGATTCCTTTCTCTGTAACCGACTTTCTACAACCCTAGTCCCCCAGGTGTCTATATAAACGGGAGGGTTTAGTCCATAGGACACAATCATAATCTCATTGGCTGGGCTTCTAGGGTTTAGCCATTACGATCTCATGGTAGATCAAATCTTGTAAGACTCATATTCATCAAGATCAATCAAGCAGGAAGTAGAGTATTACCTCCATAGAGAGGGCCCGAACCTGGGTAAAATCGTGTCCCCCATCTCCTGTTACCATCGACCTTAGACGCACAGTTCGGGACCCCCTACCCAAGATCCGCCGGTTTCGACACCGACATTGGTGCTTTCATTGAGAGTTTCGCTGTGACATCAAAGATAGGATAGATGGCGCACCTTGTCATCAAGGACAGCATCACCTCCGGAGGAGCCCTGGCCTCAGGACAAACCCTCTGGCTGGGCGTCTTCACTATGACTGCCCGTTCGACCGTCGGGCTGACGATGACTTCTTGGGTCATCGAAAATCGCCTCCGCGTCGGCTCAGAATACTCCGAACAGATGAATCCTATGGAGTTTTCATCTTTAAATGAACTCCTAGATCGCATCACCGCCTTGGGAGTCGCTACGGACTACGATCGGATTGGGCTTAAACCCGATCAAAGAGAAATTGAATATCCGCCGATCACCCATCAGATAGCTATAGTGGAGGAGCAACGCGACAACTCTTCCTCTATATTGAGGATGAACTATGTTCGGATTTCCGAGCTCACAGAGCTGGACACCCGCCCGCGGGAGGATGTACCCCGTACTCCGAACCCAGAGTCGGACTGTGGGCCTGAAAAATTGGTTGATATCTCGGAGCACAAACTGTTAAGCTCGGAAGTTTCTCAAACTCCGGATCACAGATTGGGTCAGGGTTTGGACTTAAAGCCACCCACCCACCCAGATACACGCAATCTTATGCACATCAGACAGGAGTCCCAAGAAACGGTCCATCACTTTTGGGCCAGATTCCACCTTGTCAAAGGCAAGACCAAAGACTGCCGCGATGAAGACACAATCTCATTAATCTGCAAAAATTGCACGGATGAGGGAATCCTCAATGCAATCAACCGCCTTCACGTATCACACTTCGTTGACTTGGCAACCATAGTACAAAAGTACCGTGCAATGGAAAGCGCCTGGAAAACTCAGGCAACCTCTTGGGAGCCACCGGTTTCCACTAAACCCCTCGTCCGGACAAAAAAGATGCACCCTCGTAAGTCGCCTCATCCAATAACAAAAAAAATCGAAGCCCATTATGGGGCGTGGAACCATCCTGGAGGCATGGCTCGATAGGCCATGGAAAATGCACACAACACCAGATATTGTACCAACCCACAGCCTTAGAGCATGTTGGATACTCCGGCAGGTGGCCAAGAGCGGCGAGGATCTCCTCACCAAAAATATCGCAGAGCCACATCCCACGGAAGACAACAACCCTACAGTATTGACAGTCTTCCAGACTTTCGCCTCAAACAATAGGCGCAAAAGGGCACTCAACGACCTCACTGAAGTCTACCAAGTTGCAGCAATAAACCCCTGGAATGACACAACCATAACTTTCAATGCCAGTGACGAACCAAAATTAAGAACAGTCCAAGCAGCAGCCGCATTGGTCCTCAGTCCAATTCTTGATGGCTTTCGGCTTACGAAAGTGCTCATGGACGGCGGCAGCAGACTAAACCTCATTTACGAGGAAACTCTCAACAAAATGGAAATAGGCAGGAGCCACATTGAGCAAAGTAGCACGACCTTCTGAGGAATTATTCCCAGTCGGGAGGCGCGATGTGCGGGAAAAATCACACTCGATGTGGCATTCGGCACGCCTGAGAATTATCGGTCCGAAGAGATAACCTTTCAAGTGCCCCCTTTCAATAGTGGATATCACACCTTGTTAGCGCGAGATGCATTTGCAAGCTTCCAAGCTATGCCCCATTACGGGTACATGAAGCTCAAGATGCCTGGGCCCAATGGAATTATCACTCTTGCCAGCGATCCAGACATAGCACTCCGCGCCAAAAACAAATCCGCTGCCTTAGCCCTCGAGGCATTGTGTGAAGCCCTCGCGGCCGAAGAATTAACCGCCTTGCACTCCACGGTGGATAGGGATGACGTGATCCTCGATAAGCAACCCAAATCCACCTCCTTTAAACCAGCAGACGAAATAGTCAAATTCCAAGTCCACCCAACGCACTCCACGAAGACAGCATCCATCGGGCACAACTGGACCCCACCGTTGACGCCGCACTGTGGGTGTTCCTACAAGAAAACTGGGACATATTCGCCTGGCACCCTTCTGATATGCTAGGAATCCCACGCAGGCTGGCCAAACACAGCCTAAACATATTGAAAGGATATAAGTCGGTCAAGCAAACATTGCAGCGCTTTGCCAAACCCAAACAACAAGTCTTGGGGGAGGAGCTAGCCAAGAGACAAGCCATGCGAGCAACCCAATCCTGGCCGCGCCGAACGTAGGCGAACACATGTTACTATACATATTAGCAACGCACCAAGTCTTAAGCGCGGTGCTCGTCATCGAACGAGAGGAGGACGGACACAAATTCCCGCTTCAGAAGCCGGTATACTACTATCCACCGTCCTCACACCATGCAAATCCCGGTACCCTCATTACCAAAAAATAGCATACGCGGTCTTCATAGCATCCCGGAAACTATGACACTACTTTCAAGAGTGCTCAATAATGGTGGCCTCCGAAGTACCACTCAACGACATAATAAACAACTGCGATGCTACGGGCCGGATTGCCAAGTGGGCCATCTAGCTCCTCCCATTCGACATATCATACAAACCGCGCTGGCCATTAAATCCCAAGTATTGGCCGACTTCATCACCGAATGGACAGAGGCCGAACTCCCTAAAGAGTATGGCACATATTCCAACCGGGTCATGAACTTCGACGGCTCCAAAATGCTGGCAGGCTTAGGGGCAGGCGTTGTCCTAGCATCCCCTACTGGAGATACAGTTCAGTACGTCCTCCAAATATTATTCACGGACTCCAACAATGCAGCCGAATACGAAGCCTTATTGCATGGTCTCCGGATGGCCGTCTCCATGGGCATACAACACCTGGAGGTGCAGGGTTCAAACTCTGGGGTGCATGCGGAGATCTCAACCTGTCCAGCCTGCCTACTCGCGATCCTCCTAAGCCTAGCGCGTCAAGCTCAAAGAGACACAAAGACACAAGGATTTATACTGGTTCGGGCCATCGTTGTGGAGTAATACCCTAATCCAGTGTGGTGTGGTGGATTGCCTCGAGGGGCTATGGATGAACTAGTACAGTGGATGAACAAGCCTCATGAGGTGAGGTGTTCTTGAGCTGGTGTGGTGCTCTACTTGTTCTGAACTCGGTCCCTCTCTATGGTGGTGGCTAGGTCCTATATATAGTCGCCTTGGCCCTCTTCCCAAATATGAGCGGGAAGGGATTCCACAACGGCTGGATACCCTCGAATCCAAGACGCGGACAGTAGCCCCCGGGCCCAAGGCGCGCTCGGACTTGGCTTCCAGGCGAAGCCAAAGGGCAAGTGCGGAGTGCCGCGGGCCCTAATCTCCTGCGGCCTTGATGACGCGTGGCAATTGATGGGACGTGGGCGACTCCGCTTCCCCACGCTGCTTCGGCAACTGCTCGACTTGACAACTGCATGCTACATGCAGAGAGGATCATCATTACTGGAAATCGTGCGATGCCGAAGATTTACCTTCTCCCAGCTATAAATGTGCGAGTGGGTGGAGCCCCTGCGCATCTCTCTTTCGTCTTGCTCCTGCCTGCTTCTTCTCCTCTCCATCTTGCTTCCATGGTGCCGATCAGGAGGTACTCCGCGACAGAGAAGGGGAAGGCTCCTAGGGAGGGGCCTGACCCTCTCCCGCCAAAAAAATGAACCCGCCTCCCCGACGATGCTAGCGTGGGGCATGAGGTGGCCAGGCATTGGCAATTGAGGCCTCCGCCTGGCTTACCCCTCCCCTATACGCCCGCGCTCAAGATGATGGAGTGCACCGTCGCGTGGCGCCTGACGAGGATGGCAGGGCCGCCATTGCCCTGCCGGCCGCACCACGGATCCACGCTGAGGGTAGCTCGTGCGAGTTTGTGGTGTGGGAGGCGATGCCTCCCAACACCTGGATCTGACTCCCGCGGTTTTTAGCCCGTGAGTTGCCTCTGAGGGTACCGGTCGAGCTATGGCTGCAGCGCGCGGGGTGCCGCAGCTTGGCTACCGTGTCTGAAGTCGAGGTGGTGCCGCCTGGAGACGTCTTCATGACGCGAGGATGGGGCGAGATCGCCCGGGCCCCGAGCGGAGGGAGCCCCGGCGATCCACTTCGAGTATGATGGCGCGGCAACCTTGTTTTTCAAGGTCTTCAACAAGGAGGGCGAGCGGCTGGAATGCTGCCCCGGAGGAGACATCTCGAGGGACGCTGTAGTGGGTGCTGGATATGCTGCTGCCACCTTTAGCACTTCGTCCAGCAGTAGCGGCGATTCCTGGGAGTCCATCAACTCTCCTGAGCCCAGTGATTCTCCGGAGTCGAGCGACGACAGCTACGTGCCGCCAAGCTCCCGCTAAGGCCGCAGCGCAGCTGCGGCTGCCGCCCGGGGTCGCCAATTATACCGTAGGACCCTGTAGTTGTTTCTCCTGCGCAATATGAAGATCAGCCCCCGTGGGGTTTGTAAGGATCAAAATGCATTTAATAGTATCGCTGTTTCTTTTGATTTCGTAATGGATGAGCGTATTCTAGTTTGGCTGAGCCCCTCCTTTTTCTCTTCCCTAGATAGCATGGCGCTCTACGCCAACAAGACCCAGTCCCGAGGTAGGCTTCAGCCGTCGCTAGTATGCCAGGTCGTGATGCCATGGTCAAGGCTAGGAGGTGAGTGGCCTAAGGTCCGGTAAGAGCTCATGACACGCGATGCTCACGAGGTCCCCTTTGGCGTGCAAGCAGCTATATAAAAAATCGAAAAGGGGAGTTGAACTGCCCAAGTGGAACTGCGAGGCGGGGCGTGGGGAGCGAAACTAGTGCTGCAGCAAGCCAAGACTTATCTTTTTGCTTCCTGAGTCCATTGGGGAGGTGATGCTTGCTGTCGCACCTGTGGTGCCATTAGGTGTAGCCTGCAATGGCCACCCTCCTGCCTTGCTCACGAAAATGCTCTACGTCCTCGGGTCCCGGCCATCGAGCGAGCTCAGCCGTCGCTGGTATGCCAGGTCGCGATGCCATGGTCAAGGCCAGGGCGTGAGGGCTGGAGAGCCAGTAGGAGCTCCCGAGACGCGATGCTTGGGAGGCCCCCCTTTAACGTGCAAGCGATTCGGAAGGCCAAATGGTGGTTGTCCGGGCCGACCTTTGGCCCATAACTGGGTAAACCTGCAGGTTGGATGGCAAAGGAGGCCGAGAGCCCCAAAGCGTGAGATGGAGGCACCGAGGACCCTGCGATGTGGTGTACGCGAGGCGGGCCGCGAACCAGAGCTCGATCCCCAGGTTTATCAGCGTTGCAGGGACGTACCCGAGCACAAGCACCGTGCCGATGTGAGTATCATGTAGTGATGCGGGAATGGCATTGGTTAGAACGCATGAAGGTCGTGAGGCAGTGGTCACGAGGTGACGATCGTAGACAAATTCATGGAAACGATTAGATAGTCCTAGTGAATGCAAAATGATACATGCCGTAGGGCCAGAACCACACGGCCTGGGGTTGATGCAGCCCGAGGGGCGCCCCCAAACTGAATGAACTAGGGAGATTTTACCTGGTACCGTTGCTGCAGAGTTGTTGAAGGAGCCAAAAAACGCGCGCCACTGAAGCCGTTCCTCATGATTCGCTCCGATGCCGAGCCTCGGGTGGCTCGGAGGGACCGGAAGGATCCTGAGGGTGCTCCTCCATCTTCGCCATGACCACCTGGTGTCAGGCTTTGTAGGCCGTCCGAGCGTCCCTTATGCAGCGCTGGAACGCCGTAGTCGTGCCCGCCAAGACAAAAGGCATGCAGACGTAGCTGTGAGGGGGACCCTTGCATCAGCCGACACGAGACAGGCACATGACCTGCCGAGATGTGGCCCTGTTGTGCCCGGGAATGTCGATGCAGACGCGGAACTCCTTACCCTCGCCAGGACAATGAGCTGCGCCATGTGGCAGGCAACGATCGTCTTGCAGAACCCTTCCTTCCTGAATCTCCTCGATTGCCTTGCTGATGAACTCCTGAACGCCTGGTGCCCCACGCCTGCTGCCTTCTCTTGGGAAGCGTTCTCTGAAGAGCACCTCCACATGGTGCCCGAGTGCCACTCTCGCGACATTGGCTAGATCTGAGGACTTCCAAAGAGAGCCCCCGAGCCCAGCCTGAGAGGAGCGTCGGGCATGCCTTCCTATGCGATGGGTGAAGGTGCCGCGTTCGGAGATGCGAGACTCAGTGCTGCATCCTCGAGTGATGCTCCCTCACGAGGCCCCTGGCCTAGCTGCAGCTTCTTCGTCTTGGGGGCGACCTCAGGAGGGAGGGATCCGTCTTCGTTTTCTGGATTCTCAACTGCTGCAGCCTGGAAGGCGCGCTCGAGGGAGCACACCGCATCCTTCTCTTGGCAGGCGACCGTGATGGTGCAGCCGCTTGCTGTCATCTTGAGGATGTTGTAGCCATGGTGTGTAGCCGCCATGAACTTGGCCAGTGCTAGGTACCCTAGGATGGCGTTGTAGGCAGGCGGATGTCGGTGACGTCGAAGTTAATGAGCTCGGTGTGGTAGTTGTTGCGCTCGCCGAAGGTGACAGGGAGGCGAACTTGCCCGATCGGATGTGTCGATCCATCGGTCACTCCTGAGAATGGCTTGGTGGGGTGCAGCTGGTAGTACGGCACCTGGAGCCTGTCGAACGTCTGAACAGAGAGAACATTGAGCCCTACTTCGCCATCAATGAGGGTCTTGGTGATGGTCACGTTGCTGATGATGGAGGAGTACAACATGGGGAGCAATCCAGCGGTAGCCGCGCACTTGAGCTGGTCCGAGGAGTCGAAGGTGATGGTGCACTTGGACCAGTTGAGAGGGCGAGTTGCTTCAGGCTTGTGGAGCGCTGCATTCATCTCGCGCACAAACTACTTGAAGACAAGATGGGAAGCCGGGCCCTGTGAGCCGCCCAAGATGCATGCTATGGCCCGAGGCTCCTGAAAGCCCCTAGCCCCTTGTCCTGGTGGTGATCTTCGTTCCTTCTTGGCGGTGGAGGCAGAGGAGGCAAAGCTGCGTTGCCCTGAGGGCGGTCCTCACGAGGCTACTCCCTCCAGTTGCCCTCACGAGGCTGGTCCTGCCAGCGGTCCTCACGAGGCTGGTCGCGCCACTCCTGATGGTGGTCGCATCCATCCCAACGTCCTCCACCTCGGCTACCTCCGCGACTGTAGCCTCGATCGTTGCGACCGGGGCGTCGACCAAGGCGCCCGTCGCAGAGAGCCCTGAGCTCCTGGCAGTCACTAGTGTTGTGGGTGTAGATGTTGTGGAAGGCGCAGAATGGCCTCTTGCCCTTGGATGACTCTAGGTGGTCCCAGCCGCGCTTGGTCTCTGGCTCAGCTGCAAGCATGGCCGGCCCTTTGCTCTTCGTGTCCTTGGTCTTGGTCTTCTTGTCTTCTGGATCAGCATCGGGGAGCTCAAGGAGGGAGAGGCGTCCCTCCTCAGCCCTTGCACACTTATTTTCCATGTTGAACATCTCCAGAGCGGTGCAAAGATCCTATGGATGGTTTTCTCCTCCTTCATCTCGACATCACGGAAACCATCGATGAATGCGGAGATGATGGCCTCGTCAAACACCTTGGGAATCTTGAGGCGAACGTTGTTAAAGCGCTGGATATACTTATGCAGGGTCTCTCCAGGTTGCTGCTTGACGCAACGCAGGTGGCCCACGGTCGACGGACGGTCGCGAGCGCCCTGGAAGTTGGCAATGAAGCAGCTGCGCATCTCCTCCCAGGAAGAAACCAACCCCTCGGTCAGGTTCAGGAGCCAAGAACGTGCGCCATCCTTGACGTCCATTGGGAACCAGTTTTCCATGATCTTATCGTCGCCGTTAGCCGCCTCGATGCTCAGCTCGTAGAGCCGTAGGAACTCGGTGGGGTCTGCAGTGTCGTCATAGCGTGGAGGCAGGTCAGGCTTGAACTTGCTTGGCCAGACGACATTGCGGAGCTTCGTAGTGAACAGGCAGCATCCTGCCGTGGCCACCGGACGTCGTCGAGGGGGTGGAACGTGGTCCTGGTGCACGCGCTCCGCCACCTCGTATGGCGACGCGAGCCTGGTGTTGGGGTGCTGGAAGCACGCACGTTTCTCCTTGGGGACATTGCACCACCTGGGAGCTCACGTCATCCCGAGCCGGCATTGGGCACTTCGGGTCGCACCATGGAGCCATACACCTTGGCTCGATGATGGCTCCCCGGGCCGAAGGTGGAGGAGGAGCTCCGTGCGTGACATCCCATGCTGCAGGTGGTTGCTGAGGCAGTGAGCGAGCCGGCCTATCGGAGCCCCCGTGTGCGACACCTGATGAGCTCGGCGATCCACTAGAGCCACTCCTCGCAGAGATAACCCACCGGATAGTAGTGAAGAAGCTCCCGCACCATGAGCAGAGCGGCCTGCGGGTCCACCTGGCCGCAGCGCGCGTGGGATGACAAAGCTGCTGGGGTCAGTGATGTAGTGGTGCGACCGTCACGGTGCACCGATGGGTGCAGCGATGAAGCTTGCTCCTCGTGGTCGGCAGGGCCCGTGGCGGTGTTGGCCATCGGAGAAGGAGCTTGGTGGGCACAGCTGTCACCCGCCGGAGCCGTCTGAGCAACACGGGCGGCAACCGCAACCCGACGCTCAACGCGAGCCCTGTGCGTGTCGGCCATGGAGGTGTTGGAGCGGTGGCGGATCGAACGACACAAGAGAGGATTCGACGCACCTCTACCTGGTGCGCCAAATGTCGGATTTAGGGATCTGGCAACCCTTGAGAGGTTCAAACTCTGGGCTGCATGCGGAGATCTTAACCTGCCCAACCTGCCTACTCGCGATCCTCCTAAGCCTAGCGCGTCGAGCTCAAAGAGACACAAAGACACAGAGATTTATACTGGTTCGGGCCACCGTTGTGGTGTAATACCCTAATACAGTGTGGTGTGGCGGATTGCCTCGAGGGGCTATGGATGAACTAGTAAAGTGGACGAACAAGCCTCGGGAGGTGAGGTGTTCTTGAGCTGGTGTGGTGCTCTACTTGTTCTGATCCCGGTCCCTCTCTATGGTGGTGGCTAGGTCCTATATATAGTGGCCTTGTACCTCTTCCCAAATATGAGTGGGAAGGGATTCCACAATGGCGGGATTTGAAAGGGGACAAGTAGTACAGCCTATCCTGACAAAAGTAGTCTTCGCCTGCGAAAAGCCTCTGGTCGTGACGCTGCGGTGGGCTCGGTGATGACCTCCGTCCTGCTGTCCTGGCGGTCTTGGTCTCATTGCACTAAAATGGAAACATTTGGCTGATTCCTCGGGACTCCATGCCTATGGCTTGCCTACCTTGCACCGAAGAGGAAACCTTTGCTCAGCGCCCGCCTGGCGCCCGCCTGGCCTTGGTCGTCATGGCTCACGTCAGCTGAGCATCATGAGATAACTTGCATAGAACTCTCCGCCCCTCAGGAGCTCTCCTGAGGAGGCCACTTACTTCGGGGTCTTGGCTCGTCCGCCTAGCGAGGCTTGGCACCTCGCGAGGGTCTTGTGGTGTTGGTGTTGATGTCGGGCCGTACCAGGCCGTCGATGGAGTCACGCGATGGGCCGCAGGCAGGCAGGGCTGGATACCCCTGAATCCAGGAGGCCGACACAAACCTCACAATATCTCAAATAATTGGAGATTTTGATGCCAAAGATCAGAAGATGGTGGCTTACCGTAACGCCGTTCTCAAAATGTCGGCTCGGTTCGAGGGGCTCGAGTTTCACCATGTGGCTTGAGAAAGTAACCAAGCGGCGGATGTCCTTGCTCGCATCGGTGCTAAGCGTGACCCTGTCCCACCTAACATCTTTTCCGAAAGGCTTTTCAAGTCATAGATGGTGTGGCAAGGAGAGAGCAGCAACGCCAATCCAGATCCGACTACAACCCCAGACTCCAAACTCACCGACATCATCGGGGGCTCAGCCACCGAAATTACACCGTCGCCCCATTTAATCATGGCAGTCATTGCCCCATGGACCGAACCCTTCTGGGCCTACCTTAATAGGCGAGAACTCTCTGAGGATCAGAATGAGGCATGCTACATTGTGCGGCGCACTAAAGCCTACAAAGTTCATGAGGGAGAACTCTACAAGAAAAGCGCTACCAGAATACTTCAAAGATGTATCTCCAAGGAAGAAGGGCGGCAGCTCTTGGCTGAAATTCATGCCGGTCTCGGCAGTCACCACGCCGCGGCTTGGTCCCTTGTAAGCAAGGCCTTATGTACAGGTTTCTATTGGCCAACGGCCCGAGCAGACGCACAGGACCTTGTCCTACATTGCGGCGGATGCCAGCTTTTTGCCAACCAAAGCCATATGCCACCCACAGCTCTACAAACAATCTTGGCCTTTTGCGGTCTGGGGGGCTTGATATGGTCGGACCTCTTAAAGGAGGAAGCCATAAGAAAAAAAATCTGTTGGTCATGGTGGATAAATTCACTAAGTGGATAGAGGCCAAACTAGTTAAAACGGCCGAAGTCGGGCCGGTGATAGGCTTCATATCCGTAGTTGTGCACCGTTACGGTGTCCCACACAACATCATCACTGATAATAGCTCCAATTTCATAGCCGATGAGGTGAAAACTTGTTGTGCTAATCTAGGCATAAAGCTTGATTACGCCTCCATCTATCACCCACAAACCAACGGTCAGGTGGAACGAGCCAATGGTCTTATTATGAGAGGCATCAAACCCAGATTAGTGCGGTCTTTGAAAGAATCATACAAGCACTGGGTCGAGGATCTTGACTCCGTACTCTAGGGGCTGCGGACCACGCCCAATCGTTCTACCGGATATACACCTTTCTTCATGGTGTACGATGCAGAGGCTGTGTTACCCTGCGACATTATTCATGACTCACCTCGAGTGTGCATGTACGAAGAGAGAGAGGCCGAGCTTGATCGGCAGGACAGCTTAGATGCCCTAGAGGAGGAGCGCGATGTTGGAAAAGCCCGTTCCACATTCGATCAACAACAGGCCTGCATATATCAAAGCAAGGAAGTACGGGCCAAGACTTATAATGTTGGCGAACTCGTTCTACGCTTGTTGGAGAAGAAAAAGGACAAACTCAAGCCCAAGTGGGAGGGTCCCTTCATCATTGACGAAGTCCTCACCAGAGGAGCGTACCGCCTGCGTGATGCGTTAGACAATCGCCTAGAGCCGAACCTGTGGAACGCGACCAGACTCCGAAGATTCTATGCCTATCGCCAGACTCTTTGTTCGTCTCCTTTACCCCTTTTTTTGTTTCCAGTATTTATTTTCCTCTCTTTTCACTTTTTTTCTTTTCAAGCCTTAAAGCTTTTGTGCGACTAAACCGTGCACCTTTGACGCACACATTCTAAAATATGTACGTCAATTATACCTGGGGGCTTCTCGTATAGAAGCTTATTATTATTATTATTATTATTATTATTATTATTATTATTATTATTATTATTATTATTATTATTATTATTATTATTATTATTATTATTATTATTATTATTATTATATTCTAAGCATCAAGCTCACCACATGTATGTCTTTTCCGCATATGTACCTTTTCTTCGCCATTATATGCATCGATATAACTTAAGTTTTTGCCAAGCTGGGCTGGCTGGTTCCTGTGCTTATGCCCTACGTTCCCGTTAGTTCGGCTAGGGCATAAAGGGAGCACCTCTATGATTGTTACTGCCGGGTCATCTGGATGTGTACCTTAGACTGGGTGAAGCCGAAAGCTAGCGTTCTTAAGGGAATATTCGGTCGGCAGACTAAAGATGTTTTTTACATGTCACATTATGAACCCCCAGATGTTATGTATGCTGTGGTTTTTTCAAACATAGTTCGGACATGCACGATTAACGCATGCTGACCCAGGGAAAGGAACCCTTAATGGAACTATTCTCTCTGGAAGATGTTTCTTATGATCAAAAATGTAATATAACATAACTAGCCGGATACTTGTCTGTTCAAGCAACTATGACCCCTACGCCTGGTTTCCACGCGTACCCCGGTATATCTTACCGAGTGGGTATTCGGAAACACTCCACACCTTCGGGTCCAGAGGTCGAAGCGAAAAGGTCTACCATGACAATCATTTTACAATCCAGCTAGAGACATAATTTGTCAATTGAAGGACAAAGTCACTTAGACTCAAAAACTTCTTCCTCTATGCCATCTAATAGGCTATCTAGCCTACAATCCTGTTGGGAATATTTGGCGGCTACTTGTACCTGGTCGTATACCAAACTAACGGGAATTTATTCTCCATTTGATCCTAAAGGTCTGACCCGGGCCATGTGATTTGGGTCGAGCTTGGTATATCGTGTTTTCACCATGGCCCAGGCCTCTCGAGCACCTTCCCAACAGGACAATATCTTCCATAATCAAAAACGCCGCCGTGCTCCTTTTTAATAGTTTTACCAGCTCCTCCATACTTCCTGGAGGGGAGTCGGATGTCCACAAGGCCTTGGCAATACTCTGCATCGCCTGCCGAGCTCGCTCGTGCACTTGCGACAGCTCTTGTAGCAGATCGCTCGAAGATCCGAACACCTCCTCTTCGGGAGGGCCCGACAGCAAAGCTACAAATATAATTCTGTCAGTTCCTTCCCTAGACAAATTATGTAGGGGTAAGTTTAAACACATACTGAATATGCCGCCTCGCAGCTTCCTGTTCTCCCTCACGGAGTCAGCTAGCTGGGCCCGCACATCTTTTAGCTCTTCGCCCAACTTGGTGCTGGAATCTTCGATTTTGTTTTTCTCCTCCCTGACCAGTGTCAGTATACGTTCGCCCGCTGCTACCTCTTGAGCACTGCATTGGTTTTCCCTTGAGGAGGAAAGGGTGATGCAGCAAAGTAGCGTAAGTATTTCCATCAGTTTTTGAGAACCAAGGTATCAATCTAGTAGGAGGCTCCACGCAAGTCCCTCACACCTATACAAACAAACAAGAACCTCGCAACCAACATGATAAAGTGGTTGTCAATCCCTTCACGGCCACTTGCGAAAGTGAGATCTAATAGAGATAATAAGATAAGATAAATATTTTTGGTATTTTTATGATATAGATTGGAAAGTAAAGATTGCAAAATAAGATAGATCGGAAACTTATATGATGGAAAATTGACCCGAGGGCCATAGGTTTCACTAGTGGCTTCTCTCAAGATAGCATAAGTATTACGGTGGGTGAACAAATTACTGTCGAGCAATTGATAGAAAAGTGCATAGTTATGAGAATATCTAGGCATGATCATGTATATAGGCATCACGTCTGCAACAAATAGACCGACTCCTGCCTGCATCTACTACTATTACTCCACACATCGACCGCTATCCAGCATGCATCTAGAGTATTAAGTTCATAAGAATAGAGTAACACATTAGGCAAGATTACATGATCTAGAGGGATAAACTCAAACAATATGATATAAACCCCATATTTTTATCAGCGATGGCAATAATACAATACGTGCCTTGCTGCCCCTGCTATCACTGGGAAAGGACACCGCAAGACTGAGCCCAAAGCTAAGCACTTCTCCCATTGCAAGAAAGATCAATCTAGTAGGCCAAACCAAACTGATAATTCAAAGAGACTTGCAAAGATAACCAATCATACATAAAAGAATTCAGAGGAGATTCAAATATTTCTCATAGAGAAACTTGATCATAAACCCACAATTCATCGGATCTCGACAAACACACCGCAAAAAGAGTTACATCGAATAGATCTCCAAGAAGATCGAGGAGAACTTTGTATTGAGATTCAAAGAGAGAGATGAAGCTATCTAGATAATAACTATGGACCCGAAGGTCTGTGGTAAGCTACTCACAACTCATCAGAGAGGCCTTGGTGATGATGTAGAAGCCCTCCGTGATTGATTCCCCCTCTGGCAGAGCGCCGGAAAAGGCCCCAAGATGGGATCTCATGGGTACAGAAGGTTGCGGCGGTGGAAATAGGGTTTCATGGTGCTCCTGGATGTTATCGGGGTACGTAGATTTATATAGGCGAAGGAGGTTGGTCAGGGGAGCCACGAGGGGCCCATGAGGGTGGGGGCGCGCCCACCCCCCTAGGGCGCGTCCTGGACCCTCTTGGCCGCCTCGGTTGCTTCTTGACGTCCACTCCAAGTCTTCTGGATTGCATTTGTTCCGAAAAGATCGCTCCCGAAGGTTTCGTTCCATTTGGACTCCGTTTGATATTCCTTTTCTTTAAAACACTGAAATAGGCAAAAAAACAGCAATTTGGGCTGGGCCTCCGGTTAGTAGGTTAATCCCAAAAATGATATAAAAGTGTATAGTAAAGCCCATAAACATCCAAAATGGGTAATATAATAGCATGGAACATTAAAAAATTATAGATACGTTGGAGACGTATCACCCGTGGCCAGTTGCCTGTGAGGTCCTGGACCTCCCGCCTGTGCGACTTTTGGTACCTCTACCGGATGATCTGACGACTCTGCCATAAGATATGCACATGTATTAATAATCTTGGCATATGATTATGTTTTCCCGATAGAGGGGAACATTACCTGACACTTCCTTCTTAGATTTCTCTAGTTCGGCGGTAGCAGCAGCTAGCTGGGTCTGACACTTTTTCAGCTCTTGACACAACAGGCTGTTCTTCTCTGTGAGCACCTGGTTGAACAATGATTCTTCAATCAGTTGTACCAACTGTTTCAAGTATCGGGGGCTACTGGTATATGATTATTAGAATTGTACAAATATGTACTTACCCGTATATCTTTCAAATACTGGCCCGTGGCTCTAGTAAGCCCATCTCGAACAGCTCGGATGTACACATCACCTGAACTGAAGGCGTTGAAAGCCTCTTCTGAAAAACCAGGGAAGCAAAGAGCGGCCCGCCGGCACCAATGATTCATGGCGCTTTCCACTTCGGAGTTTGTGACGGATACTCTATCCGAATCCTCTGCAGAAGGACAATCTGGCGTCACTTCCACATTAGCCACAGTCCTCGAGATAGGGTCCGGAATCCGGCTAATAGAGGCATGACCGGCAGGATCCCCGGACACAGTCCGACGAATGTTTTTCCTGATAAGACACAACGGATAGCGTCATACTTGAAGATGACAACCATGGAGCATATTTAAAACCATACCTCTTCGATGAAGGTTTGGCCATATTTCTATTTGCCTTCCTCTTCGAAGGCCTTCCCAGCGTAGACACCGCTTTCTGGCGAGTCGCTTCAGGTGCAGCATGGCATGCCGATCGCCTTCCCTTTAGAGCATAAGATAGTGTGGTGGGTAAGGAGGAAAGAGGAAATTCTTTCGAATGATAAGTCTCCTGATTACTTACATGCGAAGCATGGAGAAGGACGGGGTAGTCAGCGATGATAGCCACTTCTGTGCCATCATAGCTCGCCTGGTAGAACACTCCTTCCCCGAGCTCCACGAATATATTCGGACCCTCTTCGAATCCGGGGTCATGGGCCCGGTTGTGGTCCTCTGGTGTGTGGTGTGGGGCTGTGGAGCTCCTTGGTTATTTTCCGCCTTTCCTGTTACAAGTGGACAGATTAATATTTATGGAAAGAGACTCAGGGAGTAAATGGAGTAGAGTATTGGATGGAAACTCACCCAGCTGGGAGGGTTGTACATGGAAAATCTATCTCTGGGCTTAATGCGGATGAACTCCTCTTTCTCCCCTTGTATAATCTAGACAGTATTTTCGCCAAAGTAGCGGGAGTGTCTGGACCCTTACGACCGCAGCGGGTGGCATCATCTTCTCCATTGAAGTGCCACATAGGGCACCCTCGATATTGGAATCGTTGAACCCCTCGCATTATGGATATAGCCATAACCTCGACTATTGATAATCCGGACTGAGCGAGCGTCTTTATCTTGCTCATCAATTGGTGGACTTCCGTGCTATCTTCCTCCCTTAGGCTCCGGGGACGCCAGCTGAGGCGTTTCTTCAATGGAGCACTTGACAATTCAGGAAGACCCATTCAGACTGGGTCGGGAAGGGAGACGTCCTCAACATAGAACCATTAGGAAGGCCACTCTTCGGATGCCTTCTTTGGCATGCCGGATAGGTATCCGGTCCCGGCGATGCGCCATATCTCGGCTCCGCCCACTTGAAATATTGATCCCTCTTGATTACGAGGGACGAGGCAAAACAACTTCTTCCATAACTCAAAATGGGCCTCGCAACCCTGAAATAGCTCACAAAGAGCAACGCAACCCGCAATATGCAGGATGGAGGCAGGAGTGAAGTTGTGCACTTGGTGGCCATAATACTCTAGTAGAACTCAGAGGAGTGGATGGATTGGAAATCCGACACCTCTCAGCAAGTAGGGAACAAAGCATACTTGTTCCCCCTAGATGGGTTGGGGAAATTCTCCGCTTGCTCCCCACCGTCGAAGGAAGCCAATCTGGCTCGAACGGGGACTAGATCTGCGGGGGGCGGGGGGGGGGGGGGGGAGAAATATCTGTGTATGCAACTTCACCAGTTGGTTATGGGATATGGAGCACTTTTGCCAATCGCTCTTTTTGGGTCCGTGGGGGCGGGAGGAAGAGCTGAGAGCGCTAGCCATGTTGGGGTGGTTTTTGCGTGCAAGCTCCGAGGATTCCTCGTTTGGGGGAGATGGTGTGGATTAGATCTAAAGATCCCCGTCTCTTTAAATAGATAGTTTTCTCACATGGTCAGGGTGGTATGTGCCAAAAAACCCCGACCTCTCGTATTCGCTCGACACGTGGAAGCTGAAATCATGAAGGTGCAGAAGCCGATGAGCGCGACATTAAATGAAAAGCCGGATACTGCTCTTTAAGTCAGGGACTATGAAGTGATCGGAGAAGGAACCCGCCTTGCAATGAAGAAGACGATTTGCGCGCCGGACACCTCGTCATTGAAGCCTGGTTCAGGGGCTACTGAGGGAGTCCTGGATTAAGGGGTCCTCAGACAGCCGGACTCTATACTTCGGCCGAACTGTTGGCCTGTGAAGATACAAGACTAAAGATTTCTTCCTGTGTCCGGATGGGACTCTCCTTTAAATGGATGTCAAGCTTAGCGATTCCTATGTGTAGATTCCTTTCTCTGTAACCGCCTTTGTGCAACCCTAGTCCCCCCGGTGTCTATATAAACCGGAGGGTTTTGTCCATAGGACACAATCATAATCTCATAGGCTAGACTTCTAGGGTTTAGCCATTACGATCTCGTGGTAGATCAACTCCTGTAATACTCATATTCATCAAGATCAATAAAGAAGGAAGTAGGGTATTACCTCCATTTTAGAGGGCCCGAACATGGCTAAAAATCGTGTCCCCTGTCTCCTGTTACCATCGATCTTAGAGGCACAGTTCGGGACCCCCTACCCGAGATCCGCCAGTTTCGACACCGACAAGCGGTGCTGGGGTGGGCCGCGGCCTGGCTGGTGAGCTGGGCCGGCCCAGTTCAGCGGGAAAAGATTTTTTTTAAAACATTTTCCAGAATAAGAAATACGAAAACTATAATAAATATATCTGAAAAAATAACAGAAAAATTCACATATACTTAGGGCCTTATTATTGACCTTGTGAACATTTTTCTGGACCTAAATGCCTATTTTTAAAACAATACTTTTAGTGCTAATAAAACTTTCTTAAAATTAATATTTTTGCAAATAAAACCAAATAAATATTTTGATTCAAAATTCAATTTCCAACATTTCTTTTGTTGGTTTTGAAGAAGTCCTTTTATCTCCTCTCCTTATTTTGATTTATTTTAAAATATTGGAATCGAAAATTGAAGAAAATAAAATTTGATCGACACCCCGCTTTGGAAAATAAAACATGGGTCTTTTTTTGGAAAACTTCTAACTCTCTCAATTGGTCCTTGAGTTGGTTAATGTTTCTTGGATCAGTATTCAAATAAAATAGATGAAAGAAAAATGCATAAATCATGGATGCATATGAATGATCTATAAATAACATCCAAATTGAAAATTGGGATGTTACAAACCTACCCTAGTCATATTTTGTGATATTGAGCACACATTAGAATATTATATGCTAAAAGGTTGATGTTGGACAAGGAAGAAAACATAATGGGTTATGTTTTCTTATATCTGAATAGAAGTTATATTGTCTTGGATCCTCCAACATGTTGTGCTTGTTTCCATCCTATGCTAGCGAAATCTCTTGCACCAAGTAGAGATATTACTTGTGCATCCAAAATCCCTTAACCCAGTTTTGACATGAGAGTCCACCATACCTACCTATGGATTAAGTAAGATCCTTCAAGTAAGTTGTCATCGGTGCAAGCAATAAAAATTGCTCTCTAAATATGTATGATCTTTTAACGTGAGGAAAATAAGTTTTATACGAACTTGTTATATGGTACAAATAAAAGCGACGGACTACATAATAATGTTCTTTATCACAAGAGACAATATAAAGTGACGTTCGTTTGCATTAAAATTTTGTGCATCCAACCATAAAAGCGCATGTTCCTCTACTCCGCCTAGGTGGACACCTGGTCCAAGGAGGCGGTCGAGCCTACCGACTAGCGCGTTGGCATCGAGCGGGCCACGGACAAGGCAAATGACGCGACCCATGCGAATGGCGCGACGGGCGTCCGGTGCAAGTATTGCGCGGCCGACCTCTGGTGCAAGTATGACGCAGAGAGCTTGTGCCCACTCCCGGCGAGGAATGGGGTACTGACGGGATGTGTACCCAGCTGCGACGCCCTGTCAACAGCAGACAAGCACCCATGGATCCACTCTAGCTGTGCGGCGCGCCGCACCTCTCGCTTTGTGGGGCTCCAACAGTCTTGCCATGCGGCGAGCCACAGCCTATCGGCGCGGACGCGCCTAGCTTGCTCTGCAGTGCGCCATCGATTATGTTGTGTGGCGAGCTGCAGCCTCTCGGTGCTGACATGCCTATCTTGATCTGTGGTGCTGAAGCGCCATGCGCCAAGGGTCTGCTAAACCCTGGCGATGACGCGCATCACGGCGTCGTCCATCACGTTGCCGAGGAATGCCACGGCCTCGATGGGCCGTGGCGCCTTCTGGTTTTCCTCGTCGACGAGGTTGATGCAGAGGCAACGCTTTGGTGGGTTGGCATCCTTGGAAAAGGTGGATGTGCTACAGGCTGCGCTTGTTGTCTCCGTGCATCGCACGCCACCTAGGTTTATGCGCAATATCGTTGGGTGGCGGGAAACATGTGAGGAAATGGTGGGTAACAGTGGTGTGTTCATAAAACGTCATCAATTAATGGAAACTTAGCATATATAAGGAACATTGAGCTAGCACAAGAAGTAGATGATGATGATGAGATGAACACGGACCACACTAGGGAACCTGTCGGTGATGAATTCATCAATTGTACACTAGCAAGCGTTTGCCCACAACATACACGGCTTATTCCATCACAAACAGGTCGGATGGATCAACTGTATGCCACGTATCGCACATTGTCAAAAAGTAATGCGGTAGACCTTCTTTAACATGTGTTTAAAAAACAAGGACCTCGAGGTTAAATTAACTCGTGGGATGGGTCATATCAGTCATTTAATTTGACAGATATGACCCATCCTATCAGTTAATTTAACATCAACACAACTTCCCATCCAGTCACCCATCTGATGTCTGCTCCATCCTAAGCACATTTAACTTGAGAGTTCTCTTATATGAGCTACTGGTGGAATAGCTAGTCCTTGCTGATATAGGATGCCTCTTCGCATCCTTATGGCATATCCGGATGATCGCCCGTCCCCAATGGCCAATAGATGTTGTGTAGATAGAGCATATCACATACAACTTATTAGAAGCAATCGTCTGTGCTATTATCGGTCTTCGCACACATTTTTGATTACAGAGCTGTTTGCCGCGTATCACACACATCTTGTTATATTGAACCATTTCTGTTCTCTTGTCTCAGCGCAAACAGTTAATCCAAGTGAACCGCATACCGTATATCGCACACACCTTGATCTGGCCGACCGTTTCTTTTGTGTTGCCTAATCACAAACAGTTCATCCGGGTGAAGCATATGCTGCATATCGCACACACATTCATCTGGTAGCCCGTTTCTTTTGTTCCTCCTCATCACAAATATTTAATTTAACTGAACCGTATGCCCTGAAGCGCACACACAACCAAAATCTGAACCGTGTTTGATGCATCCGTCATTGCAAACATTTTGCACCTTTTTTGACGGGTTTTTTACGCCACCGTTTGCGATCATTGCATCACACACAGTTTCGTTGAAGGGCCTCTGATCGTAGTGTCGCGTTAGTAGCATCCTGCAGTAGTGATATAGAACATTATGTTGTGAGTAACTGGAATAAACAAGGCATTCTACGAACAAACAAAGATAGCATTTGAAACTAGACATATGCTAACTACAAACAACCGAACAATCAAAAAGCTATAAAAGAGGCATATGCTAGCTATAACAGGCTTAATAGCAAGCAAATATATGCATTCCTATTGGTATGTTTAAAGCTGGATTAATGAAATGTATCGCACAGTAAATAATTGCACATATAGAGCATCACATTGTGAAAAACTAAAATAAACAAGGCATGCTGTAAACAACCAAATATAGCAATTAAAACTAGACATATTCTCACTACACTACAAAAGGGACTTGACAATACAAGTCATGGGTTCCCTCCTGTGAAGAGGCACGACAAAACAAATCATGGGTTCCCTCACTTGGCGCAGATGGGCTCGTTCCCGTGGGAAGAGGACAAACCATGGATGCGCTCCATGTTGTCGCAGATGGGCTCCTTCCCCTTGGAAGAGCGCGGCTCTAGGGTGCCCTCCCTAATGTCGCAGACGGGCTCCTTCCCCTTGGAAGAGCCGAAGAGGGTGCCCTCCTAGTGGTCACCATCGATGAGGACTGACTTGGAAGCTGTGGATCCCAAGGCAGCATCGCAGAACATGTACTTTAGAAATGATAAAAGGGGCTCGATGGTGATGTAGGATGGAAAATTCTTGACAGCAAGCTAGAGGAGATCAGCGGCGGGGCCATGGATGAGATCGACGACGGTTGAACTCGAGGGGTTGGGGTGGGCCACTTAACCTATGACATCGCTCGCCTCAGGCCGGCGTTGTCGATGACCTCGATGTCATAGCCGGCATCGGCAACATACCCGCATACTCTAGCCCGCTGATTGAGTGCCTACGGCCAGTAATGGTCGTCAGCTTCCTCGGCAACGTCAGGCGAAGAGACCACGATACACCTCTTTTGGGCTAGTTGCTCCTCGAGCTCCACGGAAAGCATAGCCGAGCTTAGGCTGCGATGCTCTGGAGTGGGGGATGCAGATGGGGATCTGTGGGAAAGGGGGCGTTTGGCAGGCGCCATCTAAGAAACTCAGGGCAGCCTGGGTATGGAGATCGGTGGGTAAGCTGCACTGGCAAACCGGCAGATGTTGAAAATGGAGGCCTTGCAGCAGCGAACTTGCTAGGGTTTCGAGCAAGTGAGGGTGTGTGTGTGTGTGTGCGCGCGTGCACGCCCGAGGAGGTTTTGTTGTGTGTGTGTGTGTGTGTGGACGCGGGGGGGGGGGGGGGGGTTTGAGGAAATGACGCAGCTACTGAAAATTTTACTACGCGGGAGTGAAATGCCGGAGCTATTGAAAATTTGGATGATGGTGCATCACACACGGTCCAGAGATAACAAGCATGTGTTATGAAACAGAAAACCCTCGAGGGAGGCAGATATTTTCGAGGGATGCAGGCGGGAGCGGGAACAAGAAACATCACACATGGTTGAAACATGATAACAGTGTGTTCTCAAACAGAAAAAAGCTGCAGGCGGGTAGATATTTTTGAGAGGGGAAGCCTCGTGGAGCCCAATGTACTGTGCGGATGTGCGTGATAGGGGCACCGGCGTGGCACATGGTTAGTGTGAATGAAACTGTGTCTGTGTCATCCAACTTGTCTAATGTTCATAAATTTGGCGAAAAATGACATGGGAGAGGGTCTGTACACAAACACACTTGCATGTGGACCAAAGATATGTATGAAAAAAATGTGGTTTGATGTTCAAATACCAAATGCAGCTTCGATGTGGCACCTATCTCGCAAAACACACGGTGTTGCTTGCTCCCCACCTCGTATCGCCGGGAAGGGAATCCTAAGCTATGAATGCATGCACCCCATGGAGGTTCATCTAGCAATGTGCAAAGTAGCAGCCCCCCACACACCGACCCACTTTCTGTCGGCGGGCAAGAGAGGTATCTCACCAAGATGGATAATAGAACGGACCTAGAATAATCCACCTTGGTCGTACAACCTCTCTCTTGTTGTTGGTCAAAGTGATGGTCGTCCATGCGACCTCGGAGATGGGCTAGCTCACCAATAATCATGCAAGTAGCTAGTCCCCGAAGACAACCACTACTTGCGTGTGGCCCAAACATATGTATGGAGAGGTGTGTTTGAATACACAATGGAACAACTTTGATGTGGCACCGTGCTTTCGAACCAGAAATCCCCACACTCAATGACGGTTAGTTGACGATGCATATGTATGTCTTGAAGCCGATGACGGGGATTCATGCATGCATGTGTGAATAGTATGCATTCAAACTTATTAGGCGTGAATCTCACCAACCTATACTACGATAACGCGAACCAAAGGAAGAATCCTCCATGGTAACCTATCTTGTTGGTCAAGGTGATCATGGATGTCCACACGGGCCGACGAATATATAGGCTTGTCACCGATAACCACGCGAGGGAGTGTACCGTTCGAAGACAACCACTACATGCATACGTATGGAGGTGACGCGTGCAAGTATGTTTGAATACCATTTCAAAACATTGATGTGGCACGTGCGTCAAAAATCGTACAATCCCCACACAGAGCGAGATCGAATCATGACGTGTCGTGGTACTAGCCACTTCGTCTAGATGTGAGGGGTTCATGCATACACATGCATGTGTGTGCTCAAACTGTATGTCATCCCAGAGCATGAACTATATATACTATATTACAAACAAAAAAATGATCCTCTCTCGTTGTCAGGCAAAGTAGTGATGGACCAAGCGGGCCTACAGATGGAAAGCATCAATATCGCTGATAATCGCTTAAGTGGGTGCGAGAGGACAACCAGCATCACTTTGCATGTGGGCCAAACTTGTGTTGAATACCCAAAATGCACAACTTTGATGTGGCACATGCCTCGAAAACCGTAAAGTCCCCACACAGAGCGAGGTTCATGAAGCGTACTACATATGATGGTCCCCTTCCCCCTCTTAGATGCATGCATACTATATGCTCCTACCGTAATACAACCCCAAAAGAATCCTCCTTGATTGTGAAACTAATTAACCTCCCCCGATGTAGGTGAAAGTGATGCATGAATCGATGATGGCCTGGTCGTCCCATAGATGGAAGCGTCACATGTGAGTGTCCTAGGATAACCACCGCTTGCATGCATGTGGCCCAAAGAGGTGTTGTGTGATGTTTGAATAGCCAATTTCACAACTTTGATGTGGCACGTGCCTCAGAAACCGAAAAGTCCCGCCACTGAGTGAGGTGTACATGTTCACGGATGCATACATAGAGTATATATGCTAGTCCCCTCCCACCTCTTTGACGCGGACTATATATATACTCCCACCATAACACAAAAGATTCTACCTTGCTGGTCAAATTAACCTCATTGCCGGCTGTTTGTCAAAGTGGTGGACGACGACCTCGCGGGCCCACAGCAAGCGTCACACGTGAGTATCGAGTGTCGTGTAGGACAACCATCGACTGCATGTGGCCAAAACATGTAGGTATGAAAGGGTTGTGTAGTGTTTTAATTAACGAATTCACAACTCTGATGTGGCACCTGCCTCACAAAATGGCCAACCCACATGGTGGCTCATGACTCGTAGTGTACTGCGAGCCACCAGCCACCCCCCAGACACACACACACACGCACACCGCGAATCCACCGCAACTATGATCCATGTAATATTATTCCATGGTGAACATATGTTACCAAAGGAGGGACATTTTAATTTTCAAACAAAAAAACAGAGATCATTAAGACATTTTAGTACATTGATTGATTTTCTACGGGGATAACATGCAAAAATCAAATTTGAGCTACATGCACACATGACAGTGCACCTAAATGGATTGCAAAAACACATGTGTCTCACTGGTGCATGTTTACTCCCCGTGCAAGAAATTTTAAACATTGAGTATCTTGATTTTTAAATTCTAGTACATCCAAAACTTATTTGAAATTCATGAAACTTATAGAGTTGTCATGAAACTTATTTTAAATTAGGTTTTGAAACCAGATTTAGAAGTGGTAATATTAGTTTGAACCTCTCTGATATCCATGTTCAGCGGAACAGCGCGAGTTTGTAGCTGATGAGCTGAATTTCATTTCTAATATCAGTTTGAACCTTGTAATCTTCGAATTGGAGCCATATAACTCTGGAATTTGAACCTTGTAATATTTTGAGCTTTTGTGATACAATCACTGAAATGGCATCGTATGAGAATCGTATATTGGTAGCACTATTTTGACCTTAATATGCAATGGACTTAGATTTTATTAACCAATCTCGAATCTGTTTACCTTGTCGATCTCATAGCACATGATCTGTATCGCTAACTCGACTGCGATCGTTGACATTATTGCGCAAAGTTGGTTTTTTCAACCATGTGCCCTGTAGAGAGCAGAATTAATTATTGCTGTCGGTGTCAAAACAGGCGGATCTTGGGTAGGGGGTCCCTAACTGTGCGTCTAAGGCTAATTGTAACAGGAGGTGGGGGACACCATGTTTACCCAGGTTCGGGCCCTCTCGATGGAGGTAATACCCTACTTCATGCTTGATGGATCTTGATGATATGAGTATTACAAGAGTTGATCTAACACGAGATCGTAAAGGCTAAACCCTAGAAGCTAGCCTATGATTATGATTGTTCTTATCCTATGAACTAAACCCTCCAGTTTATATAGACACCGCGGGGGCTAGGGTTACACAGAGTCGGTTACAGAGAAAGGAATCTTCATATTCTAACCGCCAAACTTGCCTTCCACACAAAGGAGAGTCCCATCCGGACACGGGACGAAGTCTTCTATCTTGTATCTTCATAGTCCAATAGTCCGGCATATGCATATAGTCCTGCTTTCTGAGGACCCCTTAATCCAGGACTCCCTCAGTAGCCCCTAAACTAGGCTTCAATGACGATGAGTCCGGCGTGCAGATTGTCTTCGGCATTGCAAGGCAGGTTCCTTCTCTGAATACTCCAAAGTAGATCTTGAACATAAGAATCGTGTCTAGCTCTCCAAAACAAATTCCACATACCACTACAGAGAGTATAATATCTCATGAGTCCAATCTGCTGATAACTCATAGCGTGACATCACGGCACGACCCGATCTTTATTCGAACCATTTTTATCCTGCCCCTCCGTATTTCGAGGTGCGGTTTCATTGGCACGTCTTGTCAAAGCAGAGATCGTGTCCCCTTATCACGGGATTCTCATCAATGCGGGTACGGGTAACCCAACCATGCCATCAGCATGGCGCTTGGGAAATAAGCGAGCTTTAGGGCGAATGGGGAGGCACATGATTTTTACTGCCTTTATAAAGGGATAAGGATTCCCCTCTTTCACCCACACCCTCTTCTTTCTCTGCTCATTCATTCTCGAGCTCCAGCGCCCAAGCACCCATCTCTTCTGCCCAAAAAGCACTCCAACCATGTCTGGATCCGGAGCACAAGGCAAGTGGATGACCTCCTCCGTCAAGGAGAAGGATATCAAGAAAATCCGGGAGGCCGGATACCTGGCCAAGAAGATCGCACACCGTCTCCCGGCGGCAGGACAGATCGTCCCTACTCCGGAACCCCACGAAAGGGTTGTATTCCTCCCTCACTTCATCCGCGGGCAGGGGTTTCCCCTCCACCCATTTGTACGCAGCCTTATGTACTACTACGGGATAGATTTCCATGACCTATCCCCCAATTCCTTCCTCAACATCCCGACATTCATCGTCATGTGCGAGGCCTTCCTCCGCATCCCGCCACACTTCGGACTGTGGCTAAAGACTTTCAACGTGAAGCCAAAGGTGGTAGGCGGCGAACATGCCAAGTGCGGAGGAGCCATGGTGAGCAAGATGCCCAATGTCAAATGGCCATCAGATAAATTCAACGAGTCCGTCAAAGGGTGACAACAATAGTGGTTCTATGTTACCGAGCCACGCGGCACCAAATGGGCCGCTGCCCCTGAGTTCTGATCAGGAGCCCCACTGGGGCTCATGTCCTGGCCCGAAAAGGGCCTAGAGTGGTCTTCGTCAGACGGGCGGACGACAATCCAAGCACCTATCAAGAGCATGGAGGACAAGAATATCAAACTTTTCGATGTGGTCTAGGTGATGCTAGTTCGCCGAACCCTTCCCTGTAAACGCCGGACTTGCAATCTATGGGACTTCGATCCGGCCAAGCACCAAACCTTGCTGGAGTTCTTTGGCACGATGCACAAAGACATCTGGAAGGTGCTATTCAAGCCCGGCAAGTTGTGGACGGACACCACTGAGGATCGCGGGCACAAATTGTCACGCCCCGCAAGTTCGGTAAGTCTTTATATGTTTTCAAGGTGTGTCTTTCATTTGTATACCTTGGGGAAAACACCTAATATTTCCCTAACAATTCTCCCAGGGCTGAACGAAGAAGGCAGAGCGGATCTACTGTCCAGCTCTGCTGCCTGAAGAACAAGCCGGCCTACTTCTGATGAAGATGCTGGTCCCGGCGCCATATAAAGCGCCGAAGAAGAGGGCCAAGAAGGAGGCCAAGGAGACCAGGGGCGGTCTTCGTCGCAAGGGTACTTCAGACGTGACGTTCGAAGACAACGAGGCCCACTCCTCCACCGAAAAAGACGAGGAAGAGAAGGAGGAAAAAGAGGAAAGTCAGTCCCCCCTGCGAGGGGAGAAAGAAGAGGACAGACTCCACACATTTGGAGGCTGAAACGTCTAAGAAGGGGAAAGCCTCCCTTCCAAACGAATCCACCGCAGCCACCGACAGCGGCTCAGAGTGGGAACCCAGGGTCAAGCCCCTGGCCAAATCGTGAGTACAAAGAGTGGGAATCCATATATCCAGTCTCACTTTTGCATAGCATTAATGTATTGAGTCACATATTCTATAGTCCGGTCGGGTCCGACATCGAGCAATCTTCGTCAGAAGATTCGTTGGACCCGGATGCGATGGACAGCGAGACCCTCCCGATGGTCTCCTCCCCCAAAGGCATGGACAACACCGAGGTGTCGTCCCAAAGGGGCCCAGGCCAGGGCGAAGCTCAGGAGACCGTCGACGCAGCACCGGAGGGTCAAACCTCGGCAGCCGGACACACGGGGGAGCAGACCCCCATGGATATTGAAGGCGGGGGCCGTCCTGAATCCGGCCCCCAGCCAGAGACAGCTCCGGAGACCAATACGGCTCCAAAATAAGGCCAGCAACCTTCTTCAATAGAAGGTGGTGCACCTATTCCACCGGTGACCTCAGTCCACCCAGTGTTGCCGGATACTTTATTGGCAGCGCTGCAAAGCGCTTCTATCGTTGAAGAGCACCGTACCCTTATGGGTGCGGTGATTGAGAAGGTCCAGTCTGCCAAAAGCGGGCTGACCGAAGCCAGCACCAGCCTTCTAACAGGCTTTGAGGTAAGTAATGAAGTTAAAAGAATGTCATAATATAGATAGTAGCCCCTGATACACCGTTCGGTGAAAAGAAAGCCGGACAGAGGATCAAATATATTTTGTAGGAGACTAATTAGGAAATACGTATGTGAATAATCAGGCGTCATTATTGACTGCAACCTCTCATACTGCAGAGGTCTCCAAGCTGAAGTAGAGTCTGGAGTGGGCCGAAAAGGAGCTCGGCTAAGTAAAAAGGCAATTGGAAGAAAACCAAGGTATGGGATAACTTTGTTTGTATTTAAATACAAGCGAATAGTTAGTTTGACTGAAAAATGTCACGATATGTATTAGGAGTAGCGACCAAAGTCGAGGCTCTTAGGAAGGCGGTAGCCGAGGCCGAGAAGTAGGCGGCCAAGGAGCAGGCCACTCGTGAAAACCATGAGGCCCGGGTCATTGAAGTTCAAGAAGAGCTCCAAGAAGCCATAAAGAAGTGTGAGACTTTGGAGAAGACTATAAAGGATCAAGAGTCCGAACTCACCAGCGGGTAAGGCCTTTATTATGTAAAGCAAATACGCGAAGGAAAGATTTCGTTTACTGACCCAGATTCGGAGTCCTCCAGGGGTGTTTGAGGATCTGCCGTGCAGCGTGTCTGACACCGAACAATTCTACCGAGCCGAAGAGGGGAGCTCAATGGAGAAGTTGTTCTGGTGGCAATATCTTGCGCCAGAATACCCAGTACCCTTTACCGATCAGTTGAAGCAGCTGGTCGAGCTGCATACGGCGGCCGAACTAGCCCTCAAGGATTTGAATATCCAGCTATGGCCTGCCGAAGCGATTCCCAGCAGCTACTTCGGACTCGTGAAGCATCTAGTTAGTGCCTGCCCTCGGCTTGAAGCCATCAAGCGGTCGGTTTGCATCAAAGGTGCGCGAATGGCTTTTTCCCGCATCAAGGTGCATTGGGTGAAGATGGATGCTGTGAAGCTGATGACCGAAGGACCGCTTGAAGGGAAAGAGCACCACATGCCCGAGCTGTATTATGACAGTGTCCTGGAGGGATCCCGTCTGGTGGCGGAGCAATGTGCCAAGGATATCATTTTCCCCTGAAAGCATTATTTTATCCTGTCCTGTAATATGGAATAAGGTCTTTATGTAATATAATGCTTTGTTATTTAAAATTTTACCTCCTATGCAGCCGTTTATGAAATCTAAGAGTTGGCTAGTCGTCGGCTTCTACCCCCACGTAGCTAGTACAGGGGTGTTTGGGATAAATCTAAATACTCTTTATCCAAATTTTTGGTCCTTTAAGGGGGTATTTAGCGCAACGAAAAAGGCAATCGGACTATACAGCTTTATCACCCTCACTTAGCCATAAGAGTTCTATAATTTTAAATTTTGGCGTAGCCCCTGGCATTCGGAAGGCCGAAGTTGGGGTGCTATACACGCCTTTCGGATAAAGACCGATTCCTCGCATAAAGCGGAAGAAATCTCTAACGATTTGAAAACCTCTCGAACAGCTGACCAGCTCTCACCGCAGCATGACAATCAATTTTCGGCTTTCTCTACTAAGGTGGTCGTCCGGAAGAACCGGGACACAATTGCAGTAGTTCTCCCTTTACTACCCTAGCCGATATAGCGGAACGTAAGGTAGCAAGCATAGGAGCCGGGCAACCCAACTATTGACCAAACACATGATTCGGAGCCGATGCATATAATGTTATAAGTTCGGGGTGCCGAACTATACTATAAAAGTGTTCCGACTTTCTTGCCGTGTTATGGGGTACAATGAAGCCCCTGGCAAATTAAGGCGTACCAGAATGTATGGGCTGCAAATTATTTTTCATTGTAATTTGAGTAATACGTCAAGGCTTATGTGTACAAGTAGTGCAATAATCAAATAAGGCTATTTAACATGCCATGACCAAGAGCGAGCTGCGTGCGGGTATTTAAAACAGGTATGATTATCGTTAGCAAAGACCACCTGGATATTCCCTTGTACGTCCGAGTCCCTAGCTTTCTTGGTGTATCCGTTCCGCTATGGGTCCGATGAGCAGGTTTATCAGAAAAGGCCTCGAGAAGAGAAAAAACCTGAAAGAAAGAGCAAAGGTGAAGGTATGTGGATCCAGGAGCGGTTGAGCCGCATTGTAGACCGTGGTCTAGCTGTGCCTCCGTCCATACCCATGGTATTTTAAGTGTGTAGTTATGTACGCGCGGCACGAATTTCACCGCTTTATTGGGGCCGAGACAAAGGCCGGACTGCTAGCTGAGCTCTGGAGGAGCCGGACGGTCCTGTTGCAGAGTGGTTCGGACTCGCTTGACGGTGTCCGGGCACTTTATTGCTGAATTGAGGTTTTGCCTAAGAAGGCTATTATGTACTTCTGCTGCAAGGGCCGCGGTGTGCTCCTCAGTACGGAGGGAGCACTCCGTATTTCCATTGACTGTTATAACACCACGAGGTCCAGGCATCTTGAGCTTAAGGTAGGCATAGTGCGGCACCGCATTGAAACGAGCAAATGTGGTTCGTCCGAGCAGTGTGTGATAACCACTGTGGAAGGGGACGATATCGAAGATTAATTCTTTGCTTCGGAAGTTATCCGGGGATCCGAAGACCACTTCCAGTGTGATTGAGCCCGTACAACAGGCCTCTACACCTTGTATGACACCTTTAAAGGTGGTTTTGGTGGGCTTGATTCTTGAGGGATCAGTACCCATTTTGCGCACTGTATCCTGATAGAGCAGGTTCAGGCTGCTACTATCGTCCATGAGGACGCGTGTGAAGTGGAATCCATCAACGATAGGGTCTAGTACTAGTGCGGCTGAACCGCCATGACGGATACTAGTCGGATGGTCCCTTCGATCGAAAGTGATCGAACAGGAGGATCACGGGTTGAATTTTGGGGCGACTGGCTCCATCGCGTAGACGTCCCTTAGTGCATGCTTCCTCCCCCTTTTGGGATATGGGTCGCATATATCATATTCACCGTTTTAACTTGGGGAGGAAACTTCTTCTGCCCCCCTGTGTTCGGTGGTCAGGGTTCCTCGTCGTCATTGCTTTGCGATCCCTTTTCCTTGTTTTCGGCATTTAACTTGCCGGCCTATTCAAAGACCCAACATTCTCTATTGGTATGATTGACTGGTTTATCGACGGTGCCGTGGATTTGGCATGAACGATCGAGTATGCGGTCTAGATTGGATGGGCCCGGATTGTTTCTTTTGAAGGGCTTTTTCCGCTGACCGGACTTGGAGCCACTGAATACGGCATTGATGGTCGTGTATCCAAAGTTATCGCCATTATTTCGAAGCTTTGTGTCTACTGTGTCGGGGCTTGCCGTTGCTATCCCTGGCTTCAGAAGTGTCGGGTTTATTTGAGGTGCTGTTGCTACAAGCTAGCCAGATATCCTCGCCTGCGCAAAAGCGGGTCATGAGTGTCGTAAGGGCTGCCACAGACTTTGGCTTCTCTTGGCTGAGGTGTCGGGCAAGCCACTCGTCACGGATGTTATGCTTAAAGGCCGCTAGGGCTTCGGCATCCGGACAGTCGATGATCTGATTCTTTTTAGTTAAGAACCAAGTCCGGAATTTCCTGGCCGACTCTCCGGGCTGTTGGATTATATGACTTAAGTCATCGGCATCTGGAGGTCGGACATAAGTGCCTTGCAAGTTGTCGAGGAATGCATCTTCCAGGTTCTCCCAACTGCCAATGGAGTTTTCGGGCAGACTGTTCAACCAGTGCCGAGCTGGTCCCTTGTGTTTTAGCAGGAGGTACTTGATGGCATGAAGATCATCACTGCAGGCCATATGTATATGGAGAAGGAAGTCCTCGATCCATATCGCGGGATCTGTTGGTCCATCATATGAATCGATGTTTACGGGTTTGAACCCTTCTGAGAATTCATGTTCCATTACTTCATCAGTGAAGCATAGGGGGTGTGCGGCGCCTCTGTGTTGGGGTACGTCGCGATGCCGCTCGAATGGAGCCGGTCTACGGTATTCGGCCCGGATAGGTGTGTATTTGTTATATCTGGCGTGGTGGCCATCGTTGCGCATTGGGGCGCACCCTCATGATCCGTAGATCGATCTGGTTTGTCCTGCTCTTTTTTCCAAGTCATTCCGCAGGTCATGTGTGTATCCCCGAGCTGTTGTGTTTCTATTTGTTCGGCAAGGCAGTGCCGTTTGGTGTTCGGGCAGGATTGCCGTTTTATCTCGGCCGTGCGGTGGTCGTTCAGCCACATTATGCGCTGGTAGTACCGGCTCCAGCACCTCATCATCGAATTGAAGTAGCAATTTGCGCTTCGGGTAACTTTTGGTTGGGCGTTCGAGTCCATATTCCTTGGCTGCCAGGACCTTAGTCCATCTATCGGAGAGCAGATCTTGATCAGCTTGAAGCTGTTGCCGCTTCTTCTTCAGGCTCTTTGTCGTGGCTATAAGTCGGCGCTTAAAACGCTCCTGCCCGACGGGGTCCTCTAGCACGATAAATTCTTCGTCGTTGAGGCTCACCTCATCCTCGGAGAGAGGCATGTAATTGCTGTCCTCCGAGTCATCGTTCACGGCCTGTTCATCAGGGCTAGCTCGCCCGTCTTCCCGTTTAGCCTGTTCAACACTTGGCTTGGCGGGGTCTTCGTTGTCTTCGGCATCGTCCGGAGTGCTATTTTCTCTTGTGCTGGTATCTCTATTTTTACCATGGCGTGATTTAGAGCAGCGCTGCTGACGTTGGCGCTTAGGCTGCTTATCAGGAAGTTTGTCCTCAACTAGATCCTTTTTGTCATCGCCATTGTCTTCTTTGGGTGTATCCACCATGTATATGTCATATGAGGAGGTGGCTGTCCAGCGCCTTGTGGGCGGTGGTTCCTGTTCTTCTCCGGCATTGTCGTCCATACCATCGATGTCTTTAGAGTCGAAATCAAGCCTATTGGTCAAATCGTCGACAGTGGCTATCAAGTGGGTGGTGGGTGGGCAACGAAGCTCTTCGTCGTCCGCTTCCCACTCAAGCCGGACATAGTTCGGCCAAGAATCCCCTGACAAAGAGAGAGATTTTAATGAGTTTAACACATCGCCTAGGGGTGAGTGTTGAAAGATGTCCGTGGAGTTGAACTCTAGGATTGACGCCCGGTCGATGGGTGCGGATACACGCGGTTTGGAGCCTATGGCCGGAGACGAGTCTGAGGTTCCGATGACACAGGCCTCGTTGGAAGTTGGATCTATGTTCGACTCTAGCGCCGCTGAGTCTGCGGCCTCTGTGGCGAGGTTGAGCTTCCCGTCTTTGGATGGCGTGCTCTGATCTGGATCTAGGGCCAGAGCGATTACAGGCGCTATCTCCTGCACACAATCTGATGACAGATTTAGGTCATATTCACCGTGGCGGGAGGACGCGGCTCTCATGGGCTCGAATCCATCGAAGATCAAGTCTCTGCGGATGTCGGCGGTGTAGTTCAAGCTTCCGAACCTGACCTGATGGCCAGGGGCGTAGCTGTCGATCTGCTCTAGTTGGCCAAGCGAGTTGGCCCGCAGTGCGAAGCCGCCGAATACAAAAATCTGTCCGGGGAGAAAGACTTCACCCTGGACTGCGTTGTTGTAGATGATTGAATGAGCCATCAAGCCTTATGGTGACGACACAGTGGAACTATCAATGAAAGCACCAATGTCGGTGTCAAAACCGGTGGATCTCAGGTAGGGGGTCCCGAACTATGCGTCTAAGGCTAGTGGTAACAGGAGGTGGGGGACACAATGTTTACCCAGGTTCGGGCCCTCTTGATGGAGGTAATACCCTACTTCCTGCTTGATTGATCTTGATGAGATGAGTATTACAAGAGTTGATCTACCACGAGATCGTAGAGGCTAAACCCTAGAAGCTAGCCTATGATTATGATTGTTCTTGTCCTATGGACTAAACCCTTCGGTTTATATAGACACTGGAGGGGGCTAGGGTTACACAGAGTCGGTTACAGAGAAAGGAATCTTCATATTCTAACCGCCAAGCTTGCCTTCCACACAAAGCAGAGCCCCATCCGGACACGGGACAAAGTCTTCTATCTTGTATCTTCATAGTCCAACAGTCCGACATATGCATATAGTCCAGCTGTCCGAGGACCCCATAATCTAGGACCCCTTCAATCGCACCCGAGTGTCCATCATCACCCTTTTGTGTAACTTTGACCTCATAACCCATGGGTAAACTTATGACCGAAGTCATTCCACACACTTTGTTTTTATAAAGCTTTTTGTGAACAAACGCCCATGACTTGTCCGTCTTCTAGCCGACGTGTAGCCAAACTAGCTGGGTGGGAAGCTTGGTCAGTAAACTACGAGGAAGCGCGGGAACAGTCTAACCGATGATATATTTGGCGCCTCTTCGAGCCCATGTGTGGTCAAACAAAACGTGTGCGGTGCGGTGTTGTCAGGCATGCACTGGAGTCCTCCGCTATGAACGCCGTGACAAGACATGACAATTACAGGCTGGCCGACCCCCATTTATTACAGCAGACAATTAACCCTTGTGTCTTGCCAACCTTTCGATCGCGTCACACCTTTGCAAGAAGCATACCCACCACGACAAATTCTTAGAGGGTCTCCTGCGCGACTCCAATGAGGCTCCGAGTGGCTGTCGACGACCAGCAGTAGTTCACCATGCATGCCGTGGTGGACACCAACAGAAGGTTCACGGAGCTCTCGATGGTGTACACCAACAACCTGGTCTGGGTGGAGCACTCCATCCACATCATGGAGATGTTTCTTGCCGAGAAGAAGTATAAGGTGGTCGGGTTCGACCTCGAGTACACCCACTCTCGTGCCGGGTCTCCTCCCATGGTCATCATTGCCCGGATGTGCGTGCGCAACCATGTCCTCGTCTACCACTACTACCTGGCGACAAGGCCTTGCAAGCGTTTTGCCAGGTTTGTCAACATCCCACACTACACATTCGCTATGGTGGACATCACCAACAATGTAAAGGTTCTCAAGAATTCGGGCATCGCCTGCCAGAATCTTGTCGACATCCAGCGCCAATACAAGATCTAGGGCAGCAAGGAGCATGAGAAGGACTCACTAGTTCACCTCACCGAGGCCATCATCGACCCCTACTACAGAGACATGAAGGATTCCTGCAAAAAGGACAAGTGTGCTTGCCACTCGGCCTGGATGGAGAAACTCGACAAATCTCATGTCGTGTATGCATCCAAGGAGGCGTACACGAGCTACGACATGTACATGCAGATCGTTGACATGAGGAAGTGCCTCCTTCCAGAAAATGGCCAGGGATCCTTCCGGAAGCAGAGCAATGGCAAGTGTCGCAACAATAAGTAGATGATTAGATCCTTGTTTCTCCTAGTTTAGTATTGCATGTAATTGCATACTTTAGTGTGTGGAAATGTTATGTGTGTAGTCACTTGGGTAATTGTATGCTTAATTTCGTTATGCAATGCTATCTTTTTAAGTATATATGTTGATGCTCTATAGACAGAGCGTAGATGTCGTGGGACAAAGAAAATAACATCACAAATGTACTAAACAATGGAACCCGTCGGTGATGTTTTCATCAATCATTCACAATCGTATACCAGCAATCGTTTGCTCACAACACACACGGCTTGTTACAGACCTGTTTGTCGTGTATCACACACATCTTGTTAAGTTGAACCGTTTCTATTCTCTTGGCTCAACGCAAACAGTTCATCTGAGTGAACTTTATGCCGTATATCGCACACACCTTCATCTAGTTGCCCGTTTCTGTTGTTCCGCCTCATCACAAATAGTTTATCCGAGTGAACTATATGCCATATATCGCACACGCCTTCATCTGGCTACCCGTTTCTTTTGTTCTGCCTCATCACAAACAGTTAATTGAACTAAACTGTATGCCAGCATCACGCACGCAACTAAAATCTGAACCGTGTTTGATGTATCCTTCATCGCAAACGTTTTGCATCTTTTTTATGGTTATTTTACATCACCATTTGCAATTAATGCATCTTACACAGTTTTCTCAAAGGGTCTCTGATCGTAGTGTCGTGTTAGAAGCATCCTGCAGTAGTGACATGTCACTAAATTAAATGATATAGCCACCCTATTTGCTCATGACGAAAAAAATTCGCTACTACTATATTCTTAAGTGATTTCCTTTCTCCTTAAAAGGTGATGCTAAAATTTGGTACAATACTCTTGCTCCTGGTTGTGTGCGTAGTCCCAAGGATATGATTTATTACTTCTCTGAAAAATATTTTCGTGCTCATAAGAAACAAGCTGCCTTACAGGAAATATTTAACTTTGTGCAAATTGAAGAAGAGAGTCTCCCACAAGCTTGGGGGAGGCTTCTCCAATTACTTAATGCTTTGCCTGATCATCCTCTCAAGAAAAATGAAATACCTAATATCTTCTGTAATGGACTAACTGATGCTTCTAGGGACTTCCTAGATAGTTGTGCTCATTGTGTTTTCAGGGAACAAACCATTGAACAAGCTGAGGAATTATTGAATAATATATTGAAGAGTTATGATGAATGGACACTTCCTAAACCACCACCTAAACCCTCTCCGAAGAAGAGGGGTATTTTTTTCTCACTCCTAAAGATATGCAAGAAGAAAAGAAATGTATGAAGGAAAAAGGTATGAAAGCTGAGGATGTTATGAATTTACCACCTATTGAAGAAATACATGGACTTGACACACCACCACAGGTGGTGGAGGTAAATTCTCTTTTAAAGTTTGATGAATGTTATATCCCCTGCAATTAACATCCTATTTAATGCTTGCATGAATTCAACAACTACATTAGAAAACAAGATCACTTAAATGCAAATGTTATGAAACAGTTGAAACGAAATTCTGATATGATTGCTCCCTTGAGTGACTTGTTGTATAGAAATACAAATGATGTTAGAGGTGTAGGAAAACATGCCTCTATGGTTTGAACCCAGTTAGAACAAGTTGCTAAATCTCCAAGTGACCTGCTTAATGAAATGAACAATAAAATGAATGATTATGTTGTTAGAGTAGCAACTAGAGGAGGTAAAATGACCCAGGAAGCTCTTTATCTTGAAGGTCACCCTAAAAGAGTTGAACAAGACTCTCAAACAATTAATACTGATGCACCTAGTCCACCTAAGAAGAAAAAGAAAAAGAAAAAGAAAAATGAGGACTTTGCGTACTTCTAGTGAACAAGAAGTAGAAAAACCTTCTGAGGACAATAATGATGTTTCTATTTCTGATACTGAGACTCAATCTAGTAATGAACATTTACCTAGTGATAATGAGAATGATAATGATGATGTTCATGAAGATACCCAACAAGACAATGGAAAAGAACCAGACAATGATGTTGAGATAGAACCTGTTATTGATCTTGATAACCCACACCCTAAAAATAAACAGTATGATAAGAGAGACTTTGTTGCTAGAAAACATGGTAAAGAAAGACAACCATGTGTTTAGAAACCCATGCCCTTTCCACCTAAACCAACCAAGAAAAAGTATGATGAAGAATTTGAACGCTTTGCTGCAATGCTTAGGCCAGTCTTTTTGCGTACTCATTTGACTGATATTTTAAAGATGGCCCCTTATGCTAAATATACGAAAGACATTGTCACTAATAAAATAAAATAAACCTGAAGCTGAAATCTCCTCCATGCTTGCTAATTATTCTTTTAAGAATGGAGTACCAAATAAATTAGGAGATCCAGAAATACCAACTATACCATGCTCCATCAAAAGAAGCTATATCAAAACTGATTTATGTGATTTGGGAGTTGTTGTTAGTGTTATGCCTTTTTCTTTGTACAAAAGACTTGATTTGATTATGTCATTATAAATGGCTGACAACTCAACTACCATACCTATCAGTATTTGTGAGGATGTGCCCATAGTAGTTGCAAATGTTACTATCTTGACAGACTTTGTTATACTTGAGATGCCCGAGGACGACAACATGTCGATTTTCCTTGGTAGACCCTTTTTAAATAATGCAGGGGCTGTTATTGATTGCAATAAAAACAAAGTCACTGTTCATATCAATGCTAATGAGCATACGCTTCACTATCCGAAGAAACAATTTCAAGTGAATGGTATTAATGTTATTGAAAAATCTCCAACAATTAGTATTGGATGTTTTCAACTCCCTCTACCTACTGTCCAAAAGAAATATGAAACACTTATTGTTGGGGAGATGCATATCCCCGTTGAGGTAACTTAGTGTTTTTACAAAAATTCTTCAGGTTCATGCTAATCGAAAGTGGTTGTTAATAAGACTTGATGAACCTTATTAATGGATTACTTTTGAGAGGCATGTGGTCGATGAATTTAGTAAGCACAACCTTCTCTCTCTACCTTTTGTTTTCTGTTATTTTTAGTTGAATGTAATAAAATGCCATATTTGTCCTTTTTTCTGATTTATCCATGCAATAAAAAAGTTCCCAAAAATAAAAGTCCACATAATGCTCTGAAATTTTGACACGATTTTTTTTGAATATTTAAGAGCTTTTGGAATAAAAAACACCACAAGGGGGGTGCCCCTGGTGCCCACTAGGCACCAGGGCATGCCAGCTACCCCGGGTGCGCCCTGGTGGGTAGTGGGCCCCACAAACCCCCCTCACTTATCCCTTTAGTTCACTTCACCACCTACCTCCAGAAAAAATGACTCTAGCTCTCTCTCTTGTGTTCTTGCTCACAAACCCGCAGATTTTGTTCTCTTTGCTCGAAGCTCCATTTTCGAAATTATTTTGGGGGATTGCTACTTGGTATGTGACTCCTCCATTGCTCTATTTATTTATTGTTCTAGTGGTTTATATTTTGAGTAATTAGATACTTTTGGTGCTGCTGTAAATGAGCTTGCATGTTGAATGCTTTGAGTTCCAAGTAGTTTGAATGCTTGATACATCCTCTAGAACAATTATGTGTTGCCTGCAAAATTCCATATTGTGGTTCGCTGGAAAAACCACAAAAATTTGAGTATGAGATGTTTTTAACTGGTCTATGTTGTGGTGAGGATAGAGGAGTGACACAAGCTAGAATAAAAAGTATACTATTTCCATTAATTCGTTACTTTGCACTCTTTAATGGCAAATGCAACATGGGAAAACAAGATTGCAGTACCCTTTGTACCCCAGACTAGAGCCTCAATGCAATGCTGATAGTGATCACTTTTATGGAGGGATATATGCCTCCCGTATAGCTAGTGAGTTTGGGTGTCACCTTGGGCCAAGGATCCCAATTTACCTACCTAGTACCTAGACTTTGGGGCCATGCATCGTCACGAATTCATTAAATATAAGGCCACCAACTATAACTACAACTTGATGTTTGATAAGAAACCCATTATACCTGTTATTTTGCCTGAAGCCGCTCACTTTGATTATCAGGGAAAAGGAAGATATTACATTCTTGAGAGAGAAGCATGTGAGTACAACACAACAGTAGAAGCTACCCGCCAGGCTGAGGAGGCTGCACCAAGAGACTCCACGAGCTATCATTCTGACTATTATCCTAAGCTTGGGGGAGTAAGTATTTCCACCAACATTACATTCATCTTCACATATTTCATTCCAGCTTTCGGTGGTCACACTTTTTCATTGTATTATCCATGTAAGTTTTATTTTTCTTGCTTTCTTCTTGTGTGTTTGAATTTTTTTTGAGAAAACCCCAAAACATTTCTCGCTTCTTTTTGTTTTTTCTTTCCAGTTTAATATAGTTGTAGTATTGAAAGAAAACCAAAAAGGATTTCTTGTTCGTCTTTTGCTTGTTGGGAGCCTTCCCGTGCAAATAGTATTTCTGGTTTTCGTTTTCCTTTCTTTAATTTGCTTTCTTCAAGAAGAACTAAAAACTCCAAAAATATTTCAGTGTGTTTCTTTGAAATTCTTTTCTCTTGTTGAGTCATACTAAGGGAAAGACCACAATGAAAACATTGAGCGGATTTCATATGCATCATTGTTGATCTAACAAACAATTCAAAATATTCTGTCTTCCACTCTGAATAAAATGTTGCAGATTCCAGCTTAGTCCAGGGCACTCTTGCACTATTATTATTTTCATATCATTCGGTCGTGCAAGTGAAAGCAATAATGACAATATATGATGAAGTGACTGTGGAAGGAAAAGCGGGTATGAACTCAACTTGTTTTTTTTGTAAATATGTTTAACTCATTATCCATGATTCAACATATTATGATTAAACATGTTTGCAATGACAATTAGAGATTATAGTTGCTCATGCCATGCTTAAGTACCTAGTAGTGGATAATGATTTATCTTGAGTGTCAACATGCTTTAAAATGATTGTGATGTAGTATGATGGTATGGTATCCTCCTTTGAATGTTACAAGTGGCTTAATTGGCACATATTCACTCATGTAGTTGAATCAAAACCAACATAGCCTCCACGATATTTATATTCATGGTGTTTATATCCTACTCAAGCTAGTATTCAATGTTGATTATTCATAATTCATGATAATGATCATTTTTGCTCTCTAGTTGGTCGCTTCTCAACCTAATTGCTAGCCTTCGCCTGTACTAAGTGGGAATACTGCTTGTGCATTGAAATCCTTAAACCAAAGTTGTTCCAGATGAGTCCACTATATCTACCTATATGCGGTATTACCCTGCAATTCTAAGAAAATTTGCATGTGCCACCTCTAAATATTCAAATGAACTTCTGTTTTGTGTGACCGGACCGCTCATGGAGCGACAAGGGGTGCTCAGTATCTTCCATGCTAAGAGGGATATTCTCATGATGATTGTTTATTCACTCATCATTGCATGATAGGGGCTGGTAAAAAGGGATGCCCCGTCCCAAAACCAAAAATCACAAATAATTAAACAAACCTCCCCTGGACTGTTGTTGGTATGGAGGGCACCTGAGGATTCAGCTAGCCATGGCTTGTGTTTGTTGTTGGAGGGGATTAAACTTTACTTTTATCTCTTGGGAACCGTTGTTAATGTGTTTAGCATGGAAGATATTGAAAACTCTTGGTCGTAACGTTAACAGGAAGGGTATGCCTCCCAGAATTATATTTATCTCTGATTTAAACCTTGAGCCCTGGCACCTCTCAAATCCGTTATCCCCTCTGCGAAGGGCCTATCTATTTAATTTTATGTTATTTAACGTTTATGTTGAGTCATCACCTTCCCAAACAAGCACCAGTCCTGAGAGAATTATTGTCATTCTCATGCATTGTGAATAGTTAATGTTGAATGCATTAGGACTAGATCTCTTCTACCATGAATTATAATGTTTAGTCACTGCTTGAACTTTGGAGGTGCTCTTCATTTATGTTTTGCGGTCTCAGAAAGGGCTAGCGAGATAGCATTATTGTCATATTATATCACGATTGTTTTGACAAAGTATTGAAATTTGAAATATCTTATTATTGCTCGCTAGTTGATTATGCCATTGATACAAGTGAATATAATTTCTAAGACTTATTGTTTGCATGTTAGTTATGATCTTTGCTAAAAACACGTGCTATTTAAGCATATATATGCAAACAAGAACAAAAGAGTTCATAAAATTTATTCTTTATCACTTTCAGTTTGTCAAGTGAATTGCTTGAGGACAAGCAATGGGTTAAGCTTGGGGAAGTTGATTTTCTCCATCGTATCTACTTTTCCTAAGGCTTTTGCTCTTGTTTTGGACTCTAATTTGTGATGATTTGAATGCAACTAACCCGGACTGATGTCGTTTTCAGCAGAACTATCATGGTGTTGCTATTGTCCAGAAATAAAAGTTCTCGGAATTGGACGAAACTTTTTGGAGAATTATTTTGGAATATATAATAATTTCTGGAACCAAGATGCACTGGAGGGGCAGCTGCCCACTAGGCACCAGGGTGTTCCACTCCCTCTAGCACACCCTGGTGGGTAGTGGGGCCTACGAGGCTCCGCTGACCCTAATTCGAACTCTATAAAATCTATTTTTGGAGAAAAAAATAGGAGAGGAAGTTTCATCATGTTTTATGATATGAAGCAGCCGCCACTTCCTATTCTTCATCGGGAAGCTAGATCTGGAGCCCGTTTGGGGATCCGGAGAGGGGGATCTTTGGTCTTCGTCATCATCAACCATCCTCCATCACCAATTTCATTAATCATCGCTGGGAGTGAGTAATTCCTTTGTAGTCTTGTTGGACGGTGGTGGGTTTGATGAGATTCATCATGTAATCAAGTTATTTTTGTTAGGGCTTGATCCTTGATATCCACTATGTTCTGAGATTGACGTTGCTATGACCTTGGTATGCTTAATGCTTGTCACTATGGCCCGAGTGCCATGATTTCAGATCTGAACCGTTTATGTTTTCACCATTATATCTATGTTCGTGATCCGATCTTGCAAGTTATATGCACCTGCTACGTGTTATGATCCGTATACCCCAAGGTGACAATAATTGGGATTCTTTCCGATGATTACTGTAGTTTAAGGAGTTCATGTATTCACTATGTGTTAATTCTTTGTTCCAGTTCTCTATTAAAAGGAGGCCTTAATATCCTTTAATTTCCTTATGGATCCCGCTGCCACGGGAGGGTAGGACAAAAGATGTCATGCAAGTTCTTTTCCACAAGCACGTATGACTATTGACGAAATACATGCCTACATTATATTTATGAACCAGAGCTAGTTTTGTATTGCCATAGGTTATGACTGTTATATGATGAATATCATCCATCGAAATCAGCGATCCAATGCCTACGAGCTTTTCACATTTTGTTCTTGCCAAGTTATTATTGGTATTGCTACTGTTACAACTATTACCGTTACCGCCGCAATTGTTACTACTACTATCAAACTATCATACTGCTGTGCTACTGATCACTTTGCTACAGATACATAATCTCCAAGTGTGGTTGAATTGACAACTCAACTGCTAATACTTACAGATATTCTTTGTCTCCCCTTGGGTCTGATGTCTACTATGCAACCTCCTTCTTGTAGACTCGTGTTGGGCCTCCAAGTGTAGAGTTTTGTAGGACAGTAGCGAATTTCCCTCAAGTGGATGACCTGAGGTTTATCAATCCGTGGGAGGCGTAGGATGAAGATGGTCTCTCTCAAACAACCCTGCAACAAAATAACAAAGAGTCTCTTGTGTCCCCAACACACCCAATACAATGGCAAATTGTATAGGTGCACTAGTTCGGTGAAGAGATGGTGATACAAGTGCAATATGGATGGTAGATATAGGTTTTTTTATCTCAAAATATGAAAATAGAAAGATAACGAGTAGTAAAAGTGAGCAAAAACGGTATTGCAATGCTTGGAAACAAGGCCCAGGGTTCATACTTTCACTAGTGTAAGTTCTCTCAACAATGATAACCTAATTGGATCATATAACAATCCCTCAACTTGCGACAAAAGTCACTCTAAAGTTCCTATCGCGGAGAACATAAGATGAAATTGCTTGTAGGGTACGAAACCACCTCAAAGTTATTGTTTCCGATCAATCCATTGAGCTATTCCTATAAGTGTCACAAACAGCCCTAGAGTTCACAGTAAAACAACACCACATGACACACATCAATCAACCCTAATGTCACCTAGATACTCCAATGTCACCACAAGTATCTGTGGGTCAATTATACGATATGCACCAAACAACTTCAGATTCATAATATTCAATCCAACACAAAGAACCTCAAGGAGTGCCCCAAGATTCCTACCGGAGAAACAAGGACGAAAACGTGCATCAACCCCTATGCATAGATTACCCCAATGTCACCTCGGGAATCCGCGAGTTCAGTGCCAAAACATACATCAAGTGAATCCATAGAACACCCCATTGTCACCACAGGTATCCCATGCAAGACATACATCAAGTGTTCCCAAATCTTTAATAGTATTGAATCTGATAACAGTGAAACCTCAAAGGTAAAACTCAATTCATCACAAGAAGACAGAGGGGAGGAAACACCATATGATCCGACTATAGTAACAAAGCTTGCTGTACATCAAGATCGTGCCAAATCAAGAACACGAGGGAGAGATCAAACACATAGCTACTGGTACGTACCCTCCGTCCCGAGGGTGAACTACTTCCTCCTCGTCATGGAGAGCGTCGAGGTGATGAAGATGGCAACTGGTGATGGATTCCCCATCCGGCAGGGTGCCGAAACGGGCTCCCAATTAGTTTTTCGTGGCTAGAGAGGCTTGCGGCGGCGGAACTCCCGATCTAGGTTTATATCTGGGGGTTTCTATATTTATAGGAATTTTTGGCGTCGAGAACAAGTCAGGGGGGTACACGAGGCGACAACAAGACAGGGGGCACACCCCAGGGGGGGTGCCCTCCACCCTTGTGGAGGCCTCGTGGCTCTTCTGGCCCAACTCTTTGCGTTGGGGGCTTCTTCTGGTCAAACAAATCACCATAAATTTTCAGCTCGTTTGGACTCCGTTTGGTATTCCTTTTCTGTAAAACTCAAAAACATGGAAAAACAGAAACTAACACTAGGCTCTAGGTTAATAGGTTAGTCCCAAAAATAATATAAAATAGCATATAAATGAATATAAAACATTCAAGATGGATAATATAATAGCATGGAGCAATCAAAAAAATTAGAAACATTGGAGATGTATCAAGCATCCCCAAGCTTAATTCCTACTCGTCCTCGAGTAGGTAAATGATATAAATAGTATTTTTGATGTGGAATGCTACCTAACATATTTGTCCATGTAATTTTCTTTGTTGTGCCATGAATGTTCAGATCCATAAGATTCAAAACAGAAGTTTAGTATTGACATAAAAACAATAATACTTCAAGCATACTAATAAAGCAATCATGTCTTTTCAAAATAACAAGGCCAAAGAAATCTATCCCTAGATTATCATATAGTCTGGCTATGCTCCATCTTCATCACACAAAATAATCAAATCATGCTCAACCCTGATGAAAAGACAAGCAATTGTTTCATACTTTTGATGTTCTCAAAACCTTTTCCACTTTCACTCAATACATGAGCGTGAGCCATGGACATAGCACTATTGGTGGAATAGAATATGGTGGTTGTGGAGAAGACAAAAAGAAGGAGATAGTCTCACATTAACTAGGCGTATCAACGGGCTATGGAGATACCCATCAATAGATATCAATGTGAGTGAGTAGGGATTTCCATGCAACATGCACTAGAGCTATAAGTTTATGAAGCTCAAAAAGGAACTAAGTGGGTGCGCATCCAACATGCTTGCTAATGAAGACCTAGGGCATTTGAGGAAGGCCATCGTTGGAATATACAAGCCAAGTTCTATAATGAAAAATTCCCACTAGTATATTAAAGTGACAAAACAGGAGACTCTCTATCATGAAGATCGTGGAGCTACTTTGAAGCACAAGTGTGGAAAATGTTAGTAGCATTGCCCCTTCTCTCTTTTTCTCTCATTTTTTGGGCTCTCTCTCTCTTTTTGCCTCTTTTTTCATTTTTTTTATTTTTATTTTTCGTCCGGAGTCTCATTCCGACTTGTGGGGGCATCATAGTCTCCATCATTCTTTCCTCACTGGGACAATGCTCTAATAATGAAGATCATCACACTTTTATTTACTTACAACTTGAGAATTACAACTCGATACTTAAAACAAAATATGACTCTATATGAATGCCTCCGGTGGTGTACGAGGATTTGCAATGAATCAAGAGTGACATGTATGAAAATTATGAACGGTGGCTTTGCCACAAATACTATGCCAACTACATGATCATGCAAAGCAATATGACAATGGTGGTATGTGTCATAAAAAACAGAACGGTGGAAAGTTGCATGGCAATGTATCTCGGAATGGCTATGGAAATGCCATAATAGGTAGGTATGGTGGCTGTTTTGAGGAAGGTATATGGTGGGTGCATGGTACCGGCGAAAGTTGCACGGTAATAGAGAGGCTAGCAATGGTGGAAGGGTGAGAGTGCGTACAATCCATGGACTCAACATTAGTCATAAAAAACTCACATACTTATTGCAAAAATCTATTAGTTATCGAAACAAAGTACTACGCACATGATACTAGGGGGATAGAATGGTAGTAAAAGACCATCGCTCGTCCACGACCGCCACTCATAAGGAAGACAATCAATAAATAAATCCGACTTCATCACATAACGGTTCACCATACATGCATACTACGGGAATCACAAACTTTAACACAAGTATTTCTACAATACACAATTACTCACTAGCATGACTCTAATATCACCATCTTTATATCTCAAAACAATAATAAGGAGTAAAACTTCTCATAGTATTCAATGCACTTTATATGAAAGTTTTTATTATATCCCTCTTGGATGCCCATCATATTAGGACTAAGTTCATAACCTAAGCAAATTACCATGCTGTTTAGAGACTCTCAAAATAATGTAAGTGAATCACGAGAGTTCATCAATTTCTTCAAAATAAAACCACCGCCGTGTTATAAAAATATATAAGTGAAGCACTAGAGCAAATGACAAACTACTCCAAAAGATATAAGTGAAGATCAATGAGTAGTCGAATAATTATGTAACTATGTGAGGACTCTCTAACATTTAAGAATTTTAGATCTTGGGATATTATTCAAATAGAAAGAAAAACAAAATAAAATAAAATGACATTGCAAGCATAGCACATGTCATGTGAAGAAGCAAAAACTTAGGCTCAACCAAAACTGACCGATAGTTGTTGAAGAAGAATGGTGGGATGCCAACCGGGGCATCCCCAAGCTTAGATGCTTCAAACTTCTTGAAATATTAATTAGGGATACCTTGGGCATCCCCAAGCTTGAGCTTTTGTGTCTCCTTAATTCCTCTCATATCATGGTTTCCCTAAATCTTAAAAACATCATCCACAGAAAACTCAACAAGAACTCATGAGATAAGTTAGTATAAATCCATGCAAAATTTAACATTCTCTACTGTAGAAAATCACTAAAATTATAATTTGACATTGAATACTAAATGCCTCTGCATATTTAATACCCCCATCCTCAAATAGAATCATTAAACAAGCAAACATATGCAAACAATGCAAACATAACAGCAATCTGTCTAAACAGAACAGTCTGTAAAGAATGCAAGAGGAATCATACTTTCCCAACTCCAAAAATTCTGAAAAATTACCACACTATAGAAAATTTGTTGTTACTCATTGCTTAAGAATTTCAAGATTTTATAGTGTTCTGACTATTCACCAACATTCAAAACATAACAGCAAACGTTCTGTTTTCAAACAACAACATATAGACTTGCAAAATAAGAATGGTAAAGGGTATACTTGACATTTTTATTGAACGAAAAGATAGAAAACATGTCTATGAATAACAAGAAGCAAATATAAACAAAATAAAACAATGCTCCAAGCAAAATACATATCATGTGGTGAATAAAAATATAGCCTCAAGTAAGGTTACCGATGAACGAAGACGAAAGACGGGATGCCATCTGGGGCATCCCCAAGCTTACTTGCTTGGACCTTCCTTGGATATTACCTTGTGGTGCCTTGGTCATCCCCAATCTTAGGCTCTTTCCACTCCTTTTTCCGTAGTTTATTGAAACTTTACCCAAAAATTGAAAACTTCACAACACAAAACTCAACATAAAATCTTATGAGCTCCATTAGTATAAGAAAATAAATCACCACTTAGGTACTATTGTGAACTCATTCTAAATTCACATTGGTGTTATATCTACTGTATTCCAACTTCTCCATGGTTCATACCCTCCGATACTACTCATAGATTCATCAAAATAAGCAAACGACACATAGAAAAACAGAATCTGTTTAAAACAGAACAGTCTGTAGTAATCAGGAAACTTCGTATACTTCTGTAACTCAAAAACTTCTGAAAAATTAGGAAAACGTAGAAAATTTGTATATCAATCATGTGTCAAAAATTCAGATCAAAAGAACATTCCAGTGAATTTTTAAAATTCCTAGACTAGGGGCAAAAGTTTATGTTTTTGCACAGAATCAAGTCAACTATCATTGATACGTCTCCAACGTATCTATAATTTTTGATTGTTCCATGCTATTATATTACCCCTTTTGGATGTTTATGGGCTTTATTTTACAAATTTATATCATTTTTGGGACTAACCTACTAACCGGAGGCCCAGCCCGTATTGCTGTTTTTTGCCTATTTCAGTATTTCGAAGAAAAGGAATATCAAACGGAGTCCAAACGGAATGAAACCTTGGGGAGCGTGATTTTTGGAACGAACGTGATCCAGAGGACTTGGAGAGCAAGTCAAGAAGCAGCGGATGCACCGACGAAAGGGTAGGGCGCACCCACCTATAGGGCGCGCCCCCTGTCTCGTGGGCCCCTCGGGCGGCCACCGACGTACTTATTCCTCCTATATAAGCCTACGTACCCTAAAAACATCCAGAGAGCCAACAAAACACAATTTCCACCACCGTAACCTTCTGTATCCGCGAGATCCCATCTTGGAGCCTTCGCCGGCGCTCCGTCGGAGGGGGAATCGACCACGGAGGGCTTCTACATCAACACCATAGCCCCTTTGATGAGTTGTGAGTAGTTTACCACAGACCTACGGGTCCATAGTTACTAGCAAGATGGCTTCTACTCTCTTTTTGGATCTCAATACAATGTTCTCCCCCTCTCTTGTGGAGATCTATTCGATGTAAACTCTTTTTGCGGTGTGTTTGTTGAGATCCGATGAATTGTGGGTTTATGATCAAGTTTGTCTATGAGAAATATTTGAATCTCCTCTGAATTCTTTTATGTATGATTGAGTTATCTTTGCAAGTCTCTTTGAATTATGAGTTTGGTTTGGCCTACTAGATTGATCTTTCTTGCCATGGGAGAAGTGCTTAGCTTTGGGTTCAATCTTGCGGTGTCCTTACCCAGTGACAGTAGGGGTTGCAAGGCACGTAAGTATTGTTGCCATCGAGGATAAAAAGATGGGGTTTATATCATATTGCATGAGTTTATCCCTCTACATCATGTCATCTTGCTTAAGGCATTACTCTGTTCTTATGAACTTAATACTCTAGATGCAGGCAGGAGTCGGTCGATGTGTGGAGTAATAGTAGTAGATGCAGGCAGGAGTCGGTCTACTTGTCACGGACGTGATGCCGATATACATGATCATGCCTAGATAATCTCATAACTATTCGCTTTTCTATCAATTGCTCGATAGTAATTTGTTAACCCACTGTAATACTTATGCTATCTTGAGAGAAGCCTCTAGTGAAACCTATGGCCCCCGGGTCTATCTCTTATCATATTTGCTTCCAATCTACTTTTTTTTGCATCTTTACTTTTTGCATCTATATTATAAAATACCAAAAATATATTTATCTTATCATACTATCTCTATTAGATCTCACTTTCGCAAGTGGCCGTGAAGGGATTGACAACCCCTTTATTGCGTTGGTTGCGAGTTCTTTGTTTGTTTGTGTAGGTGCATGGGACTTTTGAGGAGCCTCCTACTGGATTGATATCTTGGTTCTCAAAAATTGAGGGGAATACTTACGCTAGTATTGCTGCATCACCCTTTCCTCTTCAAGGAAAACCAACGCAAGCTGAAGACATAGCAAGAAGGATTTCTGGTGCCGTCACCGGGGAGGTCTTCGCTCAAGTCAAGACATACCAAGTACCCATCACAAACTATCCCTTGCATTTACATTATTTGCCATTTGCCTCTCGTTTTCCCCTCCCCCACTTCACCCTTGCCGTTTTATTCGCTCTCTCTTTCCCAATCTCCTCCGCTCTCTTTCGCTAGCCCTTTTTCTGTTTGCTCGTGTGTTGGATCTTTTACCTTGTCGTCATGGCTAGTCCTCCTATCCTTGTTATCACTCCTGAATATGAAGTTCTTAATTTTAAGAAAAGGGAGGGATAAAATTTAGAAGATGCTTGGCATAGAATTTGCAATGCTCAAAATAGATCTACTAGGAAGCTTTCTACTTCCATTCTTCTCTGCAATTTTTATGTAGGCATCACTCCTTGGAATAGATGTGTTCTTGATACTGTTACCGGAGGTGATTTCTTGAGTAGCCATACGTTTGATGCTTATAATGCTATGTTAGATTTGTTTGGCCCACCACCTCTTTTGGTTAATGGAACGGTTTTAACTTTAGAAAATGTGATGCAACGGCTTGATATTATTGAAAATAAAATGGCCACTATTGAGTTGATTGAAAAATTGGATAAAAAGATCCATAATCACATTACCCAATATGGATCTAGGGTTGGAGTTACTTTGAAAAATCTTAAAGAGAAAGAACCTATAGTTAATGAAAAAATAGATCTAGATTCTGAAAGAATTGGTAAACTTGAGGATATCATTACCAATTTAGGTTCTGCATTTTCTTCCATGAAAAACACTCCAAAAACCCCTACCAAAACTACCAAGTTTATTTATGTTCCTAAAAATAAGGGGGAATCTTCTAGTAAAGGAGACGCGGATCTCAAATCCATAAGTGTTCACCCCAATTGCCTCTCTATCGTTAAGGAACCTTTTGCTACGAACGAATTTCTTGAATTTTTGCCTAAAGGTTTAATCATTGCTAAAAAGGGAGAAACCCCTAAAGATTATAAGTGCTCTATTGAGGAATTTAGTGCCAAATATAGCACTACTTAGATCTATCTTCGCTTTTATGCCTAGCTAGGGGCGTTAAACAATAGCGATAGTTGGGAGGCAACCCAATTTTCTTTGTGTTTTTTGTTTTTGTTCCTGTTTAGTAATAAATCTTGCATCTACCTCCTGTTTATATGTGTTTTGATCTTTTAATTAGTGTTTGTGCCAAGTAGAACCTATGGGATAACCTATGATGATAGTTGATTTGATTCTGCTGAAAAACAGAAACTTTGCATGCACGAATTTAGTTTTGTTAAATCACAGAAACATGATTTTGCGTTTATTATTTTTGCTTCTGATCAGTAGATAAATTTTCCAGCACTTCCTATTTTGGTAGGAATTTTAGAGTTCCAAAAGTTTGCGTTAGTTACAGATTGCTACAGACTGTTCTGTTTTTGACAGATTCTGTTTTTCGTGTGTTGTTTTCTTATTTTGATGCATCTATGGCTAGTAAAATAGTTTATAAACCATAGAGAAGTTAGAATACAGTAGGTTTAACACCAAAATAAATAAAGAATGAGTTCATTACATTACCTTATGTGGTGGTTTTGTTTTCTTTCACTAACGGAGCTTATAAGATTTCCTGTTGAGTTTTGTGTTGTGAAGTTTTCAAGTTTTGGGTAAAGCTTTTATGGACTATGGAATAAGGAGTGGCAAGAGCCTAAGCTTGGGGATGCCCATGGCACCCCAAGATATTCAAGGATAGCCAAAAGCCTAAGCCCGAGGCATCCCCTCTTTCGTCTTCGTTCATTGGTAACTTTACTTGGAGCTATATTTTTATTCGCCACATGATATGTGTTTTGCTTGGAGCGTCGTGTATTATATTAGTCTTTGCTTTTTTGTTTACCACAATCATCCTTGCTGTACACACCTTTTGGGAGAAGCCTACTTGATTAGGATTTTCTAGAATACTCTATGTGCTTCACTTATATTTTTGAGCTTGATAGTTTTTGCTCTAGTGCTTCACTTATATTTTTTAGAGCACGGTGGTGACTTAATTTTGAAGAAATTGCTAGTCCCTCATGCTTCACTTATATCTTTTTTAGAGTCTTTTAGAACAGCATGGTATTTGCTATGGTTACAAAGTTGATCCTAGAATGATGAGCATCCAAGTTGGGTATAATAAAAACTATCATAGAAAAGTATTGGATGCTATGATCAATATGATGCTTGATAATTGTTTTGAGATATGTAGGTAGTGATAGTAAAGTCATGCTAGTTGAGGTGATTATGGAAAGTACTTGTGTTGAGGTTTGTGATTCCCATAGCATGCATGTATTTATTTATTGAGTGTCTTCCTTATGAGTGGTGGTCGGGGACGAGCGATGGTCTTTTCCTATCAATCTATCCCCCTAGGAGCATGCGCGTAGTGCTTTGGTTTTTGATGACTTCTATATTTTTGCAACAAGTACATGACTTCTTTTGACTAATGTTGAGTCCATGGATTATACGCACCTCACCCTTCCAGCATTCCTAGCCTCTCTTGTGCCGCGCAACTTTCGCCGGTACCATACACCCACCATATACCTTCCTCAAAACAGCCACCATACCTACCTATAATGGCATTTCCATAGCCATTCGGAGATATACTGCCATGCAACTTTCCATCGTTCCGTTCATATGACACACATTACTTTTGTCATATTGCTCTTTGCATGATCATGTACTTGACATTGTATTTGTGACAAGGCCACCTTCATAATTTTCATACATGTCGCTCTTGATTCATTGCATATCCCGGTACACCGCCGGAGGCATTCATATAGAGTCATATCTTGTTCTAGCTTTGAGTTGTAATTCTTGAGTTGTAACTCCATAAAAGTGTGATGATCTTCATTATCAGAGCATTGTCCTAGTGAGGAAAGGATGATGAAAACTATGATTCCCCCACAAGTCAGGATGAGACTTCGGACTTTACAAAAAGAAAAAAAAAGAAAAAAAAAGAGAAAGGCCAAAAAGAAAAAAAAGAAGGCCAAAGAAAAAAAAAGAAAAAAAAGAAGAAAAGAAAAAAAGGAAAGAAAAAATAAAATGAGAGAAAAAGGAGAAGGGACAATGCTACTATCTCTTTTTTCACACTTGTGCTTCAAAGTAGCACCATGATCTTCATGATAGAGAGTCTCATATGTTGTCACTTTCATATTCTAGTGGGAATTTTTCATTATAGAACTTGGCTTGTATATTCCAATGATGGGCTTCCTCAAAATGCCCTAGGTCTTCGTGAGCAAGCGAGTTGGATGCACACCCACTTAGTTTATTTTGTTGAGCTTTCATATATTTATAGCTCTAGTGCATCCGTTGCATGGCAATCCCTACTCACTCACATTGATATCTATTAAAGGGCATCTCCATAGCCCGTTGATACGCCTAGTTGATGTGAGACTATCTTCTCCTTTTTTTTCTTCTCCACAACCACCATTCTACTCCACACATAGTGCTATGTCCATGGCTCACGCTCATGTATTGCATGAAAGTTGAAAGAGTTTGAGATTATTAAAGTATGAAACAATTGCTTGGCTTGTCATCGGGGTTGTGCATGATTAAATACTTTGTGTGATGAAGGTAGAGCAACAGCCAGACTATATGATTTTGTAGGGATAACTTTCTTTGGCCATGTTATTTTGAGAAGACATGATTACTTTGATTAGTATGCTTGAAGTACCACCATTTATGTTAATATGAACTTTTATTTTGTATCATTTGGATCTGAGCATTCATGCCACAATAAAGAAAATTACATTGAGAATTATGCTAGGTAGCATTCCACATCAAAAATTTCTTTTTTTATCATTTACCTACTCGAGGACGAGCAGGAATTAAGCTTTGGGATGCTTGATACGTCTCCAACGTATCTATAATTTTTGATTGTTCCATGCTATTATATTACTCCTGTTGGATGTTTATGGGCTTTATTTTACACATTTATATCATTTTTGGGACTAACCTACTAACCGGAAGCCCAGCCCGTATTGCTGTTTTTTTGCTTGTTTTAGTATTTCGAAGAAAAGGAATATCAAAGGGAGTCCAAACGGAATGAAACCTTTGGGAGCGTGATTTTTGGAACGAATGTGATCTAGAGGACTTGGAGTGCAAGTCAAGAAGAAGCCGAGGCGGCCACGAGAGGGTAGAGCGCGCCCTCCCCTATAGGGCGCGCCCCCCTGTCTCGTGGGCCCCTTGGGCGGCCACCGACGTACTTCTTCCTCCTATATAAGCCTACATACACCGAAAACATCCAGAGAGCCAACAAAACACAATTTCCACCACCGTAACCTTCTGTATCCACGAGATCCCATCTTGGAGCCTTCGCCGGTGCTCCGCCGGAGGGGGAATCGACCACGGAGGGCTTCTACATCAACACCATAGCCCCTTTGATGAGTTGTGAGTAGTTTACCACAGACCTACGTGTCCATAGTTATTAGCTAGATGGCTTCTTCTCTCTTTTTGGATCTCAATACAATGTTCTCCCCCTCTCTTGTGGAGATCTATTAGATGTAAACCCTTTTTGTGGTGTGTTTGTCGAGATCCGATGAATTGTGGGTTTATGATCAAGTTTATCTATGAGAAATATTTAAATATCCTTTGAATTCTTTTATGTATGATTGAGTTATCTTTGCAAGTCTCTTCGAATTATTAGTTTGGTTTGGCCTACTAGATTGATCTTTCTTGCCATGGGAGAAGTGCTTAGCTTTGGGTTCAATCTTGCGATGTCCTTACCCAGTGACAGCAGGGGTTGCAAGAACGTATTGTATTGTTGCCATCGAGGATAAAAAGATGGTGTTTATATCATATTGCATGAGTTTATCCCTCTACATCATGTCATCTTGCTTAAGGCATTACTCTGTTCTTATGAACTTAATACTCTAGATGCAGGCAGGAGTCGGTCGATGTGTGGAGTAATAGTAGTAGATGCAGGCAGGAGTCGGTCTACTTGTCACGGACGTGATGCCTATATACATGATCATGCCTAGATAATCTCATAACTGTTTGCTTTTCTATCAATTGCTCGACAGTAATGTGTTCACCCACCGTAATACTTATGCTATCTTGAGAGAAGCCTCTAGTGAAACCTATGGCCCCCAGGTCTATCTCTTATCATATTTGCTTCCAATCTACTTTTATTTGCATCTTTACTTTTTGCATCTATAATATAAAATACCAAAATTATATTTATCTTATCATACTATCTCTATTAGATCTCACTTTCGCAAGTGGCCGTGAAGGGATTGACAACCCCTTTATTGCGTTGGTTGCGAGTTCTTTGTTTGTTTGTGTAGGTGCGTGGGACTTTTGAGGAGCCTCCTACTGGATTGATACCTTGGTTCTCAAAAACTGAGGGAAATACTTACGCTACTATTGTTGCATCACCCTTTCCTCTTCAAGGAAAACCAACGCAAGCTCAAGACGTAGCAATCATTCACACTATCCCAAATGTCGGTGTACAAAAGTATGGGTACTTCTGTACCCCTTACTTGTGCACGGGCAGTCGTAGACACACCTGCGGCAGGGCTTGGCAAGGCAGAGGAAGATAAAACACAAAGCCTACCAAGACAGATACTCGAAGAACAAGGAGCAGAAGGCGAGTTGGACCTCTCCCGGCAACACCCTTGCCGGGGCAACCTGCGCAGCACCAGCAAGCCCATCACCCTTGAGGCTGAGAGCTCTGACACCATCGACAGCGTCAAGACCAAGATCTAAGAATGCATGCGTGGTAGCATGCAGATCTTCATGAAGATATACAACCTACGGGTTCACATGGAACCAGAAGATGAAGACCCCAGGCAAGACCCTTGCCGGGGACGACTACGAAGCCCCCCGGCAAGCCTTGCCAGTGACGATGACTGGGCCGCGGCTAGGCCCGCGCCCGGCAAGTGTTTTCCACTTCACCACCACTCTAGTGCGACGACCAGGGTGCCAACTAAGTAGGCGCCTGCGTGGCGGCATGCAAATATTCGTCGAGGCCCTACCATCGTGCCAACACAGTAGCTAGTTAGCCAGCATGGCGCTGCATGCCTCGTCAGCCTGGACGCATGTCGGAGCAAGGAGGAGCGGCGACGGACGGGATTGCTTCTGTTGCCGTCCCCGATAAAGTAAGAGGGCATGTAGGCAACACATTAAATGTGTTTGTCCTACGGTACCGAGCGATAATCTCGTACACTTTAGCTTGCCACCTCCCGTGTCCCACTGTGGCAACCCCTTTACGTATAAAAGTAGGCCCAAGGCATAGAGAGAGAGAGAGAGAGAGGAATCGGACTTTTGGACTGTGCATGCACGGCAGCTAGTTCAAAAGCTCAAGAACACATATATCCAAACAAGTAGGACTAGGGTATTACACATCTTTGCGGCCCAAACCTGGGTAAGACCCCCTTGTGCTGACTGCTAGAACTACTCTTCGTGCAGCTAACCCCCCGCCGAACGTAGAAGGGATCCTTGTGATCCCATAGGTGTTCGTTTCCCCGACATCTTTGGCGCGCCAGGTAGGGAGGATTAGTTGTCAGAATCAGGTCTATTAGTTAGTGCAGTAGTTTCTTCATCACCATGGCACCGAAGAAGAAGTCGATGCCCTTCATATTTGAGTTCTCTCGAATTATGAAAAGAGGATCATTTGATTCTATTTATTTCATCTTCAAATAGTTTTTCCAATATCAAAAATAAGAGAGGGAATAATATGACTTTCCCAAAACTTAGGAAAAATGAAGATTTAATAAATAAATCAAATTTTGGATTTTTCTCGGAATTTATTTGCCTTAGGGAAAAATGCGTGTTTTCAAAAATTGCATTTTAGGCCCCGAGTAAAAGTTCATTTTGCTCAACTCATTTTTAGGAGTCGGGGAAAATTTACTTTTTAATTTTTTGGAGTTCGTTTAGATTTTATTTTATTCGATTTTCTGCGTGCGTTATTTAAAAAAATAAAAAAAATATACGCAGCGCCCGACTGGGCCAAGGGCCCAGCCAGCCGGCCCAGCGCCCCGCCCTCCCGCGCGCGCGCGCAGCGCCGCCGCCGCCAGCCGAGTCCAGCTCGGACTCCGCGCCGCCGCCGCCTTTGCTTGCCCCCTCCCCCAAGCAGCACCCCCCTCCTATAAATACCCCAGCACCCCCCTCTCCTCCCCACAACCCGCAGCCGCCGCCCCCAAGCAGCAGCAGCAGCAGCCGCGCGCCACCGCCGCCGCCGCCGCCGCCTCCCGCCGCCCCCAAGCAGCAGCAGCAGCAGCCGCGCGCCACCACCGCCACCGCCGCCGCCGCATCGCCGTCGCCCCGCCGCCTAGCCACCGACCCGCCGGAGCCCCGCCTCGTCGAGGTAGCCGCGCCGCGCCACCCTCCCCTCGGTTCGGTTTTTTTATATAAAAACCGTTCCGGTTTTCTTTTTCGTCGTTTCAGGTTTTTTTTGAAACCCTAGATCGGTTTTATTTCCGGTTTTGTTGTTTAGCGAGCGTTCGTCGGACCGTTCGTCTTAACGAACATGATCGCCGGTTATTCCCGGTTAACGAACGTCCGTTCGTTTAACCGTTCGTCATTTTCTTTTTAGTCGGATTTATTCCACTATTTTCTGATCGCGATTTCAGATCCGATCTTCGTTCTAGTTTTTCTTCTCGCTCGTTTACTGCAATCAGGTGATTCAAGTGCCTGGAGTTTCGTTTCGAAACCGCCGTTCTGACTAATCAACTTAAACAAAGTTTTGATACTGTAAAATTTGACCTAGTTTCAATTTGCTAGAACCGAGCTGTCTTCTTTTGCCGTTTGACTTTCATTGTTTTATTTTGATTTGATTCTTTTTGCAACCAAGGTTCTTAAGTTGAACTTTCTGGTTAGATCTTTTATTCGAGATTTACCTGTGCATTAGTGGAGTATTTATTGTATGCTTGTTGTTTGTCTGCGATAGATCACCCGGAGTGCGCCGCTTGTTACTTCGAATCTCTAGGTTTCGCGGATCATCAGCAAGGCAAGTAACACTTGATCATACATTTTTCTACTACCCAGTTTTTATGCATTAGATCAATCCTCAAACATTGCACGATTAGGATCTAATTAAATTGTGGGATGGGAAGTAGATGAGGTAGTACCTATTACCTGTTTTACTTATGAAACCTTTGGGAGTTACTTCTGCGTTCGCTTATTATGCCATGCTATGCTAGTAGACGTGGATTGGGTGAGTGATATACATGACAGATGTGAGATTGTTAATTAATGGTTTATCTAAGGTGGCAACTTCAATACACATCTGGGTGGACTGAGGCACCTGGGGTATCCAGTGATTGCCTGTTTTTTTGGAAATCCCGGGGTTACCATGTGATTTTCCTATGGACCGCCACCCAGGCTCAAAGGGATCATAAGATAATTCATGCTAGTAACTTCCGTGTGCAGCCACAAGCCATTATGGGCTCTGGCATAGTTGACTAAGTCGTGCGAACTCTTATAGTGGTAGACTAGCAGATGTAGGGGATGTAGGTGTACCGGTCTACCCATCGTAAGGTGCTAGCGCTTCTGAAAGACTATGTCTTGGTCATCCGTTTCTCAAACACCGTGCAATGCGGGAAACCAAACAGAGGCGATCGAGTCTTGTGGGGAAAAGTGCGCAAACCTCTGCAGAGTGTACAAACTAATCATGATTAGCCGTGTCCCCGGTTATGGACATCTTGAGTATCTAGTACTTGAATATCATGTGAATCTCAACATGTTACTCTAATTTAATATTGTTGGGTTTGTTAATGAGTACTTTTAATTGGGATTGAGGATGCTGTCAACCATTCTCAATGTTTAACAACCACCATGATAGTTAAATAAATTTATTCCTTTGTAGTAGGGAAAAATTGGCTTTATGCAAAAACTGTAACCATAGAGCTTTTCCACCAGCCATATATGCATGTAGTATAGGCTTATCATTCATTATTCTCTATGTGTTACATTGCCAGCATATTCCATGTGCTGACCCGTTTTCGGGCTGCAACTTTCATGTTGCAGACTTTTCAGACGACGAGTAAGGTGCTTTTAGGTCGTGGTTCTATACTCAGTGATGCCGTTGGAGTTGATGGACTCACTTATCTTCCAAGTCTTCCGCTGTTATCATTATTAGATGGTCTTAAGCCATGATTATTGTAATAAGTCCTCTTTTCGGACATCGACGTAATAAGTGTGTGATTACTACTGTGTTATAAATACTTTGAAGTACTGTGTGGTGTCAGCATTACTGATCCAGGGATGACACCTGAGCACAGAGACTTGACCATCTGAGGTCGGGTCGCTACAGATTGATACCTTGGTTCTCAAAAACTGAGGGAAATACTTACGCTACTATTGTTGCATCACCCTTTCCTTTTCAAGGAAAACCAACGCAAGCTCAAGACGTAGCAATCATTCACACTATCCCAAATGTCGGTGTACAAAAGTATGGGTACTTCTGTACCCTTACTTGTGCACGGGCAGTCGTAGCCACACCTGCGGCAGGGCTTGGCAAGGCAGAGGTAGATAAAACACAAAGACTACCAAGACAGATACTCGAAGAACAAGGAGCAGAAGGCGAGTTGGACCTCCCCCAGCAACAACCTTGCCGGGGCAACCTGCGCAGCACCAGCAAGCCCATCACCCTTGAGGCTGAGAGCTCTGACACCATCGACAACGTCAGGACCAAGATCTAAGAATGCATGCGTGGTAGCATGCAGATCTTCATGAAGATATACAACCTACGGGTTCACATGGAACCAGAAGATGAAGACCCCAGGCAAGACCCTTGCCGGGGACGACTACGAAGCCCCCCGGCAAGCCTTGCCAGTGACGATCACTGGGCCGCGGCTAGGCCCGCGCCCGGCAAGTGTTTTCCACTTCACCACCACTCTAGTGCGACGACCAGGGTGCCAACTAAGTAGGCGCCTGCGTGGCGGCATGCAAATATTCGTCGAGGCCCTACCATCGTGCCAACACAGTAGCTAGTTAGCCAGCATGGCGCTGCATGCCTCGTCAGCCTGGACGCATGTCGGAGCAAGGAGGAGCGGCGACGGACGGGATTGCTTCTATTGCCGTCCCCGATAAAGTAAGAGGGCGTGTAGGCAACGCATTAAATGTGTTTGTCCTACGGTACCGAGCGATAAGCTCATACACTTTAGCTTGCCACCTCCTGTGTCCCACTGTGGCAACCCCTTTACGTATAAAAGTAGGCCCAAGGCATAGAGAGAGAGAGAGGAATCAGACTTTTGGACTGTGCATGCACGGCAGCTAGTTCAAAAGCTCAAGAACACATATATCCAAACAAGCATGACTAGGGTATTACACATCATTGCGGCCCGAACCTGGGTAAGACCCCCTTGTGCTGACTGCTAGAACTACTCTTCGTGCAGCTAACCCCCCGCCGAACGTAGAAGGGATCCTTGTGATCCCATAGGTGTTCGTTTCCCCGACATCTTTGGCGCGCCAGGTAGGGAGAATTAGTTGTCAGAATCAGGTCTATTAGTTAGTGCAGTAGTTTCTTCATCACCATGGCACCGAAGAAGAAGTCGATCATAGCGGTCGGCCCGTCCGTGGCCGCTCCGCCCGTGCCCGCGCGGACGAGCGACGGGAAGGTGCCAGTGGTGGTGGAGATGAAGATCATCCACGGCGCCCTAGTGCAAGAACCTAGGTGAGCGGCTTTGTCTGCAGCCGCGACAGTGACCCGCACAGCAACTAAGAGCTAAGTCATGACAAACTATGAGTAATTCTTCCTTCTATAAGGTTATCTTCCTCGATGGTTTCCATCCTTGTATGGAGAACCTGCACGCAAAAGGAACCCTGCCGTGATTGGCAACACCCCTATTCTGTTTTGAGTCCGCTCAACAGCTCAGGTGCTGCGCTCTTCTAAGGACGGCGGGGTACCTTGCCATAATCAACAGCGCCCCTGTTCTGTTTCGAGTCCGCTCGACAGCCCAGGTGACTGCGCCAAGAACGGCAAGGTAACTTGTCGTCGACACCCTCCGCAGCCTGCTAAGGATCCGTCCTTCTAGCGCCTGCGGCAAGGGGTGCACGCGCCGGCAGGCCTATCCAATTAAGCATAGGGGCAGAACATACAAGGATGAACTAAACAGGAAGATAACATGCAATCAGTTCAAGGCATAACAGAGTTATATTACATAAAAAGTTGCCACAATTCTAACTTAAGATAAATTGTCTTGGGTGCGAACTCGCAGCGGCAACAAGGAACAAAGCAGTTAGTCCTGACGCCGGCCCTCCAGCCTCACGACTCTGCTGACGCAGCTGATGATGGGATCGATGCGCTCCCTGAGTGCTTGGAGGTCGACGCCCTCCGACAAGCTGTCAAGCGCCTAAGCGGGGTCAATGCTAGGATTCCAGTACGCCACTTTGGTGAGCACCTTGGTCAAGGCACCCCGGCAAAGCTTCCAGGACTCCTCGGCTAGGTAGGCAGCCCTATTGGAGTTGAGCAGCTTCAGGGCGTCGAGGACATGCTCAAAGAACAGAGTCAACCTGGCGCTGTCAGTCACGTTCACCTCATGGGAGATCCTGAAGCTCGGCATGTCCATGGCGGACAGCTGTGCGGTGAGCCTCTCTGCGACATCCATGAGGTGGCTATTCCAAAGTTTTGTGACCGCCTCGAGCTCGTTGTGGGAAGTGACAGTGGTCTGCAGCAGCAGCTGCTCGTCTGGGAGCTCCTTGGTAAGGGTTAGCTCGCGAGCCTGGGACTCTCAAAGCATCTTCTCCTGGGTCTCCAGCTTCAGCTTTAGATCAGCAATGGAATTGTTGGCCTTAGAAAGAAGCTTGGTTTTGTCAGATATGGTGGTCTGCATCTTCGCCAGGTCGTAGAGAGTTTTCTTTCTGTCATCCTTGAGCATGGAGAGCTCCTTGCCAAGCTTCGCCAGGTCCGCCTCCGGTTTCCCCACCTTGCCGGCCAGCTCAACCTTGGCGGCCTTTGCGGCCTCAGCGCCGTCGACGGCCTCCTATAGTTTGCTGGCGTGGTCGAGGACCAGAGCATCTAGTGCTTCTTTGTGCTTCTGCATGAGATCTTTGGTCCACTGTACGACGAGCTTCTCAATTTTTTCATCCTTGGCGCAGTGTGGTGGCAAGCGTCGCTTTGCGAGCAACCAAGTCCTACTCCAGGGCGTCGAGCGAGATGCGGTGCTGCGTCTGGTCAGATTCGTCCTTGGCGGCCTTCTCCTTCGCCTCCTCCTGAGCCTTCTTGATGTCGGCCTGCTCCAAGAGGAGCTCGCGCCGGCGCTCGTCTAGCTGGTCCTGGGTGGCCCTCAGATCTTGCCGGGCCTCGGCAAATCAGCCCTGCATCTGAGTGGCGCGCTCTTGGAAGTCTGCCTCGGCCTTGTCAACGGCCTCCATCCTGGACTCCACCTTCTCCTTGCGAGCCCGATGGAGAGCTTGGAGCTTGTGGAAATTGGCGCTCATGGCCTGAAGGATTTGATCGTCTTTAGAACCACCACTGCTGATGCTCGGTTCGTTAACAACCTGGAGCCCGGCGGCGTTGAGGATCTCCTCATCGAAGACCTCCCCTTCAGTTGGCGCTCTGGTACTTGCCGCTCCTGGGATGCTGACAAAAAGATCATCACCAACCTTCAAGTACCTGCTCGAGGTAGAGGCTGAGGAGGAGGAAGGCTGGTCATTGGCCATCTCCTTCCTGGTAGGATCCTTGCCGGCCTCCCCGGCAGGCCCCGTGGCGGCCTCCTCAGCGGTAGCCTTGCCGGCCTCCTTGGCAGGCTTCTTGGCGGCCTCCCTAGTGGCGGCCTTGCCGGCCTCCTTGGCTGGCTCCTTGGCGGCCTCCCTAGTGGCGGCCTTGCTGGCCTCCCCGATAGGCCCCTTTGCAGCCTCTTCAGTGGCGCCCTTGCCGACCTCCTCAACGGATCCCATGGTGGCCTCCTCAGAAGCGATGTTAGCGGCCTCAGCCTTGGCATCCTTGGCGGTTTCCACAATCATGGCATCGATGTCCACCTAGTTTACCAGGGGAGCATCTGAGACCAAAAGGGGGAGTGAGGCAAGGCCAAAAACAAAATAGTTCAAGACGGAGAAAAGAAAAGAAATCAAGGCAGTGATGGCAAGAAGCGGAGGCAAGTAGTTTACTTGCGACAAGTGGGGAGGACACACCCCCCTCCTCAGCAACATCCGTTGTCGGGACGGGGTCACTAGCACCTGTGCCCGCCACCTCGTCCTCCATGCGCATGGGCTCATCAGTGGGTGCCCTTGCCGGGGACACCCCTCTGGTCGGCGTGGTTGATGGGGGCGGCGTGTCGGGGGTGGACCCTAGTGGCCCCTTCTGCTGCTACTCTCCTCCTATAGGCCCGACAAGATTATCAATAAGTATACACGCTCCAATGCCTGCCACCGAGAAATTGGTAACAAACTACGCTGGGGGTTGGAGTGGGGGCTGCACTCAGGGCTGGACTCCGGGCTGATGAAGATCATCCTCGACGCACGTGGAGTGCTTGCCGGGGGCTCGTCGCCCGTTGAGGCTTTGGCTCGCTTCGCCACCCGCTGAGCCAACGTCTTCGTGTCGCTGTGAAAGACAAGATCAACTCAAGGCAAGACAATCAAAATGGAAGATCAAAGGATAGATGAGAGTGCAAGGTGCTTACTCGTCTCCCTCTTCAGCCCTCCTTTTCCTCCTCGGGCTGAAGGACCCAAGGTCGTAGTCGGCCACTGGGATGGTGCCCGCGAGGGAAGGGGACAGGGTCCTTGCGCGCTTGGAAGGAGAAGGCAGCAGTCGTGGCTTTCTTCGTCACCACGGTTGTGGCCTTCTTTTCCACCGCGACTTCTTTCTCTGCCGCCGCGGGTGTGCGCCTCGTCTGGTGCATGGGTTGCGCCTGAGCCTCTTGCTGTTGTGTGGCCCTGCTGGACTGGATAGGCTCGCTGGAGCCGGTCCGCTGCAGGATGCATTTCTTCTTCGGGGACGAGGGCTCGTCCGCTTTGGATGCCTCCTCAGACGGCCCTTTGGCCACCTCCACAGCAGGGGGAACCCCCGCGCCGGAGCCGCTGGTCTCCTCAGCGGGCCCCGCCCACTCCAGGAACCTCTGCTCCTCCTCGGCTCCTTCGGCCTCTTTGTCAACAGTGTCGAGGCTGTCGGCCTCAGCGGCAAGCTCCGCCTCCTCTGACCTGGCGGCGATGTACGCCACCTCTTCATTAGTGGCGGGGCGGATGAGCAGTCGCTCCTTGCGGATGGTCCTCTCCGACAAATTGTCAAAGAATCCCTACACCAGTTCTGCTTTTGGCTCGGCCCAGGTCAGATTGAGGCCGTGCACATTGAATGCTGGCATCATGGTGATGTTGTTTGTTAGGCGGGAGTTATTGCTCGACAGGACCACCCCCGCCGGAAACCTGAATGGATTTTCGGCCTTGCCGGTCTTGGCAGCCTTGCCAGTCCTCTCTGCCTTGCCGGTCTCGTTGACCCTGAGCTGAAAAAGCCTCTGGCAAAGATGCGCATGCTGCATCACCATGAAGATATGATTCAGGCCAGGGCGAAGCCTCATGATATCGGGCGCATTCTTGTAATCCCAAGCCGGCCTCCCCTTATCGTGCAAGGGGGCGATGCGGCGACGGATAAAATCAGCCCTGACCATGTCAAGTGTGAGCCTAGCTGCTGCAAGGCAATGAATCCTGGTGATGGCAATCGTGAGCTTCTTGTCGTCGGCGTCGAGATCACTCCAGTGTGGACCATGGACCGGCAAGCTCTGACAGACCTCACAGAATGGTCGTGGCTCCTCCTCTACAACCCAGCACCACCGGCCCCGCCATTCGTCCCACCTCTCCTTTTGGGATCCCTCTGGGTACGCACCTTTGCACAGAGCCCTTGGGATCCAAGCAATGCAGCCAGAGAGGGCATCCCCTGGCTGGATGCGAGGAAGGAAATAATGGCAGAAAAGTGTCGCCTTGGGATGCACCCCGGCAAGGCCCTCACAGAGGTGAGTAAAAAGTGCCATGCACGCCACGGCATTCGGCGTAAAATCCAAGATATGGAAGCCATAGGTGTGCATGATGTCATTGAAGAAATCTATGAAAGAGGGGCAAAGGCCGCAGGAGAAGTAGTCGACAAAGAAAGGTTAAGTTTTCGGGCCGGGCTCGGCAAAGGGAGCGGGGACGACCTGCGTGGCAGGATGCCTCGTCGTCTCTCTCCCCCACAGGCACCGGAACTGGTCCCTGAGCATGAGCGCGTCGATCGTCGAAGGGAAGAGGGTGTGCTTCTTTCGCAGCTTCATCAGCTCGTTCTCCGACACCTCTCTCCCCTCGGCGGCCTTGGCCGCACCCTTGCCCTTGCGTGCCTTGGGCGCCATGGCGGTTGAGAAGAGGCAAGGGATCCAAAAGCAATGGAGGTGCGGCGGCAGCGAGGAGAAGAAAGAACTCTGTTTTTCGCTCAAGGAAGAAGAAGGGGAACGACGGTTCTAAGATTGGGAGAAGTAGAGAGGGTAAATGAGCAGTGCCCCTGCAGATTTCCCTTTTTATGGGGAAGGCGCAGGCCACCTCTTTACCATTTATTGCGGGGTGACACATGCGTGCCACACCCATCCCACGTGTGACCCCCATGTCACCCAGTCAACGCGAGTCGTGGGGAAGCACAACTGACAAAAATATTGCGGCGATCTATCTCTGCCACGCCCGCCTGCGCACTGCTTTGGGCCTGGCCCAACTACGCCTTGCGCTTATGTGTGGCCTAGGCCCGGGCGCTCCTGTCGGTGTACAAAAGTATGGGTACTTTTGTACCCCTTACTTGTGCACGGGCAGTCGTAGCCACACCTGCGGCAGGGCTTAGCGAGGAAGAGGAAGATAAAACACAAAGACTACCAGGACAGATACTCAAAGAACAAGGAGCAAAAGGCGAGCTGGACCTCCCCCGCCAACACCCTTGCCGGGGCAACCTGCGCAGCACCAGTAAGCCCATCACCCTTGAGGCTGAGAACTCTGACACCATCAACAATGTGACTACCAAGATCTGAGAACGCATGTGTGGTGGCTTGCAGATCTTCATGAAGATATACAGCCTACGGGTCCACGTGGAACCAGAAGACGAAGACCCCCAGCAAGACCCTTGTCGGGGATGACTACAAACCCCCCGGCAAGCCTTGCCGGGGATGATCGGTGGTCCGCGGCCAGGCCCACATCCGGCAAGGGTTTGCCACCTCACCACCACTCCAGTATGACGAATAGTGTGCCAACTAAGCAAGTGCCTGCATGGCGGCATGCAGATCTTCGTGGAGGCTCTACCATCATGCCAACACAATAGCTAGTTAGCTGGCGTGGCACTGCATGCCTCGTCAGCCTGGACGCATGTCCGAGCAAGGAGGAGCGGCGACGGACAGGATGGCTTCTGTTGCCGTCCCGAATAAAGTAAGAGGGCACGTAGGCAACACATTAAATGTGTTTGTCCTACGGTACCTGGAGATTTTCAACATTAAAGTAAGAGGGCACGTAGGCAACACATTAAGCTTGTACACCGTAGCTTGCCACCTCTTGTGTGCCATTGTGGCAACCCCTTTCTGTATAAAAGGAGGCCCAAGACGTACTGAGAGAGGATTCGGACTTTTGGACCATGCATGCACCGCAGGTAGTTGAAAAGCTCAAGAACACATATATCCAGACAAGCAGGACTAGGGTATTACGCATCTTTGCGACCCTAACCTGGGTAAAATCCCCTTGTGCTGACTGCTAGACCCGCTCTTTGTGCAGCTAATCCCCCACCGAACATAGAAGGGATCCTTGTGATCCGATAGATGTTCGTTTCCCCGACACCAAAGGCGTTACTTGGCACTTTACTGAAACAAAAGTTATAAAACATGATTACTACAGTAACATAATCATGTGAACACACAAAAATAGTGGGTAATGTTGTTGGGTTGTCTCCGAACATGCCCTTTCTTTTAATGCCTTTCTAGCTAGGCACGATGATTTCAACGATGCTCACATAAAAGACAGGAATTGAAACACAAAGAGAGCATCATGAAGCATATGACTAGCACATTTAGGTCTAACCCACTTCCTATGCATAGGGATTTTGTGAGCAAACAATTTATGGAAGCAATGATCAACTAGCATAGGAAGGCAAAACAAGCATAACTCCAAGATTTTCAACATAAAGAGAGCAAAATTGATATTATTGCAATTCCTACAAGCATATATTCCTCCCTCATAATAATTTTCAGTAGCATCATGAATGAATTCAACAATATGACTATCACATAAAGCATTATTTTCATTTTTTACAAGCATACAAATTTTATTACTCTCCACATAAGCAAATTTTTTCTCATTGATAATGTGGGAGAAAATTCAATGAAATAACTATCATTTGATGCATAATCCAATTGAAAATTAAAGTCACGATGACAAGTTTTATGGTTATCGGTATTCTTTATAGCATACATGTCATCACAATAATCATCATAGATAGCAATTTTTTTCTCATAACCAATTGGAACCTCTTCCAAAATAGTGGATTCATCACTAAATAAATTCATGACCTCTCCAAATCAACTTTCATAATTATCACAATAAGATTCAACACCCCCCAAAATAGTGGGATCATTACTACCTAAAGTTGACACTCTTCCAAACCCACTTTCATCAATATAATCATCGTAAATAGGAGGCATGCATTCATCATAATAAATATTCTCATCAAAACTTGGGGGACTAAAAATATCGTCTTCATAAAACATAGCATCCCCAAGATTATGGCTTTGCATATCATTAGCATCATAGATATTCAAGGAATTCATACCAACAGCGTTGCAATCATGCTCATCATACTAAGATTTAGTGCCAAACATTTTATTGATTTCTTCTTCTAACACTTGAGAACAAATTTCCTTTCCATCATTATCACGAAAGACACTAAAAAGATGAAGCATATGAGGCAACATCAATTCCATTTTTTGTAATTTTCTTTTATAAACTAAACTACTGATAAAACAAGAAACTAAAAGATTCAATTGCAAGATCCAAAGATATACCTCCAAGCACTAACCTCCACGGCAACGGCGCCAGAAAAGAGCTTGATGTCTACTATGCAACCTTCTTCTTGTAGACTCGTGTTGGGCCTCCAAGCGCAGAGTTTTGTAGAACTGTAGCAAATTTCGCTCAAGTGATGACCTAAGGTTTATCAATCCATGGGAGGAGTAGGATGAAGATGGTCTCTCTCAAACAACTCTGCAACCAAATAACAAAGAGTCTCTTGTGTCCCCAACACACCCAATACAATGGCAAATTGTATAGGTGTACTAGTTTGGTGAAGAGATGGTGATACAAGTGCAATATGGATGGTAGATATAGGTTTTTGTAATCTGAAAATATAAAAACAGCAAGGTAACTAGTAGTGAAAGTGAGCAAAAACGGTATTGCAATGCTTGGAAACAAGGCCTAGGGTTCATACTATCACTAGTGCAAGTTCTCTCAACAATGATAACATAATTAAATCATATAACAATCCCTCAACGTGCGACATAAGTCACTCCAAAGTTCCTATCACGGAGAACAGAAGATGAAATTGCTTGTAGGGTACGAAACCACCTCAAAGTTATTCTTCACGATCAATCCATTGAGCTATTCCTATAAGTGTCACAAACAACCCTAGAGTTCATAGTAAAATAACACCATATGACACACATCAATCAACCCTAATGCCACCTAGATACTCCAATGTCACCACAAGTATCTGTGGGTCAAGTATACGATATGCATCAAACAACTTCAGATTCATAATATCCAATGCAACACAAAGAACCTCAAAAAGTGCCCCACGATTCCTACCGGAGAAACAAGGACGAAAATGTGTGTCAACCCCAATGCATATATTACCCCAATGTCAGCTCGAGAATCCGCGAGTTCAGTGCCAAAACATACATCAAGTGAAGCGATAGAACACCCCATTGTCACCACGGGTATCCCATCCAAGACATACATCAAGTGTTCCCAAATCCATAATAGTATTCAATCCGATAATAGTGAAACCTCAAAGGTAAAACTCAATTCATCACAAGAAGATAGAGGGGAAGAAACACCATATGATCCGACTATAGTAACAAAGCTCGCGGTACATCAAGATCATCCCAAATCAAGAACACGAGAGAGAGATCAAACACATTGCTACTGGTACATACCCTCAGCCCCGAGGGTGAACTACTCCATGCTCATCATGGAGAGCACCGGGATGATGAACATGGCCACCAGTGATGGATTCCCCCTCCGGCAGGGTGCCGAAACAGTTTCCCAATTGTTTTTTCATGGCTATAGAGCCTTGCAGCGGCGAAACTCCTGATCTAGGTTTATTTTTGGGGGTTTCTATATTTATAGGAATTTTTGGCGTCAAGAACAAGTCAGGAGGGTCCACGAGGCGACAACAAGACAGGGGGGCGCTTCCCAGGGGGGCTCCCTCCACCCTTCTGGAGGCCTCGTGGCTCTTCTGGCCCAACTCTTTTGCTTCGGGGGCTTCTCCTGGTCCATAAAAAATCACCTTAAATTTTCAGCTCGTTTGGACTCCGTTTGGTATTCCTTTTCTGTAAAACTCAAAAGCAAGGAAAAACAGAAACTGGCACTAGGCTAGGTTAATAGGTTAGTCCCAAAAATAATACTCCCTCCGTCCCATAATATAAGAGGGTTTTTGACACTAGTGTAGTATAAAGAAGGTGCTTATATTATGGGACGGAGGGAGTACAAAATAGCATATAAATGCATATAAAACATCCAAGATGGATAATATAATAGCATGGAATAATAAATAAATAGATACGTTGGAGAGGTATCAATGTCGTATCTATAAATTTGGGTTGAATACTCTACCCTCGAAAATGCTACTAGCCCCTATACTTGTGGGTTATCAACCCCTCCACCCCTTCTTACTAAGTAAGAGAGCCATCAAAATGTGCCTAAACTTCCACTATTCATTTTCCGAGAGAGAACCGCCTACTCATGTGTTGAGCTCAAAAAACTCCATTCCTACCATTTGAACCTTGAATTGTAGCCTTCCCCAAGTTGCTTTACACTCAAATCCTTCTTCCACCATAGCCAAATATGTGAGAGAGAGTTGAGTGTTGGGGAGACTATCATGTGAAGCACAAGAGCAAGGAGTTCATCATCAACACACCGTCTATTACCTTTTGGAGAGTGGTGTCTCCTAGATTGATTAGGTTTCGCTTGCGAGCCTCTGACATGATATAGAGTTGAACCAAGAAGTTTCTAAGGGCAATGAGATCGCCTACTTCATGAAGATCTACCCGAGTGAGGCAAGTCCTTTGTGGACGAGGGCCATGGTGGGATAGACAACACTACTAGGAAAAGGCCTATAGATAATATGGACATTAATGGCACACCACATATGTGGTGCGCCACTGCTATACAGCAGTGGCGCACCATGTGTTGGTACGCCATTAGTGTCCAAATACTAATGGCGCACCACATCCACGGTGCGCCACTACTAACAATTTTTTTTCAAAACTAGTAATGGCGCACGAGGGGATAGTGCACCATTACTAGTTAAACTAGTAGTGGCGCACCACACCCTCGGTGCTCCACTACTAACAATTTTTTTTTGTATTTTTTTGTGAAAACTAGTAATGGCACACCAGGGGATAGTGCGCCATTACTAGTTTTAACTAGTAATGGTGCACCACACACTTGGTGCGCCGCTACTAATTTTTTTAATTTTTTTTCAAAACTAGTAATGGCGCACCGTGGGTGTGGTGCGCCATTACTAGTTAAACTAGTAATGGTGCACCACACCCACGGTGCGCCATTACTAACTTTGCCCAAAAATTCCACCGAATGCACCCCAAGTGGACCGCCTTTTCAGTTTTAAAAAAAAAGAAAATGATGGAAATGTCAATAAAATAAAATAAAATAAGTTTCCCACGTAATATGTGGGCTAGTTGTTGGGAAAATTTACAAATATGAATTTCGACTTTATTTGCAAAATCTCTCTAGAATTTGTAAAATGGGCATAACTTTTGCATACGAACTCGGATTAAAAAGTTTTTTATATGAAATATCATCTACTCGAAAAGTTACATCCGAATTCAACTGGGGGAACCCCGTTGAAGATTTTTAGAATCCCCAAAACCTAATAAAAAAAGATACGGGGCTTTTAAGATCTAGAGGGGGAAAATGGAAAAAATTTCAAACTTACTAGTGGCGCACCATTTGTTAGGTGCGCCACTAGTATCAGAAAAAAAATTAGTTTCGAATTTTTTTGGAAAAAATGTTCAAAATATGATACGTAATATGAACGGAAGTTTGAAATATATTTTTAAAATTTCATCACACTCATGAACATGAACAAAGTCCTAGACATCGACAAGGTTTAATAGGATTGATATGCTAGATACATCAACAAGTGCCTATTAAGTGAGCTGGTGCTGGGGTTGGATAGAACTCTGAAGTTAAGCGTGCTTGGGCTTGAGTAGTGTGAGGATGGGTGACCTTTCGGGAAGTTTAATCACGGAGTGCGATTTGACTTGAGATTAAGCATATTGACCCAAGATTAAGCCATAGTGACCCGAGATTAAGAAAACAATTTGAAAAAAGATTCTTAAAAAAAATTTGAAAAAAAAATTGTTAGTAATGGCGCACTTCTATGTGGTGCACCATTACTAAGTCAGATAGTAATGGCGGACCACTTGACATACTAATGGCGCACTCCCTGGTGCGCCACTACTGTCTCGTATACTAATGGTGCACCAGGGGTGCGCCATTAGTATTAATCACTAATGGCGTGATGCTAGTGGCGCACCTGTAGTGCGCCATTAATGGCCAAAACAGGTGCGCCACTAGCAAGCCTTTTCCTAGTAGTGCAAGGTTGCTTCTTAGTGGACCCTTCATGGACTGGCGCAGCCGTTACCCTTCGTGGGTTGAAGTCTCCATCAACGTGGGCGTACGATAGCACCACCTATCGGAACCATGCCAAAAATCTTCGTGTCCCCATTACGTTTGCCTTCTCCAAACCCTTTCACTACTTACATGTCCAATGTCTTACTTCCCGCTGCTATACTCTCAGAATTGCATGTGTAGGGTGTTGCTTGACTTGTCATAAGTGCTAAAATCAACCTACAATTAAAATTGGGAAAATGTTAGGTTTTATTTGTTCAAGTAGTCTAATCACCCCCCTTTAGACATACTTTCAATCCTACAAGATCGACATGTCACAAACTCATTCTAATTCAAGAACTCGTCGTCAATCAATTACTAGAATCTCGTTTCGAAGGACTAATTATCTTGTTTCCGCACCTCCGTACCGGAGGATGACGACGAAGACGATGGTCACGCTTCACAACCGCACCGGAGTTACCTCATCTACGCCCTTGTCTACCACACCGGGTGGTCCATCGACAACGTCATCCATCGCGGCCAACGTTATTCACAGACACCGACTTGCACCGCATCAGGTGTGCTTCATCAAAACCATCTTCCACCTTATTGGGGCTACTTCACCAAGCACATCGTCGCACCTCCACCACGAGGCCGTTGGTGCTTCATCAACGGCTTTGTCCATCGCATCATAGCGCTCCGCTACCACTTAAGATCTGCATCCATAGGCATCTAGCCAACGCAAGCGCAGCACCCTCAACGGCTCTGAAGTGACCCACACTCTAGGAGAGTATGCCCAAACGCTGACTCGAACTAGGTATCCACATATCACTCGGCTGTGCACTATTCTGATGATGTTTGGATATCCTTTTACTGCTCTCTTAGCTTACATGACTATGCAACTCTGTCTTTAACTCTTATTTCTTCTGGAGCTTTCATCTCAAACATGCCAAACCATTTTTTAGCGAAGCATGATGATGCTATGGGATTTGGTACACTTCCTGCACGCTCGTATACCCTTGGAAGTACTTGTCCTCTGGTACAAGAGCAAAGTTCATTCCTCTCATTTGATCAACCATTCGTCATGCCAAAAATGCAGAGGGGTGAGGAAGGAGAACAGGGCCTACACCTAGCAAGTGGTAACATGGACTTGTACATGGAACATCCCAAGCGCAAGCAGAGCTGCAGTGAGCCTGTAGAGCGAGCTAGCGTAAGTCCCTGCATTTCATTTAATTTGTACTGGCTTGTGTGTATAATTTGTGTGCAGTGGCGGATCCAGGAATTCAAGTTACCAGGGGCGAAAATTAACTTCAAAAATACGAAGGAACTTGCACTCTGGAAATCAACATAACTTGAGAAATATGAAGCTACATGCACTTCAAAAACCAGCTAATGATCCAAAGTAGTTCCAAATTATAAACAACTAGATGATGTAAGCACCAAAAAACACAAAATACAACATGGTGGACAAGGACTACTAACATGGACTGTAGCTGCTTGAATCATTCGTTCTCTGGCCCAAAATATCCAAGTCTAATTGGCACCTATAACCAGTGCACAAACTGCATATCAATATATCTATCTTGCACAAGTATGCCAATAGTTTGAAATAATAGATAAGAAAAGTATTTATGCTAGGTTGTCATGATACGGGAACGTTGCGGTAGATGGCCTCGACGTTTCCTTAACCACGAAAATTACTATAATTTGCCTGTCATCAATTCTAGCAATTACCACATAGCAGATCATCATTAGACACAAACTCCTTCAATTGGAGATTGCAAAATTCTCACATTAGATCCCTCATTACACACTATATGTTCAATACCAGGAGCATGCAAAATGTTTGCATCAAATCCTTCATTAGCAGTGTGTTCATTGGACACTTAAGGCTCAAGAACAACATGAACTTGTATGTTTGCACCAGAAACTTGATTAGACACATGAGGTTTAATCAGTTCAGTATTGATTGGGGGGAGTCACAAAATAACCAGAACTTGGTTTCATTTTCTTATAGTCCCTACATACATGAAGTTTTAAAAAACAATAAGGTTTAACTATTGGCCAGAAATTGAACAGTTGAATTAGATATAATCAGGGATGTGATGTACCTACTCATTGCGCATGCTGCTCTTGCAAGCCACGACTGTCCTTTTGCGCAAGCTCGATGCCATGCCTGTGCTGCCGCCGCTGCCTCCCATGTAGGCTACACCCTACTTGAAGCCCAGCACCCAACAAGGGCGCAAGGAAGAGCTCTGTCAATCTATCTAGTTGCGGCTAGGTTAGGAGTGAACCAGACTGGGAGGCGGTCGTTTGGGCTGTGAGCCTGATATTGGGCCTACCTTGCACTAACGTTATTGGCCCATCCGAATGGAAACGTTTTGCTTCATTTTTTACATTATCTGCTCGTGCACTGGGATGAACAAAACTAGTCAAGGCCAACCTGGACGATCCGAACTAGGTGCGCACTTTCCAGCCATCCGAGGCATCCATCCATACTAGCCCCTACGGTGGCGCCACCCCTGTTTACGTGTGTATGATTGTGGTAGTGAAACGTATTCCAGTGGCGCTTTTGATTTACCCATAGAATGGTGATTTCTTGTTTCTATGAACTAAGTTGGCCAATAATGAAAAGGACGCCAGTCTTTTCATCCTATTGTAGATTGCCTAGATCTCGATATGCCAAATATAATCGCATAAATTATACAGTAGAAGCCAGTGTGATGTGTGTTGATACAACTAGTCTGACAACTCGTCCTCCTATAACATATCAAGGACACACCATCGTATTAGATTAACCATTCGACTTACCAATGCAGTGCGGCAAGAAAGGAGTACTAAAAATGCGTATCCAAGCAAGTGATGCCATGGACTCCTTTGTAGAACCTTGTAAGCGAAAAAGAAGTTGTAGTGTGCCTATACAAAGAGCCAGCGTAAGTTCAGTTACCCGCTTCTTAGAATTTTAGTTAGGCATTGATTGCAAAATTGTTCAATTACCTTGCTTAGCTTAATTTAGTTTGCTACTGATTACATAATGCCATAGCCTATTAATACTATTATAGACTATGACTATCTATGTATTTGTTACTTACTATTTATAGAATTACCTGTTTGCCTGAACTTAAATAGCCACTCAAGCACGTAGATAGCTGGTCATATCTACTTCTATGGTGCAACAAAATCCATGTCACTACTGCAGGATGTTGTTAACGCGACACTATGATCAGAGACCCTTCGACAAAATTGTGCGATGCAATAATCGCAAATTGTGATGTAAAAACACAATCAAAAAAGGTGCAAAACTTTTATGATGATGGATGCATCAAATACGGTTCAAATTTTAGTTGCGTGTGCGATGCAGGGCATATGGTTCAGTTCAATGAACTGTTTGCGATGAGGCAGAAGAACAGAACGGGCAGCCAGATGAAGGTGTGTGTGATATACGGCATACGGTTTACTCGGATGAACTGTTTGTGATTAAGCAGAAGAAAAGAAACGGTCAGCCAGATCAAGGTGTGTGCGATAGAAGGCAAACATTTCACTCAGATGAACTGTTTGCGTTGAGCCAACATAATATAAACGGTTCATTATAACAAGATGTGTGTGATACGCGGCAAACAGGTCTGTAATCAGAAATGTGTGCGAAGACCGATTATAACACAGACGATTGCTGCTAATAAGATGTATGTGTTGTGCGATGTGATATGCTTTGTCTACACAACATCTATTGGCCATTGCACGATGGGCAGTCATCCCGGTACGCCATAAGGATGCAAAGAGGCATCCTATATCAGCAAGGACTAGTTGTTCCACCAATAGCTCATCTAAGAGAACTCTCAAGTTAACTGTGCTCAGGCTGGAGCAGCCATCAGATGGGTGATCTGACGGGAAGTTGTCTTGATGTTGAATTAACTGTTGGGATGGATAATGACCTCTATGACCCATCCCATCAGTTAAATTAACCTCAAGGTCCTTGTTTTTTATTTTATTTTAACACATGTTAAAGAAGGTCTACCACATTATTTTTTGACAACGTGTGATACGTGACATACAGTTGATCCATCCGAGCTGCTTGTGATGGAATAAGCCGTGTGTGTTGTGGGCAAAGGCTTGTTGTCATACAATCGTTTGCAATTGATGAATTCATCACCGACGGGTTCCCTAGTGTGGTCTGCGTGCGATGTGATATGCTATGTTTCCACTACATCTATGCTCTGTGTACAGATGATGAAGATATATATACTTATAACAGGACATGATTGCAAAACCAAATTAAACATCCAATTATGTTATATAAAAAATATCATAAGTATTGCAAGGTTCAAATTCAAATATTACAAGGTTCAAACTATTCAGACACATAAAATTCCTCTTCTTCAAAATATTTATCATGCATTATTTCTTCGAAAGGATCAGCCACCGAGAAGTCATATAGCGGCTCGATACAGTGACTTTCGAATAATCTGTCGTATGAAGTTACAAACTAAAATTCAGCTTGTGCAGAGCCTTTTCCATTCAGTTGTAGATGCATGCGCTCTTTAGCAGTCCATTCACTTATGCGTAGTAAATATAGGGCAAACCTCATTACCTTGAGCAACCTTGCTTTCTCAACAAAGAACCCGGCGAATTTAATTTCTGGCGTGGTGCCTCGGTACTCATTAAAAGTAATTTCTATGAGATGAAGATCAAGGCATTCAAAGTGATTGGTATATTCCCCAACATTTTCTACTTTTGGGCCTGCTAGTATGTGCAAACGAAGACAACATACTAGTGCATAGTTGCAAATTTGAACACTTTGGGCCTATTCGATTTGCAGGATTTCTAAATACACGAAAAGAGTGAAATGCCACCTTCAATCTTTCATGATAAACTTTTATCACAAAAGAATGTCGGGAGAAGGAATAAAACGCGTACAACACTAGCATCTCAAAAAAAATATGTATTGAAATCCTCCAAATTTCCTTTAGAAATCATTCTACACTTGTCATTGTAATCATGGGTAAAAGTAAAAAAAATTGAGGTCCATTGTGTTAACAATTAACAGGAAAGGAGCATCACCTTGATGTATAGCTTCTCCGTGCAAAGAAAGCATCTAAGGAATCTGACAACTTCATCCAAATCGGGGCCGGCGGATTGTAGTGCCCAGAGCTTCACTGTGTGTAGAGGCCGGGTCAAACTTGTGGGAATCATTTTCTGGATGACAGGCGAACATATAGGTCAACAATAATTAGATAAAATGTGTTGTCCGATAATATATAAGAAGGAGAAGGAGAAGACTGTTGTACCTGAACGGATAATGATCCAGTAACAAGTTCGTTGAATTCAGCACACGAATAGCCCAACAATGTCAATTTCGGTGCGTGAATGACCCTAATTCTTGCTGGACCTAATTTATCATGTACATACAATTTCTCAAGCAAAGGCACATTCTCAATGACAATATCGTGAAACACCTCAACTGACAGCCTTGGGCGACGCCAGCAATGCACATAAATCGCACGGACATTCGTGGAGGTGATGCGGAGGCTACTGAACCCATCCATCACATGAAGATGAAGGTACTCAAGCATTGTACAACCGACGATCAGGCGCTCCAAATCCTCCTTCAAGATGCGTACGACAATGAGCACGAGGTGCTTAAGTTTAGGGAGATGAAGAGCAAGCACCGCACCGATCCGGGGGAAAATGCACCAACTGAATGTAGTGCGGCGCAACGTGGGCGCGAGGCGAAGACGGACGGCGGCAACGAGCAAGGATGTCTAGTATGAAGGCTGAGCTCCTCGAGCCGATCCATGGCTGGGAATAGGAACCAGTAGTGCAACCTGGTGATACGGGGCTAACCCGGTGTAGGATGATCTTTCACAATTGGAGTGGATTCCCTCGAAGAACACAAAGAACACGGGAAGAACGGGGAGAAATCACAAGGGGAAACACTCGAGAACAAGTGCAATCACACATCCACTAGACAATCAAACACACAAGATCCACAAGGTACTTGAACAACAAAAGCAAAGATACAAGGTAAAGTTCATCCCAAATCCAAAGGAGATGGGGTCTTGATGATCTAGATAGTTCCTTCCCTGAAGGGGTCTTGATATCCCTTGGGATCTTCTCCTAGGTCGTCTTGGCCTCCAATGGAGTAGTCTCTCTCTCTCAAGAGGAGAAGGTAGGAGCAAAGCTCACATACAAATGAGCTATCATATTTGCTAACCCTAACTAGAGGAAGGGGATGGAGTATATATAGGCTAGTCCACAAAGGGGTAAGTGAGGAGAGGATATATGGCACTACAAAAAAAAGACACATCCATGACATTTTGGGCCGAACAAATTTTTTTCTGTCATACTTATGACACTTCTATGACGATAATTGTGACAAATCCCGGTATCATCATAGATGTGGTGGGCTCCTACTTCTATTATAAAAAATCATGACAGAAAAAGGGTATTTCGTCCTGGGCGGGCCAGAGACCCAGCTACATGACATTCTTTGGGCCATCCATGACGGAAAAAACCATGGTAGAAGCGAGGGCGAGGAAAATATCGGGGAGTTCCCGGTTACGGTGGGTGGTCGGGGGCCGAGTGATGCGCGTTTCTCTCGTACACGTACGCGCGTGTATGCGAGGCATTGGGCTCTAACTGAACCAGAGCGAGGCATCACCTAACTGAACCCGAGCGATTGCACTGCAGGCTACACGCTACTAAACTCGAGTGATCCAGCAATTCCTTCGCTACTACTGTTAACTGAAGCCGATCAATGTTGCCTCTAGAGGAACAGTGAGCGTTGCTGGGGGGGTTTGGATGAACAGTTCCCCGTGGTGTTGCCGACGGCTGAACAGGACCCCGATCGATCGAGCCGGTTGGGGCTGGATGAACAGGACCCCGTGGAGGCTGGATGAACAGTAGCCCATGGAGGGGTGGTTGAACAGGAGCCCGTGGAGAGGGCTGGTTGAACAGTAGCCGGTGGAGTAGCGCGCGGTGGAGGCTGGATGAACAGGAGCCCTAGATGAACAGTCGCAGGTGGAGGCTGGATGAACAGGAGCCCTGGATGAATAGTCGCAAGTGGAGGCTGGAGGAGGTCGACGGTGGATGAATAGTAGCTCGTTGAGGCTGGAGGAGGTTGACGGTGGAGATGAACTGTATCCCTTGGAGTCCCATTTTGCGGTACGCCACACCCCTCCCGATGAACAGGACCCTCATTTTGACCAACACAAGTCTGTTTCTCCATTTTGCGGTACGCCACACCCCTCCCGAACAACATGACCCCGTTTCGACTGTAGGAGGTCCAACAGAAGTCCGTTTCCTCCATTTTGCGGTACGCCAGACCCCTCCCGAGGAACAGGATCCTGTTTCGACCGTGGCCGGTCGAACACAAGGCCGTTTCCTCCCTTCTGCGTTACGCTAGGCCTCGTTTCCATTGGTTCTTCCGTATAAGCCCTCTCGTTGAACACGACGACGCATTCCGTTCCGACCCAGCCGGTTGGCTCCCCATGAACACGATGACGATGTTGTTTCTCGGTTCCGACCCAACCATGTACACGAGCCCTGGCCATATGTATGCACGAGTAGGCGTTCGAGACCCCGCCCGTATGTTCTTACGTGGCCGTATTTTCTTTCTTGCACAGTGGCTGCTGTACGTATGTGTACATGCTATGTGCGCGCCTCTACTACAACACGTGCGCGCCTCTACATCGACCAGTATGTACGTACACGTTCACAACCAGAATGACAACACTACGTACGGTTCGACCAGGTGTGTCCCGACTGTCAGGCACTTCCTTGCGTGTGAAGATGTAGCTGGTGGGTCCCAGCAGTTAGGGGGCGAATCATTTTTTTTTGCCCATAATATGGATGAACTTCCTTGCATGCGAAGATGTAGTTGGTAGGTCCCAGCTATCAGGGGGGAACATTTTTTTCGCGAAATACAGTGACCCGTCCAGTGGGTCCCTACTGTCAGGTGGAGGAATCATTATTTTCCGCATAATAAGGAGGCACTTCCTTGCTGCGGCTGTGGACCCAGCTGTCAGCCTCTCCATGTACAGTCCACGTCCGATGGAAGTCATTCCTTGGCCATGTTGACCACGCTGTGCTGAGATCACCAGAGCGGTGGATGACGATGAGGCCTAGGAAGGGAACGACATGGAGCCGGGGAAGACGCGGCAGTGGATGCCCACGCGGAGAGGAGTACGAGGGTTCACTATTTCGGCTTCGGTGAGAGGCTGCCGTCGCTGCAGAATAACAGGGGGTGTGGGTGAGTGGAGGGATGGCCTGGCCAGTGGTGGGAGTAGTAGGGGCCGGTGAGGCCTCCGCGGCAGCAAAGCCGGCCACCGGAGGCAGGAGCAGGCAGCACGACCGGCGCTGCTTTGGGCGGCTAGAGCAAGAAGACCAGAGGTTGAACAAGCACTACGACCGTTGGATGGACATCGTACGGTCAATGGAGCTAGAATCGTTCATATTGACTAAGTTGACAAAGCCCTCCGTCCCCGTCAACTTAGTCGGCCCACAAGTCAGCATCCCACTATGCCGGGTCCTAGCTAGCAGGGGTGTCGGTGTCAAAACCGGCGGATCTCGGGTAGGGGGTCCCGAACTGTGCGTCTAGGCGGATGGTAATAGGAGACAAGGGACACGATGTTTTTACCCAGGTTCGGGCCCTCTCGATGGAGGTAAAACCCTACTCCTGCTTGATTAATATTGATGATATGGGTAGTACAAGAGTAGATCTACCACGAGATCAAGGAGGCTAAACCCTAGAGGCTAGCCTATGGTATGATTTTTGTAATGGTTGTTTGTCCTATGGACTAAAACCCTCCGGTTTATATAGACACCGGAGAGGGCTAGGGTTACACAGAGTCGGTTACAATGGTAGGAGATCTACATATCCGTATTGCCAAGCTTGCCTTCCACGCCAAGGAAAGTCCCATCCGGACATGGGACGAAGTCTTCAATCTTGTATCTTCATAGTGTTGGAGTCCGGCTGATGATGATAGTCCGGCTATCCGGACACCCCCTAGTCCAGGACTCCCTCAGTAGCCCCTGAACCAGGCTTCAATGACGACGAGTCCGGCGTGCATATTGTCTTCGGCATTGCAAGGCGGGTTCTTCCTCCGAATAATTCATAGAAGATTGTGAACACCACTCTGTAAAATAAATTCCACATACCACCGTAGAGAGAATAATATGTACACAAGTTCAATCTGCTGACGTATTTTGTGGTGTGACGTCACACCACTACCAAGCCTTTACTTGAATCGTTTTTATTATACCACCTCAGCGTGTTTAGCGAAGCGGTTTCCTTGGCACGTCTTGTCAAAGCAGAGATCGTGTTCCCCTTATTCCGGGATTCCCATTAATACGGAAGTGGGTAACCCAACCGCACCATTGATTGTGGCGCTTGGGAGATAAGAGAGTTTTACCAGGCCGGTGGGGACGCATAGTCTTCGTCCGCTCATATATAAGGGGATAAGGATCCACCTTTTTTACCTACGCCTTCTTCCTCCTTTGCCTATCCATCTCCGCGCACTCGAGCTCCAGCGCCCTAGTCCACACATCTCGCCTCAACCTTCTCCAGCCATGTTCGGAGCGGGAGGCAAGTGGATGGCCTCCTCCGTTACGGAGGGGCACATCGAGAAGCTGCGCGGCGCCGGATACCTGTCCAGCGACATCGTGCACCGGCTGCCCGACGAGGGGCAGCTCATCCCCACCCCCAGGCCCCATGAGAGGGTCATATTTCTTCCCCACTTCCTCCGCGGACTGGGCTTCCCACTTCACCCCTTCGTCCGGGGGCTCATGTACTACTACAGCCTGGACTTCCACGATCTGGCGCCAAACTTCATCCTCAACATCTCGGCGTTCATCGTCGTGCGAGGCCTTCCTCTGCATCCAGCTCCACTTCGGCTTGTGGCTATAGACCTTCAATGTCAAGGCGAAGGTGGTGAAGGGCGTCCAAGCGGAGTGCGGAGGCGCCATGGTGGGCAAAATGCCCAATGTCATCTAGCTCGAGGGTGCCTTCGTGGAGTCCATCAAAGGGTGGCAATCGGGGTGGTTCTACATCACCGAGCCGCGTGACCCTAAATGGGCAGCGGCCCCTGAGTTTAGATCTGGTACCCCCATTCAGCTCACCTCCTGGAAAGAGAAGGGCTTGCTATGGGGTAGTTCGGAGGAGCTGACAGGACTCCAGTCCTGTCTCCAGACCCTGGTGAACAAGAAGCTTAAGCTTGTCAACATCATCCAGGTCATGCTCGTCCGCCGGATTCTCCCCTGCCAGCAACGGGCCTTCAATTTGTGGGAGTTTGATCTGGCACAGCACCGGACATTGAGCGGGCTCTTCGACACGACGTACGAAGCTGCCTGGAGGGTGCTGTTCAAGGGAGGAGAAGCCCCCGCATCCGCAACTGAAGATCGCGGATTTAGCATGCAGCGCCCGGCCGGCGAGGTAAGCTATGTTATCCTTTATGGGACACTCATTTCTTTCATATTTGACTCTATGTGGGATCTAAAACTCCCAATGCCTTTAACAGGACTGGCATAAGACGTCCGGACAGGTTAACTGTCCGGCTCCCCTTCCCGAAGACCCAGCGGACACCCCTTTAACGGGGATGCTGGTTCCGGCCCTTTCCGTGGTGCCGGAGAAGAAGGACAAGAAGAAGGCCACGGGAACATGAAGGAGTTCCCAGCGCCAGGTGGTATCAAACTCATCATTCGATGACTCCGAGGCGGACTCCTCCCCCAAGGAGGAGGAGAAAGAGGCCTCTTCCCCAGCGGGGGGAGAGAAGAAGAGGAAGGCCTCCCCAACGAGGGCGGCCGAAGGGTCCAAGAAAGGACGGACCCTTTCTCCGGACTGCTCTGCCAACGCCGCCGACGGCGACGAGGAGTGGCTGAGGGAGTCCTGGACTAGGGGGTGTCCGGACAGCCGGACTATCATTGTCCGCCGGACTCCAAGACTACGAAGATACAAGATTGAAGACTTCGGCTCGTGTCCGGATGGTACTTTCCTTGGCGTGGAAGGCAAGCTTGGCGATACGGATATGTAGATCTCCTACCATTGTAACCGACTCTGTGTAACCTTAGCCCTCTCCGGTATCTATATAAACCGGAGGGCATTAGTCTGTAGGACAACATACATTACAACAATCATACCATAGGCTAGCTTCTAGGGTTTAGCCTCCTTGATCTCGTGGTAGATCTACTCTTGTACTACCCATATCATCAATATTAATCAAGCAGGACGTAGGGTTTTACCTCCATCGAGAGGGCCCGAACTTGGGTAAAAACATCGTGTCCCTCATCTCCTGTTACCATCCGCCTAGACGCACAGTTCGGGACCCCCTACCCGAGATCCGCCGGTTTTGACACCGACATTGGTTCTTTCATTGAGAGTTCCTCTATGTCGTCACCAATAGGCTTGATGGCATCTTCAACCTGCAACACTGTCCAGGGTGAGACTTTTCTCCCCGGACAGATCTTCGTATTCGGCGGCTTCGCCCTGTGGGCTAATTCGCTTGGCCATCTGGAGCAGATCGAAAGCTACGCCCCTGGCCGTCAGGTCAGATTTGGAAGCTTAAACTTCACGGCCGATGTCCGCGGAGACTTGATCCTCGACGGACTCGAGCCACAGCCGAGCGCGCCGCACTGTGACGATGGGCATGATCTAGCTCTGCCGCCGAACAGTGCCTTGGTGGACGCACACGGATCCGCTTCGGCCATTAGCCCGGAGCCGATCGCCCAGATCGAGGGTCGGTGGATAGGCGCCGCCATGGGGGCTTCAACATCCACGGCGATGGAGCCGAACACTAATCTTGTCCCCTGCGAAACTCGTGATTCCGAGGCGCCGGACTCCTCGCCGGACTCCGAACCTCCCGCGCCCCTGCCAATCGATCCGGATTGGGCGCCGGTTATGGAATTCACCGCCGCAGACATCTTCCAATACTCGCCTTTCGGCGATATCTTGAATTCACTAAAGCATCTCTCGTTATCAGGAGAGTCTTGGCCGGACTATGGCCAGGACGGTTGGGGAACGGACAAAGAAATTCAGAACCCACCCACCACCCACTTTGTAGCCACTGTCGACGATCTAACCGACATGCTAGACCTTGACTCCGAAGACATTGACGGAATAGACGACAATGCTGGAGACGAACAAGAAACAGAGCCTATGGGGCATGGGAGGACTACCTCGTCATATGACATATATATGGTAGACACCCTAAAGGAGAGCGATAACGAGGATCAACGGGCCGCGGCAGAAGATAACCACGCCGATAAACGACCAAAACGGTAGCGCAGGCGCCGTCCTAAGTCCCGCCTCGACAACAACGCTCCCAAAGAGCCCGCAATACGGCAGGGCTCACAAACGGACGACGAACACGCAGATAAGCAACCGTCCGACCATGACGAGTCAGATAATCAGTCCAGGCCAGGTGAAAACAACAGTCCGGACGACCTCACGCCGGACACACCGCCGGAGAGCAAGAACCTTCGGAAAAGACTCATCAGTATTGCAAAAAGCCTGAAGAAGGAAAAACGGAGGCTCAAAACAGCGGAAGACACACTCAGAACGAGATGGAGCAAAGTGCTCAAAACCACAGATAAGTACGGCAACGGCCACCAATCAAAGAGCTACCCGAAGCGCAAGCTGCTACCAGAATTCGACGAGGAGGCCATAGAGCCCCCACCGTCCAAAAATAAAGGGGCTGCCTGGCTGGATAGACGGCCAGATGATAGGCCAAATTCTGACAGCGGCGCCACACATAAACCAACCAACGAACTTGGAAGGATAGATGGCCCAGCCGGATCCATCTACGGGCCAAAGGTGAAGGCCCCAGGAAGCAAGGCAACACGTCAAGTGTCCGATGATAGCGGCACACACAAATACAGGGCGCCACACACCCACTATGTTTCACTGACAAGGTGTTGGACCATGAATTCCCAGCAGGATTTAAACCCATAAACATCGAGGCCTACAATGGAACAACAGACCCTGTAGTCTGGATAGAAGATTATATACTACATATAAATATGGCCAGAGGAGATGATCTCCACGCCATAAAATACCTACCCCTCAAGCTCAAAGGGCCAGCCCGTCATTGGCTTAAAAGCCTCCCAGAAAATACTGTTGGAAGTTGGGAAGAGCTTGAGGACGCGTTTAGAGCAAATTTTCAAGGGACTTACGTCCGTCCTCCGGATGCAGATGATCTAAGTCATATAACTCAACAGCCCGGAGAGTCAGCGCAGAAATTCTGGAACAGGTTCCTTACCAAAAAGAACCAAATAGTCGACTGTCCGGACGCCGAAGCCTTAGCAGCTTTCAAGCACAATGTCCGAGACGAATGGCTCGCCAGGCACCTCGGTCAAGAGAAACCGAGGACAATGTCCGCACTAACAAGCCTCATGACCCGCTTCTGTGCGGGCGAGGATAGCTGGTTAGCATGATGCAGCACCAGCGACCCAAGTACATCAGAGATAAGAGATGGAAACGGAAAATCACGACGCAGAAAAGAGCAGCGCCGGAATAAAGAGAAAAGCCCAAAGAGCGCGGCAGTCAACGCCGGATTCAAAAGCTCGCGGCCGAATAATAAAACACAGCCTCTTAAGGATGACAGTGACGAATTGTCCAACTTAAACAAAATTTTGGGTCGGATATGCCAAATCCACAGTACCCCCGGAAGGCCTGCAAATCACACCCACAGGGATTGTTGGGTTTTTAAACAGTCCGGTCGACTAAATGCCGAACACAAGGGGCTCGACCCGTCAAGCGAAGAAGATAAACACCACCAGCAGAGCACCGGAAAACAAAAGACTTTCCCACAAGGGGTTAAAGCAGTAAACTCACTTCATGTGATACTACGGAAAAATAGTGCGGCCCTTTCTAAAGAGAGCTTCGCGCGGTCCAACCCAGCAGACCGTAGAGATTGGATATCAAAACCAATCACTTTCGACCACCTGGACTATTCTAGAAGCGTTCGAAATGCGGGACGGACTCCCCTGATATTGAATGCCATAATAGATGGATTGCAATCTACTAACGTCCTAATGGACGGAGGCAGTGACTTGAACCTGCTATATTCAAACACAATCCGTAGGATGGGGATAGACCCTACCAAAATACGACACAGCCGCACTTCCTTCAAAAGGAGTGATGCCAGGCTATTAAGCCAAGTGCACAGGCTCCATATTACTAGAAGTCGTGTTCGGATCGCCGAACAATTCTCGACGCGAAAAATTAATTTTTCATATCGTCCCATTTGAAAGTGAATATCAAGCGCTCTTGGGACGAAAGTCTTTTGTCCGCTTCAACGCCATACCGCATTACGCATCTCTTACACTCAAGATGCCCGGACCGCGTGGCGTAATTTTAGTGCGAGGGTCACTTAAAGACCCCGGACTTGGATAGACGAATCCGGCGTCAGTAGGCTAGGGGCTCCCTAGCCGCATACCCCTTCACAGGGGGCTGCGCGCACAAATAACCGCGGGTTCATACAAACCCCGCTTTAATTATTTATATTCCTAATATTTTTTGCACGAATTGTTATTTAAACTAAACATTCCTCTCTTTTTACAGATGAACAACGTGCATACCCGTCCAGGATAACGGCGCAACGGAGACACAGGCGCAGACGTGCAGTAGGGACCTGTTGTGAGGATTCTTTTCAGATTAAGACCCTGCGTAGACCTTTTTTACTGTCTCTTGTTGTTATTCTCCCTTGGTTTCTTCCTATAGCCAAAGCGGAGCCTGACGCTTTGGCATCGGCCGCGTCAGAAGACTATGCCCGTACCTGGACACTAGGGGCTTAGGGCATCATTCTGCCCATTATTATAAAGACCGAACACCTTAGGGAGTGTTCGGCGTCTCGAGTTAGGCATTATATGCATCAGCTCCGAATCATGTCTTTGGTCAAATGTTGGGTTTGCCCAGCTCCTGTGTTTTGCTGCCTTACGTTCCGTATCATCGGCTAACGCGGCACCAGGAGAACTACTGCGATTGTGCCCCAGTTCGGCTGGGCGAGCACCTCAGTAGAGAAAGCCGAAAACTGACTGTCATGATACAGCGAGAGACTGGTCAGCCACTCGATCGACTATCGGAATGTTTAGAATTCCCCGCTTTGACGAAGGGCCGTTTCCTGGTCAGGCACACGCGCTCCGACTTCGGAGAAGGGCGATGCCACCAGGGGCTATATCGTAGCCCCACCCTCGAGCTCCACGCACTAAGTGAAAGTGATAAAGCATTATAGTCCGGATTGCCTCGTTCACTACGCTACCACCTCCTTATAACAGGACCGAGACGTTGGATTAAGTGTGAAAACGCGCTATTTTTGCAAACACCCCAGCACCTTGTGCGTGGGGGCTGAAGCCGAAGACTGCCATCTTTCAAGTTATACACAAGTATACGTAAACGGCTGCACAGGAGAAGTTTTACTACTTGGACGCACAAGTATAACAAGCAGTTATAACATAATCATCGATTTACAAGCTAATGCGTTCATTTGAACGCTACATTCTTCGAGCACTGCGACTCTATTACACGAGCGCCACGCATAACTTCCCCGAAATAGTGCTCGGCAGGGAGCCGGTTTTCATCCGAACCCTGGGCAGCAACAGCGGTGGCGTCCATCTCTGGACAATGCGCCTTCACACGGGCAAGAGCCATCCGCGCGCCCTCTATACAGGCCGACCGCTTCATCTCCTTTATATGCGGCACCGCTCCAAGGAATTGCTGTAATAAGCCAAAGTAGCTCGTCGCCTTGGACCTCTCTGGCCAGACATGGGCCACGATGTCAGTCATGGCAAGTCCGGACAATCTATTTAGCTCGGCCCATTCGGCCAACCGGACTGTCAATGGAAGTGGGTGATCCGGACTGTGGAATTGAGACCAATATAGCTATTCCGTCTCGTGATCCTTCTGGCTCCGGAAGTGCTTAATGGCATCGGCCGCACTTGTAGCTAAGTCCATATACGGATCCTCCGGACACCACAGCCGCTCAAATTGAGCATACTTTCCATCCATAAACCGGCGACGCAGCAGAAAAGGCTTGCCAGCCACGATCTCTCCGGCCTGGCGCAGTTCCTCCTTCATAGCCCGCATTGCAGAGCGGGCATCCTTGGCTTCGGCGGTGGCCTTCTTCAGGTCTTCCCGCTCCGATAAGTGCTCCTTTTCAAGAGCCTCATTGCGGTCGGCAGCATCCTTTACTTTCATGGCCAATTCGGCCACCTCGGCCCTGCTTAGGCAGTGCGCAGCCTTTTCGGCTTTCAACTCCTCAGCCGCCCTCGAGGCAGCCGCTTCACTCCTTCGGGCTTGCTCCTTAGCTCGAGCAAGTTCGGCCCGAAGGCCCTCCACAGCAGCAGCACCGTCTGTACAAACAGCATATAATTTATCAAAGGAGGGCTTCGACCCCCTTAATAAAGCGACTGCGGAGAACTCTTTTACCTTGCGACTCATCAAGTCACCTGTTGACAAGTGCGATGTCTGCATCTGCCAAGTCAAATTGCCAATTTAACTCGGCAAACTCACTAGTCCAGCTAGCCCCCGGACTATCCGCCACTTGCATAGGAATGACGGAATTCATTCCTTTAGATTTCGATCCTCGGTACGCTGTCGTTTCCGACAACCTACCGAGTCTCAGGGGCTACCATCTATACAGGGCGCATTTTTTATATGCAAAACTGTTAAAAGACAAAGGGGTGCGTCATTCTCGCCTACCTCAAATCCCGCTAGCAAACTCATGGCGGCATTACGCAATTCGCTCTCGATGGACGAAATCCTTCCAATCACCATACGCATTAACGCACGGTGATCTTCTGAAATGGATGCCCTCTCAAGTAGATTCTTCAGTTCTCCCGGCCGGACACTAGTAGGTGCCGAACTCTCTGGCCCCTCCGAACTCGGGGATACCCTCCGTGATGACACTTCGGGTTCGCCTACCTCATCTGGCGGCACTGCGGACGGAGGCGTATCGCTCTCCATCATGTCCGGAAGAAGGTCCCCCGAAGATGAACTCATCTGAGAAGGCTGCAGATCCAAACTGCAATATAAATATTTCGGTTATCTACAGAAGCACAAATAAAGGTATTTCCTTACTAATTAACTCTCTCTTTCATACTCACGGCTCGCTGGAGGGCCGATCCTTTGATAATGATTGTGCATCCGGATTCTTCCCGGGCACCGGACCCCCCAGGGAAGATCTCTTCCCACGCTTAGGGGCTTTGGCCTCCGGATCTTTGGAGGCGGTCCTCTTCTTCCCCTGAAGGGAGGGGTTCTTGGTTCCCCCCTCTTCAGTCGCCCCTTTGGGCGAAATGTTAGATCCTTTATTTTCCCCGTCGTCCCCTTCTGTGGGCGCAACCTCCAACATTCTGACCAGCACGGGCTCCCGTGCGGTCTCTGGGAGGGGGGCCGGACACCTTATCAGCCTTGATCGCGCCACCCATTCCTGTAAAGAACAAAGGGTCAGGAGGCGAATTATAGAAAGGCACATAAACAAAATGTCCGGACTCTGAGCTACTTACCTGAGTATCCGGGCGATCGCGGCTTAGACCTGCATCCTCGGCTAAATCCGGACATGCCACCTGCGGTCCGAAGAACAACTTGTACATCTCCACGGGTGTCGCACCCATGAAATGTTGGAGAATCCGAGGTCGCTCCGGATTGAACTCCCATAGACGGAGAGGACGGCGTTTGTAGGGAAGAAGATGCCTGATTAGCATAACCTGCATCACCTTGATCAGGTCGATCTCCCTCGCTTGGAGATCTCGAATCCGGCCCTGCAGTGAAGGCACGTCTTCGGACGGCCCCCAATTGAGCCCTTGGTTGACCCACGACATCAGTTGGCGTGGAGGTCCCGGGCGGAATAAGGGCGGCGGCTTTTGCCTGCTGCCCCTTGGAGCGGTGATATAGAACCACTCCTGCTGCCACAGTCCAAGTTCCTCTTGGAAGGAACCCTCGGGCCACGGGGCATCGACCTTTTTGCTTATGGTCGCCCCGCCGCACTCTGCTTGACGCCCCCCGATCATCTTCGGCGCCACCTTGAAGGTCTTCAGCCATAGGCCGAAGTGGGGAATGACGCGGAGGAAGGCTTCGCAAATGATAATGAATGCGGAGATATGGAGGATGGACTCCGGAGCCAAGTCGTGAAAGTCCAGCCCATAGTAGAACAGGAGCCCCCTCACGAAGGGATCCATCGGGAAGCCTAAACCCCGACGGAGGTGGGATACGAAAACGACGTATTCACCGGGCTCGGGGGCTGGCACGGCCTGCCCTTGGGCAGGCAACCTGTGCAAAACCTCGTAGGCCAGGTACTTGGCCTCACGCAACTTCAATATGTCCTCCTCCGTGACGGAGGAGGGCATCCACCGGCCCTGGAGGTCGGAGCCGGACATGATTGAGGATCCGAAGCGCTCGAATCTGAGGCTCTGGGTGTTGGAACTGGGAGCGGGGAAGAGATTCGATGTGAGATTGAAGAACAATGGCGAGCCTTGGTCCTCTTATAAAGGGGAAGAAATACCAAGGGCCGTCTCCGTGACCGTTTGGGATTCCCCTTCGATAGAGGAGGCGTGGCGACAGGAGCGGTTGGGTTACCCACGCACGTATTGATGAGAATACCGGAATAAGGGAAACACAATCTCTGCTTCGACAAGACGGGCCAAGGAAACCGCTTCGCTAAACGTGCTAACGTGGTATAGTAATTCAAACAAAGGCCTGGTGGCGGTGTGATGTCACGCCGCATAATACGTCAGCAGATTGAACTAAGTGTACATTTTATTCTCTCTACGGTGGAATGTGGAATTTATTTTGCAGAGCCGGACACTATCCTGGTGTTCATGATCTTCTCTAGATTATTCAAGGGAAGAACCCGCCTTGCAATGCCGAACATTATGCATGCCGGACTTATCGTCATTGAAGACTGGTTCAGGGGCTACTGAGGGAGTCCTGGACTAGGGGTTGTCTGGACAGCCGGACTATCATTGTCCGCCGGACTCCAAGACTACGAAGATACAAGATTGAAGACTCTGGCTCGTGTCCGGATGGTACTTTCCTTGGCGTGGAAGGTAAGCTTAGCGATACGGATATGTAGATCTCCTACCATTGTAACCGACTCTGTGTAACCCTAGCCCTCTCCAGTATCTATATAAACCGGAGGGCATTAGTCCGTAGGACAACATACATTACAACAATCATACCATAGGCTAGCTTCTAGGGTTTAGCCTCCTTGATCTCGTGGTAGATCTACTCTTGTACTACCCATATCATCAATATTAATCAAGCAGGACGTAGGGTTTTACCTCCATCGAGAGGGCCCGAACCTGGGTAAAAACATCGTGTCCCTCGTCTCCTGTTACCATCCGCCTAGATGCACAGTTCGGGACCCCCTACCCGAGATCCGCCGGTTTTGACACCGACAGTGGCCCTCAAGGGCCAAGCCCCTGGCAAGATCGTAAGTGTCCGAATTCTTGGATGATTTATAATTTTACTTTTTGCCACATGGTGTCCTTCTAATGCCGCATACAACCTGTAGTCCGGCCAAGGACGATCTTCCCGCTTCATCGAGTGGGTCCTTGGCTCCATCGGATATGGATTCCCTTCCGACCGCCTCCACCCCTCGTGACGCTGATGAAGCCGAGGTGGGATCCCAGGAGGGGACCCACCGGGAGGGGGAGGCTCCGGAGGTGCCACAGGGCAACCTCCCGGACTTCGCACCGGACTCCACACCGGAACCCGCAGTGGTTCCGGAGTCCGGCAGGCGGCCCCTTCGTAAGAAGGGCAAGACTGTGACGCCGGCGGCCGCCATCCAACCGGAGGCGCCGGATAACTTGTTGGAGGCGCTCAACGGCGCTTCCATCGAAGAAGAACACCGCACTGTCATGAGTGCGGTGATTCAGAAGGTTCAGCTCGCCAAGAGCGGGCTGACCAAAGCCTGCGGCAGCCTTCTAACAGGGTTTGAGGTAAGAATTTTAAGACATGTAATATAATACCGCATAGACAGTAGCCCCTGATGCTCGGTTTGGTGTTCGTAAAGAAAAAGCGGACTGAGGATCTTACAAAGATGTACGCAGGAGTTCTAAAAAATATGTCAATATGGGATTGCAGGCTGCGCTGCTCACCTCTGCTGCACTGACTGCGGAGGTCGATGCTTTGCAGCAGAACCTCAAGGGGTCCGAGAGCGAGCTCGGCCGTGCCAAGAAGCAGCTCAAGGACAAGGAAGGTGAGTAACACCGTATTGAATTTTTACCTTACAGAAAAGGATTTTGGTTGCAAGAGAAATAACAAGGATAATGTGGGTACTCCAGGGGCCACGAATGAGGTGGCGACCCTGAAGGAGGCCGTGCCCGCGGCCGAACGTAATATGGCCGCGGAACAAGCTGAGCGAGAGAAGCAAGAGGCGCGGGTGGCGGAGGTGCAGCAAGAGCTCCAGGCTCTCGTGGAAAAGCATGGGAGTTTGGAGCGCGACTCGAAGACTCGAGAGTCCGAGCTTGCATCGCCTCTTGAGAGTGCCAAAGTCGCTAAGGCCGAAGCCCATAAGGCCCTCCAGGAGATTGAGGCGGTGAAGAAAATAGCGGCGGGTAAGGCATTTTTCATGCAAAGCAAGCATGTGAATGTGAATTACCTGTTACTTACCCGAATTCGGAGCTCTCCAGGAGCGTTTGCAGATCTGCCTTGCAGCGTGTCTGATGCTGCCGCATTCTACCGGGCCGGGGAGGGGAGCTCGACGGAGAAGGTCTTCTGGTCTCAGTATGCTGAGGCCGGACATCCGGTGCCCCTTAGCAACCAGCTGAAGCAGCTGGTCGAGCTCCACAAGGTAGCCGAATAGGCCATGAAGAGCCTCATAGTTTGGCTGTGGCCCAAGGAGGCCATGCCTGGGAGCTACTTCGGCCTGGTGCGGCGGCTGGTGGATCCGTGTCCCTGGGTGGAAGTCGTCAAGCAGTCCGCCTGCATTGAAGGTGCCCGTCGGGCCCTTGCCCGTGCAAAAGTGCACTGGGGCAGGATGGACGCTGAGAAGCTTCTGAAGGACGCGCCGCCGGCGGGCAAGGAGTATCGCACGCCCAAAATTTATTTTAAGAGTGTCCTGAAGGGATCCGCATGATTGCGGATGAGTGCTCCAAGGATGTAATATTTGAGTAAAATCGCATTATGTTATCCTGTGCGCTGAAAACTGTGTTCATATGCGCTAAGCAACGCTTATTAATTTAAAATATTACCTTCTGTGCGGCCGTTTGTCAAATCTGAGAGATGGCAAGTCGGCGGCTTCAGCCCCCATGCCACTAGTGCTGGGGTGTTCGGGATAAACTTGAGCGCTCTTGTTCCCATGTTTGGGTCCATCTAGGGAGGCGCTCAACACAACGAACGAGGCAACCGGACTTATAATGCTTGAACACTCTCACTTAGCCGTAGAATTCAATAATTTTAAATTTCGGCGAAGCACCTAGTTTTCGGAAGACCGTGTTCGGGGCGCTATCCACGCCTGGGCCGGACAAAGCCGGTTCCTCACTCTAAGTGGCATAAGTCTTTAGGGACTCAAAAAAACCTCTCGAACAGCGACCAGCTCTCGCCTTGTCATGACGGTCAGTTTTAGCTTTCTCCACTGAGGCGCTCACCCAGCTCAACCGGGGCGCAATCGTAGTGGTTCTCCCAGTGCTACCTTAGCCGATAAAACGGAACGTAAAGTACCAAAACATGGGAGCTGGGCAAACCCAACTATTGACCCAAGACATGATTCGGTGCCGATGCATATAATGCTATAAGTTTGGGGTGCCGCACTTGTGAAAGTGTTCGGACTTATCACACCATAATGCGGGGAACTTAAGCCCCTGGTGTATTCGGCCGTACCAGAGTGTACGGATGAAATATGTCATAAATGAACATATATAAGAAAGAAATGCGATTATAAGCAAAAAGCGATGCATTGTTTATTCAGAAATACTGCCATGAATGCAGAGCAATACAAATCGTGCGGTAAGCAAGGGATTGGACTATTTAAACATGTCCCCCTCTAGGGGTAGGATGCGGAATGGTGTATTAAACAAATTTAATGCTTGTAATGGAGACCACCTAAGTGTTCGTCGTAGCCTTTCTCCTTCCCTGGCTGTTGCATCTGAGTTGGGCAGGTCTACTGCCGGACAAGGCCTCTGGTGAACGGAGTCCTGTGGGTAAGAAAAAAGAAAAAGGAAAAGACCGACATACTTGGGAGCCCCTGGTGTGGTTAAGCCGCACTCTGGGCCTGTCGTGGTCGTGCCCCTCCCCCTATGCCCATGGTATCTCCAGAGCGTAATGATGTACGCGAAGGACTGGTCTTGCAATTATGCAAGGGCTGGGGTTGGGGCCGCATTGCTACGCGTGCTCGGAACGTGCCAGGTGGTCTTGTTGTATGTTACTCCGGGCGCGTTTGGCCGTGTCCGGTCGCTTAACGGCCGGACTCGAAAATTGCCTTAAGTGGCTGCTCTGTACTTCTGCCACGAGAGCCGCTATGTGTTCCTCCGTTCGGATGGAGCGTTCAGTGTTTCCGTTGACCGTGATGACTCCTCGAGGGCCTGGCATCTTGAGCTTGAGGTATGCGTAATGCGGCACCGCGTTGAACTTTGCAAACGCGGTCCGTCCGAGCAGAGCGTGATAGCCACTGCGGAACGGGACTATGTCGAAGATTAACTCCTCGCTTCGGAAGTTATCCTGGGATTCGAAGACCACTTCCAGTGTGACTGAGCCTGTACAATTGGCCTCTACACCTGGTATGACGCCTTTGAAGGTCGTCTTTGTAGGTTTAATCCTTGAGGGGTCTATGCCCATCTTGCGCACTGTATCCTGATAAAGTAGGTTCAGGCTGCTGTCGCCGTCCATCAGGACTCTGGTAAGGTGAAATCCTTCGACGATTGGGTCTAAAACCAATGCGGCGAATCCGCCATGGTGGATACTGGTGGGGTGATCCCTTCGATCAAAAGTGATCGGGCAAGAGGACCATGGATTGAACTTCGGGGCGACTGGCTCCATCGCATATACATCCCTAAGTGCATGCTTCCGCTCCCTCTTGGGTATGTGGGTTGTGTATATCATGTTTACCGTCCGTACTTGTGGGGGAAAACCCTTCTGTCCTCTACTGTTCGGCGGCCGGGTCTCTTCCTCATCATCGCTATGCAGCCCCTTGTCATTGTTTTCGGCAATTAACTTTCCTACCTGCTTAAATACCCAACAATCCCTGTTGGTGTGATTAGCTGGCTTTTCGGGGGTGCCATGTATTTGGCAAGAGCGGTCGAGTATTCGGTCCAAATTGGATGGACTCGGAGTAGTTCTTTTGAATGGCTTTTTCCGCTGACCGGGTTTGGAGCCTCTGAATCCGGTGTTGACTGTCGTATCCTCAGTGTTATCGCCATTAACATGGCGTTTGTTTTTGTTGCGACGCGACCTGCCATTGCGTTCCTTGTTATCCGGACTGCCAGAATATTTGCTGAGGTTGTTACTGCGGGCTAGCCAGCTGTCCTCTCCCGCGCAGACGCGGGTCATGAGTGATGTGAGGGCTGCCATGGATTTCGGCTTTGCCTGTCCTAGGTGCCGGGCCAGCCATTCGTCGCGGATGTTCTGTTTGAAGGCTGCGAGGGCCTCTGCATCCGGACAGTCGACGATTTGATTTTTCTTTGTTAAGAACCGTGTCCAGAATTGTCTGGCCGATTCATCTGGCTGCTGAATTATGTGGCTTAGGTCATCGGCGTCCGGTGGTCGCACATATGTGCCCTGGAAGTTGTCAAGGAATGCGGCTTCCAGGTCCTCCCAACACCCAATTGACTCTGCTGGCAAGCTGTTAAGCCAATGCCGAGCTGGTCCTTTAAGCTTGAGTGGGAGATATTTGATGGCGTGGAGATCGTCACCGCGGGCCATATTGATATGAAGGAGATAGTCTTCGATCCAAACCGCAGGGTATGTTGTGCCATCGTAGGGTTCAATGTTCACGGGTTTAAACCCTTCAGGGATTTGATGATCCATTACTTCATATGTGAAGCATAGTGAGTGTGCGGTGCCTCTATATTGGGCAATATCACGACGTAGCTCAAGCGAGCTTTCTCTACTGTGTTCGGCCCGGTCGGGGTTGCTGTATCCGGCGCGATGGTAATCATCGTGCATCATGGGGCGCCCACGTGATCCGTAGATCGATCTTGATTGTCTTGCCTTGTCCTCCAATATGTCTCGCAAGTCCGGCGCATTCCCCCGTGGCTTCTTACTTTTTGAGCGGTGCCGGGGTACGGTCCTGATGGAGGGCCTAGAAGCCTCTCTGTCGATACCACGAGGTGGTCGGTCTACCGTATTGTGCGCTGGTGACGAGGGTTTATACTCCTCCTCCTCTAATCGGGGAAGCAACTTGCGTTTTGGGTAGCTTTGGAGGGGCGTTCAAGTTCATACTCTTCGACCGCAAGGACTTCAGTCCATCTGTCGGCTAGCAGGTCTTGATCAGCTCGGAGCTGTTGCTGCTTTTTCTTTAGGCTGTTTGCCGTGGCCATAAGCCTGCGTTTAAAACGCTCTTGTTCGATGGGATCCTCGGGCACGACGAATTCGTCGTCGTTGAGGCTTGCCTCGTCTCCGGTGGGAGGCATGTAATTATCATCCTCTACCTCTTCGTCTGCCGCTCTCTCGTGAGGGCTGGCTTCTCCGTCCTCCTGTGCTGAATCTTGCTGGAGGGGGTTATCTTCGGCACTCTCTGGGGTGTTATTATCTCCGGTGCCGGAATGTCCATTCTTCCTATGGCGGGATTTATAGCGGCGCTGCTGACGCCGGCGCTTGGGCTGTTTCTTGGAGGAATCTGCCTCCGCTGCTTCTTCGCCATTCCCGTCCTTTGGGATGTCCACCATGTATATGTTGTATGACGAGGTGGTCTTCCAGCGCCCTGTAGGTGTTGGTTCCTGGTCGTCTCCGGCATCATCGTCCATACCATCGATGTCTTCGGAGTCGTAGTCTAGCTTGTCAGTTAGATCGTCGACAGTGTCTACAAAGTGGGTGGTGGGTGGGCTTTGAATTTCTTCGTCGTCCGCATCCCAACCGTCCTGACCGCAGCCCAGCTAGGGCTCTCCTGATAATGAGAGATACTTTAGCGAATTCAGGATGTCTCCAAAGGGTGAGTGCTGAAAGATGTCCGCGGCGGTGAACTCCATGATCGACGCCCAACCGGGTTCGATTGGTAGGGGCGCAGGAGGTTCGGAGTCCGGCAAGGAGTCCGGCACCTCGGAGTTACGGGCTTTACAATGGACAAGGTCAGTATTCGGATCCATCACCATAAAGGTTGCAGCCCCCGAGGGGGTGTCTAGCCATCCGTCCTCGATCTGCACGGTCGTCTCCGAATTAAGGGTCGGAGCGGACTCATGTGCGGCCTCCAGGGCACTGTCCGGCAGCAGAGCTAAATCATGCCCATTGTGACAGTGCGGCGCGCTCGGCTGTGGCTCGAATCCGTCGAAGATCAAGTCTCCGCGGATGTCAGCCGTGAAGTTTAGGCTTCCAAATCTGACCTGATGGCCAGGTGCGTAGCTTTCGATCTGCTCCAGATGGCCAAGCGAATTGGCCCGCAGTGCAAAGCCGCCGAACACGAAGATCTATCCGGGGAGAAAAGTCTCACCCTGGACTGCGTTGTTGTTGATGATTGAAGGAGCCATCAAGCCGATCGGTGACGACAGAGAGGAACTCTCAATGAAAGCACCAATGTCGGTGTCAAAACTGGCGGATCTTGGGTAGGGGGTGCCGAACTGTGTGTCTAGGCGGATGGTAACAGGAGACAAGGGACACGATGTTTTTACCCAGGTTTGGGCCCTCTCGATGGAGGTAAAACCCTACTCTTGCTTGATTAATATTGATGATATGGGTAGTACAAGAGTAGATGTACCACGAGATCAAGGAGGCTAAACCCTAGAAGCTAGCCTATGGTATGGTTGTTGTAATGGTTGTTCGTCCTACGGACTAAAACCCTCCGGTTTATATAGACACTGGAGAGAGCTAGGGTTACACAGAGTCGGTTACAATGGTAGGAGATCTACATATCCGTATTGCCAAGCTTGCCTTCCACGCCAGGGAAAGTCCCATCCGGACACGGGATGAAGTCTTCAATCTTGTATCTTCATAGTCTTGGAGTCCGGCTGATGATGATAGTCCGGCTATCCAGACACCCCCTTGTCTAGGACTCCCTCAAGGGGGTACTCATTTTTTGTACGTAATATGGAGGCACATCCTTGCGTGCGAAGATATAGCTTGCGGGTCTGACTTGTCAGCGGGCAACGTTTTTTGTGAAATACAGAGGCCCTTCCGATGGGTCCCAGACGTCAGCTGGAGGAATCATTGTTTTGCGCGTAATAAGGAGGCATTTCCTTGTGTGCGGCCATGGACCCAGCTGGCAGCCTCTCCACATATAGTCCACGTCCGATGGAAGTCATTCCTTGACCATGTTGACTACGCCGTGCCGAGAGCACCAGGGTGGTGGACGACGGCAAGGCCTAGGAAGAGGACGACGTGGAGCCGGGGAAGACGCGAAGCTGGGGAAGACGCAGTAGTTGATGCCCACGCAGAGAGGAGTACGAGGGTTCATTGGTTCGGCTGCGGTGTGAGGCTGTCGTCGCCGCAGGGCCTAGCTAGCAGTGGGAGTAGTAGGAGGTGGTGAGGACTCAACGGCAGCATAGCCGGCCACTGGAGGCAGGAGCAGGTGGTCTCACCAGCGCTGGTTTGGGCGGCTGGTGCAAGAAGAGCAGCGATTGAAGAAGCAGCAGGACAGTTCGATTCAAATCCAACGGTTACTACTGCTAGAATCGTTTGTCGACTAAGTTGACAAGCCCTGCGTACGCGTCAACTTAGTAGGCCCATAGGTCTGCCTCCCAATCGGTGCACCCCAGATGTCAGTGGGAGGAATCATTTTTTCGCGTAATAAGGATGTAGTTGATTGCGTGGGGCCAGGCCAGCGGAGGGAGTAGGGTGGGTCGGTGACGCCTACACGGCATCACAGCAGGCCACAAGAGGAGGGAGCAGGTAGTCCCGCCGACGCTAGTTTAGGCGGCTAGAGCAGGAAGATAAGAGATTGAGGAAGCACGTTGGCCATTGGATGGACATCAAACAGTCACTACTGCTAGAATCGTGTGTTGACTGACAAAGTCTTGTGTAAACAAGTCAGCCTCGAAATCTGTGGCGTGTACATCCTATTTTCTATTATTTTTATAATTTTTACTCATTTTCTAATTCATATGGAATTTATTGCAGCCTGTTTTCCATTTTTAGAATTGCTGCCCATTTTCTGGTCAGTGCCAGGGTTAAAAAATTAACTAAATATGTGCAAAATTTTGAAAATTCGCAATTTGTTGCTGGGTAACAAAATAATCTTAATCCAAAAATTATTAGCCATACTAAAACAAATTCAAAAATAAATTAGTACTATGTCATGTTAAATCCAATGAAATACTTCCTCCGTCCAAAATTCTTGTCCTAGATTTGTCTAAATATGGATGTATCAAGTCACGTTTAAGTATTAGATACATCCATATCTAGACTTATCTAAGACAAGAATTTTGGGACGGAGGGAGTATAAAATATCAGCGAGGAACAAAAGCAAAAAAAGAAAATAATATCCCATTTGGTATAATTTTTTTTGGAATTTTCAACCCCTTTGATATTACTTTTAACAGACACTGACCATACTCTTTGGCCAGGCCGGAATGCATCCCTCCTCGTCTTGAAACATTTGTAGCTTAGTAAGTCGGAGAAAACAAATAGGCCTAGCTTGGGTATTCTTCTAAAAGAAATACTAGGCTACCTATTTTCCCAAAGAAAAAACTGATGCGGTGGTCATGTTGTTAGACGGGCCACAGAGACCGCACAACCCAGTTTATAGCCTGCTCCTCCGAATTACTACGCAAAAATAGTTGTGCAATCCTGTCGTTAACTGACTATACGTTGAAAATGATGTGGGTCCGAGATATCAACAGGGTGGATTAGAGTAAAAAAACGAGGGGTGCATCTGAGTAGTAAAAGAGGCGCTTGCTTGTGTTGGGGAGTGGACCTGGTGGGTCCGTACTGTCATACTCACAACTACAGTCTTCTCCTGATTCACTATGTTGACAGGTACTGTTTCAAAAAAAACTATGTTGACAGGGCTGGACGGCGGTGCCGTGGTGAGCGCACCAAGGCGGAGGATAAAGTGTTGTCGCCAATGTACTAGGCTAGGTTGGACATTTTTATTGAAAAATAAAAACGGACCGGAACTATTTACAACATTGACTATGATTTGCATGGGTCCGCTGGTTGCGGGAAGAAAATGCTGGAAGAAAGAAGACCGGTCGCTATCTTTGCCTTAGAATAATATCAACTGAATGTAACGACACTACCATAGGAAATAATATCCTCCTGTTAAATCATGAATTTAAAGAACTGGTGCATGAGCATTTAACTTTATTTATTTATTTACTTATTTATGTTTAGGGGACCATGAGCATGTACCAGGGCCGGATTCATGTGAGAGCCTCCCTTCCAGTTAATTATGGGCTCCTCTATTGGGCCTTCATCAGTGGGCTACATGTTATCAACAAGTGGAAAATGTCTTCTGTACGAAAAATAGTATGCGCTACGTACGGTACGGGGCAATAAAGGATCGAACCGTGCAACAACTTCCAAAACATTGTGTTTTGTCGTTCTAACAACACATTTATTCAACCAACAGACGAAATATATACTACTGATTGTACACTGAAAACAGCAGCAACAACAAGGGTTGGGGGTGCAACAGAAGCAGTAAGCAGGCCAGAAGAGTAAAGACGGAGCTCTCTCTTCCAAACCAAACATCATCCATCATTATAAAAGGGCTACCAAAAAAGAACAAGTGTGTGCATCAAACTAAATAAAGATCCTACTACACCAAGTGTACGCATCTAACTAACTGGCTCGGTTAGATGTTACTATTTATTAAGCTGTGGAGATTGGCTGACGGCTTGAACAAGATGGGTGCCTGACGAGGGAAACTCCAGCCAGCAAGTCGAAGTCTGATACTTGCGACCCTCTCTCCTACCTTGGGTTGCAGAGCGTGGTGGCACATATCAGGGTATGGTGCATGCAGAGACGCATGGGACACTATGTACACACAGTTTTGCCTGATGAACGAAACCGCGTTGCCATCATGATCCTTGCCGTCGGTTCTCTCCTGGTTAATCGGATAATTCAGTCTGACAAACAGAGAGTGTGTACCTAGGCTACTTACCAGCCTCCAGTCAAAAATTCCTGAAGGCCCAGAGAAGCTGGGATCCTGTTCAAAGACCTTGCAGTGACTGGGATTGTATTCTGTGAAACAACATGTCCGGTACGTGCGAACGATCATCAATCGTTCACCGTTGTCTCATCAAGCCAGGACCCACCTGCAACTGCCATGCCTCTTTTCTTTGAAATGTTCTGGGATTAAAAGGGTAGGGACACCAGGCGGCCTACAACATCATATCATGTTGGAGTCAAATAAAAAAGTGCTCTTAATGTAGTCAATATTAAGAACAACATGTTATGAGCATGAATATTTTTTTAGTAAATGTTGACAGAATATAAGCAAGCCATCATGATAACATAGGAAAGTAACAAACTGCTGTAATAGCCATTTGTAGCGATGACTGGAGTAGGCCAGCAATACATCCAGCCATAGAAGGAGTCGACAGCGTAAATGAAGCTCTTGTATTCAATGGCATCAGAGAACCATGGAGGATGTATGATCCTGCGATGGACGTGCAGATTTATCCACTTACCGTAGTGACCTGTCAGATAGGCGAGACCGCGGTTGAAGAACGCAATTAGCCTGATGTCTTTATAATTTGCAGATCTTGTGGGCACTTGGCAGATTACAACCTTGAGGAAATCAAACTTGGTATCATGTTGGCTACTCTAAGATTCCCAGTATTCTGGGCCGCGGTGCCAAAGAAGTGCAGTGTTAATCGAAGGAAGGGGGATCAGTCGCCGGGTGTAGACCTCGACGAGCATGCCGCTACCGTGAGCGTCAACGAGGACCATCCAAGACGCGTTCATGCTGACCCAGTACATACCGTTAATGTAGTTGAGGGTGATGGGGATCGGATCGCAATCAAGGGGGTTGATGCTTGCCACCCTATGATCGTTATGCTGCGTGACATGCTGTTTCTGAAGATCAGGCGGCATCAGCAAGCAAGGAGCTGGCTTAAAAAGCTTCGGCCTGAGGGCTTTAAGTAAACGGTATAGCCCCGACGAGCATGTGGCGAGCGGCATGGTACTGAGATTGTCCACACGTGAAACAATGAACTTGATTACCTCTGCGGGGAGCGAATTCCAGCCATTGTTTCGGCGGACGCTGCTCGGTTCTACCATTGTTAGTGCTTGGGTTTCGGATGAGGGAGGGAGGCGCCTTAGCAGGGATGGAAGATTGGACGAGATTATGTGCGGACAAAGATGGAGAAGCAAATATGTGCTGCGGGAAGTGGACAGCCGATGATGACTATAGCACGCCGCTTGACTTACGAGACACATAGCAGCAATGTAGGGTCATATCGTAGTCGGACAACTTGCTTGAGTTATCACAATACTGGTACTCCCTACACTACCTACTACTATGCCCTAACTTGCTTGAGTAGAGTAGTAGTGGAGTGGAACTCTGCTCTACTACTAGCACCGGAGGAGTAGTATATTCTAATCTAAAATAGTTACAAACTTCAATGCCCGAGCGTGGAACGACTACGAACCGCCATCGGTGCTAACTCCAATCCCTAGCAAACGTTCGCTAGGAGACATGGTAGTTGTAAATGTCCGCGACGCAGTTACAGTACGTGTGTAAGGGTGGAGGTTTTGTCAAATACTATGGCTTAAAAACATGCCACCGTCGGATGGAAATCTGACGGTTACGTGGGATTTGCCAGGATTGAGCTCGTGCCGAACAATCGCCAGATATCATTACTTAAAAAAAGGTTAAAACACCCAGGGCAATAACCTGCACCAGCTAACCACTAACAATGATACTAACATAGTTGTAAAATGGTCAAAGACCGTGTCTACGTGGTGTGTGGAATTATATGCAAAAAAATTATCAAGATGCCCGTGCATTGCACGGCACACCATCATCACCAACTCGTTTTTTTCTCCACTCCTACTCCTATAAAAGACTCAATTGGTGATGATGGAGGCGAGGAGGCGTGTTCAGCCGGGCGTGCAGCGGACGATGCATTACTACTTGATTTGTTATAAAAAACAAAGAAGAGTAGTAGAGATTGAGATAAGAGTAGAGATAGAGACTTAGGGAGGAGCACCATCTACTGCTTTGTATGCTACTCCTGCGCTCCATTCGGTGGCTGCAACGTCCCCTACAGCCACTCCCTCCTGCGCTCCATTCGGCAGGCACTGTTGAAATTTGCGGAGCGCACTGTCGCGACTGCTGGCAGCCATGACTTCACCTACGACGACTTCTTCCCCGACGTCGGCAACCTCTTCGTCAATGACATGGGCGACAACCTCAACGCCAACGGTGCTGCTCCCGTTGCACCGTATGTGTTTTTGTCCGTCTTGTTTGAAATCGTGGTAGAATTCATGTTTCTACTCTGTATCCTACTAGATTCTATCTGTTCATCTACTATGCTAGTCCACATGATTAGTTTAATCTCTGTTACAGCCATCATGATTTATTTTGAGCTTATTCAGATTAAATCTCGTAGTAACTTGATCATATATTTAACTGGCGCAACGTCCCCTACAGCCACTCCCGTTTCATGGACGACCTGGTCGATGCCTCCAAGGAGCCCTTCGTCTACTGCTATGAGTACCCGATGCCGTTTTGGGGCTCGCCGGCGGACATCGTGCATCACCTCATGGATGCGTGCAGCGGTCACTACTGGCCCTTGGCGAAGAACATCAAGTACGAGACGTGCTACCCGTTCACCATGCTGGAGTCACTGGAGGATCACCGCCGCCTGCTAGTCTTGGCGGAGGATGGCAGCGTCTTCCTCTTGATTGTATGCACTCGCGAGGCCCGTGCAGGCCGCCGCCCCGTCTCTGTAGTGTGCGTCAAGGGTGACACCACTGACGCTGACATTGACACGAGGCCGATGTATGGGTGCATGCTCACTCTTCCTAGCCCTCCGAGTTACGTGGGCGGCGACACCGGCTACATCAAACTGACTTGGACTTTGCCGAGCTGGGACCTTCCCACCGATGTGGACATGGAAGACGCATGGTATTATTTACCCCCCAACGCGGTGCACGGGGACTCCAAGGAGGTTCACCTAGACATACGCATTATCAAGCTAAATGTTGATCATTAGTGTTCGCTCAATGTAATCCGTTGTTTAAGCATGTGGAGACTTTCATGCATGATCTTGCTCTACTGGAGTATCGTGCATGAATAAAAGTGTATTCGTTTATGGTTTAGTCTAGAATCTTCCATGTATGAATTTTTACTACAGTACTAGTGAAAGACTTACTATGAACCATTTCTTACATCTCCTCTGCCCCTTCCAAGTCATCCTGATTTAATACCTCCATCTAGGTGTATAAGGGCATGGTTAATACTTAATAGTATAGCCAACTGTTGAGTATAAGAAAGTGTCATGTCATCTGTAGGCAACATGTATAATAATCGATACTCAAAAACTAATTCTTAAAGATCATTTCTTGCAAAGCACAATAAGTGTTATTTCTTCACAAGTTTTGGATGCAGGTTGAATAGTTGAACGCTTTTGTTTGCAAAAGATACCTTTTTATCTATTTCACCCGGACGTTTGTGAGCACTAGAGATGAAATAATATCCGAAGAAACCTATCGATACCTGTTACACATTAGATGACCCCCACGTCCTTTGTCAAAATAAACAACTCCCCGATCAATGCATTTCACTCTTCCGTTCAACGTACGGGCACCTTACTACTATAGATTAGTATGACCAAAATTTGAACTAACATTATATATAGTACGATAAATGCTGATGCATGTCACCTAAAATTATATCACTGAAAACTATGTTCAAATACGAATCCAACGATATGGTTTTTGTTGACATACACTAACATTTTGTCAGTTAAATCTTCAGTCAAATTCAATGGGGGACTAATAAACCACGACCAATGTAGTACAAGTGTAGAGGGCGACGCTGCACGGGAGTTTCACCCCGCTCGTGGCGCGGCAGTAAAGCCGCCATATCACAAAACCCAACCACTGCAAGTAATAAGTGGCCTGGTAAAATAAACAGAGAAGCAACCATCACATCCCTTCGCCTTTTTTGTATTTCATCTCTCCGCATCTACTTTCTTTGGTTCATCCCGCACACTCGATCCCTAGCTACTACTCCTAGTATCCCCAGCTACTACTCATAGGGCTAGTTCTTTTGGCGTCTTAAAAAATAAGCCGTCTCTTCCCCAGCTTTTCCCATAAGACTAGTCACAATGGAGAGTAACATTAAGGTGCCTCACTCATTTATTTGGGCTTCTAAACTACTACTAGTACCTCTGTCCTGGTTTATTCGTCACCATTGTAATTTGTGGTAAATTTTGACCAAAGATTTAACTGATAAAATGTTAGTGCATGTGACATGCACAAACATTTCATTATTAAATTTATGATCAAAATTTGACACAGATTACAATGGGGACCAATAAACCAGGACGGAGCTAGTAGTAATGGGATTACTACTAATCTAGAAGCCCAAACGAACTGGCCCCTGGTACTCCTACTAGTAGTACTAGTACTCAAGTTGGAATTTCAATTGGATGACACAACTTGTTAGGCAAAAAAATTGATACAGGGTGTAGGAAGCAGTTTGGGAATTTGCATGCCTTTTCGACCAGTGAGATACTCCGTACAAAGTATGACAGAGAAATACCCACAGAGAAGGAAGCTAAAAGTAAACAATCAAACGAGCATTTTTGCATTTGTTTTGCATTGAATCGTTTCACAAGCTTGACTAGTGTTGTTTTTCTACTTTTACAAAAACCGCATCGTAATGTTAAAACATGCATTTACATGTACATAAGTAATAGTAGTACTCCCTCTGTCTAGGTGTATAAAGTCTTCCCTCCTTGCTCACGGTGCACAACCAAAGATGACTTTTTCACCTGGACGGAGGGAGTAGCACAATCTGCAAGCATATATAGAGAGAGATGTGTATTGCGAGAGTATACAGTAAAGTTTATGCTATATGCACCTACTTTCAAAATGCGTACGGATACACAAGGTTTCCAAACTTTCCCTCTTACATACTTAATTAAGGACGCTAATAATTCCCAATCGTTCGGGATTTATCATTTGTGTTCCAAAACCAATGAGATCGCCTTACGAAACTAAATTATAGTCCTACTAAAATCCACAACGCTCGCAGGAGTGCTTGTGGCGCGCCACGAGTGCCCTGGTGCACGGCCGTTTCCTAGCGCGCCGACACAATGCCTCTTTCTCAGCCTCGCAACTCGCGAGGAGCTGATTGGCGGCTTGCCGGTGGGCGAGCGCGGTCTCACCGATGTGGTGATCCGGCGCCAATAGGTACTCCTCCTCGCTGGAAGCGTGCACCCGGTCCATGTACCGCCAAGCATAGATGAGGCACTTGGGCCCGACTGCACTCAGGGCTTTGGCACGGGCGTCCTCCGCCACCCTCACTGCCCTTGCACGAGCCTTCTGCCAAAGAGCCTATTGCCTGACTCTCTCGGACGCGACATAGACCTGCCAGGCAGCTTGCCCCGTGGCGCGCTTCTCTTCCTCGGCCTTCTTCTCCGCCTCTATTTTGGCATGCTTTGCCGGCATCAAAGCCTCCCACATGGCAACATCCATTTCATTCCAAAGCTCCTCAAGGCTGGAGGGGCTCGGCGGGCAGCGCAGCATTCTCCTCGTAGCGGGGAGCCGACGCGTCCTCCAACGTGCGTGCAGGCGAGTTTGGGAACGCTGACGCGTCCACCTCGACGCGTCGCAGCGAGGAGTGGAACGCCAATGCGTCCTCCTCGACTAGTGGCGGCGAGGAACGGAATAACGACGCGTGACCGTCTGAGAGGTGCAGCGAGGGGCGCCTAGGGCTTGCGAGGGGCGATGCTATGGTGGTCGACATGAGACGGAGGGGGAGGAGATAGCGATGAATGTGAGCGTTCTTCCGAATGTCGTGGGAGGCGCAGTATTTATAGCAAGTAATGGCACACCTAGATAAGATATGGACTGAGCTGCACTGACTTGACTGCAGGTTCAGTTGCGTCCTTGACATGTGGGTTAGACACCTGTTGGGCCCATATGTTAGTGACCCAATTCACCTGCAGTTAATTAACTGAAGCAGCATCCCGGAAGATATGTTGCATGATTAACGTAACAGCTACGTGGGCATATTTGTTGGAGCGAATTAGGGGGAGGGAAGGGGTGGAAATATTGCTGGTCATAACGGATTGGACGAGCGTGGGGGGAGGAGTGTCATGCATGTAGGATTTTTCCACACGGGGTGGAGTGGTGGGACCGCCGGAGGGAGAAGGAGAGTCTGGCAGGCATATTGTTTCCAGACATGGAGAGGTAAAGATTTGGAGACGAACATGCTTCCTACAGGTATGGGGAACGGTGCATAATAAGTCATCTTGCATGCCGGGCTAGGTATAGTCTCAAGTCATTAAAAACATACACGCCCCACACATGTTCATATTTCAAGGTGCACTAAATTATTGCATGTGATGATTAAGGTTGGCCATAATGGTGGTATCTTAGCTGCTATCATGCACATGCGAATAGCAAACATGCTGATGTGGCAAAGAATTAAAGAAGAGAGGGGTGTTAGAGTAACTAGTGTTCATGCATGCATTGGTAAACACATTTTTTTGTGAAGAACGACATCATTAGTTGAGTACTTTTGCAGACTACAAAAACTATTCCACCGCCTCTATCTTGCTAAGAGTAGGTGAAAATTTTGAATCGAGCCCTTTAAACTAGAAGGGAGGTAGTAGTACTCTAATAGCTAACCTTGTTGTGATGACAAGATAGGACATGGCACGCACCTGGACGGAGTAACTAGTCTGCATTGTGCATTTGAGTTTTGTCTGAAGTCAATATACCTCTACTTTGACCAAACTTATAGAAAAATGTATCAACATTCACAATATCAAATCAATATTTTTATACTCATTATAAAACTTAGTTCTTATACTCATTATAATCAGTATTGTAGATATTGATATTTTTAGTATAAATTTGGTCAAACACTTTGCAAACGGTTGATGGAAGTAAAAAGGACCATAGGGAGTATCATGCATGCGGAGTAGGCAAAAAAATTGCTCATTTATAGCCGGTCGAAGTCTCTAAGGGCGTGACCGTGCGAGGGAGGCGAAGGTCGTGGGAGGCGCGATGGTTGACGGAATTAAGTGAAGTTACTTCCATGCGCCGGCATGGCGTGCGAACAAGTAGAAGTTATACTGTCAGGCCTACGATATGAGTCTAGTAGACATGACATCTAGTGGGTCCCGCATAGTTCTTGAGAACTCTTTGGGGGCTTGCAGCCGTTTATCCATCGGGCAAGCCAGCAACTCCACCTCGTTCGCACGCCCTACTCTTCCCTGTCTTCTACTAGTACATTACCTTACAACAGTTCACTCCCAGTCGTCCCGTCCTTTCACATTACACCAGTTCAACTTCTCCTAACCCTCCTCCAAAATCAATGGCCTCCCAAATCTCCATGGTCACCGCTGATTACCAGGTTAGATCCATCACTGGCGATGAGTTCATCATCATCTACACACGTGGATCCGTGGCGGTGAAAGCCTGCCTTGCTCGCTTCCTATGCATGTTCAACAGTTCAACGGATGAGTGGGTCGCTGGGCTAGATGTTGAGTACACCACAGTCCTGGAAAGAGAAAAGATTCTAAAGGAGGCAGAGAAGAAGAAGCTTGTCGTGATCCAGGTTTGCGTACATAACGTGTGCTTGGTGTACCACATATGCCATGCCGACGTTGAGTGCCAGGATTTTAAGAACTTCCTCAAGGACGAAAGAGTGAAATTCGTTACCGTAGACTTTAGGAATGGCAGGGATGTCCTGGGTCGGATAGGCCTCGTTGTAGGCCAGCCCTTCGATCTCCAGAATGCAAGACTTGTGTCCTCCTCTCAGCCTTCAATGCTGACCCTAGCAGCAGCCATGATTGATCCTTCGTACGCTAAACTGAATAAACCTCACCACGAGTTTCATCATGCATGGGAGTCGAAGATAATAGATGAATATCACATCCTGTACGCAGCAATGGATGCCTACCTTTGTTTAAATATCTACAAGGGTTGGATGAAGAAGCAGAGCCCAGTGTCCGGTTCAAGAAAAGAAGCATCGGCGGAGAGGAAGAGGAAGAGGGATGAGTACGAAGTCGAGGACGTGGACTCAGACTCCGAGTAGGTGGCAGTGTCGTCTCTCATGCTGGTTCTACTGCAGTGTCAAGCGGACTAGTTGCTTACTTTATTTTCAAGGGTGTGTTGTGCTGAGGCCCCAGCAGAACTATGTTTATGTTCTTTCTTGTTATTTGAACTCTTTAGTACGTACAGTAGTACTAGTACTATGTCTTACTATTGTTCTTCTTGCAGTTGGTACTACTGCTCGTATCTTCATGTTCCTACTGTAATTAATACGTTTGTACTAGTAGTATAATTTGGGTCAGTCGATTTGTGAAAGAAGTTCGACGGAGCGAAGGAACAAGACGACAGAAAAGCTACCCCAGTTTCTATATTAGGGTGGCAGGGTGCCCATGATCTATCTTATGAGTGTTGGGTGTGGAATGCAGTTCACCGGAAAAAAAGGATTGTGCCCGGGGTTAAACAGATGGCGGGGGTGGGGGGAGCATGGCGGTGGCAGGCGGTTCAGGGGAGGGCCTGGCGGCGGCAGCAGGCGGTTAGGCATGTGGCGGGCTGAGAAGATGAATCGTGCATCAATTTTGGAGGTTGAAGAAGCCCTTCTAGCCATCCATGTTGCATCAAACGTCTCACAAGAGTCGACTGACCCAAATTGCTCGTTCAAATTCTAGGATGCACGTGGCATTCAAGGTCTCGAAGGTAGATTCAATGTCCGCACCCGGTTTGCGGGCTCAACACACGTGCGACCGGCTTCCGCCGCAATAGCCACAATGCGCGCCTCCTCCGCGCGGGTGGAGACGACAATGACACGCTAGTTCCTCCTCGCCGGCGTGCTGGAGAATGCACTCGTCCTCCTCTTCATGTGCTGCGTGCATAGACGCGGCTCCACCAGCTGCTAGCGTGCTTGGCAGCATGGCGGCATCGCGAGGAGGGACTGCAGACGATGTGAGCGGGCGAGCCTATGGCTTCATGGCACAGGGATGGCGGCGACACGGCGCTGATGTGCGAGAAATTGTTGGCCAGAGCAGGCGGGCTCGGGCATGCGCAACGGCGGCGGCGGCATATTGATGAGTGCGCATATGGGAGCTTAGTTTAGTTTTATATATGGTTGGTCAAACTTAAAAGAAAACTATACTAGTACACGTAAACATTAGACTTAGGCAGCGCTTATATTAGTTACCCCAACCACGATACAAAATCAAGTGCAAGCGCGTGAACTGCGGCCGCGCGGTCGATCGAATGGTGCGGCACCATGTCTCGCTCGAAGGACATCCACCGAACCTTTTTGTGTGTGTGAAAACAATTCCCGAATATTACTAAACTTTTTTTCCTGGAAAAGTTCTTGACGCTACAATATGTCCATATATTTGAATTGTGCTCCAGTTCATGTTAATTTGGATTTGGACGTTTTAGGTGCGCCCTAGTTTTTTATAATACTGAATTTGTGTGTGTGTGACTAAGAGAGAACGTGTGTATGTGTCCATATGTGTGTTGTGGAGAAAGGGCAATGTGGAGACAGTGTGCGTGTGATAGAGACATAGAGAGGTGTGAATGTGCAAATGATCATGCATGAGTGAGACATAGACAGATGCCGATACATTGTGTATACATGAGAGAACGGTCTTCTATTTTACTTGTGTGTGTGTGTGAGAGAGAGAGAGGAGCATCCATAACACAACAACCATCTCTCTCGATACGTCCGTCCCTCGCATGATCGCATGTAACACATGCATCAACGCGCACATTTTTTTGACACCCTCACCCGGCCCCTGCCCACCTCAAGGCCCGCACATTGCTTTCCATCTCGCACGCACAATGTCTTCGTGAATACCTTGTTTAGCATGTAGCTTTCTCTCACATATAGACATATTTCTCTCCTTAGGTTTGTTTTCTCTCAATATCTGACACACACACACACACACAACACACACACCCCCTCCCCCGAGCACACAATTCATGCCCATCCAAGGTTATATGGCGACCACTCTCGCTTGTGCTTCTCTGCACCCCAGCATGCACAATACCTCAATCTTCAAAGAGGGCATCGAGGAGATCGAAAACGGCGACCACACTGTGCTAGAGAATGCGGGGCCATTTGGAAGCAGGATGATGTGACGACGGCTGACTGACTCCTTCCCCTACCCTCTCTCACACAAAATTACCAATCCCTCTCTCCCCCGCACAAAATTATCAATCCCTCAACCCACGAGATCCTTCCCCTCTCGTCCATGTTTTTCCAGCTCTCTCATCAAACATGTTATCCCTTCTCCTTCCACGTGTACACAATCTGGATATACACGCATCTCACATATATTACATGTCTCCATCTTTCTGACAGACCTAACTTCTTCCTCTCTCTTTCTCTCTCTATCTCTATCTCTCTCTGTGTCTCGTTAGGTTTGTCTCCTACTCTCTCATCCACATACATACAATCTTTCCCTCCCTATCTGCTCCATCTTCGCAAGCTCTCTATGCACGTTTCATTCACACATTGGGATATGTTCAAAATGTTGCTTTTATAATGGCTGATGTAGAGTTATGGTTGGTTTTGTTGCATCCTACAAAGTAATAACTATGAAATGCATTTAGATTCTCATTTGACTGGGATAATGTGAGTTTGAGCATGTTGTGAAGTACTATAGACATCGTATACATCTTGGAATTTGACAATGATTGTAACTATTGAATTGTATAGACCATTACATTTGAAGTCGGTAGTCTAATATATTTATTTCAAAATTTCAACAAATTATTAATTCACTACAAACTAAGAAAACAAATGTGTACTCCCTCCGTTTTTATTTAAGTCCGCGTATTAGCATTGGTCAAAGTCAAGTTTTGTAAACTCTCAGAAAGTTTATAACAAAAAATATTAACATATACAATAACAAATAAATACCATTAGATTCATTATTGAATGTACTTTCACATCATACATATTTGTTATGGTAAATGTTTATATTTTCTATAAACTTGGTCAAACTTTAGGAAGTATGACTTCGGTCAAACCTAATAAGTAGAGTTTACTAGTACTACTCACTAGTTGCTTAGCCGAATCACCCAACAAGCCACACGGGGAGTTCAGTGTCACAAATTTTTGAGGTCGGTAGGAAAATCCCCCGCGACCCCGATTCGAGCAGTGGGAAGTTACCATCATAGCCTTCAGAATAGGCCTACGGATGACGCTTGGTAGGGGGCTGTTTTCGTAACTTCAGGTTCATCCTACCCAGCCAACCCAACCCCGGCACCCAGTGTAGTACACCTGAATACTCCCCATTTTCTATCCCCACCGCAAAATAGACTTCTCCATGGCACCTCAGCCTTCATGCTCCTCCCCTTCAACATCAGCGCACTTGTCCACCGCTGCACATCTGCCTCATCGACGACCTCGTACGCTGCACTGGAGCCGGTCCATCGTCGTCGTCGTACACGGAGCCTCTTCCCCGACACCGTCTTCCATGGTCTCAGATCTGCTTCCCAGAAGCTGACGCCAAGCGCAGAAGCACCACCGTCGTGGACAATGAACTGACTCCCATTGTTCTCCTCCTCGATTGGTAATGTGTGTATTGAATCACTTAGCAGTACATGTGCAGTTCCAATTTTGTTCATACCTACACTTCAAAATTCCTGGTTGCTATTGTTACCGTAAAAGTAATTGGTTATAGCCTCCATTGTCCAACAGAATATTAGCTTGTAATTGTGCATCACTCCTGTATCACGTTGTGCATCTGCAACCAGTAGTGTGGCAAATGAAGGAAAGTTTTTTAGAACTAGCAAGATGCCCATGCGTTGCATGCATCAAGATGCACTTGTATGAGTAGTTTATCTTGTGGGAGAAAAGGATGAATGAGGGAAGGCCTTATTTGCAAATCTGGAGAGGGGTGTGGGTATCTTTTTGCAAAATTTCCATTGTTTCCTTCCTATCTGTCAGATATAAATCGGACGGCTATATTGCAGGATGGCAGGCACACCATCATCACCAACTCTGTTTTTATAAGAGTAGAGAAAAGAAAAGTAGAGAGTATAGAAGTAGAGATAAATGTTAAATATAAAATATATATAACAGTAGAGAAGAGAGTAGAGATAGCAGAGACGTTGGGAAAGGATCACGCGCGCATGGGAAAAAGCAGTCGGGCGTGCGCTAGTTTCGGGGCGCGGCGTCCGGCACTGTTTATAAAATCCAATGCCCTCCCACTGCTATGTGCCTTGCCACCGCTCTCTCCCCGCTCTGTGCCTCGCCACCGCTCTCTCCCCGCTCTTTCTCGCCTCGGCGCCGTCGCATTGCCGGGAAACTTGGGGATACCGCAGCGTCCGCGCGCGCCCCTCCGGCAGCTTCTCTGCCGATATCCGGTTTCGCAGGATGTGCCTCGGCCTCGGCAATTTCGACACCGCCAACGAGGCCGCCCGCTTGTACGACGCGGCAGCATGGCGCCTCCGGTGGCCTCATAGAAACTTGAACTTCCACAATGTGCTGACGCAGAAGCGGGCGCAGGAGCTCGCGCCTCTGCCGCGGATTATCACCGACGAGGATCATCGTGACTACCGGAGGCGGGAGCACTATCTCGGCATTGCCGAGATGGACGAGGAAGCCATGGCACTGTCGCACCAACGCTTCCTGCAAGACATCATCAACGAGCATGAGTTTTACGCACAAAGGAGGGCATAGAGAGATAAGAGGAGGGCAGTGCGAGCCGCCTATCACGAGGACAAGCGTAGTCAAAAAGCGGACGCTCAATTCAACATGAGGCTAGGAGCAGTGTCGCCCTAGGAATCCGACGACGATCGATATCTTCACGCCTACACTTAGATGTCGGAGGAGGACATCACCGAGGAGGAGTCGGACGATGAGGAGTAGTTGAATTATCTATTTTTTATCTATCTATGCTGAGAACTATCCTCTACTCTCTAGTCTCTACTCTCCATCTCTACTTCTTGATCTCAGCACTGTAAATGTTTTTTTAAAGCGCCGCGCATTGCGATTCTGTTGGAGATGCTCTAACATGGTAGACGAGTGCTTTAATGTTGCCCACAAGATGCGGGAGTATTCCTAGTAGTATATTTTTCTTGCCATGTTGAGATTTTAAAACCTCGAGTGCGAACATGCAGAGGAGCAATGAAGACCAAACACGGGATATTGGGGACACCTTCAAGGAGCATAGCAAGTTAAAGAGGAGATGCACCAAACCTGTAAAACGAGCTTTGGTAAGTAACACCCTTTCAATTACTTTCGTTTAGCCTTGTGTTCTTCGATGTGTATATGTTGTAGTTTCTGTTTCTCTTAGCCTCGTGTTCTTCGTTGTGTAATAAGAAGAGTCTTAATCGTCCTAATGCTTTCGTTTTTAGCTTGATGTAGGAAGTGGGTGTTCTCACCTTGTAGTCTGTTTTTATATTTTTTTTCCTTTTGAATTCACTTCTTTGAGTTCTATTTATCTGGCTTCTACTAAATGGATCTGGGTTGCTCTGAGTATTGATCTAAAAAAGAAGTAAATTCATGTTAGGATGCAGTTCCTGCGAGGAAGGAAGTATGGTCAACCTCGAGATCATGTTTCCAAAATGAGGCTGGATTACACACAAGGTGCCGGCTCCCTAATGATGTTGGATTAGACACAAGGTGCAAATTCCCAGATGATGCTGGATTACACACAAGCCAGGTGGAGTCGTCGGCGGTTCGTTTCCTTGTGGCTCTAGTAATGGCTAAAAGAAAGCATGCAACAGCCCCTGAGAATGTAGCTGAGTTCCTGAAGAAGCTAAAAGAGCAATCAGATGCTCTCTTCACCCAACCCAAAGACAAGATGGAAGAAGCCAGAAATAAGCTAGCAGAGGCAGAGCAGGCTAGGCGTCTCCTGCTATCTAAAACTGCTATCAATACATGATTTCCTTCATAATAGCTAGGTTCAAATGTTTATCCAGTCAGCATGCCTGTTGTGATGTTTGTGCATCTACTGATGTGACACAAAATATTCTTTTTTCGGGTCATGTAATAACAGCAATTATTTTCCAAACAATAATAGATGAAGCATTGGACATGGTATAGTTCACGCGCAAGCCCGACATTCCAAGTTCAACTTCCACATCAAACTCATGTTCACAGATATCTGCACATTCATACATAATGTCCATAACCATGATTCACTTCAAAGCCAAAAAAATGTGAGGAGAGTTATAAATAAACAAAAACCTCTAGTTCCTGCTACCAGTGCGAGCACAACAAGTCAAGACCATGCGTAATTAATTATATTTTGGTCATTTTTGTGTTCTAAAATGCCGGCCGGCAAACGGAAGGACGTGTTGCCGGCACGCGCAGATTCAATGAAGGCAGGCGGGGCAGTCTTCAGCCGGGCCTGCAGCGAGTGGGGCCCTCTTCGCCGGTGTACCGGTTCAATGCCTGCGCTATGAGAGGTCGCGTCCGTGTCAAAGCAATCACTCCCTACAGTCCTTTTTTGTTTGGGTATAACAAAATCTCGTTTTCCATTCACATTTTACAAGTAAAATTGATGGACAAACTTTGACCCAAAAAACGATGGGGACTAGTAAACCAGAATGGAGGTAGTAGTTTTTTTAATCAAAGAAGGGTTTCCCCTTCCGATTTTCATTATTGAAAACCAACATCTAAATCTAAATCATAGTATTTGCCCTAGAACTACCAGGTTCAACATCTCGCAACATAAACCCATACAACCATACACCAAGGAGGTACGTAGTAGTAGTTATGAATTCCATTTTTGCTCCATACCAATCTTTCTAAAAACTACTTACTATTTATAACATGCCAATGAAAATCGGAACTCTTAACCCTGCTAAAAAATGATATTTTAAACGTGGCTACTCAATCTGTGGCAAGTGGCGAGCCACCGCCTCCAAGTCGTTCACCTATCGTCCCGACCATCAACTCCTATGGATCAAATTATCACACGAGATGACTATTTCTACAAAGGTGCACTCCACCACATACCTGGTACCCGCGAATGCAGCAATCGTGCACCTAGGGTTTTAGGGTTTATTTGTTAACGTTGCCTTTATGTAACTCTCATGTGTGCGAGACAGCGAGAGACCGACTGCGTGTGTGCGCCTCTTCTCTTCGTATATGTACTCCTCCGTTTGTCTGGTGTCCAGAAAATTATAATAACTACTAGCAATGTGCCAATGTGTTGCCACACGATCAAAGTAGATTAATACATATTCACCGATTTGATAAAAAAAGTCTAGTTTGGAAATACGTATGTCTCTAAAAATATATTCCTTTGGCGGTTTTGATGAGATAAGGGAGGAATGTTGTTGGTTTCAAGATTCGAGAATTTGTATATGTCTAATTTCTACTCTTACTAGCAAAATGCCCGTGTGTTGCACGGAACATCAAGATCTTGTGGGAGAAAAGGATGAACAAGGGAATGCCTTATCTGCAAATGTGGAGAGGAGTGTGGGTAAATTGCCATAGTTTCCTTCCTATCCGTCAGATATAAATCGGACGGCCTATATTGCAGGATGGCAGGCCCACCATCATCACCAACTCAGTTTTTTTATCCCTACTCTTATAAAATCATAGTCGGTGATGATTGTGTGCCTGCCATCCTGCAATATAGGCCATCCTATCTATATCTGACGGATATGAAAGAAATTATGGAAATTTTGCAAAAAGATACCCACACCCCTCTCCACATTTGCAAATAAGGCCTTCCCTCGTTCATCCTTTTCTCCCACAATATAAACTACTCATGCAAATGCATCTTGATGTTCCGTGCAATGCATGGGCATCTTTCTAGTTGTTGCAAAAAGCCCATGTGTGTGTGTGAGAGAGAGGGGGAGAGGAGGAGGACGGAGTGCATGTGTGACAAAGACAAAAAGAGTGTGTGTGCGAGAGGTATTAGCTTAAAATGAGGCGATAGTGTGTGCGTGAACAATCGAGAGGGCGTGTCTCAAGAAGGGAAGAAAAATCTACATGGATACAAGGAGTGGGAGAGAGACATGTATGCGATAGTGGAAGCATGAGTGTGTGGGTGTATAAACCTATCTAGAGGCTAGTCGATAAATGTTTGTGAGAGAAATACGAGTCGGGGTGCGAAAGCGAGAGTTTTGTGTGTGTGATAGAGAGATGGTAGTCGGGAAGGGGAGTGGAAGCAGGAATTGTGCGTGTGTGTGAGAGAGAGAGGGGGGGGGGGAGTTTGCCTGATCGGTAAACAAATGAATAATGTCAGTCTGGAATGGAGACGAAAAGGAGACCGCGACAAATGTTGTGTCTACAGGGGAGAGAGAGAGAGAGATTAATTTAGTGGTATGAGTCATATCTTGAGACATATAGGGTGTGTGAGAGAATCCCATAGAGAGAAACACAAAGTGAAAGACGAGTGGAGATTGTGGGTGTGGCAGTGAACAAGAAAGCTTATGTACGTAGTGATACCAGAGGACGGTAGAGAAGTGAGAGATAATGAAAACCGTGTAATGTATAATGATAGGGAGAGTGTGACACTTGTCAAGGGAGACGTCGAGAGACCATGTTTGCGAGGATAGGAGAAACACGAAGTGAGCGTGCGGGTGAGCTAGAGAAAAGAGAGTGATAGCTACATGAAGGAGCATGCATGCGAGAGATATGGGCATGGAAGGAGTGCATAAAATGGATTCAAATATTTGAATTCGAGATGATGATACATGTAATCCATACTCAAACCAAAATTGATCTATCAAACATGCATACTCATATGAATTCACGTGCATCTATGTTATTTAATATGTAGATATTACTGATCCATACATTTTAGTAGAACATAATTTGGTTTAAATTTTTTGAATTCAACCTTATGATTTTGAGATCATTGTATTTGTAAATCATATTATACATATAAAGGAGCAAAATTATTTGTTGTGCTTTTGAAAGTATATATATATATAAGATGTATATAGAATTTTATTCCAATCGAAAATGGATCCTGCCCGGAAAAAAATAGAATACAAACTTGATTCGAATTGAGTTGGCACGGTAAACGTACACTCTCCAAAATTTGAACGAAGTGGGGAAAGTCGCAGTAACAGCCCGAAACCAAAATCTGCGAGATGGAAATTACTACTGCATATCCCTGCCAAGCAAAGCCTATCTGCTCGATTTCTATAGGTTTCGATAGGGGTAGGTTTGTAATTTCACTCAAACGTGACATAGCCGCCTCTCACCCGGATTCATACACGGTGGGCGCCAAAACACAGTGTCTCCTCGGCCGAAATCGACTCCCTCCGCGATTCATACACGGTGGGCGCCAAAAACAAACTCTCGTCGGCAAATATTCGGTGAATGCGAGATATCCTCCTATCCCCAACCGACTAATATTGCTCTGATGTAGGAAATTTGAAACGGGGGCTAAGTTTGTAAATTTCCTTGCATTTGACACAAGCGCGCCCTGAAGACATGGTTCCCCCCTTCCTCTCAACCTCCATTTACCCATTCGTACTCCGTGGGTGCCAAAACACCCTCTCGACCCCAGCCTCCTCCACCCGCCACCCCATCCACCGCCGTACTCCTCCACCATGCCGGAGCTGATACCCCGATGCCGCCGTCCATTACAAGAGATCAACCTCTCTCATCCACGGCTTCAGACCGGGATCCTTGCATCCCGTCCTCTCGCTTCATCCCCGCTGTCGTCCACCTTGCCGGCGCCGCTCCTGCGACCGTCTCGTCCACCGCACCCCGCCGCCACCGTCTACCCTCCTAGACCTGCTTCCATGCCACCAACAGCCATCGCTATTGCAGCACTATCAAATTCTCAGCAGATGCATACACGGCATTGCACCAGAGGCGGTACTCTTTCGTATCTGCTCAACTTATTTATCGCAACAAGAAAATAGATCGCCACTGCTTTACTCCGATTTCTTGTCCATCACTTACTTGCTAGTTGAAAGGAAACATTGGTTGCGAAGTTGCCTTTGTCCGGTTTGCACCTTCAGATCCACCATGGAACGCTCAACACTATACTCCCAATGCTTATGGTTTTCCCCTTTTATATTCCACACTAGTTAAATCACAGTAGACTCAATTTCAAAATTGGGTCAGTCGATTTTTCAGAGCTCGCCGGAGTTCGCCGGTACGAAGGAAGGGGCTCTGGTGGGGACAGTGGTTGTGGGGGGCGGTGGTGGGGCCTCGCCGAACGAAAAAAACTCAACATGGGTGGGGGCGGGGGTGGGGGTGGGGGTGGCGGAGGAACACAGGCGGTGGGGGCCGGTGGTCCAGCCAGCGGCCTGTGCGGTGTTCTATACAGGAACAATCAGAGACGAGGAAGGGTTAGGAGACATAGGATCTTCATCCAACCGCCTGAAATGGTCGAGCGACAGCAGGGAGTTGCATTCTTAATGCGCTCTCGTTCATCATGTGTGGGCACTACACAACGAAGATTTTATTATCCAAAATCTGCTTGCTCTTCTTTAGCATGTTCCTCTTCCGTTCTTCTTTAGTAAGTACTCTCTCCGTTCCTAAATATAAGTCTTTGTATAGATTCCACCATGGACTACATATGGAGCAAAATGAGTGAATCTACACTCTAAAATGTATCTGGATACATCCGTATGTCATCCATAGTGGAAATCTCTACAAAGACTTATATTTTGGAACGGAGGGAGTATGATAGTAGTACAGTATGTTCCTTATAGTGAAGATGAGCATGAGCATTTGCAGTGTAGAGGTCTATACAATCGGTTGTGATGGACACTTTGAACTCTTCGGGCCTCTTTGATTCGTAGGATTTTTTAAATATAGGAATAGGATTTGTAGTGGCCTGCCCACTTGAATCCTATAAGAATAGCAAGGAAATGCGGGGAGCTGTGTCGCCTTTGAGAGTTACACTGATATTAACAGTACCGCGCCTTCAGTTGAAGAGAGCTGGTATCCGAAGCCTTTCTAGCGGTACCGGCAATACTAGCACATATATTCCAGCAAGTTCCACTTTGCTGATTTTACTCTGATGCTTACGGTTTTCTCGTTATATCTACACTATGATCTGTGTAGCTGCTTTGTGTTGCACTAGTAGCAGTCCACTCTTGAAGCTAAACACTGCAATGACATACAAAATTGGAACCAAGGCATTGAGTGCCATTCTAGATGCAATGAAACTCATACGCTCCCACCTGTTGATTCTTGTTCAGAATATGATCCTAATGACTATTCTAACCTCGAGGAGTCAAAGGCAGATGGCATGTCCTGTTCACCCATCAAGGTGCCTATTCTAATTTGGCAAGGTTTTATTGATTGCGCGTATATTGCATATGTTGTCTTGCATTTCTTCTACTTTGTTGCACCGCCATCTGCTTAGTTTACTCATCATATATGTCGAGATTTCATGCCCATCCATTATCAATACATATTCCACCTGTCATCATACCATGCTTTTCCACTCAAATGGTGTTCTTGTGCATCTGACATCAAAAAGGAAGAGGGTGATTGCCGAACCTGAAGGAGCACCATCAAAGTCCTTGAAAAACGTGGTGGTGCCGGAGAAATCAGATAGCACGCCACTTATATGGGCTGTACAACCAGTGACACAAAACGTAGGACTGACTCCAGCAGACTGTACCCATACTTCACTGGCCACACCACTAGCCCCACCACACAGGACCTACACTCCAGCAAAAGGTATACCGATTTTATTTGCCATAGCACCATCCGTACCACCGAAAAATCCCACTCCAGCAAAAAGTACAGCAAGTCCCCGGCCGAAGACCTATCCCAACTACAGAGACGGCCAATTCCTGTAGATTGGAACCCCATTCCAGTTATTCCCAGTTTAAAAGACAATGATTTCAATGTTGTTAGGGACTACGTGCATATAATCCCATCATGGGAAGATTATAGTGAAGACAAACACCATTTTCACATCTTCCTATGCAACCTACGTGTAAGTGCTATTATTCATGGTTATTATTTTCCTGTTTTCTACTGATTGAACACATCAATGATTTACATTACATTGTTGAGTAGGCGAGGGCCAATCTGGATAGTCATGACGAGCAAAGCTTGCTTGTGCTTTTTAAGGAAGCATTGCAGCAGTATCAGTGTTCCCTAAGGAAATCACACTTTGATGGCAAGTCTATAAACGAATTTCCAGTGAAGTCTCCTGTGCTAAATTTAGAAGACATTGAATGAAAAAACCTTGTTATGCACTAGTGTACTGAAGAAGTTTAGCTGTGCATTGCTCTTGGCTGTACCTTTTGCCTGTATCACTATACTTACATTTATAGCTACTTGGTTATGTAGCATCACTCTTCATCTTATCTTAAATATTCTCCATTTTTCTTATATTATCACATCTATATTTACTCTTAACAAAATGTAGAATAAAGGCAATGCTTATGAAGAAGATTCTGTGGTCAACTTCTTGAATTTCCTTCAGCATGGACAAGGGCTTTATAGAGCCTGTCTTCACCAATAATGTAAGTTTGTCCTTCTCAAGCCTTCAAACTTTGTTGTGTATATTTGGTTAGGCATGACTGCAACAGCTGCTTATTTTTGGTATTTGCATCAAATCGCATGTTTAAAGTTTATTATGTAGTTCATACGCAAAAGTTTGTCCTTCTCAATTTAAGTTTTTAGTTGTACAACCAAGTTTCTTCTTCATACCATGAAAATTAAACTATATAGAGCAAGTGATCTTCTTTTGCACTGCATGTATGCTTCTGTTCTTGATCCGTAATCCAGTGGTGTGGTGAACCTACCCACTACAACACAATGTCATATTCTGCAATGTCTTAACTACAAACAATGTCATATCATTCTACTATTATTTAAACCACCTCTTTATTTGCTAATCTAAAATGGGATAAATTGACAGCACACTAACCATAGATACTTATGAGTTCTTGATCTGTAATCCAGTGGTGTCGTGAAGCTGCCAACTCCTTCACAATGTCATTTCTTGCCATGTCTTGACCTGAACAATACCATATTGTGTTAATGCAATTTTAAACTGTGTCACTTTATTCGTCAGTAAGAAATGTGATGAATTGTCAGCACTGATATTATTATGTGCAAAACCTGTCATCTGTCTGCTTGTTTATCTTTCAGAGTGAGGGGGATATAAGTGTTAAACAAGCGCAGTCTCATCAGCTTGCTCAGCTGCTTCCGCTGCAGCTCCTGAGCAGGGCTAATCTTTCTTGAACTCTATTGAAGTGCTGTCGCTTTTGTATATTATTTTGTCGGCTTGTTTATTTGCACTGGTGGCGATCTTTGACGCCCAGTGTATGTAATCTGCTGTCTGCTTGTGCTTTATTATCATAGTGGCGAACTTTGATGCCCAGTGGATGTAATATGCCGTAATTTCTTTATTGTATAGTCTAGGTTTTTTCTTATTCACGATGCTGCAGTTATTTTACTGTATATATATATCATGTCTTCGCAGTAAACCGGCCAAACCGTAAAATTACGGTACATAATCAAGCCATCATGCAATCACGATGTATGATCCGCATCATGGGCCCCATCATCTTGGTCCATTAAAAGGCCTAATTGTAAACTGGCCCACTAGTAGATTCGGGCCTTTAACAGGCCGAGTAAACCGCAGGCCCTCTTTTCGCAAGAAAACTCAATGGGCTTTTAGGCGGCTGAAAAGTAGGTTGGGCTGAAATGTGCCGAACAGCTCACGGGTCGGCAGCAGCCCGAAATGCACCCCGGCCCATGATTGTGCCAATCAAATCACGGGCTTTTAACAGGCCAAAATTGTCTCGGTCCTTGTTTGGCCCAATCAGATTATCGGTTGCCAGCAGACTGGATGCAAACCAGGCCGTAGTTAGGCCCAACTATATGACGGGCTTTTAACAGGCGGAAATTAATTTAGGGCCGAAATGTTGAACGGGCCTTTAACAGGCCAAAACTAATATTAGGCCGAATTACTAAATGGGCCTTTAGCAAGTGGGCCCAAAAGCATAGCATCCAGTTGACGGGCCAAATCTGATATGGGCCATAATTTAGCCCAAAGCCTCTTAAAGGACCGGACCTGATCTGGGCCATAATTTGGCCCAGAACATGGTAGGCTTTTAATGGGCCAGATCTCATATGGGCCATTATTAGGCCCGAAACGTGGTAGGACATTAATGGACCGGATCAAATATGGGGCGGCATTTGGCCCAAAACATGGCAGCCAGTTAATGGGCCGGCCTACTAGGGTCCTCAAAATCTTGTGGGCCTTCAGCTGGGCTGACCCATTACGGTCAGCAAAATCTCGTGGGCCTTTACCTTGGCTGTCCCATTATGGCCCGCAAAAATCTTGTGGTCCTTTACCTGGGCCGGCCCATTATGGCCTGCAAAAATCTTGTGGTCCTTTACCTGGGCCAGCCCATTATGGCCCGCAAAATCTTGTGGGCCTTTAGCTAGGCCGACCCATTATAGCCTGCAAAATCTTATGGGCCTTTAGCTGGGCCAGCCCATTATGGTCCACAAAATCTCGTTGGCCTTTAGCTGGGCTGGCCCATTATGGTCCGCAAAATCTTATGGGCCTTTAGTTGGGCCGGCCCATTTAAGCTTTATGGGCCACTTTTGGGCCGGTCCACGTGTCAACATATCATAGGCACATCTCGCCCATTGGATGAGTGACACCTGTGCCAATGCGGAGCTTACACGTGTTTCCTCTAGCCAATGATGATTTTACACATGGAAAATCCCCATTTGTCCGGGCTGTTAACGGGTTATCGGATCCAAAACCGGACTCGATAGCTTAACGGCATTTCGTTATGGTGGATGCCACGTGTCGGTAACCCTTGACGAAAGCACTTCTGTGACGCGTGATTTATCGTCATGGAAGTGGACAATTCTGTGATGATAATTTTGGCGATGTCATGGAACACTTCTATGACAGCACAGATATGACTATCTTGATTCTGTCATAAAATCATCATGGATGTACATGCATGACAGAAAACGTGACCTGCTGTGAAAAACACGTATCATCACGGAAGTGTATTTTTTTTAGTGTGGGCCTCTGGCCCGTTGCTGCATGCAGGCAGGCGCCGGATATCTGGGCTGAGGGCCAGATGTCCGAGGTATGGGCCAGATGTCCGGCCTAGAACAGGCCATTCCAGTCTTCTCTGGATAGTCGTCGCCTGATTTCCAGGCGTGGCCACCGGATGTCCCAGCATTGCTAAGGTGCCGGATTTCCAGCCATTGAAGCTCTTGGCCGTCTATTGGTGTAGCTCCTGGTCGGTTACCCAGGCACCGGATGTCCAGCCTCTGGCCTAGATGTCCGGCCACTGTAGCTTCTGCAGTTCCGTCTTCTTCCGTCGTCACTTCCAGGCTTCCCTCATAGATGGTGTAGTTGTTCCTTGGCGCTTGCACTCCTCCTCAACATCCGTGAAGCTCCGACAATACCTATGCATGCAGACGGGAGAAGTGTCAAGAAGTATACCATCCTCGAAGGGGTCAAGTGAGCACGTGTAAAGGAGATGATTCACCTTTGTGTATGTGAAGTAGATGTCGCACGTGCCACTCGCCGAACGGACTCTTGACATGGTGATGTCCATAGGATGCTCTGCATCATCTCCCCCCATTGGGAAAGATCTGACCTCAGATCGAAAACCAAATCACCATGGGAAAGAGATGGCTTCGCCGTGTAGAAGTGGACGTTCACCATGTACTCATCGTCTAGTAGCTCGAAATGTGCACTCTCCAATGTCGCACCGTCTAGGGATTCCTTCAAACGGAGGAAAGAAAGCAAACACTTGGAAAAACAAATGTGGTTAGCGTTAGTGCAGAACCAAGCATTCAATAGGTGATTCACCAAACAAGTGTCGTCCTCTTGCAAAACATATGGTGTGACAAAGGATTGTGATATGGCATGTAAGCATATCAGTCGAGCACAAGAAGATCTTGCATGAGGACGAGTATGTAAATTTGAGTTAGTGATGCAAATATGTGTGACAAGATAATAAGCATCTACCTTAAGGTCATACCAAGCATTCACAAATTGCTCAAAGAAAGGTCTATGGTAGGCATAAGAATCATTCACAACATCAAAGAAAATGAGATGTCTAAACACACGGGTCAAGTGCAAGACAATCCAAGCATAACATGCATAGGGTGTAGTGAATATAGTGTGGCACTCAACACAATAGAAAGAGCAATTGTTCATCATGTGTGAGGCAATCAAGTCAATCATTTTACAATCAATGGGACATGGCATATGTGAAGAAATGACATTTTTGCAACCAAACATGTGATACGAGCTAGTAATCCGCAAGTCGGATGCAATACACAAGGTATATATGTCATGAGGCATGGAAATGTGAAAATAACAAGTCGAAGCAAGATCTCTAACATGTGCACAATCAAATGGTCCAAGATGACCAATAATTCTCATGGTGCAAGCAACACAAGTACTATGCTCCACAATATCCATGCTCATGGTTTGGGGGTTCTCAAAAGAAAAGGATATCTCCTTGAAAGCATGTCCTTTTGCGTCCTTCACAATGACAAAGCACAAGCAAGTTCTAGAATCATCATGGTAGAAGGTAGTTCGCTCTCAAGAGCTCTAATGGTCAACTCACGTGAAGTGGAAGTCGACACAAAGTCCAAGTATCCTACACATGCACAAAACAAAGCAAAGAACGTATGCACATGGTAGATAAACCCATCATTCATCATGATGGTTCTCTTCTCTTGCACATAACCATTAGTAGCACAAGTGCATGTATAATATGATGCAACAATGATGATATTCATGGCACTAGATATATGGTGCAAAGAAGTAAGACAAGAATGCTTCAAAAGGAATATGCCAAGATCTCCAAATATATGTGAGAATGCTATTGGGGCAATCTCATGAGCAAGACTAATAGCATTGTTGTACTAAATACATGGCAAATCAACTAGCATGAGAGAGGCAACACATGGAGATATATGACAAGAAGCAATAGCAATCATGTGCAAAGAATGTAGATGGTTGTCATCAACCACATGAAATGAGAAAGTATGAATCATTGGCGATGCAACATAAGAAAAAATATCGATCATGTCATGCAAACTAGTGGAGCAAAGATGCAACACACTAGGGGAAATAATGGCAATCATATCATGTGAGAAAATAGTGGATATAGGAAATGCACATGACATATCACAAGCATGAAGGCAAATCATGGCCAAAGTATCATCATAGGTATGTGTCACAAATGGGACATGGCAATAACTAGTGATATCTCTACCAAGCTCGCAAATACACATACAAGTATGAAAATCAATCATCATGTGTAATGCAAATCACGGGTCACAAATGCATGGTAAAGGCATATGAATAAGAATGTCATGCAAAGTGAACATGGCAAGATGGGCATATAATATGTAATTGACAATAACCCAAAACCATGTGAGGGCCATGTAGAATGAATGAGCGAAGTCTTTGTGCGAAGAGAGCGGTGGGAAAGACAATACATGGGATCCCAATTCATCATTGCTCTCTAGAGCTCATTTTGTCAACTCATGGGAGTGTGAGGTTGACAAGTATTCATGGGTACCTACACAAAAGAGACACAAACCAAAGAAATTGTGTGTGTGGTAAATGTACACATCATCCATCATGGTGTGTATGTACACGTATGAGTTAGCACAAGATAAGCATCGCTCAAAGAAATTTGATGCATGGTATAAGAACATATCATCCATCATTAAAGAATAGTTGTTACGAACATGATGGGGACGCAAATTTAGCGGGCAAGTATATGGCACAACAATAGCATTATCATTCATGGAGTAGCATATTGTGCACATAATTATTGGGATCATGCAATGGATGTGAGTGATCAAAATCTCCTATAATGTATGAGTAAACTATGGGGGTCTCCTCATGAGCAATATTTGAAACATCATATGGAGAAAATGGACAACATCCATAACAATGCATATCCGAAGCTAGGTGGTCATGGCATGGCATATGAGATAGATGATGCAAAGGGAGCATATCAATATCATCAGAAGAAAAACAAATGCCAATAACCATGGGCTTATCATCTATGCCATAAGTGCAAATTGGGTTAATTTTAATGGCATATGCATAGTCACTATGATGATATTGCAAATATGACATATGGTTGATCTCATGCATAGCATATGACAAGTCAAGCAGATTGTCAAACATGATGTGACCTAGAGAATTGTCACAAGAAATCCTATGTAACATGGCATCACAACTAGACTCCACACGAGAATTATCATACTCATCGTAAATGGGCAAGAAATCATCACATGAGGAAGTCGCACTAGCATGAATCATGGAAATAGGTGGATCAACATCATGCAAGCAATCAATGTCAAGAATGTCCACTAGTGGGACTAGAGCATCACCTTCACCAATGTTACCTTTTTCATTGCACTCAAGTGGTGTAGGTGAGGTGGGTAAGACCAAATGGTGGTCAATATCATCATCTTGATGGAACCATGTGGGGGGTGCATCATATTCCACCATGGCCATCGCCTTGTCCAAAGGGAGAGCACATCATCATAAATGGGACCTAGCACCAAATGAGAAGACACAATAGAGGTAGACGTTAAGTCGTTAGAAATCAAAGTGGCCTCACATCCCCTATCAACTACGTCACTCTCTCTATATGGTGGCTACTCACTTCCTCAAAATTGGTGCGCTCAAATTCACATATGGTGGAGTCACTCATCTCACACAAGTGGTGGGGGTTGTGGCTCTCCTCACATGGGAATTGGGCCAACTCATCATATATGGGGCTAGTGGTGAAGTCACTCTCACTCTCAATATGGTGGCAAAAGTCACTCAAGTCACCATACGTCGCCATGGTCGAAGGGAAAATCCCATGCTCAACCATCTCATCACTGTCGTTGTGGATGAAGGTCGAAGATGGCACATCATCAATCGCCTCCTTGGCCAAAGGGAAAATCCCATGCTAAATCATCCCGTCACCATCGTCGTGAATGAAGGCCGAAGATGGCACATCATCACTCTTGCCTCCAAAGATGGAAGCATCAGTGAATGATCGATTCACCATTGATAGTATTAACCCTAAAACGAGGGATATTGTGATAATAGCGGCAGATCAAACAAGAACTTGATGAAAAGATAGAAAAAAATTATGAAAAATCCGAAGCCCACCTTAATCCATTTTGTTGAGGATCTTGCACTTATTCCGGCCCTATATTTACATAGCCAAGAAAGGCTCTGGTGATCATGCGTGGCTGGTGGGGCGCCTATCGCCCTGGCACGACACTCTAAAATGCATGTTCGGTTGGGCCAGCAAGAAGACCTCGACTAGGGAGATGAAGAATGGAATTGAAGAAGGAAGCATAGTCTAAGATAACAGAATGGAACACAGACCATCAAGTTAGTGGTGGATCTGGATGGAGTCTCGCAGAAGAAGAGTACGTGCGCTAGCATGCCCCAGGACGTCAGTCCTTTTTCTGCTTGCTGGCCAAGGTTAGTTTACTGAATCCCCCTTCCAAACACTAACCCAATCTTCATTTCTTGATGATAAATGAGTAATACCATATGTTTATCAAAAATATAGTCCCTATATAAACCTAGCCCTCCTTGCTTGCCACCGCGTAACTCGCCTCCAAGGCATGTTTCTTGATTGGCTCCATAGTCATAGTCGTCGCTGCAGCGTCTTGAAAAAGAGTCAAAGTATACTCGGCACCATCAATGCCACAAGAGGGATAGCAGTGAAGTCGAACTTGGGAGCATCGTATAGGAGCTAGTCGGGCTTGGACATCATGGTGGTACTAGCCTCACTCATCGTCTTGGAGCTTGGTTTACGAGAAGTGTGCTTGGGGTGGAGAAGCCGTGTCCTTCATGAGTTCTTGTTCTACCTTGAGAGCACTAATGTAGTTGTCGTCAAGGGACTTGTAGTTCTTGAGGAAGATAGTCTTGGAGATATCGTTGTGCAATCCCATCATGAAGTGGAACTTCATCGAAATGGGGTCGTCCACGCCAGCTCGTTGCAAGGCATTCTTCATGTCCTTGAAGTACGCGTCGATGGACTTGGATCCTTGGGTGGTGTTCTCCAATTGGCATAGAAGTTCTCCCGTGTAGGTGGGAGGCACAAACTCTCGCTGCAAAGCTCTCTTCGTCTTGGGACAACTCATGTCATAGCTCTTCGAATGTGTGTGAAGCCACCATGTCGACGTGTAGTTGTGGAAGTTTCTTGTGGCGCACTTCACTTGATCTTCGGGAGGAACTTGATGTAGCTTGAGGTAGTCGTCCACCAAGCGCTCCCACTTGAGATACTCCTCGGGTTCTTGAGTCCCATAAAAAGGAATTGTGTGGTCGGTGTCGAGGTCGTAGTAGCTCGTGGAAGTCGCGGACTTGAGCTTGGGGAGCTTCTCTTCAGCATAGTCTTGAGGTGCTTGTTGGCGAAGATGCCGTATGTCCGTAGGTGAAGATTCCTTGAAGTTGCTTGGTGAAGATGCAAAGGGAGATGGTGAATTCGTTGAGCGGTTGTTGGTGTTGAGCTCTTGACCTTCACATTCTTGTCAGTGGTGGTGTCGATGACGATGTGATCTTGCCAGAGATGGTAGCTCGGAAGCACGTGTACTTGAGCGCCTTCTCAGAGATGAGGAAGATATCTTGTAGGACTTGATGAGGGCTTTGATCTCCTCCATTTGAGCTTGCATCTTGGCGTCGAAGTTGTTTTTCGTGGCATCAAACTCGTCGTTGTTGTAGACCGAAGGAGGTGTGCTTTCCCTATCCATCACAAGACTCGAGTAGAGGTGAGTAGGAATTGGATAAACAATACCAAGTTACCTTTTCCCAAAGTTGATGATGTATCCCGTTTCACTCAATATGAAATGAAAGAATAGTGGAATTGGTACCGGACTTGTTCACTCACACCTATCAACTAAACTTATGGTGGATCTCGGTGAGGATAGTGGCACAAAATTTTGATGCAAAATGTTAGCAAGAGTCAATAATGTTGACAGAGATTCACAAATTCGCAAGTGAAACAAGTAGACCGATAGCAATGAATGGCACACGGAAACGCATACACGGATAGATAAATGGGGTCGTGTGTTAGATTTAGGGATCCGGCAACCCGTGAGAGGTGCAAACACTGGGGTGCGTGTGGAGATCTCAACTTGCCTAGCCTGCCTACTCGCGATCCTCCCTAGCCTAGCGTGTAGAGCTCATAGAGACACAAAGATTTATACTGGTTCGGGCCACCATTGCGGTGTAATACCCTACTCCAGTGTGGTGTGGTGGATTGCCTCGAGGGGCTATGGATGAACTAGTACAAAGGATGAACAAGCCTCAGGAGGTGACGTGTTCTTGAGCTGGTGTGGTGCTCGGGGTGGAATCGATCTCTCCCCTTGCCTTGGTCCTCTTCCCAAATATGAGTGGGAAGGGATTACACAATGGCGGGATTTTAAAGGGGACAAGTAGTACAGTCTATCCTGACAAAAGTAGTCTTCGCCTGCGAAAAGCCTCTGGCCATGACGCTGCGGTGGGCTCGGTGATGACCTCCATCTTGCCATCCTGGCGGTCTTGGTCTTGTTGCACCAGAATGGAAACCTTTGGCTGATTCCTCGGGACTCCGTGCCTGTGGCTTGCCTCCCTTGCACCAAATAGGAAACCTGCGCTCTGCACTAGCCTGGCGCCCGCCTGGCCTTGGTCGTCATGGCTCACGTGAGCTGAGCCTCATGAGGTAGCTGCATAGATCTCTCCGCCCCTCAGGAGCCCTCCTGAGGAGGCCAAATCCTTCGGGGGCCTTGGCGTTGCCCGCCTCCTGAGGCTCGGCCCCTCGCGAGGGTCTTGTGTTGCTGATGCCAAAGCTGGGCCGTACCAGGCCGTTGATGGAGCCAGGTGGTGGGATGCAGGCAGGCAGGACTGGATACCCCCAAGTCCAAGATGCCGACAGTAGCCCCTGGGCCCAATGCGCGCTCGGACTGGGCTTCCAGGCGAAGCCAAAGGGCAAGTGCGGAGCACCGTGGGCCCTAACCGCCTACGGGCTCGATGACGCGTGGTGATTGATTGGACGTGCGTGACTCCGCTTCCCATGCTGCCTCGGCAATTGCTCCAGTCTGACAAAAGGGGTGCTACCTGCCGCCAGGCCTTCATTGCTGATTCTTCGTCTTGCTCCATATCCCCTTCTCCCCACGGCGGAAGAGCTCACCAGATCTGCTGATTCTCCACCAAAGCTTCTGCCTGATGGCCTCTGAGAAGACCACGGCTTCCTCCTCGGCTGCCGGCTCCGCGTAGTACGAGCCAGGGCTGCTGGTGCCCTCCGTGGCCTGGGAGAAGCTTCAGACAATGCTCCTCCTGACGGCGAGCGACGACAATGAGTGGGGGAAGACCGCGCTCCGGGTCGCCACCGCTGTCCCGGAGCCGGCGGGTAGCAACTTCTTCCCCTTCTTCATGCACAACGTCTACTCCGGGCTGGTACCTCCATCTCTCCCTTCTTCTTTGCCATCTTTCACCATTACAGACTCCAAGCGCTCCACATCCGCGCCAACTCCATCCTCCTTTTGTCCCTCTTCGCCTTCTATTGTGAGGCGTTCATTGATACGTCTCCAACGTATCTATAATTTTTTATTGTTCCATGCTATTATATTACCCCTTTTGGATGTTTATGGGCTTTATTTTACACATATCATTTTTGGGACTAACCTACTAACCGGAGGCCAAGCCCGTATTGCTGTTTTTTGCCTATTTCAGTAGTTCAAAGAAAAGGAATATCAAACGGAGTCCAAACGGAATGAAACCTTCAGGAGCGTGATTTTTGGAACGAACGTGATCCAGAGGACTTGGAGTGCAAGTCAAGAAGCAGTCGAGGCGGCCACGAGAGGGTAGGGCGCCCCCACCCCTATAGGGCGCGCCCCCTGTCTCGTGGGCCCCTCGGGCGGCCACCGACGTACTTCTTCCTCCTATATAAGCCTACGTACCCCGAATACATCCAGGGAGCCAATGAAACACAATTTCCACCACCGTAACCTTATGTATCTGCGAGATCCCATCTTGGAGCCTTCGTCGACGCTCCACCGGAGGGGGAATCGACCATGGAGGGCTTCTACATCAACACCATAGCCCCTCCAATGATTTGTGAGTAGTTTACCACAGACCTTCGGGTCCATAGTTATTATCTAGATGGCTTCTTCTCTCTTTTTGGATCTCAATACAATGTTCTCCCCCTCTCTTGTGGAGATCTATTCGATGTAAACTCTTTTTGCGGTGTGTTTGTCGAGATCCGATGAATTGTGCGTTTATGATCAAGTTTATCTATGAGAAATATTTGAATCTCCTCAGAATTCTTTTATGTATGATTGAGTTATCTTTGCAAGTCTCTTCGATCAGTTTTGTTTGGCCTACTAGATTGGTCTTTCTTGCCATGGGAGAAGTGCTTAGCTTTGGGTTCAATCTTGCGGTGTCCTTACCCAGTGACAGAAAGGGTTGCAAGGCACGTATTGTATTGTTGCCATCGAGGATAAAAAGATGGGTTTATATCATATTGCATGAGTTTATCCCTCTACATCATGTCATCTTGCTTAAGGCATTACTCTGTTCTTATGAACTTAATACTCTAGATGCACGCAGGAGTCTGTCGATGTGTGGAGTAATAGTAGTAGATGCATGCAGGAGTCGGTCTACTTGTCACGGACGTGATGCCTATATAAATGATCATGCCTAGATAATCTCATAATTATTCACTTTTCTATCAATTACTCGACAATGATTTGTTCACCCACCGTAATACTTATGCTATCTTGAGAGAAGCCTCTAGTGAAACCTATGCCCCCCCGGGTCTATCTCTTATCATATTTGCTTCCAATCTACTTTTATTTGCATCTTTACTTTTTGCATCTATATTATAAAATACGAAAAATATATTTATCTTATCATACTATGTCTATTAGATCTCACTTTCCTCTTCAAGGAAAACCAACGCAAGCTCAAGACATAGCAAGAAGGATTTCTGGCGCCGTTGCGGGGGGGGGGGGGGGGGTCTTCCCTCAAGTCAAGACATATCAATTACCCATCACAAACCCATCTCCCTCGCATTTACATTATTTGCCATTTGCCTCTCGTTTTCCTCTCCCCCACTTCACCCTTACCGTTTTATTCGCCCTCTCTTTCCCAATCTCCTCCTCTCTTTTCGCTTGCCTTTTTTTGTTTGCTTGTGTATTGGATTACTTGTTGCCATGCCGCAAGATAATACCAAATTGTGTGATTTCTCGAATACCAATAATAATGATTTCCTTAGTACTCCGATTGCTCCTCTTAATGATGTTGAGTCTTGTGAAATCAATACTGCTTTGCTGAATCTTGTTATGAAAGATCAATTTGCCGGCCTTCCTAGTGAAGATGTCGCTACTCATCTAAACAACTTTGTTGATTTGTGTGATATGCAAAAGAAGAAAGATACGGATAATGATATTGTTAAATTGAAGTTATTTCTGTTTTCACTTAGAGATCGTGCTAAAGTTTGGTTTTCGTCTTTGCCTAAAAATAGTATTGATTCTTGGAACAAGTGCAAAGATGCTTTTATCTCTAAGTATTTTCCTCCCGCTAAGATTATCACTCTTAGGAACGATATTATGAATTTTAAACAACTTGATCATGAGCATGTTGCCCAATCTTGGGAAAGAATGAAATTGATGATTCGCAATTGCCCTACTCATGGTTTGAATTTATGGATGATCATACAAAAATTTTACGCCGATTTGAACTTTGCTTCTAGAAATCTCTTAGATTCAGCCACGGGAGGCACGTTCATGGAAATCACGTTAGGAGATGCTGCAAAACTTCTTGATAATATTATGGCTAATTATTCTCAATGGCACACCGAAAGATCTTCTAGTAACAAAGTGCATGCTATAGAAGAAATCAATATTTTGAGTGGAAAGATGGATGAACTTATGAAATTGTTTGCTACTAAAAATTATCCTCTTGATCCCAATGATATGCCTTTGTCTACACTGATTGAGAATAATAATGAATCTATGGATGTGAATTTTGTTGGTAGGAATAGTTTCGGTAACAATGCTTATAGAGGAAACTTTAATTCTAGACCATTCCCTAGTAATTCCTCTAATAAATATGGAAATTCCTACTATAATTCTAATGGTAATTTTAATAAGATGCCCTCTGATTTTGAGAATAGTGTGAAAGAATTTATGATTTCTCAAAAGAATTTTAATGCTTTGCATTAAGAAAAATTGCTCAAAGTTGATGATTTGGCTAGGAACGTTGATAGACTTTCGCTTGATGTTGATTCTCTTAAACTTAGATCTTCTCCTCCTAAGCATGATATCAATGAGTCTCTCAAAGCCATGAGAATTTCCATTGATGAGTGCAAGGAAAGAACCGCTAGATTGCTTGCTAAGAAAGATAGCTTTATAAATGCGTGTTCCTCTAGTTTCGATGAAAATAATGATGAAGATCTTAAATTTATTGATGCATCTCGTATTAGATCTTTGTTTTGCAATATGAATCTTGATAATTATGGGAGTGAAGATGAGTCAACTTTACCTAGAAGGCATCCCAAGAATTCGGATTTTTTAGATCTTGATGCTAAATTTGGTAAAAGTGGGATTGGAGAGGTCATGACTTTAAATAGTATTGAACCCACTATCTCGGATTTCAAGGAATTTGATTATGATAATTGTTCTTTAGAAGGTTGTATTTCCTTGTTGCAATCCGTTGTTAATTCTCCTCATGCTTATAGGCAAAATAAAGCTTTTACCAACCATATTGTTGATGCCTTGATGCAATCTTATGATGAAAAACTTAATTTGGAAGTTTGTATACCTAGAAAACTTAATGATGAGTGGAACCTACTATAAAGAATAGAATTAAAGATCATGAGTGTTTTTCTTTGTGTGATTTGGGTGCTAGTGTTTCCACGATTCCGAAAACTTTATGTGATATTCTAGGTTTCCATGATTTTGAGGATTGCTCTTTAAATTTGCACCTTGCGGATTCCACCATTAAAAAGTCAATGGGAAGGATAAATGATGTTATCATTGTTGCAAATAGAAATTTGGTGCCCGTAGATTTTATTGTTCTTGATATAGATTGCAATCTTTCTTGCCCTATTATTCTTGGTAGACCTTTCCTTAGAACGATTGGCGCGATTATTGATATGAAGGAAGGGAATATTAGATTCCAATTTCCAGTAAAGAAAGGCATGGAGCACTTTCCAAGAAAGAAAGTCAAATTACCTCATGAATCTATCATGTGAGCTACTTATGAATTTAGTGCCAAAGATGGCACTACTTAGGTCTACTTTCGCTTTTATGCCTAGCTAGGGGCGCTAAATGATAGCGCTAGTTGGGAGGCAACCCAATTTTCTTTGTGTTTTTCGTTTTTTTCCTGTTTAGTAATAAATCTTGCATCTACCTCCTGTTTAGATGTGTTTTTATCTTTTAATTAGTATTTGTGCCAAGTAGAACCTATAGGATAACCTATGATGATAGTTGATTTGATTCTGCTGAAAAATAGAAACTTTGCACACACGAATTTAGTTTTGTTAAATCACAGAAACGTGATTTTGCGTTGATTCTTTTTGCTTCTCATCAATAGACAAATTTTCCAGGACTTCCTATTTTGGTAGGAGTTTTAGAGTTCCAGAAGTTTGCGTTTGTTACAGATTTCTACAGATAGTTCTGTTATTGACAGATTCTGTATTTCGTGTGTTGTTTGCTTATTTTGATGCATCTATGGCTAGTAAAATAGTTTATAAACCATAGAGAAGTTGGAATACAGTAGGTTTAACACCAAAATAAATAAAGAATGAGTTCATTACAGTACCTTATGTGGTGGTTTTGTTTTCTTTCACTAACGGAGCTTATAAGATATCCTGTTGAGTTTTGTGTTGTGAAGTTTTCAAGTTTTGTGTAAAGATTTTATGGACTATGGAATAAGGAGTGGAAAGAGCCTAAGCTTGGGGATGCCCATGGAACCCCAAGATATTCAAGGATAGCCAAAAGCCTAAGCTTGGGGATGCCCCGGGAAGGCATCCCCTCTTTCGTCTTCGTTCATTGGTAACTTTACTTGGAGCTATATTTTTATTCGCCACATGATATGTGTTTTGCTTGGAGCGTCGTGTATTATATTAGTATTTTCTTTTTAGTTTACCACAATCATACTTGATGTACACACCTTTTGGGATAAGCCCCACATGATTAGAATTTGCTAGAATACTCTATGTGCTTCACTTATATCTTTTGAGCTTGATAGTTTTTGCTCTAGTGCTTCACTTATATCTTTTAGAGCACGGAGGTGGCTTAATTGTGAAGAAATTAATAGTCTCTTATGCTTAACTTATATTATATTGAGAGTCTTTTAGAACAGAATGGTATTTGCTATGGTTACAAATTTGGTCCTAGAATGATGAGCATCCAAGTTGGGTATAATAAAAACTATCATAGAAAGTGAATTGGATGCTATGATCAATTTGATGCTTGATAATTATTTTGAGATATGGAGGTAGTGATATTAAAGTTGTCGGATTTCGGGTTCCGGCAGACCCTCAAGGTTCGAACTCTGGGGTGCACGCAGGGATCACACCTCTTGCCTACCCACGTCTCGCCGCCACGCAAGGATCTAAACTACACGAAGAAGAACACAAGGGACACGAGGGTTATACTAGTTCGGGCCACCATTGTGGTGTAATACCCTACTCTAGTTTGTGGTGTGGTGAATTGCCTCAGGGGGCTAATGATGAACAATACAAGGGAAGAACAGCCTCGCGAGGGGCTGTTCTTGGCTGGTGCGATGAACTGCTTGGGTGAGTTCAGTCGCCCCTCTCTCTCTTGTTCTTCCCAAAATCTCCTCTCTTCTACCCTGCGGTGGCTAGCTCTATTTATAGAGGGAGGCCCTGGCCTCTTCCCAAATATTGAGTGGGAAGAGCGCCAACAATTGGCCATTTTGAAGGGGAACATCTAGTACACTTATCCTAACTAAAGTCGGTCCTCGCCTGCCAAAGACCCTGACGGTGACGCCGGCTTGGGCTCCACGATGACCTCCATCCTGCCGTCCTGCTAGTCTTGGTCTTGTTGCACCAAAATGGTTGCCTTTGCTTCATACTCTTGCCTGCGCTTGCCCCCTTTGCACCAAAGAGAAAACAAGGACTCTGCGCAGGCCGGCGCCCGCCTGGCGCCCGCCTGGCCTCGGTGGTCATGGCTTGCGCCATGGGCACCTCGTGAGGTACCCTGCCTTGATCTCTCCACCTCCTCGCGAGCCAGCCTGACGAGGCTGTGCCCGAGGAAGCCTCCTATTGTCCGCCCTGCGAGGCTTGGCCTCTCGCGAGGGTCTTGAGTATGTGTTGATGAAGATGGGCCATACTGGGCCACTCCCTGAGCCACGCCGCGGGACGTAGGCAGGCAAGTCTGGGTACCCCCGTTCCCAGAACGCCGACAGTAGCCCCCGGGCCCAAGGCGCGCCTGGACTTGGCTTAGCAGAGAAGCGAAGGGGCAAGTGCGAAGTGCCGCGGGCCCCATCAGCCAGCGGCCTCGGGCGCCGCGTGGCAGTTGATTGGACGTGGGCATCCTGGCTCCCCCACGACGCCTCGGTAACTACATGATTTGACAAGTCCCTGTATGCAAAACAGGTCATGATTACCTATGATTATGGAGGCCGGCGGTTGGCCTCCCTCGGCTATATGTACGGAATGGCGCGAGCCCTTCCAGTCCATCCCTTCTTGCTACTCCCCTTCTTCTTCTTGGCCGCTCGCCATCCCCATGGCCCCGCCGAAGAGGTTCTCGGCCGCGGAGAAAGGAAAGGCTCGCCGGGAAGGGCCCGGCTCTCCTCCGGCCAAGCGTGGCCGGGGCCGCCCTCGCAAGCATCCTAGGACCCCCGCTGCGGCCTCCCGTGGCCATGGAAACAGCCCTCTGCGCCGCGGTGGGCGTTCAGCTGCCGTCGAGGGGTACGCTGGGGCTGCGCAACCCCCAAGGCCACGCTCTCACTCGGCGGAGGTGCTGCCGGAGTTCGTCGTGTGGTCGGCGGACCCGACTGGCACCTGGCTCCAGCTCCACCGCTTCTTTATAGGTGAGCTTCCGGCTGGTGCCCCGGGCGGCCTTTGGCTTCAGGCAGATGGTTGCTGCAGCAGGGCCTCCTGGGCTACTCTGGAGGTCTCCACCGCCGGGGAGGCGGCCCTGACCCGCGGCTGGCAAACGTTTGCCCGCATGCGCGGCCTGAGCCGACGATGCACTCTACACTTTAAGTTCGACGGCGATGCCACCCTCTACGTGAGGGTGTTCAGGGAAGATGGCCGCCGCGCCGGATGCTGCCCCGAAGACGATGACCGCGGCCGCGCGCCCAGCCCTGGCGTTGGTCGGGATGAAGGTGGTGGGAGGCACGCGGGCAGCGGTGCCCGAGGCCCGCCAAGCTCTGGTGACTCCTCCTCGGACAACAGCTCCTCCAGTGGTGGTCACGACCAGCCCCCTCGTCGTCGCGCTCGCCTGGGAGAGGGCAGCGGGTCGGCCCGACACCGCGCTTCGGTGAAGCGGGAGGCGGAATCCAGCTGAGCTCCAGAGGCAGTATGAGTCTTTACCGAGAGGTGACGCCGCGCAAGTCGTGCCCCCTTTTGCTTTCCTTTCTTTCCTGTGCAAAAAGAATGTAGTCTGGTGCCCCACGGGGGCGTGTTGAACTGTCGCCATTTAATTGGCGCGCTGTTTCTACTATTTCTGCACTATGTTTTCGTTCTGCGTGTTTATGCGTGGAAATCACTTATCTTGGGGGAGGGGAAGCTCGTTGCGGTCCTCGCCTCCCGAGGCTAGGACCTTGTCATGCGCCTTTTGCCCTGTAGGGTTTAGTCAGTAGGGGTAGTCTCCAGCCTTGGTAGCAAGAACAACCAACCCAAGTCCCGTGATCATGTCGTGATGCCCGTGGGGCACGGAATGGGAGGGGTGCTCCCGCAGCAGACTCGGATAGGAAAGTTCCAAACCACCGGAGCAGAAAACACTCAAGAGGGTGCCCATGTCTCCCTCGTGAGACTTCGTGCGAGAGAAAACAAAACAAACAAGTGAAATGGACGAAGGGTCGCGAGCTCGAAACGGTAACAGCCTCAGAAAAACTTCAAATAGAAACAAACAAGACAACTGCGGAAAGCAAGTGAAAGAAGTCGCGTCCGGCACCTAGTCTAGTCTTCGACGTCTTCTCACCAGCGCGGAGCTAAGTGCTGCCACTTGGAGTGGGCGGGAGCCCCCGAGGCCCGAGGGCGGCTCTCCGGAGACTCCGGGGCGTGTACAGCCCCACTCATTATTACGTGAGAGTGTCACAGGCAGCGAGCTTCACAGGCATTTGCCTTCTTCATAGGCACCGGGCCTTTTCCCAAACGCAGCAACTTCACAGGCATTTGCCTTCTTCACAGGCACCGGGTCTTTTCCCAAACGAGGCTACTTCACAGGCATTCGCCTTCTTCACAGGCACCGGGCCTTTTCCAAAACGCGGCTACTTCACAGGCATTCGCCTTCTTCACAGGCACCGGGCCTTTTCCAAAACGCGGCTACTTCACAGGGATTCGCCTTCTTCACAGGCACCGGGCCTTTTTCACGGGTAAAATCTTCGGAGATGTTGGATGTTCCACGCGTTCTGGATGGGCACCCCCTCCTGGGTCTCCAAGCATGCGGAGCCGGGCCTGGAAACATGAACAACCTTAAACGGGCCCTCCCACATGGGAGAGAGCTTATGCAGTCCCTCCCTAGAGAGGACCCGTCTGAGCACGAGATCCCCTACCTCGAGTCCTGGGGCGGATGTTGTGGCAGTGGTATCGCCGCAGTGCTTGTTGGTACCTTGCTGCTCGTAGTGCGGCTTCTCGGCAATGCTCCTCCCCCAGCACGAGATCTGTCCCCCGCATGGCATCCTGCTGCGGATCGTTGAACGCTAGGACCCGTGCGGAACGATGTCTGACCTCGTGAGGGAGAACGGCTTCAGCTCTATAAACCAGAAAGAATGGGGTCTCACTAGTCGGCTTGGTCGCGGTCGTGCGGATAGACCACAACACCGACTGGAGCTCGTCGTACCAGCCCCTACCGCAGGCCTCCAGCTTCTTCTTGAAGGTCCTGGTTTTGAGGCCCCTCGGGACCTCTGCGTTGGCTCGCTCGGCCTGACCGTTGCTCCGCGGGTGCGCTACCGAAGCGTAGCATATCTGCGTTCCAAGGTTAGCACAGTATGTTTTGAAGAGGTTACTGGTGAACTGCGAACCGTTGTTGGTGATGATGCGGTTCGGCACCCCGAATCGGCTCACGAGGCCCTTGATGAACTTGACCGCGGAGCCTGCGAGGATGGTGCGGACAGCTTCCACCTCAGCCCACTTGGTGAACTTTTTCACGGCGACGTAGAGGTAGCGATAGCCCCCTAGCGCCTGAGGGAACGGACCCAGGATATCCAGTCCCTAGACTGCGAATGGCCATGAGAGGGGTATAGTCTTCAGACCTCCCGCCGGCTGATTGATCTGCTTGGCATGGAATTGGCAGGCCTCACAAGTTTCACCAGTTCCACGGTGTCATTGAGTGCCGTGGGCCAATAGAACCCGCTGCGAAACGCCTTGCCAACGAGAGTCCGTGATGACGAGTGATGCCCACAGTCTCCATCGTGTATGTCTGCCAGTAGCTCCTTCCCTTGCTCCCTGGAAATGCAACGTAAGGACACATCATTCGGTCGCCTCCAGTAGAGCTCTCCATCGTTGAGGCAGTATGTCATGGCCTGCCGCACCACACGCTCCGCTTCCTCCTCCTTTTCCGGCAAGGTCCCTCGTGTCAGGTAGCTCCTGAGCTCGGTGATCTAGCACCCTTCCTGAGGCTCCAGCGCCAGCAGCAGGCGTGCTCCTGAGGTCGGGCCGCAGACCGGGGCTCCCGAAGCAGGTGGCTGGGGGAGCTCCTCCCGAGGCTGCGCCATGCTTGATAGTGATGGCGTCACCGAGGGCTTGAAGAGCCGCTCCTCGAAGACGCCAGGCTCCTGAGGTAGCCGCCTGGATGCCCTTTTAGCCATGTCGTCAGCCTCTTGATTGGTGCCGCGAGGCACATGCTGCAACTCCAGCCCCCATAACTGCTTCTCCATCCTGCGGACCTCCACGAGGTAGGCTTCCATGTGCTCGTCCTTCGGCTCGTATACTTTGTTGGAGAAGTTGACGAGGAGCTGCGAATCACCCTTGATGGTGAGGCGCTTCACCCCCAGGGCGACTGCGGCTTTCAGGCCTGCTATCAGGCCTTCGTATTCTGCTATGTTGTTGGAGACCTTTTCTCCGTACTGGAAACAGAGTTGCACGGCGTAGTAGAGCTTGCCTTGAGTGGGAGATACGAGCACTGCACTAGCCCCCGCGCCGTGTCGGGAGAACGCCCCGTCGAAGTACATGACCCAACCGTCCGGTGCCTCGCTTCCCGGGGAGAGTGATCGGTCCTCGCCAGCGTCGAGGCCTGGCGCCTCTGCCCATTCCGCCACGAAGTCCACAAGCGCGGCCCCCTTGATGACTCTGGTTGTGCTGAATTCTATCTGAAATGCATGCAGCTCGATGTTCCACTCAGCGACTCTTCCAGCTGAGTTGGGGCTCCTAAGCACCCTTTCTAAGGGGTATGCTGAGACGACCTTGATGGGATGGCCTTGGAAATAGTGCCGCAGCTTGCGCGAGGCTACAAATAGCGCGAGGAGGAGTTCCTGAGGCATGGGGTACCGCGCCCTCGCATCCCGCAACACCGTGCTGACGAAGTATACAGGGTGCTCGATGAGGTTGGGAGTGCCGGGGCTGCTAGCGTCCTCCAGAGGCCAGGGCGCCTCCTGAGACAATGGAGCCCCCAGCGGCTGGTCGCTTCGAGGAGGGGCCTCTTCTATTCCGGGCGTGCTTCCCTGCAGCGGCTGATCCTTCTCGGCTGCGGTCGCGGTCTGTGAGGCCCTCTTGGTCCTACTTTGCTTTGACCCGGACAATTGCTGCGGCCTTGGTCCAGCGCTCCTCCCTAACCGCCACCAGGGCTGCGCTGGCAGAGTTGAGGGTGGTTGCAAGGTAGAGCACCAGGGGCTCTTGAGGATGCGGAGCCACCATCACCGGAGGGCTGGTTAAGTATCTTTTGAGATCCTGGAACGCCTTGTCAGCCTGTTCAGTCCATTCAAAGGGGCCCTTCTTCTTCATCAGCTTGAAGAAGGGTAGCGCTCGTTCCCCAAGCTTGGAGATGAAGCGTCCTAGTGCGGTCATGCGCCCGGTGAGCTTCTGCATCTCTCTGAGGGTCTTCGGCGGGCTCATGTCCTTGACTGCTTTTACCTTTTCTGGGTTGGCCTCGATGCCCCGGTGGGACACGAGGAAGCCCAGGAGCTTGCCCGAGGGGACTCCAAACACACACTTCTCCGGGTTGAGCCGCAGGCCCACTTTGTTGAGGCTCGCGTAGGTTTCCTCCAAGTCCTGTATCAGGGTTTTTGCCTCCCGAGACTTCACCACAATGTCATCAACGTAAGCCTCAGCATTCCTCCCGAGCTGGCGACCCAAGGCGATGTGCATCAGCCACTGAAAGGTCGCACCTGCATTGCGCAGCCCGAACGGCATGCATGTATAGCAGTACACTCCACACGGGGTCAGGAAAGCCGTCTTTTCCACATCTCCTACAGCCATCTTGATCTGGTGATAGCCGAAGAAGGCATCCAGGAAGCATAACAGGTCACACTCAGCGGTGGATCGATGATCTGGTCGATGCGAGGGAGTGGGAATGGATCCTACGGGCAGGCCTTGTTGAGGTTGGTGAAGTCGACACACATGCGTTCCTTTTCCCCCTTCTTTGGCACGACAACCGGGTTAGCCAACCAATCTGGGTAGCGGACCTCGCGAACGACCCCTGCCGCCTCCAACTTGCGGGTCTCTTGGACGATGAAAGCTTGCTTGTCTGTGGACTGCCGCCTCGCCTTCTACTTCACGGGGCGCACGTTGGGGCACACGTTGAGGTGATGCTCAATTACGCCCCTCGGGACCCCTGCTAGCTGATCAGGTTCCCACGCGAATACCTTCCTGTTTGCGCGTAGGAACTTCACCAAGGCCTCCTCCTGCTCGTGCACGAGGTTGACACCTATGGTGAAGGTGGCACTAGTAGATCCGTCCTCGTCGACCAGTACCTGCTTGGTTTCCGCCTTGTCTTGGGTGAATAGCTGCTTCTTCTTGGCCGTTGCAGCCCCCTTGGGCTCAGGGGCATCTGAGCCGGCGGGCTACGCCACCGCTGTGGTCTTGAAGGCAAGCTTGAGTGCTTGCAAGGCATCCCCGGTGTCTCCGGACACGGTGAGGATGCCGCTACTCCCGGGCATCTTCATGAGGTTGTACGCTGGGTGAGTTGCGGCCATGAATCGGGCTAGTGCCGGGTAGCCGAGGATGGCGTTGTATGGGAGGCTGATGGGGGCGATGTCGAAGTCGATTAGCTCCATGCGGAAGTTGTCGTAGGTGCCGAAGGTCACCGGAAGGCGGATCTACCCCAGGGAGCCGGTGGAGCCGCCTCCGACGCCCAAGAAGGGCCTCCTGGGCTGAAGCCGCTCCGGCGGTACGTGGAGGAGGCTGAAGGCTTCCATCGAGAGCACGCTGAGGCCAGCACCGCCGTCGATGAGGGTCCTGGTGACGGCCACTTGACAGATGGTGGGGGTGCACAGCATTGGGAGCGCGCCCGAGCAGGCTGAGTTGGAGGGGTGATCATCCGAGCTGAAGGTCAGATCGGCTCTAGGCGCCGCTCAGCCCGGAGGAGCCCCATGCAGCGCGGAAGCGGCGCCGATCTGGCGGACGAATGGTTTGATGTGGAGGCCTGAAGGTGGTGCCTGCGAGCCACCTAGGAGAGCTGCGATGACCGGGTGCGCCGGTGCAGCGTACTGGGCGAGGAAGAGGCCGCGCAGCTCCCCCAAGAGGCCACGGAAGCCGTTGGCAGGTGGAGTAGCCACATGCGCGGGATGCCGGTGAGGGCCATGGGAAACCAGTTAGCCATGACCCTTTCGTCGCCCCCGGCCTCGAGGACGGCCTCCTCGTACGCCAGCAGGAAAGCCAATGGATCGGTCGTGCCGTTGTAGCGCGGTGGCATCTCCGGCTTGAAACTGTTCAGCCATTGCACCTGTCACAAGGCGGGGGCCAAGGCTCAGAGCCCCCTGGCCCCCTTGCTGGCGCTGGCAACCGGAGCGGGCGGCACGCTGCCCATCATGAGGGCGAACCGTGGTGTTGGCGGAGAGCGGGTTGGTGGAAGGGAAAACTCCGGCGCACCCCTACCTGGCGCGCCAAATGTTGGATTTCGGATTCCAGCAGACCCTCAAGGTTCAAACTCTGGGGTGCACGTGGGGATCACACCTCCTGCCTACCCACGTCTCGCTGCCTCGCAAGGATCTAAACTACACGAAGAACAACACAAGGGACACGAGGTTTATACTAGTTCGGGCCACCATTGTGGTGTCATACCATACTCTAGTTTGTGGTGTGGTGGATTGCCTCACGGGGCTGATGATGAACAATACAAGGGATGAACAGCCTCATGAGGGGCTGTTCTTGGCTGGTGCGATGAACTGCTTGGGTGAGTTCAGTCGCCTATCTCTCTCTCTCTCTCTCTCTCTCTCTCTCTCTCTTGTTTTTCCCAAAATCTCCTCTCTTCTACCCTGCGGTGGCTAGCTCTATTTATAAAGGGAGGCCCTGGGCCTCTTCCCAAATATTGAGCGTGATGGGCGCCAACAATTGCCCATTTTGAAGGGGAACATCTAGTACACTTATCCTGACTAAAGTCGGTCCTCGCCTGCCAAAGACCCTGACGATGACCTCCATCCTGTCGTCCTGCTGGTCTTGGTCTTGTTGCACCGAAATGGTTGCCTTTGCTTGATACTCTTGCCTGCGCTTGCCCCCTTTGCACCAAAGCGGAAACAAGGACTCTGCGTAGGCCAGCGCCCACCTGGCGCCCGCCTGGCCTCGGTCGTCATGGCTTGCGTCATGGGCACCTCGTGAGGTACCCCGCCTTCATCTCTCCACCTCCTCGCGAGCCAGCCTAACGAGGCTGTGCCCGAGGAAGCCTCTTGTCGTCCGCCCCGCGAGTCTTGGCCCCTCGCGAGGGTCTTGAGTATGTGTTGATGAAGATGGGCCGTACTGGGCCACTCCCTGAGCCACGCCGCGGGCCGTAGGCAGGAAAGTCTGGGTACCCCCGTTCCCAGAACACCGACAAAAGTCATGCTAGTTGAGGTGATTATGAAAAATGCTTGTGTTGTAGTTTGTCATTCCCGTAGCATGCACGTATGGTGAACCGCTTAGTGATGATCTTGGAGCACAATTTTATTTATTGATTGTCTTCCTTATGAGTGGCGGTCGGGGATGAGCGATGGTCTTTTCCTACCAATCTATCCCCCTAGGAGCATGCGCGTAGTACTTTGTTTTTGATGACTTATAGATGAAGGAAATATGCCCTAGAGGCAATAATAAAGTTATTATTTATTTCCTCATATCATGATAAATGTTTATTATTCATGCTAGAATTGTATTAACCGGAAACATGATACATGTGTGAATACACAGACAAACATAATGTCACTAGTATGCCTCTACTTGACTAGCTCATTAATCAAAGATGGTTATGTTTCCTAACCATAGACATGTGTTGTCATTTTATTAATGGGATCACATCCTTAGAAGAATGATGTGATTGACTTGACCCATTCCGTTAGCCTAGCACTTGATCGTTTAGTATGTTGCTGTTGCTTTCTTCATGACTTATACAAAGTTCCTGCAACTATGAGATTATGCAACTCCCGTTTACCGGAGGAACACTTTGTGTGCTACCAAATGTCACAACGTAACTGGGTGATTATAAAGGAGCTCTACAGGTGTCTCCGAAGGTACATGTTGAGTTGGCGTATTTCGAGATTAGGTTTGTCACTCCGATTGTTGGAGAGGTATCTCCGGGCCCTCTCGGTAATGAACATCACTATAAGCCTTGCAAGCAATGTAGCTAATGAGTTAGTTACGGAATGATGCATTACGTAACGAGTAAAGAGACTTACCGGTAACGAGATTGAACTAGGTATTGGATACCGACGATCAAATCTCGGGTAAGTAACATACCGATGACAAAGGGAACAATGTATGTTGTTATGCGGTTTGACCGATAAAGATCTTCGTAGAATATGTAGGAGCCAATATGAGCATCCAGGTTTCGCTATTGGTTATTGACCAGGAACAGTTCTAGGTCATGTCTACATAGTTCCCGAACCCGTAGGGTCCGCACGCTTAACGTTACGATGACAGTTTTATTATGAGTTTATAAGTTTTGATGTACCGAAGGTTGTTCGGAGTCCCGGATGTGATCACGGACATGACGAGGTGTCTTGAAATGGTCAAGACATAAGGATTGATATATTGGAAGCCTATATTTGGATATCGGAATCGTTCCGGGTGAAATCGGTATTTTACCGGAGTACCGGGGAGTTACCGGAACCCCCCGGGGGTTAATGGGCCTGCATGGGCCATGAGGGAGAAGAGGAGGGCCGGCCAGGGCAGGCCGCGCGCCCCCTCCCCCCTAGTCCGAATAGGACAAGGAAGGGGGGGGCGGAGCCCCCCTTTCCTCTTTCACCTCCCCCTTTCCTTCTCCATCAAGGCAAGAGGAGGGAGTCCTACTCCCGGTGGGAGTAGGACTCCTCCAGGCACACCCCTAGGGGGCCGGCCGCACCTCCCCCCTCCCTCCTCTATATAGGGGGCAGGGGGGGCACCTCTAGACACACAAGTTAATCATCGTGATCGTTCCTTAGCCGTGTGCTGTGACCCCCTCCACCATATCCTACCTCGATCATATCGTTGCGGTGCTTAGGCGAAGCCCTGCGTCGGTAGAACATCATCATCGTCACCATGCCGTCGTGCTGAAGGAACTCATCCCCGACACCCTGCTGGATCGGAGTCCGGGGATCATCATCGAGCTGAACGTGTGCTGAACTCGGAGGTGCCGTATGTTCGGTGCTTGGATCGGTCGGAGCGTGAAGACGTACGACTACATCAACCGCGTTGTCATAACACTTCCGCTTTCGGTCTACGAGGGTACATGGACAACACTCTCCCCTCTCGTTGCTATGCATCACCATGATCTTGCGTGTGCGTAGGAATTTTTTTTAAATTACTACGTTCCCCAACAATAGATTTTTGCAATAAGTATATAAGTTCTTTTGTCTAATGTTGAGTCCATGGATTAGACGCACCCTCACCCTTCCACCATTGCTAGCCTCTCTTGTCCCGTGCAACTTTCGCCGGTACCATACACCCACCATATACCTTCCTCAAAACAGCCACCATACCTACCTATTATGGCATTTCCATAGCCATTCCGAGATATATTGCCATGCAACTTTCCACCATTCCGTTCATATGACACGCATTACTTTTGTCATATTGCTCTTTGCATAATCATGTAGCTGACATCGTATTTGTGGCAAGGCCACCTTCATAATTTTCATACATGTCGCTCTTGATTCATTGCATATCCCGATACACCGCCGGAGGCATTTATATAGAGTCATATCTTGTTCTAGCTTTGAGTTGTAGTTCTTGAGTTGTAAATCCATAAAAGTGTGATGATCTTCATTATTAGAGCATTGTCCCAGTCAGGAAAGGATGATGGAGACTATGATTCCCACACAAGTCGTTATGAGACTTCGAACTTTACAACAAGAAGAAAAAAATAAAGGCCAAAAAGGAAAAAAAAATAGAAAAAAAGGGAGGCCAAAGAAAAAAAGAGAGAAAAAAGAAAAACAGAGAAAAAGAAAAAAAAGAAAAAAAAAGAAAATGAGAGAAAAAGAGAGAAGGGACAATGCTACTATCTCTTTTTCCACACTTGTGCTTCAAAGTAGCACCATGATCTTCACGATAGAGAGTTCCTATGTTGTCACTTTCATATACTAGTTGGAATTTTTCATTATAGAACTTGGCTTGTATATTCCAATGATGGGCTTCCTCAAAATGCCCTAGGTCTTCGTGAGCAAGCGAGTTGGATGCACACCCACTTAGTTTCTTTTGTTGATCTTTCATATATTTATAGCTCTAGTGCATCCGTTGCATGGCAATCCCTACTCACTCACATTGATATCTATTAATGGGCATCTCCATAGCCCATTGATACACCTAGTTGATGTGAGAGTATCTTCTCCTTTTTGTCTTCTCCACAACCACCATTCTACTCCACATATAGTGTTATGTCCATGGCCCACGCTCATGTATTGCGTGAAAGTTGAAAAGGTTTGAGATTACTAAAGTGTGAAACAATTGCTTGGCTTGTCATCGGGGTTGTGCATGATTAAATACTTTGTGTGATGAAGATAGAGCAACAGCCAGACTATATGATTTTGTAGAGATAACTTTCTTTGGCCATGTTATTTTGAGAAGACATGATTACATTGATTAGTATGCTTGAAGTATCACCATTTCTTATGTCAATATGAACTTTTATTTTGAATCATTTGGATCTGAACATTCAAGCCACAATAAAGAAAATTACATTGAGAATTTTGCTAGGTAGCATTCCACATCAAAAACTCTGTTTTTATCATTTACCTACTCGAGGACGAGCAGGAATTAAGCTTGGGGATGCTTGATACGTCTCCAACGTATCTATAATTTTTGATTGTTCCATGCTATTATATTACCCCTTTTGGATGTTTATGGGCTTTATTTTACACATTTATATCATTTTTGGGACTAACCTACTAACCGGAGGCCCAGCCCGTATTGCTGTTTTTTGCCTATTTTAGTATTTCGAAGAAAAGGAATATCAAATGGAGTCCAAATGGAATGAAACCTTCGGGAGCGTGATTTTTGGAACGAACGTGATCCAGAGGACTTGGAGTGCAAGTCAAGAAGCAACCGAGGCGGCCACAAGAGGGTAGGGCACGCCCCCCCTATAGGGTGCGCCCCCTATCTCGTGGGCCCCTCGGGCAGCCACCGACGTACTTCTTCCTCCTATATAAGCCTACGTACCCCGAAAACATCCAGGGAGCCAACGAAACACAATTTCCACCACTGTAACCTTCTGTATCCGCAAGATCCCATCTTGGAGCCTTTTCCGGCGATCCGCCGGAGGGGGAATCGACCATGGAGGGCTTCTACATCAACACCATAGCCCCTCCGATGAGTTGTGAGTAGTTTACCACAGACCTTCGGGTCCATAGTTATTAGCTAGATGGCTTCTTCTCTCTTTTTGGATCTCAATACAATGTTCTCCCCCTCTCTTGTGGAGATCTATTCAATGTAAACTCTTTTTGTGGTGTGTTTGTCGAGATCCGATGAATAGTGGGTTTATGATCAAGTTTATCTATGAGAAATATTTGAATCTCCTCTGAATTCTTTTATGTATGATTGAGTTATCTTTGCAAGCCTCTTCAAATTATCAGTTTGGTTTGTCCTACTAGATTGGTCTTTCTTGCCATGGGAGAAGTGCTTAGCTTTGGGTTCAATCTTGCGGTGTTCTTACCCAGTGACAGAAAGGGTTGCAAGGCACGTATTGTATTGTTGCCATCGACGATAAAAAGATGGGATTTATATCATATTGCATGAGTTTATCCCTCTACATCATGTCATCTTGCTTAAGGCGTTACTCTGTTCTTATGAACTTAATACTCTAGATGCAGGCAGGAGTCGGTCGATGTGTGGAGTAATAGTAGTAGATGCTGGCTGGAGTCGGTCTACTTGTCACGGACATGATGCCTATATACATGATCATGCCTAGATAATCTCATAATTATTCGCTTTTCTATCAATTGCTTGACAGTAATTTGTTCACCCACCGTAATACTTATGCTATCTTGAGAGAAGCCTCTAGTGAAACCTATGGCTCCCGGGTCTATCTCTTATCATATTTGCTTCCAATCTACTTTTATTTGCATCTTTACTTTTTGCATCTATATTATAAAATACCAAAAATATATATCTTATCATACTATCTCTATTAGATCTCACTTTCGCAAGTGGCCATGAAGGGATTGACAACCCTTTTATTGCGTTGGTTGTGAGTTCTTTGTTTGTTTGTGTAGGTGCGCGGGACTTTTGAGGAGCCTCCTACTGGATTGATACCTTGGTTCTCAAAAACTGAGGGAAATACTTACGCTACTATTGCTGCATCACCCTTTCCTCTTCAAGGAAAACCAACGCAAGCTCAATACGTAGCATTCATGGGGGTGCTGCCCTCTGTTGCCTTGTTCCGCCATTTCTTCTATCTTCACAAGACCGGTGACAATCCGGTCGGGTGCATCGGTTTCGCCGTGGGGCGGGGTGGTAACACAATCTCCCGCGCCGGGAAGAAGGTGGATGATGCCGTGAAGAGGTGGGTGTTGATGGATGCCAAGAGCTCTTGAGCTCGCTGAAGCTGCCGACCGCATTCCTCGTCTCTGACAAGTGGTGGAATTCCAAGAAGATCACTGACCCTGCCCTGACGTCGATCGTGAGGACGATGGACAAGGAGCTGAAGGACGCGAAGCTGACGGGGGCTATGCTCATCAGGGAGTTCCTGAAGCAACGCGTTGCGCCGCTTCAAGACCACCCCCGTCCCTTGTGGAAGCTTGGTGGCGACGATGACAAAATCTGCCTGCGCCGAGATCCCCTTCCCGAGGAGGAGCTGAACAAGGTGCTACTCTACCTGACGGGAAGGGATCTGAGCGATCCTCCGGAGGGCGGACTCCCGCTGTACGACCATGACGACGCCGAGGAGGTCGTCGCGGCCATGGCTGTCTTCGACGAGCTCGGTTTTGTGCGGCTGGGGTCTTCCTTGCTGCCTACTACATTGGTGCTCCTCTCCTCTGACGGGAAATCCTCCGAGGCCACCGAGGATGAGGTTGTGGATGAATCCTCAGCCCCGAAGTAAAGGGAGCTCCTGCGTGACCTGCTGGACGACGATGATGTTGGCGAGCCCCTGGTGGTGGAGGTACCGCACCCTCTAGGGGTCGCCACGAGGTCTGCGCTGGCCTCCTTGAAGAAGCACCAGCGAGCAATTGTGAAGAAGAGCAGGTTCGCGGTAATTTCTCCGGGCAGCAACCCACCTTCGCCGGCGCCATCCCAGGCAGTGCCAACCGCAAGATTTCTAGCTCCCAAGGGCTCGGCGCTAGCTGCTCCGCCTCAGTGCCCTCTGCTGAGCATGAAGAGGTGCTACAACTTTGTTGATCAGTAAGTTTCTTCCTTATCCTTGCTTGTTAGTTCTTGAAGTGGTGTTGAACGTATTCTCTTGTCACTAGGCAACAACCACCAAAGAAGCAGAAGGAGGGCATGGAGGTTGCCGTGGCTGCAAGTGATGGAGCGGCCTCCGTGGCCCTGGTGAAGAAGAGTGCCTCAGCCCCCGCAGCCCCGGGGGCAACGCCAGCTCCGGAGGATGTGGATGCCCGTCCTCAGGAGGTGCCGGTGACTTTGGCAGGCCTAACCCCTCTAGTACCTAGCCTTGTCGCAGCTGCTGGGGGCAACCTTTCTCCGGAGCCCCCGGTCCTTCATGAGGCTGAGGTTTCTTCTACCTTGGCGCCGAGGGCGTCTCCTCCCTTGCCCAGCGTGTGGCTGAGCCACGGTGTTCCTGCTTCCTCTGGGACCCTAGAAGAGGCAAGGGCGGCACTGGACCTCCTCCCGGGTGAGCTTCAAGGCCTGGATTGTCATTCGGCACGAGGTACATGGTGGTTTGCCGTGAAGAGCTTCGTGGACGCCATGCTGAACAAGTACATGGTGGTTTGCCCTCCAAGTGAAGCCGGCGGGACGAGCGACGCACCTGGCGACGAGGTTCTACTGGCGACCAGTGGCGATGCCCAAGTCTGAAGAGCTGGCTCGGAGGTTTTGCTTCTGCCTGTTTATCCTGCACCATGCGACATGCCTCGGGGAGGCGTTTAAAACTATTTGCTTGGAACAATATGTCTTATAATAACTAGATTATGCTCCTTTAGCTTTTCCGTTTGCTTTATTGTTGATCATCGGCAGAGCCCGGCCCCGCGCGTACCTCAGCCGTTGTTGGGTCGTCCGGATCACCAAGACGTGCCCAAGAGGTGAGGGGCTACGAGACCAATTAGGCTCCTGAGTTACGATGCTCAGGAGTCCTTGATGTTCGAAAAGATGTAGCGGCAAGCCTTGATGTTCGACGTCGACAGTGCCCGGCCCCGCGCATGCCTCAGTCGTCGTTGGGTCGTCCGGATCACCTGGACGAGCCCAAGGGGTGAGGGGCTATGGGACCAGTTAGGCTCCTGAGTCGCGATGCTTAGGAGTCCCCATTGACGTACGAACGGCTTGAAGGAGAAGGGTCACAACAAGGTCCTGGCGTTCTGCTTCGGCAGGGCCCGGCCCCGTGCATGCCTCAGCCGTCGTTGAGTCCTCCGGATCACCAAGACGAGCCCAGGAGGTGAGGGGCTACGAGACCAGTTTGGCTCCTGAGTCGCAATGCTCAGGAGTCCCCCTTGACGTACAAACAGACCATCCTAGCTTTCCCTTGCCAAGCTCTCGCTTGGGAGGGGTGCACGAAGACCAGGCCCGTGAGGCCTGAGCGTAGCCCCCATGCCTAGCCCCCTCGCGCTACCTTCCCGAGGGAGAGCAGCGCAGTGAGGCTAGTCACTGAGCCCGGAGGCTCCCTGAGGTTAATGCGGCCGTGAGGTCACCCCAGTTGCTTATCACCAGCACGGAGCATAGCGCTTCTGCTCTTGCACGGGCATAGCCGCTCCTCGGAAGTGTCGACGGCCAGCGCGGAGGATGGTGCTTCCACCGGTACGTGGGAGGGGCTCCCTCTGAGGAGAGCCCCTGGGGCATGTACATCCCTGCCAGGGGCACGTGGCTTGCACGACAGGGCTGGAGGAGGTGTATATGGGCACCCGTGAGCCAGCGCAGGACTCACGAGGCCCTACCTCAAGGCGGGTTGCGCCTTGTCTTGATTGGGGATGCTTGAATTGGTCTTGTGAGATGGTTAGCCAGCCTGCACCGAATGAATTTCCTGAGGCTATTGCACGAGAAGGCCAGACACCAATGACCCTAGGAGGTGACGTGAATAGGACCGGCCCGCCAGACAGAGCTCAGCCGCTGGATTTATCAACGCTGCAGGGACGGACCCGAGCACAGACGCCATGCCCACCCTTCTCATGCAAAGATCCTAAAGAAAGACAGCCGGCGCGCAGTTCCCGTGGCCACGGGGGCACCATGTCACGTGCCCTTGCTCATCCATCACGATTAGCTCATGCGAGAACAAGGCACCAAGAGCAATGGGAGGTGACGTACACGGGGCTGGCCATGAGCCAGAGCTCAACTACTTGGGTTTAGTGACGTTGCACGGACGAACCCGAGCACAGACGCCGTGCCAGTCCTTAATCGTGAGGCAGTCGCGGGAGGGTTCGCAAGGGCGCGAGACATTCTTAGTGATGAAGCGTCGGTCAGGCAGTTGGTAATTCGGAAGTAGTTTGCAAATGATTGTAACTAGCTCTGATAAAATGCAAAAGAGATACATGCCGCAGGGATAGACCCACATGGCATGGGGATGATGTAGCCCGAGGGGTGCCCCCAAACTGAATGAATTAGGGAGATGTCACTTGGTACCGTCGCTGAAGAGTTGTTGAAGTAGCCAAAAAGCGCGTGCTGCTGAAGTCGTTCCTCATGAGCCGCTCCGGTGCCAGGCCTCGGGAGGCTTGGACGGACCAGAAGGCTCTTGACGGTGCTCCTCCATCTCCGCCAGGATCGCCTGGCGCCTGGCCTCGGAGGCCACTTGAGCGTCCCTCATGCAGTGCTAGAATGCCTCAGCCGCGTCCACCAGGCCGAAAGGCATGCGGATGTAGCTGTGAGGCGGCCCCTCGCATCGGCCGACATGAGACGGCCACATGAGCTGCCGAGACTCGGCCCTATTGTGCCCAGGTATGTCGACACAGACGCGGAAAACTTTACCCTTGCTAGGGAAGTGAGCTCCGCCTCGCGGTAGGCGACGATCGCCTTGCAGAACCCTTCCTTCCCGAATCTCCTCGATCGCCTCACTAATGAACTCCTGAATGCCTCGTGCCTCACGCCTTTTGACTTCCCCTAGGAAACGTGCTCTGAAGAGCGCCTCCACATGCTGCCCGAGCGTCGCCCTCACGACATTGGCTAGGTCCGGGGCCCTCCAAAGGAGGGCCACCGAGCCCAGCCTGAGAGGGGCGCTGGGTGTGCCTTCCTATGTGATGGGTGAAGGTGCCGTGTACGGAGACGCGAGACTCAGCGCTGCGTCCTCATGTGATGCTTCCTCACGAGACCCCTGGCTCAGCTGCAGCTTCTTTGCCTTGGGGCGACCTCAGGAGGGAGGGCGCCATCTTCGTCTTCTGGGTTTTCAACTGTTGCAGCCTGGAAAGTGCGCTCAAGGGAGCACACCGCATCCTTCTCCTGACAGGTGACCATGATGATGCCGCCACTTCGTGGCATCCTGAGGATGTTGTAGCCGTGGTGCATGGCCTCCATGAACTTGGCCAGTGCTGGGTACCCTAGGATGGCGTTGTAGGGAAGACGAATGTCGAAGTCGATGAGCTCAGTGCAGTTGTTGTTGTTCTTGCCGAAGGTGACTGGGAGGCGAACCTGCCCGATCGGGTGTGTCGATCCGTCGGTCACTCCTGAGAATGGCTTGGTGGGGTGCAGCTGGTAGTATGGCACCTGGAGCCTGTCGAACGTTTGGATGGAGAGAACATTGAGCCCTGCTCCTCCATCAATGAGAGTCTTGGTGACGGTTACGTTGCTGATGACGGGGGAGCAGAGCATGGGGACCGCGCCAGCGGTGGCCGCGCACTTGAGCCAGTCTGAGGAGTCGAAGGTGATGGTGCACTTGAACCACTTGAGTAGGTGAGTTGCCTCAATCTTGGGGAGCGCCGCGTTGACCTCGCGCGCAAACTGCTTCAAGACATGGTCAGAATTTGGGGCTTGTGAGCCGCCCAAGATGCAGGCTATGGCTCGCTTTTCCTGGAAGCCCCTAGCCCCCTCGTCCTAATGGTGATCCTCATTCTTTCTTGGTGGTGGAGGCAGAGGAGGCAAAGCTACATTGCCCTGAAGGCGGTCCTCACGAGGCTGCTCCCTCCAGTTGCCCTCGCGAGGCTGGTCCTGCCAGCGGTCCTCACGAGGCTGGTCGCGCCACTCCTGATGGCGGTCGTGTCCATCCCAGCATCCTCCACCTTGGCTGCCTCCGCGACCGTAGCCCCGATTGTTGCGCTCGGGACGTCGACCGAGGCGCCCATTGCGGAGAGCCCTGAGCTCCTGACAGTCGCTGGTGTTGTGGCTGTAGACATTGTGGAAGGCGCAGAATGGCCGCTTGCCCTTGGATGACTCGGGGTGGTCGCAACCGAGCTTGGTCTCTGGCTCTACCGCAAGCATGGCTGGCCCCTTGCGCTTCGTGTCCTTGGTCCCTGTCTTCTTGCCTTTTGGATCATCATCAGGGAGCTCGAGGAGGGAAAGGCATCCCTCCTCAACTCTCGCACACTTGTTCGGCATGTTGAACATCTCCAAGGCAGTGCAGAGGTCCTCATGGATGGCGAGCTCCTCCTTCATCTTGATGTGGCGGACGCCATTGGTGAACGTGGAGATGATGACCTCGTCAGACACCTTGGGAATCTTGAGGCAGACATTGTTGAAGCGCTGGATATACTTATGCAGGGTCTCTCCAGGTTGCTGCTTGACGTGGCGTAGGTAGCCCGCGGCCGGCGGGCGGTCGCGAGTGCCCTGGAAGTTGGCGATCAAGCAGCTGCGCATCTCCTCCCAGGAAGAAACCGACCCCTCGGTCAGGTTCAGGAGACAAGAACGCATGCCATCCTTGAGGGCCATCGAGAACCAATTTTCCATGATCTTCTCTTCGCCGTTGGCTGCCTGGATGCTCAGCTTGTAGAGCTGTAGGAAATCGGCGGGGTCTGCGGTGCCGTCATAGCGTGGAGGCAGGTCAGGCTTGAACTTGCTCAGCCAGACGACGTTGCGGAGCTCTGCAGTGAATGCACGGCATCCAGCCGTGGCCACTGGAGGTCGTCGAGGGGGTGGAACATGGTCCCGGTGCACACGCACCGCCACCTCCTATGGCGGCTCGCGAGCCTGGTGCTAGGGTGCTGGGAGCATGCGTGCCTCTCCTTGGGGACGTTGAACCACCTGGCAGCTCACGTTGTCCCGAGCCGGCGCCGGGCGCCGCGTGTCATGCCGTGGAACCACACACCATGGGGGGTGCTGAGGCAGCAAGCGAGCCGACCCGTCGGAGCCCCCGTGTGCGACGCTGATGAGCTCGGCAATGCGCTCAAGCCAGTCCTCATAGAGATCACCCACGAGATGGTAGGGAATGAGATCCCGCGCTGTGAGCAGAGTGGCCTGCGTGTCCACCTGGCTGCAGCGCGCGTGGGATGATGAAGCTGCTGGGATGAGCGACGGAGTAGCGGTGCGGCCATCACGGCGCACCGAAGGGTGCAGCAATGAAGCTTGCTGCTCGTGGCCGGCATGGCCCATGGCGGCGTTGGCCACGAGAGAAGGAGCGTGCCTGGCACAGCCGTAACCTGCCTGAGCCTTCTGAGCGACGCGGGCGGCGACTGCAGCCCGACGCTCGGCGCAAGCCCTGCGCGCGTCGGCCATGGAGATGTCAGAGCAGTGGCGGATCGAACGATGGAAGAGAGGATCCGACGCACCCCTACCTTGCACGCCAAATGTCGGATTTCGGGATCTAGCAACCCGTGAGAGGTTCAAACACTGGTTTGCGTCCGGAGATCTCAAGCTGCCCAGCCTGCCTACTCGCGATCCTCCCTAGCCTAGCGCGTAGACCTCACAGAGACACATAGACACAGAGATTTATACTGGTTCAGGCCATCATTGTGGTGTAATACCCTACTCCAGTGTGGTGTGGTGGATTGCCTTGAGGGGCTATGGATGAACTAGTACAAAGGATGAACAATCCTCAGGAGGTGAGGTGTTCTTGAGCTTGTGTCGTCCTTGGGGTGGAATCAATCTCTCGCCTTGCCATGGTGGTGGCTAAGCCCTATATATAGTGCCTTGGTCCTCTTCCCAACTATAAGCGGGAAGGGATTCCACAATGGCGGGATTTGAAATGGGACAAGTAGTACAGTCTATCCTGACAAAAGTAGTCTTCGCCTGCGAAAAGCCTCTGGCCATGACGCCGCGGTGGGCTCGGTGATGACCTCCGTCTTGCCGTCCTGGCGGTCTTGGTCTTGTTGCACCAGAATGGAAACCTTTGGCTGATTCCTTGGGACTCCGTGCCTGTAGCTTGCCTCCCTTGCACTGAAGAGGAAACCTGCGCTCTGCACCTGCCCGGCGCCCGCTTGGCCTTGGTCGTCATGGCTCACGTTAGCTGAGCCTCATGAGGTAGCTGCATAGATCTCTCCGTCCCTCAGGAGCTCTCCTGAGGAGGCCAACTCCTTCGGCAGTCTTGGCGTTGCCCGCCTCACGAGGCTCGGCCCCTCGTGAAGGTCTTGTGGTGCTGATGCTGAAGCTGGGCCGTACCAGGCCGTCGATGGAGCCACGTGGTGGGCTGCAGGCAGGCAGGACAGGATACCCCCAAGTCCAGGATGCCGACATCGTGCGACCACGGAATAAGCACAAAATGTGGAGTCCACGGAAAACGCTCGTGTTGCACAACTCAAGAGAGACGCTAGCAGATTGTTCAATAGGCGGATATGACACTTGTGCACAACCTATAAGATGCAAAATTGATAAACTTTCTATCCCAAGTATGCTATGTATGTATGGTTCCCGTTGTTTCTCACACAATGATCCAAAATGATCAAGTATGATACCATATGATATATTGTAATGTACTATGATACGATGCTATGGCTCTTGCTTACAAGCTTCTTTGCTCTGTTTTTCTTTTCTTAAAAGCCTATTCTTTTTTGTTGGCCACTTTGCGAAATGCACAAACCAAGATATCAATTGTATATATGCAGGAAGAAACTTGTGACACAAGAGATGATATGATACCAAGATGATACCAATATGATATGGTATGTATGCAATGGAAGGGCGGATCATTGATCGCTAATGTGCACAAGTAACGTTGCCAGCAATACGCAAAGGCTAGTCTCGATAGGCAAGTGATGCAAAATGGCCTAGGGGTTATCAATACAATGGCAAGGAGAATATACAATGGTGTCATCGAGGTTACTGCCCTTATGTATGATGACGACCTCATGGTGATTATGAGTGCCAGTCTTCTCAATGTCAAACCATCCCTAATTAGCCGACACACCTTAAGAAGTGGAAAAACCATGAACTCAAAATCTAAAATGTCAATTGTCAAATGGTGATAGCGGAAAGCGGTGGTGGTTGCACTCGACAATGCGGTAGTGGAGTGATGGATTATGCAAGTTGAAGTTGGAGTGACAGTCCCTAAGTAGCCGAAACACCTTAGGAGACACAAGCCACAACTCAAACAAGCTCAAACAAAAATGGGTTAAGTTGGGGTGGTGGAAGTGTATGGTGGGCAAGGTTATGTTGATGTTATGGTGGTGGTTGATGAAAAAGCAACCGTCCCTAAGTAGCCGAAACACCTTAGGACACTCGAATCACAACTCAAACAACCTCAAATGCGATGGGGGACAAAATGGGTTAGGTTGCGGAAGTCGGTGGCGGTATAGCGAAGGTTATGGTGGAAGCCCTAGGCGAAGATGCCAACGTTCCAAAAATTTGATGGAGTCAAATAGTGATGGTAGTATTTTTGTTTGATGGGGGATGTCAATAGCTTCAAAACGAGCTAAAGAACGTCAAAATCGGACTCCGGATGTGAAAGTTATGGTCAAAATGGTGAAACGGGAAAGGCTGAAATCCCAGGGGTCAGACATCCAGGCTGGGGGCTGGATATCCGGGGGCTGATGTCTAGAGCCGTGCATATTTTGTGCTCCAGGAGCCGGATGTCCATCTTGGGGCCCGGATGTCCGCCCCGATGGCCCGGATGTTCAGCCCGACGATTCCAGATCAGGATTTGGACATCGAAACTCGATTTGGGGCAAAAATTGATGATTTCGGGGGCAAAATGTGACGGATTTTGTGGATGGAAGGTGGGTAAACTTGTGGAAAAGCTAGATCCACTTGAAACCAAGAAAATCCCTGGATCAAAATCAACAAAACATCATCAAACCAACAAATCACAAAAAAAATTAGGGTCTATTTATGGTGGGGATTTCCGAAATTTAGGACGAAATCACACAAAAGAAGGCTAGAAAACGATGGGAGGGACTCCAATTACGTGATCAATGTGGCTCATGATACCATATGATATGGGGCTACGGCTGATTTTTCACGATTGGAGTGGATTCCCTCGAAGAACACGAAGAACACGGGAAGAACGGGGAGAAATCACAAGGGGAAACACTCAAGAACAAGTCCAATCACACATCCACTAGACAATCAAACACACAAGATCCACAAGGTACATGAACAACAAAAGGAAAGATACAAGGTAAAGTTCATCCCGAATCCAAAGGAGATGGGGTCTTGATGATCTAGATAGATCCTTCCTCAAAGGGGTCTTGATACCCCTCGGAATCTTCTCCTAGGAGGTCTTGGCCTCCAATGGAGTAGTCTCTCTCTCTTAGGAGGAGAAGGTAGGAGCAAAGCTCACATACAAATGAGCTATCATATTTCTTAACCCTAACTAAATAAAGGGGATGGAGTACATATAGGCTAGTCCACGAAGGGTTAAGTGAGGAGGGGATACATGGACCTCTAGCCCGGGGCTGCGCGCAGGCAGGCGCCGGATGTACGGGATGAGGGCCGGATGTCCGGCCAATCGCGGGAGGCCGGATGTCCGGGGCATGGGCCGGATGTCCGGCCTAGAACAAGCCATTCCAGTCTTCTCTGGATAGTCGTCGCCTGATTTCCAGGGTTGGCCGCTGGATGTCTGGGCATTGCTGAGGCGCCGGATGTCTGTGTTGGTGAAGCTCCTGGTCGGTTGCCCATGCACCGGATGTCCGGCCTCTGGCCCGGATGTCCGGCCACTGTAGCTTCAGCAGCTCCATCTTCTTCTGTCGTTGCTTCCAGGCTTCCGTCGCAGATGGTGTAGTTGTTCCTTGGTGCTTGCACTCCTCCTCGACATTCGTGAAGCTCCGACAATACCTATGCATGCACACAGGAGAAGTGTCAAGTAGTATATCATCCTCGAAGGGCTCAAGTGAGCACGTGTAAAGGATATGATTCACCTTTGTGTATGTGAAGTAGATGTCGCAAGTGTCACTCGCCGAACAGACTCTTGACATGGTGATGTCCATAGGATGCTCCACATCACCTGGGTTCGGTCTTGTTGTGGGGCTTGAGCCTGCCGATAGCAAGGCATCTGATTGGCTCAGGGTGCGTGTGTAGGAAGTGGGACAATGCATTCAGGCGTTGCTACTCCCCGCTGCAGAACTCGTGGTTGACGATGAGGTCTAGGGGGTGCAGCGCCAGAGAGGGCGCCACCGCCGCGAGAGGACAATGGTCCGCACACAATATTTGATGGCGAGATGGGATATGGTAGTTACCACCATCTTGTTTGGGAGGCTGCTGATGAAGTCCACATTCGCCGGAGGCTCTTGCGGTTCTGGCTCGACCCATCCCCGCTTGTTGGCCGGCTCGTCCTCCATCTCGCAGTAGGTGGCGATCGTCGGTGGCAGTGCTTGTAGATGAGAATGGAGCACTGCTCTACGTACCTTCCCGAGGCGGCCGAAACAAAATTCCAAAACCAACAATAAATTGCAGCGCTCGCGGCGTGCGCGGCGGACTGCTCAAAGTTGTCCCGTCTAACCAAACAGCTGCCTGCGGTAGTAAATGGTTAGTTGAACATCCACGGTTTGACTAATATGACCGTTTGCGATAATAACATGGTGGCTATTTGTTATAAATGACTCGGAAAATCAATGTATAAAAAGGCGAAATGAACCTTGAATAATTTCATATGTTTAGCACTGTTGCATGTTGCCTCTGTAAAATAAATCAAGGCGGGAAGATACAACGTATGTCATTTCACGACCAGATCATGTGACCAAGTTCTCTCTTGGAACCATGAGGCTTCTTGATAGAAGCTTTGGTTTGTATGAAAGAAAATATGGGTCAAAGCCGAGTTGAAAAGGGCAGCAAGATCTAACCCCAGCTTACAAAAGGTACAAAAGCACGATGATTAATTGTTTATCAGGTTTACACAAAATCCAGATTGAACAGGACAATACCAACTAACTCAACCAAAGTTTTGAGCAGTCATAGTGAAATGGATCGGTCTGATCCATAAAATCAAGATCCTGGACCAAAAAATCTACTGGTACGTGATAACAAGTTGTTGTAAATAGAAGCCGAGCACGTCCAGAAGCCCTTTTGTCCACCTGAAACTTCTTTTTATGTTGTTCAATGTGTCCATCTGTGATAAATTGTCTGGCAAAAAACTTAATCCTCATGGACAATAGTACTCTCGCATTCAACAGGAAGAACGTGATAAAGCTAGTGTTTGCATGGTTAGATGCATATCCTTGCAGTGTTATTGTCCTCAAACGAATGTCATGAGAACTGAGAAAATGCCGGTGCTTCTTATGCAACTGATTGGTTATACCTTTCTGTCTAAATAGACATGAAGACTAAAAACAATTAATTTCTAAAAAATAGTAAAACTGAACGGTTAGTTCTAGTAAAGTATATCAATGTGCTTGATATCTTCACCTGTATATACAAATTGTACAAACATGGAAAGTGTTGGGGATATAACTATTGGGTATGACCCAGCTAGGAGGCGCCTGGTCATACCACTGGCAGTTCACGATGAGAGGGCCCAAGAAGATGTTGAAGATGGCAGTTCATGAAGCAAGCTTATAGAAGGCCCAAGACCCGGAGGAGACTTGAGGCCCGCGGGCATAAACCACCATATGTTTAACGATGATAAGGAAGGTTTAGTTCTGTCACTAAGCCGGACACATTGTGTATGAGCCGGTCAGGACTCTGTAAGCCGCCGGGCATCATCCTATGTATATAAAGGGGTGACCCGGCGGCGGGTTGGGGCAAGATACAACAAATCGAGAACTAGGTCAAGCGTATTCGCTCCCTAGTAATCGAAACCCAAGCTATACAACCTAAAGCAGGAGTAGGCCTTTACCTCATTGTGAGGCGCCAAACTTGGGTAAAACTCTTTGTGTCCCTTGTCCTGTTTTAACCCCTTCAAGCTAACTAAGTTGTGATGGCTTCACACCTAAGTCCTCATGCTAGGGCATCTGCTATGACAATGCCACAACAGTTCGCGCCCACCATGGGGCCAGCGCACGGTGGTTTTGACTTCTTGAAGGGTAGATTCGCAGGGCTCAAGAGTCATGCGGCAAGCTCTATATCGACGACGCAGGCTGGGGCCCGAGGCTGGCTCAATCGAGTATGGGTACCGGGTCCCCTTTGGCGGAATTCATGTCTTCATCGGCAAGATTTGTGAGTCGAAAGCTGAGCCGGACACCGGCACCGACATCGTCAAGACGGCTCGCCGCGCATGACCCGCTAAGTTTCAAGCCGCCATGAAGCATGTTTTTATTGGCTTTACTCAAAGAGTGGATCTGGAAGGAGGATCTGAATCTAGTGGTGAGACGACCATATATTTAGGCGATGGGTCCTCAACCGGTGATTCCAATTCCATGTATCGTGTTCAAGATGGTGGGCTTGGGGGGCTGTTCCGATGGTGACAGTATTTCGGACCCCTACGAGCCACCAAACCGCGTCACGATCTTCATGGCCGGTACATAGCCAGGGCAAAATTCTTCAACTGTTCAACAATGATCTTCGGGTCAGCAACGGCAGCCAGGGAAGGAGGCCCTATGCGCCCACCGGCTCAAGTTTTATCTGATCTGTTAGATGACCTGGCAACATTGTTAACAACGGAGGTAAAGGCGAACCAAACTCAGCAAAACGCGGATGTTGCAAAGTTACACGATGAGATAGCCCAAGCCAAGGAGGATCTTAAAACGGAGAACACCCAGATGGCGACAGAGCGAGCCTGCTTACAGAGGGAAACAGAAAGGCTTGAGGTAGAGGGCTTTCGCTTGAGCTCGGATCGGGATGCATTGAACGATGTATTTAATAGAAGGCATGTGAGTCGGTTACCCCCGGATTACGATGCGAGGAACCTTTTCAACATGACTGGGGCAGGAACCAGTAACCCGCCTGGTGTGGATCGGGCCGTTGAGGCACCGGCGGCTGGAGAATCGGTTCAACCTCGTGCTGGAGACCCCCCACATTTGAATTTTACCCTTCCTCAGCACGTTCCGACGCCCTCGGGTCATTTTTCTAATCCTTTGGATAACATGATAGCTTCGGCTACTCGATTGGCGGCTCTCCTGGTTCAGGATGAATTGCCAACGGCGATGGAAATACGGAGAGCGGGAGAACTTCTTCAGATGGCTGTGGCCCAACAGGCGGCTTATTCATATAGTCGCGATCGGATTCATTCAACCAAGCCGGAGTTACAACAGACATATTAATGAACCGGACGTGTCAAGCAATGAGCGGCACCGCAATTAGCCTTGTAGGCCTGACCCGCCGCGTGCTGGTAATGATGCTCAGGCTTTGGTGGACCAAGGCAGCGCGCGACGTGAGGCGGAGCTGGCGGCTCAAAAACAATCTCCGGTTTATCCGTCAACGTATGTGGAGGCAGGAGTGACCTCTAGAACCTTGGGTGTGTCGTGTTTAGTGTAGGCTCTACACAACGAGTGCTTTCCTAAGGATTTCAAGGGCCCCCGCAAGGTGCCTAACTACATGGCAGATCAGCCCCCAGAGGCCTGGATTGAGAGGTATGAGATGGCTATTGTCGGTGTCAAAACCGGCGGATATCGGGTAGGGGGTCCCGAACTGTGCGTCTAGGCGGATGGTAACAGGAGACGAGGGACACGATGTTTTACCCAGGTTCGGGCCCTCTCGATGGAGGTAAAACCTACGTCCTGCTTGATTAATATTGATGATATGGGTAGTACAAGAGTGGATCTACCACGAGATCAAGGAGGCTAAACCCTAGAAGCTAGCCTATGGTATGATTGCTGTAATGTATGTTGTGTCCTACGGACTAAAGCCCTCCGGTTTATATAGACACCGGAGAAGGCTAGGGTTACAAAGAGTCGGTTACAATGGTAGGATATCTACATATCCGTATTGCCAAGCTTGCCTTCCACGCCAAGGAAAGTCCCATCCGGACACGGGACGGAGTCTTCAATCTTGTATCTTCGTAGTCTTGGAATCTGGTGGACGATGATAGTCCGGCTGTCCGGACACCCCCTAGTCCAGGACTCCCTCAGTAGCCCCTGAACCAGGCTTCAATGACGATTAGTCCGGCGCGCATAATGTTCGGCATTGCAAGGCGGGTTCCTCCCTTGAATAATCTAGAGAGGATCATGAACACCAGGATAGTGTCCGGCTCTGGAAAATAAATTCCACATTCCACCGTAGAGAGAATAAAATGTACACCAGTTCAATCTGCTGACGTATTATGCGGCGTGACATCACACCGCTACCAAGCCACTGTTTGAATCGTTTTTTACTACACCACCTCAGCACGTTTAGCGAAGCGGTTTCCTTGGCACGTCTTGTCGAAGCAGAGATCGTGTTCCCCTTATTCCCGGATTCTCATCAATACGGACGTGGGTAACCCAACCGTTCCCGTCGCCACGCCTCCTCTATCGAAGGTGAATCCCAAACGGTCACGGAGACGACTCTTGGTATTTTTTCCTCTTTATAAGAGGACCAACGCTTGTCCTTGTTCTTCAATCTCGCATCGAATCTCCTCCTCGCTCCCAGTTCCAACACCCAGAGCCTCAGATTCGAGCGCTTCGGATTCTCAACCATGTCCGGCTCCGACCTCCAGGGCCGGTGGATTCCTTCCTCCGTCACGGAGGAGGACTCATTGAAGTTACGTGAGGCCAAGTACCTGACCTACGAGATTTCACACAGGTTGCCTGTCCAAGGGCAGGCCGTGACCGCCCCCGAGCCCGGCAAATACGTCGTCTTCGTATCCCACCTCCGTCGGGGTTTAGTCTTCCCGACGGACCCCTTCGTGAGAGGGCTCATGTTCTACTACGGGCTGGATTTTCACGATTTGGCTCCGGAGTCCATCCTCCATATCTCCGCATTCATTATCGTCTGCGAAGCCTTCCTCCGCGTCACTCCCCACTTCGGCCTGTGGCTGAAGACCTTCAATGTGGAGCCGAAGATGATCAGGCGGCGTCAAGCGGAGTGCGGCGGGGCGGCCATAAGCAAAAAGGCCGATGCCCCGTGGCCCGAGGGTTCCTTCCAAGAGGAACCTGGACTGTGGCAGCAGGAGTGGTTCTATATCACCGCTCCGAAGGGCAGCAAGCAAAAGCCGTCGCCTTCATTCCGCCCGGGACCTCCACGTCAACTGATGTCGTGGGTCAACCAAGGGCTCAATTGGGGGCCGTTCGAAGACGTGCCCTCACTGCAGGGCCAGATTCGAGACCTCCAAGCGAGGGAGATCAATCTGATCATGGTGATGTAGGTTATGCTAATCAGGCATCTTCTGCCCTGCAAACGCCGTCCTCTCCATCTATGGGAGTTAAACCCGGAGGGACCTCGGATTCTCCAACACTTCATGGGTGCAACACCCGTGGAGATGTACAAGTTGTTCTTCGGACCGCAGGTGGCGTGTCCGGAATTAGCCGAGGACGCAGGCCTAAGCCGCAATCGCCCGGATACTCAGGTAAATAGCTCAGAGTCCGAACATTCTGTTTATCTGCCTTTCTAGAGTTCGCCTCCTGACCCATTACTCTTCACAGGAGTGGGTGGCGCGATCAAGGCTGATAAGGTGTCCGGCCCCCCTCCCAGAGACTGCACTGGAGCCCGTGCTGGTCAGAATGTTGGAGGTCGCGCCCACAGAAGGGAGCGATGGGGAAAATAGAGGAGCTAATATTTCGCCCAAAGGGGCGTCTGAAGAGGGGGGAATCAAGAACCCCTCCTTCCAGGGGGAGAAGAGGACCGCCTCCGAAGATCCGGAGGCCAAAGCCCCTAAACGGGGGAAGAGATCTTCCCCGGGGGGTCCGGCGTCCGGGGAGAATCCGGACGCACAATCATCGCCAAAGAATCAGCCCTCCAGCGAGCTGTGAGTATGAAAAGGGAATTTCATCAGCAAGAAAATACCTCCATTTGTGCTTCCGTGGGTAACCAAAATTTTTATCTTGCAGTTCGGATTTGCAGCCTTGGGAATTTCATCAGCAAGAAAATACCTCCATTTGTGCTTCCGTGGGTAACCAAAATTTTTATCTTGCAGTTCGGATTTGCAGCCTTCGCAGATGAGTTCGTCTTCGGGGGACCTTCTTCCGGAGATGATGGAGAGCAAAACGCCCCCGTCAGTTGCGCCATCAGATAAGGCAGACGAGCCAGAAGTATCGTCACGGAGGGTATCCCCAAGTCCGGAGGGTCCGGAGAGTTCGGCGCCCGCTAGTATCTGGCCGGGAGAACTGAAGAATCTTCTTGAGAGGGCGTCCATCTCAGAAGATCATCGTGCGTTAATGTACATGGTGATTGGAAGGATTTCGTCCGCCGAGAGCGGATTGCGTAACGCCGCTATGAGTTTGCTGGCGGGATTTGAGGTACGCGAAAATGACGCACCATCTATTTTTGACAGTTTGCACATAAAAGTGTGCTCTGTATAGATAGTAGCCCCTGAGTCTCGGTAGGTTGTCGAAAACGACAGCGTGCCGAGGATCAAAATCGTAAGTAATGAATGCCGCCGTTCCTATGCAGGTGGCGGATAGTCCGAGGGCTAGCCGAACTAGTGTATTTGCCGAGTTAAATCGGCAACTTGACGTGGTGGATGCGGACATCGCACTTGTCAACCAGCGACTTGACGAGTCGCAAGGTAAATGAGTTCTCCGCAGTCGCTTTATTAAGGGGGTCGAAGCCCTCCTCTGATAAATTATATGCTGTTGTACAGACGGTGCTGCTGCTGTGGAGAGCCTTCGGGCCGAACTTGCTCGAGCTAAGGAGCAAGCCCGAAGGAGTGATGCGGCTGCCTCGTGGGCGGCCGAGGAGTTGAAAGCCGAAAGGGCTGCGCACTGCCTAAGCAGGGCAGAGGTGGCCGAATTGTCCATGAAAGTAAAAGATGCTGCCGACCACAATGAGGCTCTTGAAAAGGAGCCCTTATCAGAGCGGGAAGACCTGAAGAAGGCCACCGCCGAAGCCAAGGATGCCCGCTCTGCAATGCGGGCCATGAAGGAGGAACTGCGCCAGGCCGGAGATATCGTGGCTGGCAAGCCTTTTCTGCTGTGTCGCCGGATTATGGATCAAAAGTATGCTCAATTTCAGCGGCTGTGGAGCCCGGAGGATCCGTATATGGACTTAGCTGCAAGTGCGGCTGATGCCTTGAGCACTTCCGGAGCCAGAAGGATCACAAGACGGAAGAGCTATATTGGTCTCAATTCCATAGTCCGGATCGCTCACTTTCGTTGACAGACCGGTTGGCCGAATGGGCCGAGCTAAATAGATTGTCCGGACTTGCCATGACTGACATCGTGGCCCATGTCTGGCCAAAGAGGCCCAAGGCGACGAGCTACTTCGGCTTACTGCAGCAATTCCTTGGAGCGGTGCCGCATATAAAGGAGATGAAGCGGTCGGCCTGCATCGAGGGCGCGCGGATGGCTCTTGCCCGTATGAAGGCGCATTGTCTGGAGATGAATGCCACCGCTATTGCCGCCCAGGGTTCGGATGAAAGCCGGCTCCCCGCCGAGCACTATTTCGGGGAAGTTATGCGTGGCGCTTGTGTAATAGAGTCGCAGTGCTCGAAAAATGTCACGTTCAAATGAACGTTTTAGCTTGTAAAATGATGATTATGTTATAACTGCTTTTTATATTTGTGCGTCCCAAGTAGTAAAACTTCTCCTGTGCGGCCGTTTACGTATACATTTGTATAACTTGAAAGATTGCAGTCTTCGGCTTCAGCCCCCACGCACAAGGTGCGGGGGTGTTCGCAAAAATAGCGCGTTTTCACACTTAATCCGACGTCTCGGTCCTGTTTAAGGAGGTGGTAGCGTAGCGAATGAGGCAATCTGGACTATAATGCTTTATCACTTTCACTTAGCCAGTGGAGCTCGAGGGTGGGGCTACGATATAGCCCCTGGTGGCACCGCACTTCTCCGAATTCGGGGCGCGTGTGTGCCTGACCGGGAAACGGTCCTTCGTCAAAGCGGGGAATTCTAAACATTCCGGTAGTCGATCGAGTGGTTGACCAGTCTCTCGCTGTATCATGACAGTCAGTTTTCGGCTTTCTCTACTGAGGTGCTCGCCCAGCCGAACTGGGGCACAATCGCAGTAGTTCTCCTGGTGCCGCGTTAGCCGATGATACGGAATGTAAGGCAGCAAAACACAGGAGCCGGGCAAACCCAACATTTGACGAAAGACATGATTCGGAGCTGATGCATATAATGCCTAACTCGAGACGCCGAACACTCCTTGAGGTGTTCGGTCTTTATAATAATGGGCGGAACAATGCCCTAAGCCCCTAGTGTCCAGGTACGGGCATGGTCTTCTAATGCGGCCGATGCCAAAGCGTCAGGCTCTGCTTTAGCTATAGGAAGAAACCAAGGGAGAATAACAACAAGAGAGAGTGAAAAAAGGTTTACGTAGGGTCTTAATCTGAAAAGAATCCTCACAACGGGTCCCTACTGCACGTCTGCGCCTGTGTCTCCGTTGCACTGTTATCCTGGACGTGTATGCACATTGTTCATCTGTAAAAAGAGAGGAACGCTTAGTTTGAAAACAATTCGTGCGAAAAATATGTGTAAAAGAAGGAATATGAATAAGTAAGGCGGGGTTTGTATGAACCCGCGGTTGTTTGTGCGCTCAGCCCCCTGTGAAGAGGTATGCGGCTAGGGAGCCCCTAGCCTACTGAAGCCGGATTCGTCTATGCGAGTCCGGGGTCTTTAAGTGACCCTCGCACTGAAATGACGCCACGCGGACCGGGCATCTTGAGTGTAAGAGACGCGTAATGCGGTATGACGTTGAAGCGGACAAAAGCCTTTCATCCCAAGAGTGCTTGATATCCACTTTTAAATGGGACGATGTGAAAAATTAATTTTTTGCGTCGAAAATTGTTCGGTGATCCGAACACAACTTCTAGTAATATGGAACCTGTGCACTTGGCGTAAGGGCCTGGCGTCACTCCTTTGAAGAAAGTGCGGCTCTGTCGAATTTTGGTAGGGTCCATCCCCATCTTACGGATTGTGTTTGAATACAGCAGGTTTAAGTCGCTGCCTTCGTCCATTAGGACTGAAGTAAATTGTAGTCTGTCTATTATGGAATTCAATGTCAGGGGAGTCCGTCCCGCGTTTCGAACGCTTCTGGAATAGTCCAGGTGGTCGAAAGTGATTGGCTTTGATATCCAGTCTCTATGGTCTGCTGGGTTGGACCATGCGAGGCTCTTTTTAGGAAGTGCCGCGCTATTTTTCCGTATTATCACCTGAAGTGAGTTTACTGCTTTGACCTCTTGTGGGAAAGTCTTTTGTTTTCCGGTGCTCTGCTGGTGGGGTTTATCTTCTTCACTTGACGCGTCGAGCCCCTTGTGTTCGGCGTTTAGTCGGCCGAACTGTTTAAAAACCCAACAATCCTTGTGGGTGTGATTTGTAGGCCTTCCGGGGGTACTGTGGATTTGACATATCCGACCCAAAATCTTGTTTATGTTGGACAGCTCATCGCCGTCATCCTTAAGAGGCGTTGTTTTGTTGTTAGGCCGCGAGCGTTTGAATCCGGCGTTGACTGTCGTGCTCTTTGGGATTTTCTCTTTATTCCAGTGCTGTTCTTTTCTGCGCCGTGATTTTCCGTTTCCATCCGTTATTTTGGATGTACTTGGGTCGCTGGTGCTGCATCTTGCTAGCCAGCTGTCCTCTCCCGCATAGAAGCGGGTCATGAGGCTTGTAAGTGCGGACATTGTCCTCGGTTTCTCTTGACCGAGGTGCCTGGCGAGCCACTCGTCTCGGACATTGTGCTTAAAATCTGCTAAGGCTTCAGCGTTCGGACAGTCGACTATTTGGTTCTTTTTGGTAAGAAACCTGTTCCAGAATTTCCCCGCTGACTCTCCGGGCTGTTGAGTTACATGACTTAGATCATCTGCGTCCGGAGGGCGGACATAAGTCCCTTGAAAATTTGCTCTAAACGCATCCTCGAGCTCTTCCCAACTTCCCATGGTGTTTTCTGGGAGGCTTTTAAGCCAATGACGGGCTGGCCCTTTGAGCTTGAGGGGTAGGTATTTTATGGCGTGGAGATCATCTCCTCTGGCCATGTGTATATGTAGTATATAATCTTCTATCCAGACTCCAGGGTCTGTTGTTCCATCGTAGGCCTCTATGTTTATGGGTTTAAATCCTGCTGGGAATTCATGTTCCAGGACTTCATTGGTGAAACATAGTGGGTGTGCGGCGCCCCTGTATTTGGGTGTGCCACTATCTTCGGACACTTGACGTGTTGCCTTGCTTCCTGGGGCCCTCTTCTTTGGCCCGTAGATGGTCCTGGCTGGGCCATCTGTCTTTCCAGGTTCATTAGTTGGTTTATGTGTGACGCCACTTTCAGAATTTGGCCTATCATCTGGCCGTCTATCCAACCAGGCAGCCTCTTTATTTTTTGACGGTGGAGGCTCTATGGCCTCCTAGTCGAATTCTGGTAGCAGCTTACGCTTCGGGTAGCTCTTTGATTGGTGGTCATTGCCGTATTTATCTATGGTTTTGAGCACTTTGTTCCATCTCATTCTGAGTGTGTCTTCCGCTGTTTTGAGCATCCGCTTTTCCTTCTTCAGGCTTCTTGCAGTGTTGACGAGTCTTTTCCGAAGGTTTTTGCTCTCCGGCGGCGTGTCCGGCATGAGGTCGTCCGGACTGTCGTTTTCGCCGGGCTTGGACTGATTATCTGACTCGTCATGTTCGGATGGTTGCTTATCTGCATGTTCGTCGTCCACTTGTGAGCCCTGCTGTATTGCGGGCTCCTTGGGAGCGTTGTTGTCGTCGAGGCGGGACTTAGGGCGGCGTCTGCGTCGCCGTTTTGGTTGTTTATCGGCGGGGTTATCTTCTGCCGCGGCCCGTTGGTCCTCGTCATCGCTCTCCTTTGGGGTATCCACCATGTATATGTCATATGACGAGGTGGTCCTCCCGTGCCTTATAGGCTCTGTTTCTTGTTCGTCTCCGGCATCGTCGTCTATTCCGTCGATGTCTTCGGAGTCATGGTCTAGCATGTCGGTTAGATCGTCGACAGTGGCTACAAAGTGGGTGGTGGGTGGGCTCTGAATTTCTTCGTTGTCCGTACCCCAACCAACCTAGCCATAGTCCGGCCAGGACTCTCCTGATAACGAGAGATGCTTTAGTGAATTCAGGATATCGCCAAAAGGCGAGTATTGGAAGACGTCCGCGGCGGTGAATTCCATAACCGGCGCCCAATCCGATTCGATTGGTAGGGGCGTGGGAGGTTCGGAGTCCGACAAGGAGTCCGGCGCCTCGGAATCACGAGTTTCGCAGGGGACAAGATTAGTGTTCGGCTCCATCGCCGTGGATGTTGAAGCCCCCAGGGCGGCATCTATCCACCGACCCTCGATCTGGGCGATCGGCTCCGGACTAATGGCCGAAGCGGATTCATGTGCGGCCACCAAGGCACTGTTCGGTGGCAGAGCTAGATCATGCCTGTCGTCACAGTGCGGCGCGCTTGGCTGTGGCTCGAGTCCGTCGAAGATCAAGTCTCCGCGGACATCGGCCGTGAAGTTTAGGCTTCCGAATCTGACCTGACAGCCAGGGGCGTAGCTTTCGATCTGCTCCAGATGGCCAAGTGAATTAGCCCGCAGTGCGAAGCCGCCGAATACGAAGATCTGCCCGGGGAGAAAAGTCTCACCCTGGACAGCGTTGTTGGTTGAAGATGCCATCGGGCCTATCGGTGACGGCACAGAGGAACTCTCAATGAAAGCACCAATGTCGGTGGCAAAACCGGCGGATCTCGGGTAGGGGTTCCCGAACTGTGCGTCTAGGCGGATGGTAACAGGAGACGTGGGACACGATGTTTTACCCAGGTTCGGGCCATCTCGATGGAGGTAAAACCCTACGTCCTGCTTGATTAATATTGATGATATGGGTAGTACAAGAGTGGATCTACCACGAGATCAAGGAGGCTAAACCCTAGAAGCTAGCCTATGGTATGATTGCTGTAATGTATGTTGTGTCCTACGGACTAAAGCCCTCCGGTTTATATAGACACCGGAGAAGGCTAGGGTTACACAGAGTCGGTTACAATGGTAGGAGATCTACATATCCGTATCGCCAAGCTTGCCTTCCACGCCAAGGAAAGTCCCATCCGGACACGGGACGGAGTCTTCAATCTTGTATCTTCGTAGTCTTGGAGTCCGGCAGACTATGATAGTCCGGCTGTCTGGACACCCCCTAGTCCAGGACTCCCTCAGCTATGGAGATGCTAGATGTTAGTGATGCTGCATGTGCTAAGTATTTCACCATGATGTTGGATGGGTCAGCTTGTACTTGGTTGAAAGGGCTGCCTGCTAACTCCATTGGATCATGGGGGGAATTGAAAAGGTGATTTATTCAAAATTTTAAAGACACATGCAAGCAACCTATGTCGATTCTGGATTTGGATTCTTGCATCCAAGGTGAAGGTGAGTCAACAACCAATTGGGTGCGCCGGATCTCAGCTTTTATACACTCATCGGATAGTATCAACGCCAGTTCAGCAGTCCTGATGTTAGAGAAGAATTGTCATTTTCTTCCCCTTAAGCAGAAATTGGGGCGGCTTAAGCATGTTGCAATGATATGGGGGAGCTCATGGCCGCTCTCGTAAAGTATGCCGACTCTGATTGCACTAAAGACCCTGAGTCTGAGGAGGAGAAGACTAGGAAGGGGAACAAGAGTGGCAATGCAAAGGGACAACATAACACGGTGGGTCAAGGTGGTAATGGTAAGCGTAAGGCATACGGTGGTTTAGACTTCATGGGTAACACCAACACGCAGAGTAATAACCAGCGTCGTACGGGGAAAACACAAGCACCCCGGTTTGGAGGGCCGAAGTTCAACCTTGAGGCCATGATGAATCAACCTTGTTCGAAGCACGAAACACAGGATAAGCCGGCAGTCATTTGTGGAAGGATTGCATCATCATGAGAGAGTATAGCAACTTTAATTTTTTTCCAGAAAAATCATGGCCCGCATGGCGGTTCAGGTTCCGGCTCTCGCGGGCCTGGTTTTGGAGGTGGCGGCTCAAGCTCTGGCTTTCAAGACCAACGTAATCAAGGTGGTTTTAATCAGCAGTCTGGCCAAGGGAATCAGCAGAATAGCCTGGTTATCAGAGCAATCCAAAGCAGTTGAATGGTGGTCAGTATCATGTATTCACCACAAGTCCGTGGAAACGGATCAGAAAAATCCATAAGCGGGCAGTGAACTCAGTTGAGCCGGCGGTGCCTCGTTATTTGAGGTGGTCTGAATAGCCTATAGTATGGAGCCGTGAGGATCACCCGCCATGGGTTGACAATCCAGGTCAGTTGGCATTGGTGGTTGCTCCATAGGTAGGGGGTATAAGCTTACAAAATTGCTCATGGATGGGGGCAGTAGTATCAATATCCTTTACTATGATTCTTTTCATCGTATGAATTTGACTGACAAATATCTTAAGGTGTCTTCTACTGTTTTCCATGGGGTGGTGCCTGGTAAGTCGGCATATCCAGTGGGTAAGATAACACTAGAGGTAGCTTTTGGAGATGACCATGATTCCAGAGCTGAGAAATTGACCTTTGAGGTGGTTAAGATCAAAAGCCTGTACCATGCTTTGTTTGGGCGGCTGGCTTACGCCAAGTTTATGGTGTGGCCGTGTTATGTTTACTTGCAGCTTAAAATGTCTGGTCATAAGGGCACCATCACAGTGCATGTTAATAGGAAGATTGCTTTGGACTATGAAGAAGGTGATGCTGCGTATGCTGAGTTGGCTTGTGCCACTGAAGAGTTGAAGTTTTAAAAAGACAATGTTGACCCGGCGGATATGACGCCTTTGAAGAAGCCAACTACAGAAAACAACCCCCTGTTGAAGTTTAAATCAGCAGATGACACTAAGATGATTGATTTTGTTCCTAGAAACTCGTCCAAGCAGTTCAACATCAGTGCTAATATGGATCAGAAATAGGAAAGCGTGCTCACTGAGTTCATCCGTGAGAACCGGGACAATCTTTGCATGGAAACCTTCTAACATGCCAGGTGTATCGAGGGAACTCGCTGAGCACACTCTTAATGTGGACCAAAAGTTTAAATCGGTCAAGCAATTCCTTCATCGTTTTAATGAAGAGAGGCGCAAGGCAATTGGTGAAGAGGTGGCACGGCTCTTGGCGGTAGGATTCATCATTCGAGTTTTTCATCTTGAGTGGTTGGCTAACCCGGTGCTAGTATTTATGAAAAAAATGGCGCTTGGTGTATGTGTGTGGATTATACAGACCTTAATAAGGCCTGTCCAGCTAATCCGTTTGCTCTCCCTCATATTGATCAGATTATTGATGCTACGGCGGGTTGTGAGAGTTTGAGCTTTTTGGATGCTTATTTTGGTTATCTTCAGATCAAGATGGGAGTTAAGGACCAGGAGAAGACAACTTTTATCACTCCCTTTGGAGCCTTCTGCTATGTGTCTATGCCTTTTAAGCTCAAGAGTGCCCAGGCGACTTACCAACAGTGTGTTCAAAATTACCTTCATGGCCAGATTGGATGCAATGTTCATGCCTATGTGGATGATATTGTTGTGAAATCCAGGAAGAAGGAGACTTTGATAGATGATCTGAAACAAACCTTTGAAAATCTCTGGGTCTATAAAATGATGCTTAACCCAGCCAAGTGTGTCTTTGGCGTGCTAGCAGGCAAGTTATTGGGTTTCCTAGTTTCTGAGAGAGGCATTGTAGCTAACCCGGAGAAAATCAAGGCTATCACTTCTTTGGCTAAGTCGGCGTGTATTAATGACATCCATTGTTTGGCGGGTCGTATTGCGTCTTTGAGCCGGTTTATGAGCCGCCTGGGAGAGAAGGCTATCCCTTTGTATCAAATGATGAAGAAGACAGATGACTTTGTCTGGAGTGATGCTGCTAATTAGGCATTTGAGGCGCTTAACACTACAAAAAAATACACTTCCGTGATGATACGTGTTTGTCACAGTAGGTTACGTTTTTTGTCATGCATGTACATCCATGATGATTTTATGACAGAATCAAGATAGTCATACATGTGCTGTCGTAGAAGTGTTCCATGACATTACCAAAATTATCATCACGGAAGTGTCCACTTCCATGACGATAAATCGTGCGTCACAGAAGTGCTTTCATCAAGGGTGACCGACACGTGGCATCCACCGTAACGGAACGCCGTTAAGCTATCGGGTCGGGTTTTGGATCCAATAACCCGTTAATAGGCCGGACCAATGGGAAATTTCCACGTGTAAAATTCTGATTGGACGGAGGGAACACCTGTCAGCTTGTTAGTGGGCTAGATGTCGCCCGTCCATTGGAGGACACATGCCTATGATACGTCGACATGTGGCTGGGCCCAACAGAGGCCCATATAGGCTAAAAAGGCTGGCCCAGTCAAAGGCCCATAGTAGTTACTCAGGTACTAGTGGACCAGCCTAATAACGGTCTGCTTAATAAACGCCCATTTACGGCCCGAAGCCGGATCTGGCCCGTTAATTGTTCGCCGAATATTTGGGCCCATTTACGGCCCGAAACCAGATCTGGCCCGTTAATTGTTCGCCGAATATTTGGGCCCAACCACATCCTAGTGACTTTTGGCCTGTTAGAAGCCCGATGTAGACATGGGCCCATTTCAGCCCGGTGTGACTTTCGGCCTGGGAATGGCCCGTGCTGCCCATGGGCCATATATGGTCCGACGGGACATCAGGCTCACTAACGGCCCGTGATAAAGGTGGCAATAGTTAAGCCCAATGTGACTTTGGGCCTGTTAAAGGCCTGTCTCATAATTCGGCCCTTTGATGCCTGTACTAAGCTTTCGACCTCTTAAACGCCCATGATATCAGTGGGACAACTAAGGCCCGAGAAATGTTTCGGACTGGTAACGGCCCGTGAGCTAACTAGGCCCAAAAAGGCCCGGTCTACATTTCAGCCTGCTGAAGGCCCTTCGATGAATAGTGAAAATTGAGGCCCAACATGCATTTCGGCCTGCTAAAGGCCCATGGTTTCATCTGGGCCGTAACAGGCCAGTACAATATTCAGCCTGTTAATGGCCCAATGCTACCTGGGCCAGACTAAGCGTTGGGTCCACAAAAGGCACAACTAAAATATAGGCCGGTGTAAGTTGTGGGCCTGGCGTAAAGTGTGAATGCCCCAATCATTCGGGCCCAAGAAAGACGCAGGATGGACCAATTGTGGCCCACTAAAAACCAGGCCCGTTAGAGTCGAATGTTTCGGCCTGGTCGACTACATCTGATTTTTTTTCAGATAGCGAATGATGGTAGTAACTAGTAGGTATTAAGAACAAACCTATTCTATACAATAAATAAATACAGCATAGTAACTAAGAATAAACCTACATTATACAATAAGGGATTTAAGGTATATTACATCCACTGGGCATCGAAGTTTGCCACCAGTGATCATAAAGTGCAACGAAGAAGCAGATTACAAAAACTGGGCACCGTTGCAGCGTAACAAAATAATACTGAACCGAGACCACCTCCAAGACAGTTCAAGAAAGGTTAGCCTTCGCGGAAACTGCCGCGCAAGCTGCTGAGCAAGGCTGTGAGACCGGCCTAGCATGTCGGTCACAGCTTCCAGGTGTAGATGTTTAGTGATGAGGTTCTCATTTGTGTTCTCCGCAATCTTTCTTAGAGATAGGACTTCAAGTCGAAGTTGAGTTGCAAAATGCCTTTCTGCTAGAACTTGGGACTGAAGAAGTCAAACTGATTCAGACAACGAATTCTGTGAGCTTGTTTGACGGCTAGTCTCAAGTAATTTGAACACTGCATCAAGGGAAGACTCTGGGGTTGTCTCGCTATCTTCAAGATGTTTTGCCTTCTTTGCTGCAATATATGTTGGGTTTGTCTCACAGCCTTCAGCAGACTTGTGCATGCCATCAAGCATATCACCCTGAAACAAAGCAGAGAGATGACATGTTTTGCACGTGTATAAACAATCATGATAATTGTGTTGTCAGTTCCGTCCAATTTCAAATTAGAAAATAAAGTGTAAGTTCAAAATATCAATAGCATAATTTGGCATTGTTCATAATGCAGGGAGCTTCACCACACTACTTGATTACCATGTCAACATAACAAGCATAGATGAAGGGCAAAGAAGATCATTGTATCTATTTTGGTTAATGTGCATGGCATGTTTTTCATATCATCAGCCACATCAGTAAGATAAAATAGGAGATGACAAGGTGCAAACGTGGGCTGCTTCACCACACACTGGATTATAGATCCACAAAAATAAGCATACATATAGGGAGTATTGAGTAATGTGCATGGTATGAATAAGGAATTTGGTTTTACAAGTAAAACTTAGAACGTATGGTTCTTGTGACCATGCATTTTGGTAGAAACAGCAAACTAAACAGCAATGAATGATAGGGAGTATGAGCAAATTAAACAGCAGTTGAGGATAATGCCCTTCTCCATGTCAAGGGAAGGATAACTCAAGAATTTCAGCACAGAATCTTCTTCATAAGCATTGCCTGTACTCTACATTTTGTAGAGAGTAATTATAGATATGATAATACTGGAAGGGATAGAGGATAATGAAGATAAGATGCGGATTGATGCTACATAATCAACTACCAATCCCTGGAAGTACAAGCGTTCCAGGACAAAATGTACTGACAAGAGCAATGGGCTACACTTCTACACTGGCATTATCTGTGTATTCTACTTGTTGGTAAGGGCGAGGGAGATAAGATGCAGAATGCTACACAATTAACCAATCCCTCTTCCCATAATACAAGAGTGTTTCGAACACTGGTGTACTATACAAAACGTTCTTATATTATGGGACGGAGGGAGTAGCTGTTAATGTAAGTACAGTGATAGACCATGTTCAGTCCTTACAAGAGGACTGCAGAGCTAAACCTCTTCAAAAGCATTGGGTTGATTCTAAATTTATGTAAGAGTCCATACAGATATTATAATGTCCACCAAATGGATGATTACGAGGCTAACATGTGCAGTGATGCTACATAATCAAACAACTATGAAAGTAAGTATGGTCATACAGGGCAAGAGGTACTCACAAGAGCAATGCAGTGTGCAGTATAGTTGCGAGATTCTATGGTCCCTTAAGGCAAATGCAGAAACGTAGTTCAAATTGTGATGTGATATCATAGACAATACCTTATGCTGCAGCTGAGACCAATGTGTAACAAGATTATTCCAGTCTCTGTCGGATAAATGTAGCACCGGAGACTTTACAGAAAATTTGTTCAGAGGCTTGCCATAAAAGTGCACTTGCCTCAGGTAGGAATGATACTTCATCAACGAGTGCTTGAAAAAGCGCAACCAGCCCTTGCTCGTCTTCACAAGCTAGTTTGCTCCTCGCCTATTTAAAAGAATGAAATCTTGTGTCTTCTCTCAGTAGACACATATGCAGTAATGACCATGAATAACATTAGTACATTACATACGCGTAAGTTGCGGAGGAAGACTGGAAATTGTTCTGTGTCTGCGGTATAATCTTTCCATGAAGGAAAGATGTGCACAAAGTTCCTGACAACAATATAAGCTTTGTCTTCTAAACTGGGAAGAAATGGAACAGGTGTTCTATTTGCTGCAATTGGGGCTCTCTTTGGTTCGAAAAGGGATTTGGCAACTGGATTTGGTGTACTCTTTGCTGGAATGGCAGTTTTGCGTCGTAGAGCTGGTGCTATGTCAATTGGCATAATCATACTGTTTGCTGCAGTTGGGGTCTGCTAAGTTGGGGCTTCAAAAATGACCAGTGTAGTAGGGCTAGAGTATACTAGAGTTGGGGTGTTTTGTGGGTCAGGTGATATTGCAACTACACCTAATGGGCTATTTGATTTATCAGGTGCCACTACCTTTTCCAAATACTTTGCTTGTGCTCCTCCACGATCAGCAATCGCCCTCTTCCTTTTGAACGTCTGATATACAAGAACAACATTTGAATGGATAAATATGTTATGATGAAAGATGGAATATGTACTGAAAATGGATAGGCAAGGTGTATTCACATACACGATGTGTAAACTAAGCTAATGGCAGTTCAACAAAGTAGAAGCAATGTAAAGCATCAGTTGCAAGATATGTGCGACCAATGTAACCTTGGAAAGTTATAGCAAGCACCTTGATGGGTGAATAAAATAGAGAATCTTCCTCTGACAACTCCACTAGGGAGCTACATTGACTTAGGTCTCCATCTAGCTCAGAATCACTGTTAGGATAATATTCTGAGCATGAATATGTAGGTGGAGAGCATTTGCATTGCATTGCATCCGGACATGATTTCAGTCCCTTAATGCCTGGTTTGACAGCCATGGCATTGTTCTGCTTTATTCTTTTCATGGGTGCAAGCTCATAATCATTATGATGGTGTTCAGAATCTGAGATTCATGAAAACATAAAAAGTAGTCAGATTATCTATGGAATGCATTGCGGATTCAACTCGAAGAGTGTCTCCCTATAAACCCCTACATATGCAAAGTTCACCCCCAACCGTGCTGACGAGACCACACACAGAAATACAAACCCCTTATGTCGTGGAATTGTCATGGCAAATGTCCTAGTGTGAGGACTTAGTCATGAGGCCAACACATCTATGTGATACCTTGAAATGGGTTGATCGGGGCGAGAGACGTAACGCACAAGACAAGGATTTAGACAACTTCGGGCCCCGGGAAACATCATCCGGTAATAACCCTACATGTTGTTTGTGGCTAGGTCTCATTATGATCATGAGGTAGTCGCCGTAAACCGGCTCTCCTCTAGTTGTGTCTAGCCCTAGAGATTGTTTCTTGTTGCTTGTCCCTCTTTTGGGAGCCTTTCCCCTCCTTATATAAGTTCAAGGGGCGGGTTCATGTGGAGTCCTATTAGGATTAGGACTAGTCTATTACAAGTGGAATCCTAGTCTACCCCCTTAAGGGAAAACTCCTTATGCATTTCCTCGTAAACCGGCCCACCATAACATGAGCCGGCCTTCTGGGCCTTGGGCCTAGTCTTCTATTTGACCCGCGGCCAGGTTACCAGTGAGTCATAATGTTCAGGCAGATTGCTTGTAAACCGTCTGGTCAGGGCGGGTCGCCAGTGAATCGCCAAGTGTCAACCGGGTCTTGAACTAAACCGCCAAGCCCGGCCGGGTCATATTTTCGGCCGGTTCATACTGCAGAGTATATCCCCGACACCTTATGTCTCTATAACAGGCAGACACACATTCAAAACTAAAGTAGGAACATTAGAATTATATGAAATTCGTATTTGAACAAATAAACTAGGGAATTATGAGTGGCATAATGTTTAGCTTCAAGGGTGGAATGTTGGTAGTGCGACACAAAGCAAGTAGGCAGATTGTATTCCATGTAAAAGATCGAAACCTATGTAAAAGCTGGACATGACACTTTCTTTCTATACAATGCAGTGTTCGTTGCCCACACATGATGGAAGAGATCACATTGAGAAATACTATTCACTCATTTCTACGGTTCCTGTATTTAGAAACATGGTGGTCCACCCTAAAAGAATATTGACAACAAATATGACAAGGCAAGCATAGATGTAGTGAATCAATCATTTAGTTGTGAGCTTACTAGGACAAGTATGCAGAATTGTAACTGCAGTAACAGACCGTCCAAAATCTGAATCAAGAATTTTGTCTAGCACTTATTGTTTGTAACTAATCGACATGAATAATTGGATATTATATCGAATGAGTAAGAAAGAGAAGTAAAATTGTCAACAAACCTGGCTTGCAATAGTAATCTTGGTCAATGTCACTACGACCAACAATCCAAAATGACTAGTGTCTGTTCCGAGGGCCGGAATTTTGAAAACCCTGTGAACTTAATAGGTACTAAAGATTACCGAAATACATCTGAACCATTAAGTGTAGGTAGCACTGAGCACACAACAAACCCTAATGACAGTCCTGCCTAATGAGTAATGAATCAATTAGAAAATTGGTGATGAGGAGTGGCTGCTGAGTGTTGAGGATGTATCTCGGAATAAATCGGGTTGGCTTGGTGGGTGCTGCACGCCTGAGCCCTAAACGGAAGGTAGGCACAGCGGCCCGCCCGGGCAGCGGTGACGCTGTTGGGTGAGCGGCTCGTGACCTCCTGTTAGTCCGGCGTCTCCTCCGAGAGACATGCCGTCCAGGGACGGCAAGTCGCCGGCTAGGCAGGCGGTTGGGGGTGAGTAGAGATCGGAAGCGCGCAACAGAACAAAGGGGAATCGGGGCCTGGGACGACCCAAAATCCCAGGGTGGGTCGACCCACCATGGGCACCCTATAGAGATACACACACGAGCGGTGAACATGCATTTTCGAAACTAATTTAGGAACATTTAGCTGACCAATTAAATGACTCTATTTTAATAATATCATATTCGTATTTGAACAACTAAGCTTATTTAGCTTGATGGGTGGAGTAGTGCTATTATGGCACGAAGCACGTATTCTGATCGTATAGTGATCATAAAAGGGGGAAACTCTAAGCATATTTTTTTAGCAAAAGAGGGTTTCCCCTCCAATTTCTATTAAAGAAACCACCACAGAACCAACATGATCAATTAAACTCTAAGCATGATCAATTAAACCGTATTATGACTATGCCATGGCAGATTTGAAGCTGCAAACTGGAGAAATGATATTTAGCATCCATTGTTTGCTTCGAACTAAGAACTAAATTCTTAGATTTGAAAAGAAAGTAGAGTAACCAAGTTAAGATCTATTTTCTGGTTGAGATCAAAAAGTTGAGGAGATCTGAAGTACCACCTCTCTTGCGGCGCCGTGTAGGCATCGATGGTGCGATGGCTATCGATGGCGTTGAAGCAGATCGGTGACGGTAGACGGGTGCATCGGGGGATAAGTCCCGTTGCGGTGGAAGAGAAGGTCATGTGAGCGACCCCAGCAAAGAGGACGACGGCGTCGATGAAGCGAGAGGACGCGATGCAAGGCTATTACTCCGTCGCTGTGGATGAGAAACATCCATCTCTAGCAGTGGACGACGCGGTCTTGCTAGGAACTCCGGCATGGTGGAGGACGGTGGCGATGGATGTGGTGGAGGACGGCGGCAATGGATGGGGTGGAGGACGGCGGCGATGGATGGGGTGGCGGACGGAGGCTGGTGTGGGGATGGTGTTCTAGCGCGGATGATGTATGAATGGGAAAATGGAGGGAGAGGTACGGGGAACCACGTTTTTGGGACACGCCTGTCTGAAATATGGGAAAGTTACGAACTTAGCCCCCATTTGAAATTTGGACGTCTTGGCGGTTGGGGATAGGACGGTAATCTCGCATCTTGCCAATATTTGCCTAGAGCGATTTCGAGCAAGGAGAGGGTGGTTGGCACCCATGGTCGGCGCCCACGGTGTATGAACGGGGCTGGTAGGTAGGGCGGTTGTGTCAGTATGAGTGAAGTTACAAACCTGCCCCTATTGAAAATATTTGCCTACATCGATTTCGGCCGAGTCGAGTTTGTTCTGCCGCGCACCGTGTATGAATGGGGAATGGAGGAAGAAACAGAGGTCATTCGGACGATCTTGAATCAAATGTGTTTTGCCGCCCATGTTTGGTGCCCACCATGTCGGAATGGGCTCAGTGGCGGTCGTGTCACGACTAATTGAAGTTACTAACCTACCCCTATTTAGAGCAGTGGAAATCGGGCCGATGGATTGTCCGTGTAAAGGGTAGATAGTTATTTCCATCTCCCAAACACTTGGCTTCGGACAGCCGACTTGGGAGTGGACATTTTGCCACTTCTTTCGAATTTTGGGAAAATAAGCATCCAAGTTTACCCTGGCAACTAAATTCGAATCCATTTTGTATTCCTATACGAATCTTTATAAAATCATTCTATGTGTTTTTATATATCTTCAAAAGGACGACAAAGATATATTCCACTGTCATATATGAATATGGTTTACAAATGCTGATACTCAAATTCAGAAGGTAGAATCCAGTTTAAGGTGAATTCGAATATTTGGAACACTTCATGTCCAACTCAAATGTCACACGCAACATAATGTGTACTCCCATTTAGATATGTACACAAGCGATGTATCAAGAATCAAATACTGATTCAATCAACTAAGAATGTACGGAACTAACAGACATATAAACACTTATAGAGTATATGGATCAATAATATCAACTAACATACATAAGCCAGGCCGTTGTACTTCTTTTTGCTACAACAACATCCTTTTTTTAGCCAAGCTACTACAACATCTTGGCTCTTTCCGATGCGTGCCACTTATGGTCCATCCATACTACTATTATTGCAAAATGCACATTCAGCCCGATTGGCATACTTGTAGGTCTAGCACAGCTATCCAAATGAAATGTCTCCAAGTCTTATCAACTAATACAGACTTGTGCTCAAATAAAATTACAAACCAAAAAACAAAAACCAAAAAAAATTATTACATCATCTCTAAAACAAATGGTTTGATTGATTACATGAACAAACAACACAAAGGTTATTCAATGATGGAAAGAACATTTCACCTATGATTTACCAAGTGGGAATTTAATTTCCTTTTTTCCTTCAGGACCTTAATAATGTGGTCAGTCTCAGCTTGCTTCGTTTTGAAATCCACGAAATGTTTAATGGTTGTATTGAGTACTGCTTGTGATTGTGTTCTTTGCTTCCTCAACATGACAACTTCATCTCTAAGTGCAGAAGCAGAATCTCTTTCTACCACTAGTTTAGCCTCTAGAGCATCAGCAGTTGGCAATTCATAATGCACGATTGGGCCAGTGCCACTGCTGTGGGATGATGCAACGTCCATGGGGACGTCGCTCTTTGATCTTGAGCTAACCGGTTTTGCCATTAAAGTTCCGATTGGATTCAGAAAAGTCGAAGTTAGCAAAACATCTCAACTGGGAGTTATAACAGCAAACCAATTAAACAAACAATGAATTAAAGAGTTTCAATTGGATGCTGAAAAGTAGTTATTAACATTATTGTAACCCGTTGTTGCAGCAGCAAAGCAGTTAAAAAACAAGTAGCTATTTAAGTTCAGGCAAACAGGTAATTCTTAACAGTAAGTATCAAACACATAGATAGGTAGAGTCTACAATAGGATTAACAGGTGGTGGCATTATGTAATCAGTAGCAAACTAAATTAAGCCAAGCAACGTAATTGAACAATTTTGCAATAAGTGGCTAACTAAAATTCCGAGAAGCAGGTAACTGAACTTACACTAGTTCTTTGTACAGGCACACTGCAACTTCTTTTTCGCTTACATGCTTGTACGAAGGAGTCCATGGCATCAATTTCTTGGATACGCAGTCCCAATACTTCTTTCTTCCCACTGCATTGGTAAGTCGAATTGTTAATCTAGTAAGATGGTGCGTCCTTGATATGTTATATGAATACGTGTAGTCAGACTAGTTGTAGCCACACACATCACACTTGCTTTTACTGTATATTTCATGTGATTACTTTTGGCATATCGAGATCTAAGAAATGTACAATAGGATGAAAAGACTGGCATCCTTCACATTATTGGCGAACTCAGTTCATACAAACAAGCAATTCAACCATTCTGTGGGTAAATCAAAAGCGCCACTGGAATATTTTTCACTACCCAATCATACACGCAAAAAGGGGCGACACTACCATAGGGGCTGGTATGGGCGGCCGCCTCGGGTGGATGGAAAGTGTGCACCTAGTTTGAGTCGTCCAGGTTGGCCCAGGCTAGTTTTGTTCGTCCCAACGCATGAGCAGGCAATGTAAAAAATGAAGACAAATGTTTCAATTTGGATGGGCCAATAACATGAGTGCAAGGCAGGCCCTATAGCAGGCTCACGGCCCAAACGAGCGCCTCACATATCGATCGACAGCAGGAAAAATCCCAATTCATTCGCTCCAGCCTCCAGTCTGGTTCGCTCCTAACCTAGCCTCCACTGGGCAGACCGACACAGCACTTCCTCACGCCCTCATTGGAGGGCGTTTGCCGGGCTTTAAGCGAATGGAAGGACAAGAAGATGAAGATCCAACCCTGGGGGTAGCCTGCGTGGGAGGCAGCGGTGGCAGCGGTGGCATGGCATCGAGCTTGCGCAAACAGACAGTCGCAGCTTGCAAGAGTAGCATGCGCAACGAGCAGGTACATCACATTCCTAATTATATCTAATTCAACTCTTCAATTTCTGGCCAATAGTTAAACCTAACGGTGTTGTAAAACTGCTTGTATGTAGGGAATCTATGAGAAAATGAAACAAATTTTTACTTATTTAATAACTCCCCCAATCAATACTGAACTGAGTGAATTTGATGTATCTAATCAAGTTTCCGGTGCAAACATACAAGCTCATGTTGTTCTTGAGCCTGAAGTGTCTAATGAACAGACTGCTAATGAAGGATTTGATGCAAACATTTTACATGCTCCTGGTGATGAACATATAGTGTCTAATGAGGGATCTAATGCAAGCATTTTGCCTCATTGAAGGATTTAGTGTCTAATGATGATCTGCTATGTTGAGAGAGACATAGAGATTTGCAGGCATTGATGACAAGCAAATTATAGTACATTTTCATAGCTTGAGGAAACGTCAAGGCCATCTACCAGAAAGTCCCCGTATCATGACAACATAGCTTAAATACTTTTCTAATCTGTTGTTTGAAAGTATTGGCATACTTTCGCATGATAGATATATTGATATGCAGTTTGCACACTGGTTATAGGTGCAATTACACTTCGATATTTTCAGCCAGAGAACGAATAATTCAAGCAGGTACAAACCATGTTTGTAGTCCTTGTACACCATGTTGCATTTTGTGTTTTTTGGTGCTTGCATCATTTAGTGTTTATAATCTAAACTACTTTGGATCATTAGCTGGTTTTCAAAGTGCATGTAGCTTCACAATTCAAGTTATGTTGATTTCCGGAGTGCAAGTGCCTTCGTATTTTTTAAGTTAAATGTTCGCCCCTGGTAACTTGAATTCGTGGGTCCGCCACTGCACACAAATCATACACGAATGCCAGTATGAATTAAATGAAATGCAGGGACTTACGCTAGCTTGTTATACAGGCTTACTGCAGCTCTGCTTGCGCTTGGGATGTTCCATGTACAAGTCCATGTTACCACTTTCTTGGATGTGCAGGCTGTGCTCCTTGCATCCCCCTCTGCCTTTTTGACATGGCGAATGGTTGATCAAATAAGAGGAATCGACCTTGATTTTGTACCAGAGGACAGATACTTACAAGTTTATACGGGTGTGCAGGATGTGTACCAGATCTCGTAGCACCGTCATGCTTCGCTAAAAAATGGATTTGCTTGTTTCATATGATATCTCCAGAAGAAATAAGAGTTAAAGTCAGAGTTGCATAGGCATGTAAGCTAAGAGAGCAGTGAAAGGATATCCAAACATCGTTGGAACAGTGCACAAGGGAGTGATGTGTGGATACCTAGTTCGGGCCACCGTTTGGGCATGCTCGCCTAGCTAGAGTGTGGGTCACTTCAGAGCCGTTGAGGGTGATGCGCTGGCGTTGGCAAGCCGTGCACGGATGCATATCTTGATTGGCAGCGGAGCGCTATGATGCGGTGGACGAGACCATTGGTGAAGCCTCAACGGCCTCGGTGGACGGAGGTGTGATGATGTGCTCGGTGAAGTAGCCCCGGTGAGCTGGGAGACGGCGTCGGTGAAGCACAACTAATGCGGTGGAAGTCAGTGTATGTGAGGCACGTCGGTTGCGGCGGCGACGTTGTCGGTGGACCACCCGGTGAAGTGGACGAGGGCGTAGATGAGGTAGCTCCGGTGTGGTGGTGAAGTGCGACCATCGTCTTCTTCTTCGTAGTTCGGCACAGAGGTGGGGAAAGAGATGAGACGAGGGTCGATTCGAACTCCGCTTGGGTTGGCGGCGAATTAGGGATTTGAGCAATCTGGGCGCAGAAGGGGACGGTGGAGAAGGGAGATTTTGCAGGGCTGGAATTGGGGCCGCCAGATATTTCAACCCGAAACGTAGAAGCGCAAACTTATTTTTTCATCATCCTATTTTTGGGGGGTGGGGGTGGGGGAGTGGGGGAGGAAGGGAGGGGGTGGGTGGCTGGGTGCTACGCGTCGGTCTAACACATGCGACCACCCCGACATGACCCTGGTCTGCCTGGTGCACCTACATTTGAGAATGCAAACGAATCTTCTTTCATTTGCAAACGAGCTGTATGTATTACCATGCTCGTGTTTTCCTTGCAATAATTAGTCATTCGAAACAAGATACTCCATCCGTTCACTTTGTAAGTCGTTTCAGACAACTTAAAATGAACTGTTTTGCACATTGTCTGAAATGTCTTCATGGTCTTATGAAAGTGAACAGAGGGAGTACTATAGATTAATTAATGAGGTGTTATTTGAAAAAAAAATCGAAACGGTATCCACGCTAACGTGGATTAGAGTGTGTGTCACATAATTAGTTATTTGAATTAGAGTGTGTCACGTAGGGATCTCCAATTCTAACGTGGATTTTGCATTTCACTATATCCAAGCTACTTTTTTAATACAAATTCATATGTATATGATGAACACCATGGTAGTGAGAAAACTTTTGAATGGATTCAAACATATGATAAAAAATAGCACAACAAATCGAGTCAATGTCAACTTTTCGAAACCTAGTATGGCACGAATTCGAAAAAATTACCCTTATGCATGGTCCTTAGTTCAAATCTTACAATGTACACTGAATTGAAACATCGATATTAAGTCTCGTACTATGTACATTCAAATGTTGTTTTTAGCCCCCCCCCCCCCCCCCCCCCCCCGCGCACACACGCTACATACTTCCTGTATCGGTCAATCTTCCTCTCCTAACCACCTTAGGAAGCTATCGGTTTCCAACACACATTCATTCTTTCTCTCCATGTTTCAATCTCTAACTCTCTCAACTACACAATCCCTTTTTCCACTCTGTTACCAAATGTATTTACCTCACACACCTGCCATTGCACCCCATGCCGAGCTCTCTCTCTCTCTCTCTCCCTCTCCCTCTCACCCTCTCGTGCTAAATACATGCATTGCCTATCTAGCCCCCCAACCTCTCGTGCGCATGCACGCACGTTGTCTATCTAGGTCACTGCCTCGAGACTGTCTCACTCTTTCTTTCGCACGGCGGGCCACACTCGCTCAATCTCGCTCTCATTATCTGAGTCTCGTTTAACCTCATTTTCTTCCACACACAAATGATATATCTCCCTGTTCGGGCCTCGATTGACACACTCTACTATCTCACGCAGGTTATCTATCTAGGTCAGTCCATCAGAGCCGCCCCCACTCTTTCGACCTCATGGCGGGCCACGCTCGCTCAATCTCTCTCTCTCTCTCTCTCTCTCTATATATATATATATATATATATATATATATATATATATCCCTCTCTCTCTCTCTCTCTTTGTATGTCTCGATTGACCTCGCTCTTTCTCGGACAAAAATGATATATCACCATGTTTGAGCCCAATTCGACCTATTCACATTGTATACTGTCTCACGCACATTGTTTATCTAGGTCACTCTCTCCAACCCGTCTCACTCTTTCGATCGCACGACGACCCTATGTGATCGATTGACCTTGCTTCCTCCCACGCACAAAATATATCTACACGTCTGTAACTGGATCATCTCTCAAGCTCTATCTTACTGCCCTCACCCTTGCCAAAAGCTCAATCGGACAATATCTCTCCAAAGAATATATATCTGTTCAATGAATGTTGGATCACACTCACTTTGTCTCTCTATCTATATGTTTCTCGATTGACCTCGCTTTCTCACGCCATATCTTCCACGCATTGAAGCTAGCTCTCCATCCCTCGCAAAGCCGGAGCTTTTTACATTGCGAGGAGCACTCCAACCTTGGATTAATTTGTGTAGGAATTTATTCCGGTCGGTTTAGATTATATTTTCGTAGCATTCGGCCCATAACTACTCCAAACACCGTGGCAACCCCCACAACTCCCCTAGTTGATTTCCCTCTGGCTCGGTCATCGCTCTCTCGCACATCCTTTCTCACCTTCAAAGTCACACCATGGTATTATTGCAAAAAACTCTGTTGTTCTCTTTAATTATTATAAATAAGCTAAAAAACTACACACCGATAGTCCACTTGGAATGGAACAAATTTTGACCCACAAATTAAAGTGCTACAAACTACACACCGAGGGGCCCACATGTCATGAAATAAATTTAGACCCATATACAAACTAAAAGATAAAGGAAGAGGATCGAACGTGCGATCAGGGCCTTCAAGCCGCACGTCAATAGGCAATATACGTAGAACATCAATGTTTGTTGTACCCCCCCCCTTTGTTCACATAATGTTTTTATATTACCATAGCCTATTTAATGGATAACATGTAATATTATTTTTAGTACTATTCGCCTTCACTTACTGGTGGGTTCCATGTGTGCTCTCTCTCTCCTCCCCTTCTGCGTTTAGACGCACGGGCAAACACGAAGAACTCAGGGGTGATGTTGCTGTTTACCATATCTGGACGCGTTCACAAGTAACGGCACCAGTTTCACGTACTAGCAGCACTAGTCAGTGTGTACGTGCAATGCACGTTAATTTGGAAGTATATTAAGTGCATGCGGATATTAAGTAGGATATATTTGCGTGTTATTATGTGATTAGCACTATTTTTGGCATGACATTAACTGCACGCTAAACGTGTTGAGCGCTCGACATTGAAGCAGTCTAGGTCGTTGGATGACAAGGAATACATGTGGCTTGATGACATTTTATATTTAATTTGATACGGCTCTAGTAGAACATTCAATCGATCAAACCATAGATTTCATTCAGTCTGACTCCGACTTTAAATTATACAACGATCGATATAAAATAAACGTAAATGATTAACGTTCGAATTTTAAGCATGCCAGTCCGAACGTTTTCTATGGCAAATTTAGATTAAGCGGCGGCGGCGGGGGCGTCTTGAGGTGGGAAGCGGCTCCTCTGCTGTGCTCTGCGTGTCGTCGGCCAATTGATCGATGGCGACGGCGGCGTCTTGCACCGTTGTTGGCGTACTCCTGGATGTTGGCCTAGCTTCAAGGAAGGCCAAAATGTTCTGGACTTCGGAGGAAGTCAACTGGCGGGAGGAGGCGATTGGCGTTGGTGCAAGGAAGCGGTCGACGGTGGCCATCCATGCCGCTGAGGGGGGGGGGGGCACTGGCACCCGCGCGGGGACAGGCGCTGTCAACGGCGCGGCGGAGACATTCATGTGCATGGGCACCAACACGGGCATGCACCTCAGTGCACGCGTAGGCGCATGCGCTGGCAGGTGCATGGGCACCGGCACGAGCGTGCGCGTCAGGGCACACGTAGGCGCATGCGCTGGCAGGTGCACGGGCACGTGTGTCGGATGTTGGGTTCCGGCAGACCCTTGTGGTTCGAACTCTGGGGTGCGCGCGAAGATCTTCCCCCTACCGATCCACGTCCAGTCGCCTCGCGAGAATCTAAGCTAAACGATGAACAGCACAAGGGACACAAGATTTATACTGGTTCGGGTTACCGTTGTGGTGTAATACCCTACTTTAGTGTGTGGTGTGGTGGATTGCCTCTGGGGCTGATGATGAACAGTACAAAGGGGAAGAACAGTCTTGCGAGAGGTGTTCTTGAGCTGGTGTGGTGCTCTCGTAGGAAGGGATTCGGTCCTCGTTGGCTGGGTGAGAACTCGATGCTTCCCTACTATGGTGGCTATCTCTATATATAGAGGCCCTGGTCCTCTTCCCCAATATTGAGCGGGAAGGGAGCCAACAACGGCCATTTTGAAGGGGAACATCTAGTACAAGTTATCCTTACTAAAGTTGGTCTTCGACTGCCAAAGGCACTGGCGATGACGCTGTCTTGAGCTCCACGGTGACCTCCATCCTGCCGCTCTGATGGTCTTAGTCTCATTGCACCGATATGGAAACCTTTGCCTGATGCCTCGGTACTCCACGCCAGTGCTTGCCCCCTTTGCACCAAAGAGGAAACAAGGACACTGCGCAGGCCGACGCCCGCCTAGCACCCGCCTGGTCTCGATCGTCATGGCTTGTGTCACGAGCACCTCGCGAGGTACCCTTGCCTTGATCTCTCTGCCGCCTCGCGAGCCTGCCTGGCGAGGCCGCTCCTGAGGAAGCCTAGCGCCGTCCGCCCCGCGAGGCTTGGCCCCTCGCGAGGGTCTTGAGTTTGCGTTGGTGAAGATGGGCCGTACTGGGCCACCACTTGAGCCACGCCGCAGACCGCAGGCAGGCAAGTCTGGGGACCCCCATTCCCAAAACACCGACAATAGCCCCCGGGCCCAAGGCGCGCTTGGACTTGGCTTAGCAGAGAAGGGAAGGGGCAAGTGTGGAGCGCCCCGGGCCCCAATAGCCTGCGGCCTTGGGCGCCGCATGGCGGTTGATTGGACGTGGGCGTCTCCGCTTCCCCACGCTGCCTCGGCAACTGCCCGACTTGACAAGTCCCTGCATGCAGAAATGGGTCATGATTACCTGCGATCGTGTAGGCCGACGGTTGGCCTCCTCTGCACTATAAGTACGGATGGGCGAGAGCCCCCGCAGTCCATCTCTTTTTGCTTCACTCCTTCATTGCCTCTCCTCCATCTTCACGCCAATGGCGCCGATCCACCGGTTCTCAGCGGAAGAGAAAGGGAAGGCCCCCCGAGAGGGTCCCGACCCGTTCCCGCCGAAGAAGCAGCCAGTCCCTGGTCGCAGTGGCGAGGCCGCGCGACAGGAGACATCGAGGCCCTGGTATGAGCGGCCACCGCCTGGGTTTCCGCTGCCCTTGTACGCCCGGGCTGAGGGCCTTGGAGATGGAGATGCCGAACGGCGCCGCCCGCGCCGCCGGCGACACCGACAAATCACGGCGGTACGCGTCGTTGCCCCTGGAGTCCACATCGAGGGCTCTTCTCGCGAGTTCGTACTTCACACTGCCATGCCTCCAAACTCTTGGATTCGCCTTCCTCCCTTTTTCACCTTCGAGATGCTGCCGAGGGGGCCTCTTGGACTCTAGCTGCAGCACGCTGACTGCAGTACCCTTGCGACCGGAGCGGAGGTCGAGGTTGTCGCTCCGGGCAAGGTCTACATGACCCGGGGCTGTGGCGAGATCGCGCGGGTCTGCCGAACAGGAGGTGCCCTCGTGATTCATTTCGAATACGATGGCGCCTCCTTGATGTTCTTCAAGGTCTTCGACGCGGAAGGACGCCGACTGGAGTGCTGCCCGAGGGCAGGCGGCCAGGGCATCGAAGTGGCAAGGGCTTGGCCTGCCAACCGCTTCCCCAGCAGCTCCTCTGGTAGCAGCGGAGAAGCTGGAGGGTCCAGCGACTCTCCCGAGCTTCTCGTAACACCGGAGATGAGCGACGATAGCTAGGAGACCCTGAGCTCCCGTCGCGCTCAGAGCAGGGCAGCCGCATCAGGCTGCCGGAGCGACTGATCTGGAAGGGGTTGGCACCGGCGCTCGGTGGCCCACTGTTGATGATGGCGTCGACCATGGAGGCACGTGTAGCTAGAATCCCTTAGGATTATCACCTTTCGTTCCCTGCGAGGAATTAAGGAAACACCCCGTGGGGGCATGTAAGCATCTGTTATGCCTTTTGTGAATATCATCTTTATTGTGGAGTGGTGCGAGATGCTTTTCCTGTCTCAGATCGGTTCCCCCTTTCTATCCTCACGAGGGCTTGATGCTCTATGCTAACAGGTCCCAGTCCCCAGGCAGGCTTCAGCCGTCGCTGGTATGCCAGGTCGCGATGCTGTGGTCAAGGCGAGGAGGTGAGCGGCCCGAGGTCCAGTAAGAGCCCCCGAGGCGCGATGCTCAGGAGGTCCCCTTTAGCGCTCAAGCAGCCTCCGCTGGGCAAGAAAGGATGGCAACATCGCCATGATAGAACCGCATTAGGCGAGGGCTTGGTCTCGCACTGATTTAGCTTTTACAGGAGCATGACTTATCTCGGGAGCTTGGAGTCGTTCCTTGGCGAGGTGCGGGACATGCGCGTTGGCAGCTATGATGTCGCTGGGTCAGGCCCTCATGAGCTTCTCCCCTCTTCCCCGTACTTTCCTTCATGCTCTACGTTCTCAGGTCCCGGCCCTCGAGCGAGCCCAGCCGCCGCTGGTATGGGTCAAGGCCAGGGTTGAGGGCTGGAGAGCCAGTAAGAGCTCCTGGGTCGCGATGCTTAGGCGCCCTCCTTTTAACGCGCAAGCGGATTGCACGGGAGAGAGCTCATGACGCCCCCCACGTTATTCCTTAGGTGGATCCTGTAAACCAACGCGAGGAAAACAAGAACTGCCATCACGGTTGCCAGCCATTGGTTGCTCTAAGGGGGTGACTGAGGCACTGAGGGCCTGGTGAGGTAGCGCCTTGCGGGGCTGCCGCGGTTAGAGCTCGACCACTCAGATTTGTCAACGTTGCAGGGGCGGACCCATGCACAAGCGTCGTGCCAGAGCGAGCGGCTCCAAAGGTAGGTGTCAATTGAGAAGGCGATTATCACAGGCAGTTTAAGGATGAGAAGGTAATCCAACTTAGATAGATGCAAGGAAAGGCACACGCCACTGGGTCAGGCCCAAGCGGATTCGGGATGATGCAACCCTAGGGGCGCCCCAAGCAAGGTAAGCTAAAGAAATAAGCAAAATGGATACATGCCGCGGGGACAGACCCACGCGACCTGGAATGATGCAGCCCTAAGGGCGCTCCCAGCTGAAATGAAACTCAAAAGATGTCACCTAATATTGTTGCAGAGCGATTGTCGGAGTAGCTGACGGTGCGTGGTGAAGAAGCCAATCCTCACAAGCCTTCAGAACTCTGAGCCTTGGGAGGCTCTGGAGGTCCGAGCGGCTCGGCGAGGTCCGTCTCCATTTCCTCTAGGAACGCATTGTGCCTGGCCACCTGAGCCTCCAGAATGCTCCTCATCAGATGCTGGTGAGCAGCAGCCGTGTTCGCCAGGCCGAAAGGCATGCGAACATAGCTGTGAGGTGGACCCTCGCAGCGCCCCACGTGTGAAGGCCAGAAACGCTCCTGAGACCCGACTCGATTGAGCCCTGGGTAGTCGATGCAGACGCGTAGCCCACCATCCTCGCCTGGATGGGGAGCTACGTCGGGCAGGTGGCTATTGCCGTGCATAGCTCTCGATTCCTGTAGCTCCTGAGTAACATTGGTAATGAACTCCTGAGGGTTGGACCCTCCTTGCCTTATGCTTTCCTGAGGGAAATGTGCCGCGAAGCACACCTCCAAGTGGTGCCCGAGCACCTCCCTCGTGATCTTGGCAAAGTCAGTGGCCCTCCAGGAGAGAGCCCCCGAGCCTTGCCCGAGGAGGGCGCCGGGCGCGCCTTCCTATGCTACGGAGGGTGGCGCCCCTTGGATGGGCGCAGCTCCTGGAGCGGTGCCACCGGAGGTGCCTGCCTCCTGAGGCCTTGAGCTGGGTGATGTCTTCTTCTTCTTGGGAGCTGCTTCAGGGAGGTTTCCGCTCTTGCTGTCTGGGTCCTCGATTGATGCGGCTTGGAAAGCGTGCTCAAGAGAGCATACCGCAGCCTTCTCTTCACAGGGGACCGTGATGACTCCGCCACTTCCTGGCATCTTGAGGACGTTGTAGCCATGGTGAGTTACTTCCATGAACTTGGCCAGGGCTGGATATCCGAGGATGGCATTGTATGGCAGGGGAATGTGGGCAACGTCGAAGTCAATGAGCTCGGTACGGTAGTTCTTGCGCTACCCAAAGGTGACAGGGAGGCGGACCCACCCTATCGGGGTAGTGGAACCAATAGTGACTCCTGAGAAAGGCTTGGTCGGCTGAAGCTGACCGTATGGCACTTGTAGATTATTGAATGTCTCGACGAATAGGAGGTTGAGCCCTCCTCCGCCGTCAATGAGGGTCCTGGCAACTTGCACATTGCTGATGACTGGGGAACAGAGCATTGGGAGGACACCGGCCGTTGCCGCCCACTTGAGCTGATCCGCTGAGCTGAACGTGATGGCGCACGCGGACCACCTAAGAGGGTGCGTGGCCTCAAGCTTGGGGAGTACTGCATTCACCTCGTGAGCAAACTGCTTGAACATGCGCAGAGAGGCTGGGGCCTGGTCACCACCCAAGATGCAAGCGATAGCACGCGGCTCGTGGAAGCCCCCAGCCCCCTCGTCCTGATGATGGTCATCATTCCTTCTTGGCGGTGGTGGCAGAGGAGGAAGGCCTGCGTTACCTTGTGGGAGATCCTCACGAGGCAAATCTCTCCAAGCCCCCTCGCGAGGCTGGTCCTGCCAGCAGTCCTCGTGAGGCCGGTCACGCCACCCTTGGCAAGGGCCACGGTCGTCCCATCGTCCTCCACCTCTTCCTCCGCCTTGGCCGTATCCTCAATCATTGTGTTCGGGGCGTCGACCGACACGGCTTTCTCGCACGGCCCTGAGCTCTTGGCATTCGTTGGTGTTGTGGGTGTGGAGATCATGGTACACGCAATACCTACGGACCTTGTACGACTCTGGCTGGTCCCTACTGCCCTTCGTCTCCGGCTCTGCTGCGAGCACAGCTTCCCCCTTGTGCTTCACGTCTTTGGCCTTGGCCTTCTTCTCTTCTAGATCTGCAGCTGGGAGCTCGAGGAGGGAGAGGCGTCCCTCCTAGATCCTTGCGCACTTGGTCGCCAGGTTGAACAGCTCCAGGGACGTGCATAGATCTTCGTGGATAGCCAGCTCCTCCTTCATCTTGACGTCACGGACGCCATCAGAGAATGCCGAGATGATGGCCTCCTCTGTCACCTTGGGAATCTTGAGGCGAGCGTTGTTGAAACGCTGGATGTACTTCTGCAAGGTCTCTCCGGGTTGCTGCTTGATGCAGCACAGGTCACCCACGGCCGGCGGATGGTCGCGAGTGCCCTGAAAGTTGGCGATGAAGCGGGTGCGCATCTTGTCCCAAGAGGAGATCGTGCCAGGAGGCAGGTTCTGGAGCCAGGTGCGGGCACCGTCCTTGAGTGCCATGGGAAACCAGTTTGCCATGACCTTTTCGTCCCTGTTGGCGGCTTCGATGCCCACCTCGTAGAGCTGCAGGAACTCCGCGGGGTCGGCAGTGCCGTCGTAGCGGGGAGGCAGGTCCGGCTCGAACTTGCCTGGCCAGGCGACACTGCGTAGCTCGGTGGTGAAGGCACGGCAGCCTGCGGTGGCCACCAGAGCTCTCTGCTGACGCGGGGCTTGCTCCTGGGGATTCTCGCGCGCCACTGCTAGGAGCAGCGCGGGGTCTTGACGTGCTAGCACAGGGATGCGGTCATGGCGCGCCAGTGCAGGAAGCACGCGAGCACCTTCTTGGGGACGAGGGATTTCTTGTCAGCTCCTTTCTTGTTGCGCGGGCGCTGGACGCAGCGGATCTCGTCCAGGGGCCGCACGCCTCAGAGCCAGGGCGCCTTCTTGGTGAGGAGGTGGCAGAGGCACCTCCTGAGCTGCATCACCCGCGCAGGACGGAGGGCGAGGCAACGAGAGGGACAGCACTGGGGAGCCCCCTCCGGCGCTGACGAGCTCGGTGATGCGAGCGAGCCACTCCTCGTAGAGGTCGTCGACGGGACGGTAGTGCAGGAGCTCTCGCGCCAGGAGCAACGCGGCATGCGCGTCCGTGGGGGCGCGACGGGCGTGGGACGACGAACCGGCTGGGGTCAACGATGGGGTGGCGGTGCGGCCTTCCCGCCACATCGAGGGATGCAGCGATGAGGCCTGCTGCTCATTCCCGCCGGGCCAGTGGCGGCGTGGGCGGCAGGCGACGGGGAACGACAGGGAGCCCCGCCGACGGGAGCCGTCTGGGCGACATGGGCGGCGAGAGCAGCCCGACGCTCGCCGCGAGCCCAGCGAGCATCAGCCATGGATACAACGGACGATCGAACATGGAACAGCGGAAGAAAGTCCTATCTGGCGCGGCAAATGTCGGATGTTGGGTTCTGGCAGACCCTTGAGGTTCGAACTCTAGGGTGTGCGCAAAGATCTTCCCCCCTACCGATCCACGTCCAGTCACCTCGCGAGAATGTAAGCTAAATGATGAACAACACAAGGGACACAAGATTTATACTGGTTCGGGCCACCGTTGTGGTGTAATACCCTACTCCAGTGTCTGGTGTGGTGGATTGCCTCTGGGGCTGATGATGAATAGTACAAAGGGGAAGAACAGCCTCGCGAGAGGTGTTCTTGAGTTGGTGTGGTGCTCTCGTAGGAAGGGATTCGGTCCTCGTTGGCAGGGTGAGAACTCGATGCTTCCCTACTATGGTGGCTATCTCTATATATAGAGGCCCTGGTCCTCATCCCAAATATTGAGCGGGAAGGGAGCCAACAACGGCCATTTTGAAGGGGAACATCTAGTACAAGTTATCCTGACTAAAGTTGGTCTACAACTGCCAAAGGCACTGGTGATGACGCCGTCTTGGGCTCCACGGTGACCTCCATCCTGCCGCTCCGCTGGTCTTTGTCTCGTTGCACCGATATGGCAACATTTGCCTAATGCCTCGGTACTCCACGCCAGTGGTTGCCCCCTTTGCACCAAAGAGGAAACAAGGACACTGTGCAGGCCGGCGCCCGCCTGGCGCCCGCCTGGTCTCGATCATCATGGCTTGCTTCACGAGCACCTCGCGAGGTACCCTTGCCTTGATCTCTCTGCCTCCTTGCGAGCCTGCCTGGCGAGGCCGCTCCTGAGGAAGCCTAGCGCTGTCCGCCCCACGAGGCTTGGCCCCTCGCTAGGGTCTTGAGTTTGCGTTGGTGATGATGGGCTGTACTGGGCCACCACATGAGCCACGCCGCAGGACGCAGGCAGGCAAGTCTGGGGACCCCCGTTCCCAGAACACCGACAACGTGAAAGTCGGCGGGGACCTCGTGGAACCCCATGGCATCAAGCTCGGCGGCAATGTGCGGCTCCCAGCCCATCAATGCCATGGGGATGGGTGCTGGCGCAGTCGGGGCAACGGGAGCCAGAATGGGAGCGAGGACAGGCGCGGCGTCTTCCCGCAAGGCCAGTTCAAGCTCGTCCCAAAACACCTTATGTTCTTAAGACTCCGGCTGGGTGTCTTCCTCAGGAAACTGGAAGACTAAGGCCAGACCATCGTGATGCGGCATGGCGTATGTTTAGGTCAGACTAGTTGGAGGTAGACGACAGGATAATCGGAGAGGAAGAGAGAAGATTTAGCGATACCGGGTAGTGCGAGTTGATTTTAAACTACGGTGCCAGCGACATTAAAAGTGGGAGCAGTTGGGACGAAGGTGGGCGGCGGAGGCTGGTGAAAGGGCTCGCCTCCCGATGAGCCTGCACAGCAGTCTTCTCGCAAGCCTCCCTGTTAGCCAGCGCAGTGGTCTGCTCGCATGCCTCCCGTCGACTCACACGCTTGCTCGGACGGCACTTGCCGATGAGAAGCGGAACTCGTGGTGGCACGTAAACGCCCACGGTTTCAATAGTGAAATCGTTCACCTTAACGTGACAGGTCTTTGTTTCAAAATACCTTGGCTCTTCATTTGTGCAACTTGTCATAAGCAGCTTGTCTCAAATTGAAGAACAAATTTACGAAGTAATATTTGTGCCATATCACGTGACCATGCTCAGTTTCAAGAATTTATGTTCACTTTTGGATTTTCTGAAATTTAAGATCCATGATTCAAAACAAGATCATAACCTGCATCATGCAATAAATTTTCTAGCCATACATCTGTCTTGTTGTATTTCTTAAGAAAGGATCTAGTCAAACATTTTTTTAGTTAGACTTTAGACAAGTTATATATTCAGAGTAAAAGGATAATCCCTCCGTACCAGTGCATTGCCTGATATATTAACTCAAGTACTAGGCACGAACAGAAGGGCTCAATTCTGTGCTCATCCTGGTGTAGTAGTAGTACTAGGCAATGCAGTTGACGGGTGACCTTGGTGAGCGGCGACCAAGGGAATTGAACCGTGCTCGGCATAGTAGGTAACGTTGTCTTGTTACTAAAGCATCCCTCCGTTGTTCATCGGTAGTCATTATGGACCGGGGACATGAGGGGAACTTCCTAGGGCTGGAATTCTGGCCGCCAGATATTTCGACTCGAAATGCTGAGGCTCGACTTGTTGGGGTTGCCTAACGTGCTTATCACGCACTCCACCGGAAGGACACGAGCCCGGATTTTTTTATTTATTTTTATTTTTTTAGGATCAACACGAGCCAAGGTCTGGCTGGTACGCCGTCGGGTCCTACCATTCAAGAATACGTAGGAACCTTTTAAATTGCCGAACGAATCTATGTGTATTACAATGCCCGTATTTTCCTTGCAAATTCTAATCTCAAAGTGGTAATTGATTTATGACGAGTTGTTGAATTAGAGTGAGTTTGTGATATAGTGATCTCAACGTGGATTTCACATTTCATGGTATCCCTAGTAAATTTTTCAATGCAAATTCAAATTTAAAAGATGAACAATATGGAGGTGAGAAAACTTTGTATGTATCAAGCATATGGCCACACACACACACGGACACACACGCATGAACACAACAACAATACAATAAGTATAGTGCATCTATTTTTCCAAACCATGCATGTATGACACGAATTCAAAAATACTCCTTCTATTCCTAAATATTAGTCTTTTAGAGAGTTCAACAAGTGACTACATGCGGAGCAAAATGAGTGAATCTACACTCTAAAATATGTCTATATACATCCGTATGTGCCAGCCATTTGAAATCACTAAAAATACTAATATTTAGGAACAAAAGAAGTAAAATGTAAGACATGCATGGTCCTCAGTTCAATATTTAAAATGAACATGAAACTGAAACATGAATATTAAGTCTAGTACTACAGTACATGCAAATGTTGTGTTTAGGCGGAGCTATGATTGCCGGGGGTCAACCCCTCGACCTTAGATAAAATTGTGAAGCTCTGTTTAGGGTTGTTTAGATTATATTTGTCCCCACCCTCCCAACCACCGATTGGTTGTGCACCCCACTCCCCTCCTCCCCGAGAGAATACCATGTGCCCCATAACTTAGATGTTATATGCCGATATGAGTTGCTTGGAGCTTGTAGATCTGAGATATAGCAGCTCACATGATGTCTCAATATTTTTACAGGACACATTGATGAGTTTGAGAATTGCACACAATTTTTACAAAAACTACTCAGATGCCCTTGGGTCCCATATCCAACGACCTCGAAGCTCGTATCACCGTAGCATCTAATATGAAGGAGGACATCATATTCTCATGTATGTAAGAATATCATGTGCTACCACACCTTAGATGCTTTGGTGATACATGCTCTTCAGAGCCGTTGGATTTGTGACCCAACACCTCCTGGTGGTTCGAATGGTTTTTTGCAGAAAAACCCCAAAGAGTTCGGCCGCTGCTTACAAGCACAAAGACTTCTCAGATGCCATTGGATCTCAGATTAAATGACCTCGAAGCTCGTATCACCATAACATCCAAGCTGCGATAGCACCTTATGGGCCGAACGAAATTTTTTCTGTCATACTTATTACACTTCTATGACGATAATTGTGACAAAACCCGGTATCATCATTGATGTGGTGGGCTCCTACTTCTATGAAAAAAATCATGACATAAAATGGGCTTTTCGTCCTGGGCGGGCCGGAGACGTAGCTGCATGACATTCTTTGGGCCGTCCATGACGGAAAAAACCGTGGTAGAAGTGAGGGCGAGGAAAATTTCGGGGAGTTCCTAGTTATGGTGGGTGGTCGGGGGCCGAGAATGTGCGTTTCTCTCGGACACGTATGCGCGTGTGTGCGAGGCGTTGGCTCTAATTGAACCCGAGCAAGGAGTTGGGCTCTAACTGAACCCGAGCGATTGCACGGCTGGCTACGCGTTACTGAACTTGAGCGACCGGTCGATGTCTATTAGTTGAACCCGCTCGAGCGATTCCTTCGCTACTACTACTAACAGAAGCCGATCGATGCTGCCTCTGGATGAACAGTGAGCATTGCGCGGGGGGGGGGGGGGGGGTTGGATGAACAGTGAGCGGTGGGGGTGGATGAACAGGACCCCGTGGCGTTGCCTCTGGATGAACAGGACCCCGATCGACCGAGCCGGTTGGGGATGGATGAACAGGACCCCGTGGAGGGCTGGATGAACAGGACGACCCCGTGGAGGGCTGGGTGAATAGTAGATGGTAGAGGGGTGGATGAACAGTAGCCCGTAGAGGGTTGGTTGAACAGGAGCCCGTGGAGAGGGGTGGTTGAACAGTAGCCGGTGGAGTAGCGCGTGGTGGAGGCTGGATGAACAGGAGCTCGTGGAGGCTGGAGGAGGTCGACGGTGGATGAACAATAGCCCGTGAGGCTGGAGTAGGTCGACGGTGGAGATGAACAGTATCCCGTGGAGTCCCGTTTTGCGGTATGCCACACCCCTCCTGATGAACAGGACCCCCGTTTGACCGTAGCGCTCCAACACAAGTCTGTTTCATCCGTTTTGCGGTATGCCACACCCCTCCCGATCAACAGGACGCCCGTTTCGAACGTAGGAGGTCCGTTTCCTCCGTTTAGCGGTATGCCAGACCCCTCCCGATGAACAGGATCCCGTTTCGAACGTAGCTGGTCGAACACAAGGTTGTTTTCTTTGTTCTGCGGTACGCCAGGCTTTGTTTCCATCGCCTGTTCCATCCAATCCCTCCCGATGACCACGACAACGCATTTTGTTCCGACCCAGCCGGTTGGCTCCCCATGAACACAACGACGATGCTGTTTCTCCGTTCCGACCGAGCCATGTACACGAGCCCTGGCCATACGTATGCACGAGTAGGCGTTCGAGACCCCGCCCGTATGTACACATACGTGGCCGTATTTTCTTTCTTGCACAGTGGACGCTGTACGTACGTGTACATGCTACGTGCGCGCCTCTACATCCACCAGTATGTACGTGCACATTCGCGACCAGAATGACAATGCTATGTACGCTTCGACCAGGTGAGTCCCGACTGTCAGGCACTTCCTTGCATGCGAAGATGTAGCTGGTGGGTCCCAGCAGTTAGGGGGGCGAGTCATTTTTTTGCCCGGACGCACTTCCTTGCGTGCGAAGATGTAGCTGGTGGGTCCTAGTAGTCAGGGGGAAACATTTTTTCGTGAAATATGGTGGCCCGTCCGGTGGGTCCCCGCTGTCAGGTGGAGGAATAATTATTTTGTGCGTAATAAGGAGGCACTTCCTTGCCGCGGCCGTGGACCCAGTTATCAGCCTCTCCACGTATAGTCCATGTCCGATGGAAGTCGTTCCTTGACCATGTTGACCACGCCGCGCCGAGAGCACCAAGGTGGTGGACGACGGCGAGGCCTAGGAAGGGGACGACGCGGAGCCGGGGAAGACGCAGCAGTGGATGCCCACGCGTAGACGAGTATGAGGGTTCACTGGTTCGGCTGCAGTGTGAGGCTGCTGTCGCCGCAAAATAACAGGGGGTGTGGGTGAGTAGAGGGATGTCCTGGCCAGCGGTGGGTGTAGTATGGGGGCGGTGAGGCCTCCGCGGCAGCACAGCCGACCACGAGAGGCAGGAGCAGGCGGCATGACCGACGCTGCTTTGGTCGGCTAGAGCAAGAAGACCAGAGGTTGAAGAAGCACTACGGCCGTTGGATGGACATCATACGGTCACTGGAGTATTGACTAAGTTGACAAAGCCCTCCATCCCCGTCAACTTAGTAGGCCCACAAGTCAGCCACCCACTATCACTACAAAATAATACACTTCTGTGATGATACGTGTTTGTCACAGTAGGTCGCGTTTTTTGTCATGCATGTACATCCATGACGATTTTATGACAGAATCAATATAGTCATACCTGTGCTGTCGTAGAAGTGTTCGATGACATTACCAAAATTATCATCACGGAAGTGTCCACTTCCATGACGATAAATCGCGCGTCACAGAAGTGCTTTCGTCAAGGGTGACCGACACGTGGCGTCCACCGTAACGGAACGCCGTTAAGCTATCGGGTCGGGTTTTGGATCCGATAACCCGTTAACAGCCCCGACCAATGGGCATTTTCCACCTGTAAAATCATCATTGGCTAGAGGAAACACGTGTCGGCTCATCGTTGGGATAGATGTCATCCACTCATTGGACAGAAGGCGCCTATGATATGTCGACACGATGCATAGCCCAACAGAGGCCCATTCCTGTGAAAAGGCCGGCCCGCTTGACTTGGTCAAAAGGTGGCGGCCGGCCCATGGAAAGCCTGTTAACGGCCTGTTCGCATATAGCCCATTTACAGCCCGCTAACCCAAGGCCCGTTATGCCCTATCCGAATTAGGCCCAGTAGCTTCATCTGGGCCATCCAATATGATTCCAGCCCGTTTTCACTTCTGGCCCATGTATGGCCCATGACGTCTTTCGGCCCATATGAGGCCCTATGTAACTCTTGGCCTATTAACGACCCGTGGTGAAATTGGCCCGCAATGAACAGTGTATCACTTTACACCCATTAATGGCCCGTGGTGAAACTGGCACGTAATGAACAGTGTATCACTTTATATCCATTAAGGGCCCGTTATTCAGTTGGGCCGTTTCCAGCCCATGTTATCTTTCGGCCTTCTCAGAGCCCATTTATTCTTGGGCTCATTTCCAGCATTCGTTTACTTACGGCTAGTTACTGTCATTTCCTGCTTGTGGGCCAAATTCAGCCCGTGGTTATAGTCGGCCCGTTTGTGGTCCGTTAATACATTGGGCCGTTTTCATAGCGTCATCAAATACAGCCTATGAACGATGGCTCGTTATGGTCGGCCCATGAACGGATGATTCCAACTCTAGCCCGTTAACGACCATAACACGGCCTGTTATTGGCCCATGTTTGGCCAATCGATCATACGGCCCGTATAAGGCCCATTGATGATATGGCCCGTAGAAGGCCCATTGTTTCTACGGCCCGTAGAAGGCCCATTGTTTCTACGGCCCATAGAAGGCCTACTATTTCTATGGCCCGTAGAAGGCCCATTGTTTCTACGGCCCGTAGGAGGCCCAGAGTCACTACAGTAAATATTAGCCCATGGTTATTGTGGCCTAGTTTTAAAAAATAGGTTATTGCAGCCACTAGCAAACCGCGGAAAAAGAACTGCACTGACTACAAGCAAACAAATAAAGAAGACAACAAGGAAATAAATAAGCCAGCAACTTATGCTAGGCTATCACGGCTATTACACATATTACATCCACTGGGCATCAAAGTTCGCCACCAGTGCAAGTATAGGGAACAAAGCAGCATATAAACGCCGCAGCAAAACAAGTCCAGAACTGAAACCACTTCAGAAGAGTTCAAGAAACAATATCCTGGGTACCCATAATGCTTGCAAGAGGCTTAGCAAGCTTATTAACTTTCTCTTGTTTGCGCTTAAATCCTCCAACGCTTGTTGTTGCACAAGAAAGTACGCATATGAATTCTACAGGGACTGCCTCAGTCCTTCGGCATCTTGCCGCAGCACAGCTGACTGATGCCTTTCAGCTTGTAACTGAGACTGAAGAAGCCGATGTGATTCAGGCAGCGAGTTCAAAGAGCTTGTGCCAGCGGTACTGGCCAGTAACTCGAACACTACATCAACACAAGACTGTGGGGTTTTCTCACTGTCTTAAAGATCGTTTTATCACCTTTCTTGGAGACCAACAGGGTTGTCTCACTATCTTGAACCTTATCTGCATTACTTTCTCTACCATTGCATAGTGGGGTGCTCTTCTCCAATATTCTGTTTGCATACTACAAGAGAACCAAGCAGACACATCACAGGTTTAGCTTGTAGTATACGAAACTCATTTTGGTAAACCGGTTCAGTAGTAAGGTGGATAGGATAACATCATGAAACAAACATATATCTATGTACTATGGTCACTGTATTGTCCATATCATTCTAGTTTATGTTCCCTAATCAAGATAGAGACACAGTTCAACTCATATATTTTTAAGACACATCAGCATAGACAGAATATAAGTGTGAGAAACTACAAAGCATTGGCAGCATTTGTAATGTGCATCACATGAGAACATAACTTTTTATACAACTTAAACTGAAATCAACATAGAGCAAGAAGTTAGAACAACAATCCAGTTAAAGAAACAGGTTTAAAACATACCTGTTGCGCCGTTGGAGTTTCAATTGGATCCTTTAAATTCAAAAGTAGTTGGTATGAGTAAATACAGTGATGCAACAGCAAAGGAGTATGGAGCATAGCTACGGAATCTGACCTGAGAACAGTTGCTCTTCCACTTTAAACGTGGAGTTTGGGTTAGCTGTGGTGGTCTTCATGCTTTGGGCACTGCAGTAGCTTTACAAACTGCTCGTGTGGGGGTACTCTATGGTGGACATGGTGCTTTGTCAACTATAATTGGGTTACTATCCACTGGGGTTGCGGTTAGATGGGTTGTAGCTGGTTCTCTGCCCAACGGTGTAAGTATGCAATCTGGAAGAGTCTCGATTATGTGTGGTGGGGCTAGTTTGTGGGCCAGTACAACCATGGTTCTATCTGCATCGACGGGTAGAACTGTCTTTTGTGAAGAACGGGTTTTTGCTCCCTTAGATACTGCCATCACCCCTCCAATTCAAATGGCTGATAAACAAGAAAAGAAATTGAACGTACAGACATTGTATGATAGACAGATGTGGTAATTCACATATATGTTGTCTAACCAAACAGGACATCATGACACAATTTCGCATATATGATGCCTAACTAAACAGGATAGCATGACACAGTTTCAGATATATGATGGATAACTTAACAGGATATAATGGCATAATTCAACATATGATTAGTACCTAAACAGGATGACATGACAAAACTATATGATGTCTTTCTAAAATAGGTTGGGATGAAATAATTCACATACATGTTGGCTAAGTATACAGGATGGCATGATATAATTGACATAAGTGATTCATATACTTAGCAGCTGACACTCGCATGTATGATCTCTAAACTAAGCAGATAGAATTCAGTATTGTGCATATGATGTCTAAACTAAGCAATGCAAGACACCATATGCATCATATGAGAAATATAAACATTGCAACTTAGAGCATACACCTCAGGTGGGATATAGGACTGGTCATCTGTCTCTGAATCCTCCTCTGAGGAGCTCCCTGTAACCATCGAGATATATGCTTCAACAGGTACCATTGCCTGCTCTGAAGACCTTGTTTTCACTCCAGATTTTTCCATAACCGGCTCAAATGGCCGATACACATGAAGAGTAGTTGAATATACACGCGCATACACTCAACCCTATGAACGCATACACGCACGGCACTATCATCTTGAAATTTACGAAGTCACCATAGGCACCTCTTCGTCGACGGGTCCATATGTGCTTGAATGCCAAGGAGGAAGAGGGTAGCGGTTCCCAAGATGTTGAATGGTCAATGATGCATCCTCAATTACATGTAGAGGGAATTAATTGGAGAAGCAAAAAAGAGCCAGCACGATGTGAATGCAACAGAGTTTCGACTCTCATATAATAAAGGAGCCCCACCACTCCAATCCATCACACCCAAGTCTTTGCGCAACACTCCTCACTCCAATCCAAGACCAAGTGACCAGAAGCCACAAGCACCTATGGAGGCAATGGACGCGAGCGGCAGTCGGATGTGCCAAATCATTCAAGGCGCCGGCCTGCAGCCCTGCACCGCGCAGCGTTTCCAGACGGTGCTGGCGATCGCATGCATCGTAGCCCTCGCCGACGCCGGCTTCGCCTCTCGCATGGACGGCATGATGGTCAACTCCATCCGCAAGTTCATCGCCGTCAAGAAGCGCGAGGACGACCTTGCCGTACTACTCTAGCCCGCGCGCCCAGGCTCCTCATTGCCTGTCACCCTCATCCGCCTACATGGTGATGAACTCTTTCAAGCCCTGGTGGCCCTGCAGGTGCCGGAGGTCGCGACAAAGAATGTGCACCTCGAAGCCGCGCTCGCCGCACAGCGCCTCGCCATGCAAGAAATCGTCGACCTGCACATCCACGTTAATGAGGAAATCGTCTACATAGGCCACTACAAGGCAAGCGAGGACAGAAAGACGTTGGCCTTCTTCCAGCGGCTGGAATCTTTGGACGCCATAGTTCAGAAGCACGTCGACCTGGCCACGAAAGCCGCTACTACTTAGGCGCCGTTCGGTGGGCCGGCGCCCTGAGTCGAGGAGGTGGACGTCGTTGATGGATGCATCTCTTCTTCTTGCCTCTTGTAACCAGCACTGTATCGCCTCGTGGCCTTAATGTTTTATTAGTATAGTACTCCCTCCGTTCCCAAATATAAGTCTTTCTAAAGATTCCAGCAAGTGACTACTACATATGGAGCAAAATGAGTGAATCTACACTCTAAACTATGTCTACATACATCTGTATGTTGTATTCCATTTGAACTAGTATCTAAAAAGGCTTATATTTATGAACGGAGGGAGTATATGGCATTTTTATTCTAGTCGTAACGTTTTCACTATGAGGTGGGCCGCAGTTGAGCAAACCCACCCCGCCCACTGGGCGTCGGCCAAGTTTAGAATTAGAAGAGAGAAACAAGGGAGGAGAGCTAGTTGTAGCATGGACGCTGTTGTCAGATGGGACTCTTGTTTATAGAATAGGAGTACTGAGCACTCGTGCCTCTTTTTTTTGAGGGAAAAATTAGTCGTATGCCTAGTACCACTAGTTGGGTGCGTGCGACCTATAGCTATCATCACTTTAGGTCTCCTTTTCGAACCGCGGCTACGCTTCAAAGTACATATTTTTTCACGCATTGATCCTCCTATATGTACTCCTAGGCTATTTCCATGTGCTCCCATTCACCGACATGTGGGACATACAGCATCGGGGTCATAGTGCACGCACAACTCGGAGCATATGCCGGGGTACTTTACATTTCAGACCTCACGAATTACATGCAAATCCCCCGCAGGAGAATAAATAAATGAATGAATTACTACATGAAACCGGATTATTTTCGTGGAAACCGGAGCACGTTCATTAAATTTTAGACATAACACGTTTATAGAAAATGACCGGACCTAAACCAGTCTAAGGGCCTCTTTGATTTTTCCCACAAAAATAGGGCCTCTTTAATTTGCAGCATACTGAAAACACAGGAATGGGGAAAGTATGATGGCGATGAACCAAGACGAGGAGAACTCTAACTCAGTTAGAGGTTATGGTTAGATTCTAACTCTAAACTAACTCTAAACCAAAGAGGTGTATGGATGGCAGGGTTATATTGACAATAAATGCTCTATCTCAATCATTTGACTACTTTGGACCCTATTTTTAGTCACACTAAAATAAGTCCCTTGGATCCAAGCACCCTCTTGGTGTGGCCGGCACTTCTGTGGCCTCCTCCCGCTCACAATTTACATAAATGAACCATCTATACAAATCAAGCACGCAAAACATGATAATTTTTTACTTTGTCCATACAAATGAGATATCCCACTTAAACATACAAGTCGTCAATCAAGCTTCACAAAATAAAAAACAATTCATGAAACAAAGAATGAGCTAACTCATCACGGAAGTCATTCACGATAGGGAGGGAGCCCGGAGCCCCTCACGCACCGGGGGAGGAGCTCGCCATCGTCGCTCTGGAGGAAGGCTCTATAGAGCCCAAGCCCCGGGAACCCCTCCGACGCTGGCCCTTGCGAGTTGAGGTCGACACCGACATGGGTAGCAGGGCTGCTTGCCGTCGACTGGGAACTTAATCTTTGGGCCTCTAGAAATAATGCAAGCCTGTAACTAAAATACCTAGAAAGGTGAACTGAATCTTTGGGCCTCTAGAAATAATGCAAGCTTGAAACAGAAATACTTAGAAAGGTGAACTGAATCTTTGGGCCTCTAGAAATAATGCAAGCCTGAAACTAAAATACCTAGAAAGGTGAACTGAATCTTTGGGCCTCTAGAAATAATGCAAGTATGAAACTGAAATACCTAGAAAGGTGAACTGAATCTTTGGGCCTCTAAAAATAATGCAAGCCTGAAACCCAAATACCTAGAAAGGTGAACTGAATCTTTGGGCCTCTAGAAATAATGGAAGCCTGAAACTGAAATACCTAGAAAGGTGAACTGAATCTTTGGGCCTCTAGAAATAATGCAAGCCTGAAGTTGAAATACCTAGAAAGGTGAACTGAATCTTTGGTCCTCTACAAATAATGCAAGATTGAAATTAAAATACCTAGAAAGGTGACCCGAATCTTTGGGCCTCTAGAAAGATTTATTACCTCCTCAAGCAGCATCAAACAATTCCATGCGTGCACCACAAATCTATAGAAAGTTTGATCAGGATCTACTTTTCCAAATCAGAATGAGCGCTAGAGCAAGCAAGATCAATGATATGGCTGTGAGACAGAGAAGGAACGAACAAACTCACCCCTCTCATGACCTCCCTGGTAGATACGCCGCCGCCGCGCACGACATAGGGAGAAAAAGACTGGTGAAGGGGGAGCGGGGCGACCTTCGAAGGCCGGAGGGAGAGGGCGGTCGGAGTAGGGCGGCGGAGGCCGGAAGGAGAGTGCGGCCGGAGGAGAGAGAGGCGAGCGGCGCTTGGGCGGGCGGCCCTATGGGGAACAGAGAGGAGTCGTGCGAGAGGGGGGGGAGCGATCTGGTGCGAGCAGGTGAGATTTTTTTAGTTCTCTTTTAGTGGGCCCGAGGATAACTAACCCAATTAGAACCTCTCCACCGAGATATTTTTTTAGCTGGTTTAGAGAAATGTAGCTCAAACTAAGCACTCTTGTTTCGATAATTTGAGGCTATTTCAACCAAACTATCTCTAACTCAGGGATCCAAACAAAGAGGAGTGTTACTGTACATGCTACAGTGTGGACCGTAGCACATTGTTTTTTTGGCCATATCACCACACTGTTTTCTACTGCTGGTTCACTCGGCTACCGTGGTTCGCACTGCTGGTTCACTGGGCTGCCGTGGTTCTCACTCCTCCGACCTGAGTAGTACTACCTCCATTCCTAAATATAAGTCTTCATAGATATTTCACTGTGGACCACATACGGATGTATATAGATGCATTTTATGTGTAGATTCACTCATTTTTCTCCGTATGTGGTCCATAGTGAAATCTCTCCAAAGACTTATATTTAGGAACGAAGGTAGTAGTATAGTACTAGTATATACCACATCATTCTTTGCTCCTTCTTACTACTCCGACATGTGGGAGAGCCAGCATCCGGGTCGACGTGTCATGCACCAGATTAGAGCGCGGAACAGAAGGGGGCATCACCCTAGTCGGAGCGCCAGTAATTCATGACTATAGTGAGTGGTCATATCACAAGTCTTTCTAGCAGTAACACGCCGTCAAATCGCACAGCCCCACCCGCTTACCCTTGTCGCCTCTGTGTCAAACCGCCTACCCGAAAACTGCCGCGCGTACTGCCTGGTTAAAGACCTGCCCTCAACTTTTAACTACGCAAAAATAGTTCGAGCTTGTTCGTTCTATATAAATACAATAATTACTGTATGTTTATTCACCCGTGGGGTTGTTCAATGAATGGAGGGGCGGGGAGCACAAGTGAACAATACTACCTCTGTCCGGGTTTATTGGTCCCCATTGTATTTCGTGCCAAATTTGACCATAGATTAAACTAAGAAAATGTTCACTCATGTCGCCAAACATTATATTTTTCAAAACTATGTTCAAATATGAATCCGATGAGATAATTTTTCTTGACATGCATTAACATTTTGTTAGTTAAATCTTTATTCAAAATTTGGCACAAAATATAAAAGGGACCTATAAACTAGGGCGGAGGTACTACTGTAGTAGTAAGTAGGAGTCGTAGAGTAGTCACCTTAAATAGAGAGTTTCTTTTCTTTAATGCCATGTACACAAATTGAAACGGTTGTTGTGGAGAGAGAAAAGATAACCACTACACTATATATGGATGCAGGGGCCTGAGCGCTTGTTTACTAGGGTTTCTCTCTTCATTCTCTCATCCTCTCCAGATATAAACAAGATAGCGGTAGAAACATTTTCTCTCTGCCCACCGCTGGTCACAGATCCAGTTGGATCCCTTCGGCCGGTGTGTGTAGAGGACTAAAAGGTGCATCGTTCACACGGTCATCGCCGCCGAGGGAGGAAACCCATAGCTGCCGGAGGGGTCCAATCCTCTGCCCGTCCCGTTCTCTCTGACACAGCGCCGGCTCGGGAGGTCCTCCGACCCTTCTACCTCCCTGTCGCATTGTCCGCAGATCTGACCTGCCGCCGCCGACATCCTGGCGACCCTCAGGTATAAGTTCTTCGAAAGCGGCCTTGCTCTACTGCCCAGCTCCCCACGTGTCTGCATGTGCATCTTTTTCTACTCCCATCAGCTCTTCCAAAGCCACCTAAATTTTTAGTATTAATAGAGGTAAAGCTACTTCATGCATTCGAATCTAGGGCTTTGTTAAAACAACGAAGAAAGGGGGGAAAGTTGTAGCATGAATCTAGGACTTGATTCAAAGAGGAAATAATATGGTGAAAGTACTAGAGACCGGATACCCAACAGGTCTCTTGGTTGAAAAGGGAAATAATGGGAAAACGCAGTACACACTGGATAAGGAACAGATATATTATTGGTTGAAAAAAGGATAGAAAGTGGCGGCTGGTGGACAAGTCAACAGAGTATGTCCAGGATTAGATTTGTTGCCATCACATAGTAAAAGGTCTCCAGGATTAGATTTGCTTCCCTCACATAGTAAAAGGTCTTAGGATTAGATTTGCTGCCCTCACATAGTAAAAGGTCTTAGGATTAGATTTGCTACCCTCACATAGTAAAAGGTCTCCAGGATTAGATTTGCTGCCCTCACATAGTAAAAGGTCTCCAGGATTAGATTTGCTGCCCTCACATAGTAAAAGGTCTCCAAGATTAGATTTGCTGCCCTCACATAGTACAAGGTCTCCAAGATTAGGTTGGCTGCCCTCACATAGCGTGAAAAAGTTCGGCATCACCATTTCATGCCTCCTTGTAGGTACATTGTGCTGATGCGTCCACTGTCGCATGTCCTTATACCAACCTTTTGCTGTTGTTAATATAAGGGCACATGTAAGATGAAACGATCACACTATTACCTTAGGGACATGTCTAACCAGTGTTATTGTTAATCTAATGCCTCCAGTGATAATATGCAATTAAACTATGTTACAAATGGCACTCCTGCTGTTTTCCCCAGTATGATAAGTAAGTTGCTTCTTTACGCTGCTGACTGTCCTGGTGTCCAAATGGTCCCATGCCCTTAAACCAACTCTTTAACTGCTGTTGATTTACTGTGTCTGGTAAACAAGCAATGCCACCATTAAAGTAATCCCATATTTGAGGAATCTCATTGTTGATCGTAATGCTTCTGGTAACATGAAGCATTGCTGATGTTTTAAAATTTCTACTGTCCTTGCGTGATTGCCATGAACATAACTAAGATGCTTCTTTTCATTTTGTATATGTTCCGTATATTCTTATTGACCAACAACTGTTTATTTTCTATCATTTTGTGCAGATAGGGATATCCATTTCACCTTGTTGCTATTGTGACCTTTTGGTGAACTGCACAAAACACTTTTTTTGGAATGAGTGTCTTGTGCAGTTCAACTAAAATGTCACGTGGGCAACATCTCTCAATTTTGGTGGAATTGCAATGGTGATTGGAGTTTCCAAAATCTCCGTCAAGTTCTTGTGGTAATCTCGTGCAACATTTTATTAGCCTTTGCAAGATGGAGCCGTCACTGTCACCACAATGGCACTTTATTTTAGTGGAACTGTACAAAAGGATAAGAAAATTATAGTTGCACCTTACATGAGCCGGACAGCCAACCTTAATGTTCCTCTATTCTAGTGCAACTACTAAAGACGAACCTGCCAGCTCACAAGAGCAAGTACTTCTTGCTAGTTGAATGATGCAATCTTTGCTTCATTTCAGGTGAACTGCAGAAAAAGGTGCATGAATTGAATCAAGGAACTCCAGGCAGACCTCATCCAAGTAGAGCTGGAGGCTGAGTTCAAGGAGGCCGCTATTTAAAGTGAAATCATGCTCTCCTGTCTCCTTGTTTGTGCTGTGCAAACATGATGTGCAAACAGGAATACTCAACTACAGATGTTGTGATGGTCAAGAGCATTCGCCAAGTTATTTGATTGTATGACATGGCTAGCCAAGATGGATTTAATCCCGATATTCACTTTATCAAAAGGCTCTAGTGGGTTGGTTCTGAATCTTGCAAGCTGGGAATCAGTGAGATGTGTAGGCATCTTTGTTTTACTTATTATTTGAATCTTATTTGTTGGTTCTGAATCTTGCAAGCTGGAAATCAATGAGATGTGTAGGCATCTTTGTTGTACTTATTATTTGGATCTTATTTGTAGGTTCTGAATCTTGCAAAATGGGAATCAATGAGATGTGTAGGCATCTTTGTTGTACTTATTATTTGGATCTTATTTGTTGGTTCTGAATCTTGCAAGCTGGGAAACACGACATGATGATGTAGAGGACAACAACCATAACAAACAGTTCAAACTTGATAGTATTATCTTTGTGGAAGTGCGACAAATGTGCTGATCGTGTGCGTCTTGGGAATAATAATTCTAATTGTTGTGCATGTTGATCCTGTGGCACTGATAGAATGAGCAAATGCATTGCTTATTTTAAGTATAAATTTCTATTAAAGCTAATTAAATTTAAGTAAAGTGACCACTAACTCCTGTTATGACAGTACCAATAGAGACCCTATCGGTGTTCTGGGAATGGGGGTCCCCAGACTTGCCTGCCTGCGGCCTGCGGAGTGGCTCAAAGGAGGCCCAGCACAGCCCATCTTCATCAACGCAAGCTCAAGACCCTCACGAGGGGCCATGCCTCGCGGGGCGGATGACAAGGAGCTTCCTCAAGCACGGCCCTGTCAGGCTGGCTCATGAGGAGGCGGAGAGTTCAAGGCGGGGTACCTCGCGAGGTGCCCGTGATGCAAGCCATGACGACCAAGGGTGCCAGTCGGGCGCCAGCCCACGCAGTGTCCTCCTTTCCTCTTTGGTGCAAAGGGAGCATGCGCAGGCAAGAGCATCAAGCAAAGGCGTCCATTTCGGTGCAACAAGACCGAGACCATCCCAACGGCCAGAAGGAAGTCATTGTGGAGCCCAAGCCAGCGTCACCACCAGAGCCTTTGTCAGGCGAGGACCAACTTTAGTCAGGATAAGTGTACCCGCTGTTCCCCTTCAAAATTGCCAATTGTTGGCGCCCTTCCCGCTCAATATTTTGGGGAGAGGCCCAGGGCCTTTGCATATAAATAGGACTAGCCACCCCCAAGGTAGAGGCATCTGAATCTGGACCAGAAGACTAGTAGATAGGGTGACCGAACTCCTCCTAGCTGTTCGTCGCACCAGCCAAGAACAGACCCTCGCGAGGCTGTTCTGCCTTGTATTGTTCATCATCGATCCCAAGAGGCAATCCACCACACCACACACTAGAGTAGGGTATTACACCACAATGGTGGCCTGAACCAGTATAAATCTTGTGTCTCTTGTGCTGTTCAGTTTGGTAGTCTAGGTCCAAGCGATTTGACGAGGAGCGAGCCGGTAGAGGGTTGAATCTCCGCGCGCACCCCAGTGTTCGAACCTCAAGGGTCTGCCGGAACCCGAAATCCGACATTTGGCGCGCCAGGTAGGGGTGCGCCGGAATCTGCTTTCCATAGTCTCGTTCTTCCCCGACCACCGCAACCATGTCTGCCGCTCGTCGGGCTCGCGCCGAGCGCCGAGCTGCCCTCGCCTTCCATGTCTCCCAGACGGCTCCCGTCGGCGGGCGCCCTCATCGTTCCCCGTCACCTGCCGTCAACGCCGCCATCGGCCCGGCGGGGAACAAGCAGCAAGCATCGTCCCAGCATCCGTCCATGAGGCGGGACGGCCGCACCACCACGCCCTCGCTCACCCCCGCTGGTTCTTCGTCACGCGTGCCCCGCGCAGCCATGGAGGCCCGAGATGCGTTCATCACGGCGAACGAGCTCCCGCGCTACCACCCCATCAATGACATCTACGAAGAATGGCTCGACCGAGTCGCCGAGCTCGTCCGCACCGCTGGAGGCGCCCCGGCACCGTCCTTCTCGCTGCACCTCACCCCGCCCTGCGCGGGCAATGAAGCTCCTGGGGCGCCTTAGCCGCCTCCTCCTCAAGAAGGCGCCCTGGCCCCAAGGCACGCGGCCCCTGGGCAAAACCCGCTCCATCAGGCGCCAGCGCGGCAAGAGCAGAGCTACCAAGAAGTCCCTCGCCCACGTGAAGCTGCCCGAGCGCTCCTTGCTCCAGCACGTCAAGACCCTGCGCTGCCCCCAGCCGCGGTGCATGGGGACCCGCAGGACCAAGCTCTCCGTCGCCCAAGGCCCCCTGCGGCCACGGCGGGCTGCCGCGCCTTCACCTTCGAGCTGCGCAGCGTCGCGTGGCCCGGCAAGTTCAAGCCAGACCTGCCTCCTCGCTACGACCGCACGGCTGACCCTGCGGAGTTCCTCCAACTCTACGAGTTGGGCATCGAGGCTGCCAACGGAGACGAAAAGGTCATGGCGAACTGGTTTCCCATGGTGCTCAAGGACGGAGCCCGCACCTGGCTCCTGAATCTGGCCCAAGGCATGATCGCCTCCTGGGACAAGATGCGCACCCGCTTCATCGCCAACTTCCAGGGTACTCGAGACCGGCCACCCGCCGTGAGCGACATGCGCCGTATCAAGCAGCAACCAGGGGAAACCCTGCAGAAGTACATCCATCACTTCAACAACGCACGCCTCAAGATCCCCAAGGTAACGGAGGAGGCCACCATCTCTGCCTTCTCCGACGGTGTGCACGACGTCAAGATGAAAGAGGAGCTAGCGATGCATGAAGACCTGTGCACCTCCTTGGAGCTGTTCAACTTGGCGACCAAGTGCGCCAGGGCTGAGGAGGGGCGCCTCTCCCTCCTCGAGCTGCCTGCCGCGGACCCTGAAGAGAAGAAGCCCAAGGCCAAGGACGTGAAGTGCAAGGGGGCTGCCGTGCTCGCGGCCGAGCCAGACACCAAGCGGGGCAGAGACCAGCCCGAATCCTCCAAGGGTAGTCGGTACTGTGTGTACCACAACCTCCACACCCACAACAACAATGAATGCCAAGAGCTCCGAGCCATGCGTGAGAGAAGGGTCGGCAGACGCCCCGAGCACAGTGACCGGGGCTACGACCGAGGAGGAGGGAGGAATGCAGGACGCTGGGAAGACCGCGGCCCGCGCCAAGGGTGGCGCGACCAACCTCACGAGGATCGCTGGCAGGACCCGCCTCGCGAGGGAGGCTGGAGGGATCAGCCTCGCGAGGATCACCCGCAAGGGAACGCAGGCCTCCCTCCGCTGCCGCCGCAGCCAAGGAGAAATGAAGACCGTCATCAGGACGAGGGGGCCGGGGGCTTCCAGGAACCACGCACAATCGCCTGCATCCTGGGCGGATCTCAAGCCCCAGCCTCTCAGCGCATCTTCAAGCAGTTCGCCCGCGAAGTGAATGCAGTCCTACCCAAGCTCGAGGCCACGCGCCCTCTCAGGTGGACGGCATGCGCCATCACATTCAGCTCAGCGGATCAGCTCAAGTGCGCGGCCACAGCCGGAGTCCTCCCGATGCTTTGTTCCCCAATCATCAGCAACGTGCTAGTCACCAAGACCCTCATCGACGGCGGGGCATGGCTCAACGTCCTATCAGTGGAAACATTCAACAATCTTCAAGTTCCCTACAGTCAGTTTCAGCCAACCAAGCCCTTCTCCAGAGTCACCGACGGCTCCACAGTCCCGATCGGGCAGGTCCGCCTTCCTGTCACCTTCAGGGCACGCGACAACTACCGCACCGAGCTCATCGACTTCGACGTCGCCCACATTCGCCTGCCGTACAACGCCATCCTCGGGTACCCGGCGCTGGCCAAGTTCATGGCCGTGACTCACCACGGGTACAACATCCTCAAGATGCTAGGAAGCGGCGGGGTCATCATGGTGCCCTGCAAAGAGAGGGACACGGTGTGCTCCCTGGAGCGAGCCTTTCAGGCCGCATCACTGGAAGACCCAGACTGCAGCAGCAGGAGGCCTCCCGAGGCCGCACCCAAGAAGAAGAAGACATCGTCCGGCCCAACCCCTCAGGAGGCAGGCCCCTCAGGGCCCGCGCCTGTTCAGGGGGAGCCTCCTTCCATCGCATAGGGAAGCGCGACCGGCGCCCTCTTCAGGCAGGGCTCGGAGGCTCTCCCCTGGAGGGCCGCCGACCTCGCCAAGGTCACGAGGGAGGCGCTTGGGCACCACGTGGAGGCGTGCTTCGAAGCAGGTTTCCCTCAAGAAGGAGCAAGGCAAGGAGGGCCAAACCCTCAGGAGTTCGTCAGCAAGGCCATTCAGGAGTTACAGGAGTCAAGGGTGATGAGAGGCAGCCGCCGCCTACCTGCTGTGGCCCCCCATCCAGGCGAGGATGGTGGGCTGCACGTCTGCATCGACATACCAGGGCTCAACCGAGCCGCGTCTCAAGAGCGCCTCTGGCCCTCGCGAGTGGGACGTTGTGAGGGTCCGCCCCACAGCTACGTGCGCATGCCTTACGGTCTGCCGAACGCGGCTGCTATGCACCAGCGTCTCATGAGGGCCATCCTGGAGGCTCAAGAGGTCAGGCGTGCCGCAGCCCTGGCGGAGATGGAGATGGCCCACGAGGAGCCGCCAGCGCCTCCGGAGCCTCCAGAGGCCCCTGGGCCTAGGGGCTCGTGAGGATCGGCTCCCGCAGCCAACCGAGTCTGCTACACCAACACCCCTTCGTCCCCAACATCATCAGGTGACATCTTTTAAGTTTCGTTTCAGGCTGGGAGCGCCTTCAGGGCCGCATTATTCCCAGGCCGCGTTGGTCCGTCCCTGCGGCATGTATCCCTTTTATTTCATGTCCTTAGCTTATCTTATTGGGGGCGCCCCTCGGGCTGCATCATCCCCAAGCTGCTCGGGCTGGTCCCCGCGGCACGTATCCTTCTTGCGTTTATCTTAGGGCTATGCTTTCGATCCACCATGCTTGTTATTTGGTGCCTTTTTCTCCTGGGTGTCGGAATCTTCCATGTTAAAGGGGGGGTGCCTGAGCATCACGAATCAGGGCTACTACCGGCTCTCCGGCCCTCACCCTCTGGTCTTGTCCATGGCATCACGACCTGGCATGCCAGCGACGGCTGAGACCAGCCCGAGAGCCAGGACCCGAGGACGTAGAGTTACGTCATCTAACCCAGCTTGCGCGTTAAAGGGGGGGTGCCTGAGCATCGCGACTCAGGGCTCCTACCGGCTCTCCGACCCTCACCCTCTGGTCTTGTCCAAGGCATCGCGACCTGGCCTGCCAGCGACGGCTGAGACTCGCTCGAGGGCCGGGACCCGAGGACGTAGAGCAGAAAGGGGAGCAAAGGCGAGAGGGGAGGAGCACGCGAGGACCTCGCCAAGCGACCCCTCGCCGGCCAAGGCACGGACCTAGCGCCGCTCCATGAAGCGTTTCCTGACCCTCGAGATAAGTCACCCTCTGGACACACTAGTTATCGCAGCACCATCCCCGCACCCAATGCAATCCTGTGTTAGCAATGTCGCTCTCCTTTCTCACCGAATGATGGTTGCTTGAGCGCTAAGGGGGACCTCCTGAGCATCGCGACTCAGGGGCTCTTACCGGACCTCGGGCCGCTCACCTCCTGGCCTTGACCACGGCATCGCGACCTGGCATACCAGCGATGGCTGAAGCCGCCTTGGGACTGGGGCCTGTCAGTGCAGAGCATCAAGCCCTCGCGAGGTCTGAAAGGAGGAAACTAAGCTAAAACGGAATAAGCATCTCGCACCGCTCCACAATAAGGATCGTATTGACGGACGAAGCTACAAACATCTTACAAGCCCCCGTGGGGTATATTCTTGGCCCCTCGCAAGGACAAAAGGCGCGAATCCTAAGGAGTCCTAACTACAGGGGGCATCGCAGCAGACGCCATCATCAACAGTGGGCCGCCCAGCACCGACGCCAACCCAATCCAGATCAGGGGCGGCGATGACCTGACGAGCCCGCCCTGCTCCGGGAACGGCGCAGGCTCGGGGGCTCGTAGCTGTCGTCGCTCGTCTCCGGCGTCACGAAGAGCTCGGCGGAGTCACTGGATCCTCCGGCGCCTCCGTCGCCTGAGGAGCGGCCAAGGGAGCGGACGGCCGGCCTCTGTCTCGCCGCAGCAGGGTCCCGACCGCCTCTCCCGGGGCAGCACTCCAGCCGACGACCCTCCACATCGAAGACCTTGAAGGACATCACTGAAGCACCGTCGTACTCCAGATGGATCGCGAGGGCGCCCCTCGTCCTGCAGACCCGGGCGACCTCGCCCTAGCCTCGAGTCATGAAGACCTTGCCCGGGGCAACGACCGCGACCTCTGCCCCGGTCGCGAGGGTGCCGCAGCCGGCGTGCTGCAGCCAGAGCCCCAGGGGTTCCCCCTGCCGGACGACAGAGGTGAGGAAAGAAGGGAGACGAATCCAAGACTTAGGAGGCGTGGCGGCGTGAAGCACGAACTCTCGGCAGGATCCCTCGGCGTGGACTCCAGGGCAGAAGACGCACACCTTCGTGACCCGCCGGCGTCGTCGGCGGCGCCGCTCGTGGCGTTCGGCGTCGACTCCTTCAGAGACGCCAATGTGCGCGTACAAGGGAAGAGGGAACCCTGGTGGCGGCCGCTCACACCAGGGTCTTGACGCCTCCTGGCGGGCGCCCTCGCCCTGGCACCAGAGGGCCAGCCGCTTCTTCGGGGGAAGCGGGTCAGGATCCTCTTGGGGAGCCTTTCCCTTCTCTTCCGCGGAGAACCGGCAGATCGGAGCCATTGCAGCAAGACGGAGCAAGGCCCAGGAAGGAGGAGAAGTAGAGGGATAGACCGGAAGGCCGAGCGCCGTTCCATACTTATAGCCGGCGAAGGCCAACCGTCGGCCTCCACGATCACAGGTAATCATGACCCGCTTTGCATACAGGGACTTGTTGAATCCGAGCGGTTATCGAGGCGTCGTGGGGAAGCAGTGCCGCCCACGTCCAATCAACCGCCACGCAGCGCCCAAGGCCGCAGGCTGTTAGGGCTCGCGACGCTTCGCACTTGCCCTTTCGCCTCTCTGCTCAGCCAAGTTCGGGCGCGTCGTGGGCCCGGGGGCTACTGTTGGCGTTCTGGGAACGGGGGTCCCCAGACTTGCCTTCCTGCAGCCTGCGGCGTGGCTCAAAGGAGGCCCAGCACAGCCCATCTTCATCAAGGCAATCTCAAGACCCTCACGAGGGGCCAAGCCTCGTGGGGCCACTACTAGGAAAAGGGCTATAGATAGGACTGATTCTAATGGCGCACCAGGTATGTAGTGCGCCACTACTATATACTAATGGCGCACCTGTGGCTCGTGCGCCATTAGAGTGGAAGACACTAATGGCGCACCGTGCTCACGGTGCGCCACAACTATTGATTTTTTTCCCCATTTTTCCATACAAACTAATGGCGCAGGGATGGCAAAGTGCGCCATTACTAGTTAGAACTAGTAATGGCGCATTACTATGATAGTGCGCCATTAGTATATAATTTTTTTTTTACTTTTTTGCAAACCTACTAATGGCGCACTATGCCAAAGCCCAGTCGTGTTTATACCCGAAGCCAAATCCAAGACCGCGGGCGCAAATGTCACTGCAAAAAATGAGCCATGTGTACTGGCTTCCCAAGTGGACCAATGCTTCTTCATTACCGACCCGCCAAAGCCCAGTTGAGGGAGTCCTGGACTAGGGGGTGTCCGGACAGCCGGACTATCATCGTCCGCCGGACTCCAAGACTACGAAGATACAAGATTGAAGACTCCGTCTCATGTCCGGATGGGACTTTCCTTGGCATGGAAGGAAAGCTTGGCGATACGGATATGTAGATCTCCTACCATTGTAACCGACTCTGTGTAACCCTAGCCTCCTCTAGTGTCTATATAAACCGGAGGGCTTTAGTCCGTAGGACAACATACATTACAACAATCATACCATAGGCTAGCTTTAGGGTTTAGCCTCCTTGATCTCGTGGTAGATCCACTCTTGTACTACCCATATCATCAATATTAATCAAGCAGGACGTAGGGTTTTACCTCCATCGAGAGGGCCCGAACCTGGGTAAAAACATCGTGTCCCTCGTCTCCTGTTACCATCCGCCTAGACGCACAGTTCGGGACCCCCTACCCGAGATCCGCCGGTTTTGACACCGACATTGGTGCTTTCATTGAGAGTTCCTCTGTGTCGTCACCAATAGGCTTGATGGCATCTACAACCAACGACGTTGTCCAGGGTGAGACTTTTCTCCCCGGACAGATCTTCGTATTCGGCAGCTTCGCACTGCGGGCTAATTTGCTTGGCCATCTGGAGTAGATCGAAAGCTACGCCCCTGGCCGTCAGGTCAGATTCGGAAGCCTAAACTTCACGGCTGATGTCCGCGGAGACTTGATCTTCGACGGTCTCGAGCCACAGCCAAGCGCGCCGCACTGCTGCGATGGGCATGATCTAGCTCTGCCGCCGAACAATGCCTTGGTGGCCGCACACGAATCTGCTCCGGTCATTAGTCCGGAGCCGATTTCCCAGATAGAGGATCGGTGGATGGACACCGCCTCAGGGGCTTCAACTACCACGGCAATGGAGCCGAACACTAATCTTGTCCCTCGCAAAACTCGCGATTCCGAGGTGCTGGACTCCCTGCCGGACTCCGAACCTCCTGCGCCCCTGCCAACCAAATCGGATTGGGCGCCGGTTATGGAATTCACCGCCGCGGACATCTTCCAATACTCGCCTTTTGGCGACATCCTGAATTCACTAAAGCACCTCTCCTTATCAGGAGAGCCCTGGCCGGACTATGGCCAGGATGGTTGGGATACGGACCACGAAGAAATTGAGAGCCCACCCACCACCCACTTTGTAGCCACTGTCGACGATCTAACCGACATGCTAGACTACGACTCCGAGGACATCGACGCTATGGACGACGATGCCGGAGACGAACAGGAACCAGCGCCTACAGGGCACTGGAAGACCACCTCGTCATATGACATATACATGGTGGATACCCCGAAAGACGGGGACGGCGAAGAAACAGCGGAGGCAGATTCTTTAAAGAAACAGCCCAAGCGCCGGCGTCAGCGGCGCCGCTCTAAATCCCGCCACAGCAAGAATGGAGATTCCGGCACGGGAGATAATAATACCCCAGAAAGTGCCGAAGACAACCCCCTCCAGCAAGACTCAGCGCAGGAGGACGCAGAAGCAAGCCCTCACGAGAGGGCGGCAGACGAAGAGGTTGAGGATTACAACTATATGCCTCCCTCCGAAGAAGAGGCAAGCCTCAACGATGACGAATTTGTCGTGCCCGAGGATCCCGTCGAACAAGAGCGTTTTAAACGCAGGCTTATCGCCACGGCAAACAGCCTAAAGTAAAAGCAGCAGCAGCTTCAAGCTGATCAGGACCTGCTGGCCGATCGATGGACCGAGGTCCTCGCGGCCGAAGAGTATAAACTCGAACGCCCCTCCAAAAGCTATCCAAGACGCAAGCTGCTCCCCCGATTAGAGGAGGAAGCATATATACCTCCATCACCAGCGCACGATACGGCTGACCGACCACCCCGCGGTCGTGACAGAGAGGCATCTAGGCCCCCAACCAAGACCGTACCCAGGCATCGCTCCAAGAGTACGAAGCCAAGAGGGAACGCGCCGGACTTGCGAGATATATTGAAGGATAAAGCAAGGCAATCCAGATCCATCTACGGATAACGCGGGCGCCCCACGACCCATGACGAATACCGTCGTACCGGATATAATAACCCCGGCCGGGCCGAACACGGCAGACAGCGCTCTCTCGAGCTGCGTCGTGATATTGCTCAATACAGAGGCGCCGCACACCCACTATGCTTCACTGACGAAGTAATGGATCATCAAATCCCTGAAGAATTTAAACCAATAAACATAGAGGCCTACGATGGAACAACAGACCCTGGAGTCTGGATAGAAGATTATATACTACATATACACATGGCCAGAGGAGACGATCTCCACGCCATAAAATATCTACCCCTCAAGCTCAAAGGGCCAGCCCGTCATTGGCTTAAAAGCCTCCCAGAAAACACTGTTGGAAGTTGGGAAGAGCTCGAGGACGCGTTTAGAGCAAATTTTCAAGGGACTTATGTCTGCCCTCCGGACGCAGATGATCTAAGTCATATAACTCAACAGTCCGGAGAGTTAGCGCGGAAATTCTGGAACAGGTTTCTCACCAAAAAGAACCAAATAGTTGACTGTCCGGACGCTGAAGCCTTAGCAGTTTTTAAACACAATGTCCGAGACGAATGGCTTGCCAGGAACCTCGGCCAAGAGAAACCGAGGACAATGTCCGCACTAACAAGCCTCATGACCCCCTTCTGTGCGGGAGAGGATAGCTGGCTAGCAAGATGCAGCACCAGCGACCCAAGTACATCCAAGATAAGAGATGGAAACGGAAAATCACGGCGCAGAAAAGAGCAGCGCCGGAATAAAGAGAAAAGCCCAAACAGCACGGCAGTCAACGCCGGATTCAAAAGCTCGCGGCCAAACAACAAAACACCGCCTCTTAAGGATGACAGCGATGAGTTGTCCAACTTAAACAAGATTTTGGGTCGGATATGTCAAATCCACAGTACCCCCAGAAGGCCTGCAAACCACACCCACAGGGATTGTTGGGTTTTCAAACAGTCCGGCCGATTAAACGCCGAACACAAGGGGCTCGACGCGTCAAGCGAAGACGATAAACCCCACCAGCAGAGCACCGGAAAACAAAAGACTTTCCCACAAGAGGTCAAATCAGTAAACTCACTTCATGTGATAATACGGAAAAATAGTGCGGCACTTCCTAAAAAGAGCCTCGCACGGTCAAATCCAGCAGACCATAGAAATTGAATGTCAAAACCAATCACTTTCGACAACCTAGACTATTCCAGAAGCGTTCGAAAAACGGGACGGACTGCCCTGATATTGAATCCCATAATCGACGGATTACACTTTGCTAAAGTCCTAATGGACGGAGGCAGCGACTTAAACCTGCTGTATTCAAACACAATCCGCAAGATGGGGATAGACCATACCAAAATTCAACACAGCCGCACTTCCTTCAAAGGAGTGACGCCAGGCCCTTATGCCAAGTGCACAGGCTCCCTATTACTAGAAGTCGTGTTCGAATCACCGAACAACTTTCGGCGCGAAAAACTAATTTTTCATATCGTCCCGTTTAAAAGTGGATATCAAGCACTCTTGGGACGAAAGGCTTTTGTCCGTTTCAACGCCATACCACATTACGCGTCTCTTACGCTCAATATGCCCGGTCCGCGTGGCATCATCTCAGTGCGAGGGTCACCTAAAGACCCCGGACACGGATAGACGAGTCCGGCATCAGTAGGCTAGGGGCTCCCTAGCCGCACACCCCTTCACAAGGGGCTGCGCGCACACTCAACCGCGGGTTCATTCAAACCCCGCTTTGCTTGTTTATATTTTTTCTTCTTCCACACATACCTTTTTTTCGCACGAATTGTTTTCAAACTAAACTTTCCTCTCTTTTTACAGATGAAAAACGTGCGTACCCGTCCAGGATAACGGCACAACGGAGACACAGGCGCAGACGTGCAGTAGGGACCCATTGCGAGGATTCTTTTCAGATTAAGACCCTCCGTAAACCTTTTTTACTGTCTCTTGTTGTTATTCTCCCTTGGTTTCCTTCTATAACCAATGCGGAGCCTGACGTTTTGGCATCGGCCGCGTCAGAAGACCATGCCCGTACCTGGACACTAGGGGCTTAGGGCGTTATTCTGCCCATTATCATAAAGACCGAACACCTTAGGGAGTGTTCGGCGTCTCGAGTTAGGCATTATAAGCATCAGCTCCGAATCATGTCTTTGGTCAAATGTTGGGTTTGCCCGGCTCCTGTGTTTTGCTGCCTTACGTTCCGTATCATCGGCTAACGCGGCACCAGGAGAACTACTGCGATTGTGCCCCAGTTCAGCTGGGCGAGCACCTCAGTAGAGAAAGCCGAAAACTGACTGTCATGATATAGCGAGAGACTGGTCAACCACTCGATCGACTACCGGAATGTTTAGAATTCCCCGCTTTGACGAAGGACCGTTTCCCGGTCAGGCACACACGCGCCCCGAAATCGGAAAAATTGCGGTGCCCCCAGGGGCTATATCGTAGCCCCACCCTCGAACTCCACTGGCTAAGTGAAAGTGATAAAGCATTATATTCCGGATTGCCTCGTTTGCTACGCTACCACCTCCTAAACAGGACCGAGACGTCGGATTAAGTGTGAACACGCGCTATTTTTGCGAACACCCCCGCACCTTGTGCGTGGGGGCTGAAGCCGAAGACTGCAATCTTTCAGGTTATACAAATGTATACGTAAACGGCCGCCTAGGAGAAGTTTCACTACTTGGGAGCACAAGTATAAAAAGAAGTTATAGCATAATCATCATTTTACAAGCTAAAAACGTTCATTTGAACGTTACATTTTTTGAGCACTGCGACTCTATTACACGAGCACCACGCATAACTTCCCCGAAATAGTGCTCGGCGGGGAGCCGGTTTTCATCCGAACCCTGGGCAGCAACAGCGGTGGCATCCATCTCTGTCCAATGCGTCTTCACGCGGGCAAGAGCCATCCGCGCGCCTTCAATACAGGCCGACCGCTTCATCTCCTTGATATGCGGCACCGCTCCAAGGAATTGCTGCAGTAAGCTGAAGTAGCTCGTCGCCTTGGGCCTCTCTGGCCAGACATGAGCCACGATGTCAGTCATGGCAAGTCCGGACAATCTATTTAGCTCGGCCCATTCGGCCAACCGGTCGGTCAACGGAAGTGAGCGATCCGGACTACGGAATTGAGACCAAAATAGCTCTTCCGTCTTGTGATCCTTCTGGCTCCGGAAGTGCTCAACGGCATTAGCCGCACTTGCCGCTCAGTCCATATACAGATCCTCCGGACTCCACAGCCGATCAAATTGAGCATACTTCTGATCCATAAACCGGCGACGCAGCAGATAAGGCTTGCCAGCCACAATATCTCCGGCCTGGCGCAGCTCCTCCCTCATGGCCCGCATTGCAGAGTAGGCATCCTTGGCCTCGGCGGTGGCCTTCCTTAGGTCTTCCCGCTCCGATAAGCGCTCCTTTTCAAGAGCCTCATTGCGGTCGGCAGCATCTTTTACTTTCATGGCCAATTCGGTCACCTCTTCCCTGCTTAGGCAGTGAGCAGCCCTCTCAGCTTTTAACTCCTCGGCCGCCCTCGAGGCAGCCGCGTCACTCCTTCGGGCTTGCTCCTTAGCTTGAGCAAGTTCGGCCCGAAGGCTCTCCACAGCAGCAGCACCGTCTGTATAACAGCATATAATTTATCAGAGGAGGGCTTTGACCCCATTAATAAAGCGACTGTGGAGAACTCATTTACCTTACGACTCGTCAAGTCGCCGGTGGACAAGTGCGATGTCCGCATCCGCCACGTCAAGTTGCCGCATTAACTCGGCAACCCCACCAGTCCGGCTAGCCCTCGGACTATCCGCCACCTACATAGGAACGGCGACATTCATTACTTGTGATTTCGATCCTCAGCACGATGTCGTTTTCGACAACCTACCGAGTCTCAGGGGCTACTATCTATACAGGGCACACTTTTATGTGCAAAACTGTCAAAAAATAGAAGGTGCGCAATTTTCGCGTACCTCAAATCCCGCCAGCAAACTCATAGCGGCATTATGCAATCCGCTCTCGGCGGACGAAATCCTTCCAATCACCATGCGCATCAATGCACGGTGATCTTCTGAGATGGACGCCCTCTCAAGCAGATTCTTCAGTTCTCCCGGCCGGATACCAGCGGGCGCCGAACTCTCCGGCCCCTCCAGACTCGGGGATACCCTCCGTGATGATACTTCAGGCTCATCTGCCTTATCTGACGGCGCAGCAGACGGAGGCGTTTCGCTCTCCATCATCTCCGGAAGAAGGTCCCCTGAAGACGAACTCATCTGAGCAGGCTGCAAATCTGAACTGTAGGATAAAAATTTCGATTACCCATAGAAGCACAAATGGAGGTATTTTCTTACTAACGAAATCCCCTTTTCATACTCACGGCTCGCTGGAGGGCTGATTCTTTGGCGATGATTGTGCGTCCGGATTCTCCCTGGACGCCGGACCCCCCGGGGAAGATCTCTTCCCCTGTTTAGGGGCTTTGGCCTCCGGATCCTCGGAGGCGGTCCTCTTCTCCCCCTGGAAGGAGGGGTTTTTGATTCCCCCCTCTTCAGGCACCCCTTTGGGCGAAGTAATAGCTCCTCTATTTTCCCCATCGCGCCCTTCTATGGGTGCGACCACCAACATTCTGACCAGCACGGGCTCCAGTGCGGTCTCTGGGAGGGGGGCCGGACACCTTATCAGCCTCGATCGCGCCACCCACTCCTGTGAAGAGTAATGGGCCAGGAGGCGAACTCTAGAAAAGCATATAAACAGAACGTCTGGACTCTGAGCTATTTACCTGAGTGTCCGGGCGATTGCGTCTTAGGCCTGCGTCCTTGGCCAATTCCGGACACGCCACCTGCGGTCCGAAGAACAACTTGTACATCTCCACGGGTGTCGCACCCATGAAGTGTTGGAGAATTCGAGGTCCCTCCGGGTTGAACTCTCATAGACGGAGAGGACGGCGTTTGCAGGGCAGGAGATGCCTGGTTAGCATTACCTGCATCACCACGACCAGATTGATCTCCCTCGCTTGGAGGTCTCGAATCCGGCCCTGCAGTGAGGGCACGTCTTCGGACGGCCCCCAATTGAGCCCTTGGTTGACCCACGACATCAGTTGACGTGGAGGTCCCGGGCGGAATGAAGGCGGCGGCTTTTGCTTGCTACCCTTCGGAGCGGTGATATAGAACCACTCCTACTGCCACAGTCCGAGTTCCTCTTGGAAGGAACCCTCGGGCCACGGGGCATCGGCCTTTTTGCCTATGGCCGCGCCACCGCACTCCGCTTGACGCCCCCCGATCATCTTCGGCTCCACATTGAAGGTCTTCAGCCACAGGCCGAAGTGGGGAGTGACGCGGAGGAAGGCTTCGCAGACGACAATGAATGCGGCGATATGGAGGATGGACTCCGGAGCCAAATCGTGAAAATCCAGCCCGTAGTAGAACATGAGCCCTCTCACGAAGGGGTCCGTCGGGAAGCCTAAACCCCGACGGAGGTGGGATACGAAGACAACGTATTCGCCGGGCTCGGGGGCAGGCACGGCCTGCCCTTGGGCAAGCAACCTGTGCGAAATCTCGTAGGCCAGGTACTTGGCCTCACGTAGCTTCAATATGTCCTCCTCCGTGACGGAGGAAGGCATCCACCGGCCCTGGAGGTCGGAGCCGGACATGGTTGAGAATCCGAAGCGCTCGAATCTGAGGCCCTAGGTGTTAGAACTGGGAGCGAGGAAGAGATTCGATGCAAGATTGAAGAAAAAGAACGGGCCTTGGTCCTCTTATAAAGGGGAAAAATACCAAGAGCCGTCTCCGTGACCGTTTGGGATTCACCTTCGATAGAGGAGGCGTGGCGACGGGCACGGTTGGGTTACCCACGCACCAATTGATGAGAATCCCGGGATAAGGGGAACACGATCTCTGCTTCGACAAGACGTGCCAAGGAAACCGCTTCGCTAAACGTGCTGAGGTGGTATAATAAAAAATGATTCAAGTAAAGGCTTGGTAGCAGTGTGATGTCATGCCGCGTAATACGTCAGCAGATTGGACTGGTGTACATTTTATTCTCTCTACGGTGGAATGTGGAATTTATTTTGCAGAGCCGGACACAATCCTGGTGTTCATGATCTTCTCTGGATTATTCAAGGGAGGAACCCGCCTTGCAATGCCGAACATTATGCGCGCCGGACTTATCGTCATTGAAGCCTGGTTCAGGGGCTACTGAGGGAGTCCTGGACTAGGGGGTGTCCGGACAGCCGGACTATCATCGTCCGCCGGACCCCAAGACTACGAAGATACAAGATTGAAGACTCCGTCCCGTGTCCGAATGGGACTTTCCTTGGCGTGGAAGGCAAGCTTGGCGATACGGATATGTAGATCTCCTACCATTGTAACCGACTCTGTGTAACCCTAGCCTCCTCCGGTGTCTGTATAAACCGGAGGGCTTTAGTCCGTAGGACAACATACATTACAACAATCATACCATAGGCTAGCTTTAGGGTTTAGCCTCCTTGATCTCGTGGTAGATCCACTCTTGTACTACCCATATCATCAATATTAATCAAGCAGGACGTAGGGTTTTACCTCCATCGAGAGGGCCCGAACCTGGGTAAAAACATCGTGTCCCTCGTCTCCTGTTACCATCCGCCTAGACGCACAGTTCGGGACCCCCTACTCGAGTTCCGCCGGTTTTGACACCGACACCAGTCGTATTGTCGTGAGGAGAGGCAAAAGGAAGATCATCGGAATGGATGGAGTAGCCAACGAGCAAGACTTCGACAAGTACGGCGACCCGAAGATCGAACATGACGACGACGATGAAGTAGCAGCACACACCACAAGAAGAAGCAGGACCACCCTACCTAAAGGACGTCCGTTCCACAGAAGAACTCCATTTGCAAAAAAGAAGGGCAAGAAGATTGTGAACAGATAGCTAGCTAAGATCGATTGTATTTAAATCGTAGTCTTCATTTCTCGATTGTATTTCATGGGCACTTTTTGATATCATGAATATTTTTAAATTTCATGGGCACTATTTGAATTCATGAGGACACTTGATCTCGATCCCCCTCCATCTCGATCTCGATTCCCCCTCCATCTCGATCTCGATCCCTGCACCCTCCCCCGCTCCACCGCCGCCGCCGATGATATTTTCAAGTAAGAAATTTGAACATATTTTAAAAAATTGTTGTTGTTTTTATAAAAAAATATTACTGTTATGATTTAAACAAGTTTGAACATATTTAAACACAAATAAATATAAAAAACAGCATTTAAAATGCATAAAAAAATATTGGGGAGCCTAGGAATCGAACCCAGGACCTCCTGTTGTGTGTTCTGCGTGCTGACCAGTCGGGCTAGTGGGTGGGTTCTGTTGTAGATAGGGTTAGGTTGTAGATATGGTTAGTGGGCTAGATTAAAACAAAATTCTAATGGCGCACCGCGGGGTGGTGCGCCATTAGAATAGTCATACTTATGGCGCACGACTGGAAGGTGCGCCATTAGAACCCTCTCCCTAGCTATACTATCTCCCTCTCGCCAGATCCCCTTCGACACTCTCTCCCTCGACACTGTCCCTCGCCACCAGATGCACCCGCGCGCTGCCCCGACCCACGCCGCCGCCGCCCCTGCGCCTCCATCTCCGTCGCCGCCCCCAGTCAGCCCCTGCCCTGCCCCCCATCGCCGTCTGCTCCCAATCCACCCCCTCCCTCACCTTCCCAGCCCTCGAGCTCCACCATGCGAGGCGACAGGCAAGGCGGCGGGCAGAATCTGCTTCAACACCGGGCCGGCGAGCCGCGGAACCAGCGCGCGACGGCGCTCAACCCCTCCACCCCCCCTCCACCTCTTCTTCCTCGGGTCGCCGCTGTCTTCCTCAACTTCGGCCACCTCTGTTGCTACTAAGCTATCACAGGGCCTCCTTGCGCCTCCCCGTTGACCTCCGCCTCCTCTCCCCTCTTCCTTCTCGTGTGCTAAGAAATGCATAGCAAATATTTGCTTCACTTAGTCATTGATGGTCATTCAGTATGAAATTACAACCTGCAGGTATTGGTTGGAATGTGTAACTACAATTTACAGGGGAAATGTTTCCCGTTTGATAGCTCTGCATTTTCTAAGTATTTTGTGAATACTACAGTTTTTCTAAATACTATGGTTTTAATTACTTTGAGCTGTTTGGTCTCCACAAAAAACTGTAATATTAATACTACAGTATTCCTCAAAATGCAGTATTTTCTCTGTCAAAAAACTGTAATATTAATACTACAGTATTCCTCAAAATGCAGTATTTACTTTGAGCTTTGCATGGCCATTGGGTTTGGGTAACAGGGTAAGCAAGTAGAAGACGGCAAGCTAGTTATTAGGTGCGTCAATATATACAACACTACCAAACAGCTCCAAAGTATTCCCAATACTTCAAAATAATGTGGTATTTCAAAACTGTGGTATCTTACACCTACATGCTAAAATGTTGTAGTTTTCAATACTTTGGTTTTTTCAATACTTTACTATCAAACACAGCCTAAAAGTTATGTGGTTGGAAAGATCATGTGTCATTAGAAACTTGGAAGCTAAAAACATTGCGATCCTCACCATAAGGATGATTACATCTTCCATGCCTGAATAGCTCTGCCTAAATAATAAATAGATAAAGGTAAAACTAAACCATGCTCAGCGATGAGTGATGTCAACTGACAACCAAAGCAAACTTGTTCATCATTACAAAAGCAAACTTGTTCAACATAACAAAAGCAAACTTGTTCGACATAACAAAAGCAAACTTGTTCAACCACATGACTACAAACTGAGACATAGTAGTAGGGGTCATCCCAATACCACAAACAAGTCAATATCCCCAGTAGTAGGGGTCATCCCAATGATCCTCCGCCTCTTGTCAGAGCTCCAAACCTTCTTTGGTGATTTCGATTTTCTTCCATGCCTCGTAGGTGACGTACGCATCTTTCACGGCGTACTCGATGAGGTTGTTTGGCAGTGGGCTGTCCCCCCATAGTAGGTGGTCCGATTTCCTGTCGATCTTCTGCTTCATTTCCTTGTAGGATGGGTGGATGAGGCTGCCTGCAAACTCAGCCAAAGACTGCCACTTCTTTCCATTGTTTGGAACTCTCCATTTGCGCTGCAAGTCGACGTAATTGTCGGGGTTGATCTCTAAACCAGACAACTTCAGCTTCTCCTTGTCGCCTCCAATGCAGAAGCCAACAAAGGTGTACAACTTCTTCTCCTGTAGGAGCGGGCGGAGTTCCTTGGGCCTGCATCAAATTAATCTGGTGCATCAAATTCCTCTACTTCAAAAACTTCAGAAACTACAGAATTAAAATAGGTTCAGTTGAAGCAAAATTTAGTTAAAATAGCATCTTCAGTTCTGAGCAAAATTCAGTTAAAACAGTATGATCACAACAACTACTAAATGATCACAACAACTATAAGACAACATTCTGTATGATCAAAACAGCAAGCATAACATCTCAATGATGTATTTTTTGCAATCTTTTGCATTACAAGACAACATTCATAATAGCTACTAAGGCTGTGTTTGATAGCAAAGTATTATATAAACCAAAGTATCAAAAACTATAGTAATTTTGCATGTAGGTGTGAGATACCATAGTTTTATCAAAACAGAGTATTTTGGAGTATTCACAATACATAGAACCTGTTTGGCTGTTGCCGCATAACGCTATAAATTTTGCTGTTTAGCCGTTGCATTTAAGCACTCAGCAGCTCTGTTTTTTTAAAAGAGGTTTGGGGTTCTTTTTTTATGCAGAGAAAAAACTGTAGTTTGACCAATACTACAATATTAAAAGCACAGTTGTTAGGGGCAACCAAACAACTCATTGTAAATAAAATTATGATAATCTCAAAAACTTTAGTATTCTCAAAATACTTAGAAAATACTTTGCTATCAAACAGGGCCTAAATGATCACAAAAACTTCTAGACAACATTCTGTATGATCACCAAAAAACTACTAATTAAACAGAAACTTCATAACTTCAGAACTAGTATTGCATCTACTTCAGAACTTTATAACTATTGCATCTACTTCAGAAACTACTAATTAGACAGAAACTTCAGAACTGGATGTTTTTACCATTTGGTTGTCGTAGTGATGTGGTATACCAGGACGAGGTCCTCCAAGCATAACTGCGGAACTGCAGCAATTTGCGGAGGTTTGTCTTCCCTGGTATACTCGACACCAACGCCGATATTCCGACGAAGCATGCCGCCGAGCCTCCTCCTCATCTTGCGGATAATCTTGTCGGCTTCGTCTGGATTGCTGGTGCATACGACATCCAGCGGCTCCTTCAGGTGGATATCAACCTTGAGCGGCACGGTGTATTCCTGCTTCTGCCCGGGGACCGGAATGTTGTCGTCGACCACCAGCGGCTCATTGCCAGACGCCTCACCACGGTGATGCTTGGCAGACGGAGGGGAGTTGGTCCATGATGCCTCCGCCATTCTCTTGGCAGACGGAGGGGAGTTGCTCCACGATTCCTTCGCCATTGCCCTCCTGGCCAGCGATGCTGGAGGCAGAGGGCAGTTGCTTGATGCTGGAGGAAGAGGGAGGTAGAGGGAGGAAGATGGAGCGGCAATGGAATGAGGAGGGAGGCAGAGGGAGGAAGATGGAGCGGCAATGGAATGAGGAGGGAGGCAGAGGGAGGAAGATGGAGCGGCAATGGAATAGGAGGGGAGTTACCTGGACGTGGGAAGAAAACCGCCTCTGCGTCGTGGGTAGTTGCCAGTGGAGGGGATACGTGGGGAGTTGCCTCGAAAACTCAAACGTCCTGCCCTTTGGAGGGGAGACGTGGGCCCTTGAAAACTCTGGAGGGGAGACGTGGGCCCTCCTGTTTCTAAAACGTCCAGGAGGGGAGACGTGGTAAAATTCAGTTATATCTGACGAAACTGACAGAGACTGAAAACTACACCTATATCTGACGAAACTGAAGGTGTTCTTCAGCAGCTGATTAAAATTCAGTTAACAACAACATCAGTAAAATTCAGTATGTATGTATGTATGCATTGTTTTTATGCATTGTATTTTTATTTCCTTTGGAAAGTAAACGTCCAGTATGTATGTATGTATGCATTGTATTTATGCATTGTATTTAACATCAGTAAAATTCAGTTAACAACAACATCAGTAAAATTCAGCTAACAACAACACCTATAACTGATTAAGTATGTATGTATGCATTGTATTTTTATTTCCTTTGGAAAGTAAAGTTTATTTCCTAGCTGGCTGGCATGATGGCTCATGGATCCCTCAGCTGCAGCTACAGTTGGAGCTCAATCTGATCTCATCTGAAATGAATCTATAAATACAGAGTGTAGTTAGTTACAGAGTAGCAGAAATAGTTGCCGGATGCAGTTACTTGCATGGGCCTGGCTGATGAAGAAAAACTTTATATATATTCATACTGATGTTTACTCTATAAATCATACTTATCGGACATGTTTTATGTGTTGATCCATCAATTGATCACATTGAGAAAGACCATCGTGTCTCCGACCATTTTGCAGAGGTCATGTCACCGACCATCGTGTCTGATGAATTTGCAGGTACCCTGAGAGGCCCTTGAGTTTGTCGGAATGTTGAGTAACTTCCGTTCTGGCAAATTCGGGTACTCCATATGTCCTATTTTCAGCAAAGGTCATGCTGAAATTTTCCGTGAATTTTAGCATGACTTTGCTAAAAATAGGACATATGGGGTACTTGCGACTAATGCATGGGCCGGGGTATCTTAGTACTTAGTTAAGTAGGATCAACTGCCCCGCCATTCTTGCTGCATTAAACCATAGGTGGCAATAGAGCCAAGTGATTAGGCCCAACTTAGAATTCTCCTTAGCATCGATAAACCCTAGATGATAAATCCGACATAGGCGGCAATAGAGCCAAGTGATTAGTGCCAAGTGATTAGGCCCAACCTAGGGTGCCTCGGCATCGATAAACCCTAAATGATGAAAACTTAACTTGGCTGCCCCGGATGCCTTGGTGTCGATGAGAACCTAAATGATGTACGCTTAGGCTTTTAGGGTGCCTCGGCGTCGACAAACCCTAAATGATGAAAGCTTAGGCTTTTAGGGTGCCTCGGTGTCGACAAACCCTAAATGATGAGACGATGATCTTGTTCCTTGACAATAACCAACTTTTTGACCAAACTTTTTTCCTATTTAGAGCGAAACATGGCCCACAACGATGAGGCCAGTGGTTCGGGCGGCAAGCAATTCTGGGAGCTGTCCCAGGAGATGGAGGAACAACCTCGCCGCTATGAGGACGCCGCAGAAGACACCGATCCTGATTACACAACACCTAGTGGCGTCGGGGATGACACCACTGATGGTGCTGCCGAGGATGCCACCATTGATGATGGTGGCGCACACACAGATGGCAGCCAATCGAAGAAGCAAAGGAAGGACCGGCGTCCGAATGCGCTCCGCACCATCTGCGTTGGAGGAACCGAATGAGGACCAGTTTAATCGCGATGATGCTCATCGTGATGACCACAACTCTCTTTTATGTGATGGTAGTTTAGATGATCGGTATCGACTTGTAATGTGAAGACAAACTCGATACTCGCAGTCTTGAGACTTGTAATGTTTTATCTTTGTTCGGTCTTTTGAATTCGGAGACTAATATGATGAATTGTATTCACAGACTAATATTCTATTGTATTCGATGAATCTGATGTTGCTGTGTGCTACTGTCTATATTCTGTCCAATAATATATTTTGTAACCTGTGCAAAAATCAGAAAAGCAAAAAAAAACAAATATTCATACTAATGGTGCATCAAGGCAGAGTGCGCCATTAGTTTGCCAAAGGATACTAATGGCGCATCAAGGCAGAGTGCGCCATTAGTGTGACAAAGCACATGGTTACATATGGCCCCACGGGAGGCATACTAATGGCGCATGGAGTTACATACTAATGGCGCACTGCCAGGTGCGCCATTAGTATACCAGATACTAATGGCGCACCAGTGGTGCGCCATTAGTAAAAAATTCTAATGGCGTGCTACTAATGGCGCACCGGTAGTGCGCCATTAGTAGGCAAAACCGGTGCGCCATTACTAGGCCTTTTCCTAGTAGTGGGCGGACGACAAGGAGCTTCCTCAGGCACGACCTCGTCAGGCTGGCTCATGAGGAGGCGAAGAGTTCAAGGCGGGGTACCTCGTGAGGTGCCCATGACGCAAGCCATGACGACCAAGGGCGCCAGTCGGGCGCCAGCCCCGGAAGTGTCCTCCTTTCCTCTTTGGTGCAAAGGGAGCAAGCGCAGGCGAGAGCATCAAGCAAAGGCGTCCATTTCGGTGCAACAAGACCAAGACCAGCCGAACGGCTAGAAGGAAGTCGTTGTGGAGCCCAAGCCGGCGTCACCACTAGAGCCTTTGACAGGCGAGGACCAACTTTAGTCAGGATAAGTGTACCCGCTGTTCCCCTTCAAAATGGCCAATTGTTGGCGCCCTTCCCGCTCAATATTTTGGGGAGAGGCCCAGGGCCTTTGCCTATAAATAGGACTAGCCACCCCCAAGGTAGAGGCATCTGAATCTGGACCAGAAAACTAGTAGATAGGGCGACCGAACTCCTCCTAGCTGTTCGTCGCACCAGCCAAGAACAGACCCTCGCGAGGCTGTTCTGCCTTGTATTGTTCATCATCGAGCACAAGAGGCAATCCACCACACCACACACTGGAGTAGAGTATTACACCACAATGGTGGCCTAAACCAGTATAAATCTTGTGTCTCTTGTGCTGTTCAGTTTGGTAGTCTAGGTCCTAGCGATTCGGCGAGGAGCGAGCCGGTAGAGGGTTGAATCTCCGCACGCACCACAGTGTTCGAACCTCAAGGGTCTACCAGAACCCGAAATCCGACAGACCCGCTCGTGAACCAACGTGTGGCCGGAGTAGGTTTCTTAATGGAGGCGTTTGAATGCGCCGAGGGTGCATCTTCTGCCGGGCGTGCAGAGGACGAGGGAGGGGTAGTAACTATTGTCGCCTGTACACACTCAGCTTACTGCTGAATCCAGTACCCCAAGAGCTGAAAAACGAACTGCTACCACCGCCTACACACTAGTTCACTTGAAGAGACTCCAATGGCGATCCGAGGGGTGAGCCTGCTGGATATGGACTTCAGCAAGGAGTTCCCCTTTGAGTTCGCCGTTCAGTCCTATGGCTGCACCTAGTTGAATGTGATGTACACCAACGATACGGACTCAGTGAAGCTCTGCCTCGCCTCAGTCCTATGGCTGCACCAGGTTCTAGAGCATTCACCCATTTCATCGGCAGCGCGGACTGCACCTTCGCTGTGGTGGAGAGAAGGAAGAACGCGATGATTCAGCCATCTGGTGCAACAAGCTTCTCGACATCCAGAAGCAATACTCCCTCCGTTTCTTTTTAGTCCGCATATAAGGTTTGGTCAAAGTCAAGCATTATAGAGTTTGACAAACTTTATATTAAAAAATATAAACATTCACAATATGAAATCAATATATTCAGATGCACCATGAAACATATTTTCATACTACATAGTTTTAGAACTGTAGATGTTCTTAATTTTTTATGTAAATTTGGTCAAACTTTGTGTAGTTTGACTTTGACCAAATCTTATATGCGGAGTGTCAGATTCCGGGTTTCGGCAGACCCTTGAGGTTCGAACACTGGGGTGCGCACGAAGATCTCTCCCCTACCAGCTCACGTCTCGAGTCTCGCAAAGATCTAAGCAAGAAAGATGAACCACTACTAGGGAAAACCCTAGCAGTAGAGCTGGTTTTGTGCTCACTAGTAGCGCGGGTAGGCGCACTACTAATAAGGAGCTACAGCTATTGCTTAGCAGTAACGCGTGGCCGCACGCGCTACTGCTAGGACAAATAGTTGCAACGTTTGTTCACTCCCACGCTACTACTAATGTAGCTACTGGCAGTGTGTTTTCTCTCCATCGCTACTAGTATTCTTATTTTTATTTTTTTATTTTTAGTGTATTTATGCACCATCGTACAAATATTGGTACAATACCAGTTATGAGGTTTACATCATTATGTCCATAACAGTGTGTCAAATGAAGGTGGATTAGGTTCAAGTGGAGGCAATATGTGGTGCATGTCAAAAGTATACTACTAATCCAAACTTGATCTAGTTTGGACTAGTAGTACTTTCGATGTGCACCACATGTTGCCTCCACTTGAATCTAATCCACCAGCACAAGCTATTTAATCATCATCATAGTCATTACCACCAATAGTATTTATTTAATCACCACTAACACTAGCTAATAATAATCATCATAGTAATTACCACCAACACTAGCTATTTTATCATCATAGTAATAGTTTAGCACATCATCATCCTCAAACTCATTTCTAGCTAGCTAATCACTCCTGCTGCTCTCTCTTAGGTAAAATAACATAAAACATGTATAGCTCTCCTCCTTGATCAAGTTGGAGCATGTAGATGAACCTGTCTCCTAAACGTGGGTAGCGCATTTGTTTGCTGCCCCCTAGTACTTCTCTGCGCTACCCCATCACATATTTGGTCCAGTCTTGCACTATTAAGCATCCGTCGCTAATCTTGAATGCACTAAAGTAATCTGTAGGATATCTTGGCCGTAAGCTGATAATACTCATGGTACCTTTAGTCTCGATCCCATAAGGCACAACATTCATCGGGAGTCCCTGTTGTAAAACATCATATGGTAACATACTTAGCAATGAAGTTTAGCTTCAAAAATAATGTATGGAAAAGATGCACTGAGGACAAATAGTAAAAATCTTACCATCCTTCCTAAATAGATGTGACCATAGTTCATTACGAACACTATTGGTCGCACGTTTTCAGTACTAACATTTCTAAATGCAGGAAGAAAATTTGTCTTGACAATATCAAGATCCTCAAGCCATGAAACATAATGACTGAGCGCCTCGCAGTTGAGTTCAGCCCCGGCACAGTATACGGTCCTGTCTATCAAGCGCTGGACATGTTTGCTTGCACCGAAATAAGCTGACAATACAAATTAGTTGTCAACTATTTTTGAATAAACAATATCAAAGACATAAATATGGTTGAGAAACTTACATAATGGTATAACTGGAGGCGTCTGCACATCAACCCAGATGTCGATATTACCTTCAATATCATCTTCCGGACGAATATCAAAGGTGATAACCATATCAGGCACAAATGCATAAGTCTTGCATAGTGCTCGCCATGTTTTGCATCCAAAATAGGTGTAGTCGTCTGAATTGTATAATTTTACGTTGAAAATATAACCATGCTCGGTCTTCAAGTAAAATTTCTTTTCCTCCATAGTACGACCGAAACCTATCTTATCCAATACAAAAACTCTTGCATGGTAGGGGTACGCTAGTAGAATAGTAAAAAAAGACTTGTCATGCTTAAAATATAAGTTGAAGCAAATGAAGCAAATGTCATGCTTAATTACGAAAAAAGACTTGTCATTGTGACTTACTGTATCCACTTTGAAGTTCTCGTCCAGCTTGATGCTGAAGCGCCTATCATCATCTAGGAAGATTCCGTCGCACAGGCCGCGCTCGTCTTCGCAGTATTTGCAAATACCGAAATCCTTTTCGTCGTCAGACATTTCCTATGTTCATAGTTAAAACATTAATTGAAAAACGATCAAAGACAACTACCAGGATACTCAACACACAAATCCGAGGCACTCAATATTTCCTACATATTCTGGCACAAGTCATGCCAAAATTCACGGAAAAATCCGGCATGACCTTTGCTAAAATAGGAAATATCGAGTGCCTAAAATTTGCTGGAACGGAAATGAATCAACACTCCGGCAAAACATAGGCCACTCAGAGGTGTAACCTGCAAACATGACCGGCCACTTGGATATTGAGCAACACAAGATATACATTTCAAAATATCTTATAGGACTCAAATTAGCATGCATTCAATAAGCAAAAGTAAATCATCTCATGCGTCCGTACATCGTCGAATATTATCACCAATACATCACGAATAGTGTCATACATATAACATCACTAATACAACTAAAACCCTAGCACACGATGGGTATCGGCGCGGGCGGTGGACACCCACAGAGAAGGAACCATCACGGGATCATAGCTCCAGAGAGATCCCTGGAGAACCTGCTAGGTATTGGAGAACCTGTGCTCCAACGCAAACAAGTAGCGACGGACTTGCGCATCCTCCTCACTGACACGGTGATGCACCACCTCCACGGAGTCCTCGAGCCTCCGGACCATCACTGGCCCACGCGACCGCCACCAAAGATGGTTCGGGTCAACGACAGGCTGGCTCATCACCAACCTGCGCTCCCCGGTAGGTAGCGCCTCCCAGTACCACCCCGGCGGAGCCCAGTCTCGGACATGGCCCACCTGGTCAAGCAGGTATCGTCCTCCGCCGACTCGACGACGAGGATGCGGGATAGGCATCTTCCACGTCGAGGCGGCAAAAATTGCTTTAACTAAAAAATAGCAACAAGTCTTACTAACTAGTTCTGTTAATTTAACTAGTTGTTACTAAAACAAACTTACTATAAATAAAAATATTCTAGTACCTAATTAGTACCTAGTTCTTACTAACTAATTAGTACCTGGGAACTACTGCCCTAATTACCATCTAATTTGATGAACCTATAGGGGTGGAAAGTGGTAGCGGATATTCCAATTATCCAACTATAAAGTGAAATAAGTGGTCAAATTTTACTCGTTTTATGATTCATCTTAGAAATTTGATTCGTTTCCACCCTTACATGAACCCTAACTCATTTGAGCCGCATCCGCATCCGATTTGTTTCCACTCTTACATGAACCCTAACTAATTTGATGCAACTAAAATATAAAGAAACCCTAGGCAGAGGTAGGGGAGAGGGAGGAGCAGGCATGCTCACCTCGGGTGCCTGCGACGAGAGAGGGGCAGGGCGGAGTCGAGGTCATGGTCGGGGCTCGGGCGCGCGGCGGATGGCAGCGTCGAGGTCGGGGTCGGGGGCGGCGTCCGGGGCGGCGTTGAGGTCGGGGGCGGGGGCGGCGTTGAATCTGGGGTCGGGTCGGCGTAGAGGGTGTGCGGAGAGCGCGCGGAGGCCAACGGGGGACGGCGGCGGCGAGAGTGGAGAGTTGGATTTGGGGGAAGTGGCCGTGGGGAAGGATGAACCCCGTGGTTAAGTTAGAAGTAGCAGTAGCGCGTTCCAGGAAGTACGCTGCTGCTACGTTAGCTACAGCGTGTTCTGGGATACACGCTACTGCTACTCCTTTCTCTTTTTCCCCCTTTTCATTTAGATTTCTTCACATTTTATTTTATTTTCCTTTCACCTTATTCTATTTCTTTCATTTTCAATTACCTTTCTATTTTCTTTCCATTTAATTTTATATCCTTTAGCAGTAGCGAGTTTAGATTAAAACGCGTGTCGGTGTACTAAAGTAGGGGTACCTTAGTACCCCGAACTTGTGCACGGGCAGTCGCAGCGCCCCGCGGCAAGGCTTGCCGGGCGTCCGCCAAGATCCTCCGCTATTCCTATTACTGCCATTCAAGAACAAAGTGTTAGCTGAGAAGACAGAACCCTCGCAAGAGGAGCTTGCCGGGAAGGACAAGACCCCGGCAAGAGGAGCTTGCCGGGAAGGCCAACCAAGGCACTTCATGAGACTTGCCGTGACACACCGTGCGTCTCGGCAAGACCCGGCGAGCGGCAAGCTTGCGGGTGCGACAAGATAGCGACCGCGGCAAGGCGCTTGCCACGGCGAAGCCACCACTCTGCGCCCACGCTCCAGCACATCCGACGATGTGTCGCCGCAGGATCGCTCCTGGTGCACGTGGCGGGTGGCTGTGCAGCCAAGCGGTGCGAGGTGGCAAGTGAAGATGACAAGGAGGCCATCGTGGCGATCGGTGGCGCCCCTAACGGTCGTTTCTTACACTGTTTGGGCGACCGGACGGGCATTAAATGCCCTTGTCCCCTGTCGTCAGAGTTAGGTAGGGGGCACTATTGATAGCGGTTGTACCAACCCCCGTTTTTACTTTTTTACCCCTCTCTCTACGCTGCCGCCTATCGGTGACCCCTTTAGACTATAAAAAGGAGGCCCATGCGCACGTAGAAGGGGTTCGACTCATTCGAAACTACAACACACCTACGCTCTTGAACAAGAACAGAATAGAAACACAAAGCAGCAGTAGGAGTTTTATCTCTCCAGAGAGCTCCGAAGCTGGGTAAAATCCCTCGCGTGCTTCGCCTCGATCTGCTCTTCGCGCGCCCTCCGCTCCCTTGCCAGACCGAAAAGGGGCCCTGCCCCATAGGTGTTCGTTTCCCACGACAACGCGCTGCTACAAATAAAGTAGCGGTAGCGCGGTTCGTTATAGGTCGTTACTACTATGTGTAGCCTATCAGCTAAGCCGTGGGAATTTTAGTAGTAACGTGTTTAGAGCAAGACGCGCTACTGCTAGAACTTTATCTGCAGTGCGGTTTTCTCAGGCGCGCTACTGCTACTTAGCACCAGCGTGCTTTTTTGACCCTCGCTACTGCTAAAGTTCTGTGTATAAGGTTTTCCCTAGTAGTGAACGCACAAGGGACATGAGATTTATACTGGTTCAGGCCACCATTGTGGTGTAATACCCTATTCCAGTGTGTGGTGTGGTGGATTGCCTCAGGGGCTGATGATGAACAGTACAAAGGGAGAACAGCCTCGCGAGGGGCTGTTCTTGAGCTAGTGCAATGAACTGCTTGGGTGACTTCAGTCGCTTCTCTCTCTCTCTCTCTCTCTCTCTCTCTCTCTCTCTCTCTCTGGTTGATCTCCAGCTGCCTCTAGATGCGAGTGGCTAGTCCTATTTATAGGCGGAGGCCCTGGGCCTCTTCCCAAATAATGAGCGGGAAGGGCGCCAACAATTGGCCATTTTGAAGGGGGACATCTGGTACACTTATCCTTACTAAAGTTGGTCTTTGGCTGCCAAAGGTCCTGACGGTGACGCCGCCCTGGGCTCCACAATGACCTCCATCCTGCCGTTCTGCTTGTCTTGGTCTTGTTGCATCGAAACGGTAACCTTTGCCTGATGCCTTGGTACCGAAAGGGAAACAAGGACACTACGCAGGCCGGCGCCCGCCTGGCGCCCGCCTGGTTCTCGATCGTCATGGCTTGTGTCACGGGCCCCTCGGGAGGTGCCCTGCCTTGATCTCTCTGCCTCCTCGCGAGCCTGCCTGAGGAGGCTGCTCCTGAGGAAGCTCCTTGTCGTCCGCGAGGGTCTTGAGCTTGAGCTGATGAAGCTGGGCTGCATTGGGCCCCCACTTGACCATGACGCATGCCGCAGGCAGGCAAGTCTGGGGACCCCCGTTCCCAGAACGCCGACAGTAGCACCCGGGTCCAAGGCGCGCCCACACTTGGCTTAGCAGAGAAGAGAAGGGGCAAGTGCAAATCACCGCGGGCCCCAACAGCCTGCGGCCTTGGGCGCCGTGTGGCGGTTGATTGGACGTGGGCGTCTTCGCTTCCCCATGATGCCTCGACAACCGCATGACTTGACCAGTCCCTGCATGCAAAGACGGGTCATGATTACCTGCGATCGTGGAGGCCGACGGTTGGCCTAGGAGGGCTTTAGGCGACCGAGGCAGAAAACACTCGCGAGGGCACCCGCATACCTCCCTCGCGAGACTTGCGCATGGGAAAACCAAAGCAGGTGAGAAAAAAAGGAGAAAGGGGGGGGCTCGAGCCAGAGGCAGGGAGAGCTTCGATAAAACTCCAAATAGGAAAGAACAAGCCAACTGCAGAAAGCAAATGAAAAAGCCGCGTCCGGCACCTAATCTAGTCTTCGACGTCTTCTCACCAGCGCGGAGCTAAGTGCTGCCACTGGGCGTGGGCGGGAGCCTCCGAGGCCCGAGGGCGGCACTGCGGAGACTCCGGGGCGTGTACAGCCCCACTCATTATTACGTGAGAGTGTCACGGGCGGCGAGCTTCACAGGCATTGGCCTTCTTCACAGGCTCCGGTCCTTCTCCAAAATGCGGTAGCTTCACAGGCGTTGGCCTTCTTCACAGGCATCGGGCCTTCTCCAAAATGTGGTAGCTTCACAAGCGTTGGCCTTCTTCACAGGCACCGGGCCTTCTCCAAAATGCGAACAGGCATTGGCCTTCTTCACAGGCACCGGGCCTTCTCAAAAATGCGGTAGCTTCACAGGCATTGGCCTTCTTCATAGGCACCGGGCCTTTTCCACTGGCACTGGGCCTCGCTCAGGGGTAGAATCTCCGGAGATGTTGAATGTTCCACGCATTCTGGATGGGTACTCCCTCTTGGGTCTCTAAGTGCGCAGAGCCGGGCCTGGAAACATGAACAACCTTGAACGGGCCCTCCCACATGGGAGATAGCTTCTGCAACCCTTCCCTGGAGAGGACCCGCCTGTGCACAAGGTCCCCTACCTCAAGAGTCCTGGGGCAGATGTTGCGGCAGTGGTACCGCCGCAGCGCCTGTTGATACCTTGCCACTCACAGTGCGGCCTCTCGATGTCGTTCCTCCCCCAGCATGAGATCCGTCCCCCGCATGGTGTCCTGCTACGCCTCATCAAACGCCAGGACCTGTGCGGAACGATGCCTGACCTCGTGAGGGAGGACTGCCTCAGCTCCGTAGACGAGGAAGAATGGAGTCTCGCCAATTGGTTTGGCCGCGGTCGTGCGGATAGACCACAACACGGACTGAAGCTCGTCGTACCAGCCCCTGCCGCAGGCCTCCAGCTTCTTCTTGAAGGTCCTTGTTTTGAGGCCCCTCAGGACCTCTGCATTGGCTCGCTCGGCCTGACCGTTGCTCCGGGGGTGCGCTACCGAAGCATAGCATATCCGTGTTCCAAGGTTAGCACAATATGTTTTGAAGAGGTTACTAGTGAATTGCGAACCGTTGTCGGTGATGATGCGGTTAGGCACTTCGTAGCGGCTCACGAGGCCCCTGATGAACTTGACCGCAGAGCCTACGCGGATGGTGCGGACAGCTTCCACCTCTACCCACTTGGTGAACTTGTCCACGACGATGTAGAGATAGCGATAGCCCCCCGACGCCCGAGGGAATAGGCCCAGGTTGTCCAGCCCCCAGACTGTGAATGGCCATGAAAGGGGTATAGTCTGCAGACCCCCCGCCGGCTGATGGATCTGCTTGGCATGCAATTGGCAGCCCTCACAAGCCTTCACTAGCTCCACGGCGTCATTGAGTGCCGTGGGCTAATATAACCCGCTGCAGAACGCCTTGCCAATGAGGGTCCGTGATGATGAGTGATGCCCATAATCCCCACCATGTATGTCTGCCAACAGCTCCTTCCCTTGCTCTCTTGAAATGCAACGCAGGGACACATCATTTGGTCGCCTCCGGTCGAGCTCTCCATCCTTGATGCAGTAGGCCGTGGCCTGCCGCGCCACACGCTCCGCTTCCTCATCCTTCGCCGGCAAGGTCCCTTGTGTCAGGTAGTTCCCGAGCTCCGCGATCCAGCATCCTTCCTGAGGCTCCAATGCCAGGAGCAGGCGTGCTCCTGAGGCTGGGCCACAGACCGAGGCTCCCGAGGCAGGCGGCTGGGGGAGCTCTTCCCGAGGCTGCGCCGTGCTTGATAATGACGATGTTGCCGAGGGCTCGAAGAGTCGCTTTTCGAAGATTCCTGGCTCCTGAGGTAGCCGCCAGGATTCCCTTTTGGCGATGTCATCAGCCTCTTGATTGGTGTCGCGAGGCACATGCTGTAGCTCCAATCCCCAGAACTGCTTCTCCATCCTGCGGACCTCCGCGAGGTAGGCCTCCATGTGCTCGTCCTTCGGCTCGTACACCTTGTTGGAGAAATTGACGAGGAGTTGCGAATCACCCTTGATGGTGAGGCGCTTTACCCCCAAGGTGACTGCGGCTTTCAGGCCTGCTATCAAGCCTTCGTACTCTGCTATGTTGTTGGAGACCTTTTCTCCGTGCTGGAAACAGAGTTGTACGGCGTAGTAGAGTTTGTCTTGAGTGGGAGATACGAGCACCGCGTCAGCCCTCCCCCCCCCCCCCCCCCCCCCGTGTCGGGAGAACGCTCCATCGAAGTACATGACCCAGCCATCCGGTGCCTCGCTTCCCGAGGAAAGTGATCGATCTTTGCCAGCCTCGAGGCTTGGCGCCTCTTACCATTCCGCCACGAAGTCCGCAAGCGCAGCCCCCTTGATGACTCTGGTCGTGCTAAATTCTAGCTGAAATGCTTGTAGCTCGATGTTCCACTCAGCGACTCTTCCAACCGAATTGGGGCTCCTGAGTACCCTTTCCAAGGGGTATGCTGAGACGACCTTGATGGGATGGCCTTGGAAGTAGTGCCGCAGCTTGCGTGAGGCCACCAGCAGCGCGAGGAAGAGTTTTTGAGGCATGGGGTACCGCTCCCTTGCGACTCGTAGCACCGTGCTGACAAAGTACACGGGGTGCTCGACGAGGTTGAGAGCGTTGGTGCTGCTTGCGTCCTCCGGAGGTTGGGGTGCCTCCTGAGACGATGGAGCCCCCCAGCGATTGATCACTTGGAGGGGCCTCTTCTGTTCCAGGTGTGCTCCCCTACTGCGGCTGATCCTTTTCGTCAGCGGTCGCGGTCTCTGTGAAGCCTTCTTGGCTCTGCTTTGCTTCGACCCGGACGGTTGCTGCGACCTTGGGCCGACGCTCCTCCATAACCGCCACCAGGGCTGCGCTGGCGGAGTAGGGGGTGGTTGCAAGGTAGATCACCAGGGGCTCTTGAGGACGCGGAGCTACCATCACCAGAGGGCTGGTTAAGTACCTCTTGAGGTCCTGGAACGCCTTGTGGGCCTCTTCAGTCCATTCAAAGGGGCACCTCTTCTTCATCAGCTTGAAGAAGGGCAGTGCTTGTTCCCCCAGCTTGGAGATGAAGCGTCCTAGCGCGGTCACACGCCCGGTGAGCCTCTGCATCTCTCTGAGGGTCTTCAGCGGGCTTATGTCCTCGACTGCTTTGACCTTCTCCGGGTTGGCCTCGATGCCCCTGTGAGATACGAGGAAACCTAGGAGCTTGCCCGAGGGGACTCCAAATACGCACTTCTCTGGGTTGAGCCGTAGGTCCACCTCATTGAGGCTCGCGAAGGTTTCCTCGAAGTCCTGTATCAGGGTTTTTGCCTCCCGAGACTTCACCACAATGTCATCGACATAAGCCTCAGCATTCCTCCCGAGCTACCGACCCAAGGTGATGTGCATCAGCCACTGAAAGGTCGCACCTGCGTTGCGCAGCCCAAATGGCATGCATGTATAGCAGTACACTCCACACGGGGTCAGGAAAGCCATTTTTTCCACGTCTTCTACTGCCATCTTGATCTGGTGATAGCTCGAGAAAGCATCCAGGAAGCATAATAGGTCGCACTTAGCGGTGGAGTCGACGATTTGGTCGATGCGAGGAAGCGGGAATGGATCCTGCGGGAAGGCCTTGTTGAGGTTGGTGAAGTCGACACACGTGCGTTCCTTTCCTCCCTTCTTTGGTACGACAACCGGGTTAGCCAACCAATCTGGGTAGTGGAGCTTGCGAATAACCCCTCCCGCCTCTAGCTTGCCGGTCTCTTGGACGATGAAAGCTTGCTTCTCAGTGGACTGCCGCCTCGCTTTTTGCTTCATGGGGCGCACGTTGGGGCACAGGTTGAGGTGATGCTCAATTACGCCCTCGGGACCCCTGATAGCTGATCAGGTTCCCACGCGAACACCTTCTTGTCGCGCGTAGGTACTTCACCAAGGCCTCCTCCTGCTCCGGTTCGAGGTTAGCGCCTATGGTGAAGGTGGCACTAGAGGGCCCGTCCTCGTTGACCAGCACCTGCTTGGTTTCCGCCTTGTCTTGGGTCAATAGTTGCCTCTTCTTGGCCGGTGCAGCCCCATTGGGCTCAGGGGCATCGGAGTAGGCGGGCTGTGCCGCCGCGGCTGCCTTGAAGGCAAGCTTGAGTGCCTGCAGCGTATCCCTTGTCTCTCCTGACACGGTGAGGACGTCGCTGCTTCCAGGCATCTTCATGAGGTTGTACGCCGGGTGAGTTGCTGCCATGAACCAGGCCAAGGTCGGGTACCCGAGGATGGCGTTGTAGGGGAGGCCGATGGGGGGGTGTCGAAGTCGATCAGCTCTGTGCGGAAGTTGTCATAGGTGCCGAAGGTCACCGGGAGGCGGATCTGCCCTAAGGAGACAGTGGAACCGGCTCCGACACCCGAGAAGGGCCTACTGGGCTGAAACCGCTCGAGTGGCACGTGGAGGAGGCTAAAGGCCTCCACTGAGAGCACATTGAGGCCAGCTCCACCGTCGATGAGGGTCCTAGCGACGGCCACTTGGCAGATGGTGGGGGTGCACAGCATCGGGAGCGCACCCGAACCGACGGGGTTGGAGGGGTGATTGTCCGAGTTGAAGGTCAGGTCGGCCTTGGGCGCCACCCAAACTGGGGGAGCTCCCTGGCGCTTGGAGGCGACACCGATCTGGCGGGTGAATGGCTTGACGTGACGGCTCACGAGGGGGCGCCTGCGAGCCGCCGAGGAGAGCTCCGACGAACGGGGGTGGTGGCGCGGCATAACGGGCGAGGAAGAGGCTGCGCAGCTCCTCCCAGGAGGTCACAGAAGTCGTCGGTAGGTGGAGCAGCCACATGCGTGGGACGGCAGTGAGGGCCATGGGAAACCAGTTGGCCATCACCCTGTCGTTGCCCCCAGCCTTGAGGACAGCCTCCTCGTATGCCAGTAGGAAAACCAGCAGGTCCGCCGTGCCGTTGTAGCGCGGCGGCATCTCGGGCTTGAACTTGGGCGGCCACTGCGCCTGCCGCAAGGCGGCAGCCAAGGCTCAGAGCCCCCTGGTCCCTGCATCGGTGCTGGTTGTCGGAGCGGGCGGCGCTTCTGTGGGGGCGCGACGGGCGCGAGTCGACGATCCGGGCGGAGTCGGCGACGGGGTGGCGGCGCGGCCATCATGTCACACCGGAGGATGCAGGGGTGAGGCCTGCTGCTCATTCCCCGCCAGGCCAGCGGCGACGCTGGCAGCAGGTGACGGGGAACGACGGGGGCGTCCGTCGACGGGCGCCGTCTGGGCGACGCGGGTGGCGAGAGCAGCCCGACGCTCGGCGCGAGATTGGCGAGCGCCAGCCATGGTCACGGCGGAAGATCAGACGCGACCAGCGGAAGGAAGATTCCGACGCACCCCTACCTGGCACGCCAAATGTCGGATTCCGGGTTCCGGCAGACCCATGAGGTTCGAACACTGGGGTGCGCATGAAGATCTCTCCCCTACCAGTTCACATCTCGAAGTCTCGCAAAGATCTAAGCAAGAAAGATGAACGCACAAGGGACACGAGATTATACTCGTTCAAGCCACCATTGTAGTGTAATACCCTACTCTAGTGTGTGGTGTGGTGGATTGCCTCAGGGGCTGATGATGAACAGTACAAAGGGAGAACAGCCTCGCGAGGGGCTGTTCTTGAGCTGGTGCGATGAACTGCTTGGGTGAGTTCAGCCGCTTCTCTCTGTGTCTGGTTGATCTCCAGCTGCCTCTAGATGCGGGTGGCTAGTCCTATTTATAGGCGGAGGCCCTGGGCCTCTTCCCAAATAATGAGCGGGAAGGAGACTTGAGCCACGCCACAGGCCGCAGGCAGGTAAGTCTGGGGACCCCCGTTCCCAGAACACCGACACGGAGTAAAAAGAAACGGAGGGAGTACAAGATCATCAGCAACGGGCAGGAGAAGGACTCCGTGGTTGACCTCGCTGAGACCATCATCGACCCCTGATACACCAACATGAAAGAAGACGACCTGAACACGAGGGAGGTACCTCTGAATCTAGCCTACATAACCTAAGCGGCCAAGGACGCATACGCATGCTACGACATGTACAGGCAGATCTTGGACATGAGGATGTGTCTGCTTCCCGTAACCGACGAGTACACGGACAGCCACATCGTCATGCTCAAGCGGGCCAGGAAGGTCTAGATGTTGTACTTTATCTGTTTATAAGCACCTTTATCATCTGAGTGTTTCATGCATTAGCCTATGTGTCGTAATTATCTGTTTTGTCCGAAATACTTCTTTTAAGAACCCATTAACCTGATTGCTTTTTTAGTGGCTATTTGCTTATGTATGTAAACTAGTTCACTTGTCCATAAAAAGCTAGTTCACTCGGCTGCCGTGCTTTGAATCTCCTTCCTCCCAACATATTCCTCTCCTCAGGTGGACCCAACAGGTCTCTGAATTTTCTCCCACTTTCTTTTTCGATGTAAACTGAGTTTTCTCCCAGTAATTTCCCCTAGAACCAACTCAACTATCCCTCGTCTAGCCTAAAAAATAATAATACCCCACATACTATTAACTCATCAAATTAAAATGATATTTTATTTCGTAAGTTGAAAGTTCTTACAAAATAATAATAATAATTGTTTATATATAACTTGCCAAGTTAACTCCTAGTGATTGCAATCATGTGTTTATGTTTTTATAACATTTCTCCGTCTAGCCCAACATGGTATTTTCACCCAGCCCAGCAAGTCCATAGATTTCGAGAAAAATGCAAATGGGATTTAAACGGGCTGCATAGATGCTACATCATTGGTTCACCCAGCCCAACAAATGGACTAAAAAAACAAATGGACTGGCTGACATGTGGGCCAGTAGGTCGAAGCCTAAGAAGGCGTTGGATTTACATCCAACGGCCGGCATTCTTCTTCAATCTCTCGTCTTCTTCCCCCAGCGCTGCCGGAACCGCCTGCTCCAGCCTTCGGCGTCCTGCGGCGTTGTTTTGCGCTCCTCAGCGAAACGCTACCCCACCGACGGCCAGGCCATCCCTCCACTCCGCACCTCCTGTTATTCTCTGCCGAGTGTAGGCCCACCCCGCACCCGAACCAGTCAAGTTTCCCACTCCTCTCCGTCTGCGACTCCACTGCTGCGTCTTCCCAATCTCCGGGTCGTTCCAGTCTGGGGCCTCGCCGTCGTCCACCGCCTCGGTGCACTCGGCGCTGCGTGGTCAACATACGAGAGTCATCGGAAGAGGACTGTACGTCGAGAGCCTGACGGCTGGGACCCACGAGGTCCATGTTCGCACGCAAGGAAAGTTCCTCCTTATTATGAACTATACGTGCACTGTACATGGGAAGGGCTTCTGTATTTCGCCAAAAAAATGTTCCCCCCGCTGACAGGTCGGACCCACCAGCTATATCTTCGCACGCAAGGAAGTGCCTCCTTATTACGCACCAAAAAATGAATACCCCCTGCTTGCTGGGACCCACCATAGTGGGTGGCTGACTTGTGGGCCTACTAGGTTGACGTGGACGGAGGGCTTTGTCAACTTAGTCAATATGAACGATTCTACCTCCAGTGACCGTACGATCTCCATCCAATGGCCATAGTGCTTCTTCAACCTCTGGTCTTCTTGCTCCAGCCGCCCAAAGCAGCGCCGGTTGTGCCGCGTGCTCCTGCCTCTCGTGGCCGGCTGTGATGTCGTAGAGGCCTCATCGCCCCCTACAACTCCCACCGTTGGTCCAGGGTATCCCTCTACTCACCCACACCCCCTGTTATTCTGCGGCGACGGCAGCCTCACGCCACAGCCGAACCAGTGAACCCTCATACTCCTCTCCGCTGGGCATCCACTGCCGCGTCTTCCCCGGCTCTGCGTACGTGGAGAGGCTGACAGCTGGGTCCACGGCCACAACCCAGTTTTTTTGTGATTTGCCAAGTAAGTCGCTTTGTTAGGCCTATTGGGCTGCAAATCTCTCAAGACGAGGAGAGCTTCATTCGGCTAGCCGAGAAAATGGCCTATCAGTAATGAGAAATGGGATGTACATTTTTAAAACACATCAAACCGGCAATTAGTTTCAAATATCTTTTTTTCATTTCGAGATTTTAAATTACATTAATTTTTATGCGTGGAGAACTTGTTGGATTTTATATTGATATACATTTATTTTTAAAATCAGTTTGAATGTGAGTCGAAATTTCGGGATTAAAAACAGTTTGGACCGCACTGAAATATGCAAAATTTCGTATAATTTTTTGATCGTGACCACAATATGGGCTATAATGCTAACAAAAAGAATATGGGCTCCAAAAAAACCTAAAGAATTAGCAAATGGGCTGTAAATTATTAGAAATAATGGCAGATGGGCTATATGCTGTTTTCCACGGATTTGAGGCTTTCCTAAAAAAAGGTTGACGCACAATCAGTGACTGTTGGATGTCCATCCAACGGCCGTCGTGCTTCTTCAATCTCTGCTCTTCCTGCTCCAGCCGCTCAAACAAGCGGCGATGGGACTGCCTGCTCCCTCCTCCCCGCAGCCGGTTGTGCTGCCGCGCCGGCCTCACCGCCCCACCGTACTCCCATCGCTGGCCAAGCCATCCGTCTACTCACCCACACCTGCTGTTATTCTCCGGCGACGGCAGACGAACCAGTAAACCCTCGTACAGTCATACTCCCCTTTGCGTGGGAATGAACTGCTGAGTCTTCCCTGCCTCCGTGTCGTTCCCTTCCTAGTCCTCGCCGTCGTCCACCGCCCTGGTGCTCTCGGCACGGCCTGGTCAACGTGGTCAACGACCGACATGCATCTGAAGTGGACTGTATGTGGAGAGGCCGATAGCTGGGTCCACGGCCGCACGCAAGGAAATGCCTCCTTATTACGCGCAAAATAATGATTCCTCCACCTGACATCAGGGACCCACCGAAAGGGCCTCTGTATTTCGCGAAAAAAACGTTACTGCCGCTGACAGCTCGGACCCACCAGCTATATCTTCGCACACAAGGAAGTGCCTCCTTATTACGCACAAAAAAAATGAATACTCCGCCTGTTAGCTAGGACCCACAAGGATTTTTTCTGTCATACATATGACACTTCTATGACGATAATAAGGAATGGAGGGAGTACAATGAATACTCCCCCTGTTAGCTAGGACCCACAAGTCGTTCCATGACCACGTTGACCACGCTGCGCCGAGAGCACCAGGGCGGTGGACGACGGCGAGGCTAGGAAGGGGATGACACAGAGCCAGGGAAGACGCGACAGTGGATGCCCACGCGGAGAGGAGTACGAGGGTTCACTGGTTCGGCTGAGGTGTGAGGCTGCCGTCGCCGCAGGGCCTGGCTAGCGGTGGGAGTAGTAGGGGGCGGTGTGGCCTCAACGGCTGCACAACCGGCCACTGGAGGGAGGTGCAGGCAGTCTCGTCGGCGCTAGTTTGGGCAGCTGGTGCAAGAAAAGCGGCACTTGAAGAAGCAACAGGACTGTTCGATTCAAATCCAACGGTTACTGCTTGTGCAATCGTTTGTTGACTAAGTTGACAAGCCTTGCGTACGCGTCAACTTAGTAAGCCCACAGGTCAGCCTCCCAACCGGTTCGCCCCAGATGTCAGTGAGAGGAATCATTTTTTTCGTGTAATAAGGAGGCAGTTGATTGCGTCCGGCCAGGCCAGCAGAGGGAGTAGGGTGGGCCGGGGAAGCCTGCGAGGCATCACAGCGGGCCACAAGAGGAGGGAGCAGGTAGTCCCACCAGCGCTAGTTGAGGCGGCTGGAGCAGGAAGATCAAAGATTGAAGAAGAACGTCGGCCATTGGATGGACATCCAATAGTCACTGTTGCTAGAATTGTGTGTTGACTGACAAAGCCTTGCATAAACAAGTCAGCCTCGAAATCTGTGGCATGTACAGCCCATCTGCTATTATTTTTATAATTTTTACTGATTTTCTAATTCATATGGAAATTATTCCAGCCTGTTTTCCATTTTTAGAATTGCTGCCCATTTTCTGGTCAGTACCAGGGTTAAAAAAAACTAAATATGTGCTAAAATTTGAAAACTCGCAAATTTTGGCTGGGGAACAAAATATTCTTAATCCAAAAAATTAGTAGCCATGCTAAAACAAACTTAAAAATAAATTAGTACTATGTCATGTTAAATCCAATGAAATACTATAAAATATCAGTGAAGAACAAAAACAAAAAAAGAAACTAATATCCCATTTGCTATAATTTTTGGGAATTTTCAACCCCTTTGATATTACTTTTAACACACACTGACCATACTCTTTGGCCAGGGCGGAATGCATCCCTCCTCGTCTTGAAAGATTTACAGCCTCGTAACTCCAAGAAAACAAATAGGCCTAGCTTCGGTATTCTTCAAAAAGAAATATTGGGCTACCTATTTTCCCAAAGAAAAACCTGCTGGACTGGTCATGTTGTTAGACGGGCCACAGAGACCGCACAACCCAGTTTATAGCCTGCTCCTCCGAATTACTACTCAAAAAAAAGTTGTGCAATTCTGTCATTAATTGACGATACGTTAAAAATGATGTGGGTCCCGGATATCAACGGGGTGGATTGGAGTAAAAACGAGGGGTGCATCTGAGTACTAAAAGAGGCGCTTGCTTGTGTTAGGGAGTGGACCTGGTGGGTCCGTACTGTCATACTCACAACTATAGTTCTCTCCCGATTCACTATGTTGATAGGGACCGTTTCGAAAAAAACTATGTTGACAGGGCCGGACGGCGGCGCCACGGCGAGCGCACCAAGGCAGAGGATAAAGTGATGTCTCCAATGTGCTGGGCTGGGTTGGACATTCTTATTGAAAAATAAAAATGGACCAGAACTATTTACGATGTTGACTATGATTTGCATGGGTCCGCTGGATGTAGGAAGAAAATGCTTGGAGAAAGAAGATTGGTCGCTATCTTTGCCTAAGAATAATATCGACTGAATGTAACGACACTATCATAGGAAATAATATCCTCCTGTTAAATTATGAATTTAAAGAACTGATGCATGAGCATTTAGCTTTATTTATTTATTTACTTATATATGTTTAGGGGACCATGAGCATGTACCTAGGCCGGATTCATGTGAGAGCCTACTTTCCAGTTAATTATGGGCTCCTCTATTGGGCCTTCATCAGTGGGATGCATGTTATCAACAAGTGGAAAATGTGTTCCGTACGAAAAATAGTATGTGTTACGTATGGTACGGGGCACTAAGGATCAAACCGTGCAACGACTTCCAAAACATTGTGTTTGTCGTTCTAACAACACATTTATTCAACTAACAGACGAAATATACTACTGATTGTACATTGAAAACAGCAGCAGCAGCAACAACCAGGGCTGGGGGTGCAACAGAAGCAGTAAGCAGGCCAGAAGAGTGAAGACGCAGCTCTCTCTTCCAAACCAAACATCAGCCATTATTACAAAAGGGCTACCAAAAAAGAACAAGTGTATGCATCAAACTAAATAAAGATCCTACTACACCAAGTGTATGCATCTAACTAACTGGCTCAGTTAGATGTTACTATTTATTAAGCTGTGGAGATTGGCTGACGGCTTGAACCAGATGGGTGCCTGACGGGGGAAACTCCAGCCAGCAGGTCGAAGTCTGGTACTTGCGACCCTCTCTCCTACTTCGGGCTGCAGAGTGTGGCGGCACATATCAGGGTATGGTGCATGCAGAGACGCATGGTATGATGTCTACACACAGTTTTGCCTGATGAACGAAACCGCGCTGCCATCATGATCCTTGCCGTCGGTTATCTCCTGGTTAATCAGATTGGCATGGTACTGAGATTGTCCACACACGAAACAATGAGCTTGATTACCTCTACGAGGAGCGAATTCCAGCCACTCTTTCGGCGGACGCTGCTCGGTTCTGCCATTGTTAGTGCTTGGGTTTCGGACGAGGGGGGAGGCGCCTTAGCGGGGATGGAAGATTGGAAGAGATTATGTGCGGACAAAGATGGAGAAGCGAATATGTGATGCGGGAAGTGGACAGGTGATTATGACTACAGCATGCCACTTGACTTACGAGACACATACCAGCAGCGTAGGGTCATATCGATGCCAGACAACTTGCTTGAGTGATCACAGCACTGGTACTCCCTACAGTACCTACTACTAGGCCCTAACTTGCTTGAGTAGAGTAGTAGAGTAGGACTCTGCTGTACTACTAGCACCGGAGGAGTAGTATATTCTAATCTAAAATAGTTACAAACTTCAATGCCTGAGCGTGGAACGACTACGAACCATGCTCAAAGATCGTGTCTACGTGGTGTTTGGAATTATATGCAAAAAAATAGCAAGATGCCCGTGCATTGCACGGCACACCATCATAACCAACTCGGTTTTTTCTCTACTCCTACTCCTACTCCTATAAAAGACTCAGTTGGTCATGATGGAGGCGAGGAGGCTAGTTCAGCCGGGCGTGTAGCAGACATCGCAGTACTATTCGATTTGTTATAAAAAAATAAAGAAGAGTAGTAGAGATAGAGATAAGAGTAGAGATAGAGACTTAGGGAGGGGCACGAGGTTGTGGGAGATAAGGATGAACAAGGCAAGGCCTTATCTATAAATGTGGAGAGAGGTGCGGGTATCTTTTGTAAAATTGTCATATTTCACTTTTTATCCGTCAGATATAGATCGGACGGTCTATATTACAATATGGCAGGCACACCATCATTACCAACTCGGTTTTCTATAAGAGTACATATAGATAGATAGAGACTAGGGAGTACTAGTAAGGACACCATCTACTGCTTCGTGTGCTACTCCTGCGCTCCATTCGGCGGCCGCAACGTCCCCTACAGCCACTCCCTCCTGCGCTCCATTCGGCGGGCGCTGTTGAAATTTCGGGAGCGCACTCTCGCGACTGCTGGCAGCCACGACTTCACCGACGACGACTTCTTCCCCGACCTCGGCAACCTCTTCCTCAACGACATGGGCGACAACCTCAACGCCAACGGTGCTGCTCCCATTGCACCGTATGTGTTTCTGTCCTTCCTGTTGGAAATCGTGGTAGAATTCACGTTTCTACTCCGTATGCTACTACTATGCTAGTCCACATGATTAGTTTCATCTCTTTATAGCGGTCATGATTTATTTTGTGCTTATTCGGATTAAATCTCGTAGTAACTTGCTCATATATTCAACTGGCGCAACGTCCCCTATAGCCACTCCCGTTTCATGGATGGCTTGGTTGATGCCTCCAAGGAGCCCTTGTCTACTGCTATGAGTGCTCGATGCCGCTTTGGGGCTCGCTGGCGGACATGGTGCATCACCTCACGGATGAATGCAGCGGTCACTATTGGCCCTTGGCGGAGAACATCAAGTACGAGACGTGCTACCCGTTCACCATGCCGGAGTCGCTCGAGGATCACCGCTGCCTGCTAGTATCGGAGGAGGACGGCAGCATCTTCCTCTTGATCGTGGGCCCCAGCGAGGCCCGTGCAGGCCGCCACCCCGTCTCTGTAGTGTGCGTCAGGGGCGACACCGCTGATGCTGACACTGACATGAGGCTGATGTACGGGTGCGTGCTCACTGTTACTACCCCTCAAAGGTATGTGGGCGGCGACACCGGCTCCATCATGCTGACTAGGACTGTGCAGAGCTGGGACCTTCCCGCCGAAGTGGACATGGAAGACACATGGTATGATTTACCCCGCAACTCGGTGCACGGGGACTCCAAGGAGGTTCACCTGGACATACGCATTATCAAGTTAAATGTTGATCATTAGTCTTCGCTCAATGCAATCCGTTGTTTAAGCGTGTGGAGACTTCCATGCATGATCTTGCTCTATTGGAGTATCGCGCATGAATAAAAGTGTATCCGTTTATGGTTTAGTCTAGAATCTTCCATGTATGAACATTTACTATAGTACTGGTGAAAGACTTTCTATGAACCATTTCTTACATCTCCTCTACACCTTCCAAGTCATCCTGATTTAATCCCTCCGTCTAGGTGTATAAGGGCATGGTTAATACTTAATAGTATAGCCAACGGTTGACTACAAGAAAGTGCAATGTCATTTGTAGCCAACATGTATAACAATTCATACTCAAAAACTAATTCTTAAAGCCAACGGTGCTGCTCCAGTTGCACCGTATGTGTTTCTATCCTTCCTGTTTGAAATTGTGGTAGAATTCATGTTTCTACTCTGCGTCCTACTAGATTATATATGTTCATCTACTATGCTAGTCCACATGATTAGTTTCATCTCTGTTATAGCCGTCATGATTTATTTTTTGCTTATTCGGATTAAATCTCATAGTAACTTGCTCATATATTCAACTGGCGCAACATCACCTACAACCACTACCGTTTCATGGATGGCCTAGTCGATGCCTCCAAGGAGCCCTTCGTCTACTGCATGTGTGCCCGATGCTGTTTTGGGGCTCGCCGGCGGACATGGTGCATCACCTCACGGATGCGTGCAGCGGTCACTACTGGCCCTTGGCCGAGAACATCAAGTACGAGACGTGCTACCCATTCACCATGCCGGAGTCGCTAGAGGATCACTGCCGCCTGCTAGTCTTGGAGGAGGACGGCAGCGTCTTCCTCTTGATCGTGGGCACTGGCGAGGCCCGTGTAGGCCGCCGCCCCGTCTCTGTAGTGTGCGTCAGGGGCGACACCGCTGACGCTGACACTGACATGAGGCCGATGTATGGGTGTGTGCTCACTGTTACTACTCCTCAGAGGTACGTGGGCGGCGACACCGACTCCATCATGCTGACTAGGACTATGCAGAGCTAGGACCTTCCCGCCGATGTGGACATGGAAGACACATGGTATGATTTACCCCACAACACGGTGCACAGGGACTCCAAGGAGGTTCACCTGGACATATGCATTATCAAGTCAAATGTTGATCATTAGTCTTCGCTCAATGAAATCCGCTATCAAAGCATGTGGAGACTTCCATGCATGATCTTGCTCTATTGGAGTATCGCGCATGAATAAAAGTGTATCCATTTATGGTTTAGTCTAGAATCTTCCATGTATGAATTTTTACTACAGTACTGGTGAAAGACTTATGATGAACCATTTCTTACATCTCCTCTGCCCACTTCCAAGTCATCCTGATTTAATCCCTTCGTCTAGGTGTATAAGGGCATGGTTAATACTTAATAGTATAGACAACTGTTGACTATAAGAAAGTGCCATGTCATCTGTAGCCAACTTGTATAACAATCGATACACAAAAACTAATTCTTAAAGATCATTTCTTGCAAAGCACAATAAGTGTTATTTCTTTACAAGTTTTGGATGCAGGTTGAACAGTTGAACACTTTTGTTTGCAAAAGATACCTTTTTATCTATTTCACCCGGATGTTTGTGAGCTCTAGAGATGAAATAATATCCGAAGAAACCTATTGATACCCGTTACACATGAGATGACCCACACATCCTTTGTCAAAATAAACAACTCCCCGATCAATGCATTTCACTCTTCTGTGCAACGCACGGGGGCCTTACTATAGATTAGTACGACCAAAACTTGAACTAACATTATATATAGTACCATAAATGCTGATGCATGTCAAACAAAATTATATCATTGGAAACTATGTTCAAATACGAATCCAATGATATAGTTTTTGTTGACATGCACTAACATTTTGTCAGTTAAATCTTCAGTCAAATTGAATGGGGGACTAATAAACCACAACCGATGTAGTACAAGTGTATATGGCGGTGCTGCACGGGAGTCTCACCCCACTTGTGGCGCGGCAGTAAAGCTGTCATATCACAAAACCCAACCACTGCCAGTAATAAGTGGCCTGGTAAAATAAACGTACAAGCAACCATCACATCCGTCCGTCTTTTTAGCATTTCATCACTCTGCATTTACTTTCTCCAGTTCATCTCGCACACTCGATCCCTGGCTACTACTGCTAGGGCTAGTTCTTTTGGCGGCTTAAAAAATAAGCCGTCTCTTCCCCAGCTTTTCCCATAAGACTAGTCATAGTGGAGAGTAACATTAAGGCGCCTCACTCATTTATTTGGGCTTCTAAACTACTACTAGTACTGCCTTCATTTTTATATACAAGGCCACCAACTCAAATTATAGGTACCAAGATAAAAATCAATGTGTGCTTTACAAGTCAATTTATTTTCTCGTTTACCGGGTTAACTAATAGGGTGCATGCACATTAGAAGAAATTGAGTGGCCGTGAGAGCGGAAGTAGATGAGTTTGTCATTATCATCCACTACATGCATGCTAGTACTTAAGCCATGGGTTAATAGTACGAGGAAACATCATTAATATTTGTCCCGGTTACTGTTGGTGGCCTTGTATAGATGCAAAATGTATTTTTTTATAGTGGCCTTGTATACAAAAATGGAGGGAGTACCTCCGTCCTGGTTTATTCGTCACCATTGTAATTTGTGGTAAATTTTGACCAAAGATTTAACTGATAAAATGTTAGTGCATGTGACATCACAAAAATTTCATTAGTTAATTTATGATCAAAATTTGACACAGATTACAATGGGGACCAATAAACCAGGACGGAGCTAGTAGTAAAGGGATTACTACTAATCTAGAAGCCTCAACGAACTGGCCCATGGTACTCCTACTAGTACTCTAGTTGGAATTCCAATTGCACGGCACAACTTGTTAGGCAAAAAATTCGATATAGGGTGTAGGAAGCGGTTTGGGAATTTACATGCCTTTCCGACCAGTGAGATACTCCGTACAAAGTATGACAGAGAAATAACCACAGAGAAGGAAGCTAAAAGTAAACAAGCAAACAAGCATTTTTGCATTTATTTTGCATTGAATCGTATGACAACCTTGGCTAGTGTTGTTTTTCTACTTTTACAAAAACCGCATCGTAATGTTAAAACGTGCATTTGCCCGTACATAAGTGTAGTAGTGCTCCCTCCGTCTAGGTGTATAAAGTCTTCCCTCCTACTTGGTCACGGTGCACAACCAAAGATGACTTATTCACCTTGACGGAGGGAGTAGCACAGTCTGCAAGCATATATAGAGAGAGGCGTGTAGTGCGATAGTATATAGTACTAAAGTTTGTGATGTATGCACCTACTTACAGAATGCGTACGGATACACAAGGTTTCCAAAATTTCCATCTTACATACTTAATTAAGGATGCCAATAATTCCCGAACGTTCGGGATTTATCATTTGCGTCCCAAAACTAATGAGATCACCTTACGAAACTAAATTATACTCCCTACTAAAATCCATGGCGCTCGCAGGAGCACTTGCAGCGCGCCACAAGTGCCCTGGTGCGCGGCCGTTTCCCAGCGCGCCGACACAACGCCTCTTCCTGAGCCTTTCAACTCGCGAGGTGTTGATTGGCGGCTTGCCAGCGGGCGAGCGCGATCTCACCGGTGTGGTGATCCAGTGCCAGCAGGTACTCCTCCTCGCTGGAAGCGTGAACCCGGTCCACGTACCGCCAAGTGTAGATGAGGTGCTTGGGCCCGACTGCACTCAGGGCTTTGGCACGGGCGTCCTCCGCTACCCTCACGGCCCTTGCACGAGCGTTCTGCCAAAGAGCCAATTGCCTGACTCTCCCGGACGCGACATACAGCTGCCAGGCAGCTTGCCCCGCGGCGCGCTTCTCTTCCCCGGCCTTCTTCTCTGCATCTATTTTGGCGTGCTCTGCCGGCGGCAAAGCCACCCACATGGTGACATCCATTTCTTTCCAAAGCTCCTCAAGGTTGGGGGGCTCGGCGGGCGGCGCGGTGTTCTCCTTGTAGCGGGGAGCCGTCGCGCATGCTGGCGAGATTGGGAACACCGACGCGTCCACCTTGACGCGTCGCGGCGAGGAGTGGAACACCGACGCGTCCTCCTCGACCAGTGGCGGCGAGGAACGGAACGACGACGCGTGACCGTCCGAGCGGTGCAGCGAGGGGCGCTTAGGGCTTGGGAGGGGCGATGCCATGGTGGTCGACGTGAGAGGGAGCGGGAGGAGATAGCGATGAACGTGAGCATTCTTCAGAATGCCGTGGGAGGCGCAGTATTTATAGTGAGCAATAGCATACCTACGTAAGATATGGACTGAGCTGCACTGACTTAACTACAGGTCCAGTTGCATCACTGACATGTGGGCCAGACCCTAGTTGCGCCCATATGTCAGTGACCCAATGCACTTGTAGTTTAGTAACTGAAGCAGCGTCCCGGAAGATATGTTGCGTGATTAACGTAATAGCTATGTGGGCATATTTGTTGGAGTAAATTACGGGGGAGGGAAGGGGTGGAAATATTGCTGGTCACAACGGATTGGATGAGCGTGGGGGGAGGAGAGTCATGTATGTTGATTTTTTCACACGGGGTGGAGTGGTGGGACCGTCGGAGGGAGAAGGAGAGTTTGGCAGGCATGTTGTTTCCACACATGGATAGGAAAAGATTTGGAGACGAATGGGCTTCCTGCAGGTATGGGGAATGGTGCATAATAAGTCATCTTGCATGCCGGGCTAGGTATAGTCTCAGGTCATTAAAAACTTACACGCCCCACACATGTTCATATTTCAAGGTGCACTAAATTATTGCGTGCGATGATTAAGGCTGGCCATAATGGTGGTATCTTAGCTGGTATCATGCACACGGGAATAGCAAACATGCTGATGTGGCAAAGAATTAAAGAAGGGAGGGGGGTTAGAGTAACTAGTGTTCATGCATGCATTGGTAAACACATTTTTTGTGAAGAATGACAGCATTAGTTGAGTACTTTTGCAGACTTCAAAAACTATTCCACCGCCTCTACTATCTTGCTAAGAGTAGGTGAAATTTTTGAATTGAGCCCTTTAAACTAGAATGGAGGTAGTAGTACTCTAATTGCTAAACTTGTTGTGATGACAAGATAGGACATGGCACGCACCTGGAGGGAGGAACTAGTCTGCATTGTGCATTTAAGTTTTGTCTGAAGTCAATTTACCTCTACTTTCACCAGACTTATAGAAAAATGTATCAACATTCACAATGTCAAATAAATATTTTTACACTCATTATAAAACGTAGTTCTTATACTCATTATAATCAGTATTGTAGATATTGATATTTTTAGTATAATTTGGTTAAACACTTTGCAAACGGTTGACGGGAGTAAAAAGGACCAAAGGGAGTATCATGCATGCAGAGTAGGCAAAAAAATTGCTCATTTATAGCCGGTCGAAGTCTCAAAGGGCGCGACCGCGCGAGGTAGGCAAAGGTCGTGGGAGGCGGACTAGTTGCTTAGTTTATTTTCAAGGGTGTGTTGTGCTGAGGCCCCAGCAGAACTATGTTTATGTTCTTTCTCGCTATTTGAACTCTTTAATACGTACAATAGTACTAGTACTATGTCTTACTACTATTCTTCTTGCAGTTGGTAATACTGCTCGTATCTTCGTGTTCCTAATGTACTTAATATGTTCGTACTAGTAGTATAATTTGGGTCAGTCGATTTGTGAAAGAAGTTCGACGGAGCGAAGGAAGGAGACAGCAGAGTAGGTGGAAGAAGCCCTTCTAGCCATCCAAGTTGCATCAAACGGCTCACAAGAGTCGACTAACCCAAATTGCTCCTTCAGATTGCAGGATCCACGTGGCATTCAAGGTCTCGAAGGTAGATTCCATGTCCGCACCCGGTTTGCGGGTTCGACGCGCGCGCGGCCGGCTTCCGCTGCGGCAGCCACCATGAGCGCCTCCTCTGTGCGGGCGGAGACGACAATGTCACGCTAGTTCCTCCTCGCCGGCGTGCTGAAGCACGCGCTCGTCCTCCTCTTTGTACGTTGCGTGCATAGACGCGGCTCCACCAGCTGCTCGCATGCTTAGCAGCGCGGCGGCATCGCGAGGAGGGACTGCAGACGACGTGAGCGGGCGAGCCTTCGGCTTCATGGCACAGGGATGGCGGCGACATGGTGGTGATGGGTGAGAAATTGTTGGCCGGAGCAGGCGGGCGCCGGCATGCGCAACGGCGGCGGCGGCATATTGATGAGTGCGCGTATGGGAGATTACTTTAGTTTTATATAAGGTTGGTCAAACTTAAAAGAAAACCATACTAGTAAACGTAAACATTAGACTTAGGCAACGCTTTTTTTAGTTAGTACCACAGCCACGATACGGAATCCCGTGCAAGCGCATGAACCGCGGCCGCGCGGTCGATCGAACGGTGCGTCACCGTGTCGCGCTCGAAGGATATCCACCGAACCTTTTTGTGTGTGTGAAAACAATCCCCGAATATTACTCAACTTTTTTTTCCTGGAAAAGTTCTTGACACTGCAATATTTCCATATATTTGAATTTAGCTCCAGTTCGTGTTTACTTGGATTTGGACGTTTTAGGTGTGTCCTAGTTTTTTTAATACTAATTTTGTGTGTGTGACTGAGAGAGAACGTGTGTATGTGCCATATGTGTGTTGTGGCGGAAGGGCAATGTGGAGACGGTGTGCGTGTGATACAGACATAGAGAGGTGTGAATGTGCAAATGATCATGCATGAGTGAGACATAGACAGATGACGATACATTGTGTATACATGAGAGAACGGTCTTCTAGTTTACTCTTGTGTGTGTGTGTGTGTGTGAGAGAGAGAGAGAGAGAGAGGAGCATCCGTAACACAACAACCATCTCTCTTGATTCGCCCGTCCCTCGCACGATCGCATGTAACACAAGTATCAACGCGCACATTTTGACACCCTCACCCGGCCCCTGCCCACCTCAAGGCCCGCACAATCTCTTCATGAATACCCATTTCTCTCCTTAGGTTTGTTTTCTCTCAATATCTGACACACACACACACACACACACACACACAGACACACAGCACTACACACACACACCCTCCCCCAAGCACACAATTCATCCCCATCCAAGGTTATACGGCGACCACTTCTTTGCACCCCAACATGCACAACACCTCAATCTTCAAATAGGGCATCGATGAGATCGAAAACGGAAACCACACCGCGCTAGAGAATACGGGGCCATTTGGAAGCAAGATGATGTGACAACGGCTGACTGACTCCTCCCCCCACCCTCTCTCTCTCTCGCACAAAATTACCAATCCCTCTCTCCCCCGCACAAAATTATCAATCCCTCAACCCACGAGATCCTTCCCCTCTCGTCCATGTTTTTTGAGCTCTCTCATCAAACATGTTGTCTCTTCTCCTTCCACGTATATAGAATCCGGATGCACACGCATCTCACGTATATTACATGTTTCCATCTTTCTCACAGACCTAACTTCTTCCTCTCTCTTTCTCTCTCGATCTCTCTCTCTATCTCGTTAGGTTTGTCTCCTACTCTCTCATCCACATACATACAATCTTTCCCACCCTATCTGCTCCATCTTCGCAAGCTCTCTCTACACTTTCATTCACACATTGGGATATGTTCAAAATGTTGCTTCTATAATGGCTGATGTAGAGTTATGGTTGTTTTTTTTGCATCCTACAAAGTAATAACTATGAAATGCATTTAGATTCTCATTTGACTGGGAATATCTGATTTTGAGCATGTTGTGAAGTACTATAGACCTTGTATACATCTTGGGATTCGACAATGATTGTAACTATTGAATTGTATAGACCATTACATTCGAAGTCAATAGCCTAATATATTTATTTCACAATTTCAACAAATGATTAGTTCACCACAAACTAAGAAAACAAATGTGTACTCCCTCCATTTTTATTTTAAGTCCGCATATTAGCATTGGTCAAAGTCAAGTTTTGTAAACTCTTAGAAAGCTTATAAGAAAAGATATTAAAATATACAATAACAAATAAATATCATTAGATTCATTATTCAATGTACTTTCACATCATACATATTTGTTATGGTAAATGTTTATATTTTTCTATAAACATGGTCAAACTTTAGGAAGTTTGACTTCGGTCAAACCTAATATGCAGAGTTTACTACTACTACTCGCTAGTTGCTTAGCCGAAACACTCAGCACGCCACACGGGGAGTTCAGTGTCACAAAATTTTGAGGTCGGCGGGAAAATCTATCGCGACCCTGATTCGAGTAGTGGGAAGTTACCATCATAGCCTTTGGACAGGCCTATGGATGACGCTTGGTAGGGGGTTGTTTTCGTAACTTCAGGTTCACCCTACACAGCCAACCCCACCCCGGCTCCCAGAGTAGTACACCTGAATACTCCCCATTTTGCAACCAGTAGTGTGGCAAATGATGGAAATTTTTTTAGAACTAGCAAGATGCCCATGCGTTGCATGCATCAAGATGCATTTGTATGAGTAGTTTATCTTGTGGGAGAAAAGGATGAACGAGGGAAGGCCTTATTTGCAAATCTGGAGAGGGGTATGGGTATCTTTTTGCAAAATTCCCATTGTTTCCTTCCTATCTGTCAGATATAAATTGGACGGCCTATATTGCAGGATGGCAAGCACACCATGATCACCAACTCTATTTTTTTATAAGAAAAAAAGTATAGAGAAAAAAGTAGATAGTAGAGAAGTAGAGATAAATATTAAATATTAAATATATAATAAATATAACAATAGACAAGAGAGTAGAGATAGCAGAGACGTCGAGAAAGGATCGCGCGCGCAGGAAAAAGCGGTCGGGCGTGCGCTAGTTTTGGCGCGCGGCGTCCAGCGTGCTTTATAAAATCCAATGCCCTCCCACCACTCTGTGCCTTGACACCGCTCTCTCCCCGCTCTGTGCCTCGCCACCGCTCTCTCCCCGCTCTTTCTCGCCTCGCTGCCGCCGCGCCACCATGCCGCTGCGTCGCCGGGAAACTTGTGGATACCGCGGCGTCCGCGCGCGCCCCTCCGGCGGCTTCTCCGCTGAGATCCGGTTCCGCGGGATGCACCTCGGCCTCGGCAATTTTGACACCGCCAATGAGACTGCTCGTACATACGACACGGCGGCGTGGCGCCTCCGGTGGCCTCATAGAACATTGAACTTCCCCAACATGCCGACGCGGGAACGGGCGCAGGAGCTCGCGCCTCTACCGCGGCTTAGCACCGACGAGGATCATTGCGACAACCAGAGGTGGGAGCACTGTCTCGGCATCACTGAGATGGACGAGGAAGCCATGGCGCTGTGGCGCCAACACTTCCCGCAGGACATCATCAACGAGCGTGAGTTCTACGGGCAAAGGAGGGCGGAGAGGGATAAGAGGAGGGCGGAGCGAGCCGACTATCGCGAGGACAAGCGTAGGTGAAAAGCGGACGCTCAATTCAACATGAGGCTAGGAGCAGCGTCGCCCTGGGAATCCGACAACGATCGGTATCTTCACGCCTACAGTCATTTGTCGGAGGAGGACATCACCGAGGAGGAGTCGGACGACGAGGAGTAGTTGAATTATCTTTTTTTTATTTATCTATGCTGAGAACTATCCTCTACTCTCTAGTCTCTACTCTCTATCTCTACTTCTCGATCTCAGCACTGTAAACGCTTTTTTAAAGCGCCGCGCATTGCGATTCTGTTGGAGATGCTCTAACATGGCAGACGAGTGCTTTAATGTTGCCCACAAGATGTGCGAGTATTACTACTCCGTCTCTCTCAGTTTATAGGGCGTGCGCGTACCCCTAGGTTGTCAATTTGACCAACCTAATACAAGTTATATATTACAAAAAATATACCAATATAAACTTCAGATGTTCTATTTTCAAACGTTATAATTTTTGTGTTATATAGTTTATAATAGTGTGATAACATTGGCAACCTAGGTATACCCGTAGGACTTGTAAACTGAAGCGGAGCGAGTAGTAGTATATTTTTCTTGCCATGTTGAGATTTTAAAACCACGAGTACGAACATGCAGAGGAGCAATGAAGACCAAACACAGGATATTGGGGACATCTTCAAGGAGCGTGGCAATTTAAAAAGGAGCTGCACCGAACCTGTAAAACGAGCTTTGGTAAGTAACACCCTATCAATTACTTTCGTTTAGCCTCGTGTTCTTCGATGTGTATATGTTGTAATTTATGTTTCTCTTAAGCCTGGTGTTCTTTGATGTGTAATAAGAAAAGTCTTAATCGTCCTAATGCTTTTGTTTTTAGCTTGATGTAGGAAGTGGGTGTTCTCACCTTGTAGTCAGTTTTTATATATATTTTTCCTTTTGAATTCAGTTCTCCGAGTTTTGTTTATCTGGCTTCTACTAAATGGATCTGGGTTGCTCTGAGTATTGATCTAAAAAAGAAGTAACTTGATGTCAGGATGCAGTTCCTGCAAGGAGGGAAGTATGGTCAACCTCGAGATCATGTTTCCAAAATGAGGCTGGATTACACACAAGGAGCCAGTTCCCTAATGATGTTGGATTAGACACAAGGTGCAAATTCCCAGATGATGCTGGATTACACACAAACCAGGTGGAGTCGTCAGTTGTTTGTGTCCTTGTGGCTCTAGTAAAGGCTGAAAGAAAGTGTGCAGTAGCCCTTGAGAATGTAGCTGAGTTCCTGAAGAAGCAAAAAGAGCAATCGATGCTCTCTTCACCCAAGCCAAAGAAGAGATGGAAGAAGCCATAAATAAGCTAGCAGAGGCAGAGCAGGCTAGGCGTCTCTTGCTATCTAAAACTGTTGTCAATACAAAATTTCCTTCATAATAGCTAGGTTCAAATGCTTATCCAGTCAGCATGCCTGTTGTGATGTCCGTGCAACTACTGATGTGGCACAAAATATATTTTTTCGGGTCTTGTAATAACAACAATTACTTTCCAAACAATAACAGACGAAGCATTGGACATGGTATAGTTCACGCGCAAGCCCGACATTCCAAGTTCAACTTCCACATCAAACTCATGTTCACAGATATCTGCACATTCATACATAATGTCCACAACCATGATTCACTTCAAAGCCAAAAAAATGTGAGGAGAGTTATAAATAAAGAAAAACCTCTACTAGTTCCTGCTACCATTGCGAGCACAACAAGTCAAGACCATGCGTAAAATAATTATATTTTAGTCATTTTTACTGTTCTAAAATGCCTGCCGACTCGTGGAAGGACGTGTTGCTGGCACACGCGCGGATTCAATGAAGGCAGGCATGGCAGTCTTAAGCTAGTTGCACGCGGCGAGGAGGCGTGCTCAGCCGGGCCTGCAACGAGTGCGGCCCTCTTGGCCGGTGCGCCGGTTCAATGCCTGCGCTATGAGAGGTCGCTTCCGTGTCAGAGCAATCACTCCCTCCAGTCCTTTTTTGTTTGGGTATAACAAAATCTCGTTTTCCATTCACATTTTACAAGTAAAATTTGTGGACAAACTTTGACCCAAAATACGATGGGGACTACTAAACCAGAATGGAGGTAGTAGTTTTTTTTAATCAAAGAAGGGTTTCCCCTTCCGATTTTCATTACTGAAAACCAGCATCTAAATCTAAACCATAGTATTTTCCCTAGAACTACTAGGTTCAACATCTCACAACATAAACCCATACAACCATACGACAAGGAGGTACGTAGTACTATGAATTCCATTTTCGCTCCATACCAATCATTCTAAAAACTACTTAGTACTTATAACGCGCCATTGAAAATCAGAACTCTTAACCGTGCTAAAAAAATGATATTTTAAATGTGGCTACTCGATCTGTGGCAACTGGCGAGCCACCGCGCTCCAAGTCGTTCACCTGTGGTCCCAACCATCAACTCCTACGGATCAAATTATCAGGCGAGCTCACTATTCCTACAAAGGTGCTCCACCACATACCCGGTACCCGTGAATGCAGCAATCGTGCACCTAGGGTTTTAGGGTTTATTTGTTAACGTCGCCTTTATGTAACACTCATGTGTGCGAGACAGTGAGAGGCCGACTGCGTGCGTGCGCCTCTTCTCTTCGTATATGTACTCCACCATTTGTCTGGTGTTCAAAAAAATTATAATAACTACTAGCAATGTGCCAATGCATTGCCACACGATCAAAGTAGATTAATACATATTCACCTATTTGATAGAAAAAAAGTCTAGTTTTGAAATATGTATATCACTAAAAATATGTTATGTTTCACTCAAAATATTTTCCTTTGGCGGTTTTGATGAGATAAGGGAGGAATGTTGTTCGTTTCAAGATTCAAGAAGTGGTATATGTCTAATTTCTACTCTTACTAGTAAGATGCCCGTGCGTTGCACGGAACATCAAGATCTTGTGGGAGAAAAGGATGAACAAGGGAAGGCCTTATCTGCAAATGTGGTAAAGAGTGCGGGTAAATTGCCATATTTTCCTTCCTATCCGTCAGATATAAATCAGACGACCTACATTGCAGGATGGCAGGCCCACCATCATCACTAACTCTGTTTTTTATCCCTACTATTACAAAAATCATTGTCGGTGATGATCGTGTGCCTGCCATCCTGCAATATAGGCCGTCTGATCTATATCTGACGGATAGGAAGGAAACTATGGCAATTTTGAGAAAAGATACCCACACCCCTCTCCGCATTTGCAAATAAGGCCTTCCCTCATTCATCCTTTTCCCCACAAGATAAACTACTCATACAAATGCATCTTGATGTTTCGTGCAACGCATGGGCATCTTGCTAGTTCTTGCAAAAAGCACATGTGTGTGTGAGAGAGAGGGAGAGTGGAGGAGGACGGAGTGCATGTGTGACAAAGACACAAGGAGTGTGTTTGCGATAGGTATCAGCCTAAACTGAGGCGAGACTGTGTGGGTGCACGATCGAGAGGGCGTGTCTCAAGAAGGGAAGAAAAATCTACATAGATACAAGGAGCGGGAAAGAGACATGTATGCGATAGTGGAAGCACGAGTGTGCGGGTGTATAAACCTATCTAGAGGCTAGTCGATAAATGTTTGTGAGTGAAATACGAGTCGGGGTGCGAAAGCGAGAGTTCTGTGTGTGTGTGAGAGAGAGACGGTAGTCGGGAAGGGGAATGGAAGCAGGGGTTGTGTGTGTGTGTGTCTGTGAGAAAGAGAGGGGGGTTGTCTGATCGGTAAACAAATGAATAATGTCAGTCTGGGATGGAGACGAAAAGGATACCGCAACAAATGTTGTGTCTACAGGAGAGAGATAGAGAGAGAGAGTAATTTTAGTGTTATGAATCATATGCAGAGGCATATAGGGTGTGTGAGAGAATCCCATAGAGAGAATGACAAAGTGGAAGACGAGTGGAGACTGTGTGTGTGGCGGTGAAAAAGAAAGCTTAGGTACCGTGTGATACCATAGAACAGTAGATACGTGAGAGATAATGAAAACCGTGTAATGTATAATGATAGGGAGAGTGTGACACTTCTCAAGGGAGACGTCGAGAGACCATGTTTGCGAGGATAGGAGAAACATGAAGTGACCCTGCGGGTGAGCTAGAGAAAAGAGAGTGATAGCTACATGAAGGAGCATGCATGCGAGAGAGATCGGCGTGAAAGGAGTGAACATAAAAGAGATTCAAATATTTGAATTCGAGATGATGATACATGTAATCCATACTCGAACCAAAATTGATCTATCAAACATGCATACTCATATGAATTCATGCACATCTATGATATTTAATATGTAGATATTACTGATCTATACATTTTAGTAGAACATAATTTGGTTAAATTTTTTTTGAATTCAACCTTAAGATTTTGAGATCATTGTATTTGTAAATCATATTATACATATAAAGGAGCAAAATTCTTTGTTGTGCTTTTGAAAGTATATATAAAAAAATGATGTATATAGAATTTAATTCCAACTGAAGATGGATCCCGCCCGAAGAAAAATAGAATACAAACGGGATTCGAATTGAGTTGGCACGGAAAACGTGCACTCTGCAAAATTTGAACGAAGCGGGGAAAGTCGCAGTAACCACCCGAAATTACTACTGCCTATCCCTGGTGCGCAAAGCCTATCTGCTGGATTTCTATAGGTTTCGATAGGGGTAGGTTTGTAATTTCACCCGAACGTGACGTAACCGCCTCTCACCCGGATTCATACACGGTGGGCGCCAAAACACAGTGTGTCCTCGGCCGAAATCGACTCCCTCTCCGATTCATATTTATACACGGTGGACGCCAAAAACAAACTCTCATCGGCAAATATTCCGTGTATGCGAGATTATCGTCCTATCCCCAATCGACTAATATTGCTGTGATATACAAAATTTGAAACGGGGGCTAAGTTTGTAAATTTCCTCGCATTTGAGACAAGCGCACCCTGAATACATGGTTCCCCCTTCCTCTCTACCTCCCTTTTCCCCATTCGTACTCCGTGGGCGCCAAAACACCCTGTCCACCCCAACCTCCTTCGTCTGTCGCTGTCCGCCGCCCCATCCACCGCCGTCCTCCTCAACCATGTCGGAGCTGATACCCCGACGTCGTCGTCCATTACAAGAGATCGACCTCTCTCATCCCCGGCTTCGGACCGGGATCCTTACATCCCGTCCTCTCGCTTCATCCCCGCCGCCATCCACCTTGCCGGCGACTCTCCTACGACCGTCTCGTCCACCACGCCCCGCCGCCATTGTCTACCCTCCTAGATCTGCTTCCACGCTGCCGACAGCCATCGCTACCGTAGCACCGTCAAATTCTCAGCAGATGCATACACGGCGCCGCACCAGAGGCGGTACTCTTTCGTATCTGCTCAACTTATTTATCGCAGCAAGAAAATAGATCGCCCCTACTTTACTCTGATTTCTTGTCTTGGTTGCGAAGTTGCCTTTGTCCGGTTTCCACCTTCAGATCCGCCATGGCACGCTCAACACTATACTCCACACTAGTTAAATCACAGTAGACTAAATTTCAAAATTGGGTCAGTCGATTTTTCAGAGCTCGCCGGTGTTCTGTATGGGAAGAATGAGAGACGAGGAATAAGAAGGGTTAGGAGACGTAGTATCTTCATCCAACCGCCTGAAATAGTCGAGAGACAGCTGGGAGTTGCATGCTTAATGCGCTCTGGTTCATCATGTGTGGGCAGTGCGCAACCAACATTTTATTATCCAAAATCAGCATGCTCTTCTTTACCATGTTCCTCTTCCGTTCTTCTATAATATGTACTCTCTCCGTTCCTAAATACAAGTATTTGTATAGATTCCACCATGGACTACATATGGAGCAAAATGAGTGAATCTACACTCTAAAATGTATCTGGATACATCTGTATGTGATCCATAGTGGAAATCTCTACCAAGACTTATATTTTGGAACGGAGGGAGTATGATAGTACTACAGTATGTTCCTTGTACCGAAGATATGCAGGGACATTTGAAGTGTAGAGGTCTATACGGTCGGTTGTGATGGACACTTTGAGCCTCTTTGATTCGTAGGATTTTGTAAACATAGGAATAGGATTTGTAGTGACCTGTCCACTTGAATCCTATAAGAATAGCAAGGAAATGCGAGGAGCTGTGTCGCCTTTGAGAGTTACACTGATATTAACAGTACCGCACCTTCAGTTGAAGGGAATTGGTATCCGAAGCCTTTCTAGCCGTACCGGCAGTACTAGCACATATATTCCAGCAAGTTCCACTTTGCTGATTTTACTCTGATGCTTATGGTTTCCCCCGTTATATCTACACTATGATCTGTGTAGCTACTTTGTGTTGCACTAGCAGCAGTCCACTCTTAAAGCTAAACACTGCAATGACTTACAAAATTGGCACCAAGGCATTGAGTGCCATTCTGGATGCAATGAAACTCATACGCTCCCCACCTATTGATTCTTGTTCAGAATATGATCCTAATGACTATTCTAACCTTGAGGAGTCAAAGGAAGATGGCCTGTCCTGTTCACCCATCTAGGTGCTTGTTCTAATTTGGCAAGGTTTTATTAATTGCACGTATCTTGCATATGTTGTCTTGCATTTCTTCCACTTTGTTGCACCACCATCTGCTTAGTTTACTCATCATATATGTCGAGATGCCATGCCCATCCATTATCAATACATATTCCATCTGTCATCATACCATGTTTTTCCACTCAAATGTTGTTCTTGTGCATCAGATATCAAAAAGGAAGAGGGTGATTGCCGAACCTGAAGGAGCACCAGCAAAGTCCTTGAAAAATGTGGTGGTGTCGGAGAAATCAGACAACACCCCACTTATATTGGATGTAAAACTAGTGACACAAAATGTAGAACCGACTACAGCAGACTGTACCCATACTTCACTGGCCACACCACTAGCCCCACCACACAGGACCTGCACTCTAGCAAAAGGTATACCGATTTCATTTGCCATAGCACCAGTCGTACCACAGAAATATCCCACTCCAGCAAAAAGTACAGCAAGTCCACGAGCCGAAGACCTATCCCAACTGCAGAGACGGCCAATTCCTGCAGATTGGAACCCCATTCCATTTATTCCCAGTTTAAAAGACAATGCTTTCAATGTTGGTAGGGGCTACGTGCATATATTCCCATCATGGGAGGATTATTGTGAAGACAAACACCATTTTAACATCTTCCTGTCCAACTTACGTGTAAGTGCTATTATTCATGGTTATTATTTTCCTATTTTCTGCTGATTGAACAAATCAATTATTTACATTACATTGTTGTAACTAGGCGAGGGTCAATCTGGATAGTCATGACGAGCAAAGCTTGCTTGTGCTTTTCAAGGAAGCATTGCAGCAGTATCGGTGTTACCTGAGGAAATCACACTTTGATGGCAAGTATATAAACGAATTTCCGGTGAAGTCTCATGTGCTAAATTTAGAAGACATTGAATGGAAAAACTTTGTTATGCACTGGTCTCGTTCCCAAGATGTGGTGCTGTCTATGAAATCACATGACAATTTGAACTTCTACTTTTCCGCATGTGCCTTACGGATCTTTTTTGCAGGAAATCTGCTCGAAGAAGAATTCGGGTTTGAAAGGAACGACAGGATATCGCAAATATGCTGCCCGCTGCTTTGCTCTTGTTAGTACCTGTTGTCCTGTATCACTGTACTTGCATACATACCTGGTTCATTATGTGACAGCAGTACGCATGATAGCTTGCTTATCAATTGTTTGCTCCGAATTATCTGATCTATATGAATGGTTACATTAGTATAGAATATATCCAATGCCAATGAATTTTTTAGCTCTACATTGTTCTTGTAAGTACATGCTGTCCTTTATCAGTGTACTTATATTGACTGGTAGTTGTTCATGTACCATCACTCTGCAGCTTATTTTCGTTTGCCCTCCACTTTCTACACACCAGACCTATATTTACTCTTACCATAAGGTTGGTACTGAAGAAGTTTAGCTGTGCATTGCTCTTGGCTGTACCTTTTGCCTGTATCACTGCACTTACATTTATAGCTACTTTTTTATGTTGCATCACTCTTCATCTTATCTTAAATATTCTCCATTTTTTCGTATATTATCACATCTATATTTACTCTTAACAAAATGTAGAATAAAGGCAATGCTTATGAAGAAGATTCTGTGGTAAACTTCTTGAATTGCCCCCCCCCCCCATCAGCATGGACAAGGGCTTTATAGAGCCTGTCTTCAACAATAATGTAAGTTTGTCCTTTTCAAGCGTTCAAACTTTGTTGTGTATATTTGGTTAGGCATGACTGCAACAGCTATTTATTTTTGGTGTTTGCATCAAATTGCATGTTTAAAGTTTATTATGTAGTTCATAAACAAAAGTTTGCCCTTCTCAATTTAAGTTTTCAGTTGTACAACCAAGTTCCTTCTTCATACCATGTAAATTAAACTATATAGGGAAAGTGATCTTCTTTTGCACTGCATGTATGCTTCTGTTCTTCATCCGTAATCTAGTGGCATGGTGAACCTACCCACTACAGCACAATGTCATATTCTGCAATGTCTTAACTATGAACAATGTCATATCATTCTACTATTATTTAAACCGTCTCTTTATTTGCCAATCTGAAATGGGGATAAATTGACAGCACACTAACCATTGATACTTATGAGTTCTTGATATGTAATCCAGTGGTGTCGTGATGCTGCCAACTCCTTCACAATGTCATTTCCTGCCATGTCTTGACCTGAACAATACCATATTGTGTTCATGCAATTTTAAACTATGTCACTTTATTCGTTAGTAAGAAATGTGATGAGTTGTTAGCACTGATACTTTTATGTGCAAAACCTCTCATCTGTCTGCTTGTTTATCTTTCAGAGTGAGGAAGATATAAGTGTTGAACAAGCGCAGTCTCATCAGCATTCTCAGCTGCTTGCGCTACAGCTCCCCAGCGTGGCTAACCTTTCTTGAACTCTATTGATGTGCTGTAGGTTTTGTATATTATTTTGTCGGCGTGTTTATTTGCACTGGTGGCGATCTTTGATGCCCAGTGTATGTAATCTGCTGTCATCTTGTGCTTTATTATCATAGTGGAGAATTTGATGCCCAGTGGATGTAATATGCCGTAATTTCTTTATTGTATAGTCTAGGTTTTTTCTTATTCACGATGCTGCAGTTATTTTACTGTATATATATCATGTCTTCGCAGTAAGTTGGCCAAACTATAAAATTAAGGTACATAATCGGGCCGTCATGCAATCACGATGTATGATCCGCATCATGGGCCCCACCATCTTGGTCCGTTAAAAGGCCAAAAGTAACTGGCCCACTGTTAGATTCTGGCCTTTAATAGGCCGAGTAACCCCCGGCCCTCTTTTTGCAAGAAAACTCAATGGGCTTTTAGGAGGCTGAGAAGTAGGTTGGGCCCGAAATGGACCCCGACCCATGATTGTGCGAATCAAATCAAGAGCTTTTAACAGGCCAAAATTGTCTCGGTCCTTGTTTGGCACAATCTGATATCGGCTGCGAGCAGGCCGGATGCAAACCGGCCCGTAGTTAGGCACAACTATATGACGGGATTTTAACAGGCCAAAATTAATATAGGGCCGAAATATTAAACGGGCCCTTAACCGGCCGAAACTAATATCAGGCCGAATTACTAAACGGGCCTTTAGCAAGTGGGCCCAAAAGCATAGCGTCCAGTTGACAGGCCGAATCTGATATGGGCCACAATTTAGCCCAAAGCCTCTTAAAGGGCCAAACCTGATCTGGGCCATAATTTGGCCCAGAGCGTGGTAGGCTTTTATTGGGCCGGATCTCATTTGGGCCATTATTAGGCCCGAAACGTGGCACGCCATTAATGGACCGGATCAAATATGGGGCGACATTTGGCCCAAAACATGGCAGCCAATTAATGGGCCGGCCTACTAGGGTCCTCAAAATCTTGTTGGCCTACAGCTGGGCCGGCCCATTAATGTCGGCGAAATCTCATGGGCCTTTAGCTGGGACGGCCCATTATGATCCGCAATAATCTTGTGGTCCTTTACCTGGGCCGGCCAATTATGGCACACAAAAATCTTGTGGGCCTTTACCTGGGCCGACCCATTATGGCCCGCAAAATCTTGTGGGCCTATAGCTGGGCCGGCCCATTATGGTCCACAAAATCTCATGGGCCTTTAGCTGTGCCGGCCCATTAGTGTCCGCAAAATCTTGTGGGCCTTTAGTTGGGCCGGCCCATTTAAACTTGATGGGCTGGTCCACGTGTCAACATATCATAGGCGCGTCTCGCCCATTGGATGAGTGACACCTGTGCCAAACGCGGAGCTGACACGTGTCTACTCCAACCAATGATGATTTTACACGTGGAAAACCCCCATTGGTCGGGGCTGTTAACGGGTTATCGGATCCAAAACCCGACCCGATAGCTTAATGGCGTTCCGTTACGTGGATGCCACGTGTCGGTCACCCTTGATGAAAGCACTTCTGTGACGCGCGATTTGTCGTCATGGAAGTGGAAACTTCCATGATGATAATTTTGGTAATGTCATGGAACACTCCTACGACAGCACAGGTATGACTATCTAGATTCTGTCATAAAATTGTCATGGATGTACATGCATGACAAAAAACGCGACCTACTATGACAAACACGTATCATCACGGAAATGTATTTTTTTGTAGGGAGTAGAGGGAGTGCCTCGTCAACACGTGCATGACCGTTGAATCACTTACTGGTGGGTCCCAGTGTAACACCCCGGATGTAACTTTCCATAATTATAACTCCATCTCTTGCCATTTCCGGCTATGTGTTATGTTTTTTCCTCCGTGGTTGGGTTTTTGTCTTTCGTTTTGCATTTGTTCATGTCATGCATCTCATCTCATATCATCATGCGCATTGTATCTGCATGTTTTCATAAAACTTGCAGCCGCTCGTAGTTGCCGCTCCTCGCTTCTCTCCGTTGCGTTCGTTGACCATTCCGAGACCAACAGTGTTTTCAATTCCCTCTTGTCAAACCCCCCTCGCGCGTGTCCGAAACTTACCCGAACCCAACCCGCTCAGTCATCACCATTGCATTCGGTTCATCCCCAAATATCTATAGAACATCTCTGTTTTCTTATTTGGACCCCCTAGCCTATTTTTCTCGACCGCCCGATTTCAATCGGACGTACCGGGTTAACCCTGCCCTAATCCCCTTGCTATATAAATATGACCCAACCCTAGATTTGAAGAGACTTGTACCATCGTTCCCTCACCCGCCGCCACCACTCCACCAATCCCCCTCGGTATCCATCCCTCCCCAACCATCGCTCGCCACCTACAGCCTCTAGATCCCCTCGCCCTCCACCTCGCTCGATCCAGCGCCTCCCCTGTCCCTCCTCGATTCCCACCGAACCACCCAATCAATCCATCGATCCAACATCGTTGATCCCTCGATCCAGGAGCTCTTGCCCGAGGCTCCAAGCTTCTCTACCTCCACGAACACGTGCACCCATGGCCTTGTGCCCCTGCTGTCCTAGCAACAACAGCAACAACCTCGCCGGAGTCGCCACCGAGGCTTCAGCCATGCCCGTTGTCGGTGTCAAAACCGGCGGATCTCGGGTAGGGGGTCCCGATCTGTGAGTCTAAGGCTAATGGTAACAGGAGGTAGGGGACACGATGTTTTACCCAGGTTCGGGCCCTCTCGATGGAGGTAAAACCATACTTCCTGCTTGATTGATCTTGATGATATGAGTATTACAAGAGTTGATCTACCACGAGATCGTAGAGGCTAAACCCTGGAAGCTAGCCTATGATGATTATGATTGTTCTTGTCCTACGGACTAAACCCTCCGGTTTATATAGATACTGGAGGGGGATAGGGTTTACACAGAGTCGGTTACAAAGAAGGGGATCTAACATCCGGATCGCCAAGCTTGTCTTCCACGCAAAGGAGAGTCCCATCTGGACACGGGACGAAGTCTTGAGTCTTGTATCTTCATGGTCCAACAGTCCGGCCAAAGTATATAGTCCGGCTATCCGGATACCCCCTAATCCAGGACTCCCTCACCTGTGCCCTCCTCCACGCGCTGCCCCGTTGGACCTCTCCTGCAGCCCAAGTCCCTTGCCTCGCACACCCGTCTCCTCTTGCTGATCTGACTCACCACCGGAGCTCCTTCGTCCGAGCACCCATGGAGAGGGCCTCCCGAGCCTCCTCGCGCCATGCCAGTGAGCCCGCCCTGCCGGCGACCTCCAGGCCAGTCCCTCGCGCGCCATCCTTCTCCTCCTTCCTTCCTTTTTTTCTTCTCTGCATCCTCAACCCCCCTCTCGACTCTCTCTATACAGGAAACCACCATGGCTGCCTAGGGTTTTCTCCTGCCTTGATCCATCAAGGCCGCCCGGCGAGGACCTCCACCACCCGTCCGTCGCACCCAGCCTCCATTCGCCTCCATGCCGTCCCCGTCGCCAAACCCTGCCATCGTCGTCGCGCCCCTGCTTCCTCTGCTTCGAGGACGAGTCAGGCGCGCCCCGTGTTGACCCTCTGAATTGACCGTGCCAGCGCACGCGTCGAATCGCTGCCCTGCGCGTGGCCCAGATCCGCAGAAGGCCCAGCGCGCCGACCCCGTTGCTTCCCCTACAGATCCATCCTGCCCCACCGCTCCACCGACTGAGCTTGGCCCATGGTGAGCAATCAGCAGCCCCGCTAGCCCTTTGACCTGATGCAGATTCGGCCCTCTTATGTTTTTTTACCGTCTGCGATTTTGTCTATTATCCAGAGAACTGCAGTTTTATAGAAAAACCCTCAAGCATCATGCATATAATAACTCCACAACCGTGCATCGGATTAAAATATTTTAAACATGTAAAATGCTTAGAATTTCATCTAGTTTCATAATATGCACCTTTCAACCATGTTAAAAATGTTTAACTTGCTGTTTGCATTAATTTGCTAAAATGCCATGTTAAAATGATTTATTTCATAACTAACTAACCATAGCTCCATTTTAAATAAACTTTATATGTAAATGGGGTAGAAAAATGCCTAGTTTAACATGGTGCTGTTTATTTTCCTATTTAAGGACAATAAAATATGGTTTAGGGTAGAAAAGTAGCTAATTCAAAATTTGGACATGCGGATTTTCCGGAATTGTTGTTTGTTGTTCCGGCCTCATTTAAACTTGCCTAAATACTTAGTTTAATTATGCTTCACCTCTTTCCATGTTTAACAACATTTAATATTGCTGGCTAGCTTAAGCAAGAGCGAACAAAATAACTCGAATGTGGTGTTTCATCAATATGCAACTCGTTGCATATTGAGCTCCACTTAACTTGTAGTATTGTTTGTGCACTTTGCCATGCGTGCGATTCCTCATTAAACCAGACATGCATCATACTTGGTTGCGCATCATGCCATGTTTATGCTTGTGTGTTTACCATGATGTTTGCTGCTTTCCGGTTTGCTTCTCCCGTTAGCTTCGTTTCCGATCCGGAGTTGTGAGGATTTGTTCGACTACGTCCGTTTGTCTTCTTCATGGATTCGGTCTTCTTCCTAGCAGAATCTCAGGCAACATGACCAGTACCCTCGATATCACTTCAATCTTTGCTTGCTAGTTGCTTCTCTCTATCACTATGTTGCGCTACCTACCACTTGCTATATCATGCCTCCCATATTGCCATGTCAAGCCTCTAACCCACCTTTCCTAGCAAACCGTTGTTTGGCTATGTTACCGCTTTTGCTCACCCCCTCTTATAGCGTTGCTAGTTGCAGGTGAAGATGAAGTTTGTTCCTTGTTGGAACATGGATATTTGGGGATATCACAATATCTCTTATTTAATTAATGCACCTATATACTTGGTAAAGGGTGGAAGGCTCGGCCTTATGCTTGGTGTTTTGTTCCACTCTTTCCGCCCTAGTTTCCGTCATACCGGTGTTACGTTCCTTGATTTTGCGTTCCTTACGCGGTAGGGTGATTTATGGGATCCCCTTGAAAGTTTGCTTTGAATAAAACTCCTGCAGCAAGGCCCAACCTTGGTTTTACCATTTGCCACCTAAGCCTTTTTCCCTTGGGTTTTCGTGAGCCCGAGGGTCATCTGTATTTTAACCCCCGGGCCAGTGCTCCTCCGAGTGTTGGCCCAACCTGGGCGATGTCCGGCGCCCCCTGGGCAACCAGGGTCTATGCCAACCCAAAGTCTGGCAAATCCGATGTGCCCTGAGAATGACATACGTGCGACTCCTATCGGGATTTCTCGCCACATCGGGCGGCTTTGCTGGTCTTGTCTTACCATTGTCAAAATGTCTTGTAACCGGGATTCCGAGACTGATCGGGTCTTCCTGGGAGAAGGAATATCCTTCATTGACCGTGAGAGCTTGTGATGGGCTATGTTGGGACACCCCTGCAGGGTATAAACTTTCGAGAGCCGTGCCCGCGGTTATGTGGCAGATGGGAATTTGTTAATGTCCGGTTGTGGAGAACTTGACACTTGACTTAATTAAAATGCATCAACCGCGTGTGTAGCCGTGATGGTCTCTTTTCGGCGGAGTCCGGAAAGTGAATACGGTTTGGGTTATGTATGAACGTAAGTAGTTTCAAGATCATTTCTTGATCACTTCTAGCTTGTCGACCGATGCGTTGCTTCTCTTCTCGCTCTTACTTGCGTATGTTAGCCACCATATATGCTTAGTGCTTGCTGCAGCTCCACCACCTTACCCCTTTCCTACCCATGAGCTTAAATAGTCTTGATCTCGCGGGTGTGAGATTGTTGAGTCCTCGTGACTCACAGATTCTACCAAAATAGTTGCAGGTGTCGAGGATACCAGTGCAAGTGACGCAACCGAGCTCAAGTGGGAGTTCGACGAGAACCTTGGTCGTTACTATGTTTCATTTCCGGATGATCAGTAGTGGAGCCCAGTTGGGACGATCGGGGATCTGGCATTTGGGGTTATCTTCTTTTCATTTGGATTTGATCGTAATCGGTCTATATGAGTATTTTAAATGATGTATGAATTTATTTATGCATTGTGTGAAGTGGCGATTATAAGCGAACTCTCTTTATCCCGTTCTTGTTCATTAAATGGGATTGTGTGAAGATGCCCCTTCTTGCGACAAAACCTACAATGCGGTTATGCCTCTAAGTTGTGCCTCGACACGTGAGAGATATAGCCACATCATGAGCGTTACAAGTTGGTAATCAGAGCCATCCCCGACTTAGGAGCCCCCCTGCTTGATAGAATCGCTAGCATTGTTGAGTCAAGAACAAAAATATTTTGAGTCTAAGGATTATATATATCGGAGAGTAGGATTCTTTTTACTCCTCAGTCCCTTCGTCGCTCTGGTGAGGTCTCCTGACGTAGATGTTTTGACTTTCTTCTCCTCAGATTTCACTAAAAATAATTTAGGATCACGCGGGTATCTTGGAATCGTTCCGATAGTCTTGTGACGAGAACATTGTTCTTGGTGCCTCCTGACATTTAGGGGTTGTGGCAGTGTCCCGGGGAGTTGAGCTCCGAAGTGTTGTCGTCACAATTTTATTGTTGCAGTTCTGGAATACCTGAGTTTCACCAACATCGGAAATCTCTTTTATGCAGTTGTTGGTGAGATAACCTCAACGCCACCCAATACTGGGGAGTTCGGGAGTATTGCCATAGCTCGTATAATGGATGCTTTCGAAGGTTGAGGTACACGATTTCCGAAGGTTTCTTGGTTATGTGTTGACGGATGGATATAGCTGGATGCAGAGATTGTTAGTTTGGGTGAGATATATTGCTTGCCCTGTATCTCCAACACCATATTGCATAACCAGAAAGTTTCGGGAGTTTTCTAGGTGGGAATTCAAGTAGCTCCTAGAATATCTTTCCGATAGATGCATCATATGGGATTGGGTAAATCTCTATCATATGTATTTGTTCCGGCTTATTCTGCAAGCCAATCCTTTGTTTTGTTTTATTTGTGGTATTCGAGTTGCTTCGATGTCAAGTGTTGAATCCATACCTTTCCTAAACGGTGTTCTCATATTGCTATGTGAATACTAATCCTTCTTGATCATCGAGATTGTCATGTCAATTCTTTCCGACCGGTGTGCTTCTCTTCAAGTGGATCAGATCATTTCGACATCCGCAAGATCAATTCTATGTTTTTCTCAATAGTATCCATTCCATCTGCCCCATGTTGCCATTGTTTTCCCGCCCTCCCACCCTTTTTCTTCAAGGACTCATATTTATTTATCAAGTATCCTTTTATTGATGGGTAGTCTCTCCATTCTTTTCTGTCGATGCTCTTATCCGGTGATTCTCAGGAAGATACTATGAAGCTTCAAGTTTATTATTCTCCGTTCTCTTTTCTTCTTGGATGGATCCAATTCAAGCTTTGTCAAGCATATCCTTTCCCCATTTCAAATGTTTTCCCATGTCGGTGCACCTCTTAATTGCTCACCTCTCTCTATTTGTATCCGGAGTCCTAAAGAAATCTCAGAAGAATCATGGTTCCATTCTTAATCCGTTTGAGTACTTCGAGGTTCTTCTCTCATTCAAGCTATTTAATTCTACCAGAGCAATCTATATTTCAAGCAATCCTTCAATGATGGTTCTTTCGAGTGGGCCCTAACCCACAGGTCTTTTCCCAGGATCTTACCTGACTCTTCTAATTTTCCCGGAGCCATTCCCAAATTCTTTTCGAAGTTTGACGTAAGAATGAATTTCATTAGTCAAATGTTTTCCAAGATCAATTTCAAATTATTTTTCATTGTTGGCTTGACCTCTTTGTTTTTTCATTCTCCCGGAGTATCTCAACAATTGATGGTGGTGCTTCTCGTCGTCATTCTCGGATTTTGAAGACCGAAGAAGAGTTCCTATTAAATCCTTACCCGTTCTTCCAAAGATGCGTAGTTCAATCTTGATGCCATCCTCTCATAATTGTTTTCGATTGTGAGAATTCTTTTCACCCTTTCGGAGCATTTCATGAGTTGTTTCCATTTCTTTCCTCCGAAGGCCATCATGGCATAATTCTTCATTCTCAGCGTGTAGCTATCATTCTCCAAATCTTACCGGTGCATCATTCAAATATCCTCTAATCAGTTCATGATCTCTTCGATCTCATGTATCTAAATCCCCTCAAGTATCTTCTTTCGTTTTCAAATTCTTCCCGGTGAATTATTCTTTTGCTACTTACATTTTCAATTCTTATGGTGGTTCGTTCAAGATTTCACTTCCTTCGTTATCATATCAGTTCATTCATTGTTTGCAAATTCCACTGGTGGTTCCATCAATACCTTCTCAAGTTTGCACTATATCTCTCTCAATCCTTTCTACAAGAATAAGTAGTATGCCAAATCCGTTGCTTGTCATCAATTTAAATTGGTGAAGGATACGCATATCGTAATTCTTATTATTGTTTCATCCAAGTGATCTAGTTTCTTCTTTCTAGAGTTGTTCATCATGTCACATTTCCCGGTTCGAGATGTTTCATCTTTTCTTTTACGGAGTTCCAAGTTTTCTGCTTTATCTCGTCACGAAGCTCCATCTAAATCATCGCAAGGCTTCACCTTCTGTTTTCAACTTCCCTTTATTTTTATCATCCTTTTATTACCAGAGTTCTTCATGGAGGCTCTACATGGTGGTTCATCAAGGATCCGTTTCATTCTTCATTTGTTCTTCAAAACTTCTCTCGAAGCTAAGATCCGCCAAGCTATACTCGAAAATAAACATGGTGCCCAACACATGTTTTTTCTGAGGAGTTCAAGTATTCTTCTTCTTGTATTCCAAAGTGCAATTCTTTCTACCTTATCTTTTAAGATGGTGTTATATCATTCTTGACAATTTCCATTCATGTTTCACGATTCACATGTTGTCAATAATGAGGTATTTTAAATCCATTAATCTATTCGTTGGAGTTATCTTGTGTCATATTTTACCTTAAGCCTTCCCTAAGGAATGTTGCTATTGTGGTGATTATCAATGGTCCAAGTTATCTCTCTATCATCTTGGTGGAAGAAGTTTTTCATCTTATTGGTGTTATCAATTATATTATTTGTTTTCGTAGTGGCAAAATTTCTCCTAAATTTTAAGAATTTTCCATAAGCCCACTACAAGCTTATTCGTTTCGTTGTTGGTTTTCCAATGACTCCATTATAACCTTCTTGGAAGGGTGCTTTCCAAGCTCATTTGTGGAAGAAGTTGGCATTTTCTCCTACATTCTGCTATTCCAATGATCTATCTTCTATTCTTTCTTCAGGAGGCATTGTGATGTTGCTCTCTTCACCCATCACCTCGTTTTGTCAAGATCATGTTATTTTCTTGCTTATCCATTTAACCGGAGTGTTGTGTCATCTCTTCAAGTTCTTTTCATCTTATCAAGTCTTGCATCTGTTTTCAACCGGAGTGCTGTCCGAATTTGATCGTCCTTGTTCCTTGTTTATCTCCTTTCAACCAGACTGTTACCAATTCCTTCATGTCCATTGCACTCGTCATTCATAGCTTTGCAACCTTCAAGGTTCACATGGTGTTCCTTCTTTCTATTCTCTACCGCGGTGCTTTCAATTGTGTTCAACTCTGTCGTGTTCTTTCTTTCAACTTTTCAACCTCTCAAAGTTCTTTGGTTTCACACTTTTGTCGAAGAAGCAACTTAGTTTTACCTCTCCTCTTCCTCTTCCGTTTCTCTCCGGTGCCATCCTAGATCTTGGGACGAGATCCTCTTGTAGTGGTGGAGTGTTGTAACACCCTGGATGTAACTTTCCATAATTATAACTCCAACTCTTGTCATTTCCGGCTTTGTGTTACGTTTTTTCCTCTGTGGTTGGGTTTTTGTCTTTCGTTTTGCATTTGTTCATGTCATGCATCTCATCTCATATCATCATGCGCATTGTATCTGCATGTTTTCATAAAACTTGCATCCACTCGTAGTTGCCGCTCCTCGCTTCTCTCTGTTGCATTTGTTGACCATTCTGAGACCAACCGTGTTTTCAATTCCCTCTTGCCAAACCCCCCTCGCGCGTGTCCGAAACTTACCCGAACCCAACCCCCTCAGTCATCACCGTTGCACTCGGTTCATCCCCAAACATCTATAAAACATCTTTGTTTTCTTATTTGGACCCCCCTAGCCTATTTTTCTCGACAGCCCGATTTCAATCGGATGTACCGGGTTAACCCTTCCCTAATCCCCTTGCTATATAAATATGACCCAACCATAAATTTGAGGAGAGTTGTCCCATCGTTCCCTCACCCGCCTCCACCACTCCACCAATCCCCCTCGGGATCCATCCCTCCCCAACCATCGCTCGCCACCTACAGCCTCCAGATCCCCTCGCCCTCCACCTCGCTCGATCTAGCGCCTCCCCTGTCCCTCCTCGATTCCCACCGAAACACCCAATCAATCCATTGATCCAACATCGTTGATCCCTCGATCCAAGAGCTCTTGCCCGAGGCTCCGAGCTTCCCTCCTTCCTTCCTTTTTTTCTTCTCTGCATCCTCAACTCCCTCTCTCGACTCTCTCTGTACAGGAAACCACCATGGCCGTCTCCTGCCTCTATCCGTCAAGGCTGCCAGATCCGGCGAGGACCTCCACCACCCGTCCGTCGCACCCTGCCTCCGTTCACCTCCATGCCGTCCGCGTCGCCAAACCCTGCCGGCATCGTCGTGCCCCTGCTTCCTCTTCTTCAAGGACGAGTCAGGTGCACCCCGTGTTGACCCTCTGAATTGACTGTGCCAGCGCACGCGTCGAACTGCTGCCCTGCGCGTGGCCCAGATCCGCAGAAGGCCCAGCACGCCGGCCCCATTGCTTCCCCTACAGATCCAGCCTGCCCCACCGCTCCACCGACTGGGCTTGGCCCATGGTGAGCAATCAGCAGCCCTGCTAGCCCTTTGACCTGATGCAGATTCGGCCCTGTTATGTTTTTTACCGTCTGCGATTTTGTCTATTATCCAGAGAACTGCAGTTTTATAGAAAAACCCTCAAGCATCATGCATATAATAACTCCACAACCGTGCATCGTATTAAAATGTTTTAAACATGTAAAATGCTCAGAATTTCATCTAGTTTCATAATATGCACCTTTCATCCATGTTAAAAATGTTTAACTTGCTGTTTGCATTAATTTGCTAAAATGCCATGTTAAAATGATTTATTTCATAACTAAATAACCGTAGCTCCATTTGAAATTAACTTTATATGTAAATTGGGTAGAAAAATGCCTAGTTTAACATGGTGCAGTTTATTTTCCTGTTTAACAAAAATATAATATGGTTTAGGGCAGAACAGTAGCTAATTCAAAATTTGGACATGCGGATTTTCCAGAATTGTTGTTTGTTGTTCCTGCCTCATTTAAACTTGCCTAAATAGTTAGTTCAATTATTCTTCACCTCTTTCCATGTTTAACAACATTTAATATTGTTGGGTATCTTAAAAGAGAGCGAACAAAATAACTCGAATGTGGTGTTTTGTCAATATGCAACTCGTTGCATATTGAGCTCCACTTAACTTGTAGTATTGTTTGTGCACTTTGCCATGCATGCGATTCCGCATTAAACCGGACATGCATCATACTTGGTTGTGCATCATGCCATGTTTATGCTTGTGTGTTTACCATGATGTTTGCTTCTTTCCGGTTTGCTTCTCCCGTTAGCTTCGGTTTTGATCTGGAGTTGTGAGGATTCGTTCGACAACATCCGTTTGTCTTCTTCATGGATTCGGTCTTCTTCCTAGCGGAATCTCAGGCAACATGACCATTACCCTCGACATCACTTCTATCTTTGCTTGCTAGTTGCTTCGTTTTATCGTTATGCTATGCTACCTACCACTTGCTATATCATGCCTCCCATATTGCCATGTCAAGCCTCTAACCCACCTTTCCTAGCAAACCGTTGTTTGGCTATGTTACCCCTTTTGCTCAGCCCCTCTTATAGCGTTGCTAGTTGCAGGTGAAGATGAAGTTTGTTCCTTGTTGGAACATGGATATTTTGGGATATCACAATATCTCTTATTTAATTAATGCACCTATATACTTGGTAAAGGGTGGAAGGCTCGGCCTTATGCCTGGTGTTTTGTTCCACTCTTGCCGCCCTATTTTCCATCATACCGGTGTTATATTCCTTGATTTTGCGTTCCTTACGCGGTTGGGTGATTTATGGGACCCCCTTGATAGTTTGTTTTGAATAAAACTCCTCCAGTAAGGCCCAACCTTGGTTTTACCATTTGCCACCTAAGCCTTTTTCCCTTGGGTTTTCGCGAGCCTGAGGGTCATCTTTATTTTAACCCCCGGGCCAGTGCTCCTCCGAGTGTTGGTCCAACCTGGGCGATGTCCGGCGCCCCCTGGGCAACCAGGGTCTATGCCAACCCGACGTCTAGCCCATCCGGTGTGCCCTGAGAACGAGATACGTGCGACTCATATCGGGATTTTTCGGCACATCGGGCGGCTTTGTTAATCTTGTTTTACCATTGTTGAAATGTCTTGTAACTGGGATTCCGAGACTGATCGGGTCTTCCTGGGAGAAGGAATATCCTTCGCTGACCGTGAGAGCTTGTGATGGGCTAAGTTGGTACACCCCTGCAGGGTATAAACTTTCGAGAGCCGTGCCCGCGGTTATGTGGCAGATCGGAATTTGTTAATGTCCGGTTGTAGAGAACTTGACACTTGACTTAATTAAAATGCATCAACCGCCTGTGTAGCCGTGATGGTCTCTTTTCGGCGGAGTCCGAAAAGTGAACACGGTTTGGGTTATGTATGAACCTAAGTAGTTTCTGGATCACTTCTTGATCACTTCTAGCTTCTCGACCGATGCGTTGATTCTCTTCTCGCTCTTACTTGCGTATGTTAGCCACCATATATGCTTAGTGCTTGCTGCAGCTCCACCACCTTACCCCTTTCCTACCCATGATCTTAAATAGTCTTGATCTCGTGGGTGTGAGATTGCTGAGTCCCCGTGACTCACAAATTCTACCAAAATAGTTACAGGTGCCGAGGATACCAGTGCAAGTGACGCAACTGAGCTCAAATGGGAGTTCGATGAGGACCTTGGTCGTTACTATGTTTCGTTTCCGGATGATTAGTAGTGGAGCCCAGTTGGGACGATCGGGGATCTGGCATTTGGGGTTATCTTCTTTTCATTTGGATTTGACCGTAGTCAGTTTTTATGAGTATTTTGAATGATGTATGAATTTATTTATGTATTGTGTGAAGTGGCGATTGTAAGCCAACTCTCTTTATCCCATTCTTGTTCATTAAATGGGAATGTGTGAAGATTCCCCTTCTTGCGACAAAACCTACAATGCGGTTATACCTCTAAGTCGTGCCTCGACACGTGAGCGATATAGCCGCATCATGGGCATTACACCCAGGTCTGCGATCTCAATCTCTCTTCTCTCCATCGTCTAACCTTTGCACGGGCTCGCACGAAGAGCGGCGCTAGCTTGCCGTGGTGTTATTACAACTAAAAAAAGCTTGGAAAATAGAAGAATCGCCTAGAACAAGAGACGTTGTGGCTAGTCGAGACGGAGCTACACACATCTATCCTCCGTGCCACGTTATCATGATGAAGCTGTGTGGCTAGTGGGGTGTTTTCGACCGACTAGCTGGGTCCCGAGGTCGAACCATAGGTACTACGGCTGATACAGTATATTTTTACACGCACATTTTTCCTCCGTGTCGAGACGTGGCACACCCTACCGCGCGGTTTCGGGGTCCTCCCGGGTGGTGCACGCATATATTCTTCCTGACATGGGACGCCCTACCGTGCGTTTTCTGGGTCCTCCTCGGTCGTAGCGCCGAAGCAAGTAAATGAGTCGTCAAATCACGAAAGACCACCTTTCCCACCGAGTACATTAGTGAAGCACGGTGGCTAGCTAGTTGGGCTAGTTCGGCCGATTAGCTAGGCCGCCGCCACATTTGTTTTTTCACCCCTTTTTTTATCTACTTGCCGGCAGGTAAATTTAAATATCCACTGCGGCGTTGCTCTGGTGTTTGGGTGCGGTATGATTTTTAATTTTTTGATTGATGGGAGCAGGCGCGGCAGGATTTTTAATTTTTTGATTAACGGGAGCAGGCGCGATAGCAATTAGTCATGATGACTTCGCCTGTAAAACCCACTGCTCCCTGATGTGAGAAGTCGTCGACTGGTGTTTTACCATGGTGAAAACCAAAAGATTTCCCGATCCTCAACGGGCTCCCTTCGCCTTCCCATAGATTGCATTGCCTTTCAGCCGTTTCGCCCCCTTTGCTTCCTTTCCCCATTGCTTCTACCTGGTGCCATGGCGGCGCAGCAGATCGCGGAGTCCGAGGTGAGGCGCCTGACACAAGATCACCGGGCCAAGGATGCAGAGCTCAGGGCCAAGGACGTGGAGCTCCGTGAGCTCAAGGAGGATAGGAGTGCCATGCTGCTCCGTTATGTGCGGGTGTTCACAGAGCTTCAAAAGCAGCAGGCGTCCATCACAAAGATGCTCGAGGCGTCGGCAGAGTTGCTGCAGAAAGCGGGAGATACGATAGGCCGTCAGGGGAGCCGGCTGGAACGTGAGCGGGCCGATCGTGACGAGGTCCAGGATTGCCTCACCCACTTGGTGAATCAAGTTGCCACGCACGTGTTGTGTCCGTGCGATGCCTACCGTCGTGCTAGTGCGACCATGCCGGCCGTCGGGCTAAACCCGTTCGACCACCCAGTCGACTTCAACGAGCTGCGACTTCCTGACCTGGTCTCCTCCTTCACCTATATCTCCGAGGAGCTGAGCCGTCTCCGCGTGATGGTGGGGGTGGAGCTGGACAAGGAGGGGTTGCGGGCTGCCGTCGCCGCTGTAGGGCGAATCCTTTCAGGGCTCCGTCACCGGAATCCATTCGTGCCATTGGACGCCGTCTTTGACCAGTTGCCTCCCGTTGACCGGGAGCCAGCTCTGCGGGCGGTTGCACCCTGCATCACCAACATCGTGCACCTCGAGAAGCAGAGGGACTTCGATGGTGTTTAGGCGCCCTCTGCATGGGCATGTCCATGTCTCGGTGCAACATGACCGTTGGATCAAACTCAGACGGTGCAGATCAGTCACTGTAACACAAAGTGTGTGGGTGTGTTTGGTTGCATTCTCATCTCAATATAGTTGTTTCCTCTTCGTGTATTTGTGTTAACCTACTAGTGTGGACTCATGCACCCTTCATGCAGTCTGCCAAACACCCAAAAGTGGGTCGAGAAGGGAACTTTTGCTCCCATCCCATGCACCCTTTATACACCCTGCCTAACACTATTCGTGCTTCATATGGTTCATGTTTCATGGAGTACTGTAGCACCGTACTCTCCGTGCGCTGTAGACCTAGTTCTATTAACATTGATCTCACCGTTCATTCTCGACCGGACAGTCGAAAAAGTGGTACTATGTTACTATTCATATAGTTGACATGAGCACAACATCATTTGTTATCGTCATATCTTACTACACTAGCAACAAGATTATGTGTACTGGCGTATGAACCACTGCACATGCCTAGTAGTAGGAGCACTGTGTATGTTCAAGTGGCTGCCGTGTTTCACACTCCTCCGTCGTAAGAGTGAAAACGCTTGCTATAATCATTTTTTTTCTTCAGAAAAATAGTGGACACGCTCTACCGTGCGGATCCTCCTCCAGCCATGCACTAAATTACTCACTTTCGCCGACGTGTGGGACAGCCAGCATCTGGATCCACCAGCCATGCACTAAATTACTCCATAGTAGAGTGACGGTAGACTACCCCGATCGACGCGCGCGGTAGTGCCCAATGAGCCGTCAAATCACAAAACCCCCACCTTTCCAGCAGTAAGTTGGACGGACGAAGCAACCATCATTTCACTCTTCTCTCTCAGCTTCCTCTCTTGAAGAAAAACCCCCACTCGCTTCACTTATCCCTCATCTCGTTCCTCATTTCATTCTTCTCTCTCAGGTTCCTCTCTTGGATGGACGCTGGAGCACTGGCCGACGTGATGTCCATGGCTCTAGCCAAAACCATCTAGGCTCATGGTACAAAGAAGCGCAAGTACCCAGCCGAGACTACCGCAGACAAGCTCAAAGCCATCGCCGTGTCCAAGCCCCCCGCTCTGGGATCCCTCATTAAGGAAGTCCAGGTAATATCTCTTCTTGACGATCTTTTTCTCGATCTTGATCATGTTTTTTCATCTAACACGCAACACTAGTACTAGTAGTACAACTTTCTGGGTGATCTTGCATGTGATTTTAGTGTGTCAAATGACAGTTCTAAATTCTTCTTTTGACCAAAACATGCGAGTGGTTGACACTGATTTCTTATAGATTACTTTCAACTACTCCCTCTATCCCAAATTTCTTGTCTTAGATTTGTCTAGATACGAATGTATGATACATTCGTATCTAGACAAATCTAAGACAAGAATTTTGGGACGGGGGAGTACTTTATGAACAAAAATGCTACCTTTGAAGAGGGTATATTTGCCTCAGTAACTTGTGTTATGGATATTGCAAGTAATCCCTCTGCTCTCATGCCTTTGAAGACATGTTCTAGTGTCTTTGTTTACTCATTTCTGTGCGTCTATGTAGTCATATATGGAGTATAATATCGAAAATCATCTTATATTTTTGAACAGAGGTAGTATTAAAATATGGTTTCTATTTGAATTAGAACTAGGTCTGTGGTGGAGATGAAGTTCTCAAAGTCATGACGTGTGAACTGGAAGACCTAAGGATGAGTTCTACTACTAAACTATCCAGCTGTTGTGTCCTTGTCGCCACGTGTCCTGAACTAGTGTTTTCCTGTAGCATTATTGTCAGGCGTGTTCTTGAGGCTATACTTGACCACAACAATTTCTTGGTTGTGCCTTGGATTATGAAGGGTGTGGTTCTTGTAAACCTTCCCAACAAATCTGATGCGGCCTGTCTTCATATCATGTTTATGAGTGGAAAGTCCACTCTGTTAGGTTCTCCAAGGTTGACGAGATGGTGATGGTGCATGTAGACATCTCTCACTAAGTCCACGGCCTAGTCAGTTATGCGGGGTTCATCCCATAGGTCGGTGGCAAGAAATAGTCTGCAGAGTTTAATTGGTGCAACTTTGCTTGTCCGTAGTAAGTACTATTGTTCAGTACTTGATTTGTGTTTGTGAACCCAAAATTGTTTATTAGTACTGCCGCTTTTGGTGTGTGGTCTTTCCTGAGAATGGTCTATGTTAATGTCCGTCCACTCAATTCAGTCTGTATATTTTGAAGTATCTAGATCATCTTTTTTGTGAGGATGGTTTATAATTTATGGTTACACTCCAATATCTGTATGCATTGTAGGGTTTATCGCACCCACCAGGATTTCCAATCCCATGGATGTTCGGTCCATACGATTTGTCATGACCTTTGGACTGTCCTGCTTGTGGGAGTAGGCGTGGCCCCTGCATGCCACCCATAGTTGGACGATCAATCTTTTGTTTAGTACTTCGAAATAGTGATTTCCTGGTAAGGATTCACTCGTGTCACATCAAGTAAATCTTATCGATTTACTGTCTAAATCTTATTGATTTAATGTCATGTTTTATTTCTTTTCATGCAATTTTATGATGCAGGTTTTGCCATGTGACATTCATCACAGAATAAACTGTTTGGTTTGCTCTACGATGGCTATTTTTGCAGGTTTCACTTCTTATGTCGTGTCAGTAACGAAGGCACTGTCCATCACTTATATTACTGGAAAAAATTGGATCAGTCTGTTGTCTGAGTACAAGCTGAATCCCTATGATGAACTGCAGTTTGGTTTAACAAAAATGCCACAATTAGTCCTTCTCGCGTTTAAAAGAAATGAAGAAAAAAACTGGATCACGGTCACAGATTCTAGTCAAGTTAGAAAGCTGATCATAGCAGACTAGACACGATCGCCGCTGTCTCGCATATCGGTACCACCTTTAGCAACGGATCGAGCACCGGCAGTTTCTCTAGCACTGAAAGCGGCAGCAGCTCAGTCTGATCTAGCTGAGGATTGGGCACCGACCGCATCAGCAGATCAGGCTGATCTACTAGAGGATCGGGCATCGACACAGGCACCTCCTCCGATACCGGCACCTGCTCTACAAGGAGCACCATCTCCAGCAGTAGCAGCGGCTTTGGCACCTACACCAACACTTGCACTTGCATCTGCTCCGGCCCGTGCAGTGGCAACCGAACGAGCAGTTGCACCGACAATAGATTGGGCTGCAGTTCGCACTTCATATACCAAAGTCCTTACAAAAACCGACATGTCCACCTTCTTGGTAAGCATTGTCTGCCCAAGTGCTTCATTCTTCTTTCTTTCCATGTTGTTTCACATGATTCACTGTGTTGATGTAACTATTTGGGTATGTCTTCTTGTTTGCAAACAGAGAATTCCTAGAGCAACGAGGGAGTCGTTCAACAATCCAGGTGACCGCGACCAAGTTTCTCTTACCATGCGCAGCCTTGGTGTGAATGAACCTGCTCAATATACCATAAGTACAAAGGATGGTCGCATGATGATTGATGCTAAAGGATGGTTAAGGTTCAAATCTAAATCATATCTTGCGGTAGGGGATGATGTCAAAATCGAACTTTCTCGGCAAGGAGATCTGGTCCAAATCAACTTTGAAATTCTTCAGTAGCAGCACGCAACTGCCGAACTGATCTATCCTTAGAGAGATTTTGATGTAATAATCTGGCATGGTGAAACAAGTGTCCTGTGTATAAGTAGTACGACAGTATTATTTATCACATGGTATATCGTTGATAGAATTGCAACTCTCGTTGCTGGTTAGGAACTGTCGTTCGATTTCATTCCAACAGCTGCTGTGCTTTATTCAATTTTGTTTATTCGCCTTGTGACAACATCTAAAACCAGCGCCATATCGATCGCTTGCAATGTGAAAAGTGCTGAGGTAGAACACATGGGCCCCCAAACATGCAGGGTGGGCCTGCGGCCCAATGTCCAGAACCGTGAGCCTGTCTGAGTATTATATTCTCAGTTGAACCCCCATAATGCCCATGCGTTGCACGTAACATCAAGATGCATTTGTATGAGTATTTTATCTTGTGAGAGAAAAGTATGAATGAGGGAAGGCCTTATTTGCAAATGTGGAGAGGTGTGTGGGTACCTTTTTGCAAAATTGCCATAGTTTCCTTCCTATTCGTCAGATATAAATTGGACGGCCTATATTGTAGGATGGCAGGCACACCATCATCACCAACTCGTCTATACTGTGTTAAAAACAACTCTGTTTTTTATAATTATATATGTTATATATATTCCCCTTGATTTTTCTTATGTATAAAGTTTTGATATAAAGATTTGTATATATCTTTACAGAGGGAGTATCTCTCTGTCAAAAATATATTTATGTGTAACTAGTTACTCCTGTCTTTCTACTTCCTTTCGCTGATATGTGGGGCATCCGGCAACGGGGTCCACATGCCATATGCACAAATTAGAGTGCAGAACTGCACGGCAGACACACCCTGGTCGTAGCACCGCAGTAATGCCCAAGGAGTCATCAAATCACAACCCCTCCCCCTTTCCAGCTTTAGCAGTAAGCTGGACGGACAAAGCGGCAATATTTCACTGGGCCTGAATCCCCTTCTCCATCGTCTGCTTGTTCAGAGAAACCCCCTCTTGGCGATTGCATAGGGTTTTCTCATGGAGAACCAGGTACGAATTCTTCATCCATCCCCGATAAATCCAAGTCCCTTGGTCGCAGGTAATCCTAGGATGGCAGCTGCCAACGTTGATGCATTTTTCTTCCTACTGAATCTAGTGTGTTCCATTTGCAGTGCCCAAAGTGGGAGGACCCTACAGGTTTCTGCGCCCTCGGTGAGACGCCACACTTGTTCCTTCTCATCCTAACACATGATTTTAAAACGCGCACAGTATGTTCCTAGAATCCTCTTTTCTATCCGGGAGGGTGGGGTTTTTTTTAACATGCTGTCGACTAATTTGGAAATTTGGATTGCTATATTTGGATAAAAGGTACTACTAGTGCGATTGTCAACACTGACGTGAAGGAGGAAGTTATTTCTATATTTGGATAGGGAATACATTGCGTTCTCATATTATTTTTCTTGTAGTGCATTATTTGCTCTGCAAGAACACATGTACTCAAGATGCTCGGCCTTGCCGTAATTGAATATACCAGTTTAATAGTCACAGTGAAGACAAGCCATGGATATAAGTTCCGAGTTGGGTTCATGAACCAAGAAGATCGCTGCTTTTTTTATGGCCGAACTTGGATAAACTTTCTCAACTGTTATGGTTTGAAAGTTGGCGCACGAATGCTGATGGAAATAGCAGAACTTGATCTCATCTTCGCTGCGATCTTCCACCCCGACATCGTTCCAATTGTTCATCCATGTTAGTTTTGTATCTGGTTCTTGCTTGATGCCTCGATTACTTCTTAATCAACCTATTCTACCTAACTGATCACAATTTAACTTTAGAAGTAGCAACAATCTCTCACGAAGATGCTACTTCTAACTAATATTTTCTTATAATTGGTGGCACGTGTAGGTTTTTTAGAGTTACGCAGGCTGCTCGTTTTGTTAT